>JABBOT010000080.1:30437325-31865679 GCA_016165875.1 Acanthopleura granulata | reverse complement strand
GGGCTGGGATGACAAAAAAATATTTCCATTAACAAGTTGTTATGACATATTTATTCGTCCATTTTTGCTCAGAATGCTTTTTCTTCATAGATGGATGAATATCACTATAAAATACATGTGTATATGAATGCCTATTACCCTATGACAGAAATGAAAATATAATGTGGATGGGTCATTGCATGGTTGGTAACTTTCAGGCAGATGATTGTATATTGTACCTCTAATTAATTAACACTGTTTTCAGAAGTCATAAAATGGAAAAATGGGACAATCACCTAAATAAATATTACTTGTACTTCAAACAGTCTCTGAAATATGAAAAAATGGAAAGAATCCGTAGAGTTGATAGACTTATCGCATTTGGTTCAGTTTACTACGTTTTTTGTTTCGTGTATGTGCACAAGCTTATTTTTAACGAGCCAGTTGCAGGCAAGATCATGTTGACAACAAGATTAAGTTGCCCTTAAGACAGCTATTTCTGAGGAAATTATTGCTATATTGTAAAATCCCTGCTGTCATAAAGCTGGGCGTAGCCACCCTGCTAATTAAACTGTATCACACCTTTAACAAGTGCACGCATTACAGATGTACATCTAAATTGTACGAGTTCAGACGGTACATTTTTCTACTGGGATACAGTGAGTTGTAATCTCAGAATTCATGTTAAAGACATAAATTAGAACATCTTATTTGGGAGAAGAAGTAAAAACATATATAACAAGATCATAAAGACAACATACATGTATGTGTATACGACATGTAACTAACTTCTAGTATGCTGTATGTGTCCAGATATCTGAACAGGTTCAGTGATATGTTATACCTTGACAAATCTCAGTACCCTGAAGTATATCCAGTGTAAGAGAGACTCAAAAGATGCAGCATTCATCGAGTACAAAAATAGGACTTGTTACCTGCAGTGAGAACACTGTAGATCACTTGCCTAGTGACCAAAACGCATAATTGTTGTAGTACTGATGTGTACACTGGCACAGAATTTCTGTTTTACAGACATTGGATAAATCAGTCTGAAATGTCATTTCATCCATGGTAACATTTTACCTTTCAGCTGTAGAGTTTCGATTACAAAGCTCTTCCGTGAAAGCAGGTGATAACATGGTGCTGTTCATTGACACCCACTTGATAAATGTAACACCACAGTGTTCTGCCTCTGTATAGCACAGGTCATATGCACTGCAGGTCATGGCATCTATAGTCTCGACCAATCTCACAAAAGCAAGTAGATCTAGTAGCTGCTGACTCTCTATACTGGTTTGTCATTAGCTGTAGAGCTGATGGAAACTAACTCCCAGCCTTCTGACTTTTGACCCAAACGAATTCCTGCTTTTGTATATTTTTTTGGAGAAGAATTGAGCTCATTCAAATATTTGTGTATTCAATTGAGGATTAAGATCGTTTACTTTCTCCAAGCACTGAGGGGTCATCTGACTACATGGCTGAGAGAACGCGTTTCTTCAGGTCTAGTTTTGTGGCATGTCATTATAGGGAGCTTGTTACAAGATCTGGCCTTAGTGACATTATGGTCTCTACTAACATTTACACCTACATATACACATATAGCTCTCAGCTTGGCTTTTCCTAGAGCAGTTTGATATGTGTACTTCATCATAGTTATTGAAGGCAGAGGCAATATGCAGTCTCAAAGTTATGTACTTGAATGCACAGAAATTCACTGTTTGAAACTTTTTATTCATGGATTTTATTCACTGGTTTATCAGTGTTGATGAACAATATCAGCAGTAATTCTGGTTCTTTGAAAGTGAACTGTAACTTTTTTATTTTGCTTATACATGCACTTGTTGTGTGGCAGTCGTGTACATGAAGAATAATGATTCTGACATACATGAAAGATTTCTAAAGTTATTAGCATGAAAGAAAGAACAGTGTGTCTTATTAGAAATGTGGGAGGAAAACTGTCTAGAGGTTAATAAATATATCTAGTTTTGACTCTTGCCCTACAGCTGTTCCTGGCATTCCTGAGGAGATCAGCTCATGTGCTTGTTGTAACCCCTACTGGAATGTCCCACCATACCGGTTAAGAGGGTTAATAGAATGCTTCAGTAGAATACCTGAACTTCTTTCTTATTTCCTATAGCTCACATGTACGCTTTTTGTTTTAAAGGACATGTATACCTTTATATGCATTGTGCTTGTTGAAAAACTTTTAAGATTCAGTTTGGGAGAGTTCTAATTATATATGTATACATGTAGACATTATTATAGATAACACCATATTGTAATACACTTGACTTAGTATTACCGGCTGTATAATAGTGTAAAATGTAAGCTTTAAATCCATGCCAAATCATTCCGTTGTAAACCTAATTGGAAATAATGACACTGGATATATATATATATATATATATCTATTTCTTGATATGTGTTTTACACATGATAACGGCAAAGCAGTTTAGCTATACAGTGTAATTTATTTATAATATTCTGTGAAAGCCGCTCATCCTGATACCTCTTAAACACTGTTACAGTTTAAAAAATCTTGTGCAGTTTATTAGATATATTTATTATCCATGTCGATGTGTAAGCACTGTTATATTTGAATTTTTAATATTTGAAGAGTAAAATATGTGAAGGTCAATTGGAATATGTTAATAGTTGGCTTCTAGGTGAATTTGATTGGCCTTAATTTTGAAATTGGATGTCTTGTAGGTGGAAACAACAGAGTCTACACTTCGATAGAATTATTTTCTGAGCTGCTACATACATATTTATGCTTTTATATAATGGTATATATACGTCTGCGGTTTTTGCTGTTGCTTTGCTGGCCGAAATAGCTCTCCTCACAGTTTGCTATTTATTTTGCCCAGTACAGCCCTTTCAAAGTTCTATTTGTGCACGGCATTGGGCTGTGAAAGTTGTATAAATGTAAATGTATGCTGTCTGGTGTGATAGTGGGTAAATCTTGATCCTTAAACAAAGTGGCCTGATGTTATGTAGTAGCTGTGTATAAGTTCTCAGTAATTGAAATTGTCCCATCTGCAGCTTAAGATTCTTTGATGTAAGAAGGAACACAGAACCTTGTTTGTGTTATCATGCAGAAGTTAACATAAAGAATAACCTTCCAAAAATTGGCATGTAGCATTTATATGTATTTCCATC
Source organism: Acanthopleura granulata (assembly GCA_016165875.1). Classification (NCBI taxonomy): domain Eukaryota; kingdom Metazoa; phylum Mollusca; class Polyplacophora; order Chitonida; family Chitonidae; genus Acanthopleura; species Acanthopleura granulata. The sequence goes on along the minus strand of JABBOT010000080.1, from coordinate 31,862,541 downwards.
CTTATTCATATATTTGCTTCATAGTTTCGTGCAATTTCTTCTGTTGATCTGCCACCTCTTGTAACAGTAAATCCATGGCACCTCTCGTACCAGTGTATCATTAGTATCTCTCATTAAAATATGTCAGTGGCATCCCTCATGCCAGTATATCCATGACATCTCTCATGTCAGTGTGCCCATTGCACCTCTCATGTCAGTATATCAGTGGCACCTTTCATGCCAGTATAGCCATATGACATTTCTTATGTAAGCATATCATTGACACCTCTTGGGTGATTGTATCCATGCTAGATGTATCTCGCGTGCCAGTATATCCATAGTATCTTTCATACCAGTATGTCCATGGCATCTTTCCTGCAAGTCTATCCATTGCCTCTCTTATGCAAGTGTATCCATGGAACTATTCGTGTAGTATATCCTTGGGATCTCTTGTGCGAGTATAACCATGGCATCTCTCATACCAGTATACCCATTGTGCCTCTCACGGCACCTCTCATGCCAGTATTTCAGTGGCATCCCTCATACCAGTATACCTATTGCACCTCTCATGCCAATATATTCATGGCTCCCAGTATTTCAGAGGACGCCCTCATAAGGGTTTAGCTGTTGCACCTATCATGCCAATACATTCATGGCACCTCTTATGCCAGTATTTCAATGGCATCCCTCATACAAGTATACCCATTGTACCCCTCACGACAATATGTTCATGGCACCTCTCATGCCCGTATTTCAGTGGCATACCTCATACCGATATACCTATTGCACCTCTCATGCCAATATATCCATGGCACCTCTTGTGCCAGTATACCCATGGCATCCGTCATTCCATTGTATCCATTGCACCCTTCATGTCAGAGTATCTTTGGCATCTCTTGTGCCAGTATAACCATGGCACCTCATGTCAGTGTTTCGATGGCATCCCTCACACCGGTGTACCTATTGCACCTTTCACGCCAGTATATTCATGGCACCTCTCGTACCAGTATACCCATGGCATCCCTTATACCATTGTATCTTTGGTGCTCTTGTGCCAGCATATCCATTGCACCTCTCATGCCGCCTTTGAACAGGTATTTGTTTCTCCCCTCTCATTCATGACTACATATCTTTGTTTCCTTCAACACTAATGAGTACATGTGCATGTGTTTGTTTCCCTGATATTTGTGAGTATAAACATTTACATGCATTCCTTTCCCCTAAAATTATGAGTACAGGTATTTGTTTATTTCACATTTTTGAGTGTGTGCACGTGTATTTGTTGCCCTCTCATACGAATGAGTACATGTATTTGTTTCCCCTGTTCAGTAGATCAGATCCGCATTGGACAACCCCAGACCAAACCAGTCAAAGTTGCCAAACCTAAGGTGTTTGTCACTGACGGGAAAGAGGTGCCACTGCGGGGAATTTGTCTCTTCTTTACTAGAGGAAATACCTCCATGGCCATTACAGAGGTCAACATGGTGAAGGTAAGAGAGTCTGTCTTTGGAAATTCATTTACATATATGTCCATGTATATATCTGAAGTTCCATAAGAAGAATGTATATTTCTGAAGAAAATGGCCCATATTGAAGAAATTTGAGAACCTTGATTTTGAAAAAATTTCTAAAAAAAGTGATCAAAAATCACTGAAACTAAATTTTAAATTGTTTTATCTTTGTTGTGTGCAGTTTTGGACTAATGATGTCTGAGTGATTTTTTACTGTTAGATCAGTTCTTGAAATTACTGATTAGTGTGGGCCGCAAGCCTGAAAATAGGTGCCTGACATTTTTGAGAACACCCCTTTGGTGAAAGTGGGATGCTCTAAGAGACCTTTGTCCAGTAATAAATAACATGGATAACATGGTTATACTTCTTTGTCTAAAGGTGCTTTGAAAAATGTCAGACCCCTATTTGCAGGCTTGAGCTGTGTATATATGTTTCAAGATACCTAGCTTGCAGTCAAGGTTGTTACTTCCACTGTGGCCTAGTATCAAGACAATACCTTTGTCCCCAGGAAATCAACTTCACGATCCTGGACACCAATGGTCATGGGAAGAATGGCCGTGGCCTACTTCATGCCATTGAGAACCTAATGTCCTCTATCTTCATCCCTGCCCTCAAGAGGCTCGAGAAGGGCTGGGGAGAGCTGCAAACCCCTGCTGGAACCCCTGTCAGAACTGATTTCCTCAACTGCCTTGATTCTTTTGTCTCTGTTCTGGTTGGTAAGTAATGGTTGTGCATTTGATTAGGTTTTTATGTGACAGACTGTTTTACTTTTATGTAGGACATCAGTTTTATGGAAACAACTGCTATTTGTCAGATGTGTGCCTTGCCTCACTTCCTGGCATAACACTGCAGGTTTGGTGAAAAAATAAAACTACAAACAAAAACACATCCTAAACTCCATACAAAAATGGAAGTATGGATTCCGTAGAGAACAATTTATGGAGAAAGCAGTATTATTATTTTGAAGTATAGCAGTGCCTTGTAAACTAATGTACTTTGTACGTCTTCCGAGTATGGTAATACAGTATGGTATGGTGATAACAGGGCCTTGGTATAAGTCGGATGTCAGTGCTCCTAAGCTGGCATTATATAAACTTTATTGAAGATCACTTGCATTTACCCAGTATGGCATAGGTGAAGATCTGTCTGTAACACGTGGGCAACTTTGTCAGGAATTTGACAAATGCCTGTGGATTCCTCTGAGAATAAAACTGGGTACTATTGTGTACTTTCAAGTGAAAATTCTTGAGTATGCCAGTAAATATCTAATGCCATTTAATGAATATAAAACATAAACTTGTGGTAAATTTGAAATCCAAACATCTGAGTTATGTAATTATCAAAGTATTTCTCAGATTCAAAGTCACAGCTCATCTGGACTAAAGAGTGTCAAAGCTACATGCCTGTGGCTTTATGAATTTATGTGAACAGGTGCTCAGGAGAGTCTGGAGGATAAGGTGACCCTGAAGCCTTGTGAGATGTATGACCTGTCTAAGATCCAGACCCCTGCTGACTACATGTCCGTGGCTAATAGCAGTGAAGCCCTGGAGGGTATAGAGGAGTGTCTTCAAGTCTGGATCAAACAGATTGAACAGGTAAGCTCTGAAGCCTGGATCAAAGAAATAGAACAGGTAAACCGCCAAGTCTGGATCAGACAAATAGAACAGGTAAACCTTCCAAGTCTGGATCAAACAGATAGAATAGGTAAACCTACAAGTCTGGATCAAAGAAATAGAACATGTAAACCTCCAAGTCTGGATCAAACAAATAGAACAGGTAAACATTCAGATCAGGTGGGAAGGTCTGCCAGCAACCTGCAGATGGTCCTGGGTTTTCCCTGGGCTCTGCCTGGTTTCCTCCCACCGTAATGCTGGCTAATGTCAAATAAGTGAAATATTCTTGAGTACAGCATAAAACTCCAAGCAAATAAATAAATAAATAAATAAACCTTCAAATATGGATCAAACAGATAGAACAGGTAAACCTCCAAGTCTGGATAAAACAAATAGAGCAGGTAAACCTCCAAGTCTGGATCAAACAAATAGAACAGGTAAACCTCCAAGTCTGGATAAAACAAATATGATAAGTAAACCACCAAATCTGGATCAAACAAATGGGACAGGTAGACCTCTAACTCTGGATCAGACAGAGAGAACAAGTAAACCTCCAAGTCTGGATCAATCAAATACAACAGGTAAACCTTCAAGTCTGCATGGATCAGACAAACAAAACAGGTCAACCTCCAGAGCCTGATTCAAAGAAACTGAACAGGTAAACGACCAGTTCTGGATCGAATGAATAGAACAGGTAAACCGTTATATCTGGATCAAACAAAAGGATCGGGTATACCTCCCAGTCTTCGTTAAACAAATAGATAGGGTAAAACCAGCAACTCTGTATGAAACAAATTGAACAGGGAAATGCCTTAGTCTGATTGAAACAACAAGAACTTTCTATCATAAAACTTTGTATCACAAATTGATCAGGTAAGACTTTATGCCTGTATTATACAATTAGAACAGGTAAAGCTCACTACCCAGCATTTCACTTTACATGTAGCTTGATGTTTAATAGTGTGAAATTTTTGGGGTTGATATGAAGAGGATGAGTATATTGTGAATCTTTGCTGGGCCAGATTTTTACAGAATTGTAAAGAGAAAATAAGCTGTTGTTTCCCATTGTCTAGGTTCTTGCTGAGAGCGAACAGATGAGGAAGGAGGCCGACGACATTGGGCCACGAGCAGAACTTGACCACTGGAAGAAAAGGATGTCGAAGTTCAATTACCTGTTGGACCAGATCAAAGGGCCAGAGTGTAAGGCTGTGCTAGGTGTGCTCACTGCAGCCAAATCGAAGCTACTCAAGGTTAGTCCACTCACACCTTACATCTCTGCTAAAAATGTACGGTAAACTTTTTAAACATTTTATTCAGTAAGTTTCTCACTGGCTGTGAAATGGGGATCTTGGATCATATATATCCCTGGCTGTTATGTAATTTGTGAATAAAACAACTTCACTTGATGCAATAATGATTTTCGTGTTTTTGTGAGTTTTTCCAAGAATTTGGAGTAGCCTGATACAGCTAAAACAAATGTGTACAGGTACGAAAAAAACAAACACTTGCATTGTTGTGTTAAACTACTTGATAGTGAATCTTTTCAATCTATACTACACCTGGATGTATAGTAAAGAAATTTTTTTGCAAATAAAGTATGTCCGTGTAAAACTGCACTGTTTTTAACACCCTTGTTTATCAGACTACAGGTTAAGCATATGTTTGGTCCTATAAAAGATAGTCTAGTGTTTTTAAGTTTGTTCTCTAAGTCAGTAATAAGTGCAGCATTTACCGGTTAAATCGTCAGGCCGTTTTTGTCTTATGAAGGACATTGCAGAGCGCCACTGAGAAGTGGAGGTTTCTTGTGATTTCAGACTTGGCAAGAGTTGGATCGTCGTATCACAGACACAGCTAATGAAGCAAAGGACAACGTGAAATACCTGTACACACTAGAGAAGTTCTGTGACCCTCTCTACAACAGCGACCCAGTAAGTACATGAAACCAATCAGTATTAAACATTCTCTGAGTGAAGTGTTTCATATACTTGAGAGAGAACATGCCACAGCTAACAGGCAGTCACCTACTCTGTCTGTTTATTACCTCTCTCATTATGATTTTCAAATTATACTCAGAACAGTGTCAGTTTTGTTTTGTGTTTTACTACGAAGGAATTCTCTGCTACATGTGTATCAAGTTTGATAGACGGGATATATTAGATCCAGTCATTAATTCAATCCGGGGATGATATGCATGATTTTGAGGTCCTTTCTTTTATATGGTTCACCGTTTTATGTTGTTTCTATGTTATTCCCATGCATTCACTTTATAGTTTCTCTGTAGAAGTTGCATGTGCTGTAGAAGATGTGTATGCTGTTCCATAGTTTAAAAATTTGTACACCTTTGCTGTGCAGTATTTTGTATTTTAGAATTGCTATATTAGTGCTGTGCTTTATGTGTTTATCATGTTAAATTGGCACACCTGTGTTGTAATTCACCTGGAATCTGTGTTTCAGGTAGGAATGTTAGATGCTATCCCTGGGCTGATCAACGCCATCAGAATGATTCACAGCATATCCCGTTATTACAACACCTCAGAGAGAATGACCTCCTTGTTTGTTAAGGTAAGTATCTGGAATTAAAAGGAAAATCATGGATAAGTATGATGAAGTGAATCACTGGGTGGTAGCTCTAATTACATCTACGTCTTTTTATGAATTTAATTATTTATTCAGCTGGTGCTTTCTGTCACACTGTGGACTGTTATGAATTGCCTTTGTCTTATCAGCCTGCATAGGCCAGTAAAAGCCTTTTGTGACACTCTTTTTTTGTATTTTTCTAATCTGTTCAGATAACCAATCAGATGATTACCGCGTGTAAGGCATATATCACAGACTCCGGGTGTGAGACTGTCTGGTCACAGGAGATGCCTGGTGTCATCCGCAAACTCAAAGACTGCATTCGCCTTAATGAAGAGTATCAATCGTGTTTCCACAAAACGAAGGCCAAGCTTGAACAGATGCCTAATGAGCGACAGTTTGAATTCTCAGAAATGTATATTTTTGGCAAGTTTGACACATTTACACGTCGGCTCAAGAAGATAATTGAGATGTTTGACACAATGGAGATGTACTCACATCTAGCAGACTCTAAGATTGAAGGCATGGAACAGATGGTGAGCAAGTTCCAGGTGATTGTCACCCAGATGAAGAAGAAGCCCTACGACTATCTCGACCAGCGGAAAACAGAATTTGATGCAGATTTTGAAGACTTCAAGAGACAGATCGGAGAACTTCACGTAAGTGTTAATGTAGCTCTCATACTGACACTAAGATTTATTGTGTATACAAAAGAAACAATAACGTCCATATTGTTAAAGTTTACATTCTCACAAGTGCAGTGATGTGCAGAGTAAGTCTTTAAACAACATGTACACGTAGATGTGTCAACAGATATGCCTTAATACTGCATGGATTTTGGTAGTGTGTAGTCATTGTTTAAAAAATGAGCTCAAATCTGTAGTCATGTGGGGAAAAAATCAAGTGTTGTAATTAAGCTCCTACATAAGTGAATGGCCCATGGTGAAAGACAAGATATCAAAAATTTGACCCACCGTCGGACATACCAGCCTAATGGATGGACATGGCTACACCTAGAGTGGTCAATTAGCATGACTGAAAAAATGGGTTCTTGTTAGTTAGTTTTTGTCACCTTAATGAGAAAACAGTGAGGCATATGTCTATTGCAGAGCACAATAATGGGATTCATGGAGCAGAGGTTTGAACGTATCATCAGCACACAGAGGGCGCTGCTCATTCTGCGTAAATTTGAACGTCTCAATCTGCCAAACTTGGGCATCCAGGAGAAGTACCAGCGTATCCTGCTCCACTACAGCAAGGACATTGATAACGTGTCCCGACTTTACCAGAAGTACAAAAATGACCCTCCTGTAGCCAGGGATCTCCCACCTATTGCAGGTCAGTAGTCTTCAGTTTGTCTTCCTCAAGACTTATTTTATGAAATGACATAGTATTTAAGGGAGCAGGTTTTTTTTTGTTTTGTTACTCTGCAAAGCTTGGAAGCTAGAAAAACTTGACCTCTTTAAGGATCTTGATGTTTTGAACTTCTAGTAATTTATTAGACCCGTGAAAAAGCTCTTGATGTTACTGAATGGTTGCTAGACAGCATTTTCTGTTTTTAAAAGCTGATATGAGGAACGTGGTGCTGTAAAAATCATAGACACATGCAGCACCTAAAAAACCTTAACACTTCAATTTCTTTGAAAATTAACATCATTTGAGATTTTTTTTATTATAAAAATTTACACTCTTCTTTTGTTAAATTTGGCTCCTGTATTATCAGTGGATTTTAGTGCGCCAAGTGTCAGTAATAATTTGTTCATATTAACTATGGCTTGAAGGCCTTAATCTATGAATTTCAGCGAACATGTTCTAGTGTGCAATGTCTGGTTTGTCTCTCATTTTTAAGCCGTGAATATCTGGGCGAAGGGCAGGGGCTTATGTATTTAGAACATTGTGTTTTTTGTAAGTAATGCGCAGGGCTTAGAAATGAAGTCAGTTTTCTTCTTATAGAAAATAACTGGAGTTAACTGTTTTTAAAATCATTTGCATACTCATGTTTATAATTTCTTTGTGTCTCAGGTAAAATCTCCTGGTCCCGTCAGCTGTTCCGTAGAATCCAGGAGCCAATGGAAGTGTTTCAGTCACATGATGATATCCTGCAGGTTCCTGATGCGAAGAAAATCATCAAGAGCTACAACAAACTGGCCAAAGTGTTGTTGGAGTTTGAGGTTCTCTATCACAGGGGCTGGCTCAGACAGGTCAGAGATTTTGTTTGCTGTTATAGGAATTTTAATATACATGTATATCTTTTTTGTTTGAAAATTCTCAGCTACTTAGTTGTCTGTAAGTTGGCTTCTTTTTTTTTGTTTTTTTTTTTTTAACATAAGGTCATCTTAAACTTAAGTTCAGAATTCTGGCCACACTGTGGAAATCATAATTTTTTAGGTATTATGAGTTGCCATTGTTTATCAAATAACTTTTATTTCTTTGGTCCATATTGATGAATCATCTGAAAATTTGTCTTTGGTGTTATGACATGTCTGACCTGTTTTGAAATTGTGTATAAATAATTGTGTATAAATAATTACCCACCATGTTCGATGCTGATTCAGGTTGAGGCAGCGAAGGGTGGACTTCAGGCCTCGCTATTGGTGGAGCACCCAGAGACCAAGGAGCTGTATGTGAACTTTGACCCCCAGATTGTGACGATGATTCGGGAAGCTGAGTGTATGGCCAGACTGGGCCTGGAGATACCAGCTGTTGCCAAGGGGCTGAGAACAAAACAAAATCTCTACAAGGATAACTTTGATAAACTTCAGGTGCGTGGACCAAGAATCGATCTGCAAACATCAGTGCAGATGCTATTTTGAGTCAGGTTGTTTCTTTATTAATAACTTTTAGATTGAAAATAAACCTAACAGGATTTCAACAATACGCAAAAATATGCAATATTTTTTCAGATCTTATCAGTTTTATTATATCTGTTCACTGGTTTGTTATTTATATGTTTAATATTTTATGCAAATGGTTTTATAGTGAACCCTGCACAGTCATGCCAGTAGTTGGTGTCTTTACCTCTTAAATGTTTCTTGTTGTATATTTTTAATAATGATTTAAATCATACATCTTATTTTTGTGTAATCATTGCTCTGCAAATCGATGTTCTACGCCTACTGTATAATTTCGTAAGTAATACATTGTCTGCTTTCTCACTTCATGTAATCACAGTTAGAGACATGCAGTTGTTAGTACAGGTATATAAATGTCATGAATTTTTTTTATTACAGATGATGCTGAAAGAAAACAAGAGAGTGAGAGCAAAAATCCCGTCAGCGTTTGATCCTCTGATGGCGCCTCACCGCGGGCGCGTGGACGCAGCAATTGAGCCGGGTCTGACCCAGCTGACCTGGACATCTGTGAACATCCCCAGCTACATGGAGAACGTTTACGAGGAGCTGGGCAAACTGGAGCTCATGATGGACAGGGTTCACGACCTGATGGAGTTCCGTATTGAGGCCATCCTCAAGGAGATGAGCAGGACGGTGCTGTGTCAGATACCAGACGAGGAGCCCTGGACTGTGGATCACTTCCTGGAAAACACACAGGTGAAGGCAGTGGGCTAGTTAGTGTGTTCAGTGTGGTAACCTGACATCCTGTGTAATAGCAGCTGATGTAAACCTGATATGTAGGTGTACTTCACCACCAGTTTTAGTACTGGTCATAGCCCAGTGTGTGTTTTTAATTAAATAGTCCCATACCGGTTCTAAAGTGGACTCCTGATTTTACACATTGTTTTTATCAGACTGCCGATCTGGCCTTGAGTCAGTTTTCAGACTTTTTTTGGAAATGGTTCATGACTTTTAATTTTTCTTATTTTCAACAAAATTATGGCAGTTTTTTTCTTGTGTTGGACAGCTACTATACTGATGGCCAAGTATTGTACTGATGTGCTTGTTTCCTATAACTTCTCAAAAACTGATTGCCAACAGATGGGTCCCTTGCTAGTGAGATGGTGTGTTTGAATCCAACTTTTGCTGGTTCACGTGCAATTTTGAGAGGGGAGGATTATCAAGTTCCCTGTTGTAACCCTGTTTTTTATGGCCGTGTGTTTTTGTACATGTAGTCGGTACATCAGGATGCCAGCCGATGTTGTTTTGCAGATGCTGTGTGCACGAGGAGCTCAGCTCCTGCAGACCAAGAGCATCAACGTGGAGGAGGCAGCCAATGAGCTCATCAACATGCTCTGTGAGAACGTGGCGAAGGAGGGAGAGGAGGATGAGGAAGGCGAGGATCAGGAGACGGAGGAGGCGGACGAAAATGAAGGAGGTAAGGCAGGATAGTATGCAGGAGTTTACACTTGTGTTTTATGGCCAGACTATATTAGAGTTCTCGGTGGCTCTTTGGCCTTAGAGGTATTGTTATTCACACGACAGATAACCACACCCAAACCAGTCCATGTTGTTCAGACTTGAATCCAGTTCTCGCTGGATTGGCTGCAGTTTTGTGAGGAGGTTTGTCTACTGTCAGGTACATGGTAAACGATGTAGAATTGCTCAGGTGGTTTAAGCTTCTGACACCCATAAATGTGAATGCCATCATATAAGTGATAAAATTCTTGAGTGCGCCATGAATCACCAAACAATGAATCATTGAATAATTAAATATTGCTGAAAGAGCTGTTATCATTTCCTAGTGAATAGAGAATGTGCTATCATGTAAAGTTTATCTTCATATTATCACCCTAATTCCTCAGCTGTTGTATATGAAAGAGCTACTTTTATGTACCTTTTTCATTTGATTTTAGAACTAAAACTGCATTGGTTTGGTTGACTAGTGGTTAAGTAGGGCTTTACGAAAATATAATTTTATCAGTTAATATGGAATAATGCCCTCAGAATATGCCTGAATAAACATATTACAGAGATGATAAAGTTCAAGGATTACAGTAGTCAACTTTTAGAAACAGAAAACATACATGATTTCAGTGGTAAATATCTAAACTGTTGGATAATAAGCAGTAGTATTGTCTTTACACTGTATACATTACTAGAGACATTTACTACAAAGATTCTTTCAAGTGATTTTGTCTGTAAAGAAACATTAAATTTTCTTTCTTCCTTACTACAATTATTTATGTTCTTCTGACTCAGATGCCTTGCATGTACCTGTAGATTAAACACAGCAGTCACATCTTTTGATTTGAAATGATTTGTCTTGTTTTTTTTCCTTGAACCTGGTAGAGGAGAGAAGCCGTCCCGCTACCAGCCGTCCTGCCACCAGCCGCGACGGATCGCCACGGAGCAGCAGGAAGTCTCGCCCTACCTCCACACAGGCTGTCGCTGTGGCCAGGAAACGCAAGGAAATGAGGGAGAACATCGAAGAGGCTGCCCATGAACTGCTGAACCACTTCAATCACCGTAACCTTGACGCCCTTCTCAAGGTCACGCGAAACACCCTGGAATCCCTGAGGAGGAAGATCACCTCCAGCTCCATGGTGCATTACTTAGGTCAGTCAGGAGGTCAAGGTTATTGCCAAATGCATGGCTATTATCATGAGCTGCATATGCATGTGATTGAGGACAAGAATAGACATCCACATCCATTCTGTCCAGTTTCCAAAAACTACAATTTTTGGACACTCTCTCAAATGCTCTAGTCATTCATCCCGTGTACCTCCCTTTGATAATTCTGCACAACGGAGGTTGCCTTTGGAGCATCAATCCGCACGAAATTCAACCCACCAATTAGAGTGGGAAAAACTTGTGAGTACCTTCCATGGATAAATACAGGTAATTTCTAATTGATAGAATGGACACAATGATAGTAAAGGCTAAGACAGATATCAGCAAAGTGAATATTTTGACTAGCCAGTTATGATAAATGTCTTCTTTTTTCTTTTTTGAAGCCATGCATGTTTTATATTTGCAGTGGATTCCAGTCACAGCCCACAGAAAGACAGTCGCCCGTTCTTCAGGACAAATGCCAAACTGAGCATCCCCAACATCGTGATGCAGCCGGCACTGGATGAGGTGCAGCAGGCCGTCAACAAAGCAGCGCAGATGGTGATCAGCGTCAGCAAGGGCGTATCACAGTGGAGCAAGGAGAGGAAGCATCAGTCTCAGTCCGCCATGAATCGCTCGGGCTCCGGGCTGGACGTCTCGTTGGACAGACGGGGCAGTATGATCAGTAATGCAGCATCCGAGGCGTCGCGCGGTGCAGAGGCGGGCCGTGCGCGAGGACGCACCGACGCTGATACAGCAGACTCAGGATACACTGTCCACGTTCAGCCCAAAAACTACTACAAGAGCGTGTATGACAACAAAGAGATCTCCAAGATCGTGGCTCTGCTGTCCACCTCTATCAACTCCAACAAGAAGGTCAGTTTTGTTAGCAATCCTTAGCACTTAATAAAAGTGGATATGTGTGCAAAATCTTGAAATCAATGTGTGTTTGTTGGGTGACAGTTTGGTAAGCTATCACTTGTGTTCAGATTTATACCTGAATGAGAAAGTGTTGCACAGTCATTTACTGATTCATATGGGATACACCATTTTGAAAATCTTGACCCTAGATCTTGCAAATCAAATTTTGTTGAAAAAAGAAAAGCTTTGACAGTATGGCAATATGCTTTGAAGTCACACAAATACTTTCCTCAGTTACAATTTACACATTTCTCAGCAGCTAGTACCAAAATCTATGTTCGAAGAGCATGCAGTGAGTTGAATACTGACTCATTCTCCATACCTGCTTACTTCCCTTTATCTAGGAGGTGACCACTGCACTGGAGAAATTCTCCAAATACCATGTCATCTGGGAGAAGGATAGAGATGAAGACCTGGCAGAGTTTATGAAGGAGGATCCCAAGCTTTCAGAGTTTGAAGCGAAGATCAAACATTATGAGGAGATGGAGAACGATATCATGTCTGAGCCAGAGTATTATGATGTAGGACCTATAGCCCTATATACAGGTGAGGAGGAAGCAATATTGTGAAAGGAGCTGTAATACAGGACTATACATGTACCACCACATTAATGTTATTTAATGTCAGTATTCTTTTATTTATGTACTAAAATAATATTCATTTACTTCATTTAATTTTTGTGGTCAGTTCCCTAAATCAGTCATTCCAAGTGTGTTAAATTTCTTGTTTGCTCCTCATTTCATTTACAGTTAATGCCACAAGAGTTGGATATACATTTAATCAATAATGAAATTCTAAAACAGTAATTCTGTACATTTTCTATTCCAATCCATATGATTTCCAATAGATTGAGAGAGATTAAACTTACCGTAGTATAATTTCAGTGAATAATTCTATAAAGACTGTTTTAATGTGGTTGCTGTAAGTAAGCATACACATTATATACTCAGAGTTCCTAAAGCTTGGCCTGACAACAGAGACAAAGACATGGAGGCTTCATTACGGGAAAGCCTGCGTGAATAAATACCGCACGGAGATGGAGGATATCTTTAAGTTCATAGAGGACCTGTGCAAGAGGCTGGCTCGTCCAATCAAAGATCTGGATGATATCAGATTTGCTATGGCAGCTCTCAAGGAGATACGTGAAAACGAGATCCGTATTGACATGAGTATTGGACCAATTGAAGTGAGTAATTGGTCTGAGTTTTCTGGTGTAGGCTGTACATGCGCTGTAATACTTGACTCTACCCAGGAAGATTACAAAAGAGCTCACTGTATATGTTAATAGTGGATTTGAAAATTACAGAATGATGAAAACAGAAGTCTTAATAGTGTAGTGTGTGTCTGTGTACAATTTACCTGGGAATTGGGCCTTACCTATATTTACCTGAGTTTTAATAGTTGGTGTTTTAGGTTTTTACCTTAATGCTGACCCTCAGCATATGTTTTGGGAATCTTTGCCTGAGTTTTGTACTTAGACTATGTTGATTCTGTGTTTGTATGTTGGATCTTGTAATCTGGTTTTTACCTCTGATTCTCTACCTATATGTCAGGTACTCACATGTATTTTGGGATTTTACCTCTACATGTATTTTTACTTCAGTCTTTCAGTGTATTTTGGTATTTTTCCTGTGTGTTTAGACTAGTATGTTAGGGTTTTATCTGTAGTTTTAGCTTTTACTTTTATGTTCAGTTTCTACAAAGGGTCTTCTCTTTAGCTGTTACCTCTACATGCTCTCTGCTGAGTCTCTCCAGCCATATGTTGGATCCTTTCCTGTATATCAGGGTTTAACCTCTATACAAACTTTCTCTCCCCATATGCAGGGTTTTTATGTGTATATTTTACCAGTGCTTTGGCTGTTACCTCTGTACCGAGTCTCTCTCCCAATGTACCTGGTCTTTAACTGTGAATTTAGTCATCAGCAGTGTTTGGGGTTTTCAGGAATCGTACGCTCTGCTGAACAAGCATGACCTGCCTGTGGTGAAGGAGGAGACCGAACGCTGTGACACGCTACGCTACTCCTGGGAGAAGCTCCAGAACCAGGCTGCTGAGGTGCAGACACACCTGATCGAGATACAGCCAGACTTCAAGAGCAACCTCATTGAGGATGTCAAGGTGTTCATCGTGGACTGTAACAACTTCTACCAGGACTATGAGCAGGTAAGTGAGCAAGTGTTTATAAGACATTAGATACAGAAAGCACTTTGCCATTGTAATGTTGTCCAGGTTTGTGTGTGCAGCAGCCGAGATGAACAACATGTAGCATCTCCTTTAACTATGAAAATCTGCCGCTGAATGAATGAAGATGTAAATGGCGTTCGCTGGGACACAACATGTGTGAATTCAATCCCATCACTGGACAGAGTATTCTAATGTGCCTGCTGCCTTTGAGGATTAAGACTCCATAGCATTTAGTTTTAGATCTTAGTTTTGATGCCAACAGAAATTTTACGGATAAGAAGTTTTCCCTTTAATCAGACTTCACAAAAAACTCTTTAGTGGTCCTGTAAGATGTATGGATCAATGAGATTCAAAATGTGTCACTTGAAAAAAGCTTAACTTTAGCTGAAACACAGTATTCGCAGTTTATTAAGCAAGGTGATAACACCTGCAAATAAAGAAGGCACTGCCAGGAAAGCTGTCTGAACTCTCCTTTGATGGTGATTTCTGTATATCAATTCTTGTGTTCTGCATGTTCCAGTCTGGCCCCATTTAGATGGTCATGTGGGGAGTTTATGGGAGATCTAGTTTTGATGCCATCAGAAGTTCAACTGTGTCACTTGAAAATAATCTTAACTTTAGGTGAAATAAAGTGCTTGTACTTTTTAAAGAAAGGTACATGTACCCCTGCTATCAAGGTATGCTGTCTGATGGTGGTGTTCTGCATTTCACAGTCTGGCCCCATGGTGGCAGGTGTTCCTCCAAGAGACGCGTCCGACAGACTCATCATCTTCCAGAACCGCTTCGACACCCTATACAGGAAGTACATCACCTACTCAGGAGGGGAGGAGTTGTTTGGGCTTCGCGTTACCCAGCATCCTCAGCTGCTGCAGATTCGTAAAGAGCTCAATCTTCTCCAGAAGCTGTATGGGCTGTACAACAACGTGATTGACACTGTTCATGGGTACTATGATATTCTCTGGCAAGATGTAGACATTGAGAAAATCAACAACGAGCTGCAGGACTTCCAGAACAGGTTTGTGACAGTCGATTGTAGAGTCAAGCTTGTAGACATGAACACATGGTGTGATCAACTGTTTTTTGGAGTTTGTAAATTCCCTCTCTCTCACTGTCCGTATGGCCTTGATGACTAAAGCTGTCGCTAATGTGCCTGCTAGTACCGAAATCTAACATTTGTTGAAAGACCACCAATCCTCCACCAACAAGGAATGTAGTTGTGTACCTCATATGTGGAAAAGTCTGTCAGTAACTTGCAAAAGTTAATGGTTTAATTCTGGCTCTGATGTTACTTTCACCCTTAATACTGATCAGTGTATATGTGAAAAATCCTTGGATATGACATTAAACATTTAAACAACCAAAGGAATGGAATAAATAAATGAATAACTGGTCCTGGAAAGTCTTGATGAAGATTTTCATCATGGGTTAACTTTATAGTGTTATTATTCACATGAAATTTTCAGGTTCATGAGCTAACAAGCAAACCAATTTATGTAAAAATTCAACTTCAGATGTCGCAAACTACCTCGCGCCCTGAAGGAATGGGCTGCTTATGAGGACCTCCGTAAAACAATTGATGATTTCAATGAAATGGTGCCGCTGTTAGAACTGATGACAAACAAGGCCATGAAGCCACGTCATTGGAAGAGAATGGCCGACCTAACCAATCACCCGTTTGAGGTGGAGAATGAGAACTTCACCCTGAGGAACATCCTGGAGGCGCCACTGCTGGAAAACAAAGAGGAGATTGAGGTAATGTCTTATAATGTCTTCTCAAGAGAGTGGCTATCTTCTGCGGCGGAAGAATTGTTGTCATCACAGACTGCCTTGTTAATTATTTTTTTGAGGGCCTGTTAAAAAGTGAACCGAAATCTGTACCAGATTTCCAGGAGTTTGAAAATAGGACATGGCTGCAGTGATTTGAAATGTTCCAGTTGACAGTTTCTCATGATAGCATTTTTTTGTGAGAGGGACAAAAACTGTCTGAAAAAAGAACATACGTGTTCTCCACGTACTTTCATATGCTTTTTTGTAAGCTATAACCTCTGCCAATGCCACTCTCCAACACAGGACATTTGTATCTCTGCCGTCAAAGAGAAGGACATTGAAGCCAAGTTGAAGCAGGTGATTGCAGACTGGAACAATCAGGACTTCACCTTTGGAAGCTTTAAGAACCGTGGGGAGTTGCTGCTGCGTGGGGACAACACGAGTGAGATAGTGTCCCTGATGGAGGACTCCTTGATGGTGCTCAGCTCTCTGCTCAGTAACAGGTCAGATATAGGCTTCAGGA
This sequence comes from Acanthopleura granulata, assembly GCA_016165875.1. Classification (NCBI taxonomy): domain Eukaryota; kingdom Metazoa; phylum Mollusca; class Polyplacophora; order Chitonida; family Chitonidae; genus Acanthopleura; species Acanthopleura granulata. The sequence goes on along the minus strand of JABBOT010000080.1, from coordinate 31,846,024 downwards.
TTGGACACATTACATGTAACTCATGTAAATTTGAAGGATTATGCAAGGCCTTATGCAACATTTGAAAATTAAATATGAAATCTGCAAATCTTAAAACTTTCCATGTGTTTTTTACCTTATAAGCATGTATAGAGCATTGTGGTTGGCAAATGTATTTTTTTTAATCCATTAGGTCTACTATGTTGCAGTAGCTGTTTGTGAGGTGAAAGGACATCAAATTATGTATGTAGCTAAAAGTGGAGGATGCATAAATATTGTTTGTTGATGTATGAAAATGTAGATATTAGAGTAATGCTTTAGAATTAGGGAGGAAAAACACAGGCAGATATACTCACTTATCTTTGTTGAAATTATGGGGCCTTTCCCTTTTATTTGTTGGAACAAAGAGATGCAACTTTAACACGTTCAAGATTGCTTGAGGCCTTCGATGATAGGCCTCTGCATTGAGCACATTTTAATGTCTGAAACAAGGAATGTTTCAATTGTGTGATGGGCTGACATAAATTCATTATAATGTGGATTTCTACATGTTGTCAAGTTGCTTGTCATATGTGTGGAGCAAAGCGGGCCATTAGCAGTGACATCTTTGTGATTCCTCAGGTACAACGCTCCGTTCAAGAAGAACATCCAGCAGTGGGTGCAGAACCTGTCTAACTCCTCTGAGATCATTGAGAACTGGATGACGGTACAGAACCTGTGGGTGTACCTGGAGGCCGTCTTTGTGGGCGGAGACATCGCTAAGCAACTGCCAAAGGTTGGTCCAATGGTCATCCAGATCTGTCTTCAGTAATATTAGTCATGAAGAATGTACGTGATATGGCATTATTACTGATTCAAGTTAAGCTGAGCAACAGTAGCATGAAACAACACTCTTTAGCTCTCTAAATGCCTTTAACTCTCTGAAAATAAAAGTTTTTCAGATTATTTTTTTCTTTATTTATTATCCTAGATAACATTGCTCTTTACCCATATAACCATTGCAATTTTGTATACAAACTGTACCACAAAATAGGCTTTATTAAGACATGTTATAATTGTGTCCTAGTGGGCTAATAAAGGCCTTTGGGTGACAGTATGAATGGTATTTACCTGTGTGTTCGGCAGGAAGCTAAGCGGTTCAGTAACATCGACAAGTCGTGGGTGAAGATCATGACCCGTGCCCACGAGACGACCAATGTGATCCAGTGTTGTGTGGGTGATGAAACCCTCATGCAGCTTCTACCTCACCTGTTAGAACAGCTAGAGCTCTGCCAGAAGTCACTCACAGGGTAAGGGGTGATGTGGGCAGGGGCAAAGTTCCACTAAGCCATTTCTGACTGGGATCCAAGTTTGAAATGTGATTTTAGAGTTTATTTATAAATATATAGAAATATAGTATTTGACCAATTGAGTGTAAATGAGTGTTTTTCATGTCACCTGCCGTTAAATGTGCTCTTAGCAAATATTTTGTCATTTCAAGTGTTCCTAAGTGTTTTAAGCAACTGGAGGAATTGAATATGGGAAGAGTTAATGAAAAGATTGAAGACCTTTATTCTTGCACTTGCCAGACCTTTTACAGTTTAAATCTCACTTGTGTTTTTCTACCCAATACAGATACCTGGAGAAGAAGAGGCTGCTATTTCCACGCTTCTTCTTTGTGTCAGACCCGGCTCTCCTGGAGATCCTGGGTCAGGCCAGTGACCCGCACACCATACAGGCTCATCTGCTTAACGTCTTTGACAACATCAAGACAGTCAAATTCCACGAGAAACAATATGAGCTCATCCTGTCCATCTACTCCGCGGAAGGGGAGACAATTGATGTGAGCAAATAGATCAGGCACTGAAGCCAGACCGGCATCATTTTTATAATATCACTGTTACATGAATTACCTGAACATTTATTGTTAATCTTCCAAGTATTGTCATTATGTGAAAACATGAGATTTAAATATGCGAAAATAGATCTTTTACATGTAAATTTATTTTTGCCATTGCACTTGGAATTGGAATTTTTTATGATGGCAGATGTTCTGTGGTTAATAGTTCAAACAGTTGAACTAAATTCAAATAATCCTGGCCAGACTGCAGAAACATGGAAAATGTTTCAAGTGAATCTAGGCAAGATTTACCTGATATTGATAAACAATCACATAAATAATTAAATCATTTTCCGGTCACAGTTGGAGAAGCCAGTCAAAGCTGAGGGTAATGTGGAGGTGTGGCTGATGTCCCTCATGCAGATGGCCCAGAAGTCTCTCCACTCTGTGATCCGTACTGCTGCCATGGCCATTCAGGACTCCAGCTTCCAGCTGCTCGAATTCCTCGACATGTTCCCAGCTCAGGTACAGTATAAACAAAGCGAAAAAAAGTTCCTCTGAAGATATCCTGTCAGTTTAAAGGTTTGCCTTCTGTGCTTCTGCTCAGTGAAAGTGGAACACATAAAAGGAATGCATGTAGCCTGCTTTGGGTTTGATGGTGGTGTCAGCAAGTGCAACATGTATGTCACTGAGGACTGCTGAAAGCCTCTGAGAACTACTGCCTGTTACTTGGTACAAGAGGTATTTTTGGAATCATTTTGTAACAGATTGCGACTTTTTATTTCCTCTGTCATTGTCTTTAGTTTGATAACACAGTATAGTGTAAATTTAAATTATGATCAGTATCATGGAAAAAAAGAACACAGAATTTTCAATTATAAACTTAATTTGTTGAAAATCTTCTCAAATCATGAATTATGGAAGCGTAGTACACATAGTTCTTCCCTGTACGTACGATTACCCTTGTATTCGTGTCGCAGGTTGGCTTGTTGGGCATTCAGCTGATCTGGACGAGGGACAGCACTGAGGCTCTGGTACATGCCAAGTACGACCGTAAGGTAATGGCTCAAACTAACCAGGGCTTCCTGGACCTGCTGAACATGCTGATTGATCAGACCACCAAGGACCTGAACAAGGTGGAGAGGACCAAGTTTGAGACCCTCATCACCATTCATGTTCACCAGAGGGATATCTTTGATAACCTGGTAAGGAGGTTGTCGCAGAGCCGTGAGGCCACACCACTTTAACTTTTTGTTTTATGGGCGCAAGGAATCAGGGTCCGAAGAGGAGATATAGAAATAAAGCTGAGAAATCAACCAAATTTGTGTCCACACAATCTTCATGTTGAAGGCATATTGAAATTGTCAGAAAGCCTTGTAAAAACAGGATCGGAAAGCCTTGCAGAAAGAGGAATAACATGAAACATCAGACAAAGGAAATAAATGTTCTTAAGGGGAAGGCAATTTAATGCTGCTAGTAGCTTTTTGTTTCTTTTTTTAAAGTTCTGTACCTGAGTTAATTGACAATTACATGTACTAATTTATAAGTGTGTCCTTGTGCATTTAATGTTTCTTTAGGAAGTCAAGATAATGCTAGACAATTTAGTTTGTAAGGTACCACAATTCCTCTGAAATGTATTCATGGGCATCATTTTTTGCACAAAGGGTTTTTTGCCTTTGTAGCCAATATTAGGAAAATTTCAGATGCAAAAAAATTTAGCCCTTGTGTGGTCATATCCACCAAGTTTCTAGGCAGAACAAGAAAGGTGTGGTTTAGTATGTGAAATGTGTTACAGATTGACAGTACAACACTTCTAGATGGTATATCTTGATATTCCGATCATCTCTTACTCTCTGTATTCCTCACTTCGCAGTGCCGTCAGCACATAAAGTCCCCAACAGACTTTGAATGGCTGAAACAGACAAGGTTTTACTACATCGAGGATCAAGACAAGTGTCTGATCTCCATCACTGACGTGGATTTTATCTACCAGATGGAGTTCCTGGGTTGCACAGAGAGGCTTGTTATCACACCTCTGACAGACAGGTACATGGCAGTTTCATTTATCCCTGTGAGCTGTGATATATATGTATAGAGGAGCCAGAGCTACAAAAAGCTCAAAACTACTAATGACAACTGGACATGGTTTACTCAATAACATTAGCATGCCAGCCCAGCTTAATGACCCAGTTTGTGCCTGGCTTCCCCTCGAACATATGAAGGTCTGCCAGAAACTTGTGGATGGTTGTGGTTTTCCCCAGTTTCCTACCAATGTTACAGTGGCTGTCGTGATATAAGTGAGATATTTTTGATCGCAGCGTGAAAGCCCAATAAAATATGTAAATAAATATTTTTAAAACTGATCGTGGATTTAGTACTGGCCCTAAGAAGACAACAAAGAAAATGTTGTTTTCGATGTCAGTCATTTCCATGAGGGAAGGAACTCTTTGTGTAATTTTGTGTATTTTTCTTTGTGTGTTTTACTCTCTACTTGACCTGTACCTCTGTGTAGGTGTTACATCACCCTTGCCCAGGCTCTGGGCATGTCCATGGGAGGGGCACCTGCTGGCCCAGCAGGGACAGGCAAAACGGAGACCGTCAAGGACATGGGCAGGTGTCTCGGCAAATACGTTGTTGTCTTCAACTGTTCTGATCAGATGGACTTCCGAGGTCTGGGCAGAATTTACAAAGGTATTCAGCATTTTCTATCTGCACTTTGTTTCCATTGCCACTAGTGTAAGTAAACAATTCCATAGGCAACTTGTTTACATGTGCATTGGCACATACATAAATATATATATATAAGTATAGTTTGTTTCCTTTGGCACAAACATAAGTAGTTAATGTTTGAGTAGTGTGGCAAAAGAATGAGAGGTAAAATTTACAGAAACAATATGTATTCATTGTTTCAGTTATGCAATAATTGTGGTGGCAACTGTGAAGATTTTCTGCCCCCTAAAATGAGATCACAAAATTTCTTTGCCTATTTGTTCAGTTTCCAGGTGTGAAGAAAAGTTATCTTCATGGCGATTGGCTTTACTTGCATATATGTGTATTCTGTTTTAACTTTGGCCCTGTAATGTCGCTTGTAGGAGTGAGTGTTTAGCTCTACTGGTCAAAGACCAGAAGAGGTTATATCTGAGCAAGTTGTCCAGTGTCCGTCCGTCTGTGTGGCATATGTTAACTTTTCCTTTAGAACACTACTCTTACTACAGCTTTTGTCTGATTTGAACAAAACCTGGGTTAAGTTTAGACACCATCAAGACACATAATTTGTAGTATCGATTTTCCATTTCAGTTATCACTTGTTCATCTGTCTGTTTATCCAGAATATGTTGACATTTTCAAAACACTGCTTCTACAGGTTCTGTTTGATTTAAAAGAAACATAGTTCAGATGTAGACTACATCAAGATACAGAATTCGTAGTATCAATTTTCCATTTCAGTGATTGTTTGTTTGTCTGTCTGTTTGTGTTAACATTTCCTGTAAAGTACTACTGCTCTTAGAGTTTTTGTCTGATTTCAACGAAACTTAGTTCAGGTTGAGACTATAGTGACATACACAATTTGTAGTATCGATTTTCCATTTCGATGATTAATTCTCTGTAAATGACCTTGTAAGTTATGTTAAAAATTAAGTCACATCTAAATACTGCTTAAAATGATCAAACAAACACACTATCTGGTGATGTCAGGATTACAGATGTGCAAGAATTATTTTCGTGCATTGTATAGTTCTCAGATTTTTACAAAAATTCTCACATTTAAATAACGGACTGTAGAAGACTTCTGCAACACTTCATCAAAGCCTTTACTATGGTATAGCTGGGCAGAGGGTGTTGGAGCTGGGAGCTGTAGATCAAAGGCACAATCTCTTCCTGCATGTGGCCCAGTCCTGGTACCAGTTTATTTTCTATTTAGAGGCTTTCACCAAAGCCCCAGTTAGCATTTCAACCTGCAGATAGGTGCGTGACATTTTTCAAAACATCCCTTTGGCTGAAATGGTATGACAGTGTTGTCCATGCTATAAGTACTGGACAAAGGTCTCTTGGGTCTCTTTTCACCGAAGGGGTGTCTTCATTGCAGGTTAAATCCAGTTAAATCCTGCTAACCTTTTCTCTCTCTTTTTTTTTTTTCTAGTATCATGAAATTATTAGGCACTGCAGACTAGTCCTAGCACTCCGAGGTTCAAACCCTATCTATTTCTTGTTATTTTACATGGAAAATTTTTTCTCTACAACTTTCATTGTTCAGCTTGACCTACTGTGGATGCCATATTGCTATTAATAGAATGTGTTGACATGTCATTTTCTCAAGTACGATGTATGATATTGAGCTGATATTTATAATACAGACGAACACCTTAAGAAAGTTAAAAGTACAAAAATCGTTTTCATATCTCGAAAACTGTGGAAATGCACTGATTAGAGAAATTGTCGGTAACCAAAATATTTTTAATTTATATATTTTAATATGCTGCCTGATGTAGTTTCATGTCTTGATCACAAATCTGATTTCATTTATTACCTGCCATGTATACATTTGATGCAAATTACGATCAAAGCTCATAAAAGTGCAGTTTTCCCCTTCTTTGGAGTTGACATGACAGAAAACTGTGACAGCTGTTACACTGAAAATTGCATAGTGCGATAAAACAGAAATTCCCTCATATTTAAAGATCATGTGATAGGAAACTGATTGCAGTTTATCATGAAATTGGAAATTTTCCTTGCTACACTGTTTTCTCTCTGTTGTCTGTTATGGGCCATGAGCGAAAGATCAAAGCTGCGTTGCTTCCACACTGGTTCAGTGGTAAAAACATTGTATATGATACCCGGCTTTTGCGGGTTCAAGTCCAGTTCATTCTTTTTCTGTGTTTTCAGTTTTTTCCCTATTTTATTACCATGAAGTTATCATAGGACTACCAAGTATGGTAAATTGGTGATAGCTTGGACCCTGGCAACATTGGTAACAGCTTTCATTTTGTAAGCGACTCCCTGGTAATTTTGTCCCCACCAGTAGAGTCTCATCAGTGGCTTTGTTTGAGTTTTTGCCCTTCGGTGTGTTCCCAGGTCTGGCTCAGTCTGGCTCCTGGGGCTGTTTCGATGAGTTTAACCGTATCGACCTGCCAGTACTCTCTGTTGCTGCTCAGCAAATTGCCATTGTCCTCGCTTGCAAGAAAGAGCGCAAGAAGAACTTCATCTTCACAGATGGTGACAATGTGGATATGAACCCAGAGTTTGGAATTTTCCTCACCATGGTAATGTTAATGCCATTTTCCTCATCAAAATGCTTTTGTTCTTCTCCATGTAATAATATAAAAGTTCACTTTCCTTCACTATACTGATATAAAGTGGCATGAAAATGGCAATGTCCACTCCTTGGTATTATAAAAGGTATTTTCCTGACCTCTATAATATAAAATTGCCTTTTCCCACAGTAATAAAAAAACTTCCATGTGCTTTTCCTCACCAAAATGCTTTGTGTCTCACAAAGTGTAATACACATGTAAAATATATTAATATGAACTAATGTAAAATGGCATCAAAAAAGCCTCTCCATGATAACATAAAAGAGCATTTTTCTGACATTTTCCTATAAAATGGTGTTTTTCCTCCCCATGTTAACATAAAATGAAATGCAAGTTTTCGGAACATGAACATTTTATAAATAAAATTTTGTTAGTATCTCACTTGGTCACCATTGATATGTAACCTCAGCAACATGAATTCTCAACATCATCATTATTCCAGAACCCAGGTTACGCTGGGCGACAAGAGCTTCCGGAGAATCTGAAGATCAACTTCCGCTCGGTGGCCATGATGGTCCCCGACCGCCAGATCATCATCCGTGTGAAACTGGCCAGTGTCGGCTTCATAGAGAACATCATCCTGGCCCGCAAGTTCTTCATCCTGTACAAGCTGTGTGAGGAACAGCTCACCAAACAGGTAAGGTTAGGAACGGATAATGCGGAATTCATGGTACAACCACTGGTGAAGTAGAACTTGGGGCACTGTACAAGTGACGGAACACTGTCACAAAACTTTATAGCTCAAGTTTCTTCTTACGTCACATCGCCGTTATAATCCATGTATGATGGGATAACCAAATGGCGTTTATGAAAAAGTTCAGAGACATCTGACTATTTTTTGGTTGTGTGAGAGTGGCCTGTTGTCAAGTTTTGAAAATCGGGTAATTCTTAATTGATTGATGTCATTTCTGACACTTCAGACATAGTAAACAAGGGAAGCCCCAAGACTGTTGAAAACAAAAGCTTTTATAGAGATTTTCAACATTCCAACAGTCATAAGTATTGATGATAAAATTCGCTAGAGTTCTTGAACGCTGAAAACTATGAAATCTTTCAGCTTAGGTGCACTGTCATTAATAGTAAACATTAAAGCTGAGCGTGTATAGTGTCTTGATGTAATTCATACTGTTGCTCTACCATGCTTATAACCACTCTGTAAAGGGAAATATTACAAAAGTCAGTTGTAATGGCGTGCTTTTCATGTTTGTTGTCCTTGATCTTCCTGCTATAGGTGCACTATGACTTTGGTTTGAGGAACATCCTGTCCGTACTGAGGACCCTGGGAACTGTGAAACGAGCGAGTCCTGAGGACACGGAGCCTACCATTGTGATGAGGGTCCTGAGGGACATGAACCTGTCCAAACTGGTGGACCAGGACGAACCACTCTTCCTTTCCCTTATCAACGACCTCTTCCCCGGAATCACGCTGGACAAGGGAGGCTACCCACAACTGGAGACGGCCATTGCCACAAACGTGGAGAATGCCAAGCTGGTGAATCACCCAAGCTGGACATTGAAACTCATTCAGGTGAATAATGCTGCAGACATTATTTTGTGATATTTTTGAAATTCTTTATTTCAGTATAATAATAAGAAATAATAATTTAACATAATATTTATTAAATTATGTCATTTCTCAGTGGTTGTTGGGCCCACGCAATAGCGGCTCCAAATATTGCTTGATTTTGATAGAGTGTGTCCTGTCAAAATTTTGTAGCCCCTCAGATCATGGTTGAAAACCAGCTTCATTGATTCATTAATAAGTTGCATATTTACATGTAGGTAGGGAAATAAATTGTGCTAATTAGCATGTTTCAAAGCATTTACCTCCTGTGTTTTCTGTGTTGTCAGTTGTTTGAGACCCAGCGCGTGCGTCACGGCATGATGACGCTAGGGCCCAGCGGAGCGGGTAAGACCACCTGTATCCACATGCTGATGAAGGCCATGACGGACTGCGGGCAGCCTCACAGGGAGATGAGAATGAACCCCAAGGCCATCACAGCCCCGCAGATGTTTGGCAGACTGGATGTGGCCACCAACGACTGGACAGACGGCATCTTCTCCACCCTGTGGAGGCGCACACTTAGAGCAAAAAAAGGTAAATGTAGCATGCCCTTAAAAAAAACAGCAGAAAAACTTGACATTTACTATCACATGTAGATTTATGGTTGAATGTATCTGTTGTGAAAATACCTTCATCATCTCTTTCATACATGGGAGCAATTACCTCACCTGATGCCTGCTACCTTGTGTACATCTTTTATCTATCACCTGGCTGTCAATCATTGTTTCACGCATTATGTTTCCAGTTATCAGTTACGTGTACCTTACCTGTTATCTGCTTATCTTTCCTGTTTACCGATGACATTATCACATGTCTTTTCCTGATATCTATTTCATTAATTGCCTGCCTTTTGTCTTGGCCTAAATACCTTCTGTGTGTTATCTTGTCTGTTATCCAAGGGCCATTACTTGTCAAGCAGTTTGTACTTCCTTGATTCAGGCTTATGAGTCTGCATGTTGGTTTGACTGCAGCTTTACGTCAGGAGGCTTGTTAGGTACCAGATGGTGTGGTGTTTGCCAGGTTGTACAGCATGAAACATTGATCAAATACATAACACCTGTCGTCGTTTATCTTTGTTTCAGGTGAGCACATCTGGCTGGTCCTGGACGGTCCTGTAGATGCCATCTGGATTGAGAACCTGAACTCTGTGTTAGATGACAACAAAACCCTCACCCTGGCTAACGGGGATCGTATCCCCATGGCCCCCACATGTAAGATCATCTTTGAGCCACACAACATTGACAACGCCTCCCCTGCCACTGTCTCCAGAAATGGTATGGTCTTCATGAGCAGTTCAGGACTGGACTGGATACCTATTCTAAAGGTAAGGCTTCAAGGGTGGAATTATTAATGAAGGTCACAACCATCAATATGATGTACTTATCTGTGTTTATCACATGTGGGAAACGTTTTCAGTAACTTGTTGAAGATCAGTAATTTACACCTTGCACTCTGGCCAGGGGCATTTAGTTTAATGTGTTTGTGTTTTAATGGCAAGGGCATGAGTGACAGTTCTATCCCAGCCTCAGACAGGGGGTCCTTCAAAGATTCCATTCCTCCATTGCTTTCAAGGCCTTCGTTGTGTTGGTGACCATTTTGAGATCTGTTTTTTAACTTGAGTCATTCAGTTAACAAGGGTGTAGATGGAAAAGCAACATTGTCTTTTTAGGGGTTTGAGGGGTTGTGGCAAACCCTATTGAAAAAAATAAGTAATGATTTCAATGGGGACCCTGGAGTTAATGCGAATTTGCACTTGTTTAAACATTGAACTTTTTGAGATTTTTAGCCCACACAGACCTAAACGGGCATTGGCATTTTTTTATGACGCGCTTTTTAACTCTATAAATCATCTTCAATCTGGAATTCTTATGAGGCCAGAGGATACGCCATTTAAGAGAAACCAGAAACATGATTTCTCATCATCCTTGCCCTACTCTCTCGTCAGTATTTGGGGCAAGACACTGCTGTGTACGAAGTACGGTCCCCTGTACTATTATAGTCGAAGGCCACTCACTGTGGTCTTCTGGCTGAAACCTTGATGAATAGTCCTAGACCTATTCCACTACCACTTTCTTGTTGAAAATGGCTTTAAAGTATATCAGAATTGTCTCATAATCACAACGAAAACATCTGATTTAACACTACTTCTATGTGACAAAGTGGTGAACAAGGTACAGGTGAGATCACAGCGGAAACAGATGTCTTCTTGGGTAGTAGAAACATCTCGCCCTTGATTGGTTAAAATTGAGAGCATGGCCTCCCATTCGATTTTCTCCATGTGAGTGTTTTTCCTTACTTTGAACTGTGATACCTTGGTTATCATGCATCACAAAAATAAAAAGTGATGTTTTTTGAACTATGAATAATATTCTTTTTCGATACTTGCAGACATTTGGTCTGTTGTTGTCTTTTCTTTTAAGGCTGTATGCTTGCGCTGTTGTAGGGTTGGTTAAACAATCGCCCCCAACAGGACGCAGTGCTCTTCTCACTGTTTGAAGAGTCATTCCCGGAGTTGTACAGATACGCTACTCAGAACCTGACCTTCCGTATGGACATTCTTGAGGCTTTTGTCATCAACCAGGTGGGTCAAATTCTGCTAATTCGTACTTCACTTTGCTGTTTAATCAGGTTGTGTTTTGGGAAGCTTCAACCTTGTCTTTGGCAAGGCAGATTCCATGGTTAGTCAGATTCCTAAATTATAAACCAAAATACAAGTAAAACCGCTCTGTGCATATTGTTAAACCAAACCAACCAAATTTAATCAGTGTTAATGGATCAAAAAACTGTAATGTTTGCATAGGTATACAAACTTTTGGTTTTTTTTCATAGGTATACAGGTTTTTTTTTTTTTTTAATTTTGAAATACACGTAAATTTTTAATATTTAGTACGTTTCGCAGTGTTCTTTGAAGTGTGCTAAGTTGAAAGCTTAATGTGTTAAATTAATTTTGTTTAACCTGGAAAGGTTGTTTTGGAGTTGATTCAAATGTTTATTCACTTAAACAGTGAAAAATTCAAAACTTTAGAAAGAACGAGGTGCCTTGTTGTAAAATTGAACACCTTTTACATTTCCTGTGCTAAAATAAACTGCAATGACTTGATAAAAAGTCATTATTTTTGATTTACCAGCTGTTTATATGTATTTTCAGTGCTGTAACTTGTTACAAGGACTGATCCCAGCCAAGGATGACAGAGAGGGAAACCAGATGAAGCCGGAGCACTACCAGCGTCTGTACGTCTTCACGCTGATGTGGAGCATCGGCGCTTTCCTAGAGCTGGACGACCGCGCGAAGATGGAGGAGTTTCTGCGCAATCATGAGGAGATCAAGCTTGACCTGCCAGAAATCCCAGCCGACTCGGATGCCACCATGTTTGACTATCTTGTGGATAATACAGGTGTGTGAGCTTAGAAGCTGGAACAAAGATTCAGGATGATCATTGAATACCTGAAACAATTAAGGTCTTTAATGTCTACACTGATTTCTTGATTTAATGACATCTCAATTGTCTGATCACTCTAGCATTGAGAAATTGAATGCCTTGCGCAATGTGATTCTGCACAGACACAATCACAAAAATTACAAGAAAAACTTTCTTTTTTCTATCTCCTTTTTCTGTCTCCTGAGAAGTTGGTCTGATACTTAAAAATATTGATATTTTTTTTCGCCTCTACAACTTGCCTGCATCATTTATGGGTCACAGCCAAACACTTATTGACCATAGTTTGGTTTGTGGGCACAGAATTAATACTGGTGAAACAAAGTACAGGAGATGATTTTTGGACAGAAAAGCTTTGAAAAACAATTTAATCCAGGTAATCATTTGTCACAGCCAAACATTGATCTATCATAGTTTATTTTTTGTGCATGGAGTTATTACAGGTAGAGACATGTGAAGATCAATGGACAGAAAAAAACTGTGATAAGGTTTTTGACCCAGGTAATTAAAACTTGAAAACTAATATTCATGACTTACCTGTACAGGTAAATGGGTCCACTGGAGCACGAGGGTTGAGGAGTACATCTACCCAACTGACAGCACACCTGAGTACGGCTCTATCCTCGTCCCCAATGTTGACAATGTGAGGACCACATTCCTCATCGACACCATCTGTAAACAGGAGAAGGCAGTGCTGTTGATCGGTGAGCAGGGCACGGCCAAGACCGTCATGGTCAATGGTTACATGTCCAGATACAACCCCGAGCAACATCTGGCCAAGGCTGTCAACTTTTCATCAGCAACAACACCCTATATGTTTCAGGTGAGCCGTCAGAATGGTGTAGACAGACAAACAGTTTAACAAAACATAATATAACTTGTATTCAGATGTAAACAACTCATTTCTTTTTTGAAGTTCTGAACGCAGAAATCTATTTCTATTTTGATGACTTTAATAACTATTTACATTTTGACCCCTTTCTGTCTGTCCATTCGTTTGATCATGATGTAACCACTGTAATCACGAGCCCTGCAAAGTCACCCAGTTTTAAGTGGAATAAGGTGAGAACAGTTGAAAATTAACATGCCTGAGGACGTAATTTTACAGAAACACCTAATGAGCTTGACTATGCAAGATTTATATTCAGTCTAACAGCTATCATAAAATCATGTCTTTGAGCCGTGTTAGCTTGCAAGAGTCCTTACCTTGTCTCGCCCATACCTGTGTGAACTCATGAGACTTCTGAAATGCCAACCCAGCTCATTTGGAGAGTTTGTTGTGGGAAACATCTGTATTGGTTGCCAAAACCTTCTGAGGATTAGTTAATGTTAAGCAATGATGAATTATGTATCTTGACTACAGAGAACCATAGAGAGTTACGTTGACAAGAGGATGGGTAGTACGTATGGACCTCCAGCTGGGAAGAAGATGACAGTGTTCATTGATGACATCAACATGCCTGTCATCAACGAGTGGGGAGACCAGATCGCTAACGAGATCGTCAGACAGCTTATGGAGACTGGTGGCTTCTACAACCTGGAAAAACCTGGAGATTTCTCCAACATTGTTGATATACAGGTGAGTAGGAATAGCTTTAGTTTTGCTGCTGTAGTATTTGTACAAGGTTTTGGAAATGCTATCAATTTACGTTTCCAGGTTTGTCTTATTAAGTTTCTTTTTGAGACATGTATATGGCAGGTTTGCATGTGGCACACACATGTACGACACACCTGACGTATTTGAGAGTATTTCCTGAGGGTGTTCAGAAAACATATTTCAGAGTTATTTGTGTCTCAGCTTAAGCCATTGAAGTGAAAAATGATAGTGTGTTTCTACTGGTATTATGCAAAAGAATTAAACGGGTGTTATGTCATGCACCATAGCCAAACAGTAGACTTGTTTTTTGGCTGTAAGCCACCTCAGACAGGCAAGAGTATTATTATTATTATTTAGTTTTGGTGATGCTTGAACTCATGCAGTGAAGAGAGATCAGATGTATGAATACTCTTTAAATGTCTTTAACAAGTGTATAAAGCAGATCTATGGACATATAAACTTATATTTGTTAACATTCATCATCAACCAAATGCCTTCAATTAGCTAGAAATGTATGGTTAAAACCAGAAATATGCATTTCTGTTATTCACTGAATTTCGATCATTTGGGTAGTAGAAGACATTTGGTTGATACTGGTACTCATGGAGAGTATTATGGAAAGTTATGTCCAGAGATCAGTATTTTACTCTATAAAGTTTATTTGGTCAACGTGGGTGACTAATCTGCAGGATTTGTTTGGCATTGTCTTATATGTATCTCATTATTCTTCAGTTCTGTGCAGCCATGATTCAGCCTGGAGGAGGCCGTAACGACATCCCTCAGAGGTTGAAGCGACAGTTCACTATCTTCAACTGCGCCCTGCCCTCGAACTCCTCCATTGATAAGATCTTCAGTATCATCGGCACAGGACACTACTGCAAGGAGCGCGGCTTCCCAGACGAGGTCCGTGAGCTGATTGCGCGTCTGGTGCCCGTGACGCGACGCCTCTGGCAACTCACCAAGGTCAAGATGCTTCCCACCCCAGCCAAGTTCCACTATGTGTTTAATCTGAGAGACCTGTCTCGTATCTGGCAGGGCATGATCAACACAGTGTCCTCTGTGGTGGACAGCGAGAGGGTTGTCATGGCTCTGTGGAAACACGAGTGCTGTCGTGTCATAGCAGACAGGTATGTCCAGCATGTCATGTGCGCAGAGAGTGTGACAAGCAGAGGTGTTACTTGGCCATACACTGTTAATGCGTGTGAGCTGCATAAAGAGCTTCTCTCATCAATGAATTCTGCTTCAGAACTTTGAACATATGAATTCTTTTAAAAATGAATGTAATTCATGAAAAGTTTTATTTACATGAAAACTGTTGTGTCATATGTTTCATGCATAGTTTTTTACTAGAGTAACAGGACACCTGTACCATGTGTAAATTCATGTTGGCAGACTGTCTACTGTCTACAGACTGTTTTTGTCCCTCTTTTTCTATAAATGAGCTCTCATTTTGTTGATAAAAACAGATATTGATGCGAAATTCAGTTTACTTCCAACAGACATTTCTTTAAACTGTATTGAAGTGCTTTTTGTCAAATGTAAATCCGTGTAAATATTATCTCAACTGTTGATTATCTTTAATTACCTGGTGGCCCCCAGATTTACAGGTGTGGAAGATGCTCACTGGTTTAATAAGACCCTGAGCAGGGTGGTAAACGAGGAGCTGTCTGAATCGCTCCTGTCTGCCGTCGAGTCCACACGATATTTTGTAGATTTCCTGAGGTAAACTCTGGTGTCATCATGGAGCATGTCGTACGATTGGCTAACTCCACACCTCCCTTGCTCCCTTGTGCCACCCTGTTGCACCTGTGTCATGTTGTGGTTAATGCTGTTGTTGATGTTGTCAACTATGTAGAGTTTATCAGCTTTCATATATTACAGATTCCAAACAGTGTTTGATTTATAATTCCTTACATATTGATTTTAGAATATTTATCAAGTTCCTTGCTGAACAAAATTATACCGAGTACTACTAAAAAAACCATTTTGTTTAAAATGCCAAATCAACTTCAGTACCCTTGTTTCTTTAATTTTTAATGTCAAGGCAACCATCTTGTTGGAATTCTGTAACGTTTGAAAGTCTCGCAGTTCCCTGTCACCCTGATTACACCTTTCCTTTGGTCATACCTTCACCTGTTCACTTCACCTGTTACCTTAATTCTCACCTGACTTGTCTCTCGTCTCTCACTGTCCGACGTGTGCTGTGTGTGTATAGGTTTGTCACCCTTAGCGACTTGGCCTGGTTCCAAGAAAAGACAATTCCGCGTGTGATTCAGGAAGAGCTGGAAGATGAGAGACTGATTGAAATGGCCGATCCACAGCCATTGTTTAGTGACTTCCTCAGGTATTTGATGCAGCCAGAACTAAGTCATTGTAGAAAAAAATCAGAGAAACTTTACATGTGAATAGGAGCTTTCTTTTGCGCACAAGCAGAAAAGATATATACAAACATCAATGAATGACGTCTAATATTTCAATAGTGCCAAATCAGGTGTCTGCACTGTCTTCTCATATCAGTTCGAAATACTTTTAAGATGTGGCTAACATTTAAGAATTCATCTGAGCTGATTCATGCCTAAAATGTAATTTAAAATTGGCAGCCTTGCTACCCCTCTGCATTAACAGAATAACAGTACACTGCTGCTGGTTGGGATACTCTGCCTGGTGCCTTTCACATTGCATTCTAGTGGGGTAGAACTACATGTATAAACACAGAAAGATACTGCTCACATCACTAAAATAATTTTTAAAGTATTAAGTGTTAACTGACCTAAGGCAACCAGATCAAAGGAATTTTCCCAAAATGTGTACGCCAGTGTGACAGTGTAAAAAAGGCACAGAGGTTGTTACTTGTGTTTCAAGGAAAATGTTAGATTTTGATATGAAACCTGCGTGTGTTTGTAATTGTATTGAAGGAACTACACAGGTTAAAAAGTTGTAATTACAGTAAGTGTTTACTTAATTTGCGTGATTTAAGTCAGATGTGTTTATTAGTGTATGTAGATTTTGTAACTTTGTTTTAATCTGTTGACCCTGTGTGTTAATAATATTCCTGTTCACATGACCGACAAAGTGTTTAATTTTGGAATTCCAAGAAATTAATCAGCTGAAATTGTGGGAATGTGTCCAGCGCGTGTAGGATTTGTAGCTGTGTGAAATAACAAAAGTGTTGTGAATAATTGTAGACCCTTGACTGTATTTCCAAATTAACACAAAAGCACGTATCAAAAATCATGGTTTAATTATTTATTTGTAAATTGATAAGAGGAAAAGTATAAAAAGGGTTGTAAACTTCATCCTGTCATAGTCTGTATACTACAGTTTAGTAGTGAGATTTAATAGGACTCCTTATGTTAGATTTTTGTCTTTGATAGTGAAACAGTGTAAGACTTTAAAGGAATAGAGCATATTTTATAGTACATGTATACATGCCCTAAGGCTTTGAGGTGCTTGATATCACATGTTGTTCCCCTTATATCACACAAGTTCTCCTGTTCTAGAGATGCACCAGAGGCAACTGGGGATGAACCAGAAGATGCTGACTTTGATATGCCCAAGATCTATGAGCCTGTGAGAAAAAGAACACATTTTTTATTCAGGATAATATCCTAAATAATAATATATTTCCAAATGGATACTTGTATGCTGTGATTACACTGTGCTTCATCAAATTTATGAAACTTTTTGGAAACCACTGCTTCTCTAATTTGAAAATCAGTTGAAAAAATAATCTATGCCCACCAGATTTGGAACTTGTTCGGATTGCTCTGAAACAGGTTGTAATGTAATCATGCCTTAAATCTGGTTTTATCAAGAGGAGTAGCATTCCCTGGACTCCAGCCATTTTTATTCCACCTGTAACCTAAACACCTTGAAGTTCATAGACGTAAAATTTTCTTTAGTACTACTTAAGACACCAATCGAATCATTCATTAAATATATTTAATAACTGATAGATGTTTGACACTTTTTGTAGATTGAGTCATTTGAGCAACTGGAGGAGAGACTGCAGATGTTTTTACAGCAGTACAACGACAGCATCCGCGGAGCTGGTATGGACCTGGTCTTCTTTAAGGACGCCATGATCCATCTGTTGAAGATCTCGCGGATCATCCGCACCCCACGAGGGAACGCCCTTCTGGTTGGGGTCGGGGGTTCAGGAAAGCAGTCCCTCACTAAGTTGGCATCCTTCATCGCAGGCTACAAGACATTCCAAATCACCCTCACCAGGTAACTAGGTTGATCAACAGTGTGGCTTCCAACAGGGTGTTACTTGCACACCTCGGAAAGCAAACTATACTAACTGAGACAGCGGACAGTTGTGTTGCTACCTGCTGATGTGAACAGTATGCGTTTAAATAGTTCCACATGTGTATCATACGTGTGTATTGAGGTGTGTGAGATCCATGATGGGTCATGTAGATAAAATTCTCTCGCTGGTTTTAGCTCAGCCTTTTAGTCAGCAGGCATGTCAGATATGTGGTGAAGGGGTAGGTACCAAGTTTTCTCTCACTCATAAGCCTGACTTCTGCATTTGGTGCATGAAGGTGGTGTTAAACACCATTCAGATGTATTGATAAATTAACATTAACTGAGCATGAATATCAGAAAGATGCACTCTTTATGTGTCTTTAGTAATCACATGCAGTTGGTCCATCATGTCAAGAACACACAGATCTTGACTATTTCTTGTTGTTTTTCTCCACAGATCATACAGTGTGTCAAATCTACTGGAGGACCTGAAGTTCCTGTACCGTACAGCTGGTCAGCAGGGGAAAGGCATCACTTTCATCTTCACTGACCAGGAGATTAAAGACGAGGGTTTTCTTGAGTATCTCAACAATGTACTCTCATCTGGTGTGGTGAGTTCTAATTCTATTTCTGGTGGACAGGGTGAGAGTCAGGGGAAGACATGCTTGAAGTGGAGCAACTCTGGATAGATCTTTTCAGACACTAAGGGTTGTATAGTGACAATACTAAGGGTTGTATTGTTACAATGAATGAGAAATAATTCACTGCCTTGGTAGTGGCTAGAGTGTCTGCCTCGAGGTCAGGAGATCCGGGTTCAAGCCAGTGTTGGTTTATACCAAGGACTGAAAATGGTACTTCTTGCTGCCCAGCTTGGCACTCTGTATTAAGAGGTTAGACCAGGGAAACAGGACTGGTCGGCCAGGTGTCAGTATAATGTGACAGGGTGGGATGGCATGTCTGGTGTCTTTGGCATAATGTTCCTCTGGCGGCAGCATTTTGGCGACGTGGATCCGCCCGGTCATGTAAAAACACACTATATGCACACACCAGAAAGACTCCTCGTTGTCTATGACTGAAACATTGTAAAGTATGACTTTAAGCCCCAAGCATTCTCCCCACTCATAAGTAATTCCATGTACAGTTATCATTTGTATATATCTTGCATAGTTTGATTATAACACATAAGATCTCCATGGACTTCACTTTTGACAGTAATTTTTGTTATTCTTTTCTTCCATGAAATCATCCAATACTTTGTGTGTGCTTCAGGTGGCCAACTTGTTTGCACGAGATGAGATGGATGAGATAACACAGGAGTTAGTGCCCATAATGAAGAAGGAGTATCCCCGACGACCACCGACCAATGAGAATCTATATGAGTACTACCTGTCCCGTGTCAGAAGTAACCTCCATGTGGTGCTGTGTTTCTCACCTGTAAGTGATGTCACAGTTTTACATTTCATTATGGTTCCAGACAGTTGTTTGTCCTTGGAAGTCTCCTTGGGGCCTGATGTAGGACAATGTTTGGGTGCCTGACACACAAGATGCTCGAGCACTGAACTGGTTTGACAAATGAGTTACATGTGTCTCTTGAAAGGCAATACACAAGCATGATAATTTTCAACTGAAGGAAAATTGGGATTTTCCAAATATCTAATCTTTGTTCAGATGGCCCAAGCTAGTCATTTTACTTATGTGGATCTGCTAGTAGACGAAGCTTCACCGTGTTTGGGTTATCTTGACTTGTTAATACATAAATAACCCCATGAAATCCTTCAGGAACAAACTCAAACAAAACAGTTTTGATTGAACTCCGTTTTGTGTCAGGATTTTTTTTATTATTTTCCCTTGTTCAGATACCCAGACTTAACAGTGGCACCCGAACTCTACATATGGAACTCAAAATCATGCTCATATCTGTCTAAAACAAATAGTTAAAATAATGTTTCAGATTTTGAACCTGTCCTGTACCTCTCGGACCCTACTTGTATGATCCTGTCTTATACTCATAGGTGGGAGAGAAATTCCGTGCCCGAGCGCTCAAGTTCCCCGGACTGATTTCTGGGTGCACGATGGACTGGTTCCAGCGTTGGCCCAAAGACGCCCTCATAGCCGTGGCTGACCACTTCCTGTCTGGGTTTGACATCAAGTGTGGGCCAGAGGTGAAGAAACAGCTGATTCAGACGATGGGCATCATTCACGACGGGGTGGCAGAGAGCTGTGTCGACTACTTCCAGAGGTGTGTGACAGTGACATGTTTTACTTTATACAGGACAGCAATCAGGTTTATGTATGAGGAAACCAGAAAACCACCATCCTTCCTTAAGTATCTGACAAAAAATCTGGCTGTCTTAGACTTAAGTCTTAACTCCTGGGCTTAGATTTGAACTAATTTTTATTTCTCTCACAGCTGTCAAAACAACTGTTAGTATTGTTAATAATAAAAATTCTTAGAGTAAATCAAAATGTTATCGCAGTAAACTGTTTTGAAATTAAGACTAAGTTTGACTTAAATCTATGACAGATTTGTGATCCAGTGGCCTGGTATACTTGTATACTCACAGCCAAACTAGTGAAAGCCATATTCCAACACCTCACTGTGTGCTAAAGTGTCAGTAGTCTGGAGCCAGGCAGTTATGTTGCATGTGGGTTTATGATATAGTGTTTTATTTTACAACAGGTAAGAATCATCTTAGTGTGGGTACAGTGTATATAAGCACGTTGCATGTAAACTTTTTTCCATGTGTGCCATCCAAACTGAAGTGTATGTGTCATTCCATGTGTATGGCTTATTTTACTATTTCTGTGAATAATAATATTTTTCTTTATCAAAGGTAGCTTGGTCAGTCTGCAATGGCCCAAGGCCATCACAGAGAAAACAATATGTAGGAAACATGTTCTTCAGAGTCCAATCCAAAAATACATCAATATATATAAAACAAGATAAAGCATTATGTAGTTTGGCAAGTGAAGGTACATACATTATACATTAAAAAAGCAACAACACAACCAGTTGTGCTGTCCCTGCAACTGTTCCAACCAGTAGGAGAAGTAGGGTAGTGGGAGACGGCCCATTATCGACCCCCTCCTGCCCCCTTGCTTGTTGTAACCCCCTATAGACATGTACAGAGAACAAACCAAGTGAATGGGAGAAGGCTCATTTCCCACCCCTGTATGGGATGCACATGTGTGCAAGAGTGTTACAGGAAACTAGCCTTACGAAAAAAAAAAAAAAAGAGAAACAAAACAATATATATATATGTATACATATATAGATATATATATATAATCATGTTCTACACATGTATCTTAGGTTTAAACATATCACTTTTAGATTCTGAACAAGTAAAGCTAGGAGAGATGGGATATTATCTTGATGGTTGATACCGGGACAGCATACATGTACATTTCAGTTGTTGTCTGAAGATAACTCTAATTTTAAGTAGCAGACTGAAAACTTGATAGTGAAGGGGCTTCTTTTAAGTGTAGTGGGAGGCAGTTCCAAAGCTTGATGCCTATATGTGTCAACTGTCTGTTATGTAATTTTTCTGTGCTTTAGGGAGATGGATATTACGGTGTGTTGATCTGAGAACAGTGTTGTGCAGGTGTTTGTTTGGAGGGAAAAGTTGGACAGAGATTATGTAATGCTTTATAGATGATAGTAAGAATTTTGTAGTTTGCGCTTTTTATATGTCCATTTTTGAAGAAAGCAGACGTTTATTTTTTGGTGTTTTCCGTTCGTCTGTCTGTCTGTCTGCACCGCGTTTTCCAGGCCATAACTTTTAACTGCAACTTTGTAGAAGCTTATACTTCCCATAAACGTTCCTTAGGTCAAGAGGGTGTTTCATGACCTTGAGTCAAGGTAATTAGCTCAAGGTCAAGGTCACCATAGCACATAATCCTAAAATTTTAATCTGGGCCATAACTTTCAAACAATAACTTTACAAAAGCTCATGCTGTGCACAAATGCTCCTTAGGTCTGGAGTATGTGCCATGACCTTGACCCATGGTCATTAGCTTAAAATCAAGGTCACCATACCGCATAATCCTCACTGCCTTGTCCAGGTCATAAATTTTTAAGGACTACTTTGTTCAACTGTATACTTTGCATAAATGTTCATTAGGCCAGAGGGTGTCATGACCTTGATTCAAAGTCATAAGCTCAATGGCAAGGTCACCATAGCACTTTATGCTGAAATTTTGATCCGGGCCATAACTTAAAAACAATCAAAACGTCACAGAAGCTTATGCTTTGCACAAATATTCCTTAGGTCTTGGGGGTGTCGTGAACTTGATCCACAGCCATTTATGTCTACGGGTTATATGTATGTCATGACCTCCACCCAAAAGTCTACCCATTTCTATATCTGGTCCCTTGCCCGCGTCATGTTCTCCAGGCCATATCTTCTCAGGAACTAATGCTTTCCCCAAACATGACAAATGTTCCTAATGCATGGGGGCTGTATTATAACCTTTACCTCTTCGCTTACAGCTCTTTTAGAGGTAGTAAGCTAATAACTTGCTGCGGGCATATGTAGTTCCCTTTTACTGTTGCCCTATTTTATTAAAATGCATCCATTTTGGTGTTGAAAGTAAAATTTTTCCAGATGTGTTTGTGCTTTCTTTTAGAACTAAACAAGCAGCTCTTTTCTGTAACTTGACTATCCTTTCTCTGTTTTTAAATGAACAGTTTCCCCATAGTGAAGAGCTATAGTCAAAGTGAGGAAGAACATAAGACTTATAGAAAATATCACTACAATGATGTGTTAGAAGAGCTCTCTTCCTGCGTAGAATCCCTAACAATTTAGAAATCTTTTCACACACATTTTTGATTTGTGTGTCTCAGGAAAGATGTTCATCGATATAAATACCAAGCAGTTGGCATTACTGACTCGTTCGAGTTTACTTCCATCAAGCATAACAGAAAAAGGGACATGTTTGATTAACTGCAGCCATTGCCTGGAGCATTTAGATTTTGGGGGATTAATGAACATGAGGTTTTTGTTGCACCAGTCTTGAATGCAATCCATTCCTCTGTTAAGGTTGCGCTCAGTGTCGGATATGTTGCCTGAAGAGCAGTATATAGTTGTGTCATCAGCAAAGTTGTCAATAGAATTGCCACTGTCTTTTATAAATAATGGTAGATCATTTATATATATAGAATAAAAAGTAAAGGTCCCAATATGTAGCCTCGCAGCAGTCCGACCTTAATATCCATAGGTGCATTTCTCCTCCAACAACAACCTTCTGTTGGTTGGTCGATAGATAGGGCTGGAAGAAGGGAAGAGCAGTTGAGTGAAATTTGTGTACTTTAAGTTTTTTAAGTAGTATATGATGATTAACAGTATCAGATGCCTTCTTGAAGTCTACAAGTATGGTTCCAATAACTTCCCCATTATCTCTCGCCCTACGGCAGTTTTCAACCATTTTCATCAGTGCAGTCTAACAAGAGTGTAAGGAGCAAAAACCAGATCGATTTTTCTGCAGTGATATAAAATTTGAGAGATGCTCATATAAATTGCTGTGTACATGTCGTTCAATGATTTTTGAAACAATGTATAGGACAGATATTGGATGATAGTTTTCAGCTTTGTCATTTGGACCCCTGTGTAAAGTGGGATAACTGTAGCAATTTTCCACATGTCTGGAAAAGAACTGGTCGTAAGACATTTATTTATTGGCATGGTCAAAGATTTTGCAATAATGTGGGCAGCTGATGAAAGAAATTTAGCATTGATATTTTCCAGGCCACTGGCCTTATCTTTATCAAGTCTTTAAAAGTATTGTAAAACAGAAACATTCGAGATGTTGTGTATGGAGTAAAAGGTATCATGAGGAGCTTTTTCCTCGACTTGTTCCCTGAGTTTTTCAAGATTTGAACAAAACTGTTCTTGTTTATATTATTAATATCCATCAAGTGTTGGGCTACATTTGAGAGAAAGGTATTGGAAATATGGCAAATTTTAGCTGGATCATTTAATACATTGCCGTCCTCATCAGTGATAGCTGTACACTCGTTTGTTTAGGATTACATTTTGTCAGGATCTCCACAGATTCTGTTTGAAGAAGATGCATTTGAGAATTGTCCCTTCTTTGCACAAGCAATTTATTGTTCACTGTATATTTCCAGTGTTCATGATTTGCCTCATGTACCTTTCATTTGTACATATCTTGTTGATGCATAGAATATAGAATATCATCTGTGACCCAAGATGGTTTTGAAAGGTATTTGGCTCCTCTTGTTTTTAAGGGGGCATTTTTATTTAGAACATCGTGGAATAGATTTGACCATTCATTCATAGTCGGTTTGGGAATTATGATGTGATCTATAGTTTCCAGGGCACATCCATAAAGTCTTGGTGGAAAAGATTTTCATTGAAATCTTTAGATGCTCTATACTGGATTGTAACATGTTTATGCTTCATAGTGTAGTCAGTCTTTGATTTGAAAGTGATACAGACTGGAAAATTATCATTTATGGCTTTTTAGTTCTTTGTTCATGATATAGGTTTTCTAAGTTCGTTTCTTGCATCCATGCTGAAAGAGAGTTTGGGGGTCTGTATACATAGCAGGTTAAGAATGGCTTCGACTTTGCCGGCTTTCAAGCCATAGTACTTCTAAATTACCCTTTTCAAGATCATACTGACTGTTATAAGGCAGACAATCTGATACATACACTGCTATTCCACCACCCCTTTTATTGTTCCTATCTTTAGATTCACAGTTATATCCATCAATGCTTATTTCAGCAGCTAAAATATCTTCTTTAAGAAAACATGCAGTGAATCCTATTATTTCTGTTTCTCTTTTTGGTTTAAATGGCAAAACATAAATTTGATTAAGTTGAGGTATAATGTGGCAAACATTTAGATGGGCAAGACAAATTCCTTCATTTGATAGATTTAAGGATGGGCCAGGAATTAGAGAACAAATAGGCCTTGTTGGGCTTAAGAGGAACATTGTGCTGGCATAGACGTTGTGGGAGGAGAAACCGCTGACCAGAGGTAAAGCTGTCATCACAGCTTTCATTATTATGAGAACTGTCCATCTCCACAGGTCTTACACAGTTTCATTTGGATGATTCACATTTACTTGTTGTATTGTTATCCTGCGTTTTATCCCAGTCATCACAAGATACAATGCTTAAAATAGAGTTAGTTAGCACTGTTTTAGATTCCTCAGCACACATACATATAAGTAAAGGAGAGTCACAGCCATTGCAACAGTTTGATGAGCACAGTGAAGAGAAACATTTGTTGCAGGCACTCTTGATAAGGACTTGGTCAGCGTCCTACTGTGTTCTCTAAATGTAGCGTCTTGTATCTTCGTGGCTGTGCATCCATGGGTTGTGTGCTCCTTGTAGGGTACTGATGTGCACAGTTAAAGCTCTGCTTCTCTTTCGCCAGGTACCGACGATCCACCCATGTTACACCCAAGTCTTACCTGTCCTTCCTGAATGGCTACAAGAATATTTACTCTGAGAAGCATGCCGAGATTGGTGACATGGCAAACCGCATGAATACAGGTATGGTCAGACTTGCCTGGGAGCTCACCTGTGTAATATGTGTCATGCAAACTTCCTATGTACTGCAGACATCAGACAGGATTAAGGTCAAACAAAATTTTGGTGAGATTAATATCTGGTTTGCTTCACAAAATGATGCTCTCATGATTTTCAAGTGTCAGTTCTAATGTTGGAAACTGGTACAAAGTATGTTCATTATCATCTTGTACAGACAGAAAAGAAATGATTTAAAAAGCTGTTGAGTCACGAATATAAATTGTAAAACCTGCAGTTTGGTGTTAGCTCTTAGTTATGACTAATATTTTGTTTTGTGAAATAACATTTAACATTTAACATTGGTAGAAGCTGATTGCTTGAATTCTTTGATAGTCACTGCTCCCTTATTAAGATCAAAGAAATCGTAACACATTTCTGGGTTGCTTGTGTTTGTCAGGTCTGGAGAAGCTAATTGAGGCATCTCAAGCAGTTTCTGAGCTGAGTAAAGAACTGGCTGTGAAGGAGAAGGAGTTAGCCGTCGCCTCGCAGAAGGCCGAGAAAGTTTTACAGGAGGTGACTGTCAAAGCCCAGGCCTCGGAGAAAGTGAAAAACCAGGTTCAGAAAGTCAAAGACAAGGCTCAGACAATAGTCGACTCGATCGCTCAGGATAAGGCCGTTGCAGAGGAGAAGCTAGAGTTGGCCCGGCCGGCCCTGGAGGAGGCAGAAGCTGCCCTTAACACCATCAAACCAGCTGATATCGCCACCGTGAGGAAGCTGGGCAAACCTCCCCACCTAATCATGAGGATCATGGATTGTGTGCTCATTCTCTTCCAGAGGAAACTCGACCCAGTCACCTCAGACCCTGAGAAAGTGTCCGTGAAACCATCTTGGGGAGAGTCACTCAAGGTTTGTGTCCCTACATTGTCATTGGCCTGCATGTAATCTGAAGCAGGCATGTATACTGACTACAGCAGAACGAAAGACAGCAAATTCAGCTAATCATATTGAAATGAACAGTGCCAGAATTTTAAAATTAGAAACTCTTTAGGGGCCCATTTTACAAAGAGGGTGTACAGCTATGTCAAATGTAACTAACATGGTGACATCGGCATCGGCATGTGTTGTCAGGTTTTTCCTGTGCTTCACTGTGCTTTCATTAATGTATCCATATGCCTGCCATGAAGCTCAGTCATTTGATGCAGTGATTCCATTGACATACACCTGTTGCTAGCTGGGTGGACGCATGCTTTATACCTATATTAAAGATCTGCCAGCAACCTACGAAGGCCGTGGATTTCCCCAGGGCTCTGCTCGGTTTCCTCCCATCATAATGCTGGCCGCCATCGTATAAGTGAAACAATCTTGAGTACGGTTTAAAACACCAACCAAATAAATAAATAAATATATCCATATTAAGCCATTGCATGATATCCTGCATTTAAAATTTTTCACCCTGAGGAGTCTGGCAATTTAACCGTATTGAGACTGGGACAGTGAATCCATCTGTCTGTGCTCGTTGTTCTCATCTGTACCTCGTCTCTCTCTCTGCCTTACAGATGATGGCTGGGGGTGGCCTGCTCCAGTCTCTCATCTCCTTCCCAAAAGACACCATCAACGAGGAGATGGTGGAGCTACTAGAGCCATACATAGAGATGGAGGACTACAATCTGGACACGGCCAAGAAGGTCTGTGGCAATGTGGCTGGACTCTGCTCCTGGACCAAGGCTATGGCTGTCTTCTTCGGCATCAACAAGGAGGTCCTTCCCCTCAAGGTGAGACTGTGGGTTGCAGGTTAGGCAATATGCCTGGGGTGAAGTGAAGTTGTCTCCCTTTACCATCTGAGAGTGATGCTGTCCAAGATGTGTGAAGGCTACTATAAATTCAGTGTCAAAGCATTCATTCCTTAATCAAGATACTAAAGGTCACAACAAAACAATAAGAATAGAAAGAGGTATAGAAGATGAAGTACTCATAAATAAAAACAATCCTATTTTTGATCCAAAACAAACTGTATTATGGTTATTCCAGCTCAGCATTGTTAGACTATGTTCGTGTTTTATTCTCACAGGCTAACTTAGCCGTGCAGCAAGCGAGGCTGGAAGTGGCCAATGGTGACCTGAGTAAAGCCCAGGCACAGTTGGATGAGAAGGAGGCGGAGTTAGCTGTTGTCAGGGCGATGTATGATGAGGCGATGAGAGAGAAACAGGTTCGGACAATCATCACAGCATTTCATACAAAAAGCTTTTCAGACTTCTGTGACACTCAGAATTGAGTTTTTTTATTACTGAACATTGCCTGTGCGACCACTGAATCCATACAGCATGCCAGACACTCTGTTAAGATACTCTGTCATTTAATAGGGTGGTTTATTAAGATTTAGGCCTAGATGTAGCAAAGAGTTATGGTGTATTTATTTGTTTATTTTACCTGTGTTCAACACAGCAGTCAAGAATTTTGCATTGAATACTCAATTAAGGTCAAGTTTATAGGTGGAGGAAGCCAGAGGAAACAACCACCCTGCGCCAGGCTTGTTACAAAGCTCACTTTAGAAGGAACAGTACCATTTTGTTGGCATTACAAATTTGCATTTGTCCGAGTGTTTGACATTGTTTTTTTTGATAGTGAAAGAAGAAAAATAGTAAAATAAAAAAACTGATAGCTCGATATGTAGTATTCTGACTAAGAATCAAAGGGCACCACAATTAGGCAGGCAGATTAGTCACATTTATAATCGGACTTCTCAGGCTTTGCTGGATGATGCGGAAACATGTCGTCGCAAGATGAACGCTGCATCGGCACTGATCAATGGCCTTGGGGGAGAGAGAGAGAGATGGACAGAACAGAGTAAAGAGTTCAAAGAACAGATCGGCAGGTATGTTCCCAGTGGCCATGATTTTGTGGTCCTCATATCTGTAGTTTTATGGTTTTGTCAAAAGGAAATTTGTGTACTTTTTTTTTCTTCAAACAGTGTGTTTTTATATCTTTGTTTCATGGGAATATGGAAAGGAGAGACCAAAAATGTTTGTTCTGTTTGTGTTCAGATGAAAACACAGGCTTAAGGGAGGAGTATTGGTATTGCGTGTGGTTTAAAGAAGTGGGAATAGTGTTTCTTTGAGCCTGAATCAAATGTGTATGTGAAAACTGCAACTGAGCCCTGCCTTTTGCGTACTTCCTCACTGACTGCTATCTTTTCCAGGCTTGTGGGTGACGTGGTCATGTGTACAGCTTTCCTGTCTTACTCTGGACCCTTCAACCAGGATTTTCGTGGTCTCCTCCTGAAGAACTGGATCAAAGAGCTGAAGGGAAGGAAGATTCCCTACACAGGCAATCTGAATGTTACAGAGATGCTGGCACATCCTACAACGGTAACTCAGTTGAACATTGTCACGGTGTCCTGCTACACTAGCTAAGCGTCAACTTCTTGATTCCTGCAGTGTTTTTGAAATGCTCATGCAGGACAGTGATTAATGAGAACATTTATTTTTGGCCATGAGGTGTCTGTTTGTATTGAAGTTATGTATTATTGTGTGATGTGTAGGTCTGGTGGTCACTTATTTCTTATTTTTTTCTTATTTTTACTTGCTTATTTGTGTGCCTTCCCCTCAGCATTACTTTGTTTGTATCACAAACAGGCTTGTCTGTTTTTATAGTGCTGCCTCACAGGATTACCACCCCAAGGACACCAGACATCACAGCATACTAACACCAAGCTGATTAGTACTGACCCAACCTCCTTATGGTGGCCGAGAGGGTTACCGAGAGGGTGGTATGCTAGTGCAGTGCAGTGACCCAGGAGCCTCACTCAAATCTGGTCGCTGTGAGTTCAAGTCCAGCTCTTCCTGGCTTCCTTTTGGGCCGTATGTGGGAATGCCTGCCAAAAACTTGCAGATTTTTGGGGGTTTCCCCTTGGCTCTGCCTAGTTTCCTTGCACCATTATGCTGGCTGCCATTCTTTAAGTGAAATATCTTGAGTTGGGCGCAAAACACCAATAAAATGAAGGAATCAATCCCCTCATGCTGACCACTTACTGGAGAGGTACAATGAAGTGCCTACTGATGCCACTGATGTACATGTATCATGCTGAAGTATGATCATTTCGGTTTCTAAAGGACTTACACCAATCTGACTGAAACATCTGCGTCAGTGTACTACACTACATGTCGTGTTTTATGTTTTAGGTCGCTGAGTGGAACCTCCAGGGTTTACCTAATGACGAGCTGTCCACACAGAACGGTATCATTGTCACCAAGGCCTCTCGCTACCCTCTGCTGGTCGACCCCCAGGGCCAGGGCAAAAACTGGATCAAAAACAGGGAAGCTCACAGCGAGCTTCAGGTAAGGGTGTTAGTGTTACATTTGGGATCGAAGTATTGGGAATAAGTGTTAGAATGGTACTTTGACAGTATCATTGACAAGTTTCTGGACATGTTATTGTGTTGTGTGAAACTTTTTGATACACATGTGCTGGTACGTATGAGAACATTGTTTCTCAAAATTCTATGATGTCTTCTGTTAAAATTGTTTTGACATGTTTCACCACAGCTTCCTGGCCATTTACATGTTATTTATTGCTCTTATCTTATTTGCCTAAAGCATTATTCTCAGTGAGTGCATAACCAGTCATGTTACATTTGACTCAGAATAGTGTTTCTGTCTCTTTAAGAGACGTTATCAGATATCTGGCCCTGGGCAGTGGTTTAGTCTTTGCTCCCCAGTGTCTTCTACCCATAAATGATGACATACTGTAAATCTTCAACCTTTTCAACCACTAAAGCACTTTTTAAAGTAAAATTTATGCATACAGTGATTATGAAAATGATCCTAAAAAGGATTTGTTTGTGTGATTAAAGATGCCAGCTTCATAAAGCTGTGCAAATTATTTCTCTACATACTATCGTTTTCTCAGAATGTTTCAAAGTATTGGTTGCAGAGGTGGTTGAAAAGGTTGAAGAATTTTGTGTGTGTGAAAATTTTTGAGCATGGCCTCATTACCAAATAAATAAACAGGTACATGTGCCTAGTGTAAAGCCACCTACTTCATGTAACCTTCATTTTTTGTTTTGTCTTTTTATATTTTATACCTGTTTTTCTCTTCTGTATCAGGTAACAGCCCTGAACCACAAATACTTCCGCCAGCACTTGGAAGACTCCATGTCCTTAGGGCGCCCTCTCCTGCTGGAGGACATAGGGGAAGAGCTCGACCCTGCCCTTGACAATGTCCTTGAGAAAAACTTCATCAAGGTTGGCTCCACACTGAAGGTGAAGGTCGGGGACAAGGAGTGTGACATTATGAAGGGCTTCACGCTGTACCTGACAACCAAGCTGCCCAACCCCTCGTACACACCGGAGATCTCGGCACGCACGTCCATCATCGACTTCACCGTGACGATGAAGGGGTTGGAGGATCAGTTACTGGGCAGAGTCATTCTAACAGAGAAAGCCGTAAGTGTAACAGGACAGCCTGTGGAGAAGTCCATGTCAAGATTTATGTCGTGTTAATGTTTTTAATGATTTGGTTTGATTGTTGTCGAATGTCATACTCCAAAATACTTCAGTTGTATGATGAATGAATTGAATGATTAGATCTAAATACATTAGCGGTTCAGAGCTCATCAACTTTTTGGGTGTTGTGGTTCCATCACGGTTTACCCACTCTTTATCATGAATGTCAGAATGTGACATTTAAACTTACTGTAGATCACATACAGTTTTATGAAATGTTCAGTATCGCATGAAATTTTATCGAAATTTTATACTGACATGACTGACATAACACCTTTTGTACTATGTGTACATTTCGCAGAGGGGGATGAAAACTTCCATGAAAATTCCAGTTGACTTACCATGGTTTTGCTACAAAATCAAAAATACATGTGCAGTATTGTATTTATGAAACAATCTCTTTCTTTAGTGGATGAATTCTAATACTGATCACAGTACTAAGCCCTTGTTGGTCTTGTGTTGACCAGGAGCTGGAGAATGAGCGTGTCAAGCTCATGGAAGGTGTCACCTCTAACAGGAAGAAGATGAAAGAGCTGGAAGATAATCTCCTGTTTAGACTCACAAGTACTAAGGTAAGAGGAACACAACTCACCCTTGTTGTTTATGTAAGATCATCGACAAAAGGTTAAATGAACCCTGAAGAGATGGATTAATATTTTGGATGGTATGTATTATAGATGATTATGTGTATGTTCAGATGGTTATCGCAAATACCTTTTATTTATTTTCTAAAACCAACAGAAACAGGACAAGTTCTGTTTTTCTGGTAACTTATCTAGCCACTAAATGTGTCCAGTTTTTGTTGTTTTATTGTGCGTCTTTGTTTTTGTCTTCTATCCCATATATTACCATATTTGGTTATCACCAGTCCTTGGGCACTGTATCTACAGGTGCTACATCTGAACCTCCACAAAACTGCACACTCTTTATCTTACAAGTACTGTGCTTCCCTCTGTGATACGTTTACCTCTGAGCTTTGATTGTCTGGCAGGGCTCCCTTGTGGATGATGAAGATTTGATCAATGTACTGAATGTGACGAAGTCAACAGCGCAGGATGTCAGCCAGAAATTACAGATCGCAGCAGAAACGGAGATCAAGATAACAAACGCCCGTGAGGAGTTCCGTCCCGTGGCGACGCGAGGGAGCATATTGTACTTCCTCATCACAGAAATGAGCCTGGTGAATGTCATGTACCAGACCTCACTCAGGCAGTTCCTCACTCTCTTTGATCTCTCCATGGCCAGGTAAATGGAACACCTGTCTGTCTGTTAGGTTATGTAGTCTCCTATACACCCGACTACCACGGTGACCATCTTCTGCACTGGGCTGTACAGGAGTGCCAGATCCCACACAGGAAAGTGGTTAAAATATTGTATCAGTTACACTGTTTTACTCAATCCCCATACAGAAAGGTAGCCAAAATATAGTCTGAGACACTTTTCTGTTCCATCTCAACATAGAAAAGTGGCCAAAGCATAGTCTGTAACTCTGTTTTATTCCACCCTCGTGTAGAAAATTATTAAAGGTATAATCAGTTACATTTTACTGCATCCACCCCATGCAGAAAAATGACAAAGGATAGTCAGTGACACCTCTGTGTTTTGTCCCAGGTCTCAGAAGTCTCCCATCACCCAGAAGCGTATTCAAAACATCATAGAATACATGACCTTTGAGGTGTACAAGTATGCAGCCAGAGGTCTCTATGAAGCTGACAAGATGACCTTCACCTTACTACTGGCCTTGAAGATTGACCTCCAGGCAGGCAAACTCAAGAGGGAAGAGTTCATGACCTTCATTAAAGGTCAGTAATTTTCATACGAGATACCAGTATTAGTATGATATTACTGTCTAGCACAATAATTTCTGTTAAAATACACATGCATATAGCCTGTGTGTTTTGCCGTATTACTGGTCGTGTAATGAGTTACTTGTCCTTATTACTAGGTGGCGCTTCCCTGGATCTGAATGTGGTTCAGCCCAAACCTCACAAGTGGATCGTGGACTTGACATGGTTGAACCTGGTAGAACTCAGCAACCTTCACCAATTCTCTGGCATTCTTGAACAGGTATGCTCCTTCAGACTTTTACATTCACATGTTGAAGTCCACGGCCGTTGCAGATGAATACATGTTACCATAAGCAAATAAAGAGCAATAGTGATTAAAATAATGAAAGTTCTGTCCTAATTGTTCTCATGTGACTTTTCCGCCTGCAGGTAACGAGAAACGAGAAGCAGTGGCGTCAGTGGTTTGACAAGGAGGCTCCTGAGGATGAGGTTATCCCAGACGGTTACAACAACTCGCTGGACGTGTTCCGTCGGCTGTTACTGGTGCGCTGCTGGTGCCCTGACCGCACCCTGCCCATGGCCAAGAAGTACATTGGGGACACCCTGGGGGACAAATACGCGGAGGGGGTCATCTTGGACCTGGAGAAGATGTGGGAGGAGAGTGATAACCGTAACCCCATGATTTGCCTGCTCTCCATGGGCGCTGACCCCACCCCCAACATAGAGGGACTGGCCAAGAAACACAAGCTGGGTGGGTACTGCTGATGCCATCAGCTGGTGGAAGCTTAACGTATAGGCTTATACACACAGGTGCAGTTATTGATAGCAAATAAATGTGCATTTCTCGGTGTTACATGCGAGTCTCTAGAACCAGTTTGAATTTGTATGAGATTATTGTATTAAAACCTTATGGGTTTGAGCTGTCAGGGCAGTGTGTGGCAAGTGATTAGATACAGCTAAAACAGCGAATATATTCTATAATAGCTCTTGTCTATAAACTGATCACCATGTGAAAAAATACTAGGATACCAAATAATAAATGAATCATGTAATATTTTACAAGCATAAGTCTACATCAGTGAATGTTCTGTAGTGGATGGGTTGTGCTGAGGTGTGGATTTGAACATGATGCTTCGTGTAAACACTGCATGTGCCTAAGCATGTGCTTGTGTGTTTTACCTGTGGGTGTTTAACTGTGTGTGTCTCACCTGTTGTGTTACTTGTGTGTTCACCTGTTGGCAGAGATGAGGAACATCTCCATGGGTCAGGGACAGGAAGTGCACGCCCGGCGGCTCCTCAGCCAGGGCACACAGAACGGAGGCTGGCTCCTCCTACAGAACTGTCACCTCAGTCTGGACTTCGTGGATGAAGTCATGGACTACATCATAGAGACAGATGTGATTCATGAGGAGTTCAGGCTCTGGGTCACCACAGAAGTCCACCCCAAATTCCCGATCAGTTTCCTACAGGTATATTCCATCACTCTGTTGTCTGCCACTGTTAAAAGAATGTCAAAACAACATTGTCAGGTCTGATGAAATGTTGAACTATGATAAAACTAGAAGAATGCATGTATGTTGTGTTTGCTTTGAAATGATATTTTTTGGTATTTTAGTCACAAAATGTAGCTTTGCGACTGAGTGAAAAACTGCCATTGTGTTACGCTTAGTCCTATGCAATTTATGACTTTGTATAACCAGATTGAAAACATAATATAAGGTTCATTTATGGACAGAGACTTGACTATCAAATAATACTACTGGAATTGGCATCCTATTCTAGACTGAAATACGAAAAAAATGGAGTGGGTGTCATGCGAATCAACTTTACAGACATATTCGGAGTATATGATTACTGCACAGGGTGACATTATCTCCACTGCTTTCTGCAGATGTCCATCAAGTTCACCAATGAGCCCCCTCAGGGTATAAAGGCTGGGCTGAAGAGAACGTACGCGGCCATGACACAAGACTTCCTTGATGTGTCTAACATGCCCCAGTGGAAGCCGCTTCTGTTTGCGGTGTCGTTCCTCCACACCACGGTACAGGAGAGGAGGAAGTTTGGGCCCCTTGGCTGGAACATCCCCTACGAGTTCAACGCCTCCGATTTCAACGCCAGTGTACAGTTCATGCAGAACCATTTGGATGATATGGATATAAAGAAGGTGAAGGATGATTTCTCTCCATTTTTTTTTGCTCTCTGGACTGTATATTTGTAGAAGGCACTATCTTTGAGTCTTAAGAATGTACTTACAGCACCGACTTCGGGTGACATATTCCTATTCAAATGTGTTAAGTTCAACTTTAGATTACCCTCAGGGGGAGACACAAACCCTGGTTTCATTAAACCATAAATCACCAGTATGTTTGGTTTTTTACTTGATTGGTGTTTTATACTCTACTCAAGAATATTTCACTTATACGACGGCAGCCAGCTTTATGGTGGCAGGCAACCACAGATCTCGGGGAACCCTCTGCAGGTTGCTGGTGGACCTTCCCACGTATGGCCAAAGAGGAAGCCCCAAACCAGGCAGATCTCAGGAGACCCTCTGCAGGTTGCTGGCGGACCTTCCCACATATGGCCTAAGGGGTAACCCCAATTTATAGCTGAAAAGTTTTGAGGTACAGCATTGAACACCGATCAAATAAGTCAATCTTTTAACCAGAAGTTATGTGCTATGATAAGGCATTTGATTCCAAATCGTGGCAGTTACACCCTGTTTTCTGCTTTATTAGACCCACAGCATGAAAAAAAGTTACATTATTCTCTTATCTGTATATCTGCTTGTTTTCGCTACAGGGTGTGAACTGGACGTGCGTGCGTTACATGCTGGGCGAGATCCAATACGGGGGTCGAGTCACAGACGACTTTGATAAGCGGCTGCTTAACACCTTCTGTCGGGTGTGGTTCGGGGAACAGCTGTTCACGTCCAACTTCAACTTCTACAAAGGTTACATCATCCCGAGGTGCACCAAACTGCCCGAGTACATGGAGTATATCAGTGACCTGCCGTCTGCAGATACTCCAGAAGCCTTCGGTCTTCACCCTAATGCAGACATCACGTAAGTACAGCGTAGGCAATGGGAGCTTTCGACAGGCTACACCAAAAAAAGGCCCAAATTGCAGAGGAACACATAGTTTTCTGCTGTTACACTGCAGTGTTTGTGCACTACCTGAGTGCTTTCTGAGCACACATGCACCTAGAAGTCTGATGTAATCCAAGAAAGAACAAAGGAGCACACGGCTTTGGACGCATTTGTTAAAGGTGGGAGGGGGTTTATGAGTTTCCCATTTTGTCAGCCGGAATGAGCTGCAGCGGTGAACTACTGCTTTCTCTGATACGAGTATGCATGTTTAGGCATACTTGAAACTGATAATCCAACAAAATAATGGCCTTTGACAATGTGCTTAGATAACTCTTTCCAGTATCCAAAGCTTATCCGATATTTACATATGCACTATCTAGTACTTGCCAGTTGTTTGCCCACATTTCAGTTTGTGGAAAGACAAGAGGCAGTAAATTCACTCAGGTTTTGCCTGGTGGCAAAGCTGGACTGGTGGGTCACCCATAATACATGTATTTACATACATGAAGTATCTTGGAGAACAGCAAAGCGGCTAAAAAGTGTGTATCTGGCAGCTTTGCATTGCAGGTTTACTCTGGGCCCATCCCAAAATTATATCAACTGTGACAGCCATTTCGAGTTTCATTAACTGTTTCATTAAAGTGTCAAATATTGTTAAATTGTTCTTACTCTTGTCATGGCCCTGTATGTCTGTCAGCCACATTTTTACCGCTACGTCTGTCTGAACCTATCAAAAGGAAATTAATTCAGTTTTGCATTTGCATATTTGCATATCAGTTAGCTTAATTTGATGTTGAGATGATCATGGAAAGCTGCATGGAGGATGGAGGAGTGCTGCAGTTCTAGTGCTAATTGTCAACGTCTCAAAGGGAATGTTCTAGGAAGTAATGAACCTCGTGCTGTGTTTTCTGCAGCTACCAGTCCCAAACTGCCAAGAAGATCCTCACCACAATCCTAGAGATCCAGCCTAAGGACAGCAGCGGTGGGGCCGGGGAGACCCGTGAGGCCATGGTGTACAGGCTGAGCGAAGACATGCTGGGCAAACTGCCAAGTGACTACATCCCCTTTGAGGTGAAGAACCGTCTGATGAAGATGGGGGCGCTCCAACCAATGAACATCTTCCTTAGACAGGAAATAGACCGCATGCAGCGTGTCATCACCACCGTCAGAAACACGCTGAATGACCTCAAGCTGGCTATCGACGGCACCATCATCATGAGTGAGAACCTGAGGGACGCCCTGGACTCCATGTACGACGCTCGCATCCCAAAAGCTTGGCAGAAGGTGAGAAACCCATGTCCTGGTTGGCAATGTGGCATTCTTAGATAGATAACTAAACTTTGTAATGTATGCAAGCACTTATAAATGCTATGCATTTTCATTTAATTATAATTTATTGACAGCTGTGAGAAATTTTAAAGAAAAGGTATATCGAATACAGCAGGTTTATCCTTTATGTGGGAAATTTTGTATGCATATTTGATAAAAATTTTAATATTGATAATTCAAATGCCAAATACTGGACATTTGTGCTGTTGCTTAAGGTAGGGAATTTATTGAAAAACACAAGAAAGTCTACCAATTTTCCTTCATGTCATTCAGTAACCAGTGAATATCTAGATTTCACAATCTTTCCTCAAATAAAGGTATAATGTAAAAATGAAGCAGACAAATCTTGGGACTGTGTGACAACATGTCATTTTGTTGCTGTATAGATTTCGTGGGACTCTAGCACTCTGGGTTTCTGGTTCACCGAAATGATAGAGAGGAACACGCAGTTCTACAACTGGTGCTTTGATGGCAGACCTAACACCTTCTGGATGACAGGCTTCTTCAATGCCCAGGGATTCCTGACTGCCATGAAACAGGTGAGAGAAGGACACATTCCATGAAAGACAGCAGGAATTTTGGTTCACAGTGCATGAACGGACCAATATTTAAAATATACAGGTGATAAATAATGAAAATGTCACTAAAATTTGATACCATCTTAGACTGTTAACATGTTTGAAGTATAATAAATGTTTCATCATGAAGTCACACACACGTCCATCCACAACATGGTGAAAACACCAATGCATTAAATACATGCAGAAATCTCCTTTAACACCACCAAACCAAAGCAGTCTGTCTTGAAAAGCCACAAAACAATACCTAACATTTGTCATAATGGAATTTGAATCATTGAAGACCACCTGCCTTCCATCAACATGGCACAAAAGTATCTTACATTATGAGAAAATTGTTCAGTAATTAAAATAAGTAACCTAACCTACAAACGTTTAAGTCAAAGATTATGGAGTTCGTCATTAAGCAGCAATCAATTGATCAACAGTTCGAAACCCTCGATGCCACTAATTTTAAGACTCCCGCCTTTTCTGTTTGTCCTGTAGGAGGTTACGAGAGCTCACAAAGGCTGGGCCTTGGACATGGTGGTGTTACATAACGAGGTGACCCGCCATGTCAAGGACGAGATCATCCAGCCCCCGAGCGAAGGCGTCTATGTGTATGGGCTGTACATAGAGGGCGCCGGCTGGGACAGGCGTGGCTGCAAGCTGATAGAACCCAAGCCCAAGATCCTGTTTGAGCCGTTACCCATCATTCACATCTATGCCATTAACAACACCAGTGGCCCCGACCCTAAGATGTATGTGTGCCCCATCTACAAGAAACCACGCAGGACCGATCTGACGTACATTGCCTCCATCGTCATGAAGACCAATCAGAATCCAGATCACTGGGTGCTGAGAGGCGTGGCCCTCCTCTGTGATATCAAGTAAACTGAACTGTGACCACATCTGAATGACTTTAATAATATCTTGGAGTACTTTTAATTGTTGAAAACAGATAAGCGATACACACCTGGATGATTAGAACTTACTGTGCTTGACAAACAGGCAATGGCAGACGTCACAGTAACTAGACCTGTGATTTTAGTACAGATGGTGAAAGTAACATCTTGCTTTTGATACAAATTTGTAACATGGAAATTTTCGTGAAAACGCTCACGAATCCAAATCTCAGCTGTGTCTTTCTGTATAGCTACTCTAAAAAGGATAATATTGCATCAGTGTTGTTTCAGCCGAGTATGTCATGTACAGTGTTATGCCTGTATATATCACTGTAATGCCTACTTCATTAATGACATACCAGTTACGCATATCTTAAACTGTTAACTTACCATATGTAAATGGAAAGCAGTCCACTAGTCAAATAATCTTTTGACTTAATAACATACTTGATACAAGGATAGGTGTGTTGATATGACATATTTTTCATTAGTTTACGTAAGTATGTGAATATAGTCACATTTTTTTTTGTATATTTTCGTCTACATAGGTACTATAGTATGTGATATGATATGGGTAAGTTTACCCAGAATGTGATACAAATGTATTTTATAAGTATAAATGTATAAATATATGGTAGAAGGTGGTAAATATTTTGTACAGGAAAAGTTGAATGGTCAGAATCTTGTGGAGTAGTGCTATAAAAACAGTGTGAGTGAAATTCATCCGTCCAGTATT
The DNA here is from genome assembly GCA_016165875.1 of Acanthopleura granulata. Taxonomy (NCBI): domain Eukaryota; kingdom Metazoa; phylum Mollusca; class Polyplacophora; order Chitonida; family Chitonidae; genus Acanthopleura; species Acanthopleura granulata. The sequence continues at coordinate 31,806,663 of JABBOT010000080.1, read as the reverse complement.
TTGACATGCCTAAACTCTCAACTTACAGCCACTTCAACAGAAATGATTTCCACCCTCAGTTGGATTAAATTTAGTATTAAATAAATATACATGCCTTAATATCTGTTTACCATCTTTCATACCTTGCAACAGTATTCACACTGAACCGTCCTTCATGTATGTTTCATGGTTACCTTTTATTTTATCTGTAGATTGTCTCTTGGTTCATTCCAATTACAGTATTGCCTTTCTCTTAGTATATTAATACCAAAAATATTATATTGTATTTTTAAGATGGTCTTATAAACTTTTATCTTATGTAGAAAATAAAAGTCTATCTTTGCTACCATTACTTGTACTTCTGTTGCACACAACATTATCCAGGCTTAGTTGTGTTCCTCATCTTTACACCTGTGTCTGTTATAAATCTCTCTTCTTTGCATTATTTCGTACATAAACATACGTGAGATGTTTATCCGGGATCAATCTCAGGTCAGGTTATAGCTAAGACTTTAATAATGGTACCTATTGCTGTGGCGCTCAGCTGATCGGCCTGGTGTCGGTATAATGCGACTGGGTGGGGTGTTATATCTCGTCTTCGTCATGATGTTTCAGTTGCGGCAGCACAAGAAGACAGACTCTATGCACACACCTTGTCATATGACTGAAAACTTGTTAAGTATGACCTAAATACCTAGGCATAGATATTAGCAGGTAACTGATCTGCCAACTCTAATGCTTCCTCTCCAGCCGTACTTAGGAGGTTCTGCCAGCAATCTCCGGATGGTCGTGAGTTTCTCTCGGTTTCCTCACATCACAATGCTGGCCGCCTTTGCATATGTGAAATATTTTTGACTACGTAGTTAAACATCACAGTCTACAGAGCTGCTTGTCACCGCTAAAATACTCAAGTTCAGAAAATTGCACAAAGATACATGCTTCTTTTCACATAAGCAGATTAAATGGTTTTGAGATCAGTAGGCAAAATGGCCCTTTCAACTTTAACCAAATGATGTTTATTATGTACATTTTAAGTACTTCACACATTGTCCCATGCTTCATCCTGCTTGGGAGTTCTTGCGGTTGTTAAGAAATGACAGAAAATGTTGACTTGGTTTGTCCTACTACATTTGCCTGAAGGCTCGATTTTGTGTGGATGGATGCATATTATGCATGTCTGAGGGTGGCAGTGCAACATGAGTATATTAAAGACATATTTGGAAATATCATGGGGTTTTGGAAATAGGCATTGCAGATGGCAAGAAGGCCTGTCACTCTACTCTGGATATGTCAGTTTGACACACATATACTCGTCCGTCATGAACTAATATTGGAAAATAAATCATCGGTCTGATGTTCTAAAGTACATGTACCCGATGCATTTTCATGCTGAAATGTATTCGCAAAGTAGAAAAACATAAAAAGTAACAAGTGCTCTGAAAGCATACTGTTTTACAATACATGAGTTTGAGCTGTTAGAATAATAGCTACATGTCTGTCAAAGTCCACAACAGAAGAAAAGTGGCCATAATTTTTTCAACAATGGATGAAACGGCCAGAAACTTGAACTTGTAATTCTACTGAAAAATGAATAAAGCGAGAATAATTCATGTGGCTCAAAATTTTCGCATTTACATGCATTTTGCCATCATCAGGACAGTGATCATCAACTTGTCATCCTAACACCAATGGTGAAACTACGTGCCAAGTTTCAATTCAATACGATATTCCATAACCATGATTAGCAAGGGCAACTGGGAGGACTCAAAAGGCATCACTATCCAAGAAACTTACAAATTAAACCTTTGCCAGGAATCAGGGACCAAAGCAAACTTATTAGAACAATACTAGTCTTAACTACAAACAAATAATTTGACAAAATACTGACTTATAAGCAATCTTCGTATGTAATTAATTTATCTCTGTATTCAAAATTCATAATTTTCTTCCCCTTGAGTTCAGACATTAGGACATTAGAGATTGCCTTGTGACTCCAGAGCCTTAAATTCAACAGTTTAATTATCAGTATAAATATTAAACAAGAAAATATACAACTTCTGCAGGATACAAATCATAAGGTTTTTATTTGATAAACTTCCAAACATTTGTAAACTGCTTCACAAAATACATAATTTCTCCAACTAATGAACTGAGCCATGATATGCCGATGATACTAAGTAAAGCATTTAACAGAAATTGGAGGCAATAAATACATGAAGATGAGCAAAGCAATCACATGCTTAAACCTTAAGATAAGCTAACTTAACATGTTACACTGTTGGACTATGATAATCCTTATAGCCAACAATGTCCCTCTTTATAGCATGGCTATTAAATTACCCAATGATTAAATCATTCGACTGTGTTGTCAATGTGGCCTGGGTGTCAGATGCTTAAGTGCTGACCATGGACATCTGTGGGAGTTATACATAAAGTTTAATAGTATCACTTAGGAAATACCAGAAACACAGGTGTGGGAGAGTAGAATAACTGAGAATGTGCCAGACACACTGTTGAATCCACTCTTAAACTGAGGTCATCAGTACAGCATCCGTGTGGTACTGCCATCTGAGTAGAGCATCACTGAGCACTTTATACCACAAAGAAAGAATAGGATCCTTGAGATTTTGCTACTGACTCTCATGAGTATGGTACCATCAAAGGTGATCTGCCACGGACACTGCGAACTGAGTATGTACCACACACCCATCAAACAAAATGTGGCACTCATGTACCATCGTTGGTGATGTGTCACAGATATTGATAATGCTGTACCACAGTGGCACCACTGCTGACGTGCCATAAACTCTGGTAAACTATGGTATACATATACCATCACTGGTTATCTACCATGGATACTGCGAAGTAATGAACTATGGCGCTACTATGTGTGTGCCACACACTCTCCCGACTGTGCCACAGATATTGCCAACATATTGGAACATTACTATCAAATAATATTAAAGCTCTGATGACAGAAGACAGCTTTATTGAGAATGTGCCATGTACAGCCTAAACATGTACACTGTGTAGCATTCCTGGGAATGTGTCACAACAACGTTAACAGAATATTTAACATCAGAGAAAACGTTCCACAAATATATCACCTATCCTGCAATACAAGTTCTGGGTTGGGATACGGCACAGCAAACTCCTGACAAAGTTTACGCAATGTTTTCTCGTATTCTCTGTTCAATTTGGCTGACTGGCGTAGTGCAAATTTTACGTCCTCCACCTCATCAAAAAAGTCCTGCAAGATAATGAAAAACGCATTAGTCTTCATCTCTTTCACTTTAAATGAAATTATTTATTACAAGGCTATTAACACTTTACTTTATATGATAAATAAATAATTTAATGTCAAAAAAGCCAATTTTCCGAGATCTCATTTTAAAAAAACAAAACAAAAAAAACCTAACTGACTGATCAAACTCTATCTTTGAACTGTGACTAGAATAAACAGCTGTAGCTTACTGGGTCAAGTCCTTTCAGTTCAGCTTTCAATTTTTTGTTTTGTGCAGCATACTTTTCACACTTGATCTTGAGTTTTTTCAGTTCCTCTGAAAAGAGAAATAATAATAACGAGTTCTCTTTAACCAACAGATAAGAATCCATTTCATTTTCTTGGTTAGCTACGAGGAAATTCTGACAATATTATTTACTTAATCCATGGTTAATTCTGAACGTATCTGTCATCAGTAAGCTTTCATACATATTTCGTCTTTTCTTTCTTTCTTTATTCTTTTTGTATGACCCATGTTCAAAGATAGGATGCTACAAAAACACAGAGCAACTAACATAGTTTCATGTCACAGCTAAAAACAACCCTGAAAATCTGAAATTACCTGTATCACAGCTAAAAATATTGCAGGCACAAAATTCCCGAGTTACCTTCTTGTGATATTAGCCCACTCTTTGATTTATCAAGGCACTTGTCATGCCAATGCCTTTTCTCAGATGACCTTGACTTCTCAACTTCTCTCTGTAGTGTCGCCTTTTCCGTTTCAATCCGCCTGACTTTCTCTTCCTCTTCTTTGTTCTTTCTCTCCAGCTCCACAATTCTGTACTGAAGGCGTAAATGAAGTGTCATTCATTAACCACAAAAAACATACAGGTACAGAAAGCTGGGAAAGAAGGTGTTATTTATTAACCAAAACTGTCATTCCTGTGTTGAAGAATGATGTCACTTATTGACCAGAAACACCACTCCTGTACCAACAACACTTAAGATTAGTGTTGCTTATTAACCAAAAACACCACTTGCACTGAAGACACTGGAGAGTAGTGTCAATAATCAGCCTGAAACATCATTCCTCTATTCAAGACACGTAAGAACAGTGTGATTCTATTTCCAAAAAGGTCAAAAAGACATGGGAAAATAGGTCACTCATTCACAGGAAATACCATTCCTAATCTGAAGATATAGAAAATCGGTGTTACTTAACTGACAGGAACACCTCTCCCATGCTGGAGACACTGACAAACAGTGTCAGGTATTGAGAAACACCACTTTTACACTTAAAACATGGTGGAATAACAACAAATATCGGAATAATCTAGCCTAATCCACATGTCACTACAATTAAGTCTGAACACTTGTGGAAGAAAACAACTACTTTATGTTCTCAGTGCTCATGTTGTAAATATCAATAACTGATTTGCTATCTAATGAACTAATCTTCCATGGACCTACATTGAGAGAACTGATAGTTTCCACATGAGTCAGGTTTGTCTTTACTTCCTTCTCATACCTTTTCATCAGTTGGCTGTGCATTGACAGAAGTCTGCAACAAAGGACAAGGTGATGTGGGATTCCTCAGAACGTCAGTCTCTGAAAGACATGACTAAACCAACCTGCTTGCCATACACGAATCTGATAGAATTTTGAATGACAAAAAAAAAAAGGTGACACATATATATGCATTACTATATACTCTCTTCACCACAAAAATTCATTAATGACAAAGACTATTATTTTGCCTCATTCTGGGATTCTGTTGCTGAAGAAGCTGCTTGGATGTTTGTATTGAAGGCAGGGTTATATCTGAGCAGAAAAAAAGTTCAGCACCACATTATGATCTTTATTTACCTACATAAATGCACTTTTTGAGCAAATTTGTAGGTTAAAAGGAGTATGTTAAATATGGAAGTCAAACTTTAGAACAAATAAAACCAGTCAGTCCCCAGAGAAACTTAACAACTGTTGTTCGTACTTAGACAGATTAGTTACATTCTCCAACTTATATAACTTTCCATGAGTTATCTATAGGTACAAGCTGACCTTTCATAAATGAATATTATAATTATGATAACAAAATACATAACCACTACAAACTTGTTCATTTTCTCCAGTTCATATGAACGTGCAGGTTTCTCTTCTCTTTTCTTGATCTGTCCAAACACGGTGTTATTCCAGGCTCTGGGGAGTTCCGTCTGTACATAAACCCTGTGGCAACATGAGCAACTTTGTACTGGGTTATCATTCATCCCGTAATCAGACTGAGTGAAGAGGAGGGGTGATTGCACACAAACCCTGTCACAACCCAGCCTGTGTTATCATCATCAACATGGGCCCTGTGACATGAGGTGTGGACTGTTTTTTGTCACTGGACAGGAAATTTATGGAAAAAAAAAATTCATCTGAAATATAATCCTGTATAAATAAAGTCTTTATTATTATTATTATTATTAATATACCCAACCCTTTGTTCAAAGCAACAGATATGTCACCTGTAAAAACTATCAAATCACTGACTTAATGGTTTTTTACTTAATATGGTCTACCTTTTATGACTTCTCTGGGATAAAATGTTGTATCCCAGGATTTACTCAAGGGTTTTCTACTTGGTGGCTGTCAGTGCTGGGAGCAAACCTGACCAGCCTTTGCTTAGTACCTGAGAAACCTGATGCCGTGTAAAAAGAGATGGGACAGAATCTGTGACTTCATTAGTCTGGGACATATCATCTGTGACAAGAACAACAATTAAGATGTCAGAGGTAGACAAAAGTCCCATTAAATAACTCAGGTAAAATGTATATGTATTTGTAATGCATACACCATAAGTTGTACTTGTCATAGCTCTGACTGACTTTACAGAGATTTTCACACTTTAATCACTATACAATGATTAATTCCTACATGCAGTGATAATCCACTTACTCTCTTGTTGTCACATAATCTCTCAGCAGATTCTGTAGCCGAGATTTTTCTTCTAACTCCTGCAACCTTCGTTCTGTTTTCTGCTTCTCCTGTTTCAACCGGTGAACTTTCTTCTTCAGGTTTTCATTTTCTGAGCTCAGCTGTGAATGACATATGAAACTTATGTTTAGTCTTTCTATGTGCAATACCTTTTAATTAAGCTCCTTCACCATCTGTCATCTATGCTCTCATCAGTCACCGTTTAAGGCTGGCATATCCATCAATCAGGATGATAAAATACTCCACGTTGATGGCGACCAAGGGTACATCAAGACATTGTGGTACTTTAATGCAAGTTTATATGATGTAAAACTCCATAAACAAACCCAATGCATTCTTCATTTGCATCTCGGTATCTTTGATTGCCCTATCCAGCCTAAGGTTTTCAATCAGGTATGAAAACATCACTAGTGAGACACACAGCACAGAAATTTGCCACAGGGTAGACAACTACTGGAGGACGGATGTTCATTAATTCAAGACAGTAATATTGTTTGTTCATTGGTTGAAAATAATAGTCCAAATTGCATGTAGCAACAGATGACAAACATTAGTTGCTCTACAGGATAAGGACATAATTAAATTAAATTAAACTAAATACAAATTACATCCTGCTTGATTTAAGTATTCTCTTTTCATGGTGTATTGATTTATTCATCTCTCTTGTGATTGATATGTGTTTTACTTCATAGTCAAGAATTCTGAACATGTTCACTGGTATGGCATATGGATGGAGAGATTTTATTTATTTATTTTATTTGATTGGTGTTTTACGCCGTACTCAAGAATATTTCACTTATACGATGGCGGCCAGCATTATGGTGGGAGGAAACCAGGCAGAGCCCGGGGAAATCCCACGACCATCCGCAGGTTGCTGGCAGACCTTCCCATGTACGGCCGGAGCTGAAGCCAGCAGGAGCTGGTCTTGAACTCACAGCGACCGCATTGGTGGGAGGCTTCGGGTCATTGTGCTGCGATAGCGCGCTAACCGACTGAGCCACGGAGGCCCTGGATCGAAAGAAGACAAGGCCCTGGAACACTGACATAACATACAATTCATACGGGGATAATAACTGAAATTGAGGCACTTTAGAACCCCCAAACACCGGATTGGTAAAATTTTCTAACCTGACCGCCAAAGCTAGAGGAACATACGCCTCACTTGTGCATTATTCATTTTTAATTTAAAGTAGCTGTAGTCTTGTATGATATTTGGGTGATAATATTGCCATACTTTTGTGCAAGCCATTTCTAATGCCTCCATACTTTAAGTGCTGCATCACAGGAATGTCATGCCAAAGATATCAGACATGACACTTAACATTAGTCAAAATATACCTACACTGGTCCTGGATGACCCGCACTCAGATGACTGGCCTGCATCTAGTGCTTAATTAGTGAACACCTACAGTCAGTGATAGTGTCATATGATATTTGACGTAACCAAACAATATACCATATGTCAAATTTCGTAAATCAACACATGGGCTAAGGCCAAACCAATTCAAACTACTGTTTTGCAGGCAGCAGATAATAAATGTTTTGGCAATGTTGGAGGGCAGTATAGAAATAAAAATATAAACTTTAAACAAAAAGTCATCTGATTTGTGCGAAATGTGGACTGTCCCAACCATTTTCCTTTTGATAACAGATTTACATGATTGGCAACCCTTGAAAAATAGAAAAATTGTAAAGATATGAAGATTGGACAAAGGAGAATGGTGGATTTTCAGCTCTATTTTTATTCCATAATGGGGATTATTTATTTATTTATTTGCTTGGTGTTCTACAGCGTATTCAAGAATATTTCACTCAAACGACGGTGGCCAGAGTTATGGTGGGAAGAAACCGAGAAGAGCCCAGGGGAAACCCACGACCATTCGTGGGGAGTTTTCTGTGTCAGCTCGTCAGAAAACAGAAATAATGTCTAATGTCCATGTCTAACGACAGACACTATCGGTATCTTGCTGTGGTTTGTTCTTTTAATGCTAACATGCACGTGAAAGCCACTGAACGTGCCCCAGCTGCATAAGACTCTTTAGGTTACAGAGCATTTACAGTACATATATCAGCAACACATTTATGTGATTGTTACACGTATACAATGCCATACTCAAGAAAATTTCACTCATACGATGGCGGTTAGTTTCATGGGTGGAGCAAACCGGAGAACCATAGGAAAACAAGTGACCTCTAGCGTGCTACGGAAAAATTTTCCCACATGTGACAAGATCTTTATTCTAAGCCAGCATGTCTGAACACATGAGTGTTGTTGTCGTTCTGATGTTGACACTGGTTACACTGTGCAGTAATAGTATGTGTCCGGACTAAATATGATATTCAACGCAAAACCCGTCACTTTTATTACCTACATATCATTCTGAGATTAATATTACCTGTAGGCATGAATGTATGTGAGGAAACTCCATGGTAATAGTAAAAGATAACCGCACGTCTGCCGCCTTTACCGTTCTTACCACTAAAAAACCCCATCCAGTGCGCATGCGTATGTCAAATTTTAACGAGGCGGGCAGTCCGCAGGCTACGTTTGACAGATTAGCCAAGGGAAGTAGCTGTCAAAAGAAGACGGAAGATTTTGTTCTTGTTCAAAACACCCCGATGCGTAGAGTTCTGAGTAAACGAGAAAATAACAGTAAACATAAATGGCATGCCATTTAGGCCCTACATGTACGTGTAAGAAAAACCTTGACCGATTACACCATAATAGTTGTATTAAGTTGTGAAGAGGTTTTCCCTACCACGAGAGAGTAGGCTAACTCATTTACGTGTACATGTAGGTGTAGATCCCCGAATGCAGGTCTTTCCCACAGTAGCTCCTCAAAATCGATGACTATTTTATGTTTTTCGTATCTGAATAAAACTGAACAAAATAAGACTTGATGACGTGGCATTTGGTGCATTGATGGAAGCTTTAGTATGATTTTCATGGATTTTTATAGAGAAATACATTCACTTCAACAGAAATCTTTCTTAATCTGTGAATTACAGACATTGAATCACTTCACCTGCCACAAGATATGCTTCACATCAAAGAGGAAAGCCGTTTCCAAGCTAGCACAACAATAGTCCAACCATGCATGTACATGTAGGGTATTCTAAGAGCATAATACTCCAACATCGATGTTCAGTTAATGGGCCATTTTCCAGTGCCTGTACAGAGTACCAACTATGGCTCTGAGGAAGCCCTTCTATTGGTTATCCTTGCTGTCTACTGAGTGAAGAAGCTGCTTTTTACCATCCATCTGCTCATTTTCTGTCAGGTACTGGTATAAACTTTCATAAATGAATAAGTGAAATAATCTAAAGTACTGCAACAAACACCAACATATTCTACATGATGACTCTTCTGTCTTTAAAAATGAAAACCAATGTAACATCATCTCCCTGATGGATGATGAAATAGATGTGGCAAGCAGACTGGTGGATCGTCAGTTGAAAAACCTTAGCCATCGGCAGTTACCCATGTTTCTCCACAAGCATGGCCAATGGATGGTACAGGAAACCGATACATTTGTAACAGTATGTAATGTGGAGGATTCAAACTGTATGGTACAGACAGCAAACTGACACAGCATGTCTGTTCGCAGTACAAGTGGCTAGTTTGCATGTAAACCCTAGGTAGGTAGGTAGGTAGCCCAAGGATTTTGCCAGCATTAACTTTACCTTGTACTCGTCATAATGCCGAACATTTAAAAATGTTAAAAAGAAGGTCACATTGAAAGAATATTTTTTATTTAATTAACTGGTTTTATACACCATGCTCAACAATATTTCACTTATATGACTGCAGCCAGCACTTTGGTCGGAGGAAAACTGGGGTGAAACCTGCATCACCCAAAGACAGGTGGCAGACTGCCCCATCCTCAACTTTCAGGTGGTACATTTTAGCATGACAGATCTTGGCCGAGTTCTCAGGCTAGAACACTGGCTAGGAACAATCAGTTTCATTTCATTGCACAGAAGGCATGGCACAAAAAAGCCCTAATGTTTCGTAAATCAAATAATTCAATAATCAATAAGTCAATGAAGTCCATCTGCTCCAGGCAATCAATCCAGGGATGAGGAAACCAAGCAAGCAATAAACGAACAGAACACTGGGTGTAATTACACCCTCATGAAAAAAAGAAAAAACTAAAGTGCATCAATATTTCATTGAATTCATTTATTTAAATTCAATCATCTCTTACATGAAATATAAAAAATCATGAAGTCTTTTTCTCTCTCTGTATCTGATCTTGGCATAATTGAGCCAATGATGAGTCCACTTTTCCCAATGTCCAATGTTTATTCTGATAAAGTTTTCAATATGTTGTCTCTGGGAAGCCAATGGCTGAAAGACTAAGGCATTAGGCAGAAATATGTCTTCATTTCCAAATGAAATGTCTAAAAGACTTATCATAGTTATTCATACCATATCTACAGTACTAAATAAATTCATTTTCAGAAAAAGAAAGAATAAAAAGGCATTCGGAAAATACTTGTATCTCTTTTACTATTTTACAGCTAAGTTAAAAAAGTAAATATTAATGTCTATATACAATTACCGGGTCACAGGAAGGCTTTCCACATGACCAGTCACAATCGGGGCTTGATGCGAATTTGTCCTGAAAATAAATACAGCCCATTATTTAATATGAAATGAAGCAAAACAACATGAAGAATATCAATGGTAATGATTTGTGCCCCTCATGCTCTGTAGATCAAAAGATTGCAAATGTGTTTACTTATCTGCTAGATGCTTTATGCCAGACTCAGGAATACATAATTTCTACAGACGAGGTCAGGCCACAGTTTTATGAAGCAGAACTTTGTAGCCCATAGTTAAGTACACTTCATATCCATGCAGCATGCATTGTCGTTATAATAAAAGGCTTACTATAAGATAAGTGTGCTTCATGATACCAAGGCCCAGGAACAATTCAGGACAGACCCTGCAGAAAACGACCACACGTTACCAGGAACCTGACAAACTCCCAACCCAACATTTTCAATCCCAGCTCTTGCTGGTTTGTATGCGCCCTCATTCGTCCAAGGATGGTGGACTTCTAGCAGTACCCGCTCGGCTTAAGAGGACCTGACAAAGTTTTTAAGCAAGGCTTCCACAACTCCATAAAAAAAAAATAAATTGGGCCAACATTTTATTTGTAGTTTCAAAAAAATGGAACAGAACAGACCCTGATGAGTTTTGACAGGCGACAGTTTGGGGGTTTCAAGAGATGGTGTGAGTTCATCATCATAGCTGACTATTGAGATGAAGGCTGGTAGTTTCATCAACTTGAAGGGCACCAGCTCCTGGCTCTGATCCTGCTGATGTGTGGAGGGTCCAGCTGATGTTTCTTCCTTATTCAGCGGCTTCCTAGTCATGTTAGGGGATTCATCAGCATTAGAGTGAATGAATGGTTGATAAACTGACATGGTAGAATCTGGATTGTCTGGATTAACACTAGCTTTTCTATTACATCCTCACCAACAATAGTTCTTTAGAGGTGAAAATTTGTTTACAAGTAAAATACTGGGTCATTAACAAAGCTGTCTCATGTTATGTCTCATTTTTACGTAAATATAACTAACTCTGGACAGCAAATTCTGCAGAAAGAAGAGGTGGTGAAGCATAACTTTTCAAGCAGAGAAAACATAGCCCTATTTTCTTTGAAGTTGCAATTGTGATGAACTGACTTGTTTATCCTTAAATAGTCACACAAAGAGAGAAACGTTACATTCCAAAAGAGCGCTTGTATGTTAAGTATTTTCAAAACCATCTTTCTAATGTCGGAGTAGTGCACCCAAGGCACAAGCAACTAACCTGTCTTTCTGAGAAGCAGGCCTCTGGCTCAGGGGCAACTTCCTCTTAAGTGACTTCTTTCTGTGATCAAGTTTACATTTCTTTCCCTCTGGACACTTACCAGTGCGGACAAACTCAGGACATTCTAAAATATGCTTTTCTTTGCACTGTCAAAATTCACACAGAAATTTAAATTTATGTATTTATTTCTTCCATTTGGGTTTAACATCCTGTTCATGAATATTTCACAATAGAGATCATTTTTATGGCTGCAGATACAGACAATTTTTGTGTCTGATTAACACTTGGGATCCACAACATGTAATTGCATTTAAAATAGTGCAAAATTTATTTCAAGATGGAAATCATGTCAAAATACTGATAAGGCAATTATATTGTTAATTCCTGAACAATTCTTCCAAGTGGCATTTGTTAACTTTGGACACGCCAAAATATACTCATGTGCAGAGCATACATATTGCTAACACTATGTTGTATCTGAGGTTGCAACAAGTGCTAGATTGATATTAACATTGTACATGTAGGGCAACTTGTTCATATCATCTCTTTCTTTTAGAGTATTATTGGTTCTACTGTACACAGAACCATAATGCTTTTTAAATAATAAAGATCCTACCTTTTCCCCTCGTGGGCAGAATCCCATGACAAAGTCGTGGCAGACTTTTGCATCCCTATTAACATTGACATGACTGTAAGGGCAGTCATCGCGTACGCAGCCTCCTTTCAGGAAGTATGAACACACAGGCATCTTCTCCTTGGAAATCTTGTGTGAAAAAGGGCAGTTCTCCACTCTACATGTACCCCTTAGAAATCTGAATTTCACAGAAAAAAAGCATTTACTTATTTATTTATTTGATTGGTGATTTACGCAGTACTCAAGATTGTTTCCTTTTATGATGGTGGCCGGCATTATACGGCAGGAGGAAAGTGGGCAGAGCCCGTGGAAACCCCCAACCTTCCGCTGGTTGCTGGCAGACCTTCCCATCTACCATTGGAGAGGAAGACTGGACTTGAACTCACAGTGATCGCTTTGGTGGGAGGCTTTTGGGTCACCCCGCTGCGCTAGCAAGCTAACCAACTAGAAAAAAAAAAGTAAGTCATCACCAAAACAAACATGAATGCTACCAATTACAGCATAGTATACATCAGCTACAGCTGGCCCTCAATGTTTTCATTATATGCTATAATTTAAGCCTCCATCGACAAGCAGCTAACATACAATTTTAGCCAAAAAGTCTCCAAAATATGAAAGTACAAAAGTACAAATGTCAAATATCACAACACACCACCACAAGCATTAATAAACTATTCATTTATAGTGCTCAGTGACAACTAGATATAGTACAGCTTTCCATAACAATACCTGGTGCAGACAGCAACCTGGTCTGGGTCGTGGACATAAGTGCAGTTATCTCCCCTGTTACACTTGCCAAACCTACAGTAGAACATGCAGTACTGGCGATTGATCTTCTTGAGCATATGTCTACCTGTGCTCACTGCTATGCTCTTGTACAGGGCTTGACTGGAACAACAAAGACATGAAGGGAGTAAATACATGTAGATCTATCTTTACTAATTACAATAAGTGCAGAAGACCTCATCAAATGACACAAAGTCTACCTGAACTTGAGAGTGTATGATGTAAAGTAACACAGAACTGAAATACATGTTTGTTACATACAACTAATATTTACCAGATCTGAAAGTACAAGTGCAAAATGATAATGGAGATGTTTCTGACTGCCAATTGTAAACCCAAGGACCTAAAACATGCCTTCTTAATTTCTACATGTATGCTGATGTCATGTGAACTTTACATGCTTTTATTCAATTCTCCCTTCACATTGATGCAATCATACTAAGTTCACTAAATGCAAATATACACAATGTTTTTTTGTTTTTTTTTTAAACTTCCAACATACATACACATAATAAAAACAAAAGATGTCAAAATTCTAAGGCGACACAAACACAGCCACTTAATGTATATGACCAGCATGTGGTATCTTTGTGAAGCCTTTGTCTGCTTACTTTGCTCTAATCCTGGTCTGGTAGGATGATGATCTCTCCAGTGTGCCAGGCTTTGTCTCCCTGTAAGTCACGCCTCTGAAGTCCACTCGAGATATGGACTTTTGAGGCAAGTGTCCACCGTATGAGCTGCCTGTGTAATGCAATGAGGCACATACTGAAATCCTAACATGTGAGAATGAAAAACTTACCGAAATGATTCATGTGTGAAAAACTTTATTTCAAGTTGACAGCAACGGGGAATCTTTCCCGCCAAAGGTAATTAGGGTCGAAGCTGTGAAGCCTGTTGTTCATTCCTGCACTTACAATGATGTTTTGTGCACAAACTGATGATGTATTACTTGTGCAGTGCAAGAGAACAGTAGTCATTTGAGTTTGAGACTGAATCGCCATTGTGCAGGAAAAGGCATCCCATTACAGAACTATTCAGGTGGCCTCACACTAAGCTCAGTCGAGATCAAGCATCTTCCGATGTACAATATGACGAACAAACTCAGCTCACTCACGGTTACATATGAGACTGCTGGCCAGTTACTTACAAAAGGCTGAACATCAGTTTTCATCCAACAGACAGACAGCTGCTGCATAAGTGAAATATTCCTGAGTACCTTATAAAATCTTGATATTTTAAATCCGCAAATATCTGACAGGAGGTTACTGTAATGAAAGTTGTCACTTATATGATGGCCATGATATTTGTCACACTGCCCAGTGGAAACCAGTGTTCTTTGCCAGGTACCATGAGCAGAAGTGCAGCTAAACCAGCAGGCGTTTCAGTCAGGCACCTCCCTTTGTCTGTCACCTGCAACAAAAGCTAGGCTTTTTATTAACCAAATATTCTAGCTAGGCTTAGAGCCAGAGGCAATCTGGACAGGCACCCAGCAAACATAGCAGATCTGCACTGCTTGTCTTTATCTTACCTTGACTATTAATCCGTTGAAGAGTTTTCCCTGTGGTTCCTATTTGAAACTTGACTCCATTAACAGTGATAGTTCTTGAACCTACAAAGGAACACACCATCGATATAGTAAAAGATTTTTCTTTTTTCCCCTTGGCACTGTTAATTAAATAAAAAAAATAATATTTGACTTCTGCTAGTTGAAAACATGACATGACCAGCACTAACAACGGCTCTTCTCTGGCAGGGTTCAAGAGAGATAGCCGTAACAATATTTGTCTAACGCATCCTTCACACTGATCATCCTTTGACTAATAAATGAATGATTATGGCTTAACAACATTTCAGCAAAACTGCAGCCATATCATGGGTAACCTTGACCAATGATGTTGCAGAGTGAGATTCGTATTAAACTCCAGGTGGATCAGCTGTGGCTTTTTCTCAGAGCTCCGTTATTCCACCTTCCTCAACACAAAAAACCTGAACAATGAAAAATGCTGGAGTATAGCTTTTAACATCAATGAAATTAATTAATTACAGGTCTTGACTACACCATTCCTGTCAGATATAATTACCTTTAGGTGCACTGAATCTCTGCATCGGCTTGCAAAGGTTTCTGCTTAAAAAGACATGGCTACTGCCATGTGTACCTCTATGAAGAAAATAAAAGTACAGATATGGATCTAATAAACAATGAGGAGCAAAATGAATATGTTTAGTTTTGAAGAATTATAATTAAAAGTTAATTTATGAAGAAAAACAGAATGACTTCTTTATTCTCGCTAATCGGATTGTGACAATACATAACATATTTATTTCATTATTTTTCGTTTTCTTTTTTGTATTTACCTCCATAAAATAAATTCAAACATCACATAAAAATACCATGGTCCAGAAAAAAAGAAATTTACATATACATATATCTGTACCTGTTTTCTTTTTGCCACACAGTTAGCCTTTGGCTTGAAGTTCCTCTGAACAAAATCTGCCTTTTCCAGAATGGCAACACAGCTGAATAAGGTAACACAGCAGAAATATTGGCAGACGTAAATCCAAAGTGAAAACAAAAAAATGAAAAAGTCTGATGAAAAGATAACAGCTTTATGGGGAGAGAATTTTGCTTGGTGGGCTCTATTACTTGCAAGTGAAAATTACTTTGTTTGAAAAATCTGTCCAAAAAGTGTTATTTCTTATTTGACAACCATAAACACATACATTGTATGGTGTAAATTTCAACAAATACCTACACTGATAGTGGTGCTTTCTGTGAGAAATTCCTGAGCAAGTAGACAAGATGGATGACTGACCAATTGTCTGTTGAGTCGTCAGAGGAAGCTGTTTCCCTGGCTTGCTCCACCTGTATGCACTTGGTTTGTGAGGCAGTTTATGCCTGGCCAATGGCTTACATTGAAAGGAATGCAATGTTTTCTTAGAATGATTCACCTTGCCATTTGCCTTGTGCTTTGTTTTCAGATGAGTTTCTTTCTTTAATTTGTACTTTGAAATTACATATCTCGCTGCATGCTGAGTATTTGATTGTCCATATTTCCTGAGAGCACCTTTAACACAGCTGGAATTAGAGGATGAGTAACGTAATAGATGATTGGAAGCAGAGGAGTTCGGCTTTCTTGTTGCCTTTTGGCTGTGTTTTGTTGGGCTGGCACTCGCAAACTGAGCCACTTGTTTCAGCTTTGTAAGCTCTGCTGTTAACTCTTTTATTTTAGCCTCTGTATTTTTCAGCCCTTCTGCCAGTTCACCCTTTGATGGCAGTTGTCCTTCCAAATTCATAAACGATTCTGCTGAATTCTGAAGATGTATTGCAATATTACCTTGCGATGACCTCATAGAAACATCACATATTTTGGCATCCTTAGTTTCTGATTTCATCTTGGAGAGTTCTGTTGAGCTTTGTGAAGACTGTTCCTTATCACTTGGAAGTCTGTTTTCAATATTCCGGCTGGATATCATCACCCCATTTTTTGAGTGTTCTGCACTTTTTATTCTGCCACAGGCCTGAGAAGATGTGATAATATTATTACTTTGTTTCTGTGTAGTAAGGTTAACAGCAGGTGTGGGCATTTTAAGTGTATTTCTAAGTGAATTGTGACTTTTGTTGTTTGCAGGCCTTTTCGCTGGATGTTTTCCTGTGAAATCTGATTGTACCAATGTTGTTTTACCTTTTCCTGCAGCTCTGGCTTCCATTTTAGCAGCTAGTATTTTCTTCAGAGACTCAAGAGAATGTTTGTTTAGATCTAACGTGCTGCTGACCACGGGTGTTTTCTTGGGAGAAACATTTTTAGTTTCTCCTGAAGTGGAGTGTGAAGGTTGACTAGCAGTGACAGCTGATTTAGTTGACGAAACATTTTGTGTTTTATGTATTGTGTTTTTTTGTGTCGTGACAACAGGAGCACTGGAAACACGAACAAATGAGTATTTTGTCCTATCAATCTCGCTTTGTGTTTCGTAATGAGGAACCTTTCCTGTAACTCTTGTGAAACGTTTTCTTGCAGTTCCACTGGACAATCCTGTTGGTAAAACTGTCTTTCTCTTTTCATAACTTAAGCAAGATGTCCATGCTGAATTCGGTCCATGATACGATGCAGATTTGTCATAGTTATGACTTGGATTGTATTTCTTACTCTTCGCTCTGTCGATCAGATCTGTTAGAATAGAAACACATAACAAAATAACAGTTCGCAACTCTGCCTATTTAACAAGTACGTCAATGTCAAACTCACTGTACATACAGTAGTTCTCCTGGTTGAATGCACTATTCGTCGACTCGAATGTTCCACTTTCACTGATGACCTCAGCAGCTTATGACATAAATATTCCTATAACTACTACCATTTGCCACTTAGATCTTCTAAACAATGATCGAATATAGCATTATTTAAGCTACGAAGGCTCTTTAAACCTTACCTTTCATAAATTTTATCTGTAACTTTAACTGCGTGCTTTCCTGATCAGCTCGACGATCCGCCATAGTTGGGAAAACACCTCAGTGACGTCACAAGCCCCGAGGTATTCTGGGAAAACTGGGCCAGAAGAAGATTTTGGGATTCCTGCTATGGTGCAGCAATTTGACAGGTGATAAAGCCTGGGTTTTAGTAAATTGACCGGAAATTATGGGATTTAAATAGTTACATCCAAGGTTTGTTTGTCTGCCTTTTGTGTACAGCAAGATGTATCACCCTATAGACTGTGTTGGTAGCAAATATAAGGCAGTGAAAATTTGTGCTTATGTTGGAAATGGAGCCGAATTTTCATTCATTCATTCATGCTGTCGTTGTTAAAGGTAGAGTTGTGTAAACAGAATAGCCGTGCCAGGGCTAGCGAGACAGACGTTCATATTTGGGATTTGACCATGGGGTTGCCATACACTACACCCTTATATACTGTTCTAGATACAGCCAGGTCTACATACTAATTAGTCCTGTAAGCATTACAGGAGGAAGTGTATAGATATCATGAGAAATTTTAGGTTTTATATTCTGTTTGTGTGGCCAGTATTTTTTGAGAATCTATGGTAAATAAATTATTATTTAATATTGAAAACTTTGGTGTTTGAATCTTCCATGATTATTTGGAACATAGATTTATATTTGTCGCCGTGCATTTATCGTCCTGTTTAGTTAAATTTATTTATGTTTATTACTTATCGAGAAATACAAAGTTCTGTCAAGTGCAACAACCAATAGCAGACATTGAAGTGAAAGTTTATATCAGTACCATTCTTCCCTAGAGAATTACTGAGGTATAAACTAAAATTTGAAATTTGAGTAGTTCTGCTGGAAAACATGTGTTGATGCCACCTCAATATGCTTCTAGTGGAAAAGCAAAGAAAACAGCAAGATAATGCTGATTTAATTTTGTTTGTGCTCAGTTGAACATTGAAACTAATTTACTTTAGCAAAGAGATATGACATTGCCTCAGCTCTCAGTGTGTATGGTGTACATTTATGATCCCAAACTTATAATTTTAACAGTTTTCTTATTGCAGATAAGAGATTATTGATGGGAAGTCCTGTCCTCTAGCAGTATAAAGCATTGAATGTGTTGTGCACTTCCTTGTCAATGCTTCTTTCATTTTTTAATGGTGGGCTGTGGAGGATATATGTTGGTAGTATCTGTTTAATGGCACATTTCATTTACAGCCTTACACAAGACTCTGTGCTTCATTCCAGAATTTAAATGAACCAGGTTACTCAATGCTCTGTAATTGGTCATAAACTGTTCTCCACAAGTTTTGACGTGCTTTGAAAAATAGTTTGTCTAATTTTTAATTTAGTAACCAAGCCCTTGTACAAGTGTGCTCAAGAGATGTGATAAAGGCTTCAGAAATGGACAGAGCATATATACCTAAAGGGGAAGTAAGGCGTTGACTTTTCAACTATACAGCAATACAGACATCAGTGGGATTTAAAACATAGGCTGAACAGGTATATACTGACTCAAACCAACCTGTAATTTTTCATGTTAAGGACCTACTGATAGAACATATGTCATGTATATTGTGTTAGATTGAGATCATCAGATTTAATACATGTGTATTAAATTTTAAAGAGTGTAAGGCATATAAGCCTATTTCAGTTGCTTCAGCAAGGCGAATTGTTAAAGTCATCCACTGACTGAGACAGGCTTTGGTTTAATTTTTGGTATGAGCACCGTAAGCAGAGAGTTTCGAGCAGTCCAGGGATGAAGTGTTGGTGCAAAGCCACTGTTGAATCTTGGATATCTATGTTTTGTTACAACGAAACATGACTCATTATTGCGACAAATGAAGTATACATGGGTGTGGCGTATTAACACACCAATGGAGTACCGCATTAAAGAAAAGCAGTAAATGCCCAATGTATGTTAAATCCAGTGAAGTCTGTGTTCTATCTGGTATTATCTTGATGTTCCAGAGCTGCGGTAGCTCCAGTTGGCTGACGGCGATGCCACTTCACCAGCGCCCTTACTGCTCTGCCTGTGGCTTCATCATCTGCCTCATCGCCTGGGCTCTCATCTTCCCATTCTACTGGTCGCTGAATGGACTCTTCTCCTGCTTCTTCCTTACAACGAAGGAGGTGTCGGCAGCTGCGGAAGACTCCTTCTGTCACCGACCCCTCCTCTTGACCCTCTGCATTCCACTCCTCGTCATCCTCTGCCTTGTCACGCTCCCATTGGCCGTCGTGGGCGTATTGCTATGGTTACCATTTCAGAGCTGCCGCCATTCGTACATCTATTCCCAAGATCCAGGCATTGATATTCGTCAGCTGCACACAGATGACATGCTCCAGGAGCCGTTTGTCGTGGCCTCAGCCAATGTCTGCCTTCTTCCAGAGGCCGTTGCACGGTTACACAACTTGGCCAACACCAACAAGAGAGCATGTAAGATAGGCAATATATTGTCACAGACGAATAGTGACTTGTTTCGAGACGAAAGCGTGTTCGAGCTTAAAGATTCTGGGAATTCCTCGGATCTGGAGAGACCCACAAATGGGGTGCTCTACCCGTGTTTTCAGAATGTTCAGAATGGGAAGCAGCAAGGGGAAGTGTTTCCTCTGCTGGTGAACAAATCTGCAGGAACGCCCCAGCATACCCAGGCTTCGGAGGGACTGGGGGCAGCCGCTGCGGACATCCTGAATGGAATATCATCCCACGATGAGGCTGCATGGATGAAAGACGGAGCGAGAGCTCACAAAGAGGAAGACCATCTGGCTGTGAGGTCACACCCTCGAGAAGTTAATCAGCCACAGAGGGTGGATCACAACCGCAAGTCCTCGTCCCAGTCTACAGAGGGGGTGCAGGCTCCAGGGCTGATGTACAGAGATATAAACATTAGCGTTCAGCCATCACGCCACTCTGTCGCGACAGACAGTCTCCAGGTTCACTTGCCGGATGACAACCACCCAGGTAAGGACCATCGGGAGAGAAGCCACAGTCAGAGCCGAAGCAGAACCAGTTCTAACCGGCTGTCGGCCAGCGCCAGCGGTGAATCGGGCATCGGCTCCAGCTCATCCAATCACAGACGCTGCTCAACCAACAGAAGTGCACGCAACAGTTCGAGTGCATCTAGTTCATTCCTCTCTCATGAAGACATTTTCTGTCATTTCATCTCTGATACATTCCCGCCAGATTTAGACTTTCTGTGCCTTCAAGAGGTCTTCGACCAACGAGCTGGAACTAATATCATTCAAAAACTTCATCACCAGTTCCCCTTTATCATCTACGATGTAGGTAACTATGGCATAAAGTGTCGCCAGCAAAAGGTTCACCTTTCCTTGGTAAATAGCGGACTACTTTTTGCAAGCAGATTTCCCATTGAAGACGCTGTGTTCCGTCAGTTTACGAATTGTACAAAGCAGGATTACCTAAGTGCTAAAGGATTGCTCATGGTCAAGGTAACTTCTTGATATTATCAGTCTGGACAAATTAAATATGCCTTAACAAAGTCATGACTGTCAATTTTATCCATGATATTTGATGTTCAAGACCTCACAGAGCTGTATTTGACATAAAGTTTGCCTGTAAAGATGGACTTTCAGAATGGTACAAAGGTCTTAAAATTATGCTTTTAATGCCAAAGCATAAGTTTTTCTAATAAGCAATAAATCAAACTTCACCTCAAAAATGTGGCGCTATAAGTTAGATGAATTAGTCAGAATTAAAAGCAAAATGAAAAAAAAAATCCCTTGAAAACGGCTAAATTTTATGTAAAGTAACTGAAGGTCCTCTTGTAATCAGAGCTCAGTTTGAAATTGACATTGATGAAGCACACTGGTATCCTTTTTTAAGTCAGAATTTGTTACCATCCTGGCAAGAGGATCATTTTTGATATCCATCTCAAGCATCTACTTGATATGTTCATCCATAACCTTCCGCTGAGCCCCTGATACCCTGACAGTACAGAGTTAAACACTAACCTATGAATAAATGCATCAGCCATCATGTAACATGAATTGATATGTTGCAATCAGTACATTTCTGTATCATTATGAAGCATAAACCTAGATCAAATAACTGTTTGATTGTAACAGATATCTTTGGACTGATAATGCTCCATGTAGGATAAGTTAATGGACTGGTTGGCATCGGAATGATGGCAGTGATGTGAATAGTCCCCATCACAAGTCTTTTCCACAGGCTCTGCACATTTTTCTCCCACCATAATGCTGGTCGCAGTTGTATAAGTGAAATATTCTTAAGCATGGAGTACAACACCAATCAGTTCAATAAATGAATCATGGCAAATCAGGTGTGTAGATCGGTGGATCTGTTGAACACTGGAACTGCCTTAAAATGTTTGCTGTCACATGTTTAAGTTTTCATTTAGTGTGTTCTGCTTTCAGGTTCGGTTGAGACAGCGCCAGTCTAGGAGTGGGGGAATAGTGGCATTCATCTCTAATATACACTTACAGGAGGGAAGAGGTTTGTATATATGTGTGATCATTTACAGAAATACTATATGTGTATGCATTTCTTCACATCAGTATCAATTTGCCATTTCATGGGGACAAGTAACCTCAGTCTGTTAGATAGTGTGTAAACAGTCGCACTTTAATGGCCTACCCTGTTTCTTCCAAGTTTTATGGACATCTGGGGCCATCATAAATAAAAACATTTGTTGGGGGTAACCCGACTCTATGAGAAAAACTAGGGTCGATTGGTAGGGATTTTTTTTTCATTCATGCTCTTGAAAAAGGTAGGGATATGAAAGAAATTAACATGGAGAGAAAAATGAAGGAAAAAAAAAAACCAATCATGAAAACGTTTGAGTAGGGCATTCTTTTGAAGGGCCAGTCGGTTTACGCCAGGTGAATATATTTGAATTATGAATTGCCTGGTCAGTCCTCTTAAAGCCAGTATATGTGTATCTGTGACAGTAATACACAGTTTCTATTTTCTCTCATGTTTAGTCCATCTATGGAACAGTGATATATCCATGTCTTCACTTTTCCCCCCAAAACTGGATAGAAATGTATTCTTTCTGGCACTCTCTGGCCAAGTGGTGTCATGACTTTTGTAACAAGTCTATTAACGCTTTTTATTGGGTGACAGGTTCAAAACCCGGAAGGTGTAATCAACCCATCGGCTCTGCTTCCTCCACTGATCGACTTGATTGCCCTCATAAGTGTGAAAAAATTGTTGATTATTGTATAAAACAGTCTAGTTTATCAGTTGTTATCTTGTCTAAGATTGTATATAGTAACTGTATTCATAAGCATTGGTAATTAGTAAACTCTAAACATGTTAAAGTTGATGATGCTTTTCTTACAAATGAATGCTCTGCTCTTGTTGCAGAATGCTCTGCTCTGCGCAAAACACAACTGAACCATATTCAGGACTGGCTGGCAGAGTTCAGACAGCAAAATGGACCTCTAAATGAAGAGAGCTCCACAAGTGACCGTGTGGCCTTTGACATACTGTGTGGAGATTTTAACTTTGATAACGAATCATCAGGTAACTTTGAGTCCATCCTCACCTTGGATAAGTAGGTAAATTTCTACAACTATATTATGTTTCCATAACATATCATAGGTGTCATTGTGATTTGAGCAATGGCACTCTGGACAGCTGATAGGCATCATTTATTAAGGAAACTGTCTATCCAATGTTGGCACCCTTATGGCTGCGTCTTCCAACCTGTGTTACTTGATACACTTACTATGCATGAGTGTGGATAACCATTTTCCAAGTTGTAAAACTTTTGAAAACTGATTTATCTCCTTTTCTTCCAAGACGCAGTCACAGAACAGCATGATGGGGTTACTTGCCTAGCCTTTAATATGATAGATTTCTATGCTAAAATTATTAGTCTCTCCTTATATTCTGATAGTGTTGCCCTCTGTGTCTAAACAGGTGATGAGGAATGCTGGAGTCACTCTCTGATGAGCCATTATCAAGATCCAGGACGGATTTGTCAGGGAAAGGACAAACCCTGGACAGTGGGTGAGTTACTGCCACACTTACGGGTCTGACTTGTGACCTTGTGCTACACTCATGGGTCAGGCAGGTGAGTTTAGGCTACACTCACGGGTCAGACTGGTGTGTTTGGGCTACACGTTTGAGTTGGGCTGTTGAGTTTGTGCTGCACTCATCGGTAAGGATGGTGAATTTATGCTATTCTCATGATTTAGGCAGGTGAGGTTGTGAGTTAGGATTGTGAGTTGTTGCTACACTCATGATTTATTCTAGTGAGATTGTGTTACACTCAGGAGTTATTCTGTTGAGTGTGGGCTACACTCATAATGTGACCAGGTGAGTTTGTGCTACTCTCATGAGTTGGGCTGGTGAGTCTGTGCTAAACTTGTGAGTTAGTCTCGTGAGTTATTGCCACACTCATGAGTCTGTCAGACCCTGGACAGATAGACTCATGTGAGCTTGGCTGGTCAGTTTGTACTGCTCTTTTGATTTATTCTGGTGAATTTGTGCTACACTCATGACAGCCTGTTGAGTTTGTGGATCTCTCATAAGCTAATCTGGTGACTGTGATACATTCATGAGTTGCTATGTGTGCTACATAAATTAGTTTGGCGAATAAGTACTGCACTCGTCAATTAGTCTGGTAGTGCATTCTGAGAGTAATGGTGATGCCCCAATATTAAAATGACATCTGTGTTGAGCAGTAAGTGTACAAAGTCACTTGCTTACTTGTATTAACCACTGTGCTTACAGGAACAGAGTTAATTCAGCAGAGAATACATGATCCAGAGGTGAATGCTCCAAAAGGCCTGAAAGAGTAAGTCAGATTAATAATAAGTTTTTGCCAAGTTTGAATGTGTTTGAAATTGTAGTTCTCACAAATTGTCTTTAATAAAACATGTTTAATAGTATGTGGGTAAAGAAATATATTCATTGTTTGTCAGAAGACATGAATATGGAAGAGGTTAAATTATTTGCTTATTTGATTGCTCTTGCACACAGAGAGGAACTGATACTCATTCATGGTGCTATTCCTATGACATTTAACATTTTTTTGTTCATATACTCAACATTGTAAAGTGATTCAGGTGGTTCACAGTTCAGTTTGGCATGAAATAAGATAACTGACCTCGATTGCTGAATTCATGGTACTTGTCTATATTTTTGTCACTATGCCAGTACCACCATCAAGATTCAATATAAACTAGTACTAGGACTTTTAGATATAAAGTTATCTTATAAATCATTAGGTATTGTATAGGTATTGTATGTTGGCAAATAGGAGCAGCTTGTTTTCGTATGTAAAGGTCTTGGTTCAAAAAAGCCAATGATCTAGACAGAAAATCAACCCTTTCTTTCCATCAATTATATGCACATAGATGCAGATTCTTGTTTTGGGAAAGACACTTGTAAATTACCCTGAATGTCCTAAAATTTTATCCATGATGAAAGTGCTTTATTTTTCTAGATTATGAGAGTTTCTATGTTGATTGTAGAAAGGTGTTTTGAAGTTTGTTTTGGAAAAATATAAGTTTCAACTGCAAACGTAATATTTCATGGCATTTATTAGCCTCTAGAAAAGCATTTTTATGCATGAAATTTTAGGTCATTTACAGGATACCTTTCTATTTTGCTTTTATTTTTACATTTCAGTCTTCTTACGGCAGGAACAAAGCGTGGCGAGTACGTGGAGAGTGTCATAGTGAATGATGAAACTGGGGCTCCTCCTTCTGAAATGCCTACCAATGGGAAAAGACGAACTGACTTGATCCTTTATAACCTGGAGACCACTCAGACTAACTTGGTAAGGTTTTTGTATTGTTGAAACAGAAGTATTGATTTTGATCGATTGATTATGACCTCACAACCGTTGGAATGAGAAGCTACAGAGACAGAACACACCAGTGTCAGGGTTCATTGTATGTTGCAAACTAGTGAAATAAGTAAAACATTTGATTTTTGAAAGGATTATTTTTTAAGTATTAAAATCATGCTTCACATTAGCGTAAGTTGTTTTGCTTACAGTGTAGGTTGGCATTTCCATCGTTTCTATTTTCAGAATGTAGAAGAGTATCACTTTGTCACTCAGCTGTCCTCTCTCACGGATCACCTAGCCTTGGCCATGAAGTACCATGTCTCTAGCCGATGACTGAGTGACTGACATACGTCTACTAGCACCCGAAATCATGTTTGCAAATAGGTGCCTGACATTTTTGAAACCACTCCTTGGGACAAAGTGTCATGACCATTTTTTCCAAGTTATATATTAGACTGGACAAAGTTCACTTGGGTCATACCATTTGTAACAAAGAGTTGTGTTTCAAAAATGTCAGGCACCTATTTGCAGGCCTGCTAAATGCTTAGGCAGCTGTAAACTCTTTTGCATAGCTGTATGGGATACAGAGATTTTCTCACAGCCTACATATACAACTATTTGTTCAGAAGAGGTTCTGTTTTTAAAACTTTGAAATCCCGGGGTTAGAATTTCTTTGTTTGTAAAAACTGACTTTGTGTTCAGTGGTAGATTGTGGGGTTTCTATACCTGCTATTTTCACATGAATGAATAATTATGAAACTTTTCTACAAAACTTTTTGAGATATACCTTTAAAACCCTGTCTGTCTTATCACTCTAACAATAGCCTTGAGCCAAATATCATGACATGATACTGTATACTGGAAATAATGTTCTTGCTGATGTTTTGTTTTTGTTATTTATTTGACATGGTATTGAATAATGGTGCCTGATTTCTATCAGTAATATTTTACTACTCTGTTATTCTACATTTTGAATACGGGGAAAGTGAATATAACTCCTTTGCTCAGCCAACTAATATGATATCGAGCTAACTCTTAAAGAATTAAGATCCAGGAATGTTTTTACATTTTTTGAATATATAAATAGCTTTATTTTGTTCTTTCTAGTAATAGTAAAGGATACATGTGTATATGTATTATATT
Source organism: Acanthopleura granulata (assembly GCA_016165875.1). Taxonomy (NCBI): domain Eukaryota; kingdom Metazoa; phylum Mollusca; class Polyplacophora; order Chitonida; family Chitonidae; genus Acanthopleura; species Acanthopleura granulata. Next base: position 31,779,866 of record JABBOT010000080.1, on the reverse strand, counting down.
GTTGTTATTTGAACAAGGTTGCCATGGTTATTTGTTATTGTTGGTTTTCAAGAAATGATTTTAACGATGTATAGTGTGAGTGTTCTTTATACAAAACAAAGATATTCTTTGTTCGGGAAAGATGACATTTGAAATTGAAATTGTTTATGATAAGACATTGTGTTGTTTGTGATATAGCACAATAGCTTTTTACCTGATTTTTACTGCGCTTCATAGTTTAATAGTAGAGATCTATTTCTTACCAGTAATACCGATAGTACTTATTGATGAATCTTGCTACATATATATATATATAGATGTTACTGAAGACATTTTATCCAAGTGTGATACAATGTTAATGATGCAGATATTTTGTGTGTGTATGATAATGTTGATGACTGAGGCTGTTTGTGTGCGAGAAAACAGTAATTCTAAAGTAGTGTTATTTAAATCAAAATGTTTGCTTACCTACAGCTGCAGTGACGTTCACATAAGGCATTAGAGATAGGGATTTTACTTGATGGAATGGCACATAGCTGCTACAGTGTTGGTCGCAAGTGTACAAATATCTTAATGTTTTCACATGACACAATATTAAGAAATGATAAACTAGCTTGTATCACGATTGTGTGAGTTGTTCACATAATGTAGTTCCTAGATTCCTAAATGCTTTGCAGAGGACAAGAGGTCAAGTGATGATAAAACAGCTTCCAGCCAATGCACTGTATATGTAAATAACAGCCACAGTTATGTGACAGTGTTGTTCGCATATTCCAGTTGCATAGATATCTTGTTTCAAGATAAAATCAAGCGATGGTAAAACAGCTTCCAGCCATTCTCCTGTATATGTAAATAACAGCCACAGTTTAGTGACAGCGTTGTTCACATGTTGCAATTCCATAGATATCTCATTTCAAGACAAGACGAAGCAATGATAAAAGAGCTTATGTAACTGCTCCATTAGGAGACAGTATCGTTCATAGATATTAATGTTGAACATAAGGCAAGTAGATACAGCAATGATACAGTAGCTTCTTGCTGTGACATACACTGCATGTACATACAGAGATGAAGCATTGATAAAATAGCTCACGTGACTATGAAAATGTCCTCAATGCGGTTTTGTAGACATCTAAATTTTTTTTCTAAACGTCAAACAATGATAAAAAAGCATATCTAGTTACATGTAGCTTATCTGCTGGAGTGCTGAAATACTGTAATTAAGGTTCAAATATATCTCAATGCTTTACTCAAAAGGAAAGGTCAAGCAATGATAAAATTGTTCATGTCACTGTATAATGAGTACATTGTTCACATAACGCAGGTTTGCAGATATATCATTTTTATGCATAGGACAGGATCAAGAAATGATAAAATAATTTATGATGCAACAGCAGTCTTGTTAATATAATACAGATGCTTAGATGTATTCATGTTATGCACAGAAAAACTCATTAGGCAATGAATAAATGAATGATGATGGATTAACATTACATCAGCAATATTTCAACATTAAGTAATGATAAAATAGCTTTCAGATGTTGGAATCACTGAAATTACATCTTGTCACCACTTCTCATACAGACTTGTGGCTAACTGATTCTGAAGAAGCACCCACTCTCCCGTTGTCCCCTGCTGGTAGAATCAGATTTTTGCTTCAGTGTTTTGGGAAATGATACAGACTCTTTCACACATTTGTTAATGAGTGTTTACAAGATCAAACTCTGATGTGTGATTTTGCTGCAAGAGGAACGTTTTTCCAGGCTGGTAAATGTAATAAAAAGTATTACTTTTACTGCTGAAACTTACATTGTGTCAGTTGGATATCAACCTGTCCTCAAAATACTGTTCTAATATCCTCAATAAATCAGACAAAATGAGGGACGTAGTCATGGTCTAAAGTTGATGTCAAATACAGCACAACACATGTATTAGTTAACTGCAACCACATTGTTCGCGAAATGCAGGTCCATAGATTATATCCGAGTCCACAAGGCAGAATGGAGGAATGTTCACATTGGCAATGTTTTATACTGGATGTGTGCACATAATCAGATGGAGAGATATGCATTTGTCAGAATGTTGTCTGCATCATGACATCAAAATTTTGTGTTTAAACAGTATTGTTAAAATGATAGTTACATTCTAGTACTATAAGTACAACAGAAAGGAGTTGGGTATTTTGTCCCATTGCGTGATGATAAAGTACTGTTCAAAACTGTGGTGGGTTGTTTGTAACTACAGAATTATCTACACTGAAGTTGTTTCACCCAGTTCTGCATATGGTAGACTCAGTAGAATTTTCAAACATTTTTGACCTTTCAAAAATATGGCTGATATACCAAATATAGCTGTAGATGATTGTCGTGACAAGTAAATGCAAATTTTAAATCAAGTACATTAGTTTGTTGAAGAAGGGAACGAAATAGTTTAGATCAAAAGTTCTTGTTTTTTTGAAAAGACAACACAACACTAAATGTATGCAAAAAGAATCCTATTCATAGATCAAAAAACATCACTTTTCATTTTTGTTATGTAGGATAACTGAGATATCGCCGTTCAAAGTAAACAAAAACGCCTACGTATGGAAATTTGAATCAGCCACCGTGCTCTCACTTTTAATGTTTCAAGGGCAAGATATTTCTACCAGATTAGAAAGCATCTGTTTCAGCTGTGACTTCACCCATTCCTATTTCACCATTTTGCCATACAGAAGTAGTGGTGAATCAGCTGTTTTTGTTCTGATTAGGAGACTATTCTGACACACTTTAAAGCCATTTTCAACAAGAAAGTGGTGTTGAAATACGTCTGGGGTTGCTTCCCAAGGTCTCGACCAGGAGGCCATAATGTGTGGCCTTCAATTTTAATAATAAAGGCGACTATACTTCGCACACAAAGAAGTGTCTCTCCTGTAATACTAAAGAGCATAAGGTAAGGATGACGCGAAATTGTGCTTTCAGTTTCTCTAAAATGGCATATCCCACAGTCTCGTAAGAATTCCAGATTAAAAGGTCATTTATGGAGGTACCAAGCATGTCATAAAGATATGCGTATGCCCTTTTAGGTTTGTATGGATTCCTCTTCCAAAATAACTTTTGGTTATGCTTTCTGTTTTCTTTTCTTAAGTTGTCCAGTCATGAATGTAACCTCAGTTTGATTGCCGGAGTAGATTGGTACACTTTTAAGTGGAGATTTTATTTTTCATGTAATGGTTTATGACATATTACAAAAAAATGAAATATTTATGCTTGACTATATTGTAATTACATGCAAAACCTTTTGACTTCTTTCTACTTTAATTTCTTTCTTAACGAGTTACTGCAAATGTGTTTCTGAAACACCAGGGTTATTGTTTGATATTTACAGTTATCTTTACATTCTTACTAAACTACAAAAAATGTGCTTCTCCTGTAGAGACTATTGTATTTTATTTTTTAAACAATTTCTGCATTCTTTTTTATAAATATTGACTAACCGTTTGTTACATTTTTTTATCAGTGCTCATGTCAGTGTGTATGTTAATATGTGTGTGTTTTGCTGGCTAAACATTCCACAGTGGAGTATATTACAATAGTAGTATAATAATCAATTAGTGTATGAATATTTTCTTTTGTTGTGGGAATGAAAATTAAAATAGATGTGTTAGAGATGTTTTCCTTGATTTCATATACGTATGCTGTGGATAAAGTTTTCTGAGTTGAAAATACTAAATGTGTTATAACACAGTTGCTTCTTCTTCTGCCTGGCTCTACATTGCGATAAGAGTTCGCATGTTCATGAATGGAAAGTCTTTGGAGGAATTTCCCATTCTTTCTTGTATTGTTAATTTGACTGGGGAAGTGTAATATAAAACCAATTATTCCAGAATTTCATGGTGTTCCAAGAGAAATTGGAGTGTACGGTATAGTTTGAAGTTTGAAGCTATCAGTATTCTGGGAACTACTTTAGTCTTTCAAATCTCCTCAGTGTGTATTTTGCTGGACATTTATCAGCTAAGGAGGGTGTGAAATACCAGCTAGATTTCTATGTTCTTACCTTGCTGTTATGTTTCATTTCTTTGACTGAAAACGTTCTAGTCAGCTTGCCTTAGAAAAAAAAATAAAGTGAAACAAAATCACTTGTATTACTGTGTGCTATTTGCCTGTGTGTGTTTAGTGTTATATTTCAGCAGCTTGGTTGGAAGATGACTTCAACTGATTGGCTCCACTACCCAAGCAATTGGCTCCACTACAAGCAATTGGCTCCACTACCCAACCAATTGGCTTCACCACCCAACCAAGTAACACCACCACCCAACTTGGACAACATCACCCAATGTCAATCTACAGCCCACCCCATCCACCTCTGTTACAATTACACACTTCTGACTCAATCACCTAACCCCATGGCTCCATCACCCAACCCCATGGCTCCACCACCCAATTCCTGGCTCTGCCACCCAACCAACGGCCTCCAGCACCAAACCAAACGGCTCCAGCACTCAACCAAATGGCTCCACTGTTTGAAACCTGGTTCTCACTTCACAGTGTTCTCAGTTCTTGACTATTCTTGATAGAGTGAGAAAAAAGTGTGGATTCAGATACATCTATTTACTGGTACTAGGCCTGGCACCTTAAACCCAAAACCAGTGAGGTACTGATACCATGCACGGAGTACACAGCTATGGAGCCAGCCACTGAATTCTATTTCCACTGGATGCCATTTGACGTATCAGTTCAGTATTTACATGATGTAAACCAGGTTTTTTTTATTAGTCCACTAAGATAGCCTCTTACAATTTCTTATTAACTACAGTGTCTATCACTACAAGGTCTATGTGATTTTTGGGGGTCGACAAGTCAGGCACACTGGATTTCAAACATCTACATGGCAAGTTTGCTATTTTGCTCTTTAACACTATAGATCTTTAGCGAAGTGGGTCTCGAATTATAATGAAGACATTCACCACCCTGGTAACTTTTGTGTCCATCAGAGCACATATACTGCGATGTTTTAGTGGACTTAGTGTGAAGTGCCTTCTGATTGCTTATGTAAATAAGTAACTATGCTGTTAATAAGTAATGCATACTTTATTAATAGGCCACAAATCTGCTATCAGGCATAAATCGAAGCGAAATCCCTCATTATTAGACATTACTCTTGCTTAGCACACAAACCTGCATCACCTGATTACCTGATGAAACGGGAAGATATAGTTTGCAGTTAATCTTATTTTTGAAACTTTGAAAACAATTAATAGTAAGACTTGTGCGTATGCAGTGGGATTTGCACAAGTCAAATACAACTTTTTTTTTCTGGGGTGAAGGTGGAATAGTTCCCAGAAAAGTTTCCCCAGATAATGAAAACTAGAGTGTGAAAAGAGGATAAATTTTATATAAAACCTTGCAGAATAAAAATCTTTCCTACAGTAATTTAGGATTTTTATTATCGATTTAATTAATGAATAATTCATTAATGAATGAATAAGATCAAATGAAAGTTCTGAACACTGTCCAGAAAGCTTGGTTGTCCCCTTGGTCGCTCAGGGGTTATTCCCCCTATAACCAGACCAGCCTTGACCTTTCGACTTCTCCTCCCACCTGATAGTTTCAGACGACGGCAAAAGCGTACAACGTTAGTAAGAATATAGAACTTGGTGACTTAAGAAGAACCCGCGAGAACGGCGTCCCCAAATGGAAAAATAGGATTATTACAAGGATTTTAGAAATGCATGGCGGAACAGCGCAAAACGAGCTATGGTTTCATGTTGAGCGTTGTTGTTGCAAAGGAAAGAAGAAGGGAAAGCGAAACTCGAAACTGTCAACTCTGAGTACTTCATGGAAACATCAGCAACTTCGTTGTAAATATCTGCTAAACGGCGAAATATGTTTCAGAAATAAACAGATTATGGAAAGATACTTTATTGCCTCATCCAGGCAATTACTCCGACACGATGTGCGTCAGCGTGCGTACTTAATATACTGACAGGTATAGGAGACATACGTCAGACCGAAGAGATCCGTAGAATCTGGGGTTGTGACGATCGCATGGTCGCTGGTGTACTCATTCCCTTATATCGCCTAGGTCTGTAAATTACAGACCGTTTTCACATAACACTGACGTGGCTGTGTTCCTTGATAATTTGCCTTCACACGTGTATAATATACGCATAGATGGTCAAGCGTTGATACTCCAGAACGGCCACAAATCTCTTTTCACTTCTCATGCCGCTGTCAGCACAGATAACCAGGGCATGACCCACCTCCCAAGTCGCGTTTACGTTGCATGCAATCATCTGTAATAATTAATTCATTCTCTGGTGTTTTGACATCTTTTCAGGCAGTAGACTGGTACCATTTTAAGATGGATCCAAGTCAGACAGAGATCAATGGGGAAACAACAGGTCGCCCTCGAAGACGGACTCAGTCTCTAAAGAAGTATGGCGTTGCTGTGGAACCACCCAAAGACGATGCTGTGTTTTATGTCACAGATGATACATATGGCTTTCTGGCTCAGGTAAAGTTTATTGCATAAATAGGCCATATATTATTTTTTCTTATATGTCAGTCTAAAATAAGTAGAATTGTGCAAAACCACATCATTCAGAGCATTCTGGATGACCTTTGGACTTCAGGCAGCTGGTGAGATACCAAAACCTCCATACATGTCGTCTCCATGGTGTAAGTGACCTGTTCTAGTGTACAGAACACACCCCTGTGAAATCATGTGGGGTTGGGGTTGTTTGGGTAGATACGCTGCTATACTACTGAATAATTTAAGTTTCAACTTAACCTTTACTTGCCTGTAAAGTTTCACCTATTTTTGCCAATTCTTGGGATCACAGTGTTGATGTGTCTTCATATTTGTAGTGTATGTATATATATTTTGTTTGTGGTTTCAGGGACGAGATTTTGAGCCAGCATATGTCAACCACAAATACACCGAGAAAGAAAGAGAAACTTTGGCAACATTTGAAAGTCTGGATTACCTCCCTTCACACAGTGAAGCCTTTAAATACTGGACAAAACGTCAGAAGAGCTCAAGGTATTTTCTTGTTCATGTGATTGGAATGATCAATTGGTGGACCATAACATGAACTACTTACTTGGTGCTCTTTCATCTTTCACAGTCACGTCAAATAATGGATTGTTTGTAAGAGCATTGCCAAGTGCTGCACTTAGGTCCTCAGTTATGTGTGTATGCAAGCAGCAGTGGAAAACGGCATTACTACACAGGTCTGTTAGTACCCACATGTATTTTAAGTGCTACACGATATGTATGTGTATTTCGGCATGCATCCGGCAGATTGTCCTGTGTTTCCTCCAGGCACTGCCTGGTTTCCCCTCAACATGATGCTGCCCATCATGGTATAAATGAAATATTTGTGAGTCTAGTGCAAAACACTAATCAAATAAATAAATAGCTTCATTCTGTGTGCATTCCTCTCTGGTGCTCCCTGTTTTGTTGGTGACTGAAAGCATTATGAAAAAGCAGTTCACCTTGATCATGTTGATTTGTTCTGTTTCAGGTTTGATATGGACCGCTGGGTCATGATGGGTCTGATTGGTGTCTCTGTAGGGTTAATTGGTTTTCTGCTGCATCAGCTGATAGAGAAAGTGGCTGACATCAAATGGGAGATGACAGAAGATTTCATACAGGTACATAGGTAACAGCAGCAGCCCTGCAGTACTAGGCTATCCAGCGAACACTCCCTGTTGGGCCCCATTCAGGTTTAGTGTGGGCCAAGTGGGCCCAAGTGGGCTAGCATTCTGGGTGGGCTTTGGGATATTATCTGCATGGGCCCCATTTGGGCTGCCACAGAATGACCGCAACCTGCGGACACACCATTTAAAGCCCATAATAAACATATCTAGCACAACTGGGACACATTTGGGGCCAATCTTCAGCCCTGAAGGGCTCACCCAGTTGGGGTCATTGTGGAACCAGGTGTCAAAATTAAAAGGGTCCTGATCAGAGCCCATTTTGTAGCCTGCTTTGGCCCCACATTGGCCCCACATTGGCAACAACTCTCACTGTTGGCTGGGTATCTTTTTTGTTTGTTTTTTTTTTCAATCTTGTTTATCTTGACATGACCGCGTTCACATGGTAGTATGTAGCTACACTATTTGTAGATGGATAAATATTTAAGCAAAGGCTCAGAATTTTGCTGAGAATTCTAAAATTGAGAAAGAAATGTTTGCATCTAGAAGACTTGAAGGGGTTATATTGGTTTCCTACTGCTAGTTAACAAAACTTGCCTTTTTATGTAGCCCTTTGAGACAAAGTTTTTTGGTTGTAGAAGCGCCTCTATGCCGTGAAAGAGTTATTTCTCTTTTTCCCTTGCTGGGTTCACTTCTATCAAGTTTAATTTGGTTCTTAATAACAAGGGCCCTAACATAAGAAATGAAAACATTTTAGCACATGTTTCTTGGCTTATATGTCCTGTGGTCTGATCATCTATTGGGTCTCTAAGACCGGTTCAGCTTTTGAATTGACAACACGTAAGAAGTTCAAAATCTGTTATTTATATTTCTATGGTTATGTAAACTCTGTGTATTAACTGATGTCGACTAACAGTCATTGTTTTCTTTTTCCATAGGAAGGTCGACTGGTGGTAGCCTGGATCTGGTCTTTAGGCTATACACTTATATTCGTGATAGCGGGAACAGCTTCGGTGGTGGTGAGTTTATGCACTCTATTTGGCCAAAAAATGCATCCATGACAGTTACTTATTTGGCCTAATTCTGAGACTTCTGTTAGTGAGAAAATTGAACCCTTGTGTTGTAGTATGGCCAATAGATATTGACTAAATCCAGCTGGTGTTCACTTCAATACACTACCTGACTATATGGAATAAAGAAAAGGAAAGCCACCTCTTTCTGTTCACGTGTTAATCAGGTAGAAGTGTGCAAGTTAATATATTTGTGTTGACCAAGAGCTATACATTACCCAAAGTTAGAATTTAAATCGAATTTGTCGATACTTATGTTTGAATCCTTCAGAATATTCTCTTGCCAGTGCAGTGTTAACTCCCATTGGCTAAGAACATGGCGTGTGTATTTATCATAGCTGTTGCGGCCAAGCGCTGGAGGATCGGGCATCCCAGAGGTGATAGGTTTCCTCAATGGCACAGTCATACGCCACATCTTCAACGTCAAGACCATGGTGATAAAGTTCTTCTCGTGTGTGTGTGCGGTAGGCTCAGGCATGCCAGTGGGACCAGAGGGACCTATGATACATCTAGGGTATGGCTACTTCAGTGCTAAATTTTACTGATGATAAAGAAAATGTCAGAAATGACAGTGTAAGGAAAGAAGGTGATTTTTATGACATCATGTAATGATTATTTTTATGATCTATTGTAATTATTATTTTGAAATATCAGAACACTGCTTGTGCTTTATTCCCTGTTAAATAAATAGATTTGAAATGAAAAGTGTTTTTAATTAGGCAGAGAATATTGAGGAAAATGTTTTTCCATATAGGAAATTTTTTCATTTTAGGAATTAACCACATCACACTAAAAGGTGCCATACCCTGCCATACTAAGCACATACTGTCTTCCTCTCACTCTCAAAGCAGCTTTCTTATTAACAGTTCAGACTGTGTGACTTATGTGTTGTAGGAGTCTAGTTGGAGCTGGGCTGAGCCAGTTCAGGTCAGATACTCTCAAAATAAAACTACCCTTTTTTGAGAGGTTCAGAAATCCAGAAGACAGGTGTGTATTTACTCTCAAATCATGTGAGCATTTACTCTCACATTTTCCTCATGGTTTAATCAAAGGTAGTTCCAGGTGTGTTCTGTGACATTGGTATTTGTTTCAAGAGTTTGTACCATTATTATAATTGTTTTACATAGACATAGCCATTGGAGCTTTCATCCAGAATACATGGCATGGCTTTTTTTTAGATTCTTAGTAGCAAGACTGTCATGACTTCTGAAGATACAAGCAACGGCATTGATCTCAGTATCCATGGTGACTTGTCACGATAAATCATGATGATACATCATGACATGATATTGATGTTGGTTTCCTCATTGAAATGTCGTCAGTGAATAAACAGAAGCTGTAAGAGTCCATAAGACTCCCTTCTCACCACAGTATGGCTGAAATATCGCTGAAGTGGCGTTAAGCCGTGATCATTACTTCATAAGACTCCCTTCCCTATTAAATCATAATATCGTATAGCTGTCTGTATGAATTTGATTTCTTTCCCTTGCAGGAGGAACTTTGTGTCAGCAGGGGCTGCGGCCGGAGTAGCCTCTGCCTTTGGAGCCCCTGTCGGGGGTTTGCTATTCTCCATGGAAGAGGTGTCATCATTCTGGAATGTCAAACTGTCATGGCAGATCTTTTTTGCGTGTATGGTCTCTACATTCACCACTGACCTGTTCAACTCTGCCTTCTCAGGCTTCGTGTACACTGGCAATTTTGGACAGTTTAAAAAAGAAAGATATATTTTGTTTAGTGTAAGTGTGATTGAATTCTTACTTTGGAGTACTACAGAGTGGTATTTGTTATTTGATCTGCAGTTTGTAATGCTACTAACTGAAATGAATAATGGAAAAGAATATATTAAGGGGTTGTGTTCTGCCTTGTTGCCCTTTTATTTTCTTTTTATTTTTATTTTTATTTTCTGAGAAATGATAAATCATAGGGTATGCAATTCTGCTACCAGCGTAACATGGCTTCTCTATGACGACCATATTTTATATTTAATTACAGCAGGTAATTTAAAACAAGTGAAGTAAGAAATGTTGTCTCGCTGTTAAATCTTTGATGTTTTTTATACTACTGCTCATGTAACTGGCCTGTCCCTTTCAGATATCTGAGGGCATAGACGTGAACATCCTCATGTTTCTGCCCACAGTTGTGATCGGTATTGTGGGTGGTGCACTCGGGGCACTGTTCACTTTCCTCAACCTCAAGTTTGCCCGAGTGAGGAAGAGGCTACTGTCTGCTGTACAGAGGGTTTGGGTGCAGAAGCTGGCGAGGATGGGGGAACCTGTTATAGTGATGGTAGGCTATGTTAGGCCACTGGCCACTGTACAGAGGGGTGCAAAAGTTGGCGAGGATGGAGGAACCTGTTATAGTGATGGTAGGCTATGTTAGGCTACTTGCCACTGTACAGAGGAGTGCAAAAGTTGGCGAGGATGGAGGAACCTGTTATAGTGATGGTAGGCTATGTTAGGCTACTGGCCACTGTACAGAGGGGTGCAAAAGTTGGCGAGGATGGAGGAACCTGTTATAGTGATGGTAGGCTATGTTAGGCCACTGGCCACTGTACAGAGGGGTGCAAAAGTTGGCGAGGGTGGAGGAACCTGTTATAGTGATGGTAGGCTATGTTAAGCTACTGGCCACTGTACAGAGGGGTGCAAAAGTTGGCGAGGATGGAGGAACCTGTTATAGTGATGGTAGGCTATGTTAGGCTACTGGCCACTGTACAGAGGGGTGTGCAAAGCTGGCATGGATGGAACAAATTATAATTATGGTAGATTATGTTAGGCCACTGTACAGAGTGATGGTTAGGTAGATTATGTTAGGCCACTGGCCACTGTACAGAGGGGTGCAAAAGTTGGCGAGGATGGAGGAACCTGTTATAGTGATGGTAGGCTATGTTAAGCTACTGGCCACTGTACAGAGGGGTGCAAAAGTTGGCGAGGATGGAGGAACCTGTTATAGTGATGGTAGGCTATGTTAGGCCACTGGCCACTGTACAGAGGGGTGCAAAAGTTGGCGAGGATGGAGGAACCTGTTATAGTGATGGTAGGCTATGTTAAGCTACTGGCCACTGTACAGAGGGAATGAGAGCAGAAGCTGGCAAGGATGGGGGAACAAATTATAATTATGGTAGATTATGTTAGGCTACTGGCTACTGTACAGAGGGCCTGGGTGCAGAAGATGGCGAGATGTGGGAACTTATTATAATGATGGTATGTGATGTTAGGCTACGGTCCACTGTGCAGAGGGTCTGGGTCCCGAAACTGGTGAGATGTGGGAACCTGTTATAATGATGGTAGGTCATGGTAGGCTACTCGCCACCGTACAGAGGGTCTTTATGTATTACAGTGTGCTATAGTGTAAAGCAATATAAGGTTAGCTGGCCCTGAGGTTGTTGCTGCAAAACCTGTAATGAACCAGTTTTCAACACTAGAGCATGTACTATATCTCAAAGTCCTAAGTAATTGTGATAGTATTATTGAAACCACCTTGCCAATGAAATTTATTGATTTATTTATTTATTTGATTGTTGTTTTACGCCGTACTCAAGAATATTTCACTTATACGACGGCGGCCAGCATTATGGTGAGAGGAAACCAGGTAGAGCCTGGGGGAAACCCACGACCATCCGCAGCTTGCTGGCAGACCTTCCCACATACGGCCCAAGAGGAAGCCAGCATGAGCTGGGCTTGAACTCACAGTGACCACATTGGTGGGAGGCTTCGGGTCATTGTGCTGCAATAGCGCGCTAACCGACTTTGCCACGGAAATACACTTTCATATTCAGCATGGTGAATGGCTTCATCAGTATGTATGTCCGTGGGTGTTCATGTGTTCTCACAGGTGCTTGTTACCACGGTGTCTGTGTTTCTACCTGCAGCCTTCAGCTGTTCACGCTTTACCTGTATCCAGGGCATCACAGGTAACGTCAGGTGAGACTGGTTGATTACTGCTCATGTTCATTTTCTCTTGGGACACTTTATTTGCTGTCTGATAGTTGGTCTGTACTCTTCATACAACTGTCTCTGCTTGTATAATTATGAGGGCTACAAAAACAGATCTCAAATATTCAAAACTTTATTATAAAGATGTAAGTGAGGAATAAACTTTGATCTGGACAGAAGTCACATTGGTTTGGGCCTGATACTAACATTTAAGTAGGAGATTCCTTGCTGTCTCCTCAGGCTAACATACTCTTTTTAATCAGTGTGATTGTCCCCTGATCATGCAGGTCGGAGGCACAAATGTTGCTGATGTTATTATGGCTTTAATTAAGTTTAAGGTTTGTCACGTTCCAGGCTAATGGCTGTGCTTTTGTAAACCTTACATTTTCCTCGAGCCATGAAACCTGACTGCTGTCGTATGTTAACGAAAAGGTCTTGTGCATAATAACACATTATTACAACAACCTTGCTCAGCTTAGTGTAAATTTACTTGGGCTTTAGGGCATTAATTACATTGATGAGTCATTGATTGCAAACAAATTGTTAGCGTTTCATTTGAAACAAACTGACGACGTTGTCACACTAAGGATGAGTTGAAAGAGAACATGGTACTTATAGATACTGGTCTTGTACTTCAGTACTGACTGCCTGAATGATACTCGCAATCCGCTCCACGTGGAGGAGTCAGTCTACCACTTCTCTTGTCCTAAAGGCCTCAGGAGACAAGTCAGCGAGACTACGTGGAAGACCAATGGATCTTACAATGAGTGTAAGTATACTGAAACTAACTGTACTTGGCGCAGAATACTTAAAACAAGAGGAAAAAAATAATGTGGGAATCATCAAAAGGACAACGGAAAACCGTATCTAATACTAAGATACTAATTTTGTTAGATCGGTTCGACTGAGAAAAAAGCAGTTACATTCTCATATAGTAATACCTTGTAGATTGTTTTCAACGTACTCTGTGGATCTAATATCAGATCAGCTGTTTTTTGTGATTACATATTGCACCATCAGTGTAGTAGCTTTGTGTAGGTGTTGTTAAAATGTTGCCATATTTATAATAAATATAATATTATATTATATTATATTAGTATATTATTCCGTAGCCTATATTAGACAACATACTTTTACACCAATCCAAGAAGCCGTGTTATGTTTCTTTTAAAAAGTACAGGTTGAATCCATGAGAAATCCATCAGCGTTTTTGCATTGTGCAAAACCAGACTTGGATAATATTTATATTCAAGGACAAATGGTGTTTAAATTACTTCAGGTAAATGTACATGTCGCTGTTGGCTGCTTTGTTGTTGTTGTTGTTGTTTCTGACCCTCAAACTTCTGGTTTATCTGCAGTGGCTACGCTGCTGTTTGGGACAAGTGAAGAGGTAGTGAAGCACCTGTTTTCTCGGAACACACACCTGGAGTTTGGCTATGGTTCCCTCTTCACCGTCCTGCCTTTCTACTTCCTGATGGTGTGCTGGGCATCAGGCACCTCTGTTTCCTGTGGTATTCTAGTCCCCATGCTGTAAGTCAGATGCGCAGGCGTGTTCAGTCTAAACTACAAATAAGGAGCTGGAGATGTCAATCTTTCTGTCTGTCAGTCAATGTACTCAAATTTGTGAAGGATGAGAAAGTAGGGTCTAACTAGATAACTGCATTGAATGTAATTTTGATGCAGTTCACATGTATGTGATTGACATGGTCATGTAAGTAGTTGGAACAGTCAAAGCATTGCTGTCTTAAAAATAGTGTTTTTCTCTCGGGCATAGGATTTCATCACTTACCCACCTTTTTAATGATACAAAACCCATATGGTGATAAAGCTGTAACCAGAGGATTATTAATGCAGTGTGATTGACCTTCTTATTTATCAACTAGCTTTTAAAGTTTTAATCAGAATATCTTGGTTGCTTGCATCATAAATGTCTCATGTACCATAATGGAGATTCTGCTGTGTTTGCTTATGTGCACGAATGTTTCTCCACATTTGGCTATTTGCACCAGGTGTTGTAAGTGAAGACCTTGTCTGTGATATTTGTATGGTTTCTCCATGTTTACCTCAGGTATATTGGAGCTCTGTATGGCCGTATCATTGGTCAGGTTCTAGTCACGCTTTTCTCAGTGCACTCTGAGGATTCTGGGTACTGGGCCTGGATGGACCCTGGAGCATTTGCTCTTATCGGTGCTGCGTCCTTTTTCGGGGGAGTGTCAAGGCTGACGTTGGCCGTTACTGTTATCATGGTGAGTGTGGGAGCCGGGTTGTGTGATCAAATCCAGGTTCAGCTGTTGTGTCTGGAGACCCATTGTGGAACTGAAGAGGCGCGCTGGTGTCTTCTAGGCCATGGCCAATGTGCGTCATTTAATGGGTGTATAACATAATATCCATTATTTAATAGGTGTATAGTATAATGTCAGTCATTTAATAGGTATATAACATAATGTTCGTCATTTAATAGGTGTATAACATGCATGTTTGAGTCAGATATTCATTAGAGTCATAAAAGCACATCATTATGATCATGTCTTCTTGGTACATGTTCTTGTCGCAAATTTTCAGATGGAACTGACGAATGACGTCCAGTTTCTCCTGCCCATCATGGTGTCCGTGATGGTGTCCAAGTGGGTGGGGGATTTCTTTACCCACCCTCTCTACCACGCCCTACTGGAGCTAAAGTGCATTCCCTTCCTCGATCAGGACCCAACAAATATCGTCATTAACAAGAAACAGACGTAAGCTCGGTTGCAATTCGGTGTTCACGCATTCTCTAGTCATTGTGTCACAAAGTAGACTTTCTTTGTTTTTAGGTTGCTTACATGTGTCTTTGACTAATGAGAAATTCAGAACATAAATATGATTTTGCAAGTAATTTTATATGCGCTTGTAGAGGTTATTTTTCATATTAATATGCCTCACTGGTATTGTCATTGAAAGGAATGAAGGTATTTCTATATATGCAATCTATTATAAGCACATTTTCAATCCCTCCTATTACAGAGATCGATGTATATATTTATCTCCTAAACCTTGACCCAGCAAAAAGCACAGACTTAGATAGGATTAGTCCTCGCTTCCTGAATTCAAGTGCTACCATAATTGCTCCTGCTATTACAAATATCCTCAACCTCAGTATCTCCACAGGTATATTTCTGCAAAGCTGGAAGGAATCAAAAGTTATACCTTTACACAACTCTGGTCTTTCAAACAAGGCTGAAAACTACAGACCTGTCTCCATTTTACCAGTACTCTCAAAAATTCTAAAACGCCACACATATAATTATATCTATGAGTTCATCTCCAACAACGATCTCCTAAACGACAACCAATCTGGCTTTGGCCTTCAGCATTCCTGTTTCACTGTTCGTACTAAAATGTCCGAAAATTGGCGTAAAGCAATAGACGACAACAAAATCGTAGGTTCCATCATGATCGACTTCAGAAATGCTTTGACCTTATAGACCATCAGATCCTTCTTGAAAAATTAAATATATATGGATTCACCGCCTTAACAGTGAAATGGACAACTTCTTACCTCAAATGTCAATCACAAAAAGTTAATATCAATAACAAGTTGTCTTCATCTCTAAATGTTAAATCAGAAGTACCCCAGGGTTCTGTTCTTGGCCCTTTACTATTGATGATATACTTAAATGACTGTTGTTTAAATGTTTCCGATTGTGACATAGAGTTTTATGCAGATGATGCTACAATATACATCGCTTTCAAACCTTTATCCGAAATTCAATCAGAATTAAACTCTAACATGGAACTTATTAACCAGTGGTGCTTTGAAAATAAAATGCTTCTTAATGCGTCCAAAACAAAGTCCATCCTTATTGGAACTGTCCAGAAATTAAAAAATTGGCACCAGCATTCACTCAATGTCACCGTCAATGGCCAGACAATTGTACAAAATTTGAAGCTCCTTGGCCTGCATATAGACTGAACACTTTCATGGCAGAGTCACGTTGACTCAGTGTGTAGTACTGTTTCTAAGCTGTTGTCAATACTGAATAGGTAGAAGGGTTTTCTTCCCTTTAAAACAAGACTATTATTTTATATCCTTAGTTATATCCTTCCACATTTAATGTACCCTATTTGGGGCAGCTGTTCCAGAGGCCTGCTTGATTGAGTATATAAACTTCAAAAAACTCCTACAAAACTTACCTTAGACACATGTAACAATAAATCATCAGCTGAAATTTTTGAAATGTTAAACGTGAAGAACATACATGAAATTATTATATACCAAAAAAATCTCACTGTTTACAAATCCTTATATGACCACTACCCTGACTATATGAAAAAGTTGTTCCCATTCAGGGAAGAGCCCCATCATGATCTGAGATAATGTACAAGCAATCAAGTAAAAATTCCCTTTCCCCACACAGAACAACTCCAGAAAAGCTTGTCATACTCTGCAGCTGTTTAGTGGAATGGTCTGCCTGCCTCCGTGCAATCTGCCTCCACAGTTAAATCGTTTAAAGATTTGCACCAAAAGTGGCAGAAAATGTCAAACACATAGTAAAGCCTTCTACCTTTGTATGTATATATATATACATATGTATAACTTATAACTATATAACTATAACTAATTAATGCTTCATGTATTTTTTTTTTTTTTTTAATCCATAATTTACTCAAGTGATTATGAGGGTGAGGAATGGAGAGCCTCAGGGAAGATCAATACTGTCATATTGACTAGTTTGTTACCCTCTTAAAATTAAGTTATTATTATTATTATTATTATTACTCTTGGAGTGCATTACAGCAAGGTATTATGAAAAGAACAAGCAAAAAGAACCAGGCATTTGGCTGTACATGAACACCTGAAGGATGTCCAAGACTAAACCCTGTGCCTGTGAAACAATAATTCTTGCTAAAGAAGGCTTTTAATGGTAATGTTTTTTTCACAGAATTTGACTCCCTGTTCTGTAGTTGCCTGAAAGTGGATCGTGTTAGTTTTTGTGTGCTTATTCCAGCCAGTGACAACCTTTTGTTGATAAGCAGTTGTAGCCAACTATGATTAAATGGCATAAGATGTAATTTTTCTCAGGTTTAATAGTTATCTACTTTAGTTGCAAGTTGCACTGTTTTTATATTCAGGGTGTGCTCATTTATTTATTTATTTATATTTATTTGTGTTTTACACTGTACTCAAGAATATTTCACTTATACGACAGCGGCCAGCATAGAATGTGATCATATCAAGGTGGGTGGGGGATATGTTAAGCAGAAATAAATAGTGAAGTTGTCCATTGTGGTGTTGTTAGGGTAAGCCTGGAGCTTTTCACTGCACGGGATGTGATGGCCTCACCTGTTTGTACAGTCACACCTGTGGAGAAAGTGGCAACTCTGGCTCACTACCTACTGACCACAAACCATGGGGGATTCCCGGTCATCCAGCACACTACACAGGGAGATGAGGTCTTCTATGGGCTCATCACCAGGTGAGTGGTTCTGATGTTCTGATGACCGCAAACCATAGGGGATTCAGCATCCAGCATACCTGTCAGGGAGATGAGGTGTTTTTTGAACTCATCACTAGGTGACTAGGTGACACTGCCTTTTCAGGTGACAATGCATGTGGGACTTCTCATGCAGTCTACTGTTATGATTTACTTACCTGTGCATATCGAATATGGTTTACTTACCTGTGCAAAACATATGGGAAAGCTTGTCATTAACTTGACACTGAATGCAGTGGTTTTTCCCATGGCACTCATTAAAGTGACCCCCCTCATGAAAACTAGTGAGACATTCTTGAGTATGACATTAGAAAGCGATGAAGTAAATAAGTCATATCATGTGTGATGTATTGATGGAAGAACTTATAGATGTGAGATATTTACTGATGTGTTTCAGACTGGAGGTGACTGTGTTACTGATGAGTGAGGACCTGTTTACTCCTCCGCCCTTTGATGATGATGATTCACACACCAGGGACATCACAGAAATAGACTATCATCAGGTAAATAGGCACATCAGCGTCCCAATTTTCAACATTTGCCCTAAGGAATGAATTAATTTGCTACAGCTTCACCTGTTACACATACATATATATACTGTTACCTATAAAGTTTTACTCCCAAAATGATACAAATATGGCGCTTTAGAAATATTACACACCCGATTTTTTGGGTTTAACACGTGGAATAATTTTGAGGTAGCTTTTTATGTCTTTGTATTGTTGTTCGTATACTGCTAATATCAAAATATCTATTCCTCTGCCTTGGTGAAAACTTAAGAAATGAACCGGCTGCCCCTTAATTCTTCTGAGATTGATCGTTCATCACCCAAATACCCTTGCCATCACTATAAATGCCTTGAGGTATGAATAAAGGAATATAGGTACTTTTGACTCGTCATCACATATCAAACACCGCTAAGCACTTTGCTCTTGACAAGAAAGTCAGATGTTAAGTTATTGAGATATTGTACTATGTGCATCCACATCTCCAACCTTCCAGTTGACAATAGATAAGCTGTCGGACCCAGACAGAGTGAGTGCTGTCCTAGAGAAGTATTCCCAAGATGAGGAGTATCAGAACTTGTATATCAGTCTGGTGAGTGATCATAGATGGCTTCATGTGGTACATTAATGTGCTGAGTGATCATAAATTGCCAAATACAGTACATGAATCTGGTGAGTTATCATAGCTGACCAAATATGGTACATTAATCTGTGGAATGATCATAGATGGCCATCTGCGGTACATTTCTCTTGTCACTAATCAAAGGTGGCCAAATGTGGTACATTAAGCTGACAAGCGACCATGGATGGCCAAATATGGTACATTAATCTGGTGAGTGATAGATGGCTAAAGTGGGAAGGTCTGCCAGCAACCCGTGGTTGGTCATGGGTTTTCCCTGGGCTCTGCATGGTTTTCTCCCACCATAATTATGGTCGCCATTATATGCGGCATAAAACACCAATCAAATAAATACAAAATAGATAAATAAACACAGTACAGATAACCTCATAAGTTCGTTAATCAACCTCATACTGAGTGTCCAAGGCTAGGCTGCCAGTGGCTTGTCACTGAGAGCTTACACATATGATATAAACTAAACTCTATTACAGCATTATATCTACAGATCCTCTTCACTTAAAGGTCTAAAATTTGTCTACTTTTCGTCTTTGCCATGAGGACCAGAACCGTAATGAAAATGATAACAGAGTTTTTCCCGCTTTTGTGATATATTGGCTCTTCATGCCGACACTGTGTTGGAAGAACTGTTTTCCTTTAGAGTTTAAATTGGATGATCGCTTATTCTGTTTATTTTGATTTTCCACACCAAGCCTGATGACATATTTTGTTATCCACACTTGCTTGACAGGCTTATCATTAGGTTCAGAGGACTTTTTTCAAGAATAAGGACAATGTTATCAATACTAAATCTGTTTACATGTTAAAGATAATGTCAGTTTGTCTCGATCATATGTGTAATTTGTAACAATTAGGCTTCTCTTTTAACATCCCTGTTAATAGTGTGTATCAAATGTTAGTAAACAAGGCTAAAAGTAAACAACATACAAGCAAACGTAAGAACATAAAACATTAGTTTAGACGGTTCTGTGGATTTGTTTGATTAACATATGCCAGACGTAAATGGGGTCTCTGTAGCCAAATAGGTTATTGGTCGAGTGCACTGCAATGACCCAAGAGCCTCTCGGCAATGAGCCTCTCGCTGTGAGTTCAGGTCCAGCTCATGCTGGTTTCCCCTCCAGTTGTGTGTGGAAAGTCTGCCAGTAGCCTGCGGATGGTTGTGGGTTTCCCCCAGGCTCTGCCCAGTTTCCACACACCATAATGCTGGCTACTATTGCATACATGTAAGTGAAATATTCTGGAGTTTGGAGTAAAACATCAAAGAAATGAATACAAGAAGTAAATAAATCAGAGCTGAATGCATATATAAGGACTTTTCACGTTTTGTCTTGCCGTAATATGACTCAGACTAACATTCAGGAAAAATTCTTATTCCGGAGATAGTATTTTTGTCATGATAATTTATGTTTACTGTTCTCCAGAAACCCTACATCAATCAGTCAGCCCTTTGTGTACCAGAGAAGTTCTCCCTACACAGAACCTACATCATCTTCCGCAGCTTGGGCCTTCGTCACCTGACAGTGGTAAACGATCATAACCACGTGCTGGGCATCATCACCAGGAAAGACCTGATGGGCTACAACATCGAGGAGAAACTGACATCTGTGATGGCCTCTCGTCTGCATGATGCCAGTTCGGATAGCGCAGAGGTTGAGCTGGAGAGTCCCACGGCTGAGCGACCAATGGCAGCAGTTCTTTGAGAACTCAGGACTTATAATGATGACTAACACTTTTGTTGTCGTTGTTGCTGTTGTTGTTGTTTTGTACATTTAACTTCGAGCATCTGTTACCATGGTCGTACTGCAACAACAACATTTTTGTAGTTACACCTGAGGGGTGAAGTCAGGGTTATCACCTATGACTTCACTGAATTGTACACACTGTAGTGAAAATGAGGGTCGTGTCACATGGTAGAGTGATGTCAATGTACTCAATGAACATTGGAAAAGTTTTGTCAGCGGCGAACAGTAGCAGAGCCATAATCTTTACAAACTGTATTACAGATGGGCGATAAGCTATTGAAAGATCAGATGAAGTGATATAAACATAGGCCACAAGATTGTTCACCGTCTCAATGGTATGGTGGGTTGTTTAGTTGAAAAAATGTCATGAAATTGTAGATGACTTTCTGACTTTAATATCTCATAGTCCAGTGTATAAAGACCTGTACCAGCTGAACTGCAACAGTATTAAAGAATTCAATACGGTTTCCTGCCACCATAATTGGGCTGACTTCATGTAAGTTAAATATTTGTGAGTATGGCCTAAAATATCAGTCAAATTAAGGGCTGAAAATATATACGTATGGTCTCCATACATTCTCCATCTAAACATTTTAAGTGCAGTGTAAATTTGGTGCTTATTTTGTGGGACCATGTTAATAATAGGTGTTCAAAGATCTTCATTCCCAAGCACTACTACAAAAAGTCCTTTGGTTCATCAATAAACTTAGTGTACTGTAGGTTTACTTTTTCCTTAGAGCTGATCAAAATGCTATATGTATTTATTTATTGTTCTGTTGTTTATATATAGTAAGTGCAATTTTAATGTGTTCAGATGAAATACTAGTAACGTATGTATATAATGTTTATAACTGGATATATATTCTGAAACTTTTACTGTTAGACATCACTCCAGACAGTTATGCATGTGAATTCCCAAATGACATTGTGTCTCTATTAATTGAATTGCCTGAGACAATCCCAGCCCTTCTTAAAACTCAGTGAAACATGATGCATGATTTCACCGTGGGTCAATGACCGTGTCACTCGGATAACAACTGACACAGTGGCTACATCTCCAGTCTTACATGGGAAGGTCTGCCGGCAACCTGCTTATGGCCGTGATTTTCAGTCAGAGTTCTGCCAGGTTTCCTCTCGACATTATACTGACTGTTGTAAAAGCAAAGCATTCTTAAGTGCAGCATAGAACATTTATCAAGTAAATAAGTAAATAAATAAATGGATATTACGTTGCACGGACAAGGTCAAGGTCACTGACGCATGAAAGGTGAATTTGGATTGTTTATAACTCTACTTTATAGTATTATTATTATTTAATTAATGTAGTTAAAAACTATTTTAGAGATCAACCCTGATGAAATAGTATCCCTAACCTCTAATTACGTCACTGCTTGTTTATGCTGATGCATTCTGGGAAAACACCAGGTGTGAAGGAGCCAGTCATGTTTGTTATCTGGTTTGTGTAACGTGCGTTTTTTAGGAGTTGCTTAAATGGTGTTGTTAACATGCCACATGTTAACTGTTGTGTACCATATTGTGTATCAACAAATTTTAACGAGGCATGAGCTCAGCTTTTACCAACAATGCCATGCAACAAACAAATGATGACTTTATAATAATTGGGTTTTAGAGACTGTTAAAGTCACCAGCAAATGTCCGTTGTTTGAAAAGTGTGCATTATTTAGCAATTAGCATGTACGTCTGGCATAAATCATGTGCATTAATAATGATTGCTGCTCTCAGAGGAGCATTGGGCATAGTAACTTTTTGATAACTGCTTATGTTTACATATTAGACAATATTTTAGGCTAAGAGTCACTGAGAGATTTAAAAATGAAGCCAAGTTTACCTTGAAATACAGATATGAGAATGCTCATATTTGTTTGTATAATTGTACAAAACAGTGTTTTTGATGAGTGGTGTAAATAGAAAATGTTATTTAAGAGACCCATATATATATATGTATATATATTTTTTTTACAATGGTTGTAAAATTTTACAGAGTTTAACAAAAGACTATGGACCATTTTTACTCTACATTTTCATACATGTGTATGTTGATGCTAAGGTCAGTTTATTATATTATGATGCTTGTAGTGAACCTGACTAATGTAATCATGGAATTTCCTACAGAAACTGGGAACCAAGCTTTTTGATTGGTCAATCCAGCATAGAAAGTCTCATTGTGTGCATGTTTAATGAGAAAAATATGAAAATACAGATATATACAGGGTTGGCTAAACTTATAAAGAAAAAAAAAGTATACTCTTGTGATATTTGGATATACTGTACAACTTGGTTGCAGTATTTCTGAAAACAGCCAATGGCTTCACCTCTCCCTCATTCATGTCATTTCAACACTGTCACAAGTGTGCCCCCCAGGTTACACATCAAGTTGTTCTTGCGCTTGTCTGAAGGCACATTCTCTACCTTCATAAGATCCATTGGGAAAAACATTCAGATTGTGTATAATCTTGTACACAGAGGAACTGCTGTGTAATTATTTCATGAAAATCACTCATGCTGATAATGATCATCTGTCATCACAATTTGTCTGTTCTGGTATCATATATGTCACAGGCTGTATCAGTAGTTGCATACATCTACCCTCATACAAGTCTCACAACTCAGATTCGTAGGCAGGTTTGTTGCCCATAAACAGCCTTGTAATGGGAGACATCTGTAATTATTTTAGTCTACGTCCCTATTTCCCCGGGCAAACAAACTCCGAAAAGGGTAAAAACAATACAATTGTATCAGAAATAAACTCTGAGCCATTTTAATAGCCAAATGTCAATATTAAACCAACAGTTACGCCATCGGCCAATTTTGTTTTGATGTCTGTTGTACTTCCTATTTCATCTGTGAAGGATCGGAATAACTCAATGAAATGATAGCAGTTCATCCTTAATTTGCCTAGAAGTGCCCAGAGTGGGGTTGTATCTCCAGCAACACCTGTATCTGATATAAGAAAAGAAATATCATGTTTTGGGGCAAAATCATGATTTATGTTCTTTGATCGCTTTTAACGCTATATTGAAGAAATTTCATTTATACACTGTTGCCCAGTTGTACGATTGAAGGAAGCCACAGTTAAAGACCCTTTTCAAGTTACTGCATGTCAATTTTTGACATGTACGGACTCGAAATATAAACAAGTTGAGTAGTTCTGAATTGCTATCATGACTGAAAAATAGGTGTTTGGATTGAAGGTAATTATATCATACAGTACTAGTACTGGGTGAATGTCTGCAGCCTGACACTTTTTTTAAGACTTTAATCGTGGCCCTTCGTTGTAAATGTGTTATCAGCGTGAACCGAGATTTGTTCAAAGTAAGCCAATGTCCAAACATCCAGAGTTTCTTGTGTCTGATGGATCATATCCACCAAACCGTTAAGGTGTATAACATGGAGACACCAGCTTTGGAGGATGGTATATAAACTTGTACACCAATAAAATTATGTTAACTGTTCTCAGTCCATGATTGGTAACGCGGAACAATTCTAGATACCGCCAGTGTTATTTGATATGCTATACAATAAGAGGTTGTCGTATCATCTATAGGTAATTAAAAGAGGAGGGGATTGTCAAATAAAATAATTTATAGTTTTGAACGCAGTGAAGAGTAAGTAGGCTGGAACTGACTACTACTTAGTAGGATCTTGCTCTGGGGATTGGTTCACCGATGTAAATGAAATAACCAGGTCTGTTTCTGAGAGAAAACCTGAGGATGAATTGGTGCTATAATTTAAGCGCAAGCTTCATGAGCTATACTCGCTGTCACTTCATGGTTAACGACAGCTCTGAGGCATGTTACCCACTGTTCACGTCAGACGTGTGCAAAGTAAATGTCGTGCCCCAAAAGAAAAAAATGGCGGAAAGAAAACAAAAGCAAATAAACGGGAAAAAAAGCAATTAGAAAAAAAAGGTGAAATTCCTCCGTTTTGTCACTCGTTCTTCAATTAGCCTGAAACGAGAAAAGTTGACACTGACTAACGGCTGTTTACAGGATTCTCGTCTGGGTCACAGCAAATCCCCAATTGTCACGGCAGCTGTATAGCTTGGGTTGAATACCCACGTTAGCTATTCTTTGCAGTGCGTGTTTACTCCGCTCTTTCACCCAAACATTATAAGCTCAAACCTGTGCGGGCACATGCGTCTCGGTTGGTAGCATGTAAACAAATGCATTTTTAGTAGACAAATAAATGTGCCAAAATATTATATATGCAGCTAAAACTTACATTTTTATAGTAACGTATCGCCCCACCTTCTAGACAAACCTCAAAACTTACATTTTTATAGTAACGTATCGCATAACATTCTAGACAAACCTCAAAACTTACATTTTTATAGTAACGTATCGCATAACATTCTAGACAAACCTCAAAACTTACATTTTTATAGTAACGTATCGCCCTACCTTCTAGACAAACCTCAAAACTTACATTTTTATAGTAACATATCGCCCTACCTTCTAGACAAACCTCAAAACTTACATTTCTATAGTAACGTATCGCCCTACCTTCTAGACAAACCTCAAAACTTACATTTTTATAGTAACGTATCGCCCTACCTTCTAGACAAACCTCAAAACACCCGGTCTAAAATGATCAGAACTTTCAGAGGCAGGATAAATGATCAACTTAGTCATGCCCGAAATTTTTGATCTTTTAGGGTATTACTGATGGTTTCTCTGCTAGCATGCAAATATAGTGTTAACTGGATCCGCTTTCTAAAATGAAGTAGCATATTTGCAAAATACTGCATTGGCTTGATTGTCCATTAATTCGGTGACAGGTTGGTCCCAAAGTGTACTTCTGACCCTTTCCTTTAAACTCAAGTTTAACGCAAAACTTGAGAATTTTTCATTTGTACCATGACGACCAGTTTTGTCATTGGATTAAAGCGGAGTGCCCGCTCTGAGAACCATGGTAGCTGCGTCGGGAAACTCGAGAACTGTCTGTCTCAGAATGGAACTGAAACGACTTCTTGGGAATGAAAATATGCATTTTGACCACCCACTTGATTGCGTGGTGTCATCAATTTTCACTCATCCTAGCGCCATGGCTGAAGCAGAATTAGGCCTAGCCAGAACAAAAACGCGGTGATGTTGATTACGATATATTAGGCGTCACTGATCTAGCATTACTCAAAATGCTGTGTTGCCATTACATTTAATAAACAATGACATGAAAACAAATGCAAAGCCACCAGCCCCAGGGAATGCTCATTCCACCAGCAGAATTCTGGTTTATGGAACACAACAAGAAAAACACAACATTTCGGTTCCATGCAGGTGTCTCATTTGTCAGTGGTGGTAATTTCCATTTCAACTTTGTATATGATTCGTCGGAATCACCATCAATCTCATTATTAACTAAGCTTCAAATTGCACATTTGTATAAAGCCTATTAAACACTGGTAAACTATATCCACGGCTTGTAGACCAAAGGTAGTATATATACATATAAACACGTGTTCGGTTAGTTACAATTCTGGTGAAGATGTGACATTTGCAAATCGTGCAAGTTGGTTTCTGTATGTGACGTCTGTTAATTGTAACTAAGACTAAAGGCCACTCTCGTAGCCTAACCACAACATACGCGTCACTGCAAACTTACATAATTCGACTGCAGGCCTGGAAACACTGACTCCAGAGGAGCAGACATCGTGAGTAGTATTTTTTTCTCACCGAAGGATGCGTTGCTTTGTCTGAACAATTTTTTCATAGAACTTTCTAAAACGTCCGTCTTCAACGCTACGGCTGCTTCCTTTGCATCGTAGAAAAAATTATGCGTTCATTTTATATCAGCATCGTAATGCGCAGGTATTATTTTATCGCACGTTGGCTCCACTCACACCAGGCACACGCTTGAGATTTCCACATTAGTTACAGTTAGATGTGATTCGTTGTCCCTTACAGGAATTTATGTGAGCTAGCCTGTGGTGCGCTATTTAAATCAGTTATGGTACACTGTTCCACGGTAAATGTTTTATTTATTTATTTATTTGTGATTTAACGCCGTATTCAAAAATACTTCACTAACAGGACGGTTGTTGAGAACACCATACAATGTGCGCGGGAAAGACTATTCGCCTTATGAATGAATTGTAAGAGGAAGTTATTGTAGTTGTTATAGGTTAACCCAATAAAAGTAACTTATGCTGAGTGACTTGTTCGTATGACACGACATGTCTTTGAACTAACTCAAATTACAACAGTGGTTATATAAGAACGTTTCGTCGCGGGTAAATGATGTCCGTCAGCATTGTATTAAAACGATATGTGTGCTTCTTTCTCCAAAGTGCCGTACTCTTTAAAAACATTTTTAGTCATTTTCTTAAATTACATCAAAAAAAGTCTACGTACTTATGAAATCTATGTACTCACGATGTGTGCAATCCGAAACTCAGTGTGCAAAATGTGAGAAATTTATGCACGATGAAACAGAAACTTCTGAAAATGGAGATTTTTCGGCACATAGAATCTTTTGAAGTTACGAAAAACATCTATAGAAACCGTTTTAATATGCTACCTGCGAAAATATTGAAGAAAAAAAGAGTAGTACATATATTTTAGGTTAGGATAAGTCTTTGCAGGCTTTATTCTTCGTAAATGCGAATAACAATATTATTGTTACAAAATATAAAACAAAATGGTTTAATATGTACATGACGTTTCCCATGGGTGTTAACATTCCCTCTGATGACGTATAGATAAAATAAACATGTATGTGATCTTGATTTGGTGGCAGGTGTATAATCTTCAACGAATCTCATGTAGGGCCACCTATTAATAAATGGCCACGCAAGTGCCGTCAACTGTCCAATGTTCCTTACGGTCCTGGAAATTGCGTAAGAAACTGGATAGCGACTATTGCCTGTGCAATCGGGACTTGGATTGTATATATTTAATATATAGCCAACTGGATGGCATTGTGATCAATGGAAATCTTAAGAGCATGGGAGTTTAACGAGGCTTATTTAAGGATTAACTGTAATAAGTTTTAGGTGTAAAAAGGTTTAGCCGAAAAAAAAAACCGCTCTGCAAACTGTACTGAATCCGCATAACAGTTCAGACAAAAGAAATTATAACTTTATAGTACCGTAAAGTACGGCTATTATTATGGTTTGAACATTTTGCCCGATTGTGCAAAAGCACATGTACTGAAGGCTAAGCCAGGATTCAGTTCTAATACCATGCAGTTTGGGGCTGACATAAAACTAACACGGCTTTAGCCCAGACTAAGTTTAACACCGATATCGGCTAATCCGGTTCAGCGTGAAGAACTGGGACTGGCTGTTGCAGCACACCACTTCCTTTAATTTTTTCTAACTTAACAAATAGCAACTCACAGTGCGTCAGAATCGTTCAGCTCTGTGAGTGTAGGCCTTTTTTGTGCAGACGAATAGAACACATCTCAAACACGTATGAATCATTAAGAGCATTGGTGGATACTTCATCCCTTAACACGCTAAATGCTGCAAAGCTGTATAGGCTTATTAATGCACCCAGCAGTTACACAATGCCATGAATATCATGGTCGACTTCTCCAGAAGATGCAACGCAGTGTATATTTACCTCTAAATTACACAACACGTGCCTCCAGGCTGTGGATGTGTAATAAAAGAAAACCACAGACATTGTAGAATATATAAGACAATTAAGAAGAAGTAATTAGCCCGTGGGTGTATAACGGGAAAATATGCATTTATTTCCAGACACGTGCCCGTCATGGGGCAGCAGACAAGTGCAGCTGCACAGAAATGCTCGTCCTATCCCTCAGGGCAATATGCACTTTATTTATGTGGGTTGATTGTTGTTCTCTCTCTGGAATAACGCGATCAAATCCCTACAGTGTCTCAATGAGGCGAGACGGTGTCAAGACCGCATGTAGTGTCCAGTGGTGACTCACAGGCTTGTCATGCAAGAGACACCAGCTATTACGTCACGCTTACTCAGAGTATACTTTTAATGACACTGCAAGGGCCAACGAGTACTTGGCCCGTCTCTTTGTGTGGAGCGATGGAGTTCTCAGATTTCCGAGCATAAAGTCGTCAACATGTCCGGGCGTTGGCACATAATCGGATGAGGCGGACAGCGAAATTACGTGGCCCTTGCGTAGCGGTAATGTATTTCTTTAGTAGTGTCATAATCTTTGTAGGAAGATATATATTTTGCCTGAAACCAGAAGAATTAATGACCAGAATATAGCATCAAGTGAAAGACATTTACTTATTAAACTGACAAATGCATATCTTAACTTCATTCAATAGCGCACTGTTTTAGACAGCCCATAATGAAAAACATACAAGAACTTCACTAATGCTCAAGCCCTTTGACTCAATTCACTTCATTTTGATCAATTTTACCTGCACTTTGCTCTGATGTTTCTCTAATCAGTATAAAATTTTACGTAGCATTATTTTGTTGTCAGTTTTTACAGAATAGTTAATTCATACTCTAGAATGAATTCTTATTTAATTATGAATTTTAATATTTTTTAAAATCTTGATCTAATTATGATTTTTTATTGAATTCGGAATTATTATTCCTTTACGACTTTTTATACAGTTATATAATTTTATGCACATTTATGAAAAAACCAGAATCTGGGAGAAAGATATTCACCACTGGCAATGTATCTCAACTGAGGAGAAAGATTTTAACGGTAGAAAAAAATGTAACTTTTTATAACGGAATGAAAAAGTTGTCTCCTTTTCATCTTTATCTTCAGGAAGTCAGAGAAAAAAGGATATCCAGTTTTTGGAGTAGAAATCGCTATCTCTTGGTAGCAAGAACGAGCTGACGCTCGTGCATTTTGTCAAACATTCTGCCTCTCCCATAATAAAGTTTTTTTTCCTTTGGCTGTGTGCCGAGGGGGTGGTGAGGCCCTCTGTTTACAGTATGTTCAGTCTCCTGTAACGGGTGTGACATCATTGAGGGCCCCCATCCGGTCAAATATGTATAACCGTAACTGGAATTTTCAGTTCATTTTGATCCGAAATATACTGACAATGAAAAACTCGAGTACAAAAAAAGGACGAACAGACAAAAAGTACAGCCTACACTTTCGGATAAAAAAGCACATGTATATATATACTGCAACATCTGAATTCATTCAGGCGTGAAGTATTTACAAAAAAATGTGTGATGTTATGATGGGCCATGATAGCATTTAAGTTGGCCTGTTTATGCCCTGTGCATATTGGATGATGTTATCGGTGATGTTAGCATTACATATTATTAAATAAAACTTAACCTGCGGATGGTCGTGGGCTTCCCCCGGACTCTGTCCGGTTTCCTTTCACAATAATGCTGGCCGCCGTCGTATAAGTGAAATATTCTTGAGTACGGCGTAAAACACCAAATAAATAAATAAATAAATAAATAAAAAACTTCATCGTAATGCTATACATGTATCCCCGTGGATTCCACGTGGGTTCCCAGGGCTGGAAGATGAAAGGACGAGTTTAACCCAGCCTTGGAGAAGAAGGCGACTATACTCTAGATCACTCCCGAATGCGTCCGGTGAACAGAATCTAGGGCCACATCTTTTATAACATAATTTGTCATGGATGAGGGCATATGGCCCCAGGGTGCATGCATTCCATGTGTTTCGGTGTGGCGTTCTGCGCATCTAACTCCAAAAATTCCAATGATTGTTTCATGACACCAACAGTCAAATATTTGACAGATATTTTGAACTTATCAGTATACTTTCTACAAACTATAGGTCTTCGAAAGTTGACAGATAATATCTCATTGTATAACAGAAATCGGAGATTATAACGTTTGTCAATTAGAACATACTTCATTTTTGTTTATTATATGAGGAACAGTAAACAATCAGTTCTTGCAAGCAGACAACAACAACTGCAACACCTCCGTCAACTAGCATGTTGTAAGCAAAATAATAGTATAAAAAAAAGTTAACAACATGGAACTTAACACCAGAGCAACAACGACACTGTGTTAGTTGGCAAATTAACCCACCTAATAGGCCTCTTGTTAGTTTACCTCTGTTATGGAATGTTATTCTAACCGCTGGTTTAAACCTCATTTTAGTGAGCTTATCAGACACAATAATTTGTGGACTGGCCCTCTCTCACTGTTTTCGGGGCCTTGGTTGAAGCCGTTGAGGATACTCATGTAGCCACACTGTTGAAAATACCCGTGCTTTTACCACATTAACTCTTTTATTACTACCAGAGTTTTACCACTATACAGTCGCTTAAGTTTAGTGGTAAATATCCGTAATAGGGGAAACACGTGATCTGTGTTGGGTTCACATAGTATACATCAAGCGATGATATCATGGCCATTATGACCAATAGTTTACAGTGATAACACCTGACAGCTTGTTGCCAGCCAGGTCTGTTACCAGTCATTTTACGAAAATTTTATAACATTTGCGCAATCTGTATATCGGTCGTTATCAAAAAGGGGTGCCAGAATCTTCGTCAGTAACTTGCCAAGGTTGGCGGTTTGTAAATGTTACAGAAGAGCTTTCAAAGAACCAAATGCGCTTTGCAGCATTGGACCTATTCCAGGAGACAGGACCGTTTTACAGCAGCCTCTTCACGTCCCCAAACGTTCGTTTGTCATTTTGTTCATAATTTTATTTTAGTCAGTCTTCACGGCAATGGCAAAATTCGTCTGCTCACTGATATGGCTCGGACTACAGCTCACCGTTGGCTCCAGGAATGTCTATGACTGGATGAAGTGGGACCGCTTCGACGAGCTGAACCAAAAGTTGACATTGCAGGACAATCCGGACAGGTGTAAATCTCTGGCCAAGAGTGACCAGTACATGCCAGAAGACACCGTGTCACAGGTGCCTAGGTTCAACACTCTGAGATCAGAGGCCTGGTACCAGAACCGCTCCAGCCTGATTCATCTACACAACATGGCGCTGAACAGAGCATTTTTCTACAGTTACATTTTCCAGAAATTCAACACGTCTCAGTTTGATTTCAATTTCAACCCGGACTGGTATTATTATTATATGTCAGCCACAGCCGATGTCCACGCCAGTAACGACTTTATCAACGGAAGCGCCGTCTTCTTCGATTTTAACTGCAGCTATCCTAACTGGTTCAGCACGATGAGGTTCAACACGACTTTGCCGTTTTTCGGGCCTCATGCCTATAAAGTTGACGATTACCGGGATCCCGGTAACTGGTTAAGGGAACCCACGTTGACCACAGCGGCTGTCAAGGACTTCGGAGCAGTGGGCTCCATGAGTAATTATTCTCATCCCAGATATAAAATGAATCCGTGGTATGACCTATGGCTGCCGGATACGTCCGGCAACGAAGACTCTCTGAACAAATTCACCTACAGTGTGGGCATCAAGTACTCGAGTACCACGGGTCATTTCACACACGAGGAATTTCAGGCGTCCGTTTTCTTCGGCCCTTCATCACCTGGACAGTTTGACCAAGACAAGGCTCTTCCCGTCCTGTTCACCCGGCCTTACTTCGACTGTGGACATTCAGATAAATGGGTGGTCAGCGCCACGTCACCTGTGGTGGATTTCATGCCCAGGTACTCCAAATTCACTCACCTCAGGCGCCCCAGGTAAGTTCAACCGAATCGTTTTAATGATGCATAAACAGGAACAATTGCCTTCAGTCTCATGTATCATCAATGATGCAGACTTAAAAAAGAGGGCTTCGAAAAAATTGGATGGTGGAAAAGTCCACCAGTAGCCTGGGGGTGATCGTGGGTTTCCCCTGGGCTCTCCCCTGTTTTCTCCTACCAAAATACTGACCGCCATCGTATAAGTGCAATAAATAAATAAATAAATAAATAAATAAATAAATAAATAAATAAATAAATAAATAAATAAATAAATAAATACAGGGCCAACTTGTGTAAGTGTGAAGTTAAATACCAGGATGATCTGGACATACAAACGTTCCATACCTCATGTCAATATATTTATCATTTGTGTTTACACGTCGTGTAGTTCGCCGTGATACGACTTTGTTCGCG
The DNA here is from genome assembly GCA_016165875.1 of Acanthopleura granulata. Taxonomy (NCBI): domain Eukaryota; kingdom Metazoa; phylum Mollusca; class Polyplacophora; order Chitonida; family Chitonidae; genus Acanthopleura; species Acanthopleura granulata. Next base: position 31,746,887 of record JABBOT010000080.1, on the reverse strand, counting down.
TGCAAAATCCGACGTAGGTGGTCGGATCTTTTGTTTATTTTCTATGCAACCATACACTGCTTTAAAATGCAATTTGGGATATTGTTGATAAAAGCCTCTGAATGTAAGGCTTATCCCTGTATCTACTACTGGGAAAGCACAACCTAGTGTTGGTTTGTTATTGCAACCTTATGGCCTCTAGGCTCACTTTGTTTGTCATTTTGATCTACACGGTAGTTTACTATTACGATACCTTGATTAATTAAGAGGTGATTAATTTTGGACACAGGTGTGCATCAGAATACAGACAGAAGTTAGTATATATTTAAATTTTTCATATCTTGCTGGGGATAGGGACGATAAATTCTTGTTTAAAATTTGCGCCTTTATGGTGGTGATATGGCGTCTTCAGATACTTCGCTTATGGGAGACCAATATTTATAAAATAAAATTTTTTTTTTGATTGGCATTCAACCAGTACATCTGGAACCAGTATTGTGTAGTGACCTCTAATGCTGGTATGTAATGTATAGTATCTTCAGGACTATGCGGCACTTTCGGTTCCGGTTTCGGTTTTGCTGGGTGTTTTAAGCTGACTATAAGGAGATAACCAAGAAAGAATAGATGGCCAATCGTATATATAATAATATAATCGTACTGGCGTCCGGTTTAATCAATTAAACACCAGAATTAATACGAGAAGAATGACTGGCCAATTTTACTTCTGAAATGATACCAAGGTTCTTTGCTCTGTAGATTTGTGGCTGTGGTAGCGATGAGTATCGACTTTGAGAGGATTGACTTCAACGCCTGCCCTGTCAGTGTGGGGAACCCTGGCCCCAGCTACCTGTCCGGCACGGCCAGGTGTCACCCTCGTAAACACATGGTAAGCAGGCAGCAGTCATTCCGTAAAAGTGGATGTGTAGACATCACTACATGGATGACATGATACCGGCATGAAGACGGCAGGTTTCTCTCACAGCTGTTCTTCATAAGTGTTCTTCATAAGAACACTTGAAATAAACGCATAACTGGTATGCTTTTTTTATACCTTTTCTTTCTCTATTGCAGGATATTGTGTATAATGCAAATATGAACTCTCCATATTTAAGCATAAAGTTTTCTGGGTTATATATATTTTAAGTGTATTAATTAACTGCTTTTACTTCCAAGAAGTAAAATTTTAATGCGCAGTTTTAATTTTTGTTTAAAGACCAGGACACTGATTATATTAATTAAACTAACCTTTGAGAATTTGATTTTTGGATATATTTCACCGTTTGACGGACTCTTTACATGGCGGATTTTACTTACTATGCGACATGCGCATAAACCTGAGCGCAGGCATTATGTGATATGTGCCCAGTAGCAACAACCGTCCGTACCTGAAAATCTTCTTGACGTGACCTGGATTTAAACACCCTTCCTACATCACTAAAGAACCGCCATCTGCACTTTACAAAGGCACATTTTATCCGACTATGTCAGCGAAGACAAACACAAATGGTGATGTCTAGAACACAAACGAGTAGTGCATGGAGAGACAAATTAGAGCAGCGACGACAGCGCGATAGTTGGCAAAGTTTAGTTTACCTGTTGCGCATTTCTTCCCCAGACCTAATTTTACTAATTGTCACATACAGAAAAACGGAACAATGCTCTGCAGTTCTGTTTTATCCGTGATAATGAACAACAATTTAAACTACTGGTATTTCTGTACCTATAATGAATGTATGAATGCTTATTGTTTAACACCCTACTCAAGAATATTTCACTTATACGAAGGCGGTGTCTCCTTGGTGCAGGACGGATTTCCACCGTATCTTTTTTCTGGTGCTGCCTCACCGAGACGACTTGCCGAAGACACATTATACTGACACCAGGCCGACCAGTTCAGCTGAGCGCCTAGCGAGGAAGCAGGATGTCTTTGGTAAAAGTCTTTGGTATGACCCGACCCAGGTTTCAACGCAGATCTCCCCGTCCGAAAGCGCTATCCGGGCGGGTCGTGTACCTATAAAATTTAATGGTTAAAGCGTGCCCTAAAGGTCATCTAAGCTCATTTCCCTAAAGATCCTGAATGATTGACGGAGAGACAATGAGCGCCAGAAAAAACAGCCCCCAGGGCAAAGATAATCAAGTTTTCCCTGGGTGAGAGTTGAAAAATAAAATTTACATAAATGAACGATTAATTTAACTGCTGATAATGTATAAAGTCTGGGCGACATTTACAATTGTTTTTCTTTAACGTAGTGCAAACACACATCTGGTAAAGGCTTCAGACGAGGAGGGTACAAATGCAAGTGTCGGATGGGCTATCGATACCCCATTGGTCTCAAGGGTCCTTATCCTGGAGACCTCGTCGAACAAGCCACGGCGGAAGAAATGGAGTCGGGATTCGGCTGTGTGCCTATCGACTGTAAATATTCTCTGCCTTATCTTGGGCTTTCATGGAATTAGTTGTATCGGTGATAAGTTGAAAGGTGTTATCTTCATGCAGAGATTTACCTGTGTGTCGGATGAGTTTTGGGATGGTAACTGTAGTTAGACGCTTATAAGCAGCAGTTTACTTTTGGGAAAGTCTGGGCATCCATTTTTCAACGCAGAAAAATGACCCTCATATAAAGAGATGGACTTGAGTGTCATTGAGATACATCTTTTTGCTTCACCTGGAAACTGATTTTGACCCGTTAATTTAGCAGTACAATTTGGATTTTGTTCCTTGCATATTAATGAAGCTGTGTCTGCTTATTAAATTTCCAAAACATCGAAAAAAACTTAACATCGGCACATGCGACTTCTCTGTACATAGTGGTTTCAGATAAAATATTAAATCCGTTCAACACATATTTCATGACACCAGACAACACATAATGAGGCCTTTATTCAACAATAGAACAAGAGTAAGAAATACAAATTCTCAAAACGTTTTACTAGTAACTCAAAATAGGTTCAGATGAGACATATATATATTTACAATAACCTATAGCAAACGCCTTAGGAATTTGCATCTATACTTACCTCACATTTATTAGTGCTCAAAGCATATGTAAAATTTGTGTAAATGTGCATGTAATGTTTGAATTTGAAATTTCTTTAGATTCTGAATTACATGTAGTTGGGTTTTCAAAACGGCTATTCTTGCATCTGTACAGGGCGCTTGGTAATACCTGACGTAGAAAACAAACATTTCGACCAGGTGAGGATCAACCGAATTAAACGAGGTGCTGTTGACGATGACCACTTCCAGAACTGCACAAGCCAGTCTCAAACAAGGACAATTTCGACGATATTAGAAGCCCAGAAGGAAGAGGCCAATAGAGAGGCATTTGATCGAAAAAAGCGCTCCTTGTTCTACAGCGAACAAGCACAGGAGAAAATGGACAGGCTGTTGGACTACACATCTTCCATAACCGCCGCAAACTGTAAAAGCCGGACTGAAAGAGAATTGTATCTCCACGGCGACGTCAGCTACGGGGTGGACAAACAGTTCGAAGCGGAGGCCCGCACCGCGCTCAGGCTGGCCCACTTTCTGTCGAATTACCTTCAAAACGTGATCCCGGGAGAAAGTTACGGCGACTTCCGGCCAGCGCAAGTGCTTTACGAGGATCAGCTTTTTGGGGAAGTCATAGCCAATGTCATGGCCAACTATAAAATTAGGTCAAGTGGAATATTTTACGATGTCCACGCATTTCAAAATTTCAACTCCACCAGAACCCGTGAATTTTTCGGGCCTTACGCATGGCGAACTAAAGAAGATGAGTTTTTAGCTCACGACGCAGCCGGTCTAAAGACACAATACATCAACGAAGAGTGGTTTCTAGAAATGAAACAACGTTGGTCAACAAATATGGATGGAATGAAGAAATACAAAATGAAACCTTTTGTGAGGTACGATTATTCTGTCCCCAGGAATTATAAGTTTGAGTTTTACCCCATAAAGTACAGAGGACCCTCGCTTAAACATGGCCGATGGACGCGACCAAGGTTTAAATGCGACGGCCAGATAGACGATTGGGTGATGACGTTCGTTGTCCCATTCTTCGGGAAGGATCAACTGAGAAGAAAATTACAGTTCAAGTGAGTACTTAACGACAGTGAGCGGCTAATGGAATGTTTCTGCTTACCAGAACATGTACATCCAAGCAGATGACGGGAACCTTTCTCGTCTGAAGGAATTAGGGTTCAAGCTGCATGCGTAGTCTAGTGTTCCCTTCTGCCTTCATGATAGCGTCTTGTTTAAAAACTGGGTACTTGTTTTTTAAAATGACGGCCCGTTCGCATGATAGTGGCCTTCGCCCAGGCCCTGCCTGGTTTCCTCCCGTCACAATGCTGACAGCAGTCGTGCAGCATTCTTGAGTACGGCGTAAAAGACCAATCAAATAAATAAATGAAGAAAATGATCAGTTCAGCTTGGATTCGGGTGATCATTAGGGGAGAATAGGTATCCTATTAGTTTCGTCTCCGATGGAGTCAGATAACGGAATAATAACTGCCGGTGTGTGAACAAATCACTCATGTCAAAGCCCGTCAACCTGCCATATGCACCTCGGGCACAACCCCATATCTCTTGGCTGACCGGGGGGGGGGGTAATCCGATGGTTAAGAGTGGTTATTTTGATTGCCAGGGTGCACAGCTGAAGCTGGAGGTTAAACCCTACTATTTTTGACTGGGGAATCTGTGTATTCCCCCACATTGACAATCTACGGGGCCTTGGCGACATTGAGCAACCCACGACGCTCGTCTGGGGCAAGAGTTTCCAAGAACGCTTGTCTTCTACCAGTGTGGTGTTTGCACCTAAAGGTAACATGCCAAAGGCTGATGGTTTACACAAGGCACCCCGGCTTCTTCCACCCGTTAAATTGATTGCTGTCGTATAAATAAAACTCCCAGAATATGGCGTTAACAGGGAAAAATGAAATTCAAATGGACCTTGTACGTTTGCAGGTAATTGTTAAACCTGGAAAATGTTACACCAGTAGTTCTCAAACCTGTAGACATGTTACTAGTCCTGGGATAATGCTCAGCACATTCGATAAATATATCTATCGTTATGAATCATGTCAAATCAATCAGTTCAATAAGGAAATCGATTATTCTCAGGGGCGTAGTGACCGTTGATGTGCTGTTATCGGGACTTGACATCAATCAGTGTCCTCAGCCTTTCCACGTGGCCAACGCGTTCAAGAACACAGCCCGCTGCCCGTATCCATCCACAACTGTAAGTGTTTATCTATGTATAATATACTACGTCCTTTGCTAGCGTGTACGTTCCATGTGAAAACCAACATACGACATCTGAGCTATTCATGTCTGTGGCGGATTAGATTTATTCTGACGGATTAATCCGTTCCTGACTACGGATCAATTCCTTATCGGAAAGAATTAATCCGTTAGATCTATAAAAAAAGTGATCCACCATCCCTGTATATAAGGAATTTAAGAGAAGATTTTGTCGAAGGTATCGTTTGACTAACTTCAAGAGGCTTGTCAAAGACATCTAAGGCGTTTGACGTTCGAGTGAGAAACAGGCTGAAAATATGTTACGTTTTTACCGATATTTAGCACACCGTTACCATTACCACAATTTTAATCGTGTAATCATATACAACCAACAAGAAACGGCAAGTATAGTGTGGTAAATGCCCTTGCGATACTTCACGACACTATATATTTGCCGTAAATATGACGTTTTCACATATTTATCACCATTACTGAGGGAATTCTTGAACATACACATCAATCAATAAATGTATCAATCATTAGAGTGACTTTCTTTCAGTGTTCTCCATTAGCCCGCTACGGGCTTAAGAAGGGAGGTTACAAGTGTGACTGTAATGAAGGTTACGAGTACGCCCACTTGGATGGCCGGAACTGGATAGAAGGCACGCTTCTGGAGAGGGAGTTCCAGAAGAAACAGACTGGGCTGTTCCACAGGTGAGTTTGAGAAAACACTGCTTATAAGTGTGGCATCTGAGAACGATGTTTAGAGCACCATATCCCTAGTAGCACTAATCTACATATACCGTAGGAGCATTTGGGCTTCGTTACACGCTACAATGTGTTACCGTGTGCTTGGTTACACATAAAGACGTCTATACTATGTAAGTCTTTCATCCCAGATGTGAGAGGACGTTGACCCTATACCTGTGAGGTAAAACCACGGTTACATTAGCATAACAAGGCTTCTGTGTTTGTTGACTTACTTATGAGGTTGATCATCGAGAATTTCTTTGTCTGCTGCATCAAGACGATGCCACTGCAGTGTAGCTAATAGTCAGTGACGTAATTGCTTCCGTGTCATCGGCAGACAGAGTGCTAGGAAATGGATTCACGTGAGAAAAGAACAAAACAAGCCTCTGTTTGGACTAAGATCGTTTGTGGCAGTTTTATAAGTTGACCTAAATAAATAAAAACAATGGTATACTTTTCGCGAATTGTTCTTCTTATTGTGAAACAGGATGTACGGTTTTGTACTTTGTCTTCTCTGCTCTTATGGGCCTATTTGTGTTCGGTCCGGTTTAATTGCTTTATCGGAACTTTGGTAAGTTGGCTGGCTGTTTGAATTCTTGCGTGCCTTGCGATGCACGTCATAAACCGGAAAAAACCTTACGACACAACAGGAGCACGCGCAAGTTTTCTACATGTGTGGCTTGACTAAACTGAGTAAAAAAGTAAAGCGAGTGAAACCAGAACAGTGACGTCAACGTGATAAATGGTTCACTCTTTTGTCAGTCTACTTCAGAGGTTTTATTTTATCTGTCCTTACTTAGTAGCAGCTTACACTACCTTAGAATTTTAGAGCCTTTATGTACATTTTATTTGCATTCTGATAATTTATCATTCACGACATGTATGTATACAAAATAACTAATGCTTTGTCATTGTAACTATATCAGTATTTCTTGGCTGGAAGATATATGCCAAGGATTTCATTAGACGAGGAGATCCAGGCTCAGGCCTGGATTAAGTCATACCAAAGACTTTAAAAATGGTACTTGTTGCTGCCTCGCTTGGCGCTCGGCATTGAGAGGTTAGAGCAAGGAAACAGGGCTGGTCGGCCCGGTGTCAGTATAATGTGACTGGGTGGTGTGTCATGTTTGGTGTCTTCGGCATGACGTTCCAGTGGCGGCAGCACTTTGGTGGCATGGACTCGCCCTGCCACAAGAAGACACTCTATAAGTACACACCAGAAGGACTCCTTTTCGTCATATGACTGAAACACTGTGAAGTACGATGTTAAACCCCAAGCACTCACTCACTCACTAGACAAGAGGAGTCTAGCAGTATATAGAGGACACGGTATCATTGAAAATGTAAATTCAGTAAATGTAAAATATAAATATATTCAATATTAAGATGATAAATGTGAAGCGAAGGGGCAGAATTATGTTATACGTATGACTAGGGATTATTTGGAGGCTTTGTTACATAGTATGGGTCAGAGATATAAGGTTTGGTGAACGGCCAAATGTGATATTGCACAATATGAAATAACCACACCTATCTATATAGAAAATCATGATGTTGCATATAAATATTAAATGGTGCCATCTCCGGCGTTTCTTGACTTTTTTATCTTCTTGTCACACGTTGTTGTAGGTTTGACGTAATGAAGTGCCGAGTCGCCGGAGGCCCCCCGGAAACTATATCAGACACACTTTTAATTTTATCACTATTATTTGTTTGTACCATTTTCCCGGCGGCGTTTACACAGTCATAATAAATGTATGTAACACTCAAAGTTTCTTCAGTTATTGTGTTATTTTTCTGAGTTTTATGTTGTTGTTTGTCACACAGTTAACTATATATGTACATGTAGAAATATAATCGTCGCTGTTTTACATCCATGTGTTTATACATAGCATCAGTCACTATGCGTGTGATGGTAAACACTTACCATCAGGCATATTTTCTATTTTTCAATCGCTGGTGAAATCTGCGCTTTGTGTGAAACTGGGTATACTTTACGATAAATGCTCTATTCTGGGTTAGTACATTAAATTTTCCCGAAATTTCTATGTGGTTATCAGGCGAAAGAAAGTTCTGACGTCAGCGCACGTGTTGTGACTGGGTTCTATGCCGCAACTTGGACCGCTGCCTTACCTTTCCTTTATGTGGTCCATGATAATTAGCGTTACAGATTATGGGTACAACCACTTTGATCTGAGTTATTTTGGAAACAATATATTCCTTTGACAGCTAATCCATCTTGCATACGTGTAGCCTACGCGTGACAGCTACGCCTTTTGTAGATGAGAGTGTATTGGAATAAACACAATTAACTACTTTAACAGTTAGCTAAATGTTACATTTACATATAAAGTCGGTTTGCTCAATGCCACAGACATACATGGTAAGCCTAGACTGATGACTGAAATCACAGGGATACCTCACACGTTTGATAAACGCCAGACCGAAATAACAAATACTGAACTGGTAAATACAAAAGGCATCAAAAACAGATTTCGCAATGCAGCGGGACCTACACAGTAAATACTGAGCGGCCAATGGCTAGGAAGATATATAGCGTCTCACAACAGATTTCGCAATGCACTTGGATGGTTTCTATAGTTCTAACATTCTGCCTTCAGGGTAACATAAAGGGCAAGATAAGAAAATCGAACGTCCTGACAGCGCTGGCATATAGACTGCCACTGGGATTTCCTACCACAGGCAAAGTATTCCCCGACTCACTGGTAACAGATGTTCTAAATTGGACAGAGTGTGCTTGGGAAAAGAAGCCAAAGGCGTTCGGATTTTCAGGCTTTTGTGGGCGGTGCTAGGGTCAGTAAACGCAGGTATGTGTATGACACTGGTTATTTACTATACATGTAGTCTGTTTCTTTTAACTTGTCGCCCGTATTCAACTCTCTGTAAAATCAACCATATTAACTAACGAAATTGCCTATTGTGTTAATGACATGTCACAATGATGTGTTGGACGTCCATATTATTGCAAGGAAAATGCAGGTAGAAGACTTCTTCTGATTCAACCGTTAAACTCCATAAGCTTGTTTTCGGGGCAAAGGCTTCATTATTTCAGGCTTATTATAGGCTGAGATTCTGGGCAGGAATATGTATAAGATGTAACCTTTCCGTTTACGTTAGCTCTGAATTAGGGAAAGTCTTCCTTAAGTCTTTTTTAAGTCTTAAGAGGATGCGCACAGTTTGGTGTAGTTTTTGATGTGTGAGGGACGAACCCTGTAAGACGTTACATACTCAAAGATAGCTACACTGTTATAATGTTTTTGTAAAATTACGGGTAAAAGGCCTGGCAAGAAGCCGACGGATGTTTTCACTGTAAAATAACGGTCAGATCATCGTGTGAAATAAAGTGTGAGCCCCACACAGATCACGTGTTTGTCCTATTACAGGTGTTTTACCACTAAAGCGACTGTAGTGGTAAAACGATTTTAGAAATACCGGAGTTAGTGTGGTAAAAAATGGCACTTTTCTAACAGTGTAGATCTAATCTGATCAGAGAACTCCTGTGTTAATCCAGCCGTGGCGGGTTAGGCGACTGCATGCCAAAGTGCAGGAGGCTCTCCCATCTTTCACTACATGACTTTCTCCAACATCCAAGTGAACCGGAATGGTAGTCTTGGGTGTACTGTTTCTTTGGCAACATTGGTTTCAAAACGGAAACCTTCAGTCAGTGATTTCACGCGAGTTTTTAAGGGAACTGGGGTCAAGTGGAGACAACTCTTGATGGATTATAATTATGCTAATTGGAGTGCCTCGAATAATGGATCTCGTACTCATGCGGGGAATATGTTGCATAGCTCGCATCAATTGTTGTGATTATATATAACACGAGGTAGCTCACATGCACTTGCATGAAGCCCTCTTCACGTTACGAGCAAACAACTGCTATGGCTGCCATGGTAGTTACGTGCTCGTAACGTTAAGAGAGCTTCGTGGAAGTGGGCCCAGTACTCTAATATAGATACTGCCCACCAGTCCATTTAGTTCAGCAATCGGAATTAAATCGGATCAGATTGGAGTCAAATGGATCACTCAGGATTGAGGGAAAGACGAGTATAGACGAATATAGCAATCAATTGTTATGATTATATATAACACTAGGTAGCTCACATGCACTCGCATGAAGCCCTCTTCACGTTACGAGCAAACAACTGCTATGGCTGCCATGGTAGTTACGTGCTCGTAACGTTAAGAGAGCTTCGTGGAAGTGGGCCCAGTACTCTAATATAGATACTGCCCACCAGTCCATTTAGTTCAGCAATCGGAATTAAATCGGATCAGATTGGAGTCAAATGGATCACTCAGGATTGAGGGAAAGACGAGTATAGACGAATATAGCAAATGCAATACAAGAGCCACTTTCATAAAACATTTCAATTCTTATCCTCGTAACACTTTTCGTAAAAGATGTAAGGACCCTAAGATGATTGACGGGAAAAGTTACAATAATAAAAAAGATTTACTCAGTTTTGTCAAAGCTGGATATTGATACGATTGCATTGGTGCCCAAAACGATTTCTATACTGAGGTCTTAAATTTACTTAAATTAAAATTAAACTTTAAATATCAGACGCCAACAGATCGTTAACCGATAAGAGGACATAGTGACAGACAAGCCTCAGTAACAGCCAATGTGGATACCAAACAAGCCTCATAAACAAACCAACAAACGTCAATAACAGACAAATCTCAATAACAGACAAACGTCAATGACAGACGTGTCTGAGTAACAGACAAACGTCAATAACAGACAAGCCTCGGCAACAGGCAAACGTCAATGGTAGATGTGTCTCAGTAAAAGACAAACGCCAACAACAGACCAACCTAAGTAACAGACAAACATCAATATCAGACAAGCATTAATAACAGACAAGTATCAATAACAGACAAGCCTCAGTAACAGACAAACGTGAATAACAGAAAAGCTTAAGTAAGACAGAAAGTAAGTCAGAAATGTTAGTGTAGATTTGATTGTTCATGATTTTTTTATTTGTCGTAAATCTTATCAATATATTTACACTGACCACAATACAGTAATACTGACAGGAAGTGTATTTTATGGAGAGAAATATATACGTCTGTACTGGCATCTCAAATGATACACTGTTTATAAAACTAACATGGACATATATGTAGTTTGTATACCAACCTCAGTTTCACAGCTGCCTTTAATTTAAAAACGTTTTCTATATGTGTCTTTTTGGAAGAGTGGAAAATTAGACTGACTATCTGTGGACAAAATATCACAGTGCTTCAATGGAAGGCCCCCCAAAAAAAGCAAGGAAAAGATGATGATGTCTGTTTCGACTCTTTCATGTATCTTTGAACTACAAAGATACATGTGTATAAGCCATATGTAAATTTATCACAACGTTAATAAAGACATCTAAAACTATTTGACAGAACTCTATGACGAATCATATATATCACAGCGTATTTGCATGTAGCACAAACATGACCTTGAACCCAAATGCCTGCCTTCGTGACGAGGACTCTCCAGATATGAACATGTTTCTTGTCTCCGTGGGGAAGCGGAACAGGTGAAATAAACTCGTTCTGCCATTGCATGAAGTTCACCATTTACAGAATGAAGTATTTGTCCATGAGACAAGTGGTCATGTGCATTATTTTAGTTTACTTAAACGAGTTGTGGAGAAAATTATTTGGATCGCTATGGGAACAAGCGAAAATGCATATAGCACCGATCTATATCTCCTCCCCAGTGCTAAAAATTGATTTCCCGATCTTTTTCGGGAAAAAATGCGAAAACTTTGATCTGACGTATCATACGGCGACATCTGCTTAATCATAACGAAAAGGTACCAATATACATGTCATCGCTTCAGCTAAATTAATGGTGTGCTGCTGGATGGCTGGGTCAAAAAATTTGGCACCGGGCAATTCGTTTACTCCAGTTGTCCGAAACTGGCCACCAGCATCTAAAACAACTCCGATCTGCGCTATTATCAAGAATTAGTCGCCAGTAACCTTGGAACTGTTTTCAAACGTCGGCTACTTTTTCCTTGCAGGAAATCCACTTTTTCTTATTCATGTTTAGATACTAAGTAAATTAGCCTGCATAAAGGAGGGCGTTTTATATTTATTTATCCTCTGGTCGTGGATAAACGTCATCATATATTGGTGGAAAGACCGAAGTAAAACCCGAAGTAAAACCCGCTTGACCAGTAACCTGGTCAAACCATGAAGATCAAACTATGAGACACACCCGAATTTTACCCCGATGTCAAGAAGCTGGGCCACAGAAGGAATGAAAGTTCTGATATTGGAGAAAAACAGATACCACCTAAAGTTGTTTGCAAAAATTCCCTGTCCGGTTGAAACAACGGTTTGCCAGCAAAAATGTTGATTATGCCTTGTACTCAATTTTTCAAATGCAAATCCGGGGTCTGTAACAAAGGCGTAGCGTCTTCAGGTCAGTCCTTCAGCAGTCAGACGATTTTGATGTCATCGTACTCCCAGGTTACATCTGGTCAGTGGTAACGTTTGTTTTGAAGCCAAGTTAAAGCGATCACTCTCACGAAGACATGCGCTCAGTTTTTCAGCCGGAAATGTATTAAATTGCCTGTTCTCCTCTATCCACACAGAGGCTTCATTGCTATCATATTTTCCGCGCAGGTGAGAGGTAAGTTGACCACTTTGAGAAGAGCCTCACAGACACCTTTCAGGGGTTCTATACAGGCACTAAAGGGAATTAAGAAGATGTACCACCAGGCGACGAAGAAGGCAATGGGCCATCCGAGGAACCAGAGGATCAGGAACCAAATCACGGCCCACACCAGTCCAGGGCACAGCTCGCCCTTCCCTGACCCCTGACCTTGACCTTGACCTGCTCCCTCACCTTGGCCTTCTCCCGATCCCATAATGACAAGGTCAAATCAACCGCCCGTTCTTAGCTCCAGGAAGTATAAATTTGGCTTTATCGCGAATGTCCGGTTGTCGCCTTGGGTTACCCTGAAAGAAAGACCATAATTCGTCAGACATTCAAAAATGCGCCAGTTTGATATATTCCCCTAAAAATACCAAGTAATGGCGAAGGCGTGGATTTAAAGAGTATATGAATTCCAGCCCATGACATAACCACAATAAGTGATTTATTCCAAATGAGACTTGAAAACCGAATAATATCGTACAAAAATGAGTGTAATGTTGGCTTTATGCTATATGTCTGTGTTTATGTAAGTAGTCTAAAGAAACATTCTCAAATAAGCCACAACTGTTACAGTATTTTCTGCGCAATATTTCGACAGTTCCTTCTTGCCTCTAAAGAATAATACCAAGTTGTGTGCCTGCGTGAAGCTGTCTTCTAAGCTGTTCAAAGTTGGCCAGAGTTGGCCTGTCAGATATGAAACAAATGTAATTTGGCCTCAATCGCATGCTGGATGGTTGTGCATATGTCTGATTCTTCAGCTGAACTACAGTTATTATAGCGACGCTTTCTATGTGCGTTTAAGTTTCGTTCAAAACGCTTTCTTACTGACAGGAAGAAGGACTATCTGCATATGATAGACTTTGCCATATTTGTACATGTTTGGTTTTCGGCTAGTCTTTTATAACTGTTATGTACTAATTTAACTGACCCCCATATATATTTTTCTGGCACACATAAGTGGGAAGAATGTTACCTACCAATGATGTTATTGAACATAGCAAATGCTTTAAAAGAACTGGCCATTTAGGCGATTGACGAACTGATTTTATATGGTAAAGTAGATAACTCTAATCAAAGACGAGGAATGAAATAATATGAGGTGCCAAAAAAGTATCGCAGTGGTAGATTTTTCACCTTTAAAAATCTGTTTTGTTCTGTTTTATGAATAATGTTGTCATTTTCAGCAAGGTTTCACCATAAGAAAGTCAGAATGTCAGTAATCATGAAATTAAACGCGGTATCTCATTCAGCCGGGACACGAGATCACCAGTGGACGTTCACTGTGGAAGACGGTGTGTTCAACATGTTCTAACTACGCGATTCGTTGTTTGAGAGATTATATATATCTGTTTTTGTATTCTGTCTTTTTTAAATTGATGAAGAAAGCACATTAAAAAAAAGCACCTAGTGACAAAAATTCTAATTAATTGACAATGTTGGCTGGCATGACAACTTAGGCGTCTTCGGCCTCATCTGTAATTTAAACACCAAAGGTTTGAAGTTGCTCATTACTGTTAATACAACGAAACCAGAAAGTTCACGACACATATCAACACTGTTGCGAAGAACTGAATCACAAAACTCAAATGTTATCTTTAATGTCTTTTATTCTATTTATCGATATTTCTCTTTGTTGTGTAAGAGTTAAATCATCTGGGAACAGCAACCATCAAAACATTGTGCAGTGTTTTATAGTAACATTCATTGTTTGTTGTTAGGTACTCGTGCTTGACGAGACATCTATTGGATGTGACGTAAACGTCTCTGTGGCAACAAGCCCGGGTCGACTCTCAATGGGGTGAAGTCGTCCAATGTAAGTCTGTTTGTAAACGCCATGGTGTGCTTGGTTACGGCGCACCCGTCACAACAACTCAGCCACAATGAAGACATGGGTCAATGATCGATCTCTTACTTGCGCCGGCGTCCCCCGTAAAGGACACGTTCATTTCTATACAGATTCAATGAAAACTGCCCCGGTAAACGTTCCCTAGAGCTTGTCTTTCTGTGACCAAGAGTTACGCTTTGTATGCCGCGACGAATTAGTTCTGGTCGAACTCTCCTGTGATTTGAACCCTGGTAATCAATACAAATTTGGTTTTCTTTATTACGCTTTGCTTGCCGGAATAAGTTTTCCTTAAACTCACCTTTAATTTGAACTTAGAGAATCTCATACTGAATGCAATTTGTTTTTTTGTCCTTAGCGGTGGCTGTAAATTCTATATGCAGTCCCGTTTAGTTCGCCCAATCCTGTCCACTCGTGCCAATCTGTTTCACTGGGTTTCAGGCTGTACCAAGTGTTAAACTGTAACGCTGTTTATGTGTTTAAGAAAAGTGTTTCTCTGAACACCATTATATATGGGTTACTGTAGGTTGGAGGTCACCATTTAGCATGCTGCAAAGTGACATCTAATGTTTCACAGATCAGCGAGGCATGCATTTATTACTTACATGATTGGAGCTTGACGTGGAACTGAACACGTTCTTTCACGTTAAGGGTGTCCGACTGATAGGTGGAGGAAGAAGCCCAGTGACGATCATCGAACCTCACCAACTAAATGTACTTGTACTTCTTTATATGTTTCATTTTAAACATCCTGGCATTAAGTGTCATCCACTCTGAGAGCTCGATCAGAACGAAATATCTTATTGATAAAAGGCTAATGATCTGAAGTGTATCGCTAGATCACACTGGGCAAGGCCTGTTGGTGTGAAATGTATCACGGATCCCATTGGTCAAAGACTAATGGCCTGAGGAGTATCGCACGATCTCAATAGCCAAGGTATAATGGTTTGAAGTGTATCACCGATCTCACTGTTGAAAGGCTAATGATCTGAAGACTATCGCTAGATCTCACTGGGCAAGGCCTAATGGTTTGAAATGTATCACGGATCCCACTAATCGTCCGAAAAGAGGAACAGGTTCTCAATAACTAAGGCATAATGGTATCACGGATCTCACTGGGCAAGGACGAATGGTCTGAAGTGTATCACGAACCTCATTGGCCAAAAGCTAATGACCTGAAGTGTATCACGGACCACATTTGCCAATCCAGCGAGGTCGAAGACAACTGCGGCAACCCATGACCATTGTAAACTGCACAGCATGGCCATTTCTAACGATGAAGTTACGTGCATGTATTTTGTAATTTGAACCCTATAAGCTGACGCATAACACTGATTAGAAGATTCATGGGACATTTAATGTAACAACCACTTATTACCAAAAGTTTTAAGGCTTCAAAACTTGTTCAATGGTTTTAATATTCTTAATGTAAACCTTTACGATAATACCTTTTAGTTGTCAAAAAGTTTGGATCTAATGTTAGATGTTTGGAAGCTTCTGAGAGACCACCGTACTTATATTGTTGACCTTCGTTACATTATCGCTGTTAAGGACTGGTTGCTAATATCCAAAGGCTGCCCCATGGAGAGTAAGGCTAGAGCAACGACAGTGTGATAGTCGACAAACCTGTCTCACGTAACTGGTGTAATACAACCTCTTGTCTTTACCTCGGCTGAAGTTTCATTCTGGCTTCGCGTGGAAACGCTTAAAGAGTAGCAACTTATACGAGTCATGGCTGAACAGAATGTAGTGAAAAAGACAGTGATGTTAATGGCAATTTATCCGACGTCTCTGCATGGTGCAGGATTACTCAAAATTGCCCTGATTCATCACATGTTTATAAGCACTAACATGAATGAAAACTTTTAAAAAAGATTCTCACCAACCCCTTCTGAAACAAAATCGTCTTTCAGGAACGAAAGACTGTCTCAAACCTACCTGTACTTTTGGACTTTTCGTTCATCTTATGTAAACCGGCTACAAGAATGAGTACCTGGACGGATATGCATATCTCTACAGTTAAGCACGGATTTACGGAACCTAGAAACCAACTCCCACCAGAGTGATGCATGTTTAAATAACCAAGTGTTTCCCGGCCCACGTTTTGACCTGCAGCACGTAGTCTGACCCAGGCCTTTGTGTGACAAACCTACCTTAGCCTTGTTAACTTAGCCTTACTAACCAGATCTACCTCTGAAGTGCCTTTGCCCCCTGACCACTTCTTAGCAGGGTCTCAAGCGTTAGGTGGGATATTAAAACTGTAAGCTGTATTTCTTACGCCTCTAAGTGCCATAAACCTGTAGCTTTATACAGTGTATCTTGGCATTAGTTAAGATTTAATATCTGTGGTGAATATAAGAGGTTTTACTATCAAACTGAATTCATATAGACCAGGTGAATATCGTGGCCCCTGAGTATTTAAACCATTCAGTCGGGAGATAAACCTGATATGTGACGTGCATATGCGTCTAGTATAAATATTTACCGGTATACTTTGCTCAAAATAAATCTAGTATTTTTATTCGCAAGATTCGCAAAGTGTTCTTCGGAAAGCCGAAGAATAAAGGCAGCTCTTCTTGTCGACATGATACCCGAAAAATGTGCTTTGATATTTAATAAAGCATTGCAAAATGTAAAAGATGGAAATGTGCTAAAAAGTCATATTTAAATGCCTTACTAATCTGTCGGTTAAATGTGTTAGTGTTTATGAAATCGTCATAATAAAATGAAAGTTGAAAAAAGACATCTCGTATGCAACTTCATAAAACTGTATAATATGATTTTAAATATATTGATATGGACGAATTTCAGAAGTGTATCACTCGCGATCTGATTTCACGGTGAAGTCTAGATTACACAGGTTTGTCCACACAAAGTTACGTGAAGTCTTTTGGGTTGAATTGCATCTATTTACAATACAGATGGAAATTATACCTACCCGGGACAACATTAAAATTTCAAAATATTCTGCTCATTCACTTTCAACACTATAGCGGTACCGCACAAACAGTCACGTAATATCTGTTCAGCTCCTGGGACCGTTGCATATCATATAGTCAGGTAATATTTGTTCAACTTCTCACCTCAACATCCAATGTCAACCATCTGGTAGCTCTGTAGTGCAGAGAGTCACGTCGATCGCGTTGCACTGTACACAGTATATACAATTACGTAGAACTTACCTTATTAGATTGTCGGTTACCTTATACATTCAATTCTATAGCATCTTGTTAACTCCTAACAGAAGCCGTACGTGGGAAGGTCTGCGAACAACCTGCCGATGGTCGTGGGTTTCCCCCGGGCTCTGTTCGGTTTCCTCCCACCATAATGCTGGCCGCCGTGGTATAAGTGAAATATTCTTGATTACGGCGTAAAACAACAATGAAATAAGTAAAAAAATAACCAAAACTGTACAGTTTACAGTCAGGTATTATGTTCTCAACAGCTATTAACGTGATACCATTATATACAATTATGTCATGTGTGGTCACCTAATGACGTTGTAGGCTATGATACGATCAGTTTCATAGCATCTGCTTCGCGCCTTGTGTAACACAAGATACTATAAACTTAACACGTGGCAGTGTTGTGTCACAGACGGTAACATATTATCCTCTGGACAAATTTCGTGCCGCGTACGGTCACAGAGACATACCCGGTATAGTCAGTTACATTAGCGCTTTGTTAAGCGTATCACGTTACATGATTAGCATTGTGACTAACAGAACACTATTTTGGCATCACACAGTAACAAGAAGAAGATGCATAGTTACAGGATGCTGACTTACCTTCTGAGTAGACGTGTAGATCTAACAGCGTCGACGGTCACAAAACGTTACAATCACCTGATAAGGCTCTCTTAAAAAACTGCTGGGATACAATACGAGGTAATCTGCACGCGGGTCAAGTCACAAGTCTGTCAGCTATAATCGTGGAAGTGTACTGTAGCTAAGAATGGGTTTGAAAACATGTTTTCTAGTCTCTGTATTTTTATTTAACGACACCATGTTTTCTGCGTGTTGGCCAGTTGTCATGGGTTACGTGGGCCCCGATGACATCGGTTGATTCAGGGTATAGAGGCCACAGTGGACACGGCGAACTGTTATGAATTATTGATCGGGTATGTTTTGAGCCGGACTATTAGCGAACTTATTGATTCACAGCGAGCGCGCGGCGACATGGCTGGGCAGTCCCTCAGTCAGTGGTCAATGGCCAGGCAATACTAGCAGTTCAAAGCCTGCAGTGCGCGAACACCTCTTAACTCAACATAGACATTGTATCTGATTGGTTGAAAGCTCCTCACCTGGCCTCTTGGTATGTTTACTTGGTGCTGCGGTACAATAACCACCATTCATGTCTTTCTCTTAAATCATTCGGCACTGCAAGAACTCTTTGTGTCAAAGTTTAATAATGTTTAAATATTAACGAACTTCATGCATAATTAAAGAAGTCATTTTTTGTCAAAGGTTATGCGCCAACCAGGAGTGTGCTTTTGGAAGTGTCGAGTTTGTGAAGCAGTCCAGGTCTTCTACAAACTGCGTGGAACACATGGAGGTTGACTCACTTCTGCCTTAGAGTACCTTCACATGTGTTTTAAATTTTCTTTCTCTATTTTTAGTTAAACGTCGCATTCGTTAATCGTTATATCCCTCATATCACGACGGAGCTCAAAGAAGTACATGTGTCAAATGGGATGACTGGATCGCTGTGAGTTCAAGCCCAACTCATGTTGGTTTTCTCTCCGGCCGGACGTGGGAAGGTCCGCCAGCAACCTACGGGGTTTACCCCGGGCTCGCCGCCGTCATATAAGTGAGATATATCTTGAGTACGGCGTAAACCACCCATCAAATAAATAAAAAAAATAAGTAAATAAATGAATAAATAAATAAATAAATAAATAAATGTGATGGCAGCACAGCATTTTTAATACTTCTAGACCAGTGACGTCTAGTGTATTGCATTTCACATCACTGTAATTTTTTTGACTAAATTCGGCTAAGGTAATGCTGCCAGGGAGTGCGTAAGTTGTTACCACTTACATAAACAGCTGGAATAAAATCCTAACTGATGCAAATTAACCAGAGGTCGGATTTCACTGGTAATGTGTGACCATTTGCCAACTATCACACTCTCTATACTGCCGTCTTTTACATTGTATTCACAGGGATGCTGCCGGTGGACAAAGCATCTCCGAGGCATTGTCCCTTTGCATGGTTTGGCAATGTTTTCCTGTTATTGTGTGCATGTATTAAATGTGATGACAACACAGTATTTTGAATAATTCAAGATCAGGGACGTCTAGTATATTGCATGCAACATCACTGCAATTTTTAACCTAATTCTACTTGAGCCTCGGTACCACAAACCATGTAAGTCTTTGCTTTTTAAACACTTACATGAACAGTTAGAATAAAACCCTACCTGAGGTAAATTCACAACAGGCCGGGTTTCATTGGTAACGAGTGATCATTTGCCAACTATCACACTGTCGTCGCTGCTCTGGTTTTTCTCTCTGGGCTGTATGTTTTTTTACATTATGAGCTTGAATTCAGGATATGGTTCAAAAATATACTATACGTCCATAAACACGGAACAGTTGTCAATGAAGGTAACGATCGCCTGCGGTGGTCGTAGTTCATGAAGCGTCTCCCTAATAAACGGTATAGATCCGGGATGCAATCACCAATCGAATAATACTTAGAATTTTAACATCAGTAATCTTGGCGCCAGCAATCATAGTGCTCAGAGTACGAGGAACAGGCCGGGTACTGGTCGGCCCGGTGTTATGTCAGCGGTTTGGTCTTGTTTATTTATTTATTTATTTGATTGGTGTTTTAAACCGTACTCATGAATATTTCACTTATACGACGGCGGCCAGCATTATGGTGGGAGGAAACCGAGCAGAGCCTTCCGCAGGTTGCTGGCAGACCTTCCACACATATGGTAGGAAAGGAAGCCAGCATGAGCTGGACAAATCACTGTGACCCATTGGTGGCAATCTTCTAGCGTTTTGGTCTTGTGTCTGTTGTCTTCGACATGGCATTTCAGAAAGACAGCACTGTAAATATGTCGGCACTGCGTCCAGCCAGCTGCCATTTGACCAAAATAATGCTGAAAGCGACGTTAAGCCCGTACAAAAACTCAGGCGAATGAAAGTGCCCTCACAAACCTCTTGGCTTCAAGCCGCAGTCGGTTGAACCAGGGAGAGCTGGATTCGGGCATGCAACCCCCTTCCTCGGGATGCAGTCAGTTTTTCTTAAAAATATAATGACACAAATAACTATATTTTGTGTATTATCTCATTTTAATAATCTAACCGCGAGCATCAGGATAGGCCTATAAATGAAACCAGGCCCCATAAAATCCCTCGACTTCTATACACGTAACAGAAAACCAACTTAAAAGTTATTAGACATATATATTATTCAAACATAGTTATTCTACATGTAGTGTTTATCCTTGTTTTCTGGTTACAGGTAATCAAGTAGGCCTTATGTGTTAGGAATCAGGTAAGGGTTGGTTAAATTGCAGTGTATAACGCACGCTACACGGTCGCAGTGTAAATTAACGCCTTCATTAAGTGTCAGGAACAGAATGTATGAGTGGTGTGCAGTTTAGTGTAATATCGAGCTAATAAAAGAGAACCATGCCTGGTAACTTAAACACTTGTTCCTTATCTGTATTGACTATGTATCGACAACTACAAATACTTCTGAAAGTATTTGACCTGATCTCGTATCTCGTCCACCCACTTCTTGAATGTTTTACTATGTCACCCAATAACTCATGTCAATGTATGGTGATCTGACGGCACCATATACAAATGCAGCTATGTACAGGTCACAAGGGTTAATCGAGTCGCCCACGAATTGGTATTCATGGTTCTGTTCGTTGTTGAAGAATTCACGCATGCTGATCATTGTCCGACAGCGGTACTTTCCGTAGGTATGATGGCTAAAATTCCTGAGGTTCAACATTTAAAGGTGTGATAAAAGCTTAATGGAGTGATATGCAGGCTATCTCATGTGCTGTCCACGGCCATTTAACTATGTCATTTAACTATTTCCGCTTGCATGTGGAGGAATATTTAAGACATGCAAAACCAGTTCTTGTAATATCAATCCAGACAGATAGCAGAAATACCACAATGTATGATTCCAGTCATGGTAAAGTATCTTCGAGCACCAGGCACACATTTTTCAGCCAAAGATGTAGGCACCGCCAATTATAGTTATGCATGCATTCACAGACCATTACTTTGGGCGTCGTTTTCGTTAACATCACAATCAATGTATGCTGACATTTACAGAGCTGCCCTGCTAGATGTAACGCCCCGCCCAATACCGTGCATGTATACGGAGCGCCCTAGCCGGTTCAAAAAACCCTTAGGCCTACATGCTGACTCCAAGTGCAGGAGCCATGAATAACATCCCAAGCCGGTATACAGAATATACATGTACGCTCACCGCACTATTATTTATTTTATTTGTTTATTTGACGGCGGCGGTCGGCATTATGGTAGGAAGACACCAGACGGAGCCAGCGGAAATCCATGACCATGTGCAGGTTGCTGGCTGATCCACCGCTCTGTTAAACTCTAAATGCTGATTACACTAAGCGAACAAGCCACAAACACCATCCCAGTCCTGTACCATGTGGTGCACCTGGGACTAAGATAAGAGAGTATACTGACACCGCCCTAACCAGTTTGCCAATCTCCAAATGGCAAATATCAAGTGAAGACGCTCAAAACACCGTCTCAGTCTAGTATCACACAGTACATTGACACTTCATGCGCTGACCAGTTCGCTTGCCTCTTAATGCTGAACACCAAGTGAAGAAGCCATGCGCAAACACCGCACTAAGTAGTCCGCTAAATGAGCTACACCACTTAATGCTGAACGTCAAGCATGTCATGCCTTGAACGTTTGCAATGTTGGCTGAAAAGCACAAGTAAGGACACACAACGGTTACCAACTTTAAAGTCTTGGGCTTGACCAGAGTCGGGTTTGAACCAAGAACTTCAGCTGGTCATGTTTGACGATCGTTAACTCTCGGCCCGAGCATACCGGGTTTTTTCAAGACGTATTTGTTTACTTATTTATTTCGTTGTTGTTCAACGCCACACTCAAGAAAGTATTTCAGTCATACCTTTGAGACCCCGTCATATCACTGCGGTCTGCTATATGGATGGTGGATGATACGAAAAAGAGGTAAGTATGTGAATGAAAGCATAAGTCTATGATCATAGAAATGGTCTAAATTTTTAGTATCATCAGTAGAACCAATGTTTCCGCATAATCGTAAGCGCCTTAGTACTGCAGACCAGCATTGAGAAATTGCAACTTTGTTTCTAAGCTTATAGCCAATAGGAGCTAAAGCGATACGAACCTGAAAGGCTGATTTCTAAAGAGAACGTCCAGACTAGTCTTTCTCGATACACAATTGACGTCAACCAGTAAAGGATTTCAGGTCGTCTGGCATTATTAGTTTGCAGTTATTTGACAATATCTATTTCTGATAGACAAAATCTAAGGTCATTTCTATGCTTCTAATGTTACATGTAAATGCACATCTTGCTGAACAAAACTCGGCAAATTAGCGAAAATGTATCGCGTGACATATTCGATCTACAATTTTGTGATTATTTCAAATTGTCTTCAAGCATGAAATACATAGGCATGGCGATGCTACATATCAAGTTTGAAAACGACCTGTTCAGCCGATATTTAAAGGCTGTAAACAAAATTCAATATTGCTTCCATGTTATGTGACCATGTGTTGAATGAGTAGGTTCTGTTTATCCTCTGTTTTTATTCAGAATATAACATTTTTCATACTGATACATAGGTCTGAGGCCACCACAATGTGTATCTACATCATTACAAGTATAAATGTTACTGATGTGAAATGCTAAATCATTATAACCTGGTTGTTTAAAATGCATGTCCATCTTTATACTGAAAAAAAAAGAAAAAAAAAACCCTCCAAAATAATTAACTTAAATGTAACAGTCCTTTCATGCAAAAATACCAAAAGTTTGCGTAATGGCTTTTCAGTGCCACTCACCGATGGTTCGAGACAGGTTTTGGAGTGTTAGAAACTTTAATGGATTCCCCATGTTGTTTGTCAGGAAGATAATCTACTGATAACCTAAGGACCACTGCCCGAGCAGGCTATTAATTACTTCTCGCTACATAAATATGGAAACTAAATGTAGGAATTGAGGTAGAAAAGAGTGCATAACAAGCTGCTTACATAAAATGTGCAAACGATATATCGTGTCCTGATATTCTTAGAAAAATTTTCTGTTCATTTCCTTCTCCTTCACCAGAAACTTACTCTTCTTTATAACCAACCAGATTATATGCGTTTTTTTAGTTTTGTGGAGTTCCCCGGGATTTTGGCGACGAACTGTGGCTCCATTTGAATCACCCTGTTGGACCCTTACTGTAAACCTCCTGTAATAATGCATTAGAGGGAAGCAAATAGTTCCAAATACACCGTTCTTCCTTTGAAAGAGGATAGCACATGGTTCATTAATAGTATATACTGAACAGCATTATTTCCCAACAACAGCTGTTTACGGTTCGTTTCAATAAGTTGCTCTTTTTCAGCATGGAAACAAAATGAAACATCGGCATGACTTTTGTGTAAGTATCTGGTCAACAAGGAGTAGATAGATCTTACGAAGTACTCGAGGATGTTGACCTACATTGCAACGTGCTAAACTGGAAACCCAGTGTTTTGGGCAACTCAACTAATGGTATTTATTTTAGATATGTTTAGTTATACATCTGCTGTGAATTTACCATTTTTGCTATTATATGATATATGCAATAGCACCCTTAATGAGTCCCTAAAAGTGGGAAACTCTGACAGGCTACACAAAAGGGTCCAAATCGCAGAAGAAGCACATCGTTTTCTGTTGTGGCTCCCCAGTGTTTGTGTACTACCTACGTGTTTTCTTCGCACACATATACCTATAGGTGTGACGTGGCCTACTCCACGAGAGAAAAATGAGTACACAGCTTTGGAACCTTTTGTTGAAGGCGGAAAGAAGTTTTACGAGCTCCCAAGTATGTTGATTTCAGTCGCATGGGTTCAGTCTCCTGTATGGATCTCTTTTGCCCTAGTTATCAAGAAAAGAAAACATCACATAAATGAAAGGAATTTTATAGGATACAGACAGTAGCAATCATTTCTCCGCTTTTAGATGGAGGAGTGTCTGTAGATTTTAATGACATACATGTATTACAATTAAAGTTTTTAATGACTTTCAGTTACTATGAATTGTTTTCATGTTGATAAAAGACATGAAGCACAACCTTTCAGTGCCTTAATATACCGCAATTCCCTTATAAGTATTTATTTATTTACCAACTTAATTGGTGATTTATGTCATACTGAAGAGTATTTCCCTTATACGACGGCGGCCTGCATAATGGTGACAGGAAACCAGACAAGACCGCGAGGAAACTGATCACCATCCGCAGTTTGTTGAGAGACGTGCTCACGTGCTCATGACCTGAGAGTAAGATCCCATCAAGTTGCTCTTGGACTTGATATCAGAGCGACCCTATTGATGACAGGCGCCTGGGTCATTTTTGAGTTATGCATATGTTATGAATTCACCATAGTTGGCCAATATGAGTTTCAAAACTAAGTTTTAGTTAAGTACATTGTAAAGATACCGTTGTCGGAGAGGAAAATGACAAACAAATGGGATGTTCAACCCTCAGACAGCATGAGACCTTACCCAAGGTCAAACAAACAAACACGAAGATGCTTGAATAAGTTCAATACATATATTTCAACAAATGAAACAGTACAGCTTACAATATCATACAAGACGAATACATATAAATTAAAAATATATAGTTTCCAAGGGATTAAAGTCCAAATCCTACGGTGGTTTATTAATGCCATGCAATTTCCTTTGAGTTTTTGTGGCAGTTTTCTACATATACTAGCTACTTTGACGTCTTATCAAGCTGTTCATCAGGAAAGTTAGTTGGTCGCTGTACACAGAAAATTACCTTTTAGCGAAGAAAATTCTTTTTCACATTCGTAGGCATTTTTCACATAGAAAGTCAATTTTTACGAGGACATTACATTTTTACATAGAAATACCTTTAACGAAGAAACTACTCTTTTGCAGTGAAAATTACTTTTTCATTGCCAAATTATTTGCACCGGGGTTGAAATATTTTCACCGGTGTGAGAATAATTTTCTCAGCGGTTGAAATATTTGCACGGCGGTGCAAGAATTTTCTTCGTTAAAATGTATTATTCTGTGTAAATCAAATCAACTAACTTTACTGATAAACAACTTGATAAGCTGCCTAACAATAAAATATATATTAATTAAACTGCCAAAATAAAAATTCGAGCGAAATTAGATGGCACTGATAAGTCACCGTAAAATCCTGATGGAATGTCTTCTAAAGGCGAGTCAGTTCACGTCAATTGAAACTCACAGTCCATATGCACTCTTAAATCGAAGGATGACACTAGCCTCCGAGTGATGAACGGTAAGTGGTTTTTATCCAACGGCCCGTCTAGGTGCGCTTTCCAGAGCGGACAGGTGGACGATAGCGTCCGTGATGCCGAGCTAGCGGTGTATATTTCCTACGTACGTAATCGCACAAAGAGACAATTAGCGATACAAGCTCCAAAAGAAAGTCTCAGAAATGTAAAGACGTAACGTAAAGTAAATTCTGGACTTATTTGTTTACTTTACTTGATGGATGTTATGCGTAGCACGACCATCCGCAGGTTGCTGGCAGACCTTTCCACGTACGAAAATTCCGGATGGTTTGATCGTAAACATGCTTACAACATGGATACATCTTTTAAAAATGCATGCTCTATACACAGTGACACGAAACTCATAAACACAGAAGCCTGGGGAACATGCGACTGAATTCCAGTGTAGGCTATAACGTATACAGAGGTCAAAATCTTTCTGAACTGATCAGAAGGCCAAAAGAAAAAAGATATATAATATTTCAAGGACGGGGTTCGTAACAACATCTATAACATTAAAAAATTTTAATCGCATTGCGTTGCTATAATTGTCGTCATTATTTACAAAAAAAAAATAATAATAAAACACAGCCTTTCAGTACCGTAAGGTAATGCCGTATCATTCAGATAATCCCCATGTTAAGCTTTTCACAGTGATCCAAAGAGAGGAGATGTTAGGGTGGCATATTGAACCTGCTGGTGGTCGTAGGTTTCCCCAGGGCTCTGCCCGGTTTCCTCCCACCATATGCCACCGCATCGGTGTTCTAGTGGATAGAGTGTCGGAAGATCCGGGGGTCAATCCCTGTCCGGGTCCCAAAGACTTTAAAAATGGTCGTTGTTGCTGCCTCATTTGACTCTCAGCGTTGAGAGGTTAGAGCAAGGAGACACGACTGGTCGGCCGGTGTCAGTATAATATGACCCGGTGAGGTGTCATGTCTGGTGTCTTCCGCATGATGTTTCAATGGCGACAGCACTTTGGCGCCCTGGACGCACCATGTCACAAGAAGACACACTATATCCACATATAAGAAAGACTACTTTGGCGCCCTGGACGCACCATGTCACAAGAAGACACACTATATCCACATATAAGAAAGACTCCTCGTCGTCATATAACTGAATCATTGTTAAGTATGGCGTTAAACCCCATGCACTCACTCACTTGCTCCCACCATATGATGCCAGGTGTCGTATAAGTGAACTATTCTTGAATACGGCGGACTCAAGTATACTAAACACCAATCAAATAAACAAGTAAATTGAACCGGCTAAAACAGCTTTGACACAGGGTTGAAGGCGAACAACGGCATTGTGTTTGGCTACAGTGTTTTGCTTAGTCCAGCTACATTTGTATGGAAGGCGGAGAACGGCAATAAGTAATGGGCGAAGTGTTGTGGGTAGAACACGGACAGCAACATAAACTCTAGGCGAACAACGGCATTGTGTATAGGCCAAATACTCCGCCAAACTTTTACCTGACAGACCGAGTCATACATATACCTGACCTTTGCTACACTCTCCCCAGCCTTTTACTGAAAACAATGTTGTCATAACCATCAACATATGTTATTAAGGGTTAAACGTTTGCATGAACCACCTTTGGGTAATATCTCGATATTGTAAATCTTAGTAGGCGTGTGGGTGGAGTATAGAATCGTTCTTGAGGGAAGCGACCATCAAAGCAATATTCATCCACAATGTGCGATGTTTGTGCATAAAAAATTGATAGCCATGATACAGATTCACTTTGATACATTTCATCATTTGGACACAATTTCTGATAAGCCAGTTCTTTTAAGGTAACTTCCCCCTGAGGGTGGAATGACTCACTTTGTCTTTGTCTGCTATTTGTGATGACGTTTTTTGTTGAAGCAACACTTCAATAAAAATTATTCTCAATTCGTTGGGAAGTTTTACTTGTATTCTCTGCGAAAACATAGCGCAACATTGAAGATCGTTTGACTTTAAAACACGATGCTTGTCAGTTTTGTGGGTGGATGGAACCATTGGGCCCGGAGAAAACCACCAACATTTGGAAGGTGTATATCTATCTAACAGGTAAGGTATGGGTATATACAACATGCTGGTAGAGGACAAATGATCTTCAACGAACCTTAGAATGGGCAAACGACCACAACAACCTTTTGAAACGTTTGTTGTCACCAAGGGCAAACAAGAAGAGAGAGCTGGACAATGTACAAGTTCCCTGCCTACAGTCCGTCAGTTAGATGTCCGTTCGCCCTCTCTCTATTCACCCAGTGGAATGGTACTCTCTTAAAGGTTTACGTAGACAGACGTCTTTACAACAATAAATTATACATGCAAATAGTCCCTTTTAGACCTCTGGCTAAGGTGCAGTTCAGGCACATAACACAATAAAACACATGCACCAAAAACCCTGGCGAATGCAGCCCCATTCCTCTTTTTGTTAATTAGCCAGTTGTAAATGAGAACCGTGCGCACGACGCGCCCACTGTGAAAGTAGGTTCGGATAATTGTAGTATAGCCCGAGCCGTCAGTGTGGACAAAATGAAGTGTGTCTGCAAATTGCAGTGATTTTCAGTTGAACAGTTGTAGAAACATGCATTGTGATTCTTTGATATCTAGTAAAAATAAAAAAAATTACCCCAAAACGGAAGGAAAGTGGAGAAAAGAAAGTTTAGAAATTAACCCACGGCATAGGCCTATATGAGTCTTCAAACATTTGCATACATATAAAAAAAAATGGCTGGCGTTTAACGTCGTACTAGAGACGTCGAGTTTATGTGTGCCTGGAGTCAGCCATCGACCTTTCTCAGGGGCCTGGTCGTGGCTTTCCCCCAGGGCCATTTCATCATAATGCTGTCCGCCGTCGTGTAAGTGAGATAATCTGGAGCCCGCCCAAAAATACGAATCAAATAAATAACTAAATAAATTATGGGGAAAAAATAAATTTGACTGCTGTTTTATACCGTGCTCAAGAATATTTCCCTCATACGACGGCCACCATCATTATGGTGGGAGGAAACCGAACACAGTCCCGGAAAACCCACGACCATCCGCAGGTTGCCGGCAGACCTTCGCACGTACGCCCGCAGAGGAAACCTTGCGCATCTGCTTTCGTAACTACAGACTTGCCATGTACAGATGCTTTGTGGCAGATATAAAAGTTATTCCAAAGACTCAAAGATAGGTTATTTTGACACACACGTAAGTATATCATGACGTGTGGGTGTATAGTATCATATACACCATACTGCGTGATACACGCCTACATACCTAGATGCATTTTGTTACATAGAGGCGTCCCATGAATAAGTTCACGATATACCTATCTGGACGGTTACGTATACCGGTATTTTTATGCCAAGTGTATTTTGTCGTATATGAGTGTATCATGCCATACACAGGAAAGGACCTAAAACTTTACCCCGGAGAGTACATATAGAGGCAAATGAATCCCATAAAGTATGACTTCATAGAGCTGCCATATCCTTATCATTTGTCAAGTAGTCATCATCCTACCTGAAAAACAAACCTCCCTAAGGTCAACAGACAAAATTTTAAGTCATTTACAGTATACGAGTACTGTGTCATTTACAGTATATGTGTACTGTGTCAAATGTGAAAATCAAATCCGAACATTTGTCAAGTATTGAAAACATGTATACAGCTATAAACAGTATCATTTATTTAGATATAACGGGTAATGGGCTGTCATACATGCATAAGAGTACAGTAAGAGCTGCTACATACAATGTATGCAACTGACAATTCTATTTTTTTAAATAGCTGTATTTTGACAGGTGTGATACCTTGAAATACATGTAACTACATGAATTTCAAGGTAATACAAATTGCCACACGCCAACAGATACCTGTATTGATTTATTACGCTGCTTTATTTTACATTTATTTTATTTCATAATTTGCTTTTCCTTCCTACTCACGCTAAATTTATAGTCATGAGTAATTACTCCTGGGGCTGAAAAATAATTGCAGCTCTTGCAATGTAACTCAAGTTAAAACACAACTCAGAATATCATTTAAAACAGTCTGAAGTAGGTAGGCCTAGCTGGTTTGACTGATACATGAAGTTTTTGTGAAAATCTCTGAAGTGAAGAAATTCAGTGTACTGGTTGGAAAAAATCAACCTGAAACAACTTGGATGTATACTATACAGACCACAAACACTTAACCATGCATTAAAACCTCAAAGGCAGTTGCTCTTTTGTGTGCACTACATTCTAAGTCTGATATCCAAAATGATACAAAAGGATATATGCCAGAATAAAAAAAAAGACTACATTATAAAGATTTAAAACACAAAGTAACAAATGACATAACATCCATCGGTAAAATATGGCTACATTCTGCACATGTATAGTACTAGTCGGTTTACAGTGCCCAAATCTACTGCTACTGAAGGGTCAACAACACTAACTGTCCATATGCAGTTAGTCTACTGCTGGTAGTCTACTCAAAAATGTACAAACAGGAGAAGCCAGTGGAATGAGGGGCAAAGAATTTGCTTACGCGCACACAATCTCATATAATTATCGTACATGCTCATTTTACTTCTGTTAAAAAAGTCTATCCTTGTATCATAGTATTCTGTTAAAAACATCCGGCAGCTAAAACCACTTCAGATATCCGACATAAAGGAAAATATAATGCTAATGATGTAAATGATTCATAGGCATTTATCTTCAAAGGCAGACAAAATTCTGGTCAGCAGTTCATGTAAAATGTATAATTAATATTCACCACTGTTACATATGAGCATAAAACTTGGAGCCAAACGAACAGAAAATGCATAGATGAAGACAGTAACAAAATTAGACCAAAAATCATTTCTTTCATACCCCCAAAAATGTTCTGAAAAATGATCTGAAGAACTATGGAACAACTTCATCCAATCCTTTCAGACTTTCACAGCCTGATAGTAATTACAATAAACCTCTCCTATCTGAGCAATGTCACAGTACTGGACATTGGGACTTCACTGCCTGATAGTAATTACAATAAACCTCTCCTATCTGCGTAATGTCACAGTATTGGACATTGGGACTTCACAGCCTGATAGTAATTACAATAAACCTCTCCTATCTGCGTAATGTCACAGTACTGAACATTGGTAACATTGAGTGTAAACACAATTGCAATCAACCTCCATTGTCCCATTAATACAAGAAAACTGGACACTGGGACTTAAGAGCCCAAAGGAATAACAATAAACAACTCTTGTACCATTTAATTTCCAACAAATGCTAAATTGCTTCTGCCATATCTTCATTATCATAAGAAAATTTTACCAGACAGTCATTAACATACAGTAACAAGAGTAGAGCCTGAGTCAGTTATCAGAACAAACATTATCCTTGGTCCCGAATGGTCAAGACACTGGTGCAAGTTCGCAGACAGTTGGCATAACTTTATGAATACATACTTGCGTTAGAACAAAACACGAAACAAATACTTGAATCTAATGCAAAATCATGGTACATTCCAGACCAATTTTTGTAAATAGACCTACTTCACTAGCAAAACTGACCTAAAAACAATAAGATACAAAATCTTAAAATACAGTCTTTAACTTTAACAATTTTCCAAAAATATTATTCTTCATCTTCATGTAGGGTGGCAGAACACCGACAACCAATGTTAAAACAAACCAGAATGCTGTAGCATTGTGCTGTAATGCTTTAGACGTACATAGACATAAATGGTAAATTTGGCCGACAATTAAGTTGCATCTGATCTGGTTCTAAGAGTTATACTGATCTTATAAAACTGTTCTGAATTTGTTTGGAAGGTAGGATAATATACTACTAGAACTTTATAACTTCACCCCAGAGAGTACATTTACTTGCCTCTTAAAACCACTTTTTGGGGACAAAATTTAGGTCATTTATGCACATATATATAGAATAGTACTGTGCTGCTTTTCGCCTAAACATATATATATATAGTATAACTTGTACTGTGCTGTCTTAATCTTGAACATATATTGACTACCACGGTGCTGTTTCTGTATGCTGCACTGAGCAATCTCCGGGCTTCAGTCAAAAGTCATCAAACAGGTACATATACATGTACTGAGCATCACCCGATATTACAACTATGTACACGACACTGTCATGATTGCACAGACAATAAGATTTATATATATTCTAATCCAGAAAATTATTTATTAACAAGTTCATCCACATAATTCAGATACATTTGCTCTGCATGTAGTTTTGCTTTTAATTCACAATAATCATAAACATAATTACTGAGAGTCCTCGTCACCTGCTCCTGTGTGCAGGTATGAGAAGTTACATCTACAGGTACTAACTGAATGCTGATATCAGGTAGTTCTGACTCGGTTGAGATGACTGATATTAGGTGTGAGGGGTCACAGGTAAGCTATGTGCTGATATCCGGT
Organism: Acanthopleura granulata; assembly: GCA_016165875.1. Lineage (NCBI taxonomy): Eukaryota > Metazoa > Mollusca > Polyplacophora > Chitonida > Chitonidae > Acanthopleura > Acanthopleura granulata. The sequence goes on along the minus strand of JABBOT010000080.1, from coordinate 31,714,471 downwards.
AGTTCGGAGAGTGTTGAGAGGACAGACCCCTCCCTGTATCCAGATGTGAGAGGTCACAGGTAAGCTGTGTGCTGATATCAAGTAGTTCTGAGTGAGTTGAGAGGACTGATATCAGGTGTGAGAGGTCACAGGTAAGCTGTGTGCTGATATCCGGTAGTTCGGAGAGTGTTAAAGAGGACAGACCCCTCACTGTATCCAGACGTGAGAGGTCACAGGTAAGCTGTGTGCTGGTATCAGGTAGTTCTGAGTGGGTTAAGAGGACAGACCCCTCACTGTACCCAGATGTAAGAAGTTGTAGGTAAGCTGTGTGCTAATATCAGGTAGTTCTGTGAAGGTCGACAGGCCAATCCCTCATTATCCTGTATCCAGGTATGAGAGATCACAGGTAACTTCTGTGCTGATTTCAGGTAGTTCTGTATGTCTTGGGGGACATACCGCGCATTCTCCAATACTCTGTCACCTGTTTCGGAACCTCTGCCAGCACATGACGAGCCAGTTCAGCTGCTGTCGCCTGAAATATAATAACAGAAAATTTATTAATTGTTATGTACACATGGAGAGGTTTAATATTTATGCATCAGTCCATGAATTACTTTCTGACACCACTGAAACAATTACAAATTACACCTTGTATAATGTACAGCAAGAATCAAACAAATTTTATTGAGAACAGAAAAAGTCCTGACCCAAATAAATCTACACCAGAGCTCTTACAGTTGGTGCCTGTAGTTTTGTACATGTTTGTGCTGGCATAAAACCTGAGGAGAAGACACCAAGGCAACACCAATATAGCACACCAAGTAATATAATACGTGAATATAATACGTGAATCAACCCTAGCGTCATAACATTTGTCAAGTATTGAAAACATGTATACAGCTATAAACAGTATCATTTATTTAGATATAACGGGTAATGGGCTGTCATACATGCATAAGAGTACAGTAAGAGCTGCTACATACAATGTATGCAACTGACAATTCCATTTTTTTAAATAGCTGTATTTTGACAGGCGTGATACCTTGAAATACATGTAACTACATGAATTTCAAGGTAATACAAATTGCCACACGCCAACAGATACCTGTATGCCACTTAAAAACAGAAACAAAAACTCGCAGGTGACAGATTGTGACTTCTGCATCCTACACGATCCCAAATGATGATGGAATTTTAATAAATGCAGACTGTATGGAAAGTAGAGTCCTATACGAAATGAGTAATTGTTACAGGGTTGTTCCATGATGAAGTATGTGGGATATCATAGCATGTCAGGTAATATACGCGCATACATCACTCTGGTTACAGGTACATGCATTTGTTGGGGTTGGGAAGCACTATATGTGTCACAGTCTATCGAAGTTGCTACCTGTTATCAGTCATAGTGCACATGGCCAGTACAAAATCTATTAAGGAAATTTTATGTAATAATACCACAAAAGCTGGCGAGAACACAGGAACAACCTGACCAAGGACTATATGTAGCAAATGTACATTAATGTACTTATTTGTCTATCTGACTGGTGCTCCCAGGATTTTTCACTTACAGGACAATGTACTCCTAAAAGCACATGCTGGTCAGCAGAAAAAAGGGACGAGCACAGATTGGTCCTTAGCCCAAAATACAAGGATTTAACACACCACATATCACTGCTGATATCACAAAGGCATTGTGCCACTAACTCAGCAATATTTATTACGAAGTATCAGTCCTAATTTGCAGAACAGACATGCCTGGAATGAAAGCAAAAGCTACCGCATTGAAAGTTGAGTCAATGAAGCTGAACAGAGGTATTACATTCAGGGCTGTTGAGTCAATGAAGCTGAACAGAGGTATTACATTCAGGACTGTTGAGTCAATGAAGCTGAACAGAGGTATTACATTCAGGACTGTCAGATTTCATGGATGCATGAATTTGTCCGAATTAAACAGATTCTTCTTAAAAACCATATTCCTACACATTGCAGGTGTCTTAAAATATGTCCTTCTTGATGTCAAATTCTGTGAACCTTAATTCTGACTTGAGACACGTCAGAGTTTATTTGTTTGCTTACTCTGTGAGATACTGCAGTGGAAGGAAATGTGAATATAGGCTTCAGCCTTATCTCCCACATGTAAATTTGTCAATGAGTGTCTACAAGCCAAGAATGTCAGTAATGATCAAGGTACTGAACTAAAGGGCATTGACTTACCGCATTATCTTTTACCTGAAACAAACATGTAGGATAACAGAGGTCAGATTTGGGGCAGTTAAGGATACTAAAACCCCTCAGGGGTGAAATTTAGCGAAGTTTTTTTTATTTCATATTCTTATTCACCATTGTTTTACTTGTAATTTCCTCTCACTTGTAATTGTAAATACCTTAAATCTGACAAAAGGTATAACATGTTGTGAACCAAGGCAACTGTGTTTTCTTAGTTTCCCCTGATTAGGGGGATTAGCTTACTTAAGGAGGTTACCTCCTGTGAATAGACGCGCCTCTGGCAAATGTGTATTGCCTCCTGCTATAAACTGTGCATGGCGACTTGTGCAGACTAACCCAGCAGACCTATTAACTAAAACAACAACCTTAATCACCCCAGTGGGGTGCCATTGGGGGAGGGGTTTAAGACACACATTCTAGCAGGATTTGCTCAGAACTGTCAAATAAAACACCAATTTGCGCTTCGATAGAACATGATAAGATTTAAAATTTAACAAGAGCAAGTGCATATGTTCACATTTTAACCGAAGGCAGGACAATTTGTAATTAAAATTCATTGGTAAACTAATTAATGACGAATTTTGTTACACAGAATTCTCCTCCAGACATTTAGGTCATTTTCTCTCTTTCTATTTTTGAGATTGTTGTGTGGTGAAATACTTTTATTCCTCGTTTATTTTTCAACATAATCATTTGAAACTTTCAAATTTTCTTTCAATTTTTGAAAGTTTTACCTTAAAATGATCACTCAGAACAATCTAAGATGTTAAAAATACGTAGGACAGTTTTTTTAGCTTAAATAGTAAATTATCCACTTGAGCAAGAAAAATGTGAAACTTTTGAAAATAACAGCAAGTTAAAAAACAGCTCGTGTTTTTTTAACCTTTCTCTTGATTTTGAATAATATCAAAGTTAGGTAAATCTCTGAAATTTTTTAAAATCAGCAGTTGTTTCGCTTTCAGAATATATATACATATTTGATTAATGTTTTGACCTACACAAGGCAAAATGTGAAGTTTGACCCACCAGGGGCTCTAGTATCCTTAATGAATCACTTGTGGGGAACTGTAAAGTGTACGCATTCAATGGAATCAGCTCTCCTGTATTGTGTTAATTTTTTTATCATCTTTTCTTTTAACCAGGGCCTTCTTCATACCATGTTCAAAGTTCAAATCAAGAAATATCTGCCTTTCATAGGAGAAAATGTCTAATAACATCCTAACACACTCCTTGAGAGTCTCGTCAAAAGTTTCCAACATCAGGGGCCCGTTTTCTGTAGAGGGTGTAACGTTTTGTCAAACGTAACTACCATGGCGACGTATTTCTTTAGTACCCTAATTATTATTGGGACAGATATTAGTCTTGCTGAAAGCAAAATATTACATTTCTCTCCCTGTTTTTGAAAAAGTATACATATGGATATGTTGGTAAGTAGATGGTCTACCCATGGGAGTAAAAGAAATTTTCATTCTGGTTATAATTACATTTATGTTAGCTAAAAACGGCAGATCAGGTCTCCCAAAAATTAGAAGAATTAAGGTAAATGTCATGATGGCATTTACGTTTCACAAAACCTGTTTGTATAACGAAACCCTGGTGACTCATGTCTAGCACTTCCACCTCTTTACACTCAGGGAACATCACAGCCATCGTTAGACCTGCAGGACAAGATGGATCTTTTGACCCAGTGCCACACGCGGGGGCTTGTTCAGGCTTTACAGCCTGACCACAAATATATATCTCAACCATAATCACTGTGACCAAAATGACCTAGCTACCTGTTTAACATTTCTGTATAAAAATGGCTAGTGGTGGCAGTCATGGAAAGCAAGCAGAGGGATCAGTGCATGTTCTGAGAAGAACACGTTCTTGTCACCAGATATTGTGAATTCTCTGATGAGATCTATCTCTATATTAGTGATCAACCGATGCATAAGTCACAATCCACTCACACACACTGGCCAAATGTGGGTCGGATTTACTTGTACATTATACATGTATAAAATAACACGTGCAAAACATTAAGGTTAACCAAAGGACATTTCAAAAACAAATTACAGAAACTGTAGGACATACATGTAGCCTGCACCTCATACACTACCTTGTATGAAAAACACAGCCTTTTACCATTTACATACACATGTAGCCATACCCAGCATGAGCCCAGCCATGCTACATGAATTCCACAGTATTTGGGATACACTGAACATCAATCCTGAGCTACACTGTATACCCTCAACAGATTACTAACAGAACACATGCAGCCCATCATGGACATCATCATGCACACCATAACGGGCACCACTGTTTTGTTCTGTGGTGATAACAAAAACACAGCATGAAAACACCATCATGCCCATAGTGTGATTTACACAGAACTATACAATCACAGTATGTAATTATATCAACCTACCTTTTTGAACACGTTGAAAGGGACAAACTGAACAATGTCTCTCTTCACCGGTTCTCCGCTGGGCCCTCTGAGTACCCCATCATCTCCATCCAGTATGTTCATATCGCTGAAGTCTGCGTCTCCCACTCCGACAATGATGAGGGACATGGGCAGGCTGGACGCCCTCACGATGGCTTGTCGGGTGTTGGCCATGTCAGAGAGGACACCATCGGTCAGCAACAGCAGAATGAAGTAGCTCTGTGGTGACAAGATATAACACAGGATTTTGTTGTGGTGAGAAGACATAACACAGCGTGAGAACATCGTTTTGTTCTGTGGTGACAACTAAAAAACACAACATGAGAATATCTTCTTGTTGCGCTATGACAAAAGAAAACAGAGCATGAGAACACTGTTTTGTTCCCTGATGACATGAAGGCACGAGGGCATCACTTTGCTCCGTGATAACATAACAAAATACAGCATGAAAACACAGCCTTATTCTGTGATGACAGGACAATAAAATTGTTTTGAAGTGACTGTCAAATTTTTGCATGGTTTATGTGTCTGATGACAAAAGCCATTCCACTCACATCTACATATGTCTACGTACAGATGTGAGAGGAATGGCCGTAAAAAATATCCACATCAAACATGGATTTGTTTGATGTGTTTCGAGGCTTTCCATTAAACAGCAAGAAGAGATCCACTATGCATTGCAGTAATATCCCTTTAATCATTTATTAAGGCTGTAGCAAAATATGTATTTTTCCCACCCTTTACGTGTATACATCATACAGATCTAAATGCACATCAGTCCAATGCCATTTTAAAATGTTGCCATGTCTTTTGGTATGCAAACTTCAAACACATATATATTAGTTATGGCTGATCATGTCTCCAGCTGAAATGTACAGTGTAACATCGCTATCACGCGCTAGTTCGTGGACTGGTTATGGATTGTGTTATATGCTACATCGCGCTATGACAAAATGACATGGGGATTAATGTATGGTTACGTTCAAAGTCAGGACTAATGATTTTAAATTACCCTTTATGGATGCAAAATATGCTTTGCCAAAGGCTTTTTTGATTGCCAGTTTAATATAAAGGTGCGAGATTTTGATTACCTGTGGATTAATCTACTGACAGAGCACAAACCTCTCGGCCTCCTCCTGCCGAACTAGCCTGGCATCGCTTAATCACTGAACTAATGCACGGTAATCTCTCCAAAAGTGGAATATAGTTTTGCCTAATTTATTTTTTAACAGAAAAAGCTACGGCGCAGTTGTTTCCTGTTTCCCTCAAATTCAAAATGGCAAATTCTATACAGACTATTGCTAAACCAATCACGAGAAGGCATTATAATTATTGAACAGAAAAGCATGTTCATCCTTTAATGTTGGCTACATGAAAACCAAAGCACTCAATTAAGGAAACATGAAAAAAGCTATTCTTGAATGTTTGACTGACATGACTTGAGTTCATCTGGATTCAGCTATGTCAACATGCTAAGATCGCCCCCTGTGGTTTCACACCCCACGCTCGCCCTCTGTGGTTTCACACCCAACACTTGCCCTCTGTGGTTTCACACCCTCTGTGGTTTCACACCCCACACTCGCCCTCTGTGGCTTCACACCTCACACTCACCCCCTATGGTTTCACACCCCACACTCGCCCTCTGTGGTTTCACACCCCACACTCGCCCTCTGTGGCTTCACACCTCACACTCACCCCCTATGGTTTCACACCCCACACTCGCCCTCTGTGGTTTCACACCCCACACGCTTTATAGCCATTCATGAATCTGATGAAATATACATATATTTATACGATTTTTATTTATTATGATTTCAAAAACACCATTATTGATAATAATAATAACAAATTCTCAATCTGAGCATTTGTTATGACTATTATCAATAAAGATGTTTTTGAAATCAATAAAGGTGTTTCTGAAATCAATAAAGGTGTTTTTTGTTGAAAACTAGGATGGTGCGCGACTTCTGGGACACCCTGTATATGAGTAAAGCTCTGCACTGCCAAAAAAGCCACACTTGCGGGAGAAACATTGCGACAACCACAACAACAACACTGTCATGTGTTTTTTTAAATTGGAATTACATATGCACAAGGAAGTGTAACCTCTGCCATTATTCTTTTCTTTTTGCTCGTCTGACATAACATCCAAGATTTTTCACCATAAGTACCAACTGATCCATTTGCTTACAAACAAAAATTGGACAGTTACACCTTCTAAAGGTGCGCTATTTATGGACATTTCTCAGTAAAAACGCTTGTTCGGTTGATGTTTTAGCTGTTGTCTTGTCAAATTTAAGCCCTCTCAAAAGAAACTATACCCCATGTTTCAGGAGGGCATGACTTGGGCCGTGTTGTATCCGATTTCGCGCCATATCGAGGCGTCTTGTCGTGAGGCTACACTGTACTGTGCATGTATATGGCTGTGCCTGTTTGCGGATGATACAGCTGAGGTGTTTATATACATGTACTTACATGAGCCCCTTGGGAAGCTTCTTCTCTCTGAGCTGCAGCTGCGAATCTACTGACATGCTCAATGATGGGGGCAGCGTTTGTAGGGCCATACAACTGCACATTGCGGATGCAGTTAGCATAGGCGTCCAGAACACCTTGGATACCTAGGTAATACAAAAGTACGAGAGTGGGAACAAAACAAAAAGTGAAATGGGCACTGCTTTAATGTAGAATGCACACTTTGAGGTCAAAATCTTTGAAATCCGAGGGAACCCATGACCATTCACATGTGACTGGCAGTCTGCAGTGACTACACTGGTGAGAGGCTCCTGGGTCATTGCAGCCCGGAGGCCCCCCCAAATCTTTCACAAGGTAAAATATCAGACAAACCTCATGTGAAGTGATTTTATAGCAATAAAACCCAACGTTCACTACGACCATTAAAGGAAGGTGCAGACTTTTCATCTTTCCTATACAGCATCGCTGTTCAGCTGTAATACATCTGTTCAGTCGCATGTGCAAGTAAAACAAGGATGCAGCTCAGATGCACTGCAGTGGACAGTTACGAATGATGTAGTTAGGGAAAATGTACAGCGGCCACGCTTATTATCAGGACTATCATACTGATGTCTTTCAATGGAAGTGAAACAGACCAGTTTTCTATAAAAATCTGAAAATCGGACCTTGTTTTACTATTATCCACTGGTGCATCGCATGTTTGTGACACATGCATTCATTTCTCGATATGAATATTCATGTGCAATTTTTTGAACATTCAAGACTGCGACAGCCATGACAGGTATCTACGAGTACTGTACATGAGCTCACCTTGGCAGTAGGGGTTCTGCGGGTTGAAGTTGATGGGGAACTCGTGGGACACAGACTGGTATGGTGGAAGCCTGGCTCCAAACCCCAGCGCAGGGAATAACTTGTCACTGTTCATAGCAGACAAGATAAAATATTATTCAGGCATTAACACCGAGAGCTCTCTGCAGGTTACATTATTATCTGTGTAAACAGCACTTTTTCTGACAACTTTTACTAATACTCTAATTCTTGTGACTTTTGGACAGATACTGCTATTGGTGAAAGCAAAAAATTACATTTTCTCTCCCTGCAATTTCGGGGAAAACTAAAGATATGCATATACTGTTCATTAGATGGACAAACCATGTAAGAAAAAGGAAAATGTGTATTCCTATTACAAGTACATGTACATGGGTTAAAAAGGGCAGACCAGATGTCCCCAAAATGAGAATAGAGTAAACAGTGAACAGAACTAGATGTATACATGCATATTTACCGGTAGTCAATGTAAAGAGTTCTACATTAAAAACTCAAAATAAGCATCAACATCCTGAACAATAGAGACAATGTCTGACAATACTGTTACATCATGTTTTAAATAGTCTTTTTTTCAAACGGAATTAAAAATGCAAGCAAAGCTCATGTTTACTTTTTTGGACCACATTACAGGTTTGCGCCCAATGATATTATGCTGCTATCTATCACAGTATCCCTCGGTTTGGTGAATACTCTTATCTATCACAGTATCCCCTGGTTTGGTGAATACTTTTATCTATCACAGTATCCCTCGGTTTGGTGAATACTTTTATCTATCACAGTATCCCTCGGTTTGGTGAATACTTTTATCTATCACAGTATCCCCCGGTTTGGTGAATACTTTTATCTATCACAGTATCCCCCGGTTTGGTAAATACTCTTATCTATCACAGTATCCCCCGGTTTGGTAAATACATTTGGTTACATATTTACAAACGGCATGTGATACTGTACAGTCCAAAGTGAAAGGGGTCCCTTACCTATCATAGTCCTGACACACATTCCCCACAGAGTGGATAGCCTGCATGTACTCATTGGGTTGGTACGGACTAATGTAATGGAGGGAGGTGGGCTGCTGTGGGTTTCCATTGGAAGCTGTGAAGTCTATACCCACCTGGGGATAACAAAAACAATTCAGAAAGCATTCTTTGGGCATCAGCCATCTCAATGGTTCCCAATGGTATTTGGTGCTTACATGCTTCATCAGGTGCCATTTACAACCATGTGACTGCATTACTAGGCTGGACTGGGCTGCTCTTAACAAATTAAAAGACATTTCTATTTTCCACCGTTAGTGTTATCCAGTTAGCACCCCAAAATACACCGGCTATTGTCCTTTTAACGGTGAAGATCTCCTTTATTTTCATCCTTATGCTTCACAAATTTTATCATTCTGTCAAATGCACCCAATTAGAAAATAGCAGTCAGTAAAATCTGGCATGGATGTGTCTATTTACAGGTTACATTTATGTTAATTGTGACATTGTCCTCATTAATCACAGATAACTGGGTGATAGAAAGTTAAAATTAATTCAGGATTAATGGAAACCAACTTTTGCAGCTTTAATACAAACTTTGACAGAACAGAAGAGAACAGATCTGTCAAGCTGGGAAGAATGAAATAAATATCAGATCTATATACGTGTATTAGTCTAAATTAACTTTCACTGAAACAACAGCGCTAAGGATTATATGTAGCTTTGTGAATAAGACATGGAATGTAACAGACCTGGTATGATTGGGTCAATACACAATACCTGGATCAAATGGCCATGGAAAGTTGAGGAGGCAGTTATGAATATGACAAAGAGAGGAGAAGGTATGCGATTTCCACTTACTGTGAAGTTGATTTGCATTCCACCCATGACAAACTCCAGGAAAGAATGTTCTTTTGTGACCTGTTGGAATCCAAGTCAAAAACAAAGCAGAATACATTTAGAAACATACCAAAGTTTTCCTATTTACATCCTGAAGTGTTCCTTTCTTTTGGAGGTGGAAAGATTGCTGTACAATTTAAATAGCTGTTCTAAACATTATAGAGGGCCATAATTAAGATCTGACTGAGTCAACACACGTAGTATAAGAAAACACACACTGCTTGCCCTAAAACAAAAATATAAGTCATATCCTGTGCGAATGAAGTTACATACACCTCGTCATCTTTCAGTTTTATTCTACCAAAGACTACAAATGCGGTTGGCCAAATCAGAAGTGAAGACCATGTTATTTGAGGTCATACTTGCACTTTCCCAGTAAGGCAATTCTGACATTTCATGGGATATTTATCTATATGATATGATGTATTCAGTTCCCAGAGTCACATTAAAGGGAAAGACCACACAAATATGAAGTTATGGTGAGTGAAAAAAGTATTAAAAACTGTATCTGAAAATGTCTGAAAACGAATTTTTCAGATTTTTTGCGCCAAATTAAATGCAGTCAAACATTTTGATTGTATGGTGTTTTTTTGACCATACTGATGATGTGGTTCACCAGTGATGTCACGCTGACTTTTCTATGGTCTTAAACCAAAAATTTCATGTCACATTAGCATTTCCACACACACACAAACATTACAAGAGTATACTTCACAAGAACTTTATTCAGAGCCGAACATAAAGGTTGCCTGACATCACTGAAGAATAACATTATCAATACGCTTTATAAAACCCACTATTCAATCGAAATATTTGATTGCATTTAATTTGGTGGAAATAAAATGTAAAAGATCGAGGGAAGGTATTTTCAGATAAAGTTTTTCTTGGTCTTTTCACTCATCATAACTTCATTTCTCTGTGGTCTTTCCCTTTAATATTTTTGATCTCTAATGAGATATTATCTTAACTGAGAAAACAGATACAAATCTCAAGGCATGGTAATCCTGACCTCTGCAAGGATATTACATTGTGTCTTCATGTTGCTCAAGAATGGATCCTGTAGCTGTCATATCTCTTACATGATATTATCCCCTAGAGGCTAAGCATATAAACCACAAGGTCTGGTACACATAATTCCGACCTCTAAAGTGATATCACATTGTAGCTTAATTGTCCAGGAACAGATCCTTATATAGTTGCCAGACCTCTTGACAGGATATTATCGCAAAGGAGTCTGACCATACAAATCTTGAGGTCTGGTAATTTTGACCTCTAAATGGATACTACTTTGTATCTTAATGGTGTTCAGGAAAAATGCCTTAATTTCATGAAGTGAACTTAGTGCTAAGTATCCATAAGCAGAGTGTAATATCATACCTGTACAACATAAATTGTCTTGGCAGTTCAGGGAATATTAAGCAATGTGTGTTTCATGACACTGTGGGTCAGATCCTACCATAGCTGTCAAGATCTCTTACAAGGCATACATATCTAGTAATTCTGACTTCTTAATGTATGGTATTTCATAAATGGAGGTCAGATAAAAAGCTGGACGTCTGGTCACAATGAATTCAAGCAGTTTGGGAAAATGAAGTCTGGTTATTCAGACCTCTTTAAACACTCACAGGGCATTATCCCAATGGAAGTCAGGCATGCTAAGCTTAAGGTCTGACAAATCTGACCTCAGATCTGATGGTAAACTCTATATACACATCTTCATGCAAGTCAAAAACAACAATGTAAAGATCTGATATTTCAAATATACACCACATTCACATTTCAAATTCATGCTGCACACTGCTACACTCGTCACAACAGAGCAGTCGTGGTCAAATTGGCAGCCAGTCACTGACGAGAGCTTGTCATGCTTGTCAGCGGATTTTATAATCTGAGGCTGAATCTGTTTTCTACAACTAATAAGGAGTAAGATTTCTAAAGTAAACTTTCTACTAGATATTTTCACTTTTCTTATCATTTTTGCTACAAGTTACAGTGAACAGGAATACGATTTGCATAGTCAAGTTTCAACAGATATTTAACGTGGCAAAGATGCCACTGCTAGGCATGCTAGGTTAAGGAATAGGCCATGGAGTGAGAATTGGCACCAAGCTTCCATGGACATGTGGTACTGTGAGATCTTGTGAAAGTTTGATGATAAACTAGAGCCTATAGAGCACTGAAATGCATTCTAGGATGAATGCTCTGGATTCTTGCATGTAGAGAATTCTGTTGCTTGGCCTTCGTTTATGATGAAAACACTAAATTGAATGTATGACAATTTCACACCTTTATCTATTAACTGTTTGTTGTGCAAGTTAGGAGGTTTGAGAATCGCTTTATGGGGAAAGCAAATACTAATTAGTGATACACATTCAAACTGTTGCCTGCAGGCTGGGGATTTTAACCATGCTGGCCTAAGCGACAGCTACTCTTCGGTTCTGTGTTTCACATTCATGGGAACCAACATGACAAACAAGAAACACAAAATCAGTTCCATGAAAGAAGGTTATGAAAAACGCCAATTTTCCAGCAAGACAAAGTCTGTCTATAATTAGCTGATACACCATAATTTACATAGTATAATTCTTTCAAATTTCAAACAGTATGCATATATGAATGTCTACCCTAAGATGGGGGGGGGGAGGGGGCATTTCATTGATATCCAGCCAACATATAGTTTCTGTATTTTTTATAAAAACTATGCTTCAGGTGAGGCATGGTAGTCTTGTACACAGAGCAGTTATAGATTCCTGCTGCATTTGGTCGGACACTGTCAACCCCATTTGAATTGTTAAGAACACCCCATTTCACCTCAGATGACCCAAATAAACCTCATAAAAAACATGTAACAAGATATGATGAGCTTTATAAATTTTCTTTTGGCATGCCTTACATATTGTTGAAGTATTACTTCAACTACAAAATTTGATGCATTATACAGTGTCCAATTTTATTACCAACTTGTGAATTCTGACACGTTTAAAACAAGTTTAAAAGTAAACTTACTTTTAGATCTGCATTGTTAACGGCAGGTAGACATGGGTATGGGCCTTACCATTCTAAAATATGACATCTTAATTCTAATTCCTGGAAAAAAGATTTAGTCACTTGACATAATGGCTGGCCTAGTAAAAGCCGATCTTAGGTCCAGTCTGTCGATCTCAGATCCAGTCTGGGAATTTGGCAAAACCGCAAATAGTATTGATCCAAATCCACTACTGTTCAACTGCTATTGATCTATATTCAGCGAGGTAAGCAATATTTATTGAGTATGGCACACACAAGAACTTTGATGATGAATGATTTTACAAGATGGAGGCCAAGTATCAAGCAGGCGTGGGGGATGTGAAGATCGAAAACAGCACAAAAACAAAACAAAAACAATCACACCTCTAACACTGAGAAATCAATCAAAATGATGCTAAGTCACTTCAAATTTTTTTACTTATATATACTGATAAAGATTTGTCCTGTGAATCATTTACTTCTCACAAACTGACAGGTCTGGCACTGTAGCCCGAATGACCCTCACGAAAACAACAAAATATTCCTCCATGCAGAGGAGAAAAAAATGACATTTCCAAATGTTAAATTCATTTTACTGAATTGTTACTTCACATCTCCTCACTATAATACTTTTTAAAAAGAACATGTTGCAAAACTGCACACCAAAAAGGTTAAATCTTTGCCTCATCTTTGGAACTATTTGCTACTGGTCGTAATCTGGTCAACAACTTCCGAGTCAGAGAGTTGAGAAATCGTCATGACCATATAATGTATTGCTATGCGTTTGCATAGAATACATAAAAAAAAGAGGCTCAGCTGAAATTCAAATGTCACTTATTTACCATACCTTAATGGAGGTCAAACAGATGATCCCTGAGTTCTGGTAATTCCTCTTCTTAGCTTTCTTCTTTGGATTTACACAAGGCCAGCTTACCTGATACACAAAGGATGTGCATGTTACTTGTATATATAGTCCGTCATCAATCAAACAATAAAAATCCTCATAATCCTTGGAACAAACAGTAGGTATGTGTCAGTCAAACAGTTGGACTTAACGACTGTCCAAATTTCAACCCGTTTCACACTCGTGGATTTACCACTAAGGACACATGGGGACATCTACAACACGTACCTGGGACTGACAGCTAAGTGGACTTTTGACTACGGATAGGCACTTTATAACGGCCCCAGGGTCGCTGTATTGAGAACAGCACAGGAAGTACAGTGTTCAGGTAAGCTCATGGAAGACAGCGCTTGACAGATGGTGTACATAATCAGAGGGGGTAGCTTGCACAAAGAGATCTTAAGCCTAAGTTGATTACAAATCACTACAATCGTGATTGTAGCCCCAACTTACAATCAACAGCCTCCTGCACAAAGGGATTGTAAGTTACGATCGTCGTAACTTACAATCCAAAATTACAATCGGCAGGATCCAGTTGTAAATATTTACAATTGCCCTAAAATTAACTTTGAGTACAAATACTTGCCTTAGTTACACTACCAGTTAGTAAGTTTTTGATTTTGTTTGCAGAGGCATGCAATTAAATTGTTTCAGAAACGTGTTTTGAGAAGTTTTTCACGTTGTTGTTAGCTGCTGAATCATGATGATATAGAACTCCTTTGAAAATGGAGGTAAGAGAAAGTTTTGCACAGGTACATTGCCCATTTACACAGACCACTTTTATGCACAAGTCAAATTTGGTGTACAATCGCAATCGTAACTTCGACAAGTCACAATCACCTTATAATTCCATGCTGCAAACAGGGTAACTTATTTTTACAACTGACTGTAGCTACGATCTCTTCAGGCAAGAGGGCCCTGAGCTGGACTCATCTCTGACAAGAACTAGGGTATCCTGCTAACTAATGGACACCTCCAGCCACTACAGTGTTCACAAATCGAGGAATGAATCGATCAATCATCAACCTGGCAGAGAGTTTGACTGAACTGTACATGTGGTACCTCCTTGCCAGCTGCAGCTTGAGCCATTTCCTCCAGTGAGGTGGTGAACCCACCAATGAAGTCATGGGAGCCATCGCTATCCCAGTCATAACAGTCTATCTGGAAAAACAGACAAACTTCTTTGAAACAGGATGAAACATGCATGACAAACAAATATAAACTCTAAAAACATCTTTGTTTTCTTTGAAAAAGGATATTCAAAGGCAGGATATTCCAATATTCCACAAAACACCAACTCAAAAACATATAACTTAGCTATTAATCTGGCATTCAAATGAGGTCATTGGACACTCTATGTAAGAGAAACTGGAAACCCTGTGTCGCATAATTCGGACCCTAGGCTCTTCAGTCTGTATGACAAATAGGGATCATGTGACATGATTTTCTCCACGTGAGCATTCTTGTTTTACTTCGAATTACGATATGTATATATACGACATCTCAAATATAAAGGGGCATGCTTTCAAAACCTTGTGTGCGATAATGTATGCATGCAAACATACCAAAGATCTAGTATTTTCTTGTAAGAATCTCATCTCTGAGTATATATCCTGCAACATGCATGGATTATTGTTACTTTTAAAAGTGTCCTGCTTCTGTAAACAATGAACACATTTTTGAGACATACTTTGATTGGTTTTGTTCGGTCGCTATTGCACAAAGTCTGGGAGGACAATTCGAAGGGTCTCCAACAGGGGTTCAGGTTATTGCGCACAACCTGTTCAACAAAAGCAGAGCAAACTCAAAACAAATACCTGGTTCAAACGTTACCCTAGGCAGGAAATTCATGAAATAATCACAAACAATACTGACACAAATAACTAACTTTGACTGATGGTACCTTTTTGTCACACTAAGACAAGTTAAGGTCAGTATTTGGAAAAAGTTTTCCATGATTTCATAAAATAATTTAACTCCAAAGTCTAGCTCTGAAAGATGGATGTACGGCAGCAGTCAAAGAAAATGTCACAAAGGAAAAACAAAACAAGCTCAAAACCACTTCTGGTGCACCTATTTAAAAAAACATTTTCACAGCGAATATATGTGCAAATACACCTCTGGCATATATATGTTAATAACTGTACACATAGATAGACCACATGGAAGTTTTACCCCTTTATTTTTTCTTTTTTTATTTTTCTTTACCCCTTTCACATTTTCCAAGATTATTCTTGACTTACAGCATTTACCCTAAAAATCCACCCCAAAATGTGCATTTTTAGACCAAAATAAAGGCCATAAAATACCACTGCTCGATATCATCCTGTCTTCCTAAAAAAAGAAAAACACAACCGAAACACTTTTATAACATCAATGCAACTCTCAGAAACAGGCAAATGAGTAACTTGGTATTGGATGTGATGTTGGGTGACATATGGTGCATGTATATGTTTACCTCCGTCCTGTGTACAACCTGCCAGGTGCCGTCTGAGCACGCTCGTGATATCTCCAGGTAAGGGTCAGACTTCCCCAGGAAATCCTGACAACGTTTACAATGTGGGATCAGTACATAAGGGACAACCAGTGAATTCAGACCAATTTCAATTTAAATAATTGTGAACATAATAAACCAATTTGGAATACATGAAAATGAGAATCAACCCCTTGGATAATAAAAAAAAATCACACTTGCTCAACCTATGAACCTCTCACTAAATGCATATTTGAAGTATATATACATTTCAAGAAGCTGACGAACACTTACGAACGTCATCATAATACTCCTGTTACATATATCTCCCAACAGCGAGCTAAAAATAGCCATAATCTTGCCCAGTTTTTGCATACATCAGGTAAGTCTGATTTTATCAAAAAGTATCAGCTGGAATTTTGCACCTTATTCAAGTTGTCGCAGAATTTGACTGACAGTACCTTTTTGTCCAGTTTCTTCGCTTTGAAGGTCATCTGACAAATGTCCCGACTCTCCGCCTTCTCCTCGGCTCTGATCTGAAGGAAGAGATTTAAAGCCTTTTATTTACATATGAATCTAACAATGATGCACATACAATATATCAATGTATACAATTTGGAGTAAGGAGTGACTACTAGGTGTTTAGCAAGATTGTCAAATTTTACATCACAATTGTAAAATGAACTTTGCCGTGTGTGGAAAGAAAATTACATATCATGTTGGCCAATCACTGTTCCAAACACCAATCATATGAACAAATTTAAAAAACAAAACAAAACAAAACAAAAAAGAAAAGAAGTAAACAAAACAGTCTCTCATAATGTTACAAATGAAAGTCTTACAGTAATAGTGCCATTTCCAGCTTTGTGCCCATTTCTCAGCAGCAGTGGTTTGCTAAACGGGGAGTTGGAAACAACCTGCAGATGTGAAAAGAAAATCCACAAAAATTAATACAATGTAGGATTTTGTAGGTGCAATGCACCAAAATGTTGACAGTATAGTATACAATGGACTTTATTTATTATTTCTTTAATTGATTGGTATTTCACACAGTAGTCAAAAACATTTCACTTATATGATGGCGGCCAGCATTATGGTGGGAGGAAACCGGGCAGAGCCCGTGGGAAACCCACGACCATCCGTAGGTTCCTGGCAGACGTTCCCAGGTACAGCTGGAGAGGAAACCAGAATGAGTAGGACTTGAACTCACAGTGACCACACTGATGATGAGGTTTCTGGGTCATTGCGCTGCGTTAGCGGTTTAACTGACTGGGCAACGGAGCAAGAGATGCTGTGTTTAAAAGGAAAGTACCAGACGGCCAGCTAAAAGGAATAACTAAAGGATTCTCCTACTGCAGGGGTAAAATAAGCCATTGTTTTACTACCACGTACAGACTACATTGTCCCGTTTCTGGCAGTATCTAATGCTCACATTTTCCAACAACTCTTACTAATGAAGCTATTTCATTCTTGTTCAAATGGTTCCCACTTCCGAAAGAAATATTTTGAAAGTATTTCAATGCACAGATTTAAATTCTGTTCCATAGCAAACTCAAACTATTACATAAGGACATTATCTGGTAGTACTCAGTAATACATAAGTTAAATTCATACACAGTGATGAATTTAACGCACACCGTGTCATAAAAATTCAATAAAAAAATTCATTTCACAAAGCATATCTGAAATCAAGTGATTTTCAAACACTTCAACAGACTTGAAAATTATATCAAGAAGTTTTAGTTCAGTTCTTTCAATGGCTTCTATGATTATTTCATGGTATGCCTTAAGGAGATTCATCCCTAGATCTCTTATTTCAGAGAACAGGTCAGATGCATTTTGATGTTTCATGTAATCCATGCGGACCTTACCAAACCAAGAGTTGTCTCCACCTGGCCTAAGAAATCATCATCATCCAATTGCACGGTAGTGTTATCAATATCATACACCCCAACTCTAATTTTCTGCACCTCTTCGAACAAATAGTCCACCTCGAAACAACGAGAAAATTTTGGATCCAGACAATTTTTCACATTTTCTGTTCTGCCCATCTGAAAAAACAAATATTTCTTCTCATTGGTGTTCAAGAGCAGTGATAGTAATGAAATATTATTGATAACTACAACTTTGAGAAAAAATAGTAACATAACAAACAAAACCATTAAAAGCAATATCATAGTAACGTTGGTATTTAAATCCAGCGGAAGAAGAAAAGTAGAATAACAACCTATGTTTCTGTAAGTTAAAACTCTCAAAAACAGTACCCTATAAACAGGAAAATTAAGTCTGAAATGATGAACACACCTCATACCAGTGTCCTCTCTGAAACATGTACAGCACAGCACATGGATCTGACTTTGACATTAAATCCTTGTTGAGTAAGCCTTTACACTCAATTCGTAGTTCTACTTTGGATTGACACTGTGATGGAGGAGGTGGGGCAGGCCTTCCTGGTTGGTATCCAGGGGTGGGACCAGGGGCAGAGCCTGCTGGATATCCAGAAGCTGGACCTGCTGGGTAACCAGGGGCGGAGCTAGCAGGGTAACCAGGTCGAGGACCAGACTGATTGCCTGGGGCAGCACCTATTGGGTGTCTAGGAGTAGGGCTGGCTGGATAACCTGGGCGAGGGGTGGGTTGGTTTCCCGCAGGACCTGCAGGGTATCCAGGAGTGGGTCCTGTAGGATAACCTGGGCCTCCAGATGAAGGGCCTGCGGGATATCCAGGTGAGGCGCCTGTAGGGTATCCAGGGCCACCAGGTGAGGGACCAGTTGGATATCCAGGGCCACCTGGTGAGGGACCAGTTGGATATCCAGGGCCACCAGGTGGCCGGGCACCTGCAACACCTCCTTGTCCATGAACTGACATCCTCTTGTTTCAGTCTGCCCAAATGTAGAAATAACATAATCATTACTAATAATTCATATGGAATTTCATATCCATTAATTGACATCTGAAATACATATGACTTTCAGAATTTAGATAATACAATTTTTGCTGCTTTCATGCATGCAGAACCTTTCACCATATGAAAATTATACAAACTGACTAGACACTTAGTCAAAGAGCAACGAGACAATGTTTTAGTAGTTTTGAATGAATGAATGAATGAATGCTTATTGTTTAACGCCCTACTCAAGAATATTTCACTTATACGAAGGCGGCGTCTCCTTGGTGCAGGACGGATTTTCACCGTATCTTTTATCTGGTGCTGCCTCACCAAGACAACCTGGTGAAGACACCCAACAAGCCCCCTCACCCAGCAACATTACACTGACACCGGGCCGACCAGTCCACCCTCTATTCTCTTAGTTCTGAGTGCCTAGCGAGGAAGAATGATGTACCATTTTTTAAAGTCTTTGGCATGACCCGACCCAGGTTTGAACCCAGATCTCCCTGTCCAAAAGCGGACGCTCTACCAACTGCGCTATCCAGGTGGGTTTAGTAGTTTTGCAGTCATAACAGCACTGAGGCAATCAACAACACTGTCTTTGGTCAAATGATTAGACTACCAGAGGTGAAAAAATAGCAAACTTTACCCTGGTGGTCCAAAAAATTAAAAATAAAGCCATGCAACATGACTTTTTTTCTGGAAAAGTAATCAGAATTTATCTAACCTTCAAACATAACACCTTCAGTACTGGAAAAAGTACTGGTTCAACAAGTCAAGCGGTCCACTGCTACTCTTTGGCCATGTAGGCCCTCAGTATAAAAAGTACTGCAAATTTGCAATCAGCGGTTGGTGAGAGCCATACTGGTGAGCCAGGGCTGCTGATACCTGGTTTCTCAGATGTTGAGGACACGGTATGTAACATTCAGAAATGCAGTCGCTGGGAGTGAGATTAACGGACTACTGACTCCCTTTATTTTCAACAATTTCTGATATTTACCTTGTTCAAATTGTTCAGAACAGAACTCAACTTTCAATCTCTATACGGTGAGGTAATGTAAGGTAACTTACATGCAACATGGAATGGAAATCGGGGAAAACAATTTTGCCCAAAGTTTTTCTCTGGCGGAGATAATGTGCTTCTGACTTCATTGTGAGTATATGGCTAGGAACTTGCTTCCCACTTCCTAGCCATTTGCAACAACAACGTGCAATAAAGAACTCGGTAACCATGTCCTTATACGTTACCTTTTTGTAGACAACACTCCTTCCGCTTTGTGCACAAGTCAGTCGGTTAGAAAATAAGCTGCATAAATTAACAGGCTTATCTTTCTGTATCTATCGTTTCGCAACAGCCTATGGTTTGACGTTACACAGTATTTACATTGCAACATTGCAGGAGACCCTCACGTAAAGGGAGATAATCCATAGCTTTATTGCCGATGTACCCCTAGGTTAGTTCATCTAGTTCATCCCATTTAGAACTAGAACCTAATCGGTTCAAAAGGGGTCTGGCTACTTCGTAGTGCAATTATAGGATCATAAAGTATACGATGGTTTTAAAATGGAAGTTTTGTTTCAAACTCTCTTTCATGTGGTCACATCTTGGATTCGGGTGCTTAGGTGAATTGTACATATGGGAATCTTTCAGCTGACTTTAGCACTGGGTTTTCATAAACTATTACATCTGGAAACAAGCATTCTACAAGTATTAAATAATGAAAGCAAGACACGCTTTTTTGAGCTGACAGAATAGCTGGGTTAAATCTATACCAGAACAAAAAGACATATTTTTTTTTCAAAATTCGGCGAAACAGATCAAAACTTGGTTTCACCAAGAAAAGTTACTGACTATGTACTATGTTTCAATTTAGGATCTAATAAACATCCTTATGCGTATGGAAAGTCAGGTAAACTGCCAAAGTTCAAAACATGACCAAAATGTTGGAAATGGATGAAACCACTAGCAAATTCGTCGATATCACGTATGCATCTGACAACTTAAAAGAATTAAGCATTGATAAATTATGTGAATTTATTTTCACAAATCCGCTCCTTGGAATAATAAACCATTACAAAAGTGTGTGGCTTAAAAGGGAGAGGTTGTTGATTGGCAACCGTCAGAAATATTCAGCTGCTGAGACTGAAGAGGATCATTTGGGAACCATAGGGGGCTAAGCTATATGAACAAGCACCGGTATAGTAATGAATGCAGCATCTGTGTATTTCACCGTCCCACCGCCCTCCTCCCCCGCCAAATAATATTAAGACAGATATAATAAGATAAAATTCCAAGAGTTTTTAACACCAAGCCTTAATTTTATAGTAAGATTTTACCTTGCATTTATTTTAAAGAGTACCCAATTTTTAAATCAGGATAAATATTCTTATTTCACCTATTTAAGACCTAAGAGCCTGTCATCAGTGTGAATGCTGTGAGTATACCTCCAGCTCTATCCGACGTAGGCCTACTCCCCCACCCCCGTAAGAAGTGTAATACAGTTTGCCTGCAACCTCCGGATGGCTGTGGGTTTTCTCTGGACTATGTCCGGTTTCCTTCCACAATTATTTAATGCTGGCCTTCAACTGTAAGTGAAATATTCCTGAGTACGCTGTATAATACAATTAAAATAATTAATATTCTTTTTCATTACATTGTAATACTTTTAACATAACCCAAGGGTTTTTATTTTAAATATTTATTTCCTACTACAATTTACCAGAGAAAAAAAAACAACAACAAAAAACAATACTTCTTCATTTTAACCGTCTCTGTTCTATCAACCTTTTGTCCTATTCATGTCCTCCGTTCACGTTACATCTTAAAACTATCATCCAATTGATTATGTTTGTCCGAAAGAAAAAAAACAGCTGTAGAAAGGTATTTTACTTTGCTTCAACCATGAACACTCGAAGTTATCCTCTTTATAGGGCATTCAAACAGCAATGTTGGCCAAATTTCTTGTCTTGCGTTTTTCCCCATCTAGAAAAACTCTGCTTCTAAATTTTCTCCTCACTGAAAATCCTCACCGCTCTGTGATTTATCAACCTTGTAATATTACAAATGCTACACTACTCACTCATTAGCAAGAAAAACGTGAGGATTACAAGCAGCGCCATCTGTGATGTCACTTGCACATCACTTGACTTTGGTTTAACCATTGCCTTTTTTAACTCAGTGATTTTTGCGCTGCATGCTACCAAGGATAATGGATAGATGGGAAAACACTACCCAAGGTCGATTTATAATTACCTTGTTAGTTGTTAGAGCCAAAGTAACATGTGTACGTGTGGTGTAGCGGAGTAACTGAAATTGGACCATGTATAATGCGACAACGACCAAAATCGGAAGAAAGTTTTGAAAGATTAGCTCCACAAATTGAAATTCACGTTGTAATAATAAAAAGAGGACTGATATACTCCTCACCGAACTGTAATTTTCAAGGAATTTCCCGGAGTTTTTATTTTTGTAAAAAGTTCGTGACAGGAAAATTTTATGGGTTTTCTTTTTAATGTTTGCCTGACCGGATCACTGGAAATTAAGACGTATTGTATCATGGACCAAAAGAGTGCCTGCAAACAACACACCAATGTTTTTGTCAAATAATGACCTGAGCTGTATATCATGACCTACTTACGTTATGCTATACAATGGCAATGCTGTAATGGGGCTTCCTTGCCCAAACAGAAGAAAACCTTTCAGGGATGCTGAAACAAACCACAGCAGTACACATTAAAACTTTACCGGTACTTCGGTAAATCGGTGACAATTCTGACCACCTCAGAAATGGCTTCATACTTCGCTTTCAGCCCCAACCACCCACCCCCTCAAAATAAACAGCTTTTCGAGTTGTTGTCTCTGCTGTATATGCACTGTTGTGGGGTACACCGCGTGGATGAATGGTGAGAAAATCCCCAATAGAGTTACAGTTGCAGGCCAAAGTATTCTGACTCCTTTAGTAACTTTTATCACCGCTACAAGAACTTCTCTAAACTTTTTTAAACTCTTGGGAACAATTCCCATCACATGATGCTGGAGAAAATTATAGCGATGTGCCTGGATCTGAGAACACGTTTTAGACGCAACTGTGTGTTTGATTGACCTATTCATCGGTTGAAATCATCACTCAGGCTTGGTGCCATAGTTTTTACATACAGTACTGTAACTGTACAACGTGCCCTGCATGACTTTTTGATGTTGTAACAACTTGACCCGTATGTTTTTACACTTGATATATATCATCAAGTTATAAGCTTTATTTAATTTTTACAAATCATAAACCCACGACTATGAATAGGCCTGTATAACTGTTGAATAAACCATTTAACATCATAAAAGAATACCACTTGTATCTATTTGGTCACATGATACTGTCCAGATTTATAAACAGAAACATTGCCTATCGCTTATTGTATGTAACAACCCACTTTGTTTTATATTCCGGTGTAAGTATTTTTTTTTATCCCAATACAGCCCGTTCTGAAGCAGTATTCGAGCTGATGAACGAGAAGGTGGTGTAAGACAAACATTAAAATGTCTCAATCATGAGACTCTGTACGTAGGCCTATATCTTTCTTTTCTTCTTTAATTGAAATTCTGTAAAATGTATAAATCTTACGTTAGAAGTTATATAGCAGTTGCATTTCTCTACTTTGACCCCACTTTAGTTAAAAAATGGTCATACGACTACTTGGCAGCTCGATATTTCAAACACAACCTACCTTACCCCGGAAGGAATAAATTGTTGCAGAATTTTTATGTTTTTAAACGTGATTCAGACTCAAAGTATACGTATGCTGAGGCCAGATTTTCTGGTCGAGCTAATAAGAATAGCCTTTATTAGCAGATATGTTAACACATGCACCGATGTGATATCTCTGAAGGCGTTTGCCTGTGAAGAGATAGTTTCAAAAATTGAAGCAATAAGCTCCGGTCTCCCCTAATGACACAAAGCATAACAAGCTGCACACAATGATATGTTGGACGTTCATATTACTGCAAGGAAAATGCAGTTAGAACAGATTTTTCCAATTCATGATGTTAAGCTCCATACCTGTAAGCATGTTTTTCGGTCTAAGACTTCGATCATTGTTTAGGTGACATCGTTATTGTAAAAACCAAAGGAATGCTGGTCAATGGGTGGATTCCAGCATATTTCAAATTATTACACACGGATATACTAGTTACTTACACTGTGATGTACTTTGGACTACGTACTCTACTCTAAACTGTGCATTTGACACTGTTACAATAATGTTTACATATATTTATGTTTCAGCACATGCAGCGGACAATAACCAGTTACAAAGGACAGATTGAATTTGGGAACCTTCTTTGGCAAATTCGTCACATATGAACTTGATGGCACACTCATAAAACACACCCCAATCGCGAATAATAAATATCTCCATGTAAAAGGGGACGTAACTGTGAAAGTAAATTTGATCAGTTAGAACTAACTTTCTCCGGACACAGTCATGTTTAGATTCACTATTAGCACACACCAGAATGCAGGTGGGGACAAAAGCAGCATTAGCTCTATATTAAGTGCCAAGCAACATTCTGCAGCGGCGGTTGTGCTTTTTCACCGAACAAGGATCTGAGATCCAATGACAATGCCCGGATGTTGCAAAATTTGCATGTTCCGTGAGCATAATGTTACCTAAGGTTGTGGAAGGTTGAGGGCCTTCTGCTTCACGTGCATGGGCGAGTGCCAAGCCTGGGGAACAAAAGCCGGATGAAAGTGAGAAAAATGAAGTTGTGCCAGTCGGGTGTCTATACCATGCAGGAATTGCCATAGACAACACTTATGTACAGTGGCTCTGATGTCAATGTTGAGAATTATAGCTACTCTGAATCTAACGTTGATAAAGGACTGATTGACATCAAAACAAGCAAAATGCAGATTAGGACACTGAAGATGCTGGGGAGAAAGAAAGTGACGGTGAGGTCGACGACGCTGAAAAAACAATTAAGGGTGACAGATGGGGTGGCGGATTCATGAACTGGTTCGACGTTCCAACGGATTCTCAACCGACCAAGCTTGGTGGCAAGTTGTGAGTTCGACAAAACGGGGTATTAGCAAAAACAAAGAATCCGGCAAACAGTAAAGCTGAGCTTAGCGAACACCTCAGAACACACAAGAAACCAGTTGTCAGCGGATATGGAGAATAACAGTAATGATGTGTTGTGCAACGCTCTTGGAGATTTGACTCCTGCGCTATCATACAGGAGCTGGATACAGTTTTGAGCCATTTTTGGCCGCATTTTCTCGAAAAGGCAAAAAAGAATGGGATACACTTTCCCACGCAATGGCGATTGGGTCCGAGGCTCACTTGACTATTGTTCTCTTGCACTGCACGGGTAATACTTTATCAGTATAAACTACACATCTTTGACCCGAATTACACTTCGCGGGAAAGGTTCAGCACTACAGAGCAGATCTTTTCTCTTAGAGGAACTTTCGTAAGTAGAACCTTCCTTCGTATTCTAAATGGCTTGTGTCATCAAAACTGCCAGTCTGAATGCCGGCAGTCATATATACCTGGTCTCATTGCATTGTTTTGTGTGTTGGGGTGGGTGTGTTTGCCCATTATATATGATGACAACACAGAATTCTCAGAAATTGTAGACCAGTGACGTCTAATAAATTCCATTAAATGTTGCTGTTTTCTTTTTTTTTTATACCTAATTCAGCCTAAGACATCCCGCTGGGGAAGGGGAGGTTACCTAACGGAGGTGACTGACAGGAGACCGTACTTCACAGGTTATATGATGGTGACCATTATGTCAACTATCACACTGTCTTCGTTGCTCTGAAGTTACTCCCCTTGGTGTAGCCTTCAATAGTCATGACGTGAAGAAGTAGTAGATTAAAGGATCCACGAAAGGGTACTGTAAAACGCCTAACTCAGCGATCCGAATGTCTTCCCTCTTTGTTTTTGACATACATGGTCAGCCGATTACAGTCTTATGGGGCTGTTGTAAAGACTGGGTTAAATAATCCCCTTTCACAATGAGCATACGACCAATGAAGTGACGCAACGCTGCGAAATGACACTAATTAGCCTTTCAAACGACCCAAATAAAATCGTGACGTTGGGAAACAGCCTCATATAAAAAAAACTCTCGTACATTAAGTACATTTTACCCATGGTACCTATTATAATATAATAAATTGGAATCGATACAATTAAGCATTTTAAGAGGAAAACGTCGTCAAAGTAAAAAAAACATAACTGGGCACAAAATTTTGTCATGAATTGATCTTGAGTGCAATGATACATTACTGGGATCTGAAAAATAGAAACAAATTTTCTGATATTGCCGATTTGCACGGAATAAAATGTAACATGTTTCCCACAGACTGCGTCTTTAATGTGAATGACTTGAAATAAATTATTCTTGAACAAAGGATAACAACTGTAAGGAAAAAAAAGTCAAATTTTGAAAAAGTGGCAAAAATTAGGGATCTGTTCTAAGCAGTGAAATGAAAATGGAAAACCGTTTCCTGTATTTGACTCCATTACAACTTATGAAAGGTAAAAGGGTGGGAATGAAAGATATCCGAGCAAAACATCGACGATGTGAAAGAGATAAAAAATCCGGAACCAAATTATGTCCTGCAATGTTTGAGAAGACATTTTTTCATTACGGAAGTGTGTAAAAAAAATTTCAGACAATACCAGTTTTCAAGGAATCAAAATATGAAATGCTTTACTTTAGGTTTGGTCGGCGATGTTAATGACTTGAACTGAATTTGTCTTGTAGAGAGTCTGTCAGCTTTAAGGTGTGGGATAAGTAATTTGAAATTGTACAAAAGGTGTAAGAGTTGTGTATAGATGTATATTATCAGCAATGAGATATAAATATGTTAGGACTTGTAAATGGATATAAGTATCTGAATTGCACTGATAAAAACGATGGAAGGAGAAGTTTTCCAGCGGCATGCCGCGTGTTGTATTGAAGAGCTGTTTGAGAATAAAAAGATAGCGTCAGCTCGACGAGGATGGGATTCGAACCCACGCGGGCAGAGCCCAATGGATTAGCAGTCCATCGCCTTAACCACTCGGCCACCTCGTCACCGATGATGACTCCCCGGAGAAGAGTGAAATAATGTAACAGGAGTTTCGAGCGCCTTTTAGAACTCCTGACTATGAAAGCCACGTCGAGCAGCTCATTTGTTAGCAAATCAGTCCAAAACGCAGTTCAGTATCATCTTTTGGAGGTGTGTTGAAACTTTTCGCTCTCATTTCTAAGTGTTGATGCTGTAGGTAGGCTTGGAAGGAGAGGTAAATTTTTTTTATGAAAAATACACAGGCAATAGAAAAAGTAATTCAGAGTTGAATAAAGTATACGGCATCTGCTGAAAAAAGAATGCGTAGTCACTTGGGAAATGTTGTGCAGTGAGAGAAAATGGCGTGGGTGGAAGAAATATTATGGAGAAAATCTAAAGAACTAATAAATACATTTTCGTGAAAGAAGAATCTGTAAAAGCGACAATTCCGTAAATGACAAGATGAGAAGATGAAGGTAAAAGATTTTTTGAAAAAAAAAACCCAGCATTGTGAAAGAAATATTAAAACATGAAGCGAAATTGTGTCATGGAATGCTTTAGAAAACATGACTTTAATGTGGAAGTGTGTATAAGGGAAAGAAAATTTGCGATAATAGCAATTTTTAGAGAAGAAAAATGTGAAGTGTTCTTCTTTAGGCTTGGCCAGTGATGTCAATGAGTTGAAATGAACTTGTCTTGTAGAGAGTCTGTCAGCTTTAAAGTGTGGGATAAGTGATTTGAAATTGTACAAAAGGTGTAAGAGTTGTGTATAGATGTATATTATCAGCAATGAGATAAAAATATGTTAGGACTTGTAAATGGATATAAGTATTTGAATTGCACTGATAAAAACGATGCAAGGAGATGTTTTCCAGCGGCATGCCCCGTAATGTATTATAGAGCTGTTTGAGAATGAAAACAAAACGTAAGCTCGACGAGGATGGGATTCGAACCCACGCGGGCAGAGCCCAATGGATTAGCAGTCCATCGCCTTAACCACTCGGCCACCTCGTCACCGATGGTGACTCCCCGGAGAAGAGTGAAATCACGTAACAGGAGTTTCGAATGTTTTTTAAAACTCCTGACTGTGAAAGTCACGTCGAGCAGCTCATTTGTCAGCAAATCAGTCCAAAACACAGTTCAGTATCATCTTTTTGGGAGTGTTTTGAAAATTTTCGCCCTCATTTCTATGTGAGGATGCTGTAGGTAGGCTTGGAAGGAGAGGTGAATTTTTTTTGAGAAAACTACACAGGCAATAGAAAAAGCAATTTAGAGTTGAATAAAGTATCCGGCATCTGACATGACTTTAATGTGGAAGTGTGTATAAGAGAAAGAAAATTTGCGATAATAGCAATTTTTAGAGAAGAAAAATGTGAAGTGTTCTTCTTTAGGCTTGGCCAGTGATGTGAATGAATTGAAATGAACTTGTCTTGTAGAGAGTCTGTCAGCTTTAAAGTGTGGGATAAGTGATTTGAAATTGTACAAAAGGTGTAAGAGTTGTGTATAGATGTATATTATCAGCAATGGGATATAAATATGTTAGGACTTGTAAATGGATATAAGTATTTGAATTGTACTGATAAAAACCATGCAAGGAGAAGTTTTCCAGCGGCATGCCCCGTAAGGTATTATAGAGCTGTTTGAGAATGAAAACAAAACGTAAGTTCGACGAGGATGGGATTCGAACCCACGCGGGCAGAGCCCAATGGATTAGCAGTCCATCGCCTTAACCACTCGGCCACCTCGTCACCGATGGTGACTCCCCGGAGAAGAGTGAAATCACGTAACAGGAGTTTCGAATGTTTTTTAAAACTCCTGACTGTGAAAGCCACGTCGAGCAGCTCATTTGTCAGCAAATCAGTCCAAAACACAGTTCAGTATCATCTTTTGGAGGTGTGTTGAAACTTTTCGCTCTCATTTCTATGTGTGGATGCTGTAGGTAGGCTTGGAAGGAGAGGTAAATTTTTTTGGTGAAAAAATGCACAGGCAATAGAAAAAGTAATTCAGAGTTGAATAAAGTATACGGCATCTGCTGAAAAAAGAATGCGTAGTCACTTGGGAAATGTTGCGCAGTGAGAGAAAACGGTGTGGGTGGAAGAAATATTATGGAGAAAATCTAAAGGACAACAACAAATGCATTTTCGTGAAAGAAGAATCTGTAAAAGCGACAATTCCTTTAATGACAAGATGAGAAGATGAAGGTAAAAGATTTTTTGAAACAAAAAAAAAACACCAATGTGAAAGAAATATTAAAACATGACGCAAAACTGTGTCATGGAATGCTTTAGAAAACATGACTTTAATGTGGAAGTGTGTATAAGAGAAAGAAAATTTGCGATAATAGCAATTTTTAGAGAAGAAAAATGTGAAGTGTTCTTCTTTAGGCTTGGCCAGTGATGTGAATGAGTTGAAATGAACTTGTCTCGAAGAAAGTCTGTCAGCTTTAAAGTGTGGGATAAGTGATTTGAAATTGTACAAAAGGTGTAAGAGTTGTGTATAGATGTATATTATCAGCAATGGGATATAAATATGTTAGGACTTGTAAATGGATATAAATATTTGAATTGTACTGATAAAAACGA
Source organism: Acanthopleura granulata (assembly GCA_016165875.1). Lineage (NCBI taxonomy): Eukaryota > Metazoa > Mollusca > Polyplacophora > Chitonida > Chitonidae > Acanthopleura > Acanthopleura granulata. The sequence continues at coordinate 31,684,752 of JABBOT010000080.1, read as the reverse complement.
TGCAAGGAGAAGTGTTCCAGCGGCATGCCGCGTAATGTATTATAGAGCTGTTTGAGAATGAAAACAAAACGTAAGCTCGACGAGGATGGGATTCGAACCCACGCGGGCAGAGCCCAATGGATTAGCAGTCCATCGCCTTAACCACTCGGCCACCTCGTCACCGACGATGATTGCCTGCCGAAGAGTGAAATCACGTAACAGGAGTTTCGAGCGCCTTTAAGAACTCCTGACTATGAAAGTCACGTCGAGCAGCTCATTTGTCAGGAAATCAGTTCAAAACACAGTTCAGAATCATCTTTTTGGGGGTGTTTTGAAAATTTTCGCTCTCATTTCTATGTGAGGATGCTATAGGTAGGCTTGGAAGGAGAGGTGAATTTTTTTGAGAAAACTACACAGGCAATAGAAAAAGCAATTTAGAGTTGAATAAAGTATTCGGCATCTGCTGAAAAAAGAATGCGTAGTCACTTGGGAAATGTTGCGCAGTGAGAGAAAATGGTGTGTGTGGAAGAAATATTATGGAGAAAATCTAAAGGACAACAATAAATACATTTTCGTGAAAGAAGAATCTGTAAAAGCGACAATTCCTTCAATGACAACATGAAAAGCTAAAGGTAAAAGATTTCTTAAAATAAAAACTAAAAAAAAAACAAAACAGCATTGTGAAAGAAATATTAAAACACGAAGTGAAATTGTGTCATGGAATGATTGAGAAGACATGACTTTAATGTGGAAGTGTGTATAAGGGAAAGAAAATTTGCGATAATAGCAATTTTCAGAGAAGAAAAATGTGGAGTGTTCTTCTTTAGGCTTGGCCAGTGATGTCAATGAGTTGAAATGAACTTGTTTTGTAGAGAGTCTGTCAGCTTTAAAGTGTGGGATAAGTGATTTGAAATTGTACAAAAGGTGTAAGAGTTGTGTATAGATATATATTATCAGCAATGAGATAAAAATATGTTAGGACTTGTAAATGGATATAAGTATTTGAATTGTACTGATAAAAACGATGCAAGGAGAAGTTTTCCAGCGGCATGCCGCGTAATGTATTATAGAGCTGTTTGAGAATGAAAACAAAACGTAGGTTCGACGAGGATGGGATTCGAACCCACGCGGGCAGAGCCCAATGGATTAGCAGTCCATCGCCTTAACCACTCGGCCACCTCGTCACCGATAATGACTCCCCGGAGAAGAGTGAAATCACGTAACAGGAGTTTCGAATGTTTTTTAAAACTCCTGACTGTGAAAGTCACGTCGAGCAGCTCATTTGTCAGCAAATCAGTCCAAAACACAGTTCAGAATCATCTTTTTGGGGGTGTTTTGAAAATTTTTGCTCTCATTTCTATGTGAGGATGCTGTAGGTAGGCTTGGAAGGAGAGGTGAATTTTTTTTGAGAAAACTACATAGGCAATAGAAAAAGCAATTTAGAGTTGGATAAAGTATCCGGCATCTGCTGAAAAAAGAATGCGTAGTCACTTGGGAAATGTTGTGCAGTGAGAGAAAATGGTGTGGGTGGAAGAAATATTATGGAGAAAATCTAAAGGACAACAATAAATACATTTTCGTGAAAGAAGAATCTGTAAAAGCGACAATTCCTTAAATGACAAGATGAGAAGATGAAGGTAAAAGATTTTTTGAAAAAAAAAACCCAGCATTGTGAAAGAAATATTAAAACACGAAGTGAAATTGTGTCATGGAATGATTGAGAAGACATGACTTTAATGTGGAAGTGTGTATAAGGGAAAGAAAATTTGCGATAATAGCAATTTTCAGAGAAGAAAAATGTGGAGTGTTCTTCTTTAGGCTTGGCCAGTGATGTCAATGAATTGAAATGGACTTGTCTTGTAGAGAGTCTGTCAGCTTTAAGGTGTGGGAAAAGTGATTTGAAATTGTACAAAAGGTGTAAGAGTTGTGTATAGATGTATATTATCAGCAATGGGATAGAAATATGTTAGGACTTGTACATGGATATAAGTATTTGAATTGTACTGATAAAAACGATGCACGGAGATGTTTTCCAGCGGCATGCCCCGTAATGTATTATAGAGCTGTTTGAGAATGAAAACAAAACGTAGGTTCGACGAGGATGGGATTCGAACCCACGCGGGCAGAGTCCAATGGATTAGCAGTCCATCGCCTTAACCACTCGGCCACCTCGTCACCGACGATGATTGCCTTCCGAAGTGTGAAATCACGTAACAGGAGTTTCGAGCGCCTTTTAGAACTCCTGACTATGAAAGTCACGTCGAGCAGCTCATTTGTCAGCAAATCAGTCCAAAACGTAGTTCAGAATCATCTTTTTGGGGGTGTTTTGAAAATTTTCGCTCTCATTTCTATGTGAGGATGCTGTAGGTAGGCTTGGAAGGAGAGGTGAATTTTTTTTGAGAAAACTACACAGGCAATAGAAAAAGCAATTTAGAGTTGAATAAAGTATCCGGCATCTGACATGACTTTAATGTGGAAGTGTATAAGAGAAAGAAAATTTGCGATAATAGTCATTTTTAGAGAAGAAAAATGTGAAGTGTTCTTCTTTAGGCTTGGCCAGTGATTTCAATGAATTGAAATGAACTTGTCTTGTAGAGAGTCTGTCAGCTTTAAAGTGTGGGATAAGTGATTTGAAATTGTACAAAAGGTGTAAGAGTTGTGTATAGATGTATATTATCAGCAATGGGATAAAAATATGTTAGGACTTGTAAATGGATATAAGTATTTGAATTGTACTGATAAAAACCATGCAAGGAGAAGTTTTCCAGCGGCATGCCGCGTAATGTATTATAGAGCTGTTTGAGAATGAAAACAAAACGTAAGTTCGACGAGGATGGGATTCGAACCCACGCGGGCAGAGCCCAATGGATTAGCAGTCCATCGCCTTAACCACTCGGCCACCTCGTCACCGATGGTGACTCCCCGGAGAAGAGTGAAATCACGTAACAGGAGTTTCGAATGTTTTTTAAAACTCCTGACTGTGAAAGCCACGTCGAGCAGCTCATTTGTCAGCAAATCAGTCCAAAACACAGTTCAGTATCATCTTTTGGAGGTGTGTTGAAACTTTTCGCTCTCATTTCTATGTGTGGATGCTGTAGGTAGGCTTGGAAGGAGAGGTAAATTTTTTTGGTGAAAAAATGCACAGGCAATAGAAAAAGTAATTCAGACTTGAATAAAGTATACGGCATCTGCTGAAAAAAGAATGCGTAGTCACTTGGGAAATGTTGCGCAGTGAGAGAAAACGGTGTGGGTGGAAGAAATATTATAGAGAAAATCTAAAGGACAACAACAAATGCATTTTCGTGAAAGAAGAATCTGTAAAAGCGACAATTCCTTTAATGACGAGATGAGAAGATGAAGATAAAAAGATTTTTTGAAACAAAAAAAAAAAACACCAATGTGAAACAAAAATTAAAACATGACGCAAAACTGTGTCATGGAATGCTTTAGAAAACATGACTTTAATGTGGAAGTGTGTATAAGAGAAAGAAAATTTGCGACAATAGCAATTTTTAGAGAAGAAAAATGTGAAGTGTTCTTCTTTAGGCTTGGCCAGTGATGTCAATGAGTTGAAATGAACTTGTCTCGAAGAAAGCCTGTCAGCTTTAAAGTGTGGGATAAGTGATTTGAAATTGTACAAAAGGTGTAAGAGTTGTGTATAGATGTATATTATCAGCAATGGGATATAAATATGTTAGGACTTGTAAATAGATATAAGTATTTGAATTGTACTGATAAAAACGATCCAAGGAGAAGTGTTCCAGCGGCATGCCGCGTAATGTATTATAGAGCTGTTTGAGAATGAAAACAAAAGGTAAGCTCGACGAGGATGGGATTCGAACCCACGCGGGCAGAGCCCAATGGATTAGCAGTCCATCGCCTTAACCACTCGGCCACCTCGTCACCGAAGATGATTGCCTGCCGAAGAGTGAAATCACGTAACAGGAGTTTGGAGCGCCTTTAAGAACTCCTGACTATGAAAGTCACGTCGAGCAGCTCATTTGTCAGCAAATCAGTTCAAAACACATTTCAGAATCATCTTTTTGGGGGTGTTTTGAAAATTTTCGCTCTCATTTCTATGTGAGGATGCTATAGGTAGGCTTGGAAGGAAAGGTGAATTTTTTTGAGAAAACTACACAGGCAATAGAAAAAGCAATTTAGAGTTGAATAACGTATTCGGCATCTGCTGAAAAAAGAATGCGTAGTCACTTGGGAAATGTTGTGCAGTGAGAGAAAATGGTGTGTGTGGAAGAAATATTATGGAGAAAATCTAAAGGACAACAATAAATACATTTTCGTGAAAGAAGAATCTGTAAAAGCGACAAATCCTTCAATGACAACATGAAAAGCTAAAGGTAAAAGATTTCTTAAAATAAAAACTAAAAAAAAACAAAACAGCATTGTGAAAGAAATATTAAAACACGAAGTGAAATTGTGTCATGGAATGATTGAGAAGACATGACTTTAATGTGGAAGTGTGTATAAGGGAAAGAAAATTTGCGATAATAGCAATTTTCAGAGAAGAAAAATGTGGAGTGTTCTTCTTTAGGCTTGGCCAGTGATTTCAATGAATTGAAATGGACTTGTCTTGTAGAGAGTCTGTCAGCTTTAAGGTGTAGGAAAAGTGATTTGAAATTGTACAAAAGGTGTAAGAGTTGTGTATAGATGTATATTATCAGCAATGGGATATAAATATGTTAGGACTTGTAAATGGATATAAGTATCTGAATTGTACTGATAAAAACGATGCAAGGAGAAGTTTTCCAGCGGCATGCCGCGTAATGTATTATAGAGCTGTTTGAGAATGAAAACAAAAGGTAAGTTCGACGAGGATGGGATTCGAACCCACGCGGGCAGAGCCCAATGGATTAGCAGTCCATCGCCTTAACCACTCGGCCACCTCGTCACCGACGATGATTGCCTTCCGAAGTGTGAAATCACGTAACAGGAGTTTCGAGCGCCTTTTAGAACTCCTGACTATGAAAGCCACGTCGAGCAGCTCATTTGTCAGCAAATCAGTCCAAAACACAGTTCAGAATCATCTTTTTTTATGTGAGGATGCTGTAGGTAGGCTTGGAAGGAGAGGTGAATTTTTTGGTGAAATATACACAGGCAATAGAAAAAGCAATTTAGAGTTGAATAAAATATACGGCATCTGCTGAAAAAAGAATGCGTAGTCACTTGGGAAATGTTGCGCAATGAGAGAAAATGGTGTGGGTGGAAGAAATATTATAGAGAAAATCTAAAGGACAACAATAAATACATTTTCGTGAAAGAAGAATCTGTAAAAGCGACAATTCCTTAAATGACAAGATGAGAAGATGAAGGTAAAAGATTTTTTGAAACAAAAAAAAAACAACAGTGTGAAAGAAATATTAAAACATGAAGCGAAATTGTGTCATGGAATGCTTTAGAAAACATGACTTTAATGTGGAAGTGTGTATAAGAGAAAGAAAATTTGCGATAATAGTCATTTTTAGAGAAGAAAAATGTGAAGTGTTCTTCTTTAGGCTTGGCCAGTGATGTCAATGAATTGAAATGAACTTGTCTTGTAGAGAGTCTGTCAGCTTTAAAGTGTGGGATAAGTGATTTGAAATTGTACAAAAGGTGTAAGAGTTGTGTATAGATGTATATTATCAGCAATGGGATATAAATATGTTAGGACTTGTACATGGATATAAGTATTTGAATTGTACTGATAAAAACGATGCACGGAGATGTTTTCCAGCGGCATGCCGCGTAATGTATTATAGAGCTGTTTGAGAATGAAAACAAAAGGTAAGTTCGACGAGGATGGGATTCGAACCCACGCGGGCAGAGCCCAATGGATTAGCAGTCCATCGCCTTAACCACTCGGCCACCTCGTCACCGATGATGACTCCCCGGAGAAGAGTGAAATCACGTAACAGGAGTTTTGAATGTTTTTTAAAACTCCTGACTGTGAAAGCCACGTCGAGCAGCTCATTTGTCAGCAAATCAGTCCAAAACACAGTTCAGAATCATCTTTTTGGGGGTGTTTTGAAAATTTTCGCTCTCATTTCTATTTGAGGATGCTATAGGTAGGCTTGGAAGGAGAGGTGAATTTTTTTGAGAAAACTACACAGGCAATAGAAAAAGCAATTTAGAGTTGAATAACGTATTCGGCATCTGCTGAAAAAAGAATGCGTAGTCACTTGGGAAATGTTGCGCAATGAGAGAAAATGGTGTGGGTGGAAGAAATATTATAGAGAAAATCTAAAGGACAACAACAAATGCATTTTCGTGAAAGAAGAATGTGTAAAAGCGACAATTCCTTTAATGACAAGATGAGAAGATGAAGGTAAAAGATTTTTTGAAACAAAAAAAAAACAAATATTAAAACATGAAGCGAAATTGTGTCATGGAATGCTTTAGAAAACATGACTTTAATGTGGAAGTGTGTATAAGAGAAAGAAAATTTGCGATAATAACAGTTTTTAGAGAAGAAAAATGTGAAGTGTTCTTCTTTAGGCTTGGTCAGTGATGTGAATGAATTGAAATGAACTTGTCTTGTAGAGAGTCTGTCAGCTTTAAAGTGTGGGATAAGTGATTTGAAATTGTACAAAAGGTGTAAGAGTTGTGTATAGATGTATATTATCAGCAATGGGATATAAATATGTTAGGACTTGTAAATGGATATAAGTATTTGAATTGTACTGATAAAAACCATGCAAAGAGAAGTTTTCCAGCGGCATGCCGCGTAATGTATTATAGAGCTGTTTGAGAATGAAAACAAAACGTAAGCTCGACGAGGATGGGATTCGAAACCACGCGGGCAGAGCCCAATGGATTAGCAGTCCATCGCCTTAACCACTCGGCCACCTCGTCACCGACAATGATTGCCTGCCGAAGTGTGAAATCACGTAACAGGAGTTTCGAGCGCCTTTCAGAACTCCTGACTATGAAAGCCACGTCGAGCAGCTCATTTGTCAGCAAATCAGTTCAAAACACAGTTCAGAATCATCTTTTTTTATGTGAGGATGCTGTAGGTAGGCTTGGAAGGAGAGGTGAATTTTTTGGTGAAATATACACAGGCAATAGAAAAAGCAATTTAGAGTTGAATAAAGTATACGGCATCTGCTGAAAAAAGAATGCGTAGTCACTTGGGAAGTGTTGCGCAATGAGAGAAAATGGTGTGGATGGAAGAAATATTATAGAGAAAATCTAAAGGACAACAATAAATACATTTTCATGAAAGAAGAATCTGTAAAAGCGACAATTCCTTAAATGACAAGATGAGAAGATGAAGGTAAAAGATTTTTTGAAAAAAAAAACCCAGCATTGTGAAAGAAATATTAAAACATGAAGCGAAATTGTGTCATGGAATGCTTTAGAAAACATGACTTTAATGTGGAAGTGTGTATAAGAGAAAGAAAATTTGCGATAATAGCAGTTTTTAGAGAAGAAAAATGTGAAGTGTTCTTCTTTAGGCTTGGCCAGTGATGTGAATGAATTGAAATGAACTTGTCTTGTAGAGAGTCTGTCAGCTTTAAAGTGTGGGATAAGTGATTTGAAATTGTACAAAAGGTGTAAGAGTTGTGTATAGATGTATATTATCAGCAATGGGATAAAAATATGTTAGGACTTGTAAATGGATATAAGTATTTGAATTGTACTGATAAAAACCATGCAAGGAGAAGTTTTCCATCCGCATGCCGCGTGATGTATTTTAGAACTGCTTGAAAATGAAAACAAAACGTAAGCTCGACGAGGATGGAATTCGAACACACGCGGGCAGAGCCCAATGGATTAGCAGTCCATCGCCTTAACCACTCGGCCACCTCGTCACCGACGATGATTGCCTGCCGAAGAGTGAAATCACGTAACAGGCGTTTCGAGTGCCTTTTAGAACTCCTGACTTTAGAAACTCCTTTTTAGAACACCGGGCAGCTCATTTGTTAGGAAATCAGTCCAAAACACAGTTCAGTATCATCTTTTGGAGGTGTGTTGAAACTTTTCGCTCTCATTTCTACGTGTGGATGTGCTGAAAAAAGAATGCGTTGTCACTTGGGAAATGTTGGGCAGTGAGAGAAAATGGTGTGGGTGGAAGAAATATTATGGAGAAAATCTAAAGGACAACAATAAATACATTTTTGTGAAACCGAGTTTCTTAAGTCGGTTGGCCATACATCTAGAAATTATCTTATAATCCACGTTAAGTAGGCTGATTGGGCGCCAGTTTTTAAGGAGAGACCTGCCTCCTCTCTGCTTATAAGTAACTGAAATAACTCCACTTTTCATTACTCTTGTCAGCTGCTCTCTGTTGAAGATATCCTCATAAACATCCAAAAGAATTGGGCCTAAAAGTCACCAAAAGTGGCGATAAAACTCCACCGTTAACCCGTCATTACCCGGGCTTTTATTACCGGCCATACCACCTAAAGATATTCTCATTTTTTCCAGTGTTAGAGGCTGCTCGCACAGGAGCCTGTCTTCTTCATTTAAGGCTACATCTATAGAACCTAACACAGATTTCTTGGGTTGTTCATCAATCGGGTCATACTCGTACAACCTACTATAATATGGGTACACTTCGCCTAAAATGCCTCTACAATCTGATACAGTGTTGCCATTTGACGCCGTCAAGCTTTTCATGGTTTTACCTTGTTGTTTGTGTTTTTCCAAATTCAGGAAATGCTTTGTGTTTTTATCACTCGCGTGTACACAGAGGGCTTTAGATCGTAAAATTGCACCCTTACACTTCTTTTCAAAAACCTTGAGTTCACCCTCAAGTTGCACAATATACTCTAAATCATAATTAGGTACAACACTAGCACGTCTATACTCATTGTCTAATTTTCTCTGAATAGCATTAATTTCTTCGTATTTTTCTTCTGACGTCTTTTGCCATATGACTGTGAAAAGGCCTTGATTTTGTACTTAAGGTTATCCCACCAGGTACAAATGTCGTGAACATACAACGGACAGGTTAACTGTTTGTCAATTAGCTGATTCACGGCAGAGCAAAAATCATCGTCATTTAACATCGTGTTATTAAAACACACTAGAAAATTCAGGCTTTGCATAAACGATGGAATGGTCACTATAGGGAGAAAATTTTATAACGATGTATTGACAACTAGCCAACAGCTGCCTAGAAATTAAACAATGATCTATTCTACTCTGGCGCAACACACCGTCCACATGACGTCACCACGTAAAACCAGTTTTATCAAGAGGCCTAGTACGCCACAAATCTGCCAGATTGTAAGTCTGCATAGTATTGCATAATACCGCCCTAGACTTATCCGCCTTCAAAGTAAGGGTTGAGCGATCCTCCCGTGCAAAATCCGTGTTAAAATCGCCCATCATGATGAGGGGTCTATCGTTCACTATATGTACTAGATTTTTAAAAAAGTCAGTTCTCTCCCTAACAGAATTCGGAGCGTAAACATTGATGACATCGATATCATGTCCCTGAATAGAAATTGTTACCTTAATATAACGACCAGAGTCACTGAAAAAAAACATCCCTAATGTGATGTTTATGATGTTTTCTGATCACAAAGGCTACACCTTTAAATTTGTCCGGAGAACTATTATAATATATATCGCCGTCTATAACGTGTTTTATGCTTTCTATCAAGGTTTCATCCCAGTGTGTTTCCTGTAGCTCAATAAGGTCTGAAGTGATATGATGGTTCAGAACTTCCTTTAACTTATTTATATCCCTGAGTCCATTACAATTCAATGTGGCAAAAGTAAACATAAGAAAAAGAGTGAAAAAGCATAGACATACCGCCATGATGATAATTCTTAAGAGGATAACTATTAGTGTCAGTTTACATATTGTCCTTCCTCTTGTATGGGACCATCCTTCTCGCTTTGTTTAGATTCGGCTGGGGTATGTACCGTCGTCTACGTTTGCTGATCACCTCAGAAAATCCCGATCCTTGTGAGGAGTCTATGTCTCCATAATCGCTGTCTCTCCCCTCCTCTTGATCAACCCTCATCGCACCACTTGGTACCCGGCAGTCCCGATCATTGTTGTCGCCGCCACCCTCACTGAGAACGGGCACGAGATCTCCGCTCAGCAGCGCCCACTGCTTTGGATCTGCTCTTTCATTACCGGTCGTTGCCGCGAGCTGAGTCTCAAGAATATCTGGGTTGTTGAGCTCGGGCGCTTCCGAAACAACACACAGGCTTTCATGTCCACCCTCGTCTTCGTGAACTGTTGTCACCTGGTTGGCCACCCGCTGACCATTCTCCGATTCTGAGCACTGGCAAGTAAACATGTTACAGGTGGCACATTCTAGGCGTTCGTTTCATATGCAAGGAAAACAGTTGTAATCGAAACACTCTTCGCAGTAGCACCTTTCATCTGCTTTACCACAATTCTCACATCGGGGGGTGGCGCACGCCTTTGCCATGTGGCCCTTTTTTGGGGTGAGAGGGAGTTTTTAAACTTTTCGCTCTCATTTCCATGTGTGGATGCTGTAGGTAGGCTTGGAAGGAGAGGTAAACTTGTTTTGTGAAAAATGAATATGCAATAGAAAAAGTAATTCAGAGTTGAATAAAGTATACGGCATCTGCTGAAAAAAGAATGCGTAGTCATTTGGGAAATGTTGCGCAATGAGAGAAAATGGCGTGGGTGGAAGAAACAATATGGAGAAAATCTAAAGGACATTAATAAGTGCAGAAGAATCTGTAAAAGCGACAATTTCCTAAATGACAAGATGTAAAGGTGAGGGTAAAACATTTTTTGAAATAAAAATGGACAATGTTAAAGAAATATTAAAACATGAAGCGAAATTGTGTCATGGAATGATTGAGGAGACATTACTTCAATATGGAAGTGGGTATAACAGTGCGAAAATTTGTGATAATACCAATTTTCAGAGTAGAATCCGTAGAAAATCGTGACTACGATTTAAAGATAAGGGTATCACAGACATAACATAGCCATGGAAGAGCAATGTATCAAAACATATAGATCTTAAAATTATACACATAGATTACTTATATACCACCACAGTTTCCTGACCTGTGCAGACAAACTGTATTTATAAAAACAACTGTACATCATCTGTGTCATTTATTTTAACAAATGGATTGTATTTGATATATTTTACAATGAAATTGGATATCTGACTTGCTGTTCTGGCAAACGTGTGCCTCTTTGACTTTGCTGTAAAGAAGGGCTCTGAGACTTTTTTCTTAACACAGAATCCGCTTATTAGTAAGCCATAAAAGCTTCCTTTTCCATATCGCTAGTCTTGCACAGCTTAAGACAATGTTTAGAAAATGAAAATACAGTTTTGCATGACGACACAGATACCCGAACAGCAACATACATTCAAAACTGACATTCATCGGCGTGTGTCTGAGCAAGCTTCAGTAATAGTACCAACTTATTTTATAAATTGGGTGAACATAGGACAATTGATCATTAAATGGATAATTGATCCCATATGCGTTTCACAAAGAAGACCCAGATCGCTATTTACATACCCTATTTTGAAAAGCTTCTTCATTGTATACACAGAATTATAACAAATTTTAAAATCTAGCTGAGTACAATCAGGTCCCTTTCCCGGTAATACAACTCCATAAATGATCGACATCAGTGTTAGGGAAAACTCTTAACCAGTGCCGAGCTGAGGCCGCCTCTACCAACGTTTCTTTGAGAAGTAGCTTATAAAATTGCGTGGTTATCATGACTGAAACTGGCGTACTACGCCCTTTAATATTTAATTTTCGTTCTGGGCAAGTATTCCTACTGGATATACAAGCAGTAGCACCACCGTCTACTATTCTGAGCCATCGCTGTAGAATAGCCTCTTTAATCATCCTGTATAAGGTGTCTATCTCTGTAAGGTCAGCCCAAGGGAATATCTCTAACTCAATTTCCCTGATAGCTAATTCTGGCAGGACTCCGGAAATGCATTCATATAAAAAAATCCATATACAAAACAACTTGGATTTGATAAACCGTTTTGAAAACAAATGTCTACAATTAAGTTTCACATTGGCATTTAAAAATACCGGTTGGCTAAGTGCCTGTTGCCCGCTCTCAGCACAGAGTTCAACTCTTAACTTTGTCCATGCTAAAAATAACTCCTTGTGATGCTGGTGTAAGACATCAAGCAAGGATTTATCCCGAACAACGTAGAACAGTGAATAGGTCTCTGACAAGATATACCATTTTGACAGAAAATATGCCCCCCAAAAAATATTTTCCAAAAAATATATAATTCTGATTTAAAAAAAAAAACAAACATTTTGAGGTGAAAGGCCTACACCTTGGTGGCAATGTCTGGTATATTTAACCCTCTATTTTTAAAGGAGTTAACAACAACTCCATATGCAGTCAGATGTCCCCGCTGAGCCCAGAGGAAATCTGTGTATACAGCTCTAAGCTCATTAATACATTTCTCTAAAACGGGCAATACAGCCAATCTATAAAACAATCTAGACATTTGTAAGGCCATAATAACTGCGACTCTCCCATGGAGCAATAGTCGTCTTTATTTCCATAGGTGACAAATAGACTTGATTTTGTTTATTTTTTGGGTCCAATTTTCTTCATAACATGCTGTTTATTTGGCCCAACATGAACACCCAGCACACAGATCCCGTGTTCAAGAACAGGAATACCCTCAGTTGTACGATTCTGGCAGTCTGTACACATAGGTAATATCTCTGACTTATCAATATTGAATTTTGCGTTAGACGCTTTGCCATACAAACTCACAGTATCTATGACATATTTAACACACTTTCGCTTACTTAGGGTTACCGTTGTGTCATCTGCATGTTGGAATAAGAGGCATTTTTCGGGGGGGGGGGGCTGAGCCTAATTGATTGCCCAATTGAAAAGTATCTGGTGATATGACCATTACACTTCACTGTCCCCGACACATCTGTATAAAAGATGGATATCCTTTAGCGGAAATTCTCTCCATAGCCAAAATGTATCAACACTGCATGTAAATATTGGTGTGAAACCATATCGAAAGCTTTCTCTTGGTCTAGCTTTATAAGATAGGATTCAACATCAGTCAGTTTCCACATATTCTATGATATCCCTCAAACAGCAGATAGTATCAGCAATATCACGCCGAGGGATACAACACGTTTGTGAAGGATCAACAACACTGGCGATGACATTCTTGAGCCTGTTGCCCATATAGCGAGACAAAATCTTGTACTCGATATTTAAAAGTGATATTGGCCTCCAGCTTTTTAGATTAGGTTTATCTCCTCTGTCTTTATAGATCACAGAAATTACACCACTTTTAATAACTCGGGTTAGCTCCCCTCTTCTGAAAATGTCACTGTACGTCTCTAATAAGGTGTCCAACTCAGGCCAGAAAATTTTTTCCCTGTCTGTGTTTTTCTAAGTTTAGAAAATACTTAATATTTTTATCACTTTCATGAGTATATCGAGCTTTCGATCGTAGAATTGCCCCATTGCATCTTTCTTGTTCATATACCCTCAAACTATGTTCTAATTGGAAAAAAAAACATCATGATTATAATTATCGATTATACTTGCTCTTCGATATTCACTCTCTAACTCCCTTTGTATCTTATTAACGTCGCAGTACCGCTCTTTACTCTTTTTCACACCAAACTTCTGAGCCAAACCCTTCAGTTTGTATTTGAGATTGTCCTACCACACACATATATCCTTCTTATATAACAGACATGTTAAATTCTCATTTATACATCGTCTCACCTTGGTGCAAAAACTCTTCATCTCCCAGTAAACTACTGTTAAAACAATACAGACCAGGGCCGATTTCAACAGGAGTAAAATCACACTTCATATAGAGAACAGAATGATCACTAAAGGACGTATTTCTCGCATACACAGATTTACAATTGACAACAATTTCCTTGGAGATTACCATGTAATCTATACGGTGCCACGTAAACATCATTCTTCCGAGGTTTCTTTCCCGCCAAATATCAACAAGTTTATACCTTGACATCAGCTCTTGTAATTTCCCCCTGGACGTATCATTTTCCAGGGGCTTAGATGCTGACCCGCCCGGTAGAGCGTCCGCTTTCGGACGGGGAGATCTGGATTCAAACCTGAGTCATACCAAAGACTTTAAAAAAATGTACATCCTGCTTGCTCGCCAGGGGCTCAGGAATAAGAGGATAGAGGGTGGACTGATCGGCCCGATGTCAGTATAATGTGACTGAATGAGGGGGCTTGTTGGGTGTCTTCGGCAAGTCGTCTCGGTGAGGCAGCACCAGATAAAAGATACGTTGTAAATCCGTTCTGCACCAAGGAGACACCGCCTTCGTATAAGTGAAATATTCTTGAGTAGGGCGTTAAACAATAAGCATTCATTAATTCGCTTAGATGCCCTATCTATTAATTGCAAAATACATTGCAATCTTCAAAGAATATTTTAGCATTCCCTGTAAGAAAAGTATCCACTTCGCTACAAAAAGTCATATCGCTCTGTATACTATTCGGGGCGTAAACATTTACAATGTCTATCATTTTGTTTTCTCTCTCCAAAGTCAACTGAATTAGTCGTCCCTCATTATCAGATGTTACACCCATAACACTGTCTACAAGGGATTTGGCAATAATAATGGCAACCCCGTTTGTGCCGCCCAGCGAGGTAGTGGCATAGACTTTGCCTTCAATTAGACGTTCTACTTTACTTACGAGTTCATCGTCAAAATGAGTTTCTTGCTGGCAAATTATATCTCCATTCAGTCCGTTATATAGACGCTCGAACTTATCTCCAGTTCATAAACCATCACAGTTGAGTAACGTAATCAGCACCATTATGAGTAGGAAGGTTATTTTATTACTCTCCATTGTTCGGCTTGTTGTAAGGCACAATTCTTCTTGCACGAGACAAATTCCGCACGGGTTTATTCTTACATCGCCTTTCAGTTGTAGACGATTGTAACAAAGTCTCAGAAAATTGCAAGGAAATCAAGGTGCGCTCGTTCTCACATCTCACCTTGTTTCATTTCTCCCATGTCTGGGGCAACCTCCACAACAGTTTCGCCATCGATATTCCGGCCAACTATCTTTCCATTCTGTGGACTTCTTATTCTGTGCAGTCGCAGATCTCGCGTCTGTTTGCTGGCTTCCATCGGTCGATTTGAACTCACTTGAACTGATTTTACATTCCGCTGCCGTGCTATTGTTTGGAATACTCTCGAACATACCCTGGTCTAGCCTACCAGTCCCCTCCCTTTCTATTTGCACGCTTTCATTATGACCTACACCACTGTTCATCTCTTCATCTGGCTTTAGGTCGGATTCGCAATCCGACACAGCGCTCACAAAGTCCGGAGTTCGTGTCACAGCTACAGTCCTTTGAACCGCAAACTTCACATAATGAACAATAGCACTTGCTTCCATATTGGTGACACCCCATACATCTGTACGTATGGCATACACGAGCTAAATGCCCTTGATCTCCGCACCTGTAGCACCTGAAGTGCGGGCATTGACGAAATATATAGTCCTCTGGTAAACACAAAGAATACATCTTCTTCTGATTATCGTGAACAACTCTGAAATAACCCGCATTGTCTCCAGTAGAAAATCTCAGGGCGTAAGGTAGAGATTTCCCATTCTGAGGGAACTTGACTTTCACGTACCTTGTGCCGTCAGTCACTTTGGTACCAGGATAAAACCTCCTTTTAATATCTGAAAGGATTTCCACGCCAAATTCCTCCAATTTCTTCACTATTTCATCATCATCCACGTGTGCGGGTAGGTGCAAAAACGACACCACAAGAATTCTCTGTGTCACACCCGTACACGCACAAAATTTACCGTCAACTTCAATTCCGTCACCAAGCAAATCACTCGATGTCTACAAGTGTTAGTTCGTATTTCTCAGCTCTCTTAGGTATACAGGCCAGTAAGACGTTCAGTCCACACACCTCTTCAAGAACTTGGATAACTTTCTCGGCAGAAATTTTGTAGTGACTCCAACATCAACGATCAGTGAGAAATCCTTTTCGTGCTTTTTACCTCTTCCTTGTGGCCCACGGCCCCCGGCTGTGACCATGGCTGCTGGAAAAAACCAGGCATCTCCAGTAGCAATGTTTTCAACAGTACTACAACAACAACACAATACTATCCTCAGAGCTCTGTAAACACATCCGATCACCTCGGCTGTCAGCACGGACTCCCTCAATCGCCTTAGCCGCTCAGCCACATCGTCACCGACAGCGAATGGTAGGAGAACAGCGGAATCATTTGACAGCAGATTCGAGCACCTTTTGAAACTCCGGTCTTAGAAGGGAATGTCGAGCGGTCATTTGTCAGGAAATCAATCCAAAACACAATTCAGTATCATCTGTTTGAGGTGTTTTCAAATTTTTCGGTATCATTTCTTTTTGTGCATACTGTACTGTCACCGACAATGACTACGTTGTAGAACAGCGGAATTATTTAACAGCCGTTTCGAACGCCCTTTACCAATCCAGTCGGAGAAGGCCATGTCGAGGAGCTCATTTGTCAGCAAAATCAATCCAAAACAAAGTTCAGTATCATCTGTTTAAGGTGTTTTTAAACTTTTCGGAATCATTTATTTGTGTGCATTCTTTACATAGGTTTGGAAGGAGAGGGAAAGTTTTGTGTGAAAAATCAATAAGCAACAGAAAACGTAATTTGGGGATCAATACGATAGACGGCATCTACTGAAAAAAGTGTGCGTAGTCACTTGGGAAATATGCCCAGTGAGAGAAAATGGTGCGGGTGGAAGAAACATTACGAAGGGACATTAATAAGTACATTTACGTGAAAGAGGAATCTGTAAAAGCCGCAAGTGCCTAAATGACAAGATGAAAAGGTGGAAGTGAAAGATGTTTTGGAAAAAAAACCAACAATGTAAAAGAAATAGTAAAACCGGAGGCGAAATTGTGTCATGGAATGACTGAGAAGACATTGCTTCATTACAGAAGTGTGCAAAATAGAAAATAAATTCAGTTAATACCACTTTTTAAACAATAATAATGTGAAGTGTTCTTCTTTAGGCTTGGCCAGTGATGTGAATGAGTTGAAATGAACTTGTCTCGCAGAGAGTCTGTCAGCTTTAAGGTTTGGGAAAAGTGATTTGAAATTGTACAAAAGGTGTAAGAGTTGTATATACATGTATATTTGAATTCCACTGAAGAGAACCCTGAAAGCAAAGTTATCCAGCGGCATTTGGGTTGATGCATTGAACAGCTGTTTGAGAAGAAAAACAAAACGTAATCATCGTGGATGGGATTCGAACCCGGCGGGCAGAGCCCAAGGGAAAAGTGAAGTTTATTGTGAAAAATCAAAAGGCAATGCAAAAAGTAATCTATTGATCAATAAATGACACGGCAGCTGCTTGATCAAAGTGTGCGTAGTCACATGCGAAAGGTGAGCAGCGAGTCAAAATAGTGTTACTGGAAGAAACTTTAAGGAGGAAATGTGAAAGATATTAAGTACATTTACACAAAAGGAACAATCTGTTCAAGCTGGAAGTCCCCAAATGACAAGATCAAAGGGTGGGTGTGAAAGGCTTTTGAGGAACAAATCGACCGTGTGAAAGAAATAGAAAAACCCAGAAGCGAAATTATATCATGGTATGTTTGAGAAGACATTGTTTCATCACAGAAATGTGGAAAATGGAGAAAATTTCAGATAATAGCAGTTGTCTGCAGGAATATGAGAAGAAAGGCTGTCAACTTTAAAGTGTGGGAAAACTGATTTGAAATTCTACACATGTGCAATAGTGATATATACATGTGTATTATAAGCAATGAGACGAAAATATGTCATGACTTGTACTGAAATGGATTTATATTGGAATTGTAGTGAAAAGAACCTTGAAGTAAAATTTTTATTTTGGCATGCCGTTCAATGCATTGCAAAGCTGTTTGAAAATTGAAACAAAACGGAATTACGTTAGACGAGGATGTATGTACGTGGGTATTTATGTATGTATGTATGCTTGGGTTTTACGTCGTACTCAACAATTTTTCAGCCAATTGGCGACGAGGAGTCCGTATCACTGACAACGACAGCAGCGACAACGTCAAATTTATTAGGGAAGTATTTTGCATATTTTGTCACAATCGCGGCGTTTGCGTGAACGATTAATAGTCAAAGAAAAGGCTCTACTCACCAGCTAATACCTAGAGACCGAGTCCACCCTAACTCCCAAAGAAGATGTCAGTGGCCCCTTCATTGTTGTATGTCGTCTTAGTTTCAATTAAAACGGCCCACGACCTTATCTTTTTCCAAATGATGCCAATGATGGCCGACTCGAATCGAAAAGGGCAGTTAGTAAAGTTTGTCCTCCTGTGGAACGCTTTGGGTACATTTGTGGTAATTGTGACATTCTGTTCTTTTTTTCCGACACAAGTATACCGCAATTTTGGGGAACAAGAAATGTATGGCTTCGAAATTTCGGGTACTAACTGTCGTCGGATAAGCACAATAATACCTTCGCTACACTCGATTATCATGAACGACTTGAAAATTTTCATACGTCTCTTCCGTGTTAAACTTCTGTTCGTCCGACGAAGACTTTGAATGTGTTCGTTTAGTGTATAGAATATGTACACACCTTCTTCAATCATCTATATTTGTGTATTGTTAATACAACGCTAGATTTCCGCGTCACAGTTTCGACTTTCATTTCCCGGAGGTTTTCTCTCTTTAATTTTATACTGCCTTGTACATCATCAACAGGCATGAGACAACAGCAGGCCTTATTATTTCCCAACAACTACACTTCAGGTCGTTGACCTAAACTGGATACCCGCTTTATCCCAGAATAGGTAAAAAGTCGAAACAAGGAGACGCATGTAGACTTAGTTCACAGTAGAATGATAATGTGAAATGTCAAGTGATGGACATCATTATCGTCTGGGTAGACCAGTGCTTTGATGACTGAAGTTGACAGTGATTCTGATCAACACAGGGACAGGAATGCAAAGTCTCATCTGGAAGAGGGGCACAAAATGTATCAATCAAACAAACCAGTAACTTAAGAGGTAACAGTTACATCAGAAGACTTTAAAGATATAACTGCATTTATCAGAAGGGGTGAAGACTGTCTTTGAAGTCTATTAAGAGAAAATGGAGTAACTGCTTTAAACAATGTGAATGTCGAGTTGGTGTATAATATTCCTGAGAAGGGCGTAAAACACCAAATTTGCTAAATTATAGCCAAAGCATGGAATGAACTTTATGGTCATGTCAAAGGCAATAGAACACAAACGACTCCGTCAAAGCGTCCATTACTCGTCAAAAGAGGACATGTTAAAATTACTAGTTTATAAGCTTCCTAGGTTCGGATCCTTTACGGTAAACAATCTAACCACAGGGCCATTGTAGTGTGATGAAGACAATCCAGTTTGACTTACCTGGTGACAATATATCTGATGTTACTATCTATACGGGCGTTATAGAAGCGAAAATTTCTCAAGTATGTTGTTAAAGACCAATCAAATACAGAGGTAAATAGGTGTCTTTGGTTCCGTTGCATGCATGTGCCTGGAGGCTTGTTGTGAGGGTTTCTTCCTGCTCTGGACTGACCCCGTCACCGCGGAAGTAAAATATTCATTGGTACGACGTAAAGCATGAAAAAAAATATTATGACCTTACTGGCAATTGCCATTGCCCATTTGCAAGCTGTTTTTAGCCACGGTCTTTCGGGTAGTCCTTGAAGTAGGGGTTTCATTCACCCGATGAAATTCTGATGCCATTGTTTTCAGATCGACATAACACTATGTAATATTTTGATTTATTTGATTGGTGTTTTACACCGTACTCAAGAATATTTCACTTATACGACGGCGGGCAGCATTATTGTGGGAAACCGGGCAGAGCCCGGGGGAAACCCATGACCATCCGCAGGTTGCTGGCAGACCTTCCCACATACGGCCAGAGAGGAAGTCGGCGTGAGCTGGGCTTGAATTCACAGCGACCGCAATGGTGGAAGGCTTCGGTCCACTATGTAATAATCATTAAAGATTTAACAGAAGATTAAATAACGATAACCAACTACCTTTTTTCCTTTTTGAAAACGTTTTATGTCCTTCTTCACCGAATCTGAACCAAGAATGCGCTATCATTTGTATATTCACCCTTGAAGGTATAATGACAAAATAAAACCACAGATATAAAAAAATTATAAAAACAAATTATGGCCAAGTGTTATATGAAAGATGACAAAACGGGATGAGTAGCTGGCACTTGAGAGAGACAAAACAATGATATGAAATGAAGAGCCATGGCTGTAAATGTTTATCTTCTGTCAAACAGTCACTCCGCCATGATGGTACACTGAAGGCTTGACCGGCATAGCTCGCATCATTTGTGGAGGACTGCGGTGTGTCGTGGACGATTGTCCGCTATAACCAGCGTTGGGTTTAGAGTACCGCTGCATGATGACGTTGTTGTTGCTGTTCAACGCTCGCCTCAGTTGATCTCGGTAACCCTCGTCCTGCTCCGGCCGTCTGGGCTGGTCGTATCCGGGTCCGGAATGAGCTGGAGGGTGGTTGTGGTGCGGGTGATGGTTAGCACGGGGGTTCGAGTCGCCGTGATGCCGGCTGTCACTGCCGGGGTTTGAACTCCGCTGACTGTCCCCGTGTGACTTTCCGCTCCCCGTGGACGCGGCCTGAGTTACTCCATCCAGCAATGGGAATGGATTATGAGTGTGATCGCTATGCATCTGTCTCTGATCATCGCGACCGACAGGCTCCTGCTGCGAAGACATTTGCAGGTTTTTACGTTGTGTAACAGGTGTTGACGTCATGGCGACAGTTGACCCCTGATAACCCGGAGGAGGAGGACCCTTACCGGCTTCAAAACGTTCGATTAAAGATGTGATTGACTGTGCATGAGCAGCAGCCTTGTCGTGTGGATTAAGCTGGTTCTGCTGGCCAGGACTAATTCCCTGGTAGCTCATACCCATCAGTTGCATCCCCTTGTCTTGAGGCATTCTCTTGGTGTCTCCGTGCTGTTGGCGCCTCTGATCAGCGAACCTGTCCTCGGTACGGTTTTGGTGCATGTTACCCTGACTGCTTTGCTGATCCTCTTTACTCTGCATGAGCAGATAGTTGTTCGCTCGGGTTGGACCCATTGTGTTATACCTATGAGGACCCCTGATGGAATGAAGATCTTGGGGAGCGTCGTGGTATACCCCTGGAGGAACGACTTCGGACGCATCGTACTTGGACTGGTTTTCATACATGTGGATGACCTTAGCGCGATATGTTGGGATAGGGTTCACTGGCGAACTTCCAGCAATAGTGTTAAACTGTCTCTGCTGTGCTCTTGCTGAGCTTGGCATGGTGGACTGGAGGTTGGCATCCCAGCTTTGGCGTTGAGAAGCCAGGTTAGCAGCCGCGTCAGGGCGAGGGTACGGGTCGGACAAGCTGATGTTACTCCCGAGGGCTAGGGGTGCTCTGTCTCTACCCCGAACCCTCTTCGAGTGCACAACCCTGGGAGAGCCCTGTTCGTTATTGTTCAAGTCACTCTGCTGCTTGGTCTTCTCAACCGGACGGTACGAACCTGTATTTGGGTCAATGATTCCAAATGAGGCAAAGTTACCCTTGACTTCAATTTGGGGTTTGGCCGGCACGACGGGAGGAACGTTTTTATTCGGTGACTTGTCTCTAGGTTTGTTTCCTCTGCCATTGTAAAACGCCACCTCTTCTTCGGCCTCCATATCACTGTCTTGGTGGCTCGGACGTTTCGGGGATTTCTTTCCGCTGATGGCGACCTAGAACGAGACCGGCCACTGGAACTGTCTCTGTGACTTGAGTATTTATTCGGACTGTAGTGTCGGAATTCTCGATGGTCCAAAGCAGAGCGATGTTTTGACTCCGGGCTTGAAGCTTCGTACCCTCTCCTGGAACCACCGCCGTTTCCAAACTTTTGCACTACGGTGTTACGTAATTTCACAAAGGCAGTATTAGATTTATTCTGGTGCTCTGGTTCCTTTGGCGATACCATTTGTTCTTGATTTGGCTGACGAGATTTGGCATTCTCCTTCCGTAACCATGACTTCAATGAAAACCCGTTTGATTGTTTTCTTTGAGACTCCTCAGGGTCTGGTATTGGTATCTGCGCCCTTCTGGGGGAAGGGGGCATATTATCCCCACTGCCCCCGTATCGTGTAGGGCTACTGTCCTTTTGGGAAACCGTGGATTTAGGATGCTGTAGAAGGGCATCATCCTGGTTTTCGTAGTTGGACGGGTGCACCTGAAGGTTGTTGCAGTACGGTTTGGATGGTTTCGGTGGTGTGGGCACAGGGCGATGTATATCCCCTGTTGTGGGTGGAGTAGAAATGATTCTTTTCGGGGAAGGGGAACGAGTAGACGAGCCATTCTTATGGTATGTCTGTTTTCTACCAGACGAGGGTTTGGTAAGAAGATCCTGGTCGGCCCGAGACTGTCTGTCGTGCTTGCAGTGATGAGGATCGCTGGGTCGCAGAGTTGAGGATTCTGGAGTCTCCCAAAGATTCCTACCGCGGACCTGCTGGTCAGGAGGAACGCGCTCTCCTGGGCTTTTGGTGGGTGACTGATTAAGCTTTGAGGAGGAGGTTGAAACCATCAGTGAAGGTTTAGGTGGTATCTCTGGTGGTGGATCTGGCAATGGAAGCTTCCTGAATGGCACCTATAGGGACAAATACATAACGTTAAACTGTGGTTGTGAAAGAAAACATATTAACACAATTTGAACATCTGTGGTACACTTAAATAGTTAAAGGGGCCTCGGTGCCCGAGTTCTTTGAGTTGAAGTACAGCTCTAGCTGGCTTCCTCTCAGGTCTTACGTGGGAAGGTCTGCCAGCAACATGGGTTTCCTCCCACCATAAGGATGGACCCCGTTGTATAAGTGAAATATTCTTGGGTACGGCGTAAAACACCAGTCAAGAAAATATATAAATTAAATAGTTACAATATATATCCTGCAAATTAAGGGAAGCCATACATCATCATTTACTTCAGACAGATTCCCTAAGGGCCGACACTACAACAAAAATTTGCTGGCTTGATAACAGAAAGAATCCTTTGCCATCACTTTTGATCAGACTGAATTATTACGGGCACTGCCCTTTGATCACCTACCATTACAAACAATGGCTTACCTTTTTGCCTGGAGTTATGGTGAAGTTGGATCGGAATCGTTCCTTTGCAAGCTTCCTCTGTACATCTTTCCAATAATGCTTGCAATCGTGCAAAAATGTTGCCCAGGTTCCAAAGAACGTCTTTGTGCACTGCTGAAGACAGAAACAATGGTAATTAAAGCCACACGAAGTCTTGCTTATTTACTTGATTAGTGTTTACACTTTGTTCTAGATATATTCAAACCATAGTACCTGAAGGAGAAACAACCGCCCTTGGCAATGTGACAGAGAAACCTTCACACTGAATGCCTTAACCGATCTACCTTAAGTTGCGTTCACATTGTCAAGGGTAAGTCGTTTGCGGAAATAGAACTTTTTACAAATAAGACATCGAGGGCGTTACCAAGAGTTCAAGCTGATTTTTAATGACTTATAATAAAAGTCTTTGTTGTACAGGAGCTGAGCTAGGAGTGAATGTTTCATTTAAAAATTTCGCTGTTGCAATGTTATTACACGCCAGAATAAATCAAAAGCAACAGGCCATCTACACGTATCTTTCGCGCCGCACAATGGTCTTACCTCTTCCTGTTCCCCATCAAACATGAAGTAGGCCGCGGTCCTTTGGAAATTGTCTTTCGTCTCGCGAAAGTGTCGTCTCTGCGACTCGATGCCCTCTTCAGCTGAATGTCACCAGAAAAGAAGTGGGGGAGGGGAACATAAATATTAAAACATTTGAAAATATCGAAAAAATATCAAGCCATAATTCTTCAAAACAGTTTATAATAAAGATGTGAAGAATTTATACTTAATCTAATTTTCACTGACTGAAATCAGCCATTATGCTAGCCTAAATAGTACATGTACTCAACATTAGCATTACGAAAAACCTTTACCTCCCACGAGTGTGTTACCCACATACATGGATTGTCTACATTGAATTGTATATCCTTCCATATATATACCCCCACTCATTCTCACCTTTTGCGAAAAACTGCAGAACGCGGCTCGAAATGCTTTCTGGAAGCGTGCCGTTGTTATCATATAGAAGAGGGGATATCTGCACAAATGCAAACAGAATAAATAAATACATAACAAACAAGCGATGGGGATAACTTTTGGATTATCATCTTTTTTTATAGTTTTTTGTTTTATCTGGAATGAAGTTGGGAAAAACACATCAGTATGATGGATTAAAAGATAACATGGCTAATTAACGACAACAGAATACTTACACTTTTCTTCACATGATTAAGATCATCACTAAGTCCACAAAGCGCGTTGTTGACGTCGTTAAGGGACACCTGACATTAACACAAACAATAGCATTAGATACAGAATTATGATGCTAAATGCATTCCATATAGCATGCAAAATGTTAAAATTGTTTGCACAGTAATAATGAAACCATGCTCCTTAATGCTTTTAAAGTTCTAGTACTCGGTGTATTTCTGTTGTTATAAATTTGCTCATCCAGGACAATCAGGAAAAATCGATGTACTTCGATTGCATTTCGAAAACGATGTGTTTTGATGTCCATTCATTTTTTTTCAAGGGAGATAACTTGCGAAAGCTTACCTGGGCAGCGTGCCTCATATTTGAGGGTTCAGGAAGAGAGTACCTTGACACATCTTGTGTATACAGCTGGCAATATGTCTTAATAAGGAACATTAACAAATTCTCGCGTCCCTCCTGGCAAAATGAAACAGACATTAAGTAGAGTTCACTGGAATGTTTAAGAAACTTTGTTTCAGTCTAAAATTAGATGTGGAAATAAGGTTTCAAAACTAATTCGGACATATCAGCAATAATTCTGTTTGTCAGCCATGTTTGTTGGCCAGAAGAGTAATTTTCGATACAGCTCAGATGTGTAGAGGTCATTTCCGGCCGGAAGTCTGATTACACCTCATGAAGAAATGGATTTATTTTATTGCTGTTTTACGTTCGAACCCATAACGACAACATTCGCGAATGGCTCCTGGGCCATTGCGTTTCGCTAGTGGGCTAATCACCTCCGCTATGGAGCCCCCAATGAAATATTTAGTGACATATTCAATGACGTATTGACATGGTTTACTGACCCTGTCCTCGATCTCCTTGAGAGTGGTCAACACCTCCAGGTGGTATCCGTCGGCCTGCCCGGAGGCGGTTCCTCCATTCATGTGGTTACCCATGGCTAACATTGTCTCCAGAAGATTCTTTAGGAAAACGCTGCAAAAACATTAAATAAACGTCAATGATTGCAGAGCTGAATGAATATGAATATGAATACAATATTGAACTAGAGCCTACAGGCAATAAAATATATTCTGTGATGAATGCCCAGGGTCCTATCCTTTGTTTACAAGCAAAGCACTAAAGTAAGTCTATCATAATTTCCCACTTTTATCCATCAACTGTTTGTTATGCAAGCTAAGAGGTTTGGAAATCGCTTCATGGGGGAAGAAAATACTATAATTAGTGATAAACATTCGAATTGTTGCCTGCAGGCTGGGAATTTCACCCGTACTGGCCTAAGCGACAGCAACTCTTCGGTTCTGTGTTTCAGGTTCATAGGACCCAACATGACTGACAAAAAACACAAAACTGTTTCCAGGAAAAAAAGGTTATTTTTTCAGTAAGAAAAAGTGTGTATATAATTAATTGATATACCATAATTTACACAGTCTAACTCTTTAACATTTATACAGCATACATGTATGAATGTCTACCCTAAGGAAGGAGCCGACGGAATTTCACTGATATCCAGCCAACGTAAGGTTTCTCTTCTTTTTATGCAAACTATGCATTAGGTGAGGCATACATGGTAGCCTATGCCCAGAGCAGTTATGGATTCCTGATCCATGTTATCTGAAACTTGTCAACCCCATTTCAGTTGTTAACAACACCCCATTTCACCTCAGATGACCCAAATAAACCTTATAAAAATGATGTAATAAGATATGCTGAGCTTTATGAATTTTCTCTTGACATGCCCTACATAATATTGAAGTATTACTTCCACTGTGAAATTTGATACATTATACAGTGTTTAATTTTCATTATTACCCACTTGTGACTTCTGACACGCTTAAAACAAGTATAAAACTAAACTTACTTTTTACATCTGTGTTGTTTATCTCAGGTACACATGAGTATGGATCTGTACGATTCTAGAATATGACATCTTCGTTTTAATTCCTTGAAAATGATTTACGTCGTTTCACATTACCACTGCCACTTGGCAGCCCAGGGTGACCGAAAAGCCACATGGTCTGACGATCTGAGATCAGGCCTAGGCATTCGGCAAAACCGCAATAAGTATTGACCCAAATTCACTACTGTTCAACTGTTATTGATCTTCCATATTCCGCGAGTTAAGCAATATTTACCAAGTATGGCACATACACACGGCATTCGATGATGAATGATTTTACAAGATGGCGGCCGAGTATCAACCGGGCGTGGGGCCCGTGAAGATCGAAAACATCACAACAACAAAACGAAAGCGATGACACCTCTAACACTGTGAAAACCATCATAGTTTCATATATACTGATAAGAATTTACCTTTGAATTTTTCCTTTGAATCATTTACCTCTCACAAACTGAGAGGTCTGGCACAACAGCCCGAATGACCCTCACAAAAACAACAAAATATTTCTGCACGCGGAGGAGAAAAAAATATATAAATATATAAATATATACATATATAAATGTTAAATTCAGTTTACTTAATTATTACTTTACATCTCCTCACTATAATACTTCATAAAAAGAACACGCAGCAAAACTGGTTAAATCTGTGCAGCATCTTTAGAACTATTTGTTTTTGGTTGTACTTTGGTCATCAACTTCCGGTCTGAAAGTTGGGAAACTGTCATGACTATATAATGCATTGCTATGCATTCGCATGGAATACATAAAAAGTGGTACTCGTGTGAAAACTTCTCCCAGCTTGGAAAAAATATTCCACTGATATACATACAGATATTATGTGTATAGTTCTGACGACTTCAGAAAACGAAGCTATGTCTGTACTTATCTCTAAAGGTGGCTTACTCTCCGGGCGTTCATAGTTGGGTTTGCCAGCAATGGTTGCGGTTGCGGATGGTTGTGGGTTTCCCCTGAGATCTGTCCGGTATGACCACCGTCGGATGAGTGAAATATTCTTGAGTAACGCGTAAATACCAATCAGATAGATAAATAAATAAATAAAGCAGTGCTGTACCTTGAACAGATTTCTTCACACGCCGTTCGGACATCTTTGAGCTGCTGATCTGTGAACATAAACCAAAGATATACAATTTAAAAACACGTGCACATAAACGAAAAATATGCCCCAAACCCGTGGTCCTGAACTGCGAGTTGAAAAAATTTGTCTGTCTAATTTCAGGCGTTCAGTCACCAACGTTAATTGAGAAAGAAATACTTGGGGTTGCGTAACAGCACTAAATGTTTGCATTGCGGTTTATAGAAGATTCACAGGCATCTGAAGCCTACATCTAAAGGCATCTACACAAGCTCTAAGCTAATTATCGAGGCCATAAAGATGCTAGTAAAAACTCACCGATATCGAAGAGGTAATCGTGGATTCTTTGTTGGAAGCGGAGTAACTCGGCCTTTTCTCTATAATGGTCAATCCGGGACACTTCGTACATGATATAATCTGGGATATCAAACTGACCTGTAAAGCGAGATAATTTCATAATTCAAATAGGAACAAATATTGCACATTTTACTCATAAATCAGACACAGTTTTTCTTAATGGGCGGGTCTCATACGGTTAACTTTGTGTACCATTTAATATTTTTAAAAAGCGAAATCGCCGGGATGGAGAAATTCGTGATGAAGAAATTCTCCAAATTAACTTTATTCCTCAATCTTTAGCATTATCTTGTCTAAACTAACAACTGCTGAATTTGATCTGAAAAGATTAAGAGCAAGTTTTGATGTCATCGGTTATCAGCAACTTTTAAATAAACTCAAGACTACTAATGGAAGGGAATATGGCAAAATAAATTAGTTAGATTTTGGTGTAAAAGCTTTCTTCCCAAACAATGTGTAACTCATGAATGAATTATTACTTAAAAAAAAAAGGAAGGTTACCGGTTCCTTTTCGTTGAGCTTGATGCAAAACTCGGTCCATGTCTTTATGCGACAGAATCAAATCTAGGAGAGCGTCCGCCCTGATGACACACATGGAAAAATAATAAAAATATAAAAAATAACAACAGATAACAAAAGATATGCACAATATAGCAGAACCATTCCTTTGATTTTTGTTTAGGTCAGTTTCATTTAGGCCTATGTATCTTTACATGCTCAATGTGTGACTACCATTCATTCTGCTGCTTGCAACTGTATTCTCAATATCAAAGACAGTGGCATTGGGAGTAAACCTAGAGCGGCCACGACATTGTGATGGTTGGCAAATGGTCAATCACAGCCGGTGAAATCTGGTCACTTGTCATTTAACCTGAGTTATTGTAAATGATCAGGAAAAGCTTAAACCATAAAAACTTTCAAGCCCCCCTCCCCCTCCCGCCTTTCCCACAACTAGTCAAGCATCCGGCTTACAGACTTGCGTGATTACTTACCCTTCCTCGTCCAGAAATGGCGTTTGAAGTTCCGTGACTGCTTGTAAGACATCTTGCAGGGTTACTTTTAGAAAATGTATCTTACTGACGAAAAGCTGTGCCCTATCCCGATCCACAACAGACACCTGGAATAAAAACCGATATCATAATGACAGCTGACGAATACCGCTGCTTGTTTTGATCTGAACATCAAGATAAATCGATTTCTTAGACATACATATACTTGTTATATATAATAACAGAAATTCATTGAAATGGCGGCAACTCACGTGACTTCTCGATCTGCCTCGTCGCGCCACCACGTCGTCGTACAGCGACACCTGGCTTCGGTATCCGTCACTCTCATCATTAAATACTCTGCCAAAGAAAATAAAAAAAACCCCTCACTTTCACATCTCTGAAGACTGTGTTTATTCCAACAGAGATGGCAGATAAACAATATTTCTAATTTACACCGATTCATGCATAAAATAATTATGTTTTACACAATAGGCGATGACTGGACCTATGCACTCAGCTTTCTGCCGTTGAACTTTGTTTCGTGTGTGTGTGTAACCACGCACTCAGAAATACTTCACATGTTTTACAGCGATTAGCTTCGTGGGCGACGAAACAGAGCGGAGTCCGAGGGAAACCACCTCACCACACGCCTTGTACAATATAAACCTCCTGACACGAAGTCGCATCCAATACAGCAAGGTTATAGAATTGGAGCGTACGATCGGTTTTTTCAAGGTCCTGTCGCTCGTAATAAAGATATCTTAGATTATACACCCAAACGAATACCCTCGAATGACAGGCCTACTGTGTAAGTCGTGGCGGTGGGTGGGGATACGTAAAATCAACCATCGCTTTATTATTATTGCTGATTATGCCGGTTATCAGAATTCTGTCAAGTGCGTTTTCCGTACTTCTTTTGGGTCCTCCGTGCAATTTAGAGGAGTAATAAAATTTGCAACTATAGTTTTATTATTGTAAAAGGTTTCGCTAAGAGAGGCGCTTTAAAACATTAATAATCATATTCTAAAAAAATGGGATAAAATAACAACATAGCCTGCTAGACCTGAAAGGGGACTGCGGGAACCTGTGAACACATGCAAATGACAAGAGAATGCCATACAGGTTTTTCGTTTTGAACTACATATCGTCAGGACAAACCCATGTAGTCAAACAACCTTGTGAATGGCGTACTGCAGGGGGCATCAACAGCACCCAACCTGATCAAGTTTCTTTCTTGGTGAATGCGCATAGCCAAACCGTTTCACATCATAAAGAAACAAGCTGGTGAAAGACCTCAGCTTAACTGACGTCTCCATCAGCATCTAGATTTACACAGTCATTAAATTATCGGAGGCACACAATGTAAGTTCACTGGGGTCTAAGACTGACCCAGTTCTCCAAGGGCCGACTGTCAACATCAGGTACCCAGCTAAACAGGACAGGCTAGAATACAACCCATGGGGAGACAATGTCAAGAAACGATTTCAAGCTAAATATATATCGTTCATATATAAATGCATTTCTTGACAAGCTGAAACTGTACAAATTAAACTGGGATAAACTTTCGCATTTCAATTTTGGGGCGTTCAATGCAGTCGACTTGTTCTACACTCAAATGATATTAGAACTTTTCGTCAAAACTCCAAAGAACAGCGTTTGCACGCATATACTTTACTCCCCACAATTAGAAAACCACACCACATTATGATTTATACTAAATTCTCCCTGCTCAGTGAAGCAGCAGCACATTGCAACCTGGTGAAAGCTTTCCAGTAGGGTTATATTTCGCATGTCAGGGGTAAAACAATACGGGCGCGAAGCAGCCTGGACTTACAGTTCTACGGCTTCCGTGTCTATCTTCGGTTCGATCATAGTGTGCCAAATGGACAGTTGGCTTCCAGGCGTTCCTGTGGGGGGAAGAAGAGGCCTGTGTAGTTGTAATAAACCACACTTGTCTGCATCCACTGAAAATCCATTCATTGCCAACTTATCTTCAGAGGCGCCACAGTACTAGTAATTCAATGTTACCGAAATCAGAATTAGTTCCTTATATGGAGTACATTGAAAACTTTTTGAATTTTTTGCAGAGTCAAGGCATGAATCCTAATCTAAACGCATATACATTTCATTACCAACACCTCGCTGACTTTTTGTTAACAAGCGTGTAAAACTAGATCTTTGGGACCAGTCATTTCTGCTTTTCGGACAGGAGTACAAGGTGAACGGATTTGCTCAGACACGTGACCCTAACACTTACCTAGATCACTGAGAATTATTCTCTTCCAGGAGATATACTTCATTTTTCTCCGCGGCTGAAGAATAGGCTTGTTGGGGTAGACTTTATTCCCGCGGCTGGGTCTTGGGGGTAAGGGAGGAGGAACATCAGAGTCTTGCTGCTGCGCTGATCCCGTCCAAGAACGGTCCTGGTCCAACTTCGCATCTGAACAGAGAAAATGTTTTAAGGTTAAGACACACTTATTAAATTTTGGCTCTGGGTAAATTTTACCTTGCAAGTCTCCAAATAACACTGACAACAATGTCAAACAAAACGTCCTGAAGAATTTCTACATAGTGATAGTGGTCTTATTAAGGGAGACTTTTCATTTAGAATTGCAGGAACAGACTGCTAGATGTTACTCTGTGATATTTAGGTCGTCAAGAAATACATTATCATCCAAATGATTTCAATTCCTCACATGTCAACAGGAACTGTGAGAATTTACCTATTGACCCCAGCAAGCCACCTTTTCCAGGTATAATTCCATAAGGTGACGATTTGGTGCTGGAATTTTCTAGCATTTCAGCGATGCTTCTGAGTTCATGCATTTTCATCATCAGCTTGTTGATTCTGTCTTCGTATGACCTCAAGATATGCTGATGTTCTTTCTTCATGCGCTTCATCTCCTCCAAAAGTTGCTTTTCATTATCAGAAAAGGAAAAGTTTTGATCCGCAAAGCGGCGACTTGATGGATCACCTCCCATGCCGCTCTCTGCCGCACTGGATGCATGACTGTTGTAAGTTCCTGGGGTATTGGAGGAGATTTCGTAGTCGAAGGGAGGCATTTGCATCCCCAGTCGGCCGATCATGTACGTATCCGGGGCCTCTTCCGGAATAACGGAATGATCACGTGACGACGCCATGGATGCTGAATGGGTGGATTTGGGGTAGAGTCTATCACGTGATTTATACAGTGAGTAGGGATCTGCCGAACTGTCGGTGGATGTCGTACTGGCGCGTTTGTTCTGCCAGAAGTTGGACTGGAGCTTTTGTGACGGTTTCCGGCACTCTTCCGGGAAGTTCTTCTCCAAGTCCCGGAAGAAGGAGTCGATGAGGTAGCCACTGGAACTGTTGTCACGGAGTAGTCTGCCCTTGACGTCGTCCAAAAGTTTACTATCTAATTTATCACTAGTTCTATGTACATCTAAACTAGCCTTTTGAAGAGGTGGGTAATACGAGTAAGACATCATAGCACTCAAACTGCTGCCGCGAGGGGGTACATTTTCATCTTCCCATCGGTACAAGTGAGAAGAATCCTCGAAAGTAGTCCATCCGAAAATGCTTCTGATGAAACCTAATTTGAACAGGCGTCTGGCGAACTTGAAAGCCGAAGCACGACACTTAAACCTCCGCGGAGATGTATAAAGTAGTGCGGACACTAGCGCTGAGCCTTTAAACACGTCGGTACTATTGGAGCTTGAGGTCGGCTTCCGCCGAACGTCCATCTGGCAAAACAGAAACAAGGGAATTTATTAGCAATTCATTCATTCTATTCCATGTCAATAAATCTTCCCACCTTTAGTCTTTAGGGATAAACAGGAAAACCAGAATTTACAAAACGCTTTTGACAGCTGTGCAACGCTGGTAATAACAACAAAGTAACACATATAGGCCTTCACACATGTATGAGCTTACAGCATTCCGTGACACAGCTCAAAGCTGTACGTCCGTCGCTGACACGATGTGACTGCAAACTAAATATCTACAGATCCTCGGAGTTCAAACAACCGTACAAATCAGTCAGCGCTCTATTGTGGGATCCCAAAGCAAAACCAACAATGAAAGTTTCGGTCTTTGTGACAAGGAGAAATCGGACAGGATTTTCTGCTTTTAGACTGTGACTTTCCTGTCCACTTCTTCACGCGACCTGCTTGTCCCTGATTATGTACTCGCTGTGAGCCCCAAGTAAAGAAACTGTCATTTTTTGATTTAATCACGCCATTTACATCATGGGATCAAGATTGTGCAGGTGCGACACAAAGGTCTGTTAACCTTGGAACCACGGCTGTGTATATATGACCAGCAGAGCGAACAGATCACAGCAATGCGAGCAATGGACCCTCAAGCGCACTTTACCTGTCAATCTTGTGAAGACACTATACACATACACTTGTTACAAATGGCACAGATCTTAACTTTACCACAGCTGACAGTCCGCGGACGGACAACCCGTCCACAACAGTCTAAATTATGTCACTGAAGTTCCAGTTTTCTGACGTTTCAGCTCCAGTCTGGGGGTTAATAGGGACTTGCATGAATATTAGTCTTTTGAGCCAATAACAAGGAAGATATTTCTCCTAATTGTGATTTTTTCATGATCATAAGTAACATTTTACATAATACTGTATATTTTTGTTCTTTTGTAACATTATAAAATATGATACCAGATACCAGACAACCTTTACCCAACGCTTAATTGTTGCATTCTAGTGAAACACAGTAACACTAAACCAGGGAGTCTACTGTTTTCGCCTGAAACATTTCGCGGGCTCCCCCGTGAATTATGTAGGGAAGCATTTGTATAAACATGTGACAAATTCGACATAATGCATAACGGATACTGTTCCATTCAAGGTCAACCCCAAATTGACCTGTGAACGAGGGTATGCTTTTCAAATCACCACAACCCAGAACAGAGTGCGTGGGGCGGGTAGCGGTGAGACACTGACAGCTCACTGTATTCAGGATTATTATGAAATACTGTGGCTGGCTTTGGGTGGGGTTTGGGACATCATCCATAAGTAGACCATGCCAGGGGACCACAGCTAGACAGTATACACCATGGGATTTGCATGATGAGTCGGTAATACCGTCTGCTCTGTACCCCAACTGGACAGGTATTGGGCAGGTGTTATAAAATATCTACAATAGACATGTGCCAAGAGACATGTATACTCAACTCGAGGAGGTTTGGTTGGAGACAAAACTACTGTCGTTTTCATGTGTTCCACATTGCACATAGAAATACCATGGCGACAGGTTCTGTGGGCATTACGTCTGAACCGTAGTACAATGTGTACGTGACTGAAAGTGTGTTGAGTGGATCAGGTAACAGGCGTGGAGAGAAACGTAAAAACGGATCAAAATCCCGCACAACAGCATTACGTTCTGCTTGTTGCCGGGTTACTAGTCTCAACTTACACTTATGTACCTTAAGTGAATGAATCATCACGGCTCTACGCCACATCGGCAAATTACAAACATATCATGGCGTTCTGAGAGTCATGCAACATGAACAAAAATGCTGAGATTGAATACAGATACAGATATCTGTGTGATGCAAACAAAGGTATGTCAGGCTTACAGACCACTTATTTCAACCGGCTGCTAAACCCTCTCGTTTTACATCACTGATACTTGTATTACTTCTTGAAAATAAATTGAACGATATGCAAAATCTGCTTATCTGGTCTATGTTTTTCCGATGGGTGAGCTTCATTTATTCACGCCCAGATAATGATAGCACGTTCATAATTAAAACGTATGTTTTGTCTCTTTTTACTCCCACGCAAAACACGTCCAGGACTGATTTATGATATAAAAAAAATAAAAGAAGCTTACTTGAGTATTCAGTTTTGCTAAATCATGCACCTGTTAATGTGACTGTAATGGACTATTTTATATCTCTCTCTTAAATCTAATGCCATAAGGGAAAAGAAGCCCCCAACATCAGACCTGGAAACTGTAAACCAATGGCCACTTTCCAAGAAATCTACAGCGCATGTATACTCGTCACACAACTTGATAATAAAACCTCAAAAAGATAATTTCATTAAACCACAGAAGAGTGTGTGAATTATTTGTGAGCATGGACCGAGCTGTTCTCTATCAAATCTATCAAAGGACCTCTGGCACCAGCCACACGCCCATTCTGACATAACAAACGCCTGCTCCCAACTGTTACCACCTACTACTGCATAGCTGTGTGTGGAATCAAGGCCGACCTATGACCTCTGACTGTGACGTCAGGTAACATGTGGTCTTCCGCCTGCTACTCTGTAGCCCCAATCTGTTTCTGTTCACTAACCATGTTTCAGATTAAGAAAGCCGCAACTCTGAATTTTAAGAGGGGGCTAACAGAATGCATCAACGATCATGTGTTCCCTGAGTGGCAATAATACTGCTTCTTAAACATTCGATTTCTCGTGAATACATGCACACGATGACGATGTCTACTTGTTCGTAAGCTACAAGTATCAAACACCATAAAACAAAAACTAAATATAAAGGACACGTACTAAACTTATGTAAACCGTCGAAGTACCGACCAAGTGCAAACTTCGACTCCATTAAACAGGCATTGGCGTGTATTCCTGTTTGTACAATTCTGCTATTGAACATAAAACTCAGTTCAGTTACTGGAATAATTACTGCGCGTAAATATAAAGGTAGATACAATATCCTTTTTAATACCTTCAATGAAGCCAAAGTTGACTTGTATATAACCATACATGTATCATACATAACCAGACAGCACGGTCATATTATAAGGAATAACTACGTATATATTCTATAACTTGTTTGTTACTAGCTGCATTAAACACTAATATGACTACATTGCCAATTAAGCCATGTTTCAGCGACAGATAATATGTGTATGGAATACCACAACGTAGAGCTGCCAACGATATATTTCTGCTGCATTTACCTTTCTATTCAAACTACAAATTCAATCTAGTAAACAGTAAAAACTGGATTTGAATGGGACTACACACCATAGAAAGCACATACCGGACTGGGCTGGGTTGGAATCCATGTTGTGGCTTACGCAGTCTACGTTAATGTCCATGCACATTGCATCCCTGGCCCTTAACCTTTGCACTTTTTACAACAGACTGAGTTAAGTTTTAGACGATCGAAGTTCAAATGTGTTTATATCGACTAGCAGTTCAGTAGTCCCACTGAGCACTGGGACAATACAACCTGTTCAGCAGAGCAATGGAGTCCGGGGCTGCCTTTTGTCAGGGTGCTCAGTCGGCGGTCAAGTCAACTGCGAGTCGTGGGGATGTCGGAACAGGTCTGGCCCGTCTACAGCTAGCTGGTGTAGAAATAGTAATCCCTGCTCTGTCCGTGGTCCATCGCCTCAGGAGACAGTATACTGACACTGTCAGCACATCGCGCAGGTAAATCTGGTGAATGATGACCGTTATCTGGCGGCCCGCCCCTACTTCACAGGAGGGTTAAGCTTAGGCTGTGGACATAAGCCAGCGCGAATAAGAAATTACGTACGGTCATCAACAACTTCAGCACGAGACAGCAGCTAATCTGGATGTGGAGACAGTCAGTTCCAAACTTACGAATACGAAGCATAGTGATTTTCCTATAATTTCTGCATACGAGACTTTCGAATGCCGACCCTTTGCATAGAAGGCGGGATCAATCCCAAAGCCTTCTGCATACGATACTGAGGTAGAGTAAATGCCTGACCCTTCTTCATAGGCAGCCAGTGCCCGAAGCTTTCAACGCAGGGATTGCAGAACTTTCATAATATAATAATACTGAATCCCCAAACTTTTGATAGAAGAGAGTCAGTCCATTAACAATACGGAACTGCAGACAAAAGCCAGGTCTTAATTATAAGAGTAAATTGTCACAGAAAGTAGACAACGACGGTTCGTGGAAAATCATTTCAAATCCCTGTCACAAATAAAGGTCTATACACCAGATTCAGAACGCCAACATGCAGCAAAGCATTTAATGCCTTCTTAAACAAAATAACCAAAGACATTGTGCTCACTTTCCACAGGTTCCACAAGTATTTTGGTGTGAAAATAAAACAAATGTAACTTAAAATATGTAAGCCATGAACTAAACTAGTGTATAGTTGGTCATTACGTGCCATGAGCGGGATTTTATCATATTTTTGACATTGTGCTTAAACGACGAAAGAAACTCTACGATTGGCTTAGCCCTCTATGATGAACTATGATGCCTCTGTTCCTTAAAATAGCAGAAACATGTCATATCACGTCTTCGGGACCATAAAATCTCTCCTGGATAAAGAGCCCCCCAGATACACTTTTTCAGTGAATATTGCCCGTAATCCTACTTTATACCTGCGGCGTCACAAGTAGACAATCCAAGACAAACAAGTATTCCGGCGAACACGGAATTAGTCAAACATTACCAGCAAACGTGTGGGAAAGTGGACCATTGCTGAAGGCATTAGATGAATAGGCGGATTTCACAGCGGGAGTTCATGTCGCACAACGAGTTCTTCAGGCT
This sequence comes from Acanthopleura granulata, assembly GCA_016165875.1. Classification (NCBI taxonomy): domain Eukaryota; kingdom Metazoa; phylum Mollusca; class Polyplacophora; order Chitonida; family Chitonidae; genus Acanthopleura; species Acanthopleura granulata. The sequence continues at coordinate 31,647,626 of JABBOT010000080.1, read as the reverse complement.
GCCAGAGTAAATGTGGGAGCATAACCTAAAGATATTTACCATAACATATGTAAACAGGTACTTAAAAATAAGAAGGCCTGTAATTCCAAAAAACAAAAATATCAAGGATCCGAAGAAGATAGATGTGGGTGGGATGAACTTTATAAAAACACATAAAAAAGCTAAACATTTTTATGATAGAAAGAAGGTTATGGCAATTTTGCATCAACCAACATTTAGTCGACAGACAGACTAACGCCAAGTTGCACGATGCCTTGGCTAGAATGTACAGAGGATCGAGCCGATGGTGTCACCACGTGGCCAAGGATACGTCCACGCCGCTAACAGAACGCTGATGGAAGCGGCGTGGTTCTTGATTAACACAAGGTGTTTCTGTGCAGCTGAAGGGCTGTGGTCAGAGTAAACAAGACGCTGGATATAACCGATCAACGTACGTGGGTCGTCTACTGCCGATGTTTGGTTGTGTCTGAGCCCGAGGGTCGGTTCCACATCTTACATATACAATCTGTGGAGGACACTGGTCAGCACAAAGTGATGGCTTCCAGTATCTGATACAGGATGAACACTGACTTAGTCTGTAACTTACTCTGCTATAGTAAAGTACCGCCTTACAGTGTGACCTTCCCCCGCCCCGACACTCTTAACATGGTATAAATCATACTTCTTTGAAATCTGAGAAGAAATACCAATATAAGCATCTTTAACAGAATCCGTACCAGTTACGCTCTTCAATTACACCGTTCATATTCCATTCAAAACTTACTCGGCCCCTCAATATTTTCTGTTCAGAGTTCTGTCAATTATGACATGAAACCCGAATTGCCTGTTTTCAAAATCGGGCTTCCGCTAAAGAACTTCAAACTTCAAACACTTGGATACAAAATAGCACGAGGCTGTGTCTTGTATATCAGGACGTAATCGCCGTGTGGAGGCACTGGTCAGTGTTTGTTTGGGCGCGGGGGACATGAAAGCAATCTTGAGATAATCCGATATATTTTTGGACCTATCCTTTCAGACAAATTGTCTCCCATTGTGAGAATTGTCGTTTCGATTGAACAAGAGAAAGTCAAGAGATCTACTTAACAGGACTTTTCAGTGTAGGAGAGGAAGTGGCCGGGAGTGGTCGAAAGTTTTCAAAGAGATTACAGTCCATCGGTCATTGTGAAAATTCAGCATTCAAACGAACCCGGACTTGTAATCAATCCGTCAACGTAATTTCCTGCACTCTTGGATTTAAGCCCAAAGACTTTTAAACCTATTGTTTGTAGTGTCTTCGTGAGATATGTAAACATTACGCAAAGTCGAGACTTAAGCCCCCGCAGGATACCCAAACTGATCTGTATGTTTACAAGGCAAGCCATGTCCGCTAGAACAGGTGGAACATCAATTTAACATTATGGTGGGAGGAAACCGGGCAGAGCCCGGGGGCAACCCACGACCATCCGCATGTTGCTGGCAGACCTTCCCACGTACGACCGGAGAGGAAGCCAACGTGAGCCGGTCTTGAACAGTGACCACATTGATGTGAGGCTTCGGGTCATTGTGCTGCGATATCGCGCTAACCGACTGAGCCACGGAGGCCCCGTGGAACATCAAGACTAATCAGCTCCTATTACTGACGTAAGTGCAATGCCATCGCTCCTCTTCATGGTATATGTGGGACAAAAAAAATGTCGTGAATATTGATCAGAAAGTTCGCTCGGTATTTGATTCGACGCACTACGGTTTGTGGTCAACGAACCGATTTGTAAGTTTAACACCAATCATTATAAAAAAAATACACCGGCCCATTTTAATCATAAAACGAGGAGCACAGTCTCGTTGAAAGGTTACTAGAATAGTTTCAAAACAGGACTGACTGAAATTAACTGTACTCAAATGTATCACTGTAACTAAAACCGGCCATAGAGTAAACTTGAGCGGACATTATTTAGCTTGCAATATTACAGAGGTAAAATATTTATCTGAATATCACGTACGTATATAGAGTATACACAGCTGTGCGATAGGTATTACTTACACATTGTAGCAGTCGTCCACTGTAGTTCTGGTCAGACAACTATAAATGTAGCTGCCTCAGCTGTTATGTTATCCCGATCTAATTGTAGGCCAGAAATACTCTCATTTCACCTACTGACATGGTTTATAAAACGTCAGATTTGAAAGGCCACCCAAGGGTGTAAATTGTCTCACCTGAATAAGGCAGATCGCCACAGGTGTGTTTATTGTTTTAACTGACCACTGCTGTGTCCGGATTTAACCTGATAGGACACAGCCCTGGGCGACTGGACAGCGGCCCGGTCAGCTGGACTTCTCGTGCACACGTGGCTATCACACGTAACGCGTTGACTCGCAGCGGACTGGTAATAAGTTCACAGCGAGTAATGCTACAGCATTGCACAAAAACAAACCACCCCCAGAATAGAGTGTTACACAAACGTGCAGGCACACGATACGAGAGCCCATTATTAACGACAGGTGACATACAGGCGTTAGTAAGCTGCTGTTACCTGATATGAGAGGTTTTGTTTACAGCAATCTTTCATGTGATTAGATCACATATCATTATACCCAACGTCAGCTTGATAGCAATGTTATGCAATCAACCTAATGGAAAAATAACGGGGAAGTAATGGACAAAAAAGAGAATAAGAGATCAACCTAAATGAACATGTATGTTCGTGTCTACCTGACTGTCTGTTTAGCTAAATGCATACTTATGCTGGACAGAACAGTGGCTTTCCTCTCGCGACACCGTGTAAAAATGCCATGGTTGTGTCATTAATTAAAAACGAATTTTGTACACAACATGTGTACAACTACAACCCCATGAGACACAGAAAGCAATTGACAACCTAATGTGTTTGTGGCGCGTGCATGTATACACGCGTATCAGCTAGGAGATACACGATATACTCAGCACAAATGAATGTGTATCCAGTCTAAACATGACCATTCAGTTTCTATGATTGAAGAAAACGTCTCTTAACTTTGAGAAAGTCAAGAGAACTGTGTTAAAATATCATAATGTGGTGTGATTAAAAAGATGGTAGGAAAAATGGATTTTGTGAAACTTTTGAAACCACTGTTTATTTTTTATCAATGAACCCTGTCAGTATTCGGCTACATTTGAATCCTTCTATGAGATTATATGATCGATGATTACACGTGATATACTGTCTAAAAAAATGCGTCATTTTCGTTCCACATGCTGTTCAAACGGAACACATAAGGTAAAGTAACGCCTTAGACATGCCCATAATATAGACATGCCAATAATATAGACACGAGCATAATATAATACAACCTTTAGAACAACTTTCTGGCACAGTTTCTTTTATTTTTGCTCCGCCAAGAAGCAGAGCAGGTGTAATGCCTTTGGTGTAATGTTTTTGCTCGATGTAACCAAAAATTCTCCCTAAAACCGTGGCCATAAACGCACGGAAACGTCGTTCAATTAAAATTTTACCCAATACCCTCTTTCCAGTGTACTGAATAAATACTGGATGTAGTCACTCTGTAAAAGGGCACAAACAAGTAAACTGTAGCAAAAGTGGTTTAAGTAGCGTATGATGCATGTAATACATGTATGTGTAACAGGCATATGAGTAACACTTTAAAAAAATAACTTGAATTGCAACAAAAGTTGACTTTTAAGCGTAAACAATTATGTAGAAGCACTTAGTGTTGATGGCCATTTTCAAACTGCTTATTTAACGGCGTAAACGGAGAGGTATACATTATCTGAGTGGTTTCTGGGCGCTAGGAGGTGATAAGACCGACTCATTTCACAGTCAGCTGGGTTTCTAAGCCCTCGATATTGTATTCAGTTCATCAGTTGGACCCCCCCTCTCCCTCCCCACTAACCTATCACCTCCCACACCACCCCGCTGGCGTCTTGTACTACAATAGCAAACAGGAACCCGAAGCCCACAGAAGTAACAAAGCGCGAGTATACGCCGTGAAAAGTGACGAACTACGACACCAAGATAGGCTCATGTAAGCTCTTATCACAAATCTCCTATATACGGTGGTGCTATAAAGCCAAACACCCTGATAGCTTCCTTTTTGTAGGCTCAAGTATAGATAGGTGACTGCGAAAAAGATTGTTTATCACGTTCCCTGTACGGAATTCCTGGTAGGCGACCTTAAACCGTTTGGCCCAGGCCTCGTGATAAAGGTTCTGCGGATGTTATAATGAACTGGGTCTCTGGCAGTGTGTAACAGTCACCATGCAGTGACTAGGTACACATGGCCTATGGCGAAATTCTGCAACGCACTGAGAAAAACCTGGTAATTAAGGAAGAAGGCATTTGTGCCGCATATTTCAGACGTTACGTTTAAGTATGTTTCCTCAAATTACCAATGATTTCGTGTTCGATACAGCAACGCCTTCCATCGAGAATTTCCGGATTTTAGACGAACTTCACCTGGCGAATTCACTCGTCTGAGAGCAAGAACAACGTTGTAAACCAGAATTTAATTATTTGCACCTGATGCCAACCGTAGTCAAGCAGAAAAGAAAAAAATATTCAAGGTGAAAATGCATGAATAATATAGACCATGTGTTAAGAACATTATTCAGCGAAACACTTGGCATTAGTCCGAAAGAGTGTGAGAAGTAATGTATAGTTATAGCCCCATCACAAACGCACCGATGAAGAGTGTAGTTTACTTGGTACAAAAGAATGAATGAATGAATGATCATCTTGGTACAAAATAGACACCCATATAAACTGTTGAAGATTTTCTATTCAGATAATGAGCAAATAGGGCACTTTTGTAGAAATGCATCTGAGGTATTATAAACAAATAAATAAACACCTTATTTACTCTATGACTAGAAAATACCGCAACAGTTTATCTGAGTGTCTACTTTTACTAACACTATACAGGCCTTACACGTACGCTCTTAATGGCGCTAACTATATATTAAACGTTATGAGTGGGAAAGGACCAGCATACGGCCTGCCGATATCTGGCCTCAGTGCATTTCTTTCGATGTTACGATTTGTGATGAGGATATTGCACCAAATGCATTCATTCAACGTTTCTAAAATGTTACAATAAATGTAATTCCCTCGTCAGTAAATATGGACGGGGCGTCCGCTTCCTAAATGTATCAGATTCCACTGAACATGGACCATCATGATGAGCGAAACTGACACCGTGAATATATGAACAGCACTCGTAGCGTAACTGCGATACATACTATCTGATTACCAGCACCTTGTAAATTAACAAAAACAGCACACGATTTCGATACTGATTAAATTTACACCTTTCCGGCATCTCCAAAAAAATGTTGACTGTGTGCTTCTCTTTACATGATCTTGTCTGAATGTCTGACTTCGCATACAGGTACTTCCTTGGCTATTTTGTGGTTTGTGTTAAACTCTGATTTGGAAGCTGGTCTTACAATTACTGACCTGGTACGTTCAGTATGTTTGAAGATTGGTGTACGAACGTATACATGGACGCCTGGATTTAGAGTACCATGTAATGTACCTAACTGGTCAACGATGACCAGTTTGAGTTTTCAGAATTCACAATTTGTTCACAGAAACCATTGCATATATGCTTGACCATTACAAGAGCGGGATGGACAGCGTGAATTAACCACAATCTGGTCACTATTATTTTTGCCACACCTACAGCGTGCCTCTACGCTCTCTGTCATCTATTCACAGTGAGAGGCTGGCCCTATTCAGATGAGTGAAGTGCAAACACTCATTTATGGAGGGATGTCTTATTGAAGTGATACAAAAGTGCAAAAACGGGAGCATACTGTGAACCCAAACACACAGGGTATATTTAGTGCTGTAAAATACAATGGAGCTTCACTGAATAGGACGATGTCTTTTTTTTCCTACTGATGGCTGCCCAATGTAGGCCAAACATCCGTTAGACGATGGCAACTTAACAACGCGTTTGTCGGAGAGCGGAAAGAGTATGTCGATCTAAACTAAGACTTAGTTTCTCCGATGCATTTCCGGGAGAGCGTCTCGAGCTTAAGCTATATCAGAATGATCGCTATGTTGTAACGTATATGTACGCTATACGCCAGTCTTTTTGTTGCAATAAAATTCTGTTTTATGGCTCTAGTTTGCCTCAGCATCTGAGGCACTTGAGTATTAATATGTACATTGTTTAGAAAACTGGCGTTATGGGTTGTTTTGGAAAATGAGTGTTGCGGTTAGCCACTTGGTATGACTCTTCGTGGTTTAGAAGTTATATACAAATGCCGGCCTTGGCGCTCTGATTGTAACCTGTTTAAGAAAGAAATGCTCTCGGTTTTCATGAAGCAATTCATATCCTCCCAGCACACGCAGATCTCGATGTGTTAGGACTTCGTGTCCACGCCACGCAGGGTGGGAGCCACCGCGGTTAGAATCACGGGCGTCTTCCAGACTTCAGAGAGGACACATGTGCAGCGTGTCTCATAATACGGCGCCACTTGACATCCTTTTACCCCTAGAAGGCTTCTTGTTATGTGTAAATGCGAACTGTTCATTGATTTACTTGCTGTGCTCTGTCTGTTGCTGACGCACTACTTCACCACTTAAGTACAATAAGCTATTGTACTGAAGAAATACTGTCTGGGTGATACTGTTTTCAGTACAGCCTGGCCTGTGGTGCTTTAATTGTTACCGAGAATTTTTTTTGTTTTTTTTTTTTTGCTGGAATCGCTCGATATTTTAAAGCACGACTGTGGTTTTTAGTGCACGGTATGAATAAAAAAATGAACATTATCCAACTTTTGAACAAAATTTAACGGATAACAGAATTCAAGTCTAATACGGGCATATAGCATTCCTAGCTTTTAACAAATTAAAATTTAACTTTAGCGTTTAGGCTTCAGTGCTTTTTATGTGAAAACAACTTATATCATCATTCTAAAAAGGGTTTCGTATCAAACATATCGATGGTGTAATTTTGTTCTCACCTGACCTGCGTACAGCACACCGACTATGCAGTTGACTGTGAAGGAAACAACTGAATCTAGAGCAGCATCAAAGAGTCTTTCAGCAGGTAAAGAACGAGCTCGTTTCCGCAAAAGACCATCTACATGAAAGTAGTTGGGAAACAAAAGGTTGTATTTGCATTAATGGTGTGTCAGATATCAAAAGAACAAATAATAGTTTACTTTGGTATTATTCAAGAATATATTGTGTGTACTGCTATAAGATGCATCGGATAATCTCAGGACATCATTTATGTAGGAGGCTGCAAGCCCAGAAACAAAGGTGATAATATGACAGTAGCAAATGAAGAACAACGTTAACACCCCCCCCCCTCACCTAACCTCCCTCAAAAGGACTTTACCTGCACCTAACAAGCACCATTAACTTGACTGCGCTTCTCAGATTTCTCGACATTTTGACAAAATTACCCCCAGACCAACCCACTGTATCCGGGCGAGTGCTATGTATCCGGGCGAGTGCTATGTATCCGCGCACAGATCGATGCTACATTGGTTAGTCATTGTCTGCAAACTATCCAAAGCAGCTGAGGTTATATTACTCGTGCCATTCAAACAAAGCGGACCATTTAGAATTCCACATGTCACAAGAGTTGCCTCAAATAAATCAGAAGTAATTGGACAACTCGACCTCGGATGAGAAGGCTTATTAATCATCAAGTCTCTCGAAGCAATCGTGGCGCATGGCGACTCTCGTAATGGAAACGAACTCTGTCGTGATCAGAATGCTATATGCACTGTCTAAAGTATAATATTCTGTATGTTGTCAGCAACTGTTAACCAGTTTAAACTTTCAACGTATTCAAGATCACGGCAGACACCTCATTCAACAACGTCAAGTAAAAGAGTTTATTAAATCAAGGTAGCCAGCCCTGCATATCAAAGTCACTTAGGCTATCTGTTTGCTGCAAGGCCAAAAAGGGTCACACTATTATGCGCATTAGAACATGGCCTAACTTACCGATTGAAACTTTCGCAAGAACAGGCTAACCTGGTGGTAATTTATAAACCAGAAGACAAATATTTTAAATATGCCCATCAACACGTTTAACCACCATTTAACATTCGATACCCAGCAGTTACAGTTGTACGGGTTGCCTAAAGGTGTGCAGGCTTGTAACACAGACAACAACGGGTCAAATACCCTAAATGACCTAAAGTTGGGTCCCCAAAAGTGCATTTTGGAGAAAAACTAATGTCATAAAATATCTGGTGCCGAAATTTACATTTTCCAATAGGACAACGTCCTAATTACCGAACAAACCTCAAAACACCTTTTTAAAATCAATAATCTCGCACAATCCAAAAAAATGAGCAACTTCGTCATGAACTAAATTTCAGATCATTTAGGGTAATGCGTATTACCCCGGACGAGTCGGAATGTTTACAGATAACTTCCAAAAAAATTCATACAGAGGAACTGAAGCAGTCGGTAATGAGAGAGCGTAGTGTGCGTGCCTGTCTGTCAGGTAAAGAATGGCTGCGTGGGTTGGGGGCGATGGCAGAGATTAAATAACCTGAGAATTACCTGAGACTTGGGGCAGGTATAAACTGACTGAGGGAGGTAAGTAACCAAGCAGGGTCAGTCTGACCCTCACAGACGAATTGAAGTCTGACAAGATCTATAGAGTCGTTAACTTTACCTGTGTGTGTATTTTTTAATTATGAGCCGAAGAGATCAAGGATAAAGAGATTCACAAGGTTCTATATAGGTTATGATATGACCTACTTCATAAAGACAGAGTGCGTAGTGATAAAGGTATATAGGACGCCGGCGTGTACGCGATATCTTACCTTGACTAAAGCTGAGCGCACTGCCTCCAAACTGAGGCCACCTCGTGTGCCTGAAGTCCCCGTGTAAAATGACAGGGGTTTCCTCGGGTGAGTGCGGCCCGCGGAGATGACCGGCTTGTTCTGTAACGTCGGCATTCTCACCGGCCGACTGAAGTAATCTTGCGAAGTTTTCATGGTAAACATGACGTGTCGTCTGGGGTGTCCATTCTCATGACAGAGGTTTCAGCAGAACCTACAGTGCTTAAACGCCCTCCGTCCGCGCATCTGTCTGTCCCTCACCCAGAATTACCTGCCTCTTGGGGTGGAGTCGGAAACTAGGGGGCAAGTCATTGCCATCCGCTGTCCTCAGCTGTAGTGACAGCGATACACCAGAGCTTCAGATCGCGGACGTAGGGCCCGCCCGACCGTTCCTTCCCCGATATTATAATATCAACAGCCCCTAGCCAATCTGTCTTTCGAGTTCCAATTACAACACAATCGCAGAGCTGTTCCACATTGCCAGTCAACTTAATTCATTCTGCGAGTACACCATTGCATAGTTTCTGAACCATAGAATCGAGATATCCAAATTCAATATGAGTCTTTCTCCATCACGCTCTGTCTCTCTATATACATACCTAGTCTAATTTATACCCTGTGGCTGTCATTGCGGGTAATGCTCAAGAACATCAACATATATAGTTCCCCTGGGTCATCAGAACGGGCAGGCAGAGAATAGAACGTGAAAAGGGGAGCAGTAACTATAGGGCAGTGCGTGTGGATAGCAGCTGAGAGTCGCCCTGCACAACAGATAGTATACGAGAGATTCCGGCAACCTTCAATTAACGGCTCATTAACAGAAAAGCCCCAGCCCATCAGGACAGCTCATCATAGCTCCTCTTTCTCCCTGGTCTTGAAGGATTTGCTCATCAAGCCTCATGCCATTGTTTCCCAGAGAAGTCGGCTGGTCTTTACAGTCCTCCTTTTTTTTTTTGCATTATTTATCGGCTAATTCAAACTCCAGCCAATCGATCATCGGTTAGGCCTTTATGGAAGGGACACGTGTTCCGGGCCCCAGACGACCAACCACGATCAGGGACGGGACACACACCTGTTGCCGGCGGCCGGCTGGATCCACCTGACCTGCCCCGGTGAATTAATTACCTGACCTGTAGCCGTGGACACTGACGGTTAAGATTAATATTCCTGTATACACCTTCTCAGGGGTAACACTTCGAGCAATTATCCAAAACGGTCATCGAATGATCAGGCTGACCGAGTCCACCCCGTAAAGAACCTCATAATTCATTCATCTTTTACACAAACGTCACTTCAAAAGACAGAGAGAAGTGCTTGCTGTCCTCTTGAGTTGGCAGTTGGTGAAACGTTTCGGCCTCGGCGTGTTTAACTTTCGACTGCGCTGTGACGTTAACACGTGGAGTGAGAAACGGGACCGTGCATAATACTAAATCCGAACGTAACGCAACAACGGAAACTCCACTTGTCATGTCTGATGAGAAAGGCAAACTGAGCTCATGGCTGAGCAAACCGCATGGTTCGTGAATGCACGCCTCTCACTATCATTCATCCGTCTATCCGTCTATGCGCTTTAAAACAAAAGAAAAATCGAGAACCACTGCATGGGCTCAATTTGTTTAATTTCCATCGGATTAGGTGGGTTAGATTGTAGCTTTAATGCTGGTAAAGTCAGAGCCCAGCGACATGACATGTAATGCGAGCGCTAAATCCCCCTTCAGAGGGAATCCGTGCTCACAACTCACGACTCGTACAAGCGGTGGGGTCTCGCCCTGCCCGCGGGCAAACAGCGACGACCAGCCCGTGTGTACCCAGAGATCAGAGAGACAAAGGGATCTTACAGCAATCATTTTATCTCCACACAAGCTGCTGCTTCTTTACATTGCTCTAAAACGCTATACGACAAAGCTGTGCTAATCATATAATGCACAAAACCATTTAATGGCCACAATCGAACGACTGGATTTGCCCAAATATAGAAGAAGCTTAAGTAAGGAATATGCCTGATCAGGAAAATATCTACCAAATAAGAAGACAGGAAACAGAGTCAAGTAAGGAGATCCATTCCATACTACACATTCACAAGCATTTATCGATACGATTTTTTCTCCTGAACGAAAGGCTCCGCTTTTTGATTTTTTGATTTTTTGATTTTTTCATTAAACGGTATCAGTTTTCACACAGTCGATGTAAGTTTGGCACCAGTGTCACACGATACCTAAGCCATTCACCACCAAGGAGAGCTGACAAAAGGAACACGTTAGTACTTAGTGCTTGGGACAAACGCTACTAGAGTATGGTTCATAGTGCAGGATAAAACACAGGTTTAAAACAATTGTGACAGGTGGCCTGAGCGATACGATGTTTGAGAATCGGCTGTCTGTGAAGCAATAGATAATGTGTTTTGAAATACTCCATATGTCGCCATTCCTAGAGATACCATCGCCATACGGTTTATTAAATATCACTGCTTCATTATTACAAGAAAAGAAAAGAAAAGAAAAAAAAAACACCTCGGGGGCAATATCTAATTCACTTACTAAATCAACGTTTCCATACAAATAAAAAATACATATTCCTACTTGACGATGTCCATATTGCAGAGAAAATGAAAAAAAAAAACAACAACAAAAAAAAAAAAGAAAAACCCCAGGTGGCCATGAGATGCATGGCGTAACGCATGACGCGATGTCATGATTTATGCACAGTTGTCATAATGTGTGTAAATGTCTAGTCTAACCTCTTTTGCAAGGCAGTCTAGACTGCGTCCGTCCAGACCATTACAACCGTTAACCAATCAACGTTCGAAATTTTCGCAGCAGGAGGTTTATCAGGTATCTCTTGATGTGTGCAGGTTTCCTCTGTACGGAACTATCTGCCTAACTTCCTTAACCCATAATCTTGACGACTTTCATGTAAGTAACACGTATAATTGAGCATGGTGAAAAACACCGCCCATGTAAAAGCTTATTTCGTTTATTCACTCAGTAGGATTCACTGTTACGGGTTTGCTTTGTGTTGTGCAGCCCACGGCTTCCTCAGGCATTGTCTGTATACATTCTTGCTCCAATTGCCCTAATCCCGACCCGTTGTTTGATCCCCGATCCCAGGAATGACTCCTGCTAGCCGCTGATGATTTCAAAATGTAGGGGATTCTCTGAGTTCACAGCATGACAGGCGTATTTATACAATAATGCACGCGACTGTTTTTCTGATCACATAGACGCCTGCCTCAAGTTCTGATGTGGCGCAAAATAGCCAAATACCGAAACATGCCAGCAGCGCACTCAACAAAATTCAAAAAAATATTTCATAAAATATGAAAAAAGCCAATAATACTGAACAAATGAAGTTTTTGACACTGACATGATAAACCGTGTAAATTCTGGAAGTAAGGCACATTTCCAGGGTGTAAAACGAGACTGATACAAGTTTGTACAACCCATATAGTGTTACTTAGCATAATCATATAGCTCATACACGAACACACTGTCTTTTAGTCATCCCCCCCCCCGACAAAGGCATTTCCTTATCAAGTATTTCCTGTACTTCTAAAGATCCACAAATGTGTACTTTCACCAGGAACTTTAATACATACACCGTCATGAAAAGGAAGTTGTCTAAGGCACCATGCAATATGTTCGTTTAAATGTCCAAGGTGAAATAAACCTTTCATCTTCGGGTAAGAGTTATTCGTCACACGTCAGGGCTACGAAATGCTTTCTAAACTGTCTCTAAATGGAAGTTATAAAAAACAACATTGCATCAAACAATCAAAATATCTAAATAAGGGTTGTTCATAAATTTTGTACACAGACTTACCTCCATGGTATTTCTGGGCATAAAACTGTGGTTTAATGCAATAAAGGTGTAACTGCGAATGACTCTATGTATCGCGCAAGATGATATACACCCGGGGCTTTCTGCTGGTCAGAAAGTACGACCGGCGATACGGTCATCTGTGATGTTAAGTCCGTTGTTCATGAATATAAGACGGCTTCATATTTCGCCTGAGGCTGTTTGATTATGCTGGACGTATCGGGGGTGGGTGTACAGGGCGCATAACGCCAAGTTGCGAGAGTTACGCGCCAAGTGCATGAGTTCTGGTGTAATGAGGCCGTTAAGGCGGTATTGTTGGTATGTTGGATTGGGTCATTATACTCAAGGCAAATCTTCGGTTGCGTATTAACTGCGACGGTCGATAGCGACCACTGCATGGTGCAGAGTCAGTTAAGCTAATACTCGATAACAATCATCGGATAGAATTTAAACCAATATTGGCCACCGAATCCAGTTGGACTAATTACATAATTTGTGACATGGATCCAGCTTTGCTGACAGAACAGGAGGACAAAATTGATCCAATTACGTGACTAATGATTAATTGGCCAAGGGAGGAGAGTGGATTGAGTCGTCAATAATCATCTATCTTCACCATGTTCAGGCTGTCCACATTAAATGCGAAACTCTTTAAATAATTACACTCGACGTGCACAAGAATATGTAACTTCTACCACAGTGAAAATTTAGGACTATAAGTAGAGTAAATGGTGTGAAACTCCGAGATAGCTCCCTCTGCTGGTGTGGTATCCGACAAACCGCTGCACAAAACTAAGTGTAACGTCCGACATTCTTATATACCAGTCGTAGACCATGATATAGGGCACCCCCAAGTCCATAACTGCTATACAAATGAGTTTTCATTCGAGTGAGTGAGTGACTGCTTGCGGTTTAACGTCGTACTTAACTATGTTTCAGTCATATGACGACGAAGAGTCCTTCTGGTGTGTGCATATATAGTGTGTCTTCTTACGGCAGGGCGAGACAATGCCACAAAAGTGCTACTGCCACTGGAACATCAGGTCGAAGAGACACCGCCCACCACACCCCACCCAGTAACATTACACTGACAGCGGGCCTATCAGTCATCTTTCTTACCTCTAAGCTCTAAGCCAGGCAGAAACAAGTAGCATTTTTGAAGTCTTTGGTATGACCCGACCCAGGCTTGAGCCTGGATCTGCCGACCTCTCGAGTGTTCATTCGAAGACAATTGAAACACATAATGATCGGTCTTTAAAGGCGAATCCAGTCTTTCATTTATAAAGAAAAAATATCGGTTATAGTGTGAATCGAGTGCAAGCTTTAAATAAAATAAGCCAATTTCTGCCTCGTGAGTTACGAAATGTAAAATTCGAACTTCTCCATGTCCCTGGCAGCATGGTAGGTTGTGATGAAATATAGATCTGTACATGCCATTCTCCGATGGCTTACTGTAGGTTTTCATTTTTCAAAACCCCACAGCCAGTAAACACTATTGCATGCTGAACCTTAGGCAATGTTTGCGCATGTGTACATGTACGTGTACCTCAGGTCACACTGACATCGTTTCATTCCATAACTATATTACAATAACCGTCGGATTATTTACCCCGAGGCTGGTCTTTGTGAAAGCAAAAAAAGGAATAAGCTTATGGAATATTCATGTCCACAAGCTTTGGCATTTTCCATGTCGTTATAGTAGTGAACCATGCCAGAGATAAAAGCATATTTGGCCGGAGGCCACTGGACCAGTGATCATTATTCGATAAGTTACATCAGTACTGCATGCAGTCCCGTGCATATGCGTTATCCATGAAATTCATGATGATTACTGCCTATAGTTGCATATGCTATCTGCGAACTGGGGACTGGGAGATAAAACAAGGCTATGCTTTACAGGAGAAACATATCAAGTTGATTACCGAATACATGTACACACCACGGTTGCACACAATACATGGACCAGGCGTTAAACAAGCCGACCAGCAAATAAGCAAGTATGCAAACAAACAAGCAGCCAGACAAGCAAACAAGCACATAACTACTGAACAAAGCAAGCAAGCAGCAAGCAAGCAGCAAGCAAGCTGACAAATAAATAAGTTCACAAACCAAAGAAGCAAATGACTTCACGGGCAAGCAGAAAACAAAAGAAACATCACGAAAGTAGGAAATAAGCAAGCACGTAATTAAAGAATCACGTATGTACAGTTAAAACAGAAAGAAGCAAGCATACATAAAAATCCGGGACCAGGCATTCAAACTGGAAACAAACAAACAAGCTTGCCAACAAGCAAGCAACCAAACCAGAAGACCTAAGAATTGTTAAATTAACGCGAGAGCTTTTAACTACATCAGTTCTCTGCATGAGACACGCCACAAAGATTTGTATTATATATCTATCCAGTCTCACCTAAACCTTATAAATTCCACGCATTTTTGTATGGCTTCTTATAATATTTGTCGATGGACAAGCCGCTAAATAGGCATCTGATGCACACATGCACACACTAGAGCATCTTCAACTCGGTTGACACCGTGAATGGGCCAGCACCGGATTAGGGAAAAAGTCTCAGTGCTACAGTAAAAAAGTATTGTATGTACAAAAATAAATGCATGTTTGTTAATCAGCACCGGATTTGCTACAAATAATCGGATTTTCTCGTTGGTCGCGCGTGCACATCGGCTAATATCCATATGGGCACGTGACAGCTAATCTGGCACGTGATGGTCCAGGTGCGTGGAGCTGTCACCAGAGACATTTTGGCATCAGGTCAAAGGTCAGGCATCAAGAGGCGGACCGCAGGAGTGAAGTGAATCGTGCATGAAAAAGGAAAATGCTGCTGAATAATTAACAATTAACCCTTCCGGCAAACTGCTGACTGTGGTGGTTTTTCACCGGGTTCGGACCGGCTTTATTATTTATTTATTTATTTATTTATTTATTTATTTCATTGGTGTTTTACGCCGTACTCAAGAATATTTCACTTATACGCCGGCGTTCAGCATGCATTATGGTGGAAGAACCGGGCGAGTAAATCTATCCCTGTGGCGTCAAATAAACTACAGTTATCATCACAATTTTTTTTAGTTAATCCTGCTAAGGCCATGACGCGTGAGGCTACCATTTAAGTATTTACTTACTAATAGCTAGAATAAAACCCTAACTAAGGTAAATTGACAGAAGGATGCGTTTCACCGGTGTGAACTACCACACTGTCGTCGCTGCTCTAGACTTACTCTGCATACGGATACTGTTGTCTTTAACACTGCACTATTACTATAGCAATTAAACCTCTGACTGCAGTGGAATGGTATTTTTTTCATTCACTTAAATGGTTGGCTGAAATGAGGTTGGTGGATAGTGTCATATACATCTGCATAGTTACGAGTAACATGGGTATACAGGTGTTACGAACCTCTTGTAATAATCCGACGTAGCCTATTATTTGGCTACAGTTCCAATCTCAGGTTGACTAAAGTTACCACTTAATGATGGTGTATGACAGTGTGTCGTAAGTTAAATTTCAGACTTGTTCTACGGCTCTCGACCATAGTGATTATTTCAGGCGAGCCGTTGAAATGTCGAACACAAGAATTCAAGGTATAATCAACCTGACAATAATCTCATTCATTAAAACTCTACTTTATCAATCGTGTCCCAGTGACAGATATAATGTGTATGACCGAATACATCTGTGGATACATTGGCAGTTCCAAAATAGCGCTGATGAAATTATCCAAGTTCGACAACTCTTCAAATATAAACTCAGCACACCACCGGGGCTAGCAGAGACGTTATAAGACAAACCCGACGCCTGCGCGTTGTATGTACACAGAATGCTATTAAATCCCTGACAAAAGACGCCAGTGGTATATTTTCACCTTTTCATCTAAACAAAACAGTGAGATAAATAAAAATAAAGCTTATTTTTTCTAACCGTATTGTGCACTTCGCGACATTTGTGAAGACTTCACGCTCGAACGCACTGGGCAGGACTGATACGATCAGTGGAGCGATATAGCACTGTTAAGAGATGATAACTGTGATAAATTTCACACATATGTTTAAATTCCGTGGCTTTGTGATTAATCAGCGATGCCCGCCTTCATATCGCACCGTAAATTATACAGTCGCACAGTTCGGTTTTATGAGGAAAACTCTTTACATAGAAGGCAGCAAGGCCAACACTACGCCCCCGGAGTATATACATATATCATGTTAAATAGTCACAGTCGGTCATTGTGCAGCTAGCGCTGTGTGTGGTACCCATTTAATAGCACCTCACACATACCTATAGCGGTTTAAGTCCACTTTACCAAAAAACCAAACAAGAGCTGTATATCATGGCACCTGTAAATGACCATACCTCAGATTCCATGCCCCTTTCTGACACCTTCAAATGTTTGATTCGTTTTTGCCACGGCATCTGAGCCAACACGGTAACTTCACTGAAAAACTGGTTTGATGGCATAAGTAGGTTGACTATATATACCGGTGATTGATCCAGTGTTGTTTGTAGAGTGTATATATGCATGTATCTTCTTGGCCTATCCAGCCTATCAAGTCTGCGCTCATGACGTTTGCTAAAATATTTAAAAAGCAAAATACAGATTTAAAAAATATAACAAAATGATCACCAACAAGATAAACAAGATACTACCTGGACGCACCGGCATCTCTAGCACACCTTGTGTCATACAACAGAATGCTGAAACCGGTAGGGAGATGTTATTCAAATAATGAGTCGCCCTTTCTTATCTCTATCTGTGGACAGGTTTACCTTCTTACATATATACATTGAGATAAAAGTGTAAATTTTATTAATTACTTAGCATTTAGATGAAGTCAGGCATGTAGACTACCTGCCTGGGTAAAAATGTCATCACTGAAGGAAAAAAATATGTAAAGTGTTGTGTTAGAAAGGATAAACATTAATGTGTGCAAAGTGAAGAGTACAAAAGCAATTGTGGTGGTTACTTGGTTCGACATGCTTACGCCGGATTTTGAAGTTCTCTTCTTATACAGAATGTCTTTACATACCGTCAGTGAAGAAAGGGGACGGGCTGTAACTTCACAGAAAAGAAGTGTTACATTGGAACTGATCTCAGTGAAGATAATTAACACCTCATGGAACACCGGCCAGTTAGCAGATTTAACCGAGTCCTTCATCAGGACACTTAATTCGACAAACGCCCATATGTAAGTGTGTTGAAGGCAAAGAACGTTTCTCAAAACAGAAATATACACACTTCAAAGGCCATGCTTGAGGCGGGAAAAGCCCACAACAGACGAACGCGTGCAATTAAGATCAGTTGACGGAAATCTACTCCCAAATTACACTTTGTAAACGATTTAATCATCAGACAGCACTAAATGGAATGGTCACAAGAAGGATGGAGTCGACAGAACGTTTATGCTGAGATCGTTCAAAATGTTTGGGATGGTCTGTAATCAAAGTGGGCGTTTCCTCTGCAAATCACAAAACAACACTGAGCAAAAACTTCGTCTCAAGGCTTCATAAATTACTAGATCTAATTAAAGAGTGTAATTATAAAGTCTCCTGTTGACTGAGTCAGAAGTTGTCTTAAGTTTCATCGATGAAATGATTATATAGCTTTACGATCTTTTTGATACTCAGCCCAACTTGCCTCAGGCGAATATATGCGGATACTCATTGTAGTGTTAAGACAACAGATATGTGCATCATGAACGTATTTATATGGAATTAAAGAACTGAACTACACTGAATTAAATCCAAGAAGACATCTTGAAATATGGATTCTCACGGCATTTGCAGATTGAAATAAAAATTTCTTTTCTGTGCATGTGGAGCCGGCATGTCGAGCCGGACTAAGTCTAAACTATACATATCAGTGTTATCAGTTTCAACGTTATTTCCCCTATCGCGTAAAAAAATTCGTTTGTAACTTTTAAAAAGGCATTTGGTTCATAAGAAACTGGTAAGTAATTGTCAAAAATATGTATTTAATCATTGGCGATAGACTATTCAGTTTAATGAAAGCAGACCTTTTTAAACATATACATGGGTTTTTGTTACCAAAAGGTCTATAAGGATTCTTGATTGAATGACAGTTTTCGTTAAAGATTAGGCCCTGGATTTCCGTACAACGTCCGATAAATGTGTTACTGTTATTTATTTATTTGTTAATTTTTTTTATTATTATTAATTTGTTTGATGTTTCACGCTGTACTCAAGAATATTTCACTTATGCGACGGCGGTATATGAGTTACATAACGCAATTTGAACATCGTATGACAGGGTTACTCCCCTTGAAAACGCGACACCCATGTGCTGAATTGTCAGCGAATATTATAGAGACTGATGACAATGTGTTTAATAAAAAGTTTCTGGTTTCATTAAAATGGAAAAAACACCACACAGACATCAAAAAAAATAATAATAATAAAAAATAATAATAATAAAGAAAAATCGCAGACTGGCCGAAGGGGAGCGGTGACGACCTTGAAGCTTTCACATAGGGATATTATAGGCCCCTCAAAAAGCAACTCATAAATTGTATGAATGATGATAAAAAACATTAGAGAATCTGTATCACTGTTGAAGTAAGCTGTATACATCTGCAGTCTTGAGTAAGCAAAACTTCAGAAGATCCAATGGTATGGCAAATAAACTACCAACGGGTCGTTGTCATTCAGTCATTCAATAACTGACCCATATTTGAATTTTGTAGAGTTATTTATATGCGCAAACTCTTTATTTCTGGTTGAATTCTGTCTAGCGCTGGATAATTTACAGATGCAAAAAGAAAAGCAAGACAAAAACGAAACATATACATTTTGGGTGTAGAAAAAAAATCTAAGACAAAACCCCCATGTAAAAAACACATTAACGCACCACTAGATATGAACATGTTAAATTCTGCAGGTGCAATTAATACTAAGATGCTGGTTGTGTTTATGCTGTTCATATCGCTTACATCAGTTGCCAACTCCGATCAGGTCGAAAATCGTGGGAACTACTTGCAGTCGTTTACTTCTACCCCCGGGGGTATACAACATTCCTCACACGTTTGCTCCATTACAAAGAGTGCTAAAGAATACTTAATTACTAAACTATGGTGCGACAATGGTAGAGCCCGCGAGGAGAATCACACAAGAGTTCTGGCGTGTCATATTCCAGGAGAGTCACATCAAAAGCGCCTGACGTCTATGTTATTATTTTAAATATTTATTTCAGGGTCGTGTATTTTTTTTTTCTTTTTTTTTGCGTATATTGGAGATGTATAACCGACAATTGCCAAAGTGAACTATCGGGTTTTTTTGTCCTTGGAATTTATCTGGTCACATTAAGCCCTGAAATAATTAAATGTTAACGTCTATAGTTTGAGGATGATATATAAAACACTCGCACAAAACAATCCTACGTATAAACGCCACCTGATAAACTCAGCAGGTGTATAGGATTGCCTCTAAGGATGCCGGATGTGGTCACTCAACATTGTTATACGGTCTTTAACGGTCTTTACGCCCGAATTTGAACTCGGTTGCGGGTAAATTAAGCTTTTATTACATATACATATATTCTTGACGGGAATTTATTTCCTTATATATTGCAACCATATATGGTTTTATGCACCTTTCCGAAAGCGATTTGTGTCAGTTATACTGTTAAACTGTTTGCTAAACATCTGGATATAATTTGGTTTGGGGGTTGTGAAAGCGACCAGACATTAAATAAATAAAATTAGGTACATGTACATTAATATGTATATACTGAAAAGAAACAGCTAATAGATTTTTCTCTAAGTTATTAAAGAATGCAGAGCAAAACTAACTTTAACAAAGCCAATTGCGTGTTGATGGACGTGGAAAATGGTCGGAGACTCCTCTAACACCTCTAATGCTGTGATAACATTATAAAATAATGCAAAGAGTGTTTGTGATTCTTTTCATAAACAAAAAACACTAAATATATTTCGTGATCATGTCGTATTAAATGACAACATGATCAGCTTTACAGTATTCTCTTATGACTTGTTAGCATGTCTTCATGAGCACATCATGTTGATAAGCAGGTCTAATTGATAATCTACATTCTGGTTTTCCTGTTCCGCATGGCTGGAGTCCAGCTCTCTAATTAATTAAGATCATACAGTAAGTGTATTTAACAACCCGCTCAGACCTCTGGCGGAACAATACTTGCTAATCTCGCATATCACAGGCATAGCTTAGCATAATCCCCGAGATCAGATATATACACCGAATGTAGTTCCACAAAAATGTCTCATTTTGTGATTATCTTAGGTACGTGTCAGTATGTTAACATGTTAGTAACATATTACCTTATGGGCTGGCACGTGTGTATTTATTAATTTATTTATCTGATTAGTGTTTTACCACGTACTCAAGACTATTTCACTCATACCACGGCGGCTAGCGTTATGGTGGGAGGAAACCGGGCAGGGCCCGGGGGAAACCCACGACCATCCGCAGGTTGTTGGCAGACCTTCCCATGTATGGCCGGAGAGGGGGCCAACATAAGCTGGATTTGAACTCACTGCGACCGCACTGGTGAGAGGCACGGGGACATAACGCCGCCCTGGCGCCCTTAACAGCTCGGCCACGGAGACCCCGGGGTCGTGTGTAAGTTGAACGTCTGTCAGTGTCGGCAAGAGGATGAGTTCGAACAGCCAAACTTTGGCCTGCGGTCACTTACCCGAAGGCCTCTTAACGTTAATACTAGAACGTAACTACCATGGCAACCAGCATTGTTGGCATTATGTCGCCTTGGTAGTTAAGAGCTCGTAACGTTAAGGGAGCTTCGTGCGTGTGGGCCCGTGATTGTTGATTTGTCACCGCATCGTCATACGTTACATGCCATCGTCTATACGTTAAATGATATCCGATTACGTGTGAGATGAGAAGATATCATACAACCCATTTCTGTGACCTAGACCGCAGATTTAACTCCACACTTGACATACTTTTCATAAAATAATTCCGCTTTTCTAGCCATGAAGATATTGGTGTCCACAAGAGACAAGGAGATAGATTGTAATTTTTTTTTACACTGATAATCTTTGAAGAATGTGCCAGATTCAGTTAACTATGGTCACAACATTTTTCTAGATTAAACGTCCCATTGAGCTGTTTGGAATGAACAGTTTACGACATAAAGCATAAAGTCCACGTTATGTGCGGTGGAATAAACATCACTAAAGCAGACCAGAATGTCGCGCTTATTTCTTGAACATTCTCGACCTTCACTTCCAAATACTTACATCAGTACCTGCATGTCAATGACCCGCGAATATTTCGCCCACCTACATAGCTGCTGATGTTGTTGAATACATTTGCTGAAAAAATGGTTTGGATTAAGGAGCAACAACAAGAAAAAATCCTCAGGAATGTGAATTTAGATAGATTACATCTACGTTGCTTATTAAGAACGACCTAGATCAACAGGAAGTAGAATGGATAAAAAAGCACGCGGATTTTGACAATCAGTCTGCGTGATGTGACACATTGGACAGCTAATGAACTGCTGGCAGTGATACAATATTGTGTCCGACGCTAAACAGCAGTCCTCATAAATCAAATCATATGCAAGGTGGAGGAGGATTCCACATGAATGACAGTTAAATAGAAACATATACACATCTCGATTAGTTTAAAGCTTCGTTGTGCATGAATCAACTGCTTTTCACTTTTTAAATTCGTAAATCAATAATTAACTTTGTCATGTGTTGGCACCAACTATATGCATCCAGACAACCTATTTGCTATAATCAGAAATTCTCATACCATTTGAGAAAATTGGTCAGCAAATTCTCTTCGGTGTTCCATTTCCAGTTCAGAATGTATTTTCAGCTCTCGTGTTAATGGTCTTTTAAAAAGATTGTTTAAAAGATTTTTGATATCATATTTTAAAAGATAATTTTGAATTATTATAAAGAGTATGATTACGTGTCAGGCTTTTGCGCCAAATAACATTTGTAAAAGTGAGACTCCACGGTCGAGGTGGTCTGCACGCTATGCGGCATCGCAATTATCCAAGAGCCTCGCACCGAGGTTTGCCAGCAACCTGCGAATAGTGGTACCCCTCTGCCCCAAGCTCGGAGCACTGGTTTTCAATGGTTTCTTAGCGACGTCTTCGTACGTCGACTCCATGACACATGCTATAGGCACCACTTATCATACAACTGTTCTTATGTAGGTAAACACAGGAGAAAGTCACGAACTGTATTAAGTACGGCTTAAAAATAGCGACAATAAGTCAACAAACAGCTCCGTGACAAATACTGTGTTTGGGAAACATGGTTTGTAAAACTGAACCTGCTGAGAGTTCTAGTGAGGCTGTGCGGTCCAAAAAACTTAAGCAATGGCCTCCAGAAATACATATGAAAGTTTTTCCAATTATCTGAGTCACAAATGGAATCTGAAATGTTCAGGCATTTCCGATGACTCACTATTAACGTCTCTAGCATCTTTGCCTTCTACAACTTGTTTTCTGAAAAGTTTTACGGACGTTATATTCACAAGTATGGAAGATATCGTCTTGTAATGAACAGAATGCTTTCTGAACTTCCTCATCTGAAATTCAAAGCTGATGGAGTAACATTTGATTCATTGGAAACTTGGAATCCCTGTCAAAACGATGTCAATTTCATAGTGAATTCTAGCTAATATACAGAAGCAAATATACTACCGTATCAGCGTGAACCAATAGGGGACAACGTTAAAGTTCAAATTTATGACACCAAGAACTCTGCCCAGTTATTAATATTTGGCAGTTTTGAGGAGATCAGAACCAAATATTAAAAAATTTTCTATATTTTATACTTCCATTCATATTCGACAAATTTACTCCGCATACACAAATAGAAAAGTTCATAACCAAGCATACTTTTGTATCTTGTAATAATCTTGTAATAATCAAGCATAATCTTGTATCTCCAGTCTCTGAACAAGAAGTTCAGGGTCTGTGAAGTATTCATTGGCATCGATACACGATAAAGGCAGAGTGGTTTCGTCTAAGTCAGACTTCCATGGAAATTGGGGCTTGGATAAATAATATAGACGTTAATAATTCAGATGAAAAGAACAGGGCACCCATGAAGGATTAAAAAAGGAACTACGAACAGGTATCGTATAGCACAGTAGGCCACGCAGGTCACACAGGCATCACAGACAGAGTTCACCCGTTCATGCGTAGTAATTACCTTTGGCCACGACAGTCCCACATTTCGTGTGCTTCCCTCACCTATATCATGGGTAATAGCTTACACACCTCTTTAGGGCCGTCGAGGCCATGTAGTTCAAGTCGTCACTTTGCCTTTGGCCAAATTGTCAGAATTAGATCGGCTCATTACCAGCCATCCGAATCACCTACAACTGCGAGTCATGAATTTGCATAGTACAGCACCTGAAAAAAGTGGAAGCCTGTTGTTGTGTCAGTACTGTCAGAACAGGTTAGGAGAGACACAACTGTTCGTAAAGTTTTGTGCACAGCTTGAAATTTGTGCTCATAGCGTGTATTAAAGCCACGTTAGGCTGTACCTTTCATTTAAGGAAGACTGCATGAACTGACATGTTACATTTGGTGTATATAAAATCAGACCAGGCATTAAATTTAAGATGTACACTATTTTTCTGAGTGAAATGGTTGAGTGGATTCTCTTCTTTACAGATCAAAAGTCAACACCAACGTCTTACACCCATACCAAAATGATGCCAAATGTTTACTTTTAAACAATTCAGTCTGTCATAAACAGCGATTCAGTTTAGTAGCAACATGTAGTTATCATTTAAATATATGGACATAAGTATTAGATATCAATATCTTGGGGGACTCCATGGCTCAGTCGGTTAGCCCTACGTGGGAAGGTTTGCTGGCAACCTGCGGATGGTCGTAGGTTTCCCCTGGATTCTGCCCGGTTTCCTCCCACCATAATGCTGGCCGCTGTGGTATAAGTGAAATATTCTTGAGTACGGCGTAAAAAACCAATCAAATAAATAAATCAATCAATCAATATCTTCTGCATACACATCTGCACCTTTCAAACAGACAACACAGTTACCTTGTGCCAATAATTGTCGGCAGTTAATTACGTCAGTTGAGCATTTATATTTATGTCCATAACATTGACACAGAAAGTTACAATGTGAGTCTCTAAATATTTGTTTAAAAATTGTTTTCTAAAGATGTTGATTTCAAGATTAACAATCACCCTTCCTTTAGCCATGGCAGTTTTAAGCAAAAAAACAATATCCACAACACTGAAATTGGAGAAAGATGGTTACAGTTGTCTTTATCTGTTTCAAAATTGTCTTCCAGAGACGATGATATCACGATTAACGGTCTTTCTTTCATCTAGCTGTTAAGCCATGAGAGATTCACGCAGGACAAATAAACCTCCATATACAATATATATCTTTCAGGCTTCTAGCAACTGTGTGATTTCTGATCAATGCATATATGTAACAGTTCGTGGAAGGTTTTAGTGCTGGGCATATACGGTAACCTGAGTGGGTGAAGGAAAATTGCACACGGCGATACACATATTAAAGCATGTGCGAGATCGTGACTAGCTGTTAGCACAAGAATCACTGGTTGATACAGTTAGCTAACGCAACACTGGCAGGGAAATGGCATTGGGTTATTTATCAACAACTATATTTTCAGCTGTCTGCGTGCCATTCGATTAACTGACTGGACAATGAACGCTTATCTCTACCTACCGCCGCCACCGGTGTGGTTGGTTGCTGACCAGCCCCCTCTGATGACGTTGGCCAGCAGGGCTGCCTTAAAACCTGGTTAATAACCTGGTACATCTGTTGCCATGATTGGACAGGTAAAAAACTGGTACTATATAGCAGATGCTCACATGATGGGCTATACTACATGCACGTATACATACTGCACACCTTAGGTTGGTGATATAGAAGCACAACTGGATTTACACTTCACGTTGTCGCTGAATTGTAGCGGTCTCTAACACCGGTTCAAAGTAGAGATATCGGAATTTGAAAAAGCATAACTTTCAATTGCACAAACTATACTTTAGTCATGCTATACATCCACAGTAAATGCATATATATTACGGTTCGAACACCACACTGAACTATAGTCCAAATGCATGTAGAACTTTCAGCCCATATTTGTGCACTTGATAGCGTGTATGTGTATGTAACGTTACTGCAATAAAACGCCGCAGATGTCACCATAGGTTAGCTAAGACGCCTACGGCAGTGTGCTAAAACATATGGTTATGTTTGGACAGCCCGGCTAGGCAAATTACAAGCCAAAGAGCTCGTGTAACCTTTGGATAGCAGGTATTTGTGTAATTATTCCAGCAGCAGTGTATACACCTAACCAACAAGCCCGAAATCCACATGCCTACCGCTCACCCCTAATAACAATTATAGCTGGATACTGGAATGTCATAAGGAGGCAAATTCCAGAGTCAGTCAGTAATACAGATTTGAAATGTAAAATGACGTTAGAGAAATGACATCGATATCGATACTCACAATGCGATAATGATAATATAATTGTGATAACAGCAATAGTGCTAATAATAATAAATATAAAAGAAGAGACGTTCAAGACGATCGCATGGCAGTATAATTATCAGACACGAGAAAGACGCAGTTGGCAATGAAAGAGACATGCTGTGGAGTTCAACGTGTAGAAAGAGAGACTTTTATTTAATAAGGTTTAGCCTATATGTTTTGAAGCTATTTTTGCATCAGGCAACAATTTAACGCCTTATTAAATCATCACTCAGTGAATGTTTTGCGGCGGTCACGTGGTCCACTGGAACGCTGATAATCAACTGTTTTTGGCATTTTTTTCTATGGAGTTGACATCTGAGTCGTTGTAACGCAGACATGGCCTAGTCTAATCTACAGGTATAACACAAGAGGCATCCGGGCCATATACTTGCACACAACACGGGGTCCACCATATATACCTCTGTTACACATATATATGTGCATCTGATACACTTAATATCTACGTTATATAAAGGGTGGTTAGCTTTCGCCCGGTATTTTTGATTACCTGCGTATATATACCCCATAATAAGTCCTCGTGTGCTGTCAAAGAAAACCCACTTATTAAGGTGTTACAAAGATTCACCTGCATTAAATTGCCACTCATTGATGAAGATAACAGGTAATTACCGTGTTAAGAGTTTGTTATGTGCGGTATATCGTGACGTTTTCACGCATTTCCAGAGTCAAGCGAACATCCTCGCCTGTGTTATATCAAGGTCTCGGCCTATGGCAAGCGGTATAACGTTGCAAACATTATACTTTGCAATAAGTAACTTGCATGCGTGCATTGAGCTGTTTAATCGAGTGGTGCAGCGCCACGTGGATCCTTATTAACTGTAATAACTCACCTGGAGGAGCCATTGTGAAATGGGGACAAAGCGAGGGCTAGAGCGCAGCAGCTATGTGTCACTCACTGGTTCCCGTCTCCTTATCCTCTCTGTCTGCCCTCTCATTCCCTGCCTGCTCACTCGGCTCACCCGTCGCTGTGAGGGGCTGGCCGACCAGGGTAACAGGTAAATAAACGTCCTGTGTACGCTCAGGTAGACAGATAAACAGATAGCATGTCAGAGGTTCAGGTAAACCGGTGAAGTGAGCGACTTGCCCATGCTTCGGCTCATCCAGTCACGCTTCGCTAACCATCCGTTATTTTCCCACGAATTAAACTTTTAAGTAAGCGGTCCACCATTTCTGCGTGTCTGACCGTTCCTCTTGTCTCAGAGCAGGCCACTTGAGAGTCCGTCTTCGGGCAGACATTCCTGGCATATCACAGATTAGGCAGGACTCCACTGCCAAAATAGGTCTCTCGGCAAACAACCGACTACTTTCGCCGTCAGGGTCTCTTCTGCCCTTAAAATATCAGATTGGCTGGTCAGTTTATTTGTCCCTCTCATCAACGTATTTGTTTTCACACGGCGAGTGTGACCGGTGTTGCCCGGAAACGTCCAGTCTGGAGATGTCCCTATGCTCTGTCACGCCAGCTCCCGGAAAATTTAAAATGAGGCCGGGGGAGGGAGGGAGAAGGGATTAGGCACTTGGCCAATGAAGTCACTGATACGACACAGTTAACGAAGTTTACATTAACGCGTTACTTAATATAACATCGCGTTTCAAATTACCTTCTCGGTCCTGATTTGAAGGCACGTCCATTTATCCCGGGGCTCGTGTACCCCTGGGGTCACCTGGGGACCTACCTGGACTGAGGGTTAGTTTGTGCGCGGAAGGGCAGGTAACATACCTGTGCATATAGTCAGACGTGCTTTCCGTGCTCAGGTGTACCCCCTAAGATGCGGGCTAACCGACGGCTTAGCTCTTTTACACGTTGGAACTACGCTTCTGACACGTACAGCGTTTTTTCAACACTCTTTTGAACGAAGAGGATTTACGAATATACAGCTGATCTGCCCGAAAAAATTCTTTGGTCGTATTTGGTTTAATTTTGAAGTGTTCCCTGGATTAAAGTGGGAGCGAGCGATTCCACATCTGAAGATTCAATGTGCCAGTCTTAATATAAGGCGATCACAGACATGGCCATAGCAGTAATTCGTTATTTGTCCGATATGATAAAAGGAGAACCTGGTTTATTTATAAGATCATGCATCAAAACTTTTAACTGGCAAGACTGATGTTTCCTCATTTGTTATATTTGACCGTCGTGTTGCGCTAACCTCAAGAATATATGTACAACCTCAAGAATATCCAGTCATATCACCTCAAGAATATCCAGTCATATCACCTCAAGAATATCCACTGGTATCACCACAAAGTATCTACTTGTACCACCTTCATGATATGCACTTATACAACCTCAAGAGCATCCACTTCTGTTACGGAGGTCCGGTTTATGGGTGCAGGAAACCGACAGGCGGAAGCCAAGAAAACTTTACCAGGTATGTGACAAAAGTCCTGATTCACAAACACAGGTGAGGGGCAGATTGCAACCTGCAACCTGATTGATCAAGGGCTACAAAAGTCATTAGTATGTGGAGAATTAGCCAAGTACTGTTCAGCTGATTCTCAGTGCATCTTGAGTATATGATGTTTTAGTTAGGCAGCATTACATGTGGAGCATTTGAGCAGGACTATCACAAGGAAACGTCGTAATATAGGGCGCTTATGTGAAACACTGATGTGACCAGCCCATAAGGACCAATCACGTACAATAACGACAAATAATGCCCCACGATTGGCTATGCTGGGTTGGTGACAGCGTTGTTTCCGCATATTTGTAAAATAAATTGTTACAGAAATGCAAGCAAACAAATCCCGAATAACGAGGACGTTTTGTCGATGAGCCATAATACAGACACTCCGGCTTCCCCCATCCAATAAATCCGTCAATTTGTTGAGTATGTCTTAAATAAATTTGTAAACAGTTATCTCTTCAGCATAAAATGTTGCCGTATTGATTTAGTCAGACAATCATTCAGTCAATCAATCAATCAATCAATCAATCAATCAATCAATCAATCAATCAATCAACCAACCAACCAGTCAGTCAGTCAGTCAGTCTGTTAGCTAGACAATCAATCAATCAATCAATTAATTATTCCATCAATTTATTTTTCCATCACACAATCTCTTAACAAATAAATTTGCTAATCATTCAATTAATTCGTCCATTTGTCAATTAAGATGACTCTTTCAGATCAGGTACAAGATCTTAACATTAATACTTTATCATCAGTTGTCCATTAACCCTTTTTTCACATAGAAAGACAAGGAGATTTTCCAGTATTGGTATATGAAGTTTCATTGTGCTTGCCCGGTAATCAGTAATCAGATAATCCCGTGGTGTGAATATCAGTATAGGAACGTGAAAGAAAATACCCTCAGGGGAAGTTATGGGTGGGGAGCACACTGGTCCGTATACATCATCGTCATGACTTGAGCAAGCGCTATATTGGCGGTTTATTCGAAGGGCCGTATATACTACATAATACATGAGAACTTTAAAATCATACTTCAGAAGCTAAAACTTCGTCATAACTAAATCATGAAATATATTTAGCCTGAAGGTATTTGTATCAATAAGAGTGTAAATTACCATGAGTTAAGGACATGGATATAAGCCGATAAGGAGCTGATAATTCGATAATCCAACATTCACGCGGGATGAATATAATTGTTTGAATGCTTAGACAGCCGATGTTGCTGCTAATTGTCTGATCACAAGTCAGTGTTATGAGGTTATCACGTCAAGATGTAACGCATTCCACTCTATCCATTTAAGACCTGCTCGTTTGAAATCAGCGGAAATCCACTGCATCTCATTGTATAGGTATCTGATAATCGTCCTGATGTAAGGCCTTGACGGAACTGACAGGACATGGGCTCGAACCTGTAACCTTGTTTGGGTCACGGACGAAGGAAATGCCTGTCGAAGCCACGAGGTGCCCAGACCAGCGAGGACTGGTTCTCAATCGGCCACTCACTCTCGGAATCCCATTGCGCTGTTCCCCGAATTTGTGTGTTTAACGCCTATGTGTGTAAAATGCAGAAAACGTACAGAGTCTGTACTGTCTTAAACCGTACAGCCAATTATATAACGATATATTTGATCCCGAGTGATTTAGTGGTGTATGATTAATCTTTTTAAAGCCTATTACATGTATATACATGCATATATACAGATATGGACATTTCATTTATCTCTATGAAAGTCCAGAACTCTGATTACCTAATGTATATATATATATATATATATATAGATCCCATCGTATTTATTTATTGATTCATGGCTATTTTACGCCGTTCTCAAGAATATTTCACTTATACGACGGCGACCAGAATTATGGAGGGAGGAAAACGGGTAAAGCCCGGGGGAAATCCACGACCGTTCACAGGTTGTTAGCGGACCTTTGACGTACGACCCACGGAGTGTAAGCCAGCATGAGCTGGGCTTGAACTCACAGCGACCGAACTGGTGAGAGGCTCCTTATTCAGCGATTAGACGTGTGCAGATGTTATCAAATCAAATCCATATTAATACTTGGTACAAATACAAAATCTGTGGTTTTCATGTAGATGTTAAGGGTATATGTTTGCCATTTCCTTATATTACTTCATTTCTTAAAAATATATTCCAGTTGGAGACCCAGAGTCATTCGTTAGAAATTAAAACTTTGCATCTCGGTCTATCATCTCAATAAATATTTTTATGGATGTGAAATATCATATCCCAGGAGAGAAATGAGAGATTAAATGAACGCTAAATCAACGGTTCACATTTAAGCATACTTCAGTTGTGTGTATATCTTAGCAGTTTGTTTCAGAATACGTGCATATAGTTAACGTTTCATAACTTAGTGTTTAAATTTGCATTACGGTCTAGAGTAAGTTACGCGTTAACACTTGAAACTCCTTGATCGCCCTCAAATCATTTGAATTAATCAGATTAAGCTGTGGCTATTTACTTTTCGAGATTTTTCTGAGGCTTTCACCTCGATCTTTCACAGTTAAGAGATGTCAGTCTGTGACTGCCCCTGTTATGTAAGTCTCCGAAACAATCCCAGCACTATACTATTGACCGCATTTCTATACATGATGTGTCAGGCCACTAAAAATGCATGTAGTGACAGCTTCTTATTCAGTAGCGAAACTAATTCGCCTGTTTCATCGTGCACTGGTGTGTAAACAACACAAACAGACGATTGCTGTCACGTTATAACACCAGATTGGTTGCCGCCTATCTGTATTGTATGCATATATATTCACAGCCACTCGGTCGTAATCGTTGGCTGAACCCGCCAGAGTGTGAAGGAATTACTTACGCAATGCATACAATTCGCCTATAATTTCAGCTTTTGGTGATATAACTCCCCAACAAGCTGGTATCAGCAGGAGAATCGATGCAATGCTGTTACGTTTGGCTCGTATTGCCATGGTTTACAATGAAAAATACCACCCAAGAAGCTGAAATGCTAACATCCTTGGCGTGATACAGCGATTTACTCCACGTAATCCATACCATGTAAATCCACAGTACTTCAGTATCGGTATTACCAATCGTCATGTGATTATATCCTTCAGCAATTTCTCCCCCAGTGGTTTTGGATTGATATATGAATGTCATGCAGGACAGATGGAAAACTTAACATTATAATTTAGCTGGCATAAAATATGGTAAAATATCTTTTATAAAAAGGGAAAACAGATAAAGAAAGTACGGCCATAGTGGTAACAATTTTCCATCGGCAGTTATTCTTTACCTTGAAGAAATAAAGGAGTTTAAAATTTTGACCAAGTCAGTTTTACCGGAGAGTTAATTGTGATCAAAACTTTTGTAACACTGTACATATCGCTGAAATCATCCGATTTCTTCAGCTCAAAAGACCATGAACTGTACCGTTTTGAATCACGGTAAGTGTTTGGCATAAACTGATGTACGTGGCTTAAAATATCCTTCTGCATTGAATTCTACATTCTTGCACATGGAGCAGTTGTTTTAAAAATGTGAACGTGACTTTGTAGTTTAAAACTGTGTTATGAGCACCTTAATAAGTCAAAGGGTTCTCGAATGTAAGTGGAATTGAATATTTTATTCTCTGACCATAGCCTAGCTATAAGTTG
This sequence comes from Acanthopleura granulata, assembly GCA_016165875.1. Classification (NCBI taxonomy): domain Eukaryota; kingdom Metazoa; phylum Mollusca; class Polyplacophora; order Chitonida; family Chitonidae; genus Acanthopleura; species Acanthopleura granulata. The sequence continues at coordinate 31,615,403 of JABBOT010000080.1, read as the reverse complement.
TTGTGGAAATTGATGAGTGTTGATCCCTTACAAGTCACCAGCTTTATTGTATATACGTTATTAGATATCGCCGAACACAGGATTGGCTGTATTTGTATGTCCAGAAATTGGTGTTGATGGCTTTGCGAGTCCCGCAATGAACGGTTATTTAGTATGGACGTCCCTTCTTAAGCTCCGTCGCCACGATATAGTTGAAACATTGCCGATGTGACGTCAAATCATAATCATTCATTTATTCATTCTTTAGCTCCGAATAGCTGCCAAATAAAACTAAGGCCATTTTGTTCTCGTTTATTTTTTGTCGGTGATGGTGTTTTAACTTCTTATTCTGGATCGTGGGATGTTTGTTCTTTCAATAGAATAGGCCAGTGCTTCGCGGTTTACCGTCACACAACTCGTATAACATCATCTGTGTAGCCATTGCACATGTGTGTGTGTGTGTGTGTGTATCAGATTTAAAGCTTAGATGGTAAACTTCCAAGAAGTTATCCCTGAGTGATATGGAACAGTCATAAACAGGAAAAATAAGATATTAACATGTATAAACTAAATGATACCTGCGTGGACCAAGATTTACGTGTATATATGGAAGGGAGGTGTACTGTCTCTCCTGTCTTGCGACGTCGATCACAGCCAGCTAACCGTAACCCAGTGGTCAAGAATTCAACGATAACCCTGAAAAGACCTTATGAATGTCTTTACTACTGGTTTACGTTCGGCAAAGGCTGTGAAAAAGAGAAAAGTGACATACAAATTAATGACATACCTTCAAGACATATATATTAAAAAAACAAACAAATAGACCAAGGGAGGCTACTTTGGAGTCAAGACATTTTTGAAAGGTACTTTTAGAGCTGCTTCCCTTGAATCACATTTTTTGAGCAGCATTTCTGTATAGGCTAACAGCCATCTATAATGATTCGCTAATTCAATTATTATACAGGCAAGCGTTACGTTTGCAATAAAACTTTGGGAGAAGATTACTATATGTTTTCATGGGGGGAGTAATGGCATAAGGCCTGCTGAAAGAAAAGTTCACAGGTCAATGCCTGTGTGAAATGTTCAACACGTGTTGTTGTTGTCTTCAACACAAAACTTTGAACGAATTTCATAATGATTCAATAAACATTTGAAAATACAGTTTAATTATTCACTGGAGAAATGTTTGTCATGATTTGTACCAGTGACCTACACTGTGGTTAGCCCAGGGCTTGACGGGAGCAGAAATCTGCATAACAGTTAACACTTTCCCTCGGGTTGATTCGTTTTCTCTCGCCGAACTCTCCAGATTGGGAGAAAAACAATAGACACGAACTACAAATATCAAAATTGTAAATAAATTGTAAATAAATCAAATGCCACAGTGCCTGTAGCTTCGACACGGAAGAAAGGGTATATTGAGTATTTATATTATTTGATTGGTGTTTTACGCTGTATTCAAGAATATTTCACTTATACCACGGCGGCCAGCATTATGGTGGGAGGAAACTGGGCAGGGCCCGGCGGAAACCCACCATCATCCGCAGATTGCTGGCAGACCTTCTCACGGACGACTGGAGAGGAAGCCAGCATGAGCTGGACTTGAACTCGCAGCAACCGCATTGGTGGGAGGCTTCTGGTCGTTGCACTACGCTGGCGCGCAAACCGACTGAGCTGAGTATTTGTATTATTTGTGACATACATTTTACCCGAGCGACATGTCGACTGGCGACAACTGGCATGACGTCCAAATCATACAGTTAGTGTATGCATGATGCCTAGTTATGTAGCTGGTCACTGATGGTCACGCCGAAACTTCAGTCTGGTTATAAGTTTCCCACCCATCTTAACGCAGATATCGACCAGCCAGTACTCTTGCATATTCATTGATCTCTGCTAACTGACCAATCAGGCTTCGGATATGGATTTTCTTATATAATTCGTGATCGAAGGGAATATTTGTATCAGTATGAATATAAGATTTGAACTGCACGACCCAACAGCGGTTTAGTCAGTAGCCAGAAGACCATTACCAGAATGCTATTCATCCTACACAAATTAAGACTTAAAAAAATAAGTAATAAAATAACAATGAAGAATATTATCCGGTGTGCCATAAAAAGCGACAGCCTTCTTAAACACTCAGTTATTCAGAACATTTAAAATGTAATGGAATAATATTTAAATGCTTATGGATAAGACAACTTTCATGAACATATATCTGAGACGTGTTTCTTTTTTCCAACTTTTAACTTTAAGAAATACAGATCTATATTCTGTCATTCACTGACCTGTAACTCGGTCTTTTCGAGCGCGCTGTGCTCATATATATGCAACTTGTTAAAGCTGTTTATAGAGACTATAACTAAGAATTATCCCAATTTTTTTGTTCAATCATTTGAAGTCGAACCTTTTGTATTTTTTCCCAATAGCCGACTTATGCACTTTCAGAAATTGTCACCCTCGGCGTCTTGTGATTTTTTGTTTTTAAGCAATAATAAATTTTGCTAAACGTTCCATTTCGACCGAAACTACGAAAGTTAATGTATGCACGAAAAGTAATGACTATTACCATATATGGATCTATGGATGTGGAAGGTCACTCCGCAAACTTAGTTAAAAATAGACGCTTACTTTTCTCATTCGATTCTCTGCGAAAGCAAATGTGATTTTCAAATGTGAAAATTCAACCAACGTTAACGGCACCCGATGGACATATTGGAACAATGTCGAGGTCATGTGACAGGTCGGAAAACGGACCCCCTGATGTTGAACATTCCAAGCATATAAAAGTCACAATAAAGAAATTCTCCGGTATATCTCTTTAATCTTACAATAATCCTGGGCCCCGTTTTATGAAAGTTTTTTAAGTGCGATTTCGCACTTCTCAAATCACACTAATGTTTTAGCCAAGTGAGTTTCATCACTTGGCTCAAAGCGCACTTAACTCAAAATGAGCTTGCACCCTCACTTAAAGTCCATGTAGAAACAAAATGACAGCTTTTAGATCTCTGTTTATGTTGTTGCGAAATATTAATTCTTTGCTCTACGAAGAAGCTTGCTTATCCCCCCCCCCCACCAAACAAACATTTCGAGATGTAAAAGTGAGTTGCGATACACCAACAACGGAGTGGCACAGACATTTGCCCTGCAACGTAAAACAGTTCCTGAAAAGGAAATATTAAAAGTAAATTCACTCAGTTATGTTTACTTAAAATTGTTGCATGGAATGCAATTTATCCTGCTTAATAGGTGCACTTCGGTAAGTAAACTCAGAAAGCCTAGTGCACTTTGTCTAAGTAAACTATCATGAAACCGGACCCTGACATAATATGCTATAATTATTATAAATAATAAATAGAGGAAACTGCACAGTGAAGGTTGAATATCATAAATATTGTTCGAGTGAAAGGTGGAAATGATAACCCACGAGACGTGAAGCAGCGTATTCAACCTTCACTGCGCAATATCCACTATTTATTATTTATACTTTAACAATGTCATGATTTTCTGCATTTGAAGAACTTTTAAGCAATGTTTTTAGCTGCAGACCTTCAAAAAGCCGTCAGTAGCGTGACGTCGTACCGGTATACATGACGTCTATCTTGTCTTCTTGCTTGACGTCGGAATGTAGCAATTAACTAGACTTGTATTCTTACGCCATTCCAGTCATTGGAATAAAAACAAAGTGTTTCATTTTCGAAGTCACGGCGACTGGATCATAGTTCACGGACACTAGCAGTGTAATATCAAAACGTGATAGCAAAGGTGATATCTAAGCGGTAAAGATATCACTTTTGTCAGTGAAGGAAATACTGGGATTTCAATGATGTATCAATTATAAAGATACGACGTCACAATTAACACAAATATACATGGTGCATCTTTAGCAAGCCAGACTTCTCGACAAGGTCCGGTAAAAAGATAAACGTGGGGCGTTTGGATTAAAACTACTATTGATGTTAAGTGATTGATAATTTCTTTAAACTTTGTTTTGTCTTCTTTTTTTCTGTTTTTGTTGTAATAATAAGTAGAAGGAAATCCAGGCAGCTATGAAAGTCATCGTAATTTGGGAAAAGCAGCGTTCATCCTAGCAACAGTCACGTGATCCTATTGTGTCAGTATTCGAACGAACGTCGCTTGTTCGAGGTTGGTATATATTTCCGTGTTTCATGTCCGGTTATGTAAAGTTGAGACTGATACCCCAGGCGGTGAAATTATGTATCTTGATGGCCAAATGACCTTCAGTTTCCTACTTTATGATCACTGACACTCTGGCTTTCTTATTGTAATGACTCGGCGTTAAAGTAATTAATGAACTAAATTAAATACAAATTGAATTATGCATAATTTGACAATTAAGTTACAGTTTCAGTTTAAAATTATGTGGAGGTCCTATTCACAACCCTTCAGCTCCACGAAGCTATTCAAAATTAAATGTAGTTATGACAGTGGAAAAATAAAACAGGCCCTTGATGTAGGCTATAAATAGATGCAAATTTTCGACAGTGCAAATAATATGCAATATACAGCCGCGGGCTTGTTAAATATTAGAAAGAAAATATATGCAGAAATACTTCCTTCCGATTTGTTTAGCAGAAGTTGCGTGGTTCAGAACGTTGGCGTGCAAACGCCAGTAGAGACGTCTTGAACTTTCAAGGTATGTATGGTGGGATTTAATTATAGAATAATACTTATAATAGAGGCTTTTGCCTGATATTGATGATAACATTTTAAACATCTTGGTTTTTCTGTGAAAGTCTTGTACACACAAAATGTAAGGAGTGCCATGGTGCACAATGCATGATGCAACAACAAGGTCGTTGGACCGGAAGTCGGGATTCAGTATCACACGAATAGAGTAAACATGTTCTCGAGGCTGGACTATGCTTTATTATAGAGTAAAACACCAATCAAATATATGTAAATTAATAGTGTGACTTTGCACTTGGAGTAATTCCAGACCAGTGATGTCCATAATAAATTGCATTTAACATCACTGTACTTTTTTCTAATCAAATTCTGCTTAAGCCATGGTACTGTGGGGCGGGTAAGTTGCTACTTCTTGCAGTCTTACATGAACAGTTACAATAAAGTCCGTGTAACGTGTGACCATTTGCCAACTATCACACCCTATGGTTGCTGCTCAGGTTTTACTCTCTGAGTTGTAGTCTTTTATATTATTTGCCTCTAAGCACAAACCTTGAAGAGGTACTCTGTTGTGAGAACACCTTTGTCTTAAAAGCAATTTGAGATGGTAAAGACGGGTCACATCAGGAAAATTTTACGGACATAGATGAAGATTTTGTTTTTTAAGGAATCCTGAGTTATATGGGTTAAATAGTGTTATTCATGAAAAATCCTTTTGAACCAGGGTGTTAGGTTTGTTCCGTAGGGTTTCTTTCATATAACTTTAATATTTCAACGTATTTTGCATTCTGACCAGAGTGACACTTTAATAGTCAGTAGCTTCACGCATGTTTGCTTTCGTCATATCTACCATACCATTTCAACTTCGTACCGCGATCTGGGAGGTCAGAGATGACAGCTATTCTCAAAAAAAAAGAAGCAACAGTTCGTTGAGTAGGTAAGTACTGTCCGACAGGTGTGGGCAATTTCGTCCACTTAGAATAAATTGGTTGTGATGTTCTAGTGCAGAGTAAAGCGGATTATGGTAAAATTTTCGCCTAGGTGTACTGTTTGGGTATTTGGAAATATTAAAGACCTTCGAAAGTTACACAGGTATTAATTAGAATTTAGCAAACCTATCTGACGGGCCAATCAGAGGGTAGGAGATTACATGCATTTCCTGGTTATGACGTCATCACCCTTTCGGCCTGTTAAGAGAATGAGTTAACAAGAATTTTCTGCCTGGAGTCAAATAAGAGTCAAAAAGTCAGGTTCATGTCAGGAAAAAAGGCAGTGGGGTAGAATATTTGTTCAGGATTAAGACACTCGGTGATGCCCCTATAAATTCTATCCTGGTTAATTAATTTCCTCATCCTTGCCATTAGCGAGGCTGAGCTCTGCGCCGGTAGAAGCTACGTCTGCAGTCCCAACGAAGATAGCAGGTAAGAGTGCACATTGCAGTAAACCTATCTTCTCTTTGTGCAAATGCTAGATATGAGTCATGTGCCCTTTGCATTGTTTCATGTTACTGTGAACATATGTTAAATATGATGACAACTCACCATTCTGAGTCATTCTAGAACAGTGACGTCTAGCATATTGCATTTAACATCACGGCAAGTTTTTTTTTTTTACCTAATTCTGCTTTAGACATGGTGTTATGGGGCGTGTAAGTTGATACTTCGTAAACCTCTGTATGGACAGTTTGAAGAAAACCCTAATTGAAGTAAACTGACAAGAGGCCGGATTTCAGGTAAGGTGTGACCATTTGCGAACTGTCACACCGTCGTTGCTGCTCTGGTTTTACTCTCTATGCTGTAGCCTTTTTATATTGTGTCTACACCCTTTGTAGAAACTTGTCATAAGCTAATTTGCTACTGATTTGTATTTTGTATAGGATTTGTTGTACAGGCTGTAACAGTTATAACATAGCAAGCACAGGTGAGTTGGAATTTACGTATAGCTGTGGATATATTAGGGAATAGTAGTCAGGAATGTGGAGAGGTGTTTTATGCAAATTTTCTACTATGGTGCATGTAAATTATACCATTTTTTTCTGAATATCTTGTTAGATATATTCATGCTAAATATATTTGGGACGGTCAAGCTAATTTATGGTTACCAGCGATGTAGCACGTTTAATTACTTAGAGAGGTGAAGGAAATGATACAAGTATCAATGAATGAATTGCATAGAAAGTTTGGCTGGGACAGATATAATTTTATGAGCATTCTTGGAATTTTTATTATTACCATTATCGACATTATTGTGTGTGCCTTTTATCGTGAAGTTTATTGCAATGAACCGCTTCATTGTGCCACAATTTGTTTTTCCAGTGCAGCATGCTGAAGTTAGCTTGCCTGAGCGTTCTCATATTCCTGTGGCAAGGTAGAGTGTCACTTGTTACCGGACAGAACTGTGACGTACCAATACTGACAAACCAGGTGAGAAACTTGTTACTCCACTACACCCCACCCCCGCTCCCGTTGCAAACACACCTCTACCACTCCCTCATGTATCTTCGGCCAATGTGACATCAGCACGGCGTAAAACACCAATCGAATAAATAAACATACAAACAAATAATATATATTTAAAGGAATTAACATGAATGGTAGGAAGACTGAAAATCTCCAGTTTTAAACTATATATATATATAGTATAAAACTGATGACAGCCTTTGTTGGTTAAGTGGGTTAAATGGATAAGTAATTCCATTAAGCTTCCTGATGCCGGAATAGTTTGATATGGACAGCTTCATCTTAGCCAGATTCCACTGTGTTCTCTATGTGATGTATTGTTATTCTTATATGCCCGTGTTCTATTACAGGCTGCTCCAAATCAGCCTGCCATCAGGTTCACCACGTCTCCAGTGCGGGAGCAGAGAGGTCTGATTAACAACAAACCTGTCTTTGAAGATAAATTTTTCACCGTGAAGGAGTGTGAGTTTATTTTGCCATATAAATCCCATGGTTGGTCTGAAGGAATAAACGTTATATGCATATGTTTTTCAACATTCCATCGGTCTTTTAATTTTAGTTCAGTGTACTAAAGAATTTAGTCTTATTCGGTAGTCATTAATAACGGCTTTTGAGTTACGTCTTGACAGGACAATAGACTCAAACCTGGATCGTCGCTTTACAGTGTATAGTATGGCTATTTCGTATATCTTTAAACTTAGTAGAGTGTTCACGTTCAGAAGAGCTGCTATTGTCCTCCGTGGCAGTCATATTTAGCTATGTGCAAGATCAGTCATACACGCTCCTGAAATCTCCAGTGACATGTAATACCACAAGATATGTAAAAATACTCCTAATTCATAATGTTAAACTCTATAAATTTGTTTCCGACACCCAGAGCCCATTGCCTCAGGTGACGGCATTATTTTTGAAAATCTGGTGGCTCACTGGACAATGGGAGTGGAGAGTAATTTCTTTCACAATATCAGCACGCCACGCGGCTTGGCCAAACTCTGAACAGTATCAAAGCCTGCCCTACTATTTCCGGGAATAGGCTATATTGTTAAATTTTTCAATCAAATGATGACATTACATTTAAATCTAGACAATCTTTGTGAGATCACAGAGCTATAAGAGATAAAATAAATATCATTTGTCAAGGTTATATTGCCCTAAAGCTTCAAGCAATTTCAAGCAAGGGTGTGTCAGAAAAGAGTTCAGATTTAGATAAAACTGTCCATCAGAATTTAAGTAACTGGTATAGCTCTTTGTTAAACATGCTGGGCTCTAAAAATCATGACGTCACCCGAGGCAATGACGCCTTCGCATCGAAAACAGGTTTATGGGGTTTAACACTATGAATTACCAAAAAGTTCTAATCGCATTTTCCTTGCAATGATATGATTGTCCAACATATGACTGAGCAGAAATTGTGGTGTTACCTGTCACTAACTAAAGACAATGTCCGCAATGACTATGGGTGACTTTTCATAGGGTTGAATATAGGCGACAAGTTAAAAGAAACATTTTTTGCAATGTATGACGGCCAAACCCACCCAAGAACATAATTCAGAAGGGCGATCTAATCCTGGTTAATTAGTTGCATGTTCCATCCTATGTTAAAATTGACATAAAAGTCCCGTGTCCCACACGGGACGGTCTGACTTGAATTCAAGCCGAGGAGACTCACATCAAGGACAGATTTCTGCATATCTGTGCATATCGTGTTGTTTCCAACAACACAGGACACGAAACGGCGCGATATTAGTGCATCGGCCAAAGTCGTCAGTTTTTGAAATTCTTCAAAACCTGACCGGGAACTTTCACCCATGTCTTCAACGTCTGATACGAATCTGTTGATATGAAATTAAGTTGCTGCTTGTAGCCGCGGTTGTTATCGCTGTTGTGTGCAAGAGATGTTTGAACTTTCGGCTGCGAGGATTTTGCAGAAAATGCGCAGGTTTCTGTGGTCATAGTGACGATGTTGCTATCAGGTTTATAGTTTTTGTTCTCTGTTTGAATTGTGTTTAAGGTGTGCACATTGTGCATGGGATGTGATACTCCATCCAACCGGGACAAATCAAATCAGCAACACAGCTGTTGTTACAGCGAGACATGAGACATGTTTTCCTAGGTAAAAATAGGGGTAAAAGCAGTCCACATCGATTTCTATCGTATCGGCACATGCCATGTGGTTTTTGAATCATTGATCTGTGGCCTGTCGGCTACTGTCGGCTTCTTTGCCCGCATGTGCCATGCGAGGTGGGATCAAAGGGACGTCACTCTGTTATCGTAAGGTCTCCTCCGAAAAAACACACAATCCGAAAAACACTGCCGATGTTCAAGGAGCATAATTTGCAAAAGCCTATTCAGATTCTGAATTTCCTTTCAAAGTCAGTTTATCGCGAATGATGTGTCTTTAGAGAATTTCTGAGTGTGAATGAAATCAAATGATATAAAATGTACTGAGTCCATGTGGGCCTAAGCATTGAGTTATATTTCACCGAGTTTTTCCCTATGCTTCTCTCGCACAGGTGTTCTTTCACTGTATCTGAAGAGCTCAGTGATAAGACTATTTGGTTTCAAGTTTGATTTGGCTGGTGACCCCATCACGTGCTATAAGTTGGACGGTGGTTCTCAACAAAGCCGGACAGTCGTTGCCACGGGAACGGTCCTCAAATTTCAGACGAGTTCAGTGGACAGACCGGAAGTGGTGCCAGCATCTTGGTATGAGGGCGAGCGTGCAGTGCTAAACATCACCTACAACACTTTCCCAAAGGATCCTGAAGAGAGGATGACTTGTGAACTTGTTGTGAATGTGCTCTTTTTCACGACTTCATTGTTGACGGACGTGTATACAACCGCTGTTGGTAAGTTATGAGTAACAATATGACTTGCAAACCCAAATTCACTGAATTCACTCATGCGGCGGAGTATTATGGAAGGCCATCATCGTACCATGGTATTATCATTCCAACGTCTAGTGATTAAACGAAGCGAGGAAATTATACTGCATAGTGATGGCACCATAATGTGGCGCGATGACACGATACAGCGAAACGATGGTCACACGATGTGCCATCTCTTCGCAATATCGTGTCACCGCTTCCTATACCATGGTTCAGTAAACCTTGCAACATGTGACGTGACGGGTACGTTATGATTTTATTTTGTTAATACATGACTAGACGAAGCCTGGTTCGAAGCGATAATATAGTGCAAAGCCACGGTGCGAATACTGCGAAGCGATGACATGATTCTGCGAAGAGATAGAACGAATGCTAGCATCGATAACAGGATGGTACGTCGATGGTCTTAACCGGATTCAGTATATAGTGTATACCTCCTTTTGTTGCTGGATAGCGCTGTATGCATGCCTCAGATGTTCAAACCTCTGACTCCTCGCGATCATTAAGCCGCTGGCCAATGAGATCGCGGATAGGTTGCGGCTTTAAATAAACAGGTTTATTATTTATACAACTGTGAAATCCCAGTATTTTCTTCACTGATAAAGGTGATATCTTCACCAGTTAGATATGACTTTTGTTATTACTTTGTGATATCACACTGCTGGTGACCTTGACCCATGATGCAGACGCCGTGGCGTCGAAAATGAAACATTTCGTTTTTATGACCTTTCTATCTGAACTCAGTGAGATGACGTCATAATACATGTCTAGTCATTTGCTATATTCCGACGTCACACATTGTGCCATATCCTCTGTTTCTCAGGTGCTTAGCTAAGATGAGTGGACACTGGTTATCTCAACTCTTATACCTGACCGCGGTCATATCAGTTGAAAAGATCTTGAATAAGACGTTAAACACCAATCAGTCAATCAATCAGCCATTCATTGTTTTGTTGAAGAGGTTTTACACAGCACTATTTATCAAAATATTACAGCCAATTAAAAGTGCAGCACTTGCTTAATTATATGTCAGTTTAAATATTCGTTTTTTGACGAATTAATTTGTGTTTAGTATGAATGTATGTCACGCAGTTAATATGCGCTTCATTTATTCATTTAATAGGGTGTCCTCACAGCCACTGGGGTACAGGATGCCAGAATGTGTGCCCATGTCAAAATGGCGGTCACTGTGTTGGTACTTTCTCCGTCAGGTGTCGCTGTCCGACTGGCACGAGCGGCGATCATTGTCAGAACGGTACACATTTTCCCTAGGGCGTGAAGAGTAACATGCATTTTACACTCAGCTCAGACCATCCTTAATTTATCTTTACTGAAATGATCAATGTTCTCAATACATGCATTTAGTTTGTGTTATGAATTTTAATTATTCGTCTTGGAACTTACGACGGCTACATTTCTTCAGATCTGTAACTTGTACAATTTATTTCAATAAAATGGCATTTTCCGTGACAAGAGCAGTCAGAATGAAATTTAAATGGTATGATGTTGTGGTCACGAAGAAAAATAACAGTTCAAGCGTACTATATAATATATGTTCCAAGCACACTGATTCAAACCCGGCAAATTGTCGTAATGTGTGAAACTTCATGTTTAAATCTTTTCCACGATTGAATATTTACAGTTCCACTCGAAAGGAAAAATACTGTACCTGGTATAGATTCTTCAAAATATTTGTTGTTAATGAACGTAAATTGTCGGCATCTATATTCTACACATAAATCGCATTCCCGATTATGACAAGCGTGGATGTATATTAGTATCGTTACAAATTTGAGCCGCAATTAGTCGTTCTGCTCAAGGACGGCGTTTGATGTTGTTGATAATGGCATGCCTCTTTATCGTGCATATTTCATGTCAGCATGCCTTGCAGTTTCTTTCCAAAAATCGGTAATTTTTACTGTTTCTGTCTTAGTGACCACTTCTCAAAGTAGCCCGAGGCCGTCTGTATCAAAGGGTGCACCTCTTTCATCAAAGCTAACCTCACCTGTCCTACCCACCTACTCGCCTACTCCAGACGTTGTTGTAAATAGGTCAGTGTCAGATGACACATTACAGGTCACAAGTAACTCAACTGAGTATCAGGGTAACGGACTACTTGACCAATGTCACCTACCATCTCGAACACGCATGTCAGTAAGTATATGCAGACGTGTATAGCACTTATAAAACTGGTAACATGAACTAGAAGGCACACCTGGAGCTCGCCTGATCTGTTCCAACGAATTCTAGGCTCTGTTACATGGTAAAAGAGAAATAAGCACGATTGTCCTACCTGGCAATGGTAAAGAAATAAGCACGATTGTCCTATCTGGCAATAGTAAAGAAAGGCTTTGAAAAAAAATCCACAATATAATGAACCGACTCTTAGCTCAAGGCCAAACACTGCACAAAATGTCCCCCAATCCCGTGGATAACTTTGTAAACTTGATGACAGACAGACAAATAAACGCCGGCAAAAATTAAAGTTTCTACAGGCGAAGATTAAATCAGTACGATAATACCAACTTAAAAAAATCTTTATAGATATGGCTAAAATGATAGAAATGTGGAAATTTGTCTCTGTAGCTACTGCTGTCGAAAACAACTCTTAACTGAATGTTTTCGATTGGTTTGCTCTTCAGAGTCAGCGTCACGAAACGCTTTTTCTACTGTGTCGAAAACAAGTCTTCGATTTGCGTTATTAATTATTTGATTGTTCGTCCGAAATTGAACATCGAATGCTGCTGCTCGATTCCGGTATTGACATATTTGTAGTACTGCGCAGCCTAACCTGGGTGCCAGATTGAAGATACCAGATATGATGACTCCGACCCAAGTACCAACATACCATACTGACACAAGGTTGATTAGATAAGCACTATAGCTCTCCTGTTTGATATGCTGAGTGAAAGTTTGCAGACATTAAGAAAGGGATCAAATCCTAGCCAAAAAGAAACAATATGACGGGTTTCTGGGCGTGGCGTGGAGCATAAATATTAGCAGTATATGGGAGCTATGGTGAAAAGCTATACCATGAAAGATGGTACCAAACATTAAAAACAGGCGTTTTTTTATTGAACGGTAGGTCCAGACCTGCTTTCCATAATGTTTAGCCAAGGATCGGTGCCTAGACAGCTGAGTTACCCGTCCAGGATCCTTAGCTTTCAGTGCATATGTAGCTCTCTGCCATTAGTATTTATAATAAGAGAGCTGCAGCACTGTAACCGCTGGTCGTTCTGTTCGCGGCATATAATGTTAATATGAGCTTTCAACGCGAAACTTCTATATGCATACCATGTCAAACCAAGTAGATGTCTTCAAGGGCGATCATTTCCACCTATGTTACGATCTAATCTGCTCAGGTGAATGCAGACGAGGATGCGTTACACTTTTCATTTCACGTCGTGTCCGTGAACAGGCGAGCTTTTCCTGTTCTGAGAGTAGAGGACCATCAATATGAAGTCAGTCAATGTAAGTACATCCAAGACCGAAATGCAACTAAGTGTACACAGTGCAGTGCTTTCGATACTTTCGATACTTTGTATAACTTCTTTCGTTTCGCTTAGGGAATGGGCAATGCATTAGAATAGACTGTACAGGAGTGGGCGATAGACGACATTGCAATAGACAATAGACAGTATAGGAATACGTCAAAGGTTACACAAGAGTGGGCAACAGAGTGAATAAGAATGGATAATGGCCAGCACTAGAATGGACAATAGACAACATAGGGATAGGTCATAGGTTACACAAGAGTGGGTAACGGTGAATAAGAATGGATAATGGACAGCACTACAATGGACAATAGACAACATAGGAATAGGTCATAGGTTACACAAGAGTGGGTAACAGGGTGAATAAGAATGGACAATGGACAACATTATTTTGACGAATAGCACACAGGAATGATCAATGGTTTCTTGATGAAATACAGTAGTACAGCTCTGGATCAAATATGAAGAGGAGAATTCTGAATATGAATGATACAATGAAAGAGTTTTATTTTATGTCCATCAGGCCAGCTGACTGTATGGATCAGAAGTTCGCCATTGACGCTAAAGGCTTCCCTTAGGGATTTGTCTTTGGCCGGGCAGAGTGTGATGTGTCACTCTGGTGACCCGTCCCACACAGTGAGCGAGGTCAGTGTGTTGTCTTACATGGGCAACGTGGTCAATCCTCGACCTGGTGCTATTCCGGCGGATTGGTACAGCCGAAACCGTGTTGTCTTACAGATGCGTGTTCTGTCATTCCCGTCTTATTCTAACACCTCCCTGAAAATGACCTGTCCCTACCGTTACAGTCTTGCCACATTCACCATTGAGTGGGGCTTAGAAATCTGGGCTTTAGGTAAGACACCAAGTTTATTAACATGTACCGACACACAAACACAATGTAGCACCAAATTAATCCCAGAATTAATTAATTAATTCAAACGTTCATGCAGCGAGGGAAAGTTATGTAGTCAATTACTTATCAAAGTACTATGGTTACCTAGGAACACTTTGGTTTCCTTCATCCTTGAAATTGACCGCCGTCGTAAATGTGAAACATTGTGGAAATAATAAAAAAAGTTGATTATAGTAATAAAAACAAACAAACAAAAAACGGTCACAGATTCTAACATGTAGGCAATTCAGTTGATTGTGCTTGCAATTATTAGTAAAAGAAATCTTTCAAGATGTTTCAACATTCAGGCATTTCTTTTTCAAGGCTGTCCAGCGAGGAAATGGGGAACGCATTGCCAGAATGACTGCCGCTGTGGAAAGAAGAACAACTGTCATACATTTAGTGGCCGGTGTCCTGGTGATACGCCGGAAATGACGTCTCGCCGCGCGGAGCCTACATCACGTGCCAACCTTCGCCTGCTCAGCAGTTGTCTGTTTCACACATCAGTATTTTTGTTGTTAGCTTTAATTAGACTGTAACGCCAACAAATCCATACCACTGATTGTATGTCAATCCGGTAGCATATTAAGAGTGCTACAGCGCTTTTCTCTGTCACAAGTACAAGATGCCGGTATCTTTTGTGGATTTAGATCAAATCAATTATGTCCTTTCGAGTATTCATTTGCGGTCTTTGTGTGTTAAGATATAGGGACCTCATGTAGGAGACCTGAGAGACGAAATGTCACTGCACAAGGTCTGAGGTTATTAAGAACACGGGGTTTAGGAGAGCAACAGCCTTTGCATAGAACATTATCTTGGTAACACTTTTAAGTAATGCCTAAATATATCTGTAACTTTTCAACGCCAGTGCTACGCTAACCATCCTTGCATGTTGCTATTTTAGTGTCAGTGTTGTTTATAAAAAGTAATAGGGTTATATTAAATGAAACGATGTTATTATTGAAAATCTATGATCTCGCATTTTCATTTCTAACTACACGTGTGTGATGGCATTATAATATACTAACCGGCTAGGATTGTGTAGTGGGCTAGCGAATAAAACGCTTGCCTAACAGTTGGGCAAACGAGGTGCAGGCTCGGGAGATTTGTGGATAGCCCCATCCTCACTGTTCCTATTGGCTTTGGTGACGACAAACGTTCGCCGACGATCTGATGAACGTTTGCGTTGGCTATCGTTCGTTGAATTACAGAAAACAGAGATTCAGATTTCAATATGTCGAAAATTGTGAAGATATAGCAAAACATTTTGAACAGATTGTAATAAATGTGCTGTGTTGATATCGTCTGCTATGTCCGTGTGGAGTAGGGGAGGCCATTGCCCTTGAATCGGTCCGACATAGGAGGGTGCGGGTTTAAACACGGTTTTGTCCGACTTCCCCGCTCCCATAGCTTGTCCGGCCTTGGTGACAATAAACTGTCCATGGTCCTTGTGTGGCCGTTTGGGCAGACCATGTTACACGTGGAATATTTCGTCGGTGACTTGCAAAAAGCATGTGGTTTGCGCCATGCAGGCACTCCGGTTTCCGGAGGCAGAAAATTCTTGAGAATGGTGTAAGGCAGCAATCAAATAAAGAAATAAATAACATCTTGCCTTTGCTTTGTGTCACGATTTTAATCAACATCACAAGATACTGCTACAAAATTTAATATGTCAAGGAAACGTCTTTACTGAAAGTTTATTAATATGAACGGATTGTCCAAAATCTACTGCGCTCTGCTTAAGAATTATGTCTCATTCCCGTTAATCCGTGGCTGGAGCCTGTTGAGTATTGTGTTAACTAAAACCGCCACGTTGGACACATTAACAAATCGCAACTGCGATAATATTTTGAATATCAACAACTTATAAACTAGGAAGATACACCGTTAGGATAATGATTAGAATTGTGCACTTGTCTTGCTGGAAGACAGTCGACTGCTTCCCTTTACATGACTTTATCCTGATTTTCTACCTTACATCTATTATGGTTGCCGATTGGTGTATGAATATCTGTTTCCATGCCTAGATAATAATTATTTTCTACAACTTACAAGCACAACATTTTTATACGGCAGGTTATTTGCATAGATCATTGTGTACAGATCTGCAACCTGTCAATCAATAAATCTACATAGCCTTTATTAACGAAAACTACTCATGCAAACCGCTACAATACAAAAGGAACAACAGAACGAGTAAAAAGCAAAAGTGGCAATGTAACAGATGACAAACGGTCACACTTATTTTCATTTCCACTGATAAACTTCACAAAAAAGTTGTTAAGAGGCAGATGTCGTGATTACATGTGTCCGGGTTAGGACCCGCGTAAGTTTAAGACCCACACATGGTGGTTAAATTCAAGGCCGGGTGGAAACCCGTTTGGCGTGGCTGATTGTCCAGATGGAACAATGCTACACCATGGCCCAAGCTGAAATTCCGACAGATGTGTCAAAGATGGTTCTCGCCGTTGGTTCCCATTAATGTTACCCCAAAGCGAAAAGAGCGCACCTCCAGACGATACATGAAAGTGAGATAACGCAAGCTTCAAACTTTACGACCGGTGATTTAGAGACAAAAGATTTACTTGTTCGCTGCTATATAAGCGAATTCCAAATTTCAATGAAGAAGAAGTCTTTTGGCCACTCACACGTTACGTTACTGTGCTTTCTGACACTCCCGGTCTAGGACTATAGCCTCTCTCCTTTGGATACACCTTTGCTTTCGGACTTTACTACACTGAACTTAGATAAACTTTTTGGCTGGCGTTCGCTCTCTCTCCACTTTGAAGCCGGGACAGCGGCACATAGTAACTATAAGCAGTAAGTATATATTAAAGAACTCCTTTCTTGTTACTTAACCCCTTGTCGTTGTAGTCACTTTGTCCACAGATTTATCTATAAAGCTGTATAGTTTTATAAAGGTTACGGGAATAGTTAGTGGCAACCTCGGCGCATAGTTTCCACTCTACAGGTTGTGATACCTAGTTGTGTCTGAAAAGACTATGTAGGCTCCATCGTGACGGTTTCCCTAAAACGCTTCCACTCAAAACGCTTCCTCAACAAACTCTGCGCTCGGATCAAGTAGCCACACAAAACCTTACCCCGTATCAAAGTGTACTCCGGCAACTCCGACAAATGGTGCAAGGCGATACACCATTCAATATTTCGGTTATGTTATCTGTAAAGATGAACTGGCTTACACTGTGTTCCTTACTACACTTAACTTATCGACCACTCTGTGACCACCGTGCCATTTTGTTTCCGTACAGATTAGCCCACAACCTGTTTGTTTTTAATCAACACTGTATGTTCTAGTTAGTGGGTTTAGTATATATATATATTGCCCCATTGTACAGTTATGTTCATTCTTGAAATCGGTCACACTTTACCAGTGAGATCGGGTTTTGTTTCAACTGTTGATGATATATACGCACAACAATAACAACTTAGACACCCAGGCAAATTTTAGGTAAAATCCGACGATGTCAATATCACTTTATTAGAGTTCAGAGATGGTCGGAGCTACTAGTAGCATAGCAAAGACGACAGCCCCGATACTTGGCAAATGGTCACACGTGACCAATAAGACCAACACCTTTGTCACTTTAGTTAGGATTTTTTTCTAACTGTTTCTGTAAAGGCTGTAAAGTTGCAATTTACACACACCCTAGATGGCTTACAACAAATAACGTGAAAACAGGGCAGCACAAAACCCAGAAAAACACAGAATAAAAAAACACCAAGATTTTAAATGACTTTATGAAAACATTTTGTAACTGATGACAAATCAGAGATATAAATAACATGTGTTGAGGTTAAGTGAAAATATTTCACATCAGAAGTTTTTTAAATGGTAAAAACGTCGGTAACTTTCTTTCACAACATACATACAAAAGCCTTCTAACAATGTACTTCATTGATATATATATATCCCAATTATGAAAAAAAAGAACTAAAGAAAACCAAAAAGTATTTAAAGACTCGGAAAATAGCCAATTACTAACATCATGAAACTTGAAAAGATACATACAGAGTGTATATGCAATTCACTAAAAACAAACACGAATCGACGCTGATTCGTGGAGAGAGGTAATATTAGGTTAAAATGACTAAGTTACATGGGTCACACTTGAGCATACACCGAATAAATCTGCAGAAGATATAAAATTCAACTTCATCTACACTTGCTCCCAGCAGCCAATCAGGGCCGATACTGTATCAATTAAATACACACCAATTCTGTTTAAGCAAAGATACACGTAAGCGTCTTCATGATACCTATACATACAAAACAAAAAATATGACTGATGTGGAGTCAAACGCTGCGCAGCGAAGGGGTTCCGTAACTCCCCGGCACCATTAAGAATTACACGAAGTACTCCATCTCCAACAACGAAAAGAACTACGACGACACTGTTCTGTCACAGCACTCCTCGTCGCATCAAAAAATAGTTGGCTCCACCACCCCTTCTGATGACAACGTTATGGCATGACGTCACAGAAAGATTGAACATTTGTAACCAATAGGTGGGACATCCGGTTGAATTACTTCCAAAAGTATTGACTATGGTTGGTCAAATGTCAAACGCAATCTGGCCAAACGTAATTTGTCATACACGTTCTATAAATGTATTTATTTCCGTTGAATAAACTAAGTAAGAGGGACCATTGAGCTTATTCTTGGAGATTCATGGTACAAATCTGCATACATAAAGTATGTTCTGAGATACAGTCCTTAACATTTAATTTATCGCTAAACAATACACACTACCGACAAAGTCATGAATTTTATAATGTATGCTAAATAACATATACATAGGACTTCAAAGACGGAAACGGATGGTCGTGGGTTTTCCCCGGGCTCTGCTCGGATTTCTCTCACCAAAATATCATATACGTGAAATATTCTTGAATACAGCGTGAAACACAATTCAAGTAAATCAAAGACGGAACATCTCCCTCGTGTCGTCACGTATGCGGAACTTTAGCTCAGTGCACAAACATAGCGGAATATAGAGCACACACTACTCGATTAAATTTTTAAGTTTTCATTTATGGCAATTAGCGTGGAGGAAGGGCAGTAACGATGAAACATATCCATTGTTATGTTGTTCACGTATGCGGAACTTGAGCTGTACACACGAGGAGATATCGTTATTAACATTTACCTGAGCATTGATTCTAACATTCAAAATACAGTGCTAAGTCCTTAATTCTATAATTAACCGTCATTAACATGAACACGTGGCTTCAATGATGGTGGGGCCTCCGTGGCTCAGTCGGTTTCCGCCGGGTTCTGTCCAGTTTCCTCCCACCATAATGCTGGCCGCCGTGGTGTAAGTGAAATAATCTTGAGTGCGGCGTAAAGCGCCAATCAAATAAATAAATAAATAAATCAATGATGGAATGTCACCCTGGTACCATTGTGCATTTACTTAAGATTCAACTAATATGCATTTATTCAAAAGATCTTTAAGTATTCCAGTCTCCAGTCGTTTGAATTTACTTTTTGAAAGGCAAGATTAGATCAGGATAATGAAAATAATGCTATGATTTGCTTTCACCTTTACCGGACACCAGCCCAAGGGTTACAACATAAGCTCCAGCTATAATTCGTGTAGTCCAACGGAAACGAATGTAGAAAAATGAAAATATTAACAATAACTAACCAACTAACAAGCTGGCTAAAATTATATGTAACAAGACAGACCCGCAATGGCCACTCTATGACAGCACCACCCCACCCCACCCCACTCTCCACCTCCTGCACCCGCCCCTCTGAAAAAGTGCATGGCGCCAAAAGTTCTTTTTACAGACAAGGTACCGGTATTGTCCGTTTATTACAAGACAGTTATCATCACATTTTACAATAGCAGGATATCTGTACTCGCCAGAAGTTGTTTAGTAACCATGCATCTCTTCTGACAACAATATCGCTGCAGTTAATATTTTAAGTTCATCTAATGCAAAGCACATACAAACAGACTGCTGAAATAAATCAGCGTTAATGTTCGTGTTATATTTGTGCTCTGCAAACCCGATTGGCCTGACGTTTC
This sequence comes from Acanthopleura granulata, assembly GCA_016165875.1. Classification (NCBI taxonomy): domain Eukaryota; kingdom Metazoa; phylum Mollusca; class Polyplacophora; order Chitonida; family Chitonidae; genus Acanthopleura; species Acanthopleura granulata. The sequence continues at coordinate 31,594,985 of JABBOT010000080.1, read as the reverse complement.
CTGATTGTCGGAGGCTATCTGCTGTGTTGATGTGTCCTGCCGTGTTGATGTCGTCAGTCGTACTGATGTAGTCTGGCGTGCTAGAGTCGTCTGCTTTGGTGATGTCTGGCGAGCTGATGTCGTCTGGCGTGCTAGAATCGCCTGCTTTGGTAATATCTGGCGAGCTGATGCCGTCTGGCGTGCTAGAATCGCCTGCTTTGGTAATATCTGGCGAGCTGATGTCGTCTGGCGTGCTAGAATCGCCTGCTTTGGTAATATCTGGCGAGCTGATGTCGTCTGGCGTGCTAGAGTCGTCTGCTTTGGTGATGTCTGGCGAGCTGATGTCGTCTGGCGTGCTAGAGTCGTCTGCTTTGGTGATGTCTGGCGAGCTGATGTCGTCTGGCGTGCTAGAGTCGTCTGCTTTGGTGATGTCTGGCGAGCTGATGTCGTCTGCTTTGGTGATGTCTGGCGAGCTGATGTCGTCTGGCGTGCTGAAGTAGCCTGCTTTGATGTCACTTCACCTGATTGGGTAATGTCAGTGATTGTTGTTGAGGGTTTCCTAGTAGCGGTTGTGATACCTTAAAAGAATAGAATATCACCGTCACAGTGTTTATTGAGGATACGACAGTGAAATTCTCAGGTAACAGCTACCTACCTTAGAAATAATTTCTTGGAAATATTTATTTACTCAATTATTTATTTTTTGTTTAAGGCCATACTCAAGAATTTTCACTACATACAATGGCAATCAGTTTTGAGGGTGGAGGAAACCTTTGTCAAAGCCAAAGACCTTTAGCAAGTTACTGACGCACTTTCAAACGTCACGTTTAGATATGCACAGTATATGGGTGGAAAACAAGTGGTCTTCAACGAACGTTATACTACACAACTGGTTACATGAGCGTTGTCACCGGTTATCGTCAGCAACGTTTCATAGGCAGTGTGGGCGTCCTCAGAAATAACTGAATCATTATGTAGATAAATCATAGAGTCATCATAATCTGAGAGTGAAATGACAGCCTTATGCAGATATCCCAATCCCTAGACTTTCACATTCCATATAGTTTGAATTGATACAAAGTTAACCACCAAACATCAAGTCAAGCACCACTATAATGATGTTTACATCGCCACAGCATCTCCATGTTATTCAAGACAAAGACTGAAACCAAAGCAGCGACGATAAAGTGACAGTTGGCAAGTCGTCAACCGGTGAAATTCGGTCACTTGTCATTTTACTTTACTTAGCATTTTATTCTCACTGTTTAGGTAAATGCATACGTATTAGCATCTCACACACATCCTAGCACCATAGCGTACACATGCACAAGGTAAAAAAATACAGCAGCATCAGAGTAAACGTCACTGGCCTTGAATTACTGGAACTGCAGTGTTGTTATTACATTGAAGAAACAATAACGTTAAACCCATGCCAAGGCGACGCTTGGTCCACCAGCAGAATCCCGGTTTATGCAGCTATACAATATAGAAGACTAGAATATATAGTGAAAAACCCAGAAGAGCGACGACTGTGTGCCTGTTAGCAAATGGTCACACGTTAACGGTGAAATATACGACCGTTTCTGAACATACTTCAATTAGGGTTTCATTACATATCAATACATTGAGGCAAAAGTGGCAACTTACACCCAATTCCAATCCCGGCTAAAGTAGAAATAGGTGAGGAAATGCAGTGATGTTAATTGCAATATAGTAGACATCAATGAATACCAGAATAACGGTTTTCAGGTCTCTGTAGTATCTCCATGTCGTACAGTTACCAGAATAATGGTGTTTAGGTGTCTATAGTATCTCCATGTCGTACAGTCAGTTACCACAATAATGGTGTTCAGGTCTCTATAGTATCTCCATGTCGTGCGGTCTGTTACCAGAATAATGGTGTTCAGGTGTCTATAGTATCTGCATGTCGTACAGTAAGTTACTAGAACAATGGTTTTCAGGTCCCTATAGTATCTCCATGTCATACAGTCAGTTACCAAAATAATGGTGTTTGGGTCTCTGTAGCATCTCTATATCGCACAGTCTGTTACCAGAATAATGGTGTTTAGGTCTTAGGTATAATAATATGTTTCTCCAACACAGCCAAGTACCAGAACACTGGTGTTTAGATCTCTACAGTAACTCACGCGTTTCACAGTGGGTTCCTGTAAATCCGTCCAAGCAGTAGCACCGGCCGTCAAACGTGTCACACTGGCCACCATTTTCACAGCTGTAGCAGGAACTTGAGCAATCATAACCCCAGTGGGTACTCGGGCAGCCTGAGCAGCAACAATGTCATCACATTTGTTTTAAAACACATGCTTAGGTTCTTTTCTTACAGTCGATACTTTTCTCTCTAAAGACAAATTTGAGTCATATCAACATGACATCTAATGTCGCCGATGTTGTCTCTGGGGAAAGCATTTTTTAATTTTGTTTTAAATATGGATCCGTTGATTCATTGTTATTAAGCGCCATACTGAAAAATGTTTCACTTGAAGGAAACAGGAGTAAACAGGAGTAAACCTTTGACAAGTTTCTGCGGAACTTTCCAACATCTGGCGTCCGTATTCTGATGCCCTGTAAGGGCCTTCTGCCAGGAACCTATTTTACGGAGGAGCCGCAAACTACGGCTGGTGTGAGGCCCATGAAAGTATAGGGCGAAGAGATATATCACCGTGGTAAATGCACCTGACGCAGCTTTAAGGAAGATATGTAGAACAGCCCCCAAGACATTTCATACAATCTTCGGAAGAAAGCAGAGGAATTTAACAGAGACTTACCGACTTTTTGCAGAGAAAAGTTAGCTGTGACAAGAACATGTATCTGTGAGGAGAACACGGTCACGTTTTTCTCTAATTTACACCGGTAGGTCGTGCTGGAATTGACGGGAAATCCTCGGTAAAAGACGAGCTGCAGGATGATGTTAGGGCTATTATACCAAGATGTGGGTATCACTTCCGGTCTCTTGGGTGGGTCACCTATCGCCCGTAACACAACCCCATATAAGCTGTTCACAAGAGGATCTGCGTCATTGGCGCAAAAGAAGAGTGTATTCTCAATGCCCGCGGATGTGAGAAAAAGACTGGGGTTTTGGATGGTTTGGCTCACCAAATACACGCTAAGTCCACCTGAAACAATTCAAACAAATAAGTGTTATTTTTGTGGTTCTTTTGACAACATCAAGTGTTATTAACACACTGGTTGATTTACTTATTTACTTGGTGTTTAAGCAGGCGCTATGTTCAAGAAATTAATGTTTTTATACGACAGCTCCCATGTCATGAGGTTTAGGAAACCGGAATACCCTGGGAAAACGACCGACCTTCGTTAGGTACTTGACGCGCCACATGCCAAAGGCCGAATACAAACCAGCGAGACCTGGATTCGAACCTGTAATTTCAGTGAACAGGAGACGCGGATATCGCCCTTTAGGCGACTCTCTATTGCAACTAATCCATGCAAGTCATTTCTCATGTACCAGAAAGGATCATTAAATTACATATATATCTTCTTTCACCTGCTGATCGTTTACTGTCATTTTTTTTATTGATAGTTGGATTCCGAGGTTGAATATATCAACAGATGCAATCAAAGCGCTACTGAGATAATTGCTTTCCATAATTTATACATGAGCTACCATGAACCATCGTTTGGAAACTGATTGAATTTATTAGTGAGAGCCAATCCTTGTGTCTTTCCATCATCACTGAAACTTCTCTTAGCACGAATCGTCCTATATTTTATTACTTCATACACTTTCTCAGTTCTTTGGTGTGTTTTGTGTTGGACGCCATTTTGGAACTTGATCCTGTAATTACCGACCCGAAACGTATATTATGATTTACGGCTGGTATGCGAATGTTGTTTCGATGCCTTCTTTAAAAAATGTTATTTCAGATGTTATTTTTTTATTTTTTATTTTATTTTTTATTCCTGTACCTGACATCTTCTTGCCACATTAGGAAAAGACGTTGCCGAGGTGAGAAAAGGTCATAATCATGCATACGTTCATCAAGCCTATTGCTGTGCGGTTACATTTCAGTCCTTGTGAATATTTGTCGTACACCATGGTATGTATACGGCATGTCCGAGTCAATCCATTCAATGTCGTCTGTAAAGGCCTGTGACTTCTTTTCTCATTAGAAAGAGATTCGTGGCCGAGTAGTTAAAGGCCCTTGTCTTTCAAATCGCAAAGAGGTTCAGGTTTAATCATTCCCGGACATCATACATACTAAAATGGTACACGATTTGGAAACTGATTTTATTCATCGGCCTAAAGCATTCAGTACGTCTTTTCGTCATCATTTAAAACTGCTGACTGCTTCTCTTTTCATGGATCCATCCTAATTTTTATATTTATATATTTTCTTCGTTCTTTGCTTGTTTGTGTTATTTGTCGTTTTTGGAAACTGGCCTTGACCCGGAACGCCCATTTTGGTTGACAGCTGATATACGAATGTCGGTTTCGACGCTCAGCTTCACATGCGACCTCCCCGCTCTCACTGTTCGTTCGTTGTGACTTTCAAGGGCGACGATACCCATACGACCATTTGTACAGCTTAAAGAGCTACTGTGGTGTAAAAACACGTTTGTCTTACAGTAGGTGTGAACTGATGCAGATTGAGGTAGTCTGAAAATCTTCCCTAAATTGTCAAACCATTGCACTATGTTAAAACAGACATTGTACGTTTCGTCAGAGAATACGGAAACAAATTTTTTGTCCTTTTCACTTAGCCTGGTGTGACGTCACACAGGAACACATGACGTCACCAATGGCTGAAGTGTATCCACAAATGACACTGTCCTTTCAAACGCTCTTGAGGTCATCCCTGTATAATTCCCTGACACGACGTCACATCTGCCTGATTCGACGTCATGTAAAGGCTATCTCCACGTCATATCAAGAAAATTTTATGGTCGCAGCCAAATATTTTGCTTTTTAAGGAATCTTGAGTAACATGGGTTAAATAGTGTTATTCATCGAAAATCATTTTGAACCAAGGTGTTAGCTTTGTTCCGTGGGATTTCTTTCATGCAACTTTAATGTTTCTACGTATTTTGTATTCTGACCAGAGTGGCAGTATAACGTTCATTTCGGACCACTTGTCTTTCATCAGTACGGTGAACATCTCACGAGAGATTCCCTCCTCCCATGAAACTAACGACCATCGTTACTAGTCAGTTATGGAGTATGACGTTAAGCAAGGATAAAATATGTAAATCAATCGTTCAATCAATCATTTGAGGTGTTTGATACAAAGTAACTATCAGTTTTGCTTGTTGATGCAACGTTTGAGTCATTGTCACAGGTAATAAAAGGATGTTTTTGTGATTTTAACCAACAACACTGGTCCTGTGTCGCTACGTAAACAAGGATATTAGTGACAGAAACTGACAACTCACTATGAACTGGCTCTTTACGTGGTTATATAATTCACCATGTTATATCAGATGACATCAATATCCTACGCCACGAGCTGCGCTCACGTCACAGGACGTGCACGTGACTAACACGTGTACTTACAATCCTTCACGACGTACACATGATCTCGGACGGTGACGTTTGGCAGAATGTAGTTCACGTTATTCTCGATGGGGGAGAAATTGAATCGGATAGCACTTCTGCCAGTTGCGGCCTGGAATGCAGAGACAGTTTTCAGATGAAGAGACAAACTGATTCTGATTTCGTTACTTGTCAGTCTTCTATCAGAAATTATTTTTTTTAGTAAATGACAAGACAAGGAGAGGGAGTTTTAGTTCACAGCTATGAGCCCTTCCAGGACAAGTGTACTTCGCGTCTTTCACCGAAAGCTGCGCTTATCCTTCTACTGATGCCTTCAACGCCATGTTGGCCAGATCATTTATTTATTTATTTATTTAACGTGTTTAAAGCCGTAATTATTTCTTTTCTATATACGATGCTGCTAGGTGTATGTGTCGAGGAAAGCGGAGTAAGCAATGACCCGTCGCCGGGTACTTGACAAACATTCACACCAGTGAGGTCAGGAGGTCAGAATCAAGGCTATCATTCTATTGTTTTAAACCTAAACATTGTATTACACTAACATGATGTCATGTGGAATATGACAGTATTATATTATAATAACAGAATACATTCTAGCATCACTCAGCCTTTTGGTCAAAATTATCTATTATTATATTTTGAGTCGATACAGTTTGAAGGTACTTAGAGAATTACTCACCAAGAGGGATTGCCCGGCTGGGATATGGCAATTTGGTTTCCAAAACTGCCCAGCTGAAGTGCCAGTCTCATAGGCAACGAGCAGCAGGAACAGTTGGAATGCGGCAAGCATGTCTGTAGTGTAGGGAGAAACAACAACAATGGGAATTTGTACAATGCATATAAATGTGAACTGACTGAACCAGCCATGCAAGCCTTCGGTGTTCTACCGAACACAATTTAGGCTACGGCAATGCCAGACTCAGTGGAGAAGTGGAAATACACAATGGTTTGCATATTCGATTTGTCTATCCCAGTAAAACCGAGGCATTCTTCCACAGATCGACCGCTCAGCGGCAGCATTTTAAGACACACCACTGCATGGGATGCTCAGATGAAGACAATTCAGCCACGTCTATGACCCAACCACAAGTCTTTGGCTTCGCCTCGGAGGAAGGTCCGGAGGAAATTCCTCAAAGAGCACAGATCGATTTATTGATTTTTAAATGAAGAATTCTGGCTGCGCAAAATATATAACGGCAAGAAGGGTTCTGCCGACCCTTTAATCAGAGACTCTGGTTTTCATTAATAGTATTCTGAGCTCGTAGGTTACTCATGTTTGACCAGTTTATGTGTGTCACACTTGCTACGCTTTTCCTACGGTCTTCTACCCTAGAGTATGTAGCCATGCATGGCCACGGTTTTACAGACTGTAACTGTTTGTTTGAACAAGGCACTCTAGATCACACCTCGTGTCCAAGCATGAAACTCAGTCGATAGGAGACGAAGCGTTACCGTACCTGCCTCACTGACAAATCTGTCACAGATGGAGGCCACCTCAACCCCACTGGACAGGCCCTCCACTAGACCACTAGGGACAGTTACCTGAACAGTGGACAGCGACCTACCTGTAATTTACCGTACCTGTAGGGTACACGTGTATGATCCGGTCAGACTGTCATCTTACGAGGGAATTGGGAGTGGCATGATCAGGACACGGGCTTAAGATTCTGGCATAAACGAAGCCAATGGTGAAGCTCTTCGCTTTGACGTGTAGGGCTTGTCCCGAATTTAGACTGAAGGGACAATGGTAGCTGGATCCGCGCGACACATAAGCTCAGCGGGGTGGCATGGTTTGGAAGCATGACGTCTACCATGTCACTATTCGGCGTGCCCTATTTAGCACGACAGAGTTGAACTATATGCGGCACATGGGGACAAACATGAAAGGAGTCTTTTCAAAAGCGCCAGTTGTGCGACATGAACATAACCTTTCAATAGAACCACAAGTATATTTTTATGTTTATATTACTTGACCAAAGCGAGACTTTTTAGTTAAGTATCAAGTATAGAAAGAGTCTGGTTTTCAACTCGGTGACAAATAAAAGAAACCAGAAAAACCAGAAAACATGTGGTTACATTTTGTAGCCGACATTTCACTTAAATCTGCGGTCATATTATAATATAAATTTTAAAATATCGAATGAAAATCTTTTCCACATTTTTTCAAATTTGAGTTTGAGGTTATATCTGACAGTTTTTTTGCAAAGACTGACAAAAGTAGCTAGAGTTCCTATTGTGACAAATTTTTGCATGAAATCTTGGGTGCGAATAAAAAAAAAGATTTATGGTGTATTTATAAATTTTTTAAATTCAGATTAGACCCCATATTTATAGGAATATTTCACTTTTACAACGGCAGTGTGCATATACCTTTAACCCATATAAAACCTCACATATACAATATTACATTTATGATGGCTGAAATTCATAGGGCGATAGGCAAATCTGTCACATAAATATGCTGTAGCCACTACATGTTTGCAAAATATTAACTCGTATGCGAATCTAAAGTAAGCTTTGCAATCGCGTTTTAAGATAGCTTTATGAAATCGAACTCTGTGACACAGTGTTTCACCTGTTATTGTGATATATACTCACCCTCAGCCCAGTAATACCTGTATGACAGTCTCAGGCTGAATTGATATCTGTTTTCACTGTGTATGTCAGCGATATAGGTCCATGTACATATATACATGTTTATTCCTTAAGATGAGTCACAGGAACACACCCGACCTGGTTTTTTCTTTCACATCAGATGTCTATACAAATGTGTATAATTCAGTTACCACATGTAAATGTGGTTTGAAGCGATCGACAATCCCGGATATCTTTCGTTACGCTGGGGCATATGCTCTTTTGTTCGTGTAGCAGAGGAACTGTTTTTTTTTTAAATTTGTTTTGCTATGAAGAGTCTATATTTTGCCCAGCAGGCACAGTATTTACATGTATAGTAGAGCAATGTTATATGGACATGTCTAACATTTACAGGTTTTATCTGACTCATCCGACGGCATGTACATGTGGAACACAGCAAGGCCAAATGCAGTAACCGATCTAAAATGTAGCATTAGCATTCTTTAATTGAAATAGGCGGCGCGCGTCAACATCACTATAGCCCGCAAGAAAACAACAACAACAACAAAAACAAAAAACAAACATGGTGCAAAGTTAAAAGAAAAGGCCACAAAAAATATAACCAAAGCTATTTAAAAAGAAAAGGTCCTACAGACCTAAACGGGCATATGCATTATTTTATAACGTGCTTGGTAACTCTATAAATCAACTTTTAAGCTGAAATTCTTAGGAGGCCATAGGATACGCCATTTTCGAGAAACCGGAAACATAATGTCGCGTCATCCGTATCCTACGCTCTTAAGTGTTCGGGGCGAGGCACTCCTTTGTGCTCGAAGTACGGTCCCCTTTATTATCACAATCGAAGGCCACACACTGTGATAACACCTTAGGGAATAAACCCAGACGTATTCCACTACTACTTTCTCGTAAAAAATGGCTTTAAAGTATGTTAGAGTTGTATGATCACAGGGAAAACATCTGATTTAACACTACTTCTGTATGGCAAAGTGGTGAATGAGGAACGCGTGACGTTACAGCGGATACTCATGTCCTCGCGGATGGTAGAGATATCTCGCCCTTGCTTGGTTAAAACTGAGAGCGTGGCGGCCCAGACGATTTTTAGGTTTGCTTGCATTTAATGAACAATGAAAAGGATTCTTTATCAATACATATATACATATGTTCACGTGTTCTCTTTTCTTTTAACTTTCCAAAGACCTTTTCGTTTATAAAAAGTAATATCAAGCACGATTTAAAACAAACCGTTAACGGTAACAAGGAGTCTGAAATAACATGTATATGTAAAATGTTCACTGTCACATAGGTTAAGTATATCGACATTCCCAATTCAACATCAGGAGTGAAAGCTGTGAAAAATACAAGGGAGCTTAAAACGCAGACAGGTGTCTGCCAGAACTTTTGTGTGTGACCATATCGCTCCCTGTGCTACTGTGGCATGTCACACGTGTCTTTCCTCTGTGTGCATGGCTACTACTTATTATCAGCCATGTGCTTTTTCCTTATTATCGGCCATGAGGCTACTACTTATTATTGGCTATGTGGCTACTACTTATTATCAGATATGTGGCTACTACATTTTATCGGCTATATGGCTATTACTTATTATTGACTATGGGACTGCTACTTGTTATCGGCTGTGTGGCTATTACCTATTATTAGCTATGAGGCAAATACTTATTATAAGCCATGTGACAGCTACTTATTATCAGCCATGTGTCTACTGCTTATTATCGGCCATGTGGCTACTACTTATTATCAGCTATGTTGCCGATGACCCTGGGCTTTCCCCATGCTCTCTTTGGTTTCCTGCTGCCACAATTCGGTCCGCCGTTGTATAATTGAAATATTCTTGAGTGCGGCATAAAGCACAAACCAAATTAAATAAATAGGTAAATAAATAAAACTCTAACTGAGGTAAATTGGAAAACAATCGGTAACGTGCGGCCATTTGCCAATTATCACATGGTCGTCCCTGCTCTGGTTTTACTCTCTGTACCTTCGTGTTTTATACTCTACATTCTTCCACACAGGTTCGCGATGAGAAAGGCAAATGTAAAACTTCAGCACACATGTGGCGCCGCTTGTAGTGCTGAAATGAAACTGATGACGACAAGAGGTAAAAGCATTTTTTAAATTTACTTACTTTATTGTAGTTTAACGCCACACGCAATTTAGATATATATTTATACCTGTACATATTGTAAACACCAATCACACAGTTATGCAGGTCATCAATCAGCTATAAGCTGAATTGTCGATGGTTACATCACAAACCAACACATTGATCAAGCACAAGATTAATTAACATAAGTCAGTATTGGCTGTAACACACACTTCTTTATTCTGGCCCAAAGACATTGGCAGTCAAAGTGGATTTACCATGTACTTCACTTTCACTGAATTATCACCCATACATAACATGTGTTCTGGTGTATTAGGCTTTCTATTGAGTGTGGTTAGAGATGGCACAACTTTCAGAAATCCAATAGTCCGTATTAAACTACGGTATTTTATCTACATATAAAATCATCTGTATATTTACCACTAAATATAGTGGTATTCCCTGAAGGATGTATCATTATATTGTAAGGTGTTTACGGTTTGAGATGCTGTGTGTCACCTGCAAAGATTGGCAAGGCTCCCCTATTTATACTCAAAAGGCCTGTGATCACGTGACTTAAGTTAGCCAATCGCGGCATACTTTTTCCGATCGGTCAAACTTTGGGAACTATTTTCCCAGACAAAAATGCAGAAAACTGTAAACCTAGAAATATATGCATGTATAACAGAAGATTTTATGCTTACATGAGAGCGTTTTTCTTGAAGTTTAGAAAGCACCAAATATTTACATTGAATAAGATGAACTGACAAAAACCTCTCTAGGGATCGAACTGTTTGGGGTAATAAAACCAATAAAATTTCATAAAAGCACCTCATATTTACCTTGGGAAAGAATCGTAAACACGCTTGAATGTCTCGCTCCTCCATACTCCAAACAATCCAACAAAAATAGTCCGAAAAACTTTCCTTGCATACATTAAAAATGGCTCTTACCAAAGTGGAAAGTTATACTCATTTATTGAACTGGAAAATTTTACAGCAATTCAGAACATGCCAAAACAACTACCAAATTGAAAAATGAGTTCAGAACCACACACTCGCTCACTCTTCAATGCACTGTGGAATAAGCTGCGGAAAGCCAAGCTGAATAGTTTGTCACACTCCCACAAGTAAAATGTTCAGGTACAACGAGTCCATTCGTAAATTTATAAATTGAATTACGGTGTTATCGCTAAAATATCACACTGTTATTAGGCATAGTATTATTTCTTAAAAAATATATACAGTTAACGGCGGACACTTTAATGAGTGGAGGAAACCGGATTGTGCAGAGTAAACTATGAACCTTGCTAACTCGCTACTTGACACTATATATTCAAATTTCGTAGCAAGGCAGCATGGCAGAGGAAGCGAAGCGAGAGGTCATCTACTGCGCTTCGCCACTTAACTGATCTCGCCTTCATACCTATATATTATTGTACCTTAATGACGCATTGCACTGCAACGAACATTAGGCTGCACAGACCAAGCTAGTAACATCGAAGGTTCATCTGTTACCAAGAGCCTGCAAATAGTGAGAACGAGGCAGTCTCCAAATTCCTCCTCCAAGGCTAGTTTTTTACCAACACCCTGGAAAGGCAAGCACCGTAACAATGGTTCACGGCTCCCTCCTTGGCTCAGGTTATCATGGAAATTCACTTGTACATATAAGCTATAAAATCTTTTAGAAATTCGCTCTGACTGCCCTAGTGCACTGGCTTCATGGTGGGAATATAATGGTCAAATTCTTTGTGTACACCGGTCTATCATCTGAAGGGCCAAGGTAACTGGACAGTAACCACTGTATAACCATCTGCGAACTTCTTCCATGTTCACTGGACTCATTTCCGTTGGTGTCTACAGATCTGGTATGACTCCTGCGACATGTAGCAAACTGTTTCAGAATTTAGTTTCCAACTAAACATATGTACCAAAGAACTGTACAGATGTCCTGTATGAAATGTTCGGTTTATTTTTTACATATATGTACGTGTGTATGCTTGGGTTTTATGTCGTACTCAACAATTTTACAGTCAAATGACGAAGAGGAGTTCCAAGAACGTAGATATGCTGTGTCTCCTTGTGGCAGGGCGAGTTCATGCCGTCAAAGTGCTGCCGCCACCGGAACATTATGCTGAAGACACCAGACATGACACCCATTTCAGTCACATTATACTGACACCGGGCCGGCCAGTCCTGTTTCCTTGCTCTGACCTCTCGGCGCCAAGCGAGCCAGAAACAAGTACCATACTTAAAGTCCTTACTATGACCCGACTCGGGTTTGATACCGAATCTCCCGAACCTCGAGGCGGACGCTCTAACCACCAAGCCTCCAAGGCGTATGTAGAATTACATTTTATAGAAAATCTTTATATTTCTATACATTACATATATAGAAAAGTTTTGTACATATGTACAAGTATTTTGTGCATATATAAAATAAAGTTTTATTTGCACGTATGTACAAAAGAATTCCACACATGTATAAATGATTTGTACACATGTCAAACGAAAGATCATTTAACACATATACAATTCTTTTGCACATAAAAATGTTTTTATATCCCAAGAACACCAGTGAAAATCACTCCCTTTCTCATTTGCATGATGAACTAAGTGTTTGTATCCAAAATGAATATGCATATACTGGACACCAGGAACTATATTGATGTATGTCTTTTCTTCATTTCGACAAAAACCGACCATTTTGACCGAAATATCTTCTGTTCTTGTTGATTAATTGGTGTTTAATACCACACTCAGTAGTTAGACTTATTCGATAGTTGGTCAGTTTTATGGCTGTAAGAAACCCAGTAAAATGTATATGCGTGCCATGACACTCGTAAAACACAAGTGGCCAGACGCAGGACGGCACAAAGAACCAGTACCCTGTCCAACACTGTATCTCTGTGTGTATGTTATTGGTGTTTTTCGCCGTACTCCAGAATATTTCACTTATGAGACGGTGGCCTATGGTGGAAGGGAGTTGAGCAGATCCCGGTAGAAGCCCACGGCCACCTGAAGGTTGCTGGCAGACCTTCCCACGTACACGACTGTAGAGGAAGCCAATCAGAGTGTAACTCGAACTTACAGCGACGGCAATGGCGAGAGGCTCCTGGGTCATTGTGCAACGCTAGTACGTTAACAACAAGTCCAGGGAGATGTCCCGATGTTCTTTGAACTAAAGTTGTGCTCTTGTTATCATCCATCAATAGCTTGCATTCATAGTTTTACGTCATATATGTTCGGACGGAGATATACTCCAACAAGTGAGGAAACGAAATATAGGACTAGGCCTACAGTTTGCTTGCTTACGCCAAGCACCTAAGCTCCCATGTTATTAATTTTACTTTTTGATCATCAAGTGTAGTGCGTTACGTTGTCTCTGGCCCACTTGTACCATTTTGTTAATTATTTATTAATTAATCTTAATGTTTTCTTATACATATTTAGTCGCGTCATTGTATAGACAACATCATTTACAAAAAGAGCGTTTTCAAGGGTGTAAGGAGCATGAGAGTGACGGCGATGTTGTCACAGATGTCCGATTCTGTGAGTTGCAGGTCGCATGACGCGAATGTAAAGCGCATAAATGTTCCAGCACGAAAACACAAAGAGTTAACTACTCAGCAGAAAACACCAACAGCATTTTGTTGCACACAAATGGTTCCGAACCTGAGTATATTGTGGACCTTCCTGGCATATACGAATACATACGAAGGTGCTCTTACGAGCAAACCTCTACAGATAGTACAGACGGATAATTACATACACAAGGAAAACAGGATTGAAAGTTTGGAACCGCATTTATTCCTGGAGATAAGAGATTTCGCGAGTCTCTGTATACTGCCATACACTTGTATCGGGTGGCCCGTGATATTTAGACATCTTAAAACAGCAAGTTTTCAATCTGTCCTAAACTGATATTTCATACACATGTTAGATACCTTTCATACAAATCTCAGCATTACAGAGATGAACACAGCTGTACTTTTCACATGAAAAGTATAATTCCAACCATACTAATATACCGCTTCACATAGCACGCTGTATGTCTGACCTTATACCTTTTAGGCAGTCACTTTTGTTGCTGTTTAAATACTATTTCCACCAATAATACAGGGATTTTCACAAATGGTGTCTAACGTGCATTAGTTTAATACATGTGAATAAATGTTTATATAGCAGGGTCGTCGGTTTTCTGGCCAATACACTCCATTTACAAAGAAAAAGTACAAGTGGATTTCATTAGGGCTTTCACAATACTTTATACAATATAGACACGTAGCAAAACGTATTTTCATGCATCGCTTATAACACTATATATATATATAAACCTATCAGATTTGTACCCTCCAGGTGACTCGCAGCAAGTCTCTGTGAGCAGCGTCTGAGTGCATGCGCACCCCTTCAAAGTATTTGCACACATCGTTTCAAGGCTCACTGAAAGGTTGTATTTTTTTACCAATTGTATTTTACTGCACTTGCGTCATCCAACGTATCCGTAGATTCATGGAGATGCATAGTGCATGCACACGGTTTGAAACGGATATATAATGTATGAGTGAAGATTTTTCACAATTTTTGAATAAGCGAAAATGTTATGGTCGACTGAAAATGACCCATCGTTCAATATGGTCAAATTCGTGTTTCTTTAGACATATTCAAGTTCTGATTCAGGCATGAAGGAAGTGGAGTCCCGAACAAAACTTGCACAGGACTTGTATTTCAATACGGTTGCTCTTTATGCAAAATATCTTTTGGGGTTCCTTTTCCTTCATGGTTAAAACAATACCTTTGTCTGTTCATTTGCAAGACCTATCTTCCACGTTGATGTGTACCGAATACATGTCTGATTAACAACCTGTTTATGTAGAGGTTAGCGAATCGTGGTTTGAACCAATGTCTTGTCATTTCCATGAAAAAATGTGTTTTTATCTTACATACACCATTCTGTAATAATATCAAATAATGAAACATTTTAAATAGTACACAGATGTTGAACATTCCCATCGATTTCATATGTACTACATATTTCCTCCACAGGTAGCTCGTTGGCGGCATGGGCTCGAATGGCTACAAAGAATTATTTCCATTACTGAACTGTAACAATGATACACATGTATTGTATCATATTCACTCTCTGTAATATTGGCCCATAGTACAATTCTGCTTACAATTATAATTATGAAACGGTGGAAAATTAAAGCTTGAATGGATCTTTAAAACATAGGGCGACAAACGTTGCATTAGATTGTATGGAGATAAAAAGAAAAGCAAAATGTCAATGAAAAATACGAAATGATGGAAACCAAACAACAGTCTGTTCGGCTAAGGGATGATTGACAGTGGTCACAGAAAAATTAACAGATTTATGTCTACCACGGGCAGAGCTAAACATGGACACTTTTAGCACGTTATCATACCCATTCTTTTTGAAATGATATTCCCACTAGCAGAATAAACCACCAGTTATTCTATTTTACAAAAATCTGAAAACACATAAGCATATAACAACGTCTTCAAAGAAACATTTCCACACCCCTAGATGGGAAAAAACGAAACAGAAATATTATTATGGAACCATATTTCTGTGTTTGTTTGTTTGTTTTTGTTTTGACGCATGAAAAACTTGGCACAAAACTCTCTTTCCTGTGATTTAACACCTAGCATACTCCTTTTAGTGCTTTCTGGCCTTGATAGACCACATCCACTTCACTAAGCCAGATCGTTGACCATTCCTCCAACCATTAATTTACCGGATGGAATTCACGCGGCAAAAAACACAGGGAGAGCCATCTGTTTCACTCATCAAAAGTTCTCGCCATGTTAGGGAGACAAATTTAGTTTGGCCAAGGATATAAGTCAAACCATCGGTGAAGTTGTCACGCGAACGGACTTCACTTGGCTAAGGAGACAAGTAAAACCATCAGTGAAATTGACAGTGTGTCACGGGGGCGAACTTAGCTTGGTCAAGAACAGTAGACCCATCACTGAAATTGTCACTCTGTCACTGAGACGGATTTCACTTGATAAAGAACACAAGGAAGGTTATCAATGACATTGTCAACCTTCCACACTGGTGACCGGCTGCTGAAGTAGGTCCTGGGATTTTTGTCCCATGTGGCACTTGGGAGGGGGTGATGGTGGGGATAGGGGTGAAGGTAGAATAGTCTCTGGTCTCTGTGCCTTTGTATGTTGTAGCTGCGGCGGGAGGGATAGAAAAAAGACAGAAGGCATTAGGTTTTACAACGAAAATGCTTCAGCCCTGGAGAAAATGTCAAACATTGGGTAAGACAGGATACATGGAGAGTATGTTGGGAAATATCTTCAGCATTATGAATGTCTGAAGAGTGGCATGACACAACACGTTACTGATTATAAGAGGGTGGGTTTGTTCTGAGGGGGGGGGGGGCGTGTCCGAAGGAATTAACGTTGGCTTCCTCTCCAGCCGTACGTGGGAAGGTCCGCCAGCAACCTGCGGAATGTCGTGTCCTTCCCCCGGGCAATGCCCGGTTTCCTCCCACCGCCGTAGTATGAGTGAAATATTCTCGAGTACGATGTAAAACACTAATGAAATAAATAAATAAACAAATACATGAAGTGTTCTGACGGCGGTGCTCTTACACGTATATTTCTGGTATACCTAGAAACTTTTATGGCATTTCATAAAGTAAAGCATGTAAACGATTATACATTTATTCATTGATTAGATGACACTCAGGTGATGAGGCATGCGCTGCAATGGACAGGAAATGTAACAGAAAAGCCCGTTCAAGTAGAACTCACAGAACTGGGAAAAGATAATGGATTCAAAACTGAAATCGCAAATATTACTTGGGACATTATTATGTTAGCTCTTAATTTTGAATTAAATTTCTTGACATATGCTTTGATGCAAAATGTACTACAGGCCCCACTTTCACAAAACTTTCGTGTGTCAATTCAACTGTTGTAAATCGCGTCGCCCAGTATGGCACTAGGCCATCCACTATATAACATGGACATTATTTACGAAAACATTTGTGTGTAAGTGGACTGATGAAGCTTTGGATTTCATGCCATACATTTTCATGATTGCGGACAGAATAGGCTGTGGAAGAAACCTGACAGAACACGGTGGAAACATGCACCACCCTTCTCCAGGCACGTCACCGGACTCCTGCCTTAAAGTCACAGTCGAACCAGCGCAAGCCGGATTAAAGCCTGTGGCCTCATTGGCTTCAGCAAAACTGCGGACCCACCCTCGAATAAGTATAATATTCCAGAGTACGAGGTAAGTATGGAGATATATAAAATAAGTATGGTTTTATACAATTAGATTTTTTAGGACGTTCTCTAGAATTTTTCACTTCTTTGACCATGAACAGGGTGGAGGAAAGCAGAGTGTACAGAGTAAACCACAGACATGTGCATATGTTAATAAATAAGTAAATAAACACTAAGGATATACGCGTAACTTACGTAAGGAATAAGGAGTTGAAGTCGGGTTTGGCAAACACGTCCCTCTAAAGGTGTGACAATGCCCACACGATGGGCATTGCATAGAACAGTTGGTTCCCCAGTAACCAACAGGACAACCTGTAACATAAAAAGTGTCCGATAAATACATTCACACGTCTTTTACAACGCTATACAGCGCAGTGAATGTTCACTAACTAAGAGAAGAATGCACACAAATGACGCAAACTTCAGAGGAAAACGGGTGAAAACTTATTTGTTGACAGAAAAGACAACAAAAAATATAACCAAAGTTATTTCAGAAGAAGGGTCGATAGACACCTAAACTGACATAGGCGTTTTTTATGACGTGCTTGGTAACTATATAATATAATCATCTTTTAATCTGGAATTGTTACGAGACCATAAGATATGCCTTTTTAGAGAAACCGGAAACACCATTTCGCGCCATTCGCACCCCACGCTCTTCGGTCTTAGGAGTCGAGACACTCTTTTGTGTGCGAAATAGGTCCCCTTTAATATTTCAACCGAGGGCCACACACTGTGTCATCCTGGTTGGGACCTTGGGGAACAACACCGGACTTATTCCACTATCACTTTCTCGTTGAAAATGACTTTAATGTATACCAGAAATGCCTTGCAATCACAAGGAAAACAGCTGATTTAACACTACTTCTATATGACAAAGTGGTGAACAGGTGACCTCACAGCGGAAAGAGATGTATTCTCGGGTGGTAGAAATATCTCGCCCTTCAATGGTTACAATTGAGAGTGCGGTGGCTCGTTCTATTTTCCCTTCGTGGGCATTTTTCCTTACTTTGAACTTCGATATCTCAGTTATCATACATTGCGAAAATAAAAAGGGACGTTTAATGAACTATGAAAAGGATTCTTTATCAATACATATATACATTTGGCCAAGTGTTGTCTTTTCTTTGTATAATAATATCACTTTTTTCTGGATATTTCTTTAAAGGGAAAAGAATATTTGTCTTTATTTATTTCATGGCTGCTTAACACTGCTATGCAAGAACAGGTAGCAAAACAGTGAAAAGGGGTAGTGGAGTAGCGAAGCGGTGTACGGGGTTAGCGCATCGAGGTAAAACAGTGTTTCATCTCGCTGTACCAGTGTCCCCAGCTGTCTGGCTTCTTAGCTCCCTGAACCTGAGTAATACCTGACAAGGCAGCGGGTAGTGAAAGGTTGCTATAATGGCTCCATAGAGAGCCATGAAAAGGAGAATTTACAAGTAACTTTTGTATGGTAGGTATAAGAAACCATATCTTGATACATGCCATTTTATAAAGAATTCTAAAATAAACATGTGATGCGTGGGTAATATATTTGTCTGAATGTCCAATTGTTGTTTATATCCAGACACATGCGTAAAATCTGCAATTTGATATAGGAGTATATATAGGAGTTAATATTAAAATCATAAATACGATTCTGACTTAGTGAATTTGTTTCGCTAAAATACCAAATTCGAGCACAAACAAATTTATTAGAAATGCTTCTACATCATTACGCAAAGACGATATATAACAGGGGTGCCCCCACCTCCTCCTACCTAAAAAACATTTCATTTATTTATTTATTTGATTGGTGTTTTACGCCGTACTCAAGAATATTTTGCTTATATGACAGCGGTCCAGGAGAAACCCTCGACCATCTGCAGGTTGCTGGCGGCTCTTCCCACATACGACCAGGGAGGAAACCAGCATGAGCTGGGCTTGAACTCACAGCAATCGCATTGGTGAGAAGCACGGGGTCATAACGCTGCGCTGGCGCCCTAAAACCGTCGGCCACGGATCCACCCCCCCCCCCCAAATAAAAATGTCAATATACAACAGTTATTTTCAAATGTACTCCATACAGGAACACTGAAAAAAAAAATCGATCAAAGCCAAGATCAAAATATAAATATGCATTAGATGTGTTGGCGCAACTTAATTTATACCTACCAATTTTGTCCAGCGTAAAGTTCAGTATGTACGATGTTGACCATTTGCAGACAAACATACCAGTGTCCTGCTCAGGATAATTTAAAAAAGAAAATTTAATTATTATAGTGGTATAGTTATTCCAGGTTCGTGATATGTCCCAATCCACATCACAGCTTCCAAACTTGGCGACACGTCCCATAATAAGCCAGTTAGTTTTTCCTATCTGTCTGCAACGGACTAATGATCCTGTCAAAGCCGAACACAAGGAAGTGTTGGTATTCACCGTTTCGGTCATAGCATACACCTGCAGGCTTAACGGTGCTGTGAAAAAAAATAGAGACCTGGCGTGACTTTCAAAAAGAAAAATACTAATAATAATAACAAATGAAATAAAAGGAATAAATAATATGAAAGACTTTTGTAAATTCTATGAATTCATTGATATAAATTTAGTTGTTTCAGTTTCCCATGGACAAGAGAGTTCCGTCCGCGAGTTTGACCAGATCATGTTGACTCGAAGTGTTAGTTCACTCATTACTTCTGCAGTCTTTGCCAGTAAATTTATACTGCTGTTTCACAATATGTAATGACAGGGTTCCCCAGCATTCCATGGCCTTGAGAGAAGTGAAGTTAAACCTCAGTGCATCTTCGTTAACGCCAGCCTGAAAATATAATACGGTCACAGAATTATGAAATTGACAGAGGCATCAACTCATACTCGAACTGATAAGCCAGCTCAGTTTGCAGTTCATTAAAAATACTGTAAACTCCATCATAATCGAATTTTATTAAAAGTTGCTCAAAAGTAACCTTAAAGGCAAAACAGCTGTTCCAATAGATGTCTTGGACCCACGAATGGATAAACCGACGCATTTTGCGGTTCATTAAAAATAATATAAACTCCATTATAATCGGGCCTTCCTATAGCACGGTGCAATAACTCAGAGGCCTCCCACCCATGCTGTCGTTGTGAGTTCAATTCCAGCTCATGCTGGCTTCCTCTCCGGCCGTACGTGCGCAAGGTCTGTCAGCAACCTGCGTATGGTCGTGGGTTTCCCCCGGGCTCTGCCCGGTTTTCTCCCACCATAATGCTGGCCGCCTTCGTATAAGTGAAATATTCTTGAGTACGGCGAAAAACACCAATCAAATAAATAAATCAAATCCATTATAATGAAATTTTATTAAAAATTGCCGAAATGAAACTTTAAAGGCAATACAGCTGTTCCAACAGCTGTCTTGGACACACGAATGGATAAGCCAACGCATTTGACAGATCACTAACTCCACTAAAGTGAACTCCAGGATAATTTCCATACACACATCACCTATCACTCTCCTAAAATTTTACTTTAACACGAAGTACTATAACTACCCCAAATCCTTTAAAATCTCTAAACGTGGGTTTATATACAAACAGTGGATGAGGTGATGCTCACTTGATTCCATGTTTCCCGTCACCGGCCCAAACATCATTTTACAGCCCTCCCGCCCCTCCTCCCCCCAGCACAGGGACTTTTTTTCTCACTTTTTGCCAGAAATTGTCACTAAAGATGAGATTATTACAAAACCTAGCCGAATAATAATAATGAAAACTGAAATTTGTCTCCTACACCAGTTTTCATGGGAGATCAAATTTCATAGGCCTTATATACATTACATCTCTATGGGAAATAAAATAATGCCACAATATAACGGTCCTAAATGAATGCCCTCTGTAGGCCTATTAGAACATTTCTATTGCCTTTACGGCTTCTTGCACATTTGTAACTAATAATAAAATTCAATTATCAAATAAGAGCAGATAAAGTTTTTCTTTTAACTCTTGCAAACTCGTGCACAAAAATGTATGAGAAACTATGGAGCGAGAACTATATTATAATGTAGAATGTCTTAAAAGTGGAATATTCTTGAATACAAGAATTTGCAACAATCAAAGAAATAAATAACATATAGAGTAACGGATGTTTTTCGTATTATTGAATCATGCAGGCCCAAAATACATTTGAATAAACAGGCAGTCTTTTGGTAATATTTACAGTCACTCAGTACAACATATCAGAGAAGTAAGGTTTCCCTGACAACAAGCCCCGCCAAACTGTATGCGAAAAACACTATGCAAATACTCACCATCAAGTTCTGAGACACAAACAAAACAGAACGTATATGTACAAAATTCGGCTGTACTATCGTGCTGATAACCTTATCGTTTTTAGGGATCATATCCTTTTGTCACTTTGGAGTGATTTTCAGCACAATAGAATCCATACCAGGCCTATATAGACCTATCCAGAATGCGTAATCTCGATAATACTGCTTATACCTGAATCCACTCTCTAACTGATATCTACCATTCTGAATAATGCTGGCGTCTTTAATTTTTTTCATCCTTTGTTGAAAAAAGTAGTATTTTCCCGTAATAAGTGTGTGTGAACACAGTGACAAACAGACTGAACGAATTAGCTGGTAATTTTATTGCAAGTATTACTGATTCTCCCACTATGCACCAACCGAGAAAAATGCAGTAGCTAGTACCGAGCAGAGATATCTGCTCTGTGATAGGAGCATTCGATATCTTTATAGGTTTTCATATATTTACGATATAAGGCCTTTGATGATATCCGTCATCATTGATACAGTCTTTGTGAATGTCATAAAAGAAAATGAGTCACTGCAGCTTACAGAGGTGTACTAAAAACCCAAACCACCTCAATGTTCACCTGCATATCTATTTGTAAGTTCAGTTCAGTTTACCTGAATTCTACACACAGAAACACAGTACTAGGTGCAATAAAAACCTATAAACATTAGAGTATAATCGAGGAATGTAACGTATCTAGGCAAATGTTAGACTATGAATGAGTGGTAAAGGCTTTTTTCACCACTGCTGAATAATTATACACATAGCGACCCGAGGTACATGTACAGGTCTGGGGCCGACTTACCAGGGGGGAACGGCCATTAGGAATGTGGCAGTAGTGTTGCTGACTTGTTACCCCGTGATACACCTCCCATATGATTAAAACTGCCCAAAACCGTTCATGTCCCACCATGTCGCCAGTAGCTCACTATATCGCGTTGATTTGACTGGTTGCCTATGATGTATTACAGGGCTTCACTTCATGATGGCAAACTGAAAATACAACGGGAAAATTTTACTTTTTAAACAGTCAGGTTTATGGATTAAGTAAACTGAACAGAACTGTTAGGACGTGTGTGGTCGGTGAATTTTTCACAGTGAGGACTATGAAGAAATACTACATGCAGTGCTTCAGGTATGGGCAGGTAAAGAAAAAACAAAAAAAGATATGTCCAGTTGTCGTGGCATATAATTTAATAATTGACGGTTACACACCATACCTCTCAAATGTTTACGCCTATATACATGATGACACACAATAAAGGCAACCTTGCGAACGTAAACATCACAGCTGACCAGACTGACTCGGTTTTTAGGATCGCAGTGAAACTGATGCTTCTACATGCCCACATATGTAATAAGAAATTTCCTTCCGATTAGATTTCAGCGGCTGTATAAAACGGAAAGCTTTAAGAAAGGAATGGGACATAGTAACTCTGAGCCAAGGATACCAACGTATACATCTTACCACAACACCACCGCCGGGAGAGTCCAACACCTCCGAGCTGTGCGTCAATACTTTACACAAGCGAGTCACGGGCACGTGCATCTTTGGGTAAAAAAAGGTGGGGTGGTCACTGATTCTCTTTGAGAAAACCGCCACTTTTTATACTTTACACATGAACTATAAGATGTAGTTTACACCTTTGCCTGCATCAGGCAGGCTAACCTGAACATCATCTATTTTTCGAGGAGACAATGCCCTTTCGGACGCAGCCATGTGTTGCATTATATAGTCGTAGACCCGTTTACCTATACAGAGTGGATGCTTGTGACTCTCATGTGTGGAAACGCCCTAATATTATTCACTGAGTGAAATGTTATGAAAAGAACTATTGTGCCATTATATTAAAAAGGAAAATGTACCGTATGCTTGCAAGGGAAACAGTCGACCTGCTACACGCCCGAGTGTAGCGTAAGTTCGCTCTTATTTGAAAACCATCAATTCTGAAAACGCCTTTTTAAACCTAAACATTAGACATAAAACCGACTTCCACTAACACCCAGTCCTCAGGTTTCACTAGAGCTTGTGAAATATCTTTGTATTAGAAATCCCAAAGCGTGTATGCGCGACTCCCTCAAACCTAGCCACCTGTCCTAACGACATTTGTCATTCATGTACCGATCAAGTGATGGGGAGTAAGGCTAATACACATGTATAATGTCTGACACTAATGGTATTATGACATCTGACACTAATGGTATTATGACATCTGACACTAATGGTATTATGACATCTTACACTAATGGTATTATGACATCTGACACTAATGGTATTATGACCTCTGATACTAATGGTATTATGACCTCTGATACTTATGATATTATGACCTCTGATACTAATGATATTATGTCATCTGTTACCAATGCCATTATGACCTGAGACAAACTAATGGTATTATGACGTTTGAATATAATGATGCTCTGACTCAAACCCCGAACCCATGACATGTATATATTTATTTAAGTGCAGTTTAGCGTCATAATGAAGATATGGATGGAGGAAACCGAAGAACCTGGGGGTAACCAAAGATCCCAGGAACGCTGTTGGCGGCTTTACTATCACCAAAGCACCCAAAACCGTGAGGGTGGGGAATCTTCAAGGTCCTCAGTCAATTACAACTTGGAACATGAACATTTTCCCGGCGTGGTTCACTGCTATAGAACATGTAAACCTTCATCAGTTTGCCACGTATCGCCCCCCAACCGTGTTTTGACCTCTCATCCTGAAGGTATTATCATTTCCGGAATTAATATCAGCATTTCCATGAAGTTACCATGACTTCCGATACTAATGGTACTCTGGCCTGTGCTATTTAGGGATTATGATCTCTGACACTAAAGTTATTATGTCTCTAATATAAAGTGTATTATGACCCCTGACACTGTATTATCTTGTTGATCCACCAACTTGCTTAGCAAAGTGCAAAAGCATAGAAACTCCGAATAAAGACATGTAACGCATGGTTGACGTTCTCGGTATTTCCACTAAGCTTTACTTGTCATCTTCGGGAGGAGTAATTTGTACAATCAACAAACACACATATATATACATTTTCAGAAAAAGCAGACATTACAAGACTGAATAAAATACACTGCGATGATTGGTCAAATGATTCAACAATGGAAACTAAACATGGATCAATCACGGTCATTCAGACAAACATCAATAAACAGATGTAGTTGTGACAGCACCAGACATTTGACCCTAATTCAAACAAACTGCTATTGTTTCAGTGATAGGTGTGAAATAAGGATTAGGACGATATCTAACGGTCATTCAGAGAAAACAGCAAAATACTCACATAGTGATGACAGCACCAGGCATTTGACACTATTTCAAACAAACTGTTATTGTTTGTAAAAAATGTAATGTACACACATCATAGGAGAACAGGGTAAAATGGGCCTAATTAGCGAAACAAATGAAGGTCTTTTGATGCTTTTATACCATCGTTAAGCACAGAATGGTTTCTACGAATGGCGAGTGCTTCTTCAAACAAAAGAACATTCCAGTTATCAGCTGTATCAATTACTTCAGAGTTAAGAAGAATAGCTGAGCTAAGTGACATGTTGGACAAATTAAGTAATCTGTTAGGCAAATCCATTAAGTTCATGTAATCATGGAATTGTTCACAGGACTGGGTGTGCGAGTATATCTCACGGTTTCCATTTGCATGTTCATCAATGCGGATTGCCAAGCGGCCTTCTGTTTTTCCTATATAAGTGGCATTACACCCGGGACAACAGAATTTGTAAACAATGTTGTTTTTGATGTTTTCCATCGGACAGTTATACACACTGGCTTAGGAGGGTTCCGTCTGATTTCTCGAAGGTACTGGCTGTCTACACCTTCGCCGCACTGTCCAACGTAGGCCAGACTAAGCCATATCCTAAGTCTGTCGTTAGGCTTTTCTTCGGCTGGTCGAACTGCAATTTTGGTAAATTTGTCGATAAGGCCCCTAGATACCGATTTTGGGTGTACCTTCCAAGAAAGGAATGTTTGGAACGAATGGAGTTCTTTCTTGAATAGGCTGGGATTACTACACAGTTTGTAAGCTCTGGAAACAAGATGCTCTTATTCAAGCTGTTTTGGTTCTCCAGGGTTCAAAGCTGTCGAAATGAATGTACTGTCCAGTTGAAGTTGATTTCCTATATACGGTGGTTGTCATTTCGGCACAGATTTTAATCTCCAGAAAGTACACATCAGTGTAAAGCGGAAAATCCTCCATTGTGAATTTTAAATTAGGATCAAAAGAGTCGAGTCTGTTGAGAATGATGCTGCTCTCCTCCGGTCCACAAAGCACAAGTGTGTCTTCCATGAAGCGGATACAGAATTTAATCAAACCGTCTTCCATTAGCTTGTTGACAACAATCCTCTCCTGCTTAGTCATAATAATGTTTGCCAGTGTTGGGCCTAATGAAGGACCAATCGACACAGAGCCTGTCTGTTGACATACAGTAGAGTTGAAAGAAAAGGGGGTTTTCAAACAAGTGTCCAAAATTAATTTCTTTAGCGATGATCTGCGAAAAGTAGTAGGTATTAGTCTTTTGCTGTAAATTCGATCCAAAACACTGTTCACCACCCTCCCAGGTGGCAGATTCGTGAACAATGATTCAACATCGAAAGACACAAATCGGTAACCTTCCGACAGGATGCTTTGTGGAATAGCACGGATGCGTTCTGCAACTTCGAACGAGTCTTTTACACAGAATTCGTTGTCTGTTAGTGGTTTCAGTAATTTCGACAGACATTTACCCAGTTTGGAGTACGCTGTTCCAGTTGTGTCCACTATAGGCCGAAATTTAGGAAGAGCGTCAAAGTCTTTATGAGTTAGATAGTCCATGGGCTCGGGCCGATCTGTTGGATTTAGGCATGACTTCATTTAATTCATCCTGCCTTATTTCCCCTCGCTTGTGGATTGTTCGGAGATAACTTTGAAGAGTTTGTAGCTGTGTTAAGATTGGATCATTAGTCAACCTTCTGAACTTTGTACCATTTTCAAATATTTGCTCAAGGCATCTTGTGTAATCGTCTTTCTTCAAAAGTACAATACCGCTACCGTTGTCCGGCTTGAGGATATCGAAACGGGTTTTGAGGTCCTTACGTATGCGAATACGCTTAGCATCGGAACTTAGGCGTTTATCAGAGAAATCCAGCAAATTACACGTCATTGCTCTGATAGAGTTTTTGAGTTTTTCTCTCTTCATATAGCTGCCAGGAAGAAGTCCGTTAAACGTGAGCTGTTCCCAGAAAACTTCCGCACTGATGATGACGTCCGAGTATTTGGGTGTTGAGGCCAGTCCGTGTTTCAAGCCGAAACGAAGTATTTGCTTCTTTTAATCCGTAAGCGGCATGTTTGTGAGGTTAGGAATTGTGGTATTCGGGTTATCTTGAAGACCAAGCGAAATGGAGTGCTCTTTCAGAAGATTATTAAATTTTCGCTCCTGTCTTTTGATATAGGTTTCATTCAGTTTATCCACCGAGCTCCTGGTGATGTGTTTGACATGGCCTTCATCCATGTGGTACTGTTCATGAGCACTGACTAGGGTAATGTAGGGGTGTAATGCCGCTTGTATAGGCAAAACACAACGCTGCTTGGCAATCCGCATTGATGAACATGCAAATAGAAACAGTGAGATATACTCGCACACCCAGCCCTGTGAACAATTCCATGACTACATGAACTTAATGGATTTGCCTAGTGGATTACTTAATTTGTCCAACATGTCACTTAGCTCAGCTATTCTTCTTAACACTGAAGTAACTGATACAGCTGATAACTGGAATGTTCTTTTGTTTAAAGAAACACTCGCCATTCGTAGAAACCATTCTGTGCTTAACGATGGTATAAAAGCATCAAAAGACCTTCATTTGTTTCGTTAATTAGGCCCATTTTACCCTGTTCTCCCATGATGTGTGTACATTGCATTTTTTTTTTACATACTATACATACTGTTTTGTTGATCTGTTTTAGTAACAGTATTATCACTATAATTCTGTATTGACACTTGTAAATTATCCCCTTTCACATCTAAAGCTATCTCTGATCACCCTGATCCTTATTTCACATCATTAATCCAACAACAGTTTGTTTGAAATAGTGTCAAATGCCTGGTGTTGCAATTAAACTATGTGTGTATTTTGCTGTTTTCTTTGAATGACCGTTAGATATCGTCCTAATCCTTATTTCACACCTATCACTGAAACAATAGCAGTTTGTTTGAATTAGGGTCAAATGCCTGGTGCTGTCATAACTACATCATTTTACTGATGTTTGTTTGAATGACCGTGATTGATCGATGTTTAGTTTCCATCGGTTGAATCATTTGACCAATCATCGCAGTGTATTTTATTCAGTCTTGTAATGTCTGCTTTTTCTGTAAATGTATATATATGTGTGTTTGTTGATTGTACAAATTACTTCTCCTAAAGATGACAAGTGAAATTTAGTGGAAATATCGAGAACATCAACCATGCGTTACATTTCTTTATTCGGAGCTTCTACGCTTTTGCACACTGTATTATGACCTTTGATACTAAAGTTACTATAACCTTCCACACAAGGGTATCATTACTTCTGATGCTGCGTATCTTGGCCTCTAATACAAAGGATATTATATCCTGTAATAACAGGGCTGTAATGGCCTGTGTTATAGGATATTACACATGTACTTCTGATCAGGTATCAGGTATCGTGACATCTGACACTAGGGTATCGTGACATCTGACACTAGGGTATCGTGACATCTGACACTAGGGTATCGTGACATCTAATACTAAATTCATCGTCTCGTGGCTCGTCGCTAAACACAACCCTATTCCATTGCCCCAGGGTCCATCGCAGGTGAAACTGTGTCCCGCGTAGATAGTCATTACGGTTTACCTGTGTCAGAATTTGGTCTGAAGATTTCGATCACGAACGGGCAGTGCTCGCGAACGGTTTCGTATTGTCTGGACAGTGACGTGATCCCTAACCAGTGGGTTACTGGTGGACGTGGCGGTCGTAAAACGATTACCACGTGCAACAGCCACATTACGCTGGCCAGCCTGGAGAATGTCAAGTGCTCCTTCACGTTCAACTTTGTAAAACGTACCATAATTTATCTCTCAAGGATTGTTGGCGTGTTTTTTTTCCAATCACCAGCAAATTCTGGGCACATGTTGGTGCTTAAGTACATAAAATTGTGGTTACCTGATCTCGCCCAGCTGCAGAGTCGCGTTTTCACAAAAGAGCATGCTGCATGCACCACACGTGGTTCACCACAGTTACCATTGTCGGATGCATCAGGTTGTGGTATTTATCAATAATAACTACCTTGTATTTACACATTTTCAATATAATTCATTTCTCCAAACGTGAAGTTTCTCTTTTTTTTCTGTTCAGTGTATATTATAGCCATGAGTCCTGCAGAGTGCTCCTCACCCATAAACCTGTTTGATATTGTACAAGCGAAATATTCTGATCACAGCGTGAAACGGCTAATAAATATACATATATAGATGTATACACATACCTTGGTAAGATGCGTGGTGTGCGAGGTAGTGCATCGTTGACCTAAAAGCAATAAAGACAATAACAGCGGGTAGTTTATCCTCACTCTGTAAACAATACCAATTAAATTAAAAGTCAGGGTAAAAATATCTCCTAGGGAACGTCCCACCCTCCTGAATACAGTCCTTTGCCCAATCCACTGTGGGAGGCCTGCGCCTACATCAAGTGTTACAGGTGCACGTCGCTTTTAATATACATGACGCATGGTACAATAAACTGTAAGCAAACACTGATGCTTTTATAAGGCCGATTGTGCATTAGTGCATGACTTATTTTGTCACTTCTAGTTGCAGAGGCTTACCAGACATCCGTGTTATTTGTAGACCTAATTCCTGGGGGGAAAAGGCGACTGTAGATTGAAGACTACGTGATTCCTACAGCATCCTACAGTTCGATGCAAGATTTAGGTGGACAGATTTAGGCCGCAGTATTATAAGGTGTTGCAATATCATGACTCTACACTGTTGAATTGGCTGTTGCAGGGGGTGATATTCGAGGAGTCGGACGTACCCAACTGACAACCGTAGAATTACACTGTACTATTATTCCTCCAGAGGAACCCCCAAACATTATAAAACCCTGAGAAGTGGATCCTCCCAAATCCGAAGATGACGTTGATGTCTGTCCCCCGTACATCACTGTAATTCTAAATGGACCGGAGAACTCTAACCCAGTGGAGAGTAGGAATCAGAAGAGTCAGAAACGGCCGTCGAGACAGAGCCTGTCATGGAGCCTAACCTTCGCAGATCAACGCGAAGTAATGCCGGTTTTCGGGCCTCTGGTTACTGTAATTAGCTAGTCTGATTTTATATCTGAGCTAGCGCTTTCAGTACATAATGAAGGATCATTTTTAAATTTGTGATGCCACATTAATTTAGTACAGCCACATTTTTTCAGGAACGGTTAAAGCTCAGTGGTGTAAAGACGGGGATTCAAGACAAACTCGATTATGGGGTGAACAACCCGTATTTGTGAACAAGCGTAAGCCTCCACAACTTACTGCAATAAGGTAGGAGTAGTCTCCCCTGGTTACCTGTCACCAGTTGGTCAACTGTCCCCTACAACACAATAAACCTCGTTCCCGAAATTCTTCTTGTGTCCTACAACAGAGCTATCCGAATAAAAGTTCGGGTTTCGAACCCCAAAATACATGAAATAATTTATCCACATCACAAAACAAATCAACGACGATTTGGAAGACTTTAATTTTCCACAGTTATCAAAGAAATAACAACACCAATGATCAATCTATTCATAAAAACTAAAGAAATATTTATGGGGCACACTTCAGTAGAGGCTTTGTTTACATTTATATCAGATAAATGCCTTACATGAGTGCAGGCTATGAATGCGTCCTGTGTTATTTATTGTGTGACGTGATATGCAAGTGCCCGCCTGGTTACATCGCACTGAAAAATGATCAAACTGCACTAAATGCACATTTGTTAAGGTATCTAAAATTTTGTGCGTCAATAAACAAAGAAACTGTATGCCACTTTACCTGAAGAGTGGATCTCCGTACTCTCAAAAAACAAGTTTTACGCACTGAAATGGTCTCTTAATCACCGCTTTTGTAACTAGCGCTTAGCTATCGTTTGGCTGCCTCAGATCGCGCGAAGTAAACTGGTGTGTATGGGAACACGTTAGTGATTGGCTGATGTCAGGGAGTGACCCTTGCTTACATCTGACGTACTGTTCTCAACAGCATGATTATGTGCTGCTATTATTATTCTTGTCAATTTACCTCAGTTAGGGTTTTAGCCTAACTGTTCATGTAAGTGTTCAAGAAGTAACAACTCCCCCCCCCCCCACCGTACCATGGCTTAAGAAGAATGAGGTTAAAAAATGCAGAGATGTTAAATGCAATATACTAGACGTCACAAATGTTAAATTTCTCAAACTCAAAATTGTGCCCATGTCAAACACGTACCCTCTAATTTATATTGTACCCTGCTTACTTGTCGCTGCAAAACTCTAACCCTTAAACATCTAACCCTGTTCCCATTAAAACTGGTAGGTCTATACATTGTGATTTTGTATGTTTTCTCTTTGCTGTGTCTCTTACACGACTGTCATCCTTTAATTTGAAAATTCCCAAGGACGGTGGATTCTATACTTACGTGGACTGACTTGCCTTTGGAAGCCGGACTATCTCATTCGGATTTGGAAGCTATCATCAGTAAAAAAAATTTATATTTTTGTAATTATCTGTATTGTTTTTTGTGTGTGAGTGTGTTTGCGTATATATTATTGTCAGTTGTACTATTTGTGTATTTAGTTCAAATGTATGTGTTGAACTTAGTCAAGCATTTTCGTGTTTCTTTGTTTGATCTTGTGTAAGGCCTATCGCTGTCTGAGAGTTGTTTATCATTTTTCCTCTCCTACAGTGGTACCCTTACAACGCGCTGAACACAAGTTACACATGCACTCATATCGCCGTCACGAAGGCTTCAGAGCCATTTTCCCCTTATCTGCTTGTATCTGACATTGACGTAAACTGCGTATTCCCGCTGAATAAAATTTAGAGTTGGAAAGCCAGTCCATACCCTACTAATTCGCATTGTCCCGCGCCGAAGAGAATATAGAGTTACACTGGCTCCAGAAAGATTATATCTCACTTCCTCTCTCTATCTGTGACATAACAGTGTACGTTTCACCATGAAATCTGACAAAGATTGACACTCTCATCTATGAAATCCGGATAAAGCAGAATCGTGACGTGAAATATAATAGATTCGGCCCTATTGAAGGTGATCCAGAATTACACCCGTCTTTCTGCAGCAAAGTGCATAGATGAGACATAAAAATAGAACTGTCGCGCGGCGATGGAGTTGTAGGCATCTGTGCTTGTGTGTTTTTTTAACATTTTTCAAACCTTTACAAAAAAGGTCTTTATATGGTGTTACTGAAAGGTGACACTAGGTTAAGCACAGAGGTTATGGAAAGCGTTTTATGTACACAGCTGCTGTATGATTTTATGTGAACTTTTGGCCAGGGAGGAAAACAGAATATTACCTCCTGTGAGGGTTTGGGGGAATGCTGGATTCATGTATAAATACATATAAGAGAAATTTTGCGTAGGCGTGAAAACACATGTCACTTGAGTATATATTCCGCATTGTGCAATGTTCCGGATCCAAAAGGCGTGACCAAAGAGTAAGATGTATATATAACGAAAAGTCGGACGCACCTGTGACGGTCGAACCAAGTCTGACATTTGTATCAGCCAAAATATAAGGCAGCCAACCCTAAAATGCGACCTTCGTATATCACTAGTAGACCTGGAACCATGCACTGAAGTTTCAAGGCGATAATCACAACATTCATTTCCACAACACCCTATAACGCTATTTTGTCAAGGAATATGTCAAAAAAAGGAAATAAAGCTGGTAACACGTTAATGGCAAGCAGTCCACAATTTTCAATAATGTAAGGAAGACAGGCGATGTATACTATAGGCATGAAATTGAATTCAAAATGCAAACTCATAGGCCGTGAATAATTTCCGTGTCCAATGCAAATATAGGTATCTAAGTTGCGCTTTGATTGCAACTGTTCATAAAATCATCATTTCGATGCAGTGAGCATGAATTCTTGCATTGTTTCTAGACATGGGTTAATGCATAACGTGATACCTTATAATGGAGATCGCCAGAGACCATCAACGGGTTGTCCATATTTACCAACAAGAAAGTCATACGCATTGTAAAGTTTTAGGCGTATTCTTGGCCTACTGCTTAGACTACATTATTCAGTTATATGTATTGTTCTTATATTTAAGGTCATTTCCTTCTATCATAATGCTGATGGTTGTTGTCTAAGTGAAATATTCTTGAGTACGGCGTCAAACACCAATCATATAAATAAACAGAATATATAAATGTCTTCACGTTTTTTTGTTTGATCTTGTGTAAGACTTATCGATGTCTGGGAGTTGAGCAAGCCATTTATGTTTTGTTTTTTTCCTCTCAAAATAGTGATACCCGAGCAATCTTCAGTAATTCAATGAACTATGAAATGATAACCTGGTGATTTGCATCCCTTGCCTCCGGTTCTTCCGTGAGACGTTTTGAGTTATTAAGGGTCCACATGCAGTAATACCTGGACTTTTTGTACTTGCACAATTGTAAATGCTTTGATTCCTTGCACTCTATGGGTTGATTATTTCTTCTCTCCCAACTGTCAGCAATGCACTCTCCGAACTTTCCGGATTAGGAGTAAAAGAATAAACACGAACTACAAATTTCACCAGAACTCCCGAAAAGTTGGAATATAAAATGAATCAAAAAACGCAATGCCTGTAGCTTCGACACGGATGAACAGGTATATTGAGTATTTATACCTCTGTTTGGCATCCAGGTAAAGAGGCACAAATCTTCTACAATTAAATTGTTAACAAAGGAAAAAAAAGAAAAGAAAAAAAGAAAACAAATAGAAATCCTCTGTAAAAATATTTCGTTAAATAAATACCTCCCGCTGCTAGGCATGATTGTCACGTGACTGTCCACAACCACGTCACCTCGACAGAGCACAGACAGGTTGGAGATCTCCGAACTCTGCACAATGCAGTACTTCCGGCTAAAGGGTCGGGGAGGTCCGGAGTCTCCGAAGAGAGAAAAAAGAATAAACCATAGGGAAGTTATACTGCTTCCTCTGCTGTTAATTTACTCCATGCACGTAAAGATTTTATCGCCCTGACGACTTAGTCTGACGGTGGATGCACATTTATAGCTTCAATAGTGTAACCCGTCAATGTATTTAAAAATATTTCATTAAAAGAACAAATGATTTGAGAACTTGTAGAAATATAGCAGCTCCAACGATTTTCATCGCCGAGAAATGAAGCCAGAACTGTCGCTTTAGGCTGTTTTTCCTGTTACCGGATTTGTCATACTAAACAAAAAAAAACAAAACAAAACAAAAAAAAAAAAACAAAACAAAAAAGAAACAACAACAACAACAAAAAACAACAACAACACCTATGTAGGAACTTACGGGTTTCAGCCTTAGTGTAGACAAGTTGGAAACATGCTTGTTTGCAGATTCATACGCCAGCGTAATCCGTTTGGTTGAGATTGGAATATTTTCCGCGTCTTGTGTCCTGTTAAGAAAGGAAACATAAATGAAATTTAGACGAATGTGTTACAACGGTATGGTAGACAAAAGATTGGTAGTACAACTTCTTGAAAGCGCAATAGATTTAAATCTGTTTCGGGACTTGTGCATCATAAGAATCCATTAAACAAAATTATTTTAACAAAACATTATCCATATGTTGCAACCAATTCCTTTTCTTTAACCCACCAATCTCAGCCCTTTACACAGGTGTGTCTTTGGCAACCAGTCCGTGGGTGAAGATGGTCGATCTTAATGTAAAGAAAACGGGCAAGCAAGCTTATATGACCAATAAGAATGTTCTTTAAACATATCAGAAAAGTGCAGTGACATTTACTGACACTGTTCACTTACTACGGTATCCATTTTGACAAATGCGTAGGGGTTGGGTTTTGAAGCAGACCGCCGTTATGACCGCCACGTATTTGTCCTTTAATTGGTAGAGTTCAGCTTGGCTTGGCCATCAGAGGTGCAAAGTCGAGGCTAGATGTCAACCGACATAAAACGAGATGTTACAAGGTGCATGCCAGTCTGTCCTATGTTTTTCAGGCTAAATATCAATAAGTGTGTTATAACTGACAGCGCTGACCGCCATTGGCTCACAACTTATTTCCCACAATTCTTCACCATAGCGTTGTCTATTTTCAGCAACACCGCTGCAGTAAATGCCAGTCACAATGATGGTCAGAGTGCACACTTGCGAAGTATAGCCTAATCATACAACATAACTTCTCTTTATTAATGTACTTCTGTTCGTATTTACACTCCTCCAATGAAACTCAAGATAACCGTCAAATGAGCAAAACTAACAAAAGGTCAAATTGAGATAGTTTCGGGTACACAAAATTGTATACAGTCGAACAATATGTGAAGGTATGGAACAGCGGACATAGTTTTTTAAACTCTTTTTTGTTTTGTCATTGAGAAAAGAGAGTTAAAAACCTATTAAGCTCACGCAGGGGAAACCGTTCCTCGATGTTGATATTTTACATATAGGTTTCTGATTGGTGAATAAGCAAAGTGAAAATACTTTTCCCCGTGTAAGTGGAAATTTAGTTCATGTATTCTCTTTTTGTCTCCTGACAAAAAAATGTATTTACTAAAACTTGAGAAATTATTTTCACGGGGCAAATTATTTTCCTACGTCTTAGCCAACGAATCAAAATGCTGATGCCTGAAATATATCATTTTTTAGGAGGCAAAAAGAGAATAAAGAAAGAAAATTCCACTATTACAGTGGAGAGTGATTGCCCGCGGCTTAGTAGCCAGTAAGAAGCCTTTATTTCAATTGTCAGCACTTTGATTGGTGAGCTAAGATAAGGATTTCCCGAGCGTGAACTTAGGGGTAATAGCGTTTCACACTGTTTCAATGACCACCCCCTCTCCTCTCAAAAAACATAAAAAGGAATTAAAAAATCTGTTTCCCTTCCGCGGTTTCGTATGATGGAGTCATTGCATAGAAATCAAAAGCCATGTATACATATACACAAATATAGGTTTGAATGGCGACTCTATTCCGCGGAATGATTGGTGCAGAAAGGTGTTTCAGGGGTTCAAGTGTTCAAGTAATTCTAATCACCAATGCATGGCGAACTCATTAAGAAAATTCTGTGAACCCTGCATAAATAAATCCCAACAGCTTTTAAAGCGTATTTCATAAAGTTGATTGAGCGACTGCAGATGCATTCTCCGTAAATATATACTGTTTGTATTGTAGCTCAATAAGGTGGCATCAATTACGGGGGTATTTGACCCTACAAAGGTTTTATGGATTTGGCCCCAGAGATCAATGTTTTCCTTTGTGTAGCGTACCTCAGAGGGGGACACGAGGTGGCGATGACAGTGCAAATCGCGCACGTATGGTACCGTTCTCGTGCCGAGTGCCTCTTAACCCGCGTCTATTAGAAAGTGTCACCAATCTCCATTACAAACATCAGCCTATTGCCCTATACTCAGGTAGGTCATTGGGTTGTCTCATTCAGATGAACCGGGGGCGACGTCGGGCGTAGAGGATCAGTCCATGTCCAGAGCCACTCCAAAGTTCATTTTTGACAGCGACATGGCATGCACTCAGCGCTAATTCAGCGAGCTTTTGTAACGGACACGGTAAAGTAGTGGTTTTTCATGGGCTAAGGACATCGTAATGATTGTTTATTGTGTATTTATGAAATAACCTTATGAATTGTTCAGTGCAGACCAACTTGTGAAACGCGCGCAACTCAGGGTTTCCCACGGAGGCTGAAGCTATGTGCTTATATAGTGGCACGTACAACTTTTGTTTTATAAACGACATAGTTACCTGTATACAGTAATGTTTAACCCTGGGGACGAATCCTAAATGAGGAGCAAGTTTCACAGTCGAGTGGGATTAAGAGGTGGCCAGAGCGAGGTTGGTGGGAGGGAGGGGCGCCGGGGATCGTACGAAACTCGATTTTTGAAGTGTCGGTCTTTTGCAGCTTTGAGGAAAATTGCAAGAACATATCACACTCAGATGTCTTATCAGTTGTCAGTAGGCACAAGCGCCATGACCCAGAAGCCTCCCACCGTGCGTTGCACTGTGAGTTCAAGCCCAGCTCATGCTGGCTTCCTCTCCGGCCTACGTGGGAAGGTCTGCTAGCAACCTGAGGATGGTTGTGGGTTTCCCACGGGCTCTGGCCGGTTTCCTCCGACCATAATGCTGGCCTCCGTCGTCTAACTGAAATATTCTTGAATAGGGCATAAAACATCAATGAAATAATTAAATCATTGTTCACAAAAAATAAGTGGGCTGTCGTGAAGATGAGGGTGGTGTCACATGGTAGAGTCAATTCATTGAAGAATGTCCTTTTCTCAGTGAACATCAGAAAGCAACGAACAATAGCACAGCCCTAATCTTTACAAACGCCCTGTGTACACGTAGTCCTGAGTTGCGTCTGTATGCGACGTTAATATACTGACAGGTATTGCATGCAGATGTCAGACTGAAAACAGCATTTTCTGCAGAGGGTTGACTGGCTGGCGACTGCTTGGTCACTGTGGTACTCCCCACCTTCTGTCGCCTAGATCCACAGATCCTTATCACGTAACATTTGCTTGGCTGTGTTCCTTGATAACTTGCCTGCACGCTGGTGTATAATATATGCAAAGATGATTAAGAGTTGATACTCCAAAACAGCCACAAATCCCTTTTTCACTTCTCAGCCCTCGGCGGAAAATGCAGTTTTCAGTCTGTATGCAATGCGTGACAGTATATTGAATATGCACACAGACCGTGTCAGACTGTACGTGTACCTACCCTTGTACGAATCAAACTTGAAGAGCAAATGGCATTTAAATGGCAAATTTACAGGATAGAAAAAGGGACTTCAAGCACATGGATAAATATGATAGATTGCAAATTTCGCACATCATTTCACCCGCACATCATTTCACCCTTCACCTCTCTCATCTGAACTCATGGTTTTTTTCTTGCCAGAAAATGTCAGAGAAGATAAATTACATCATACAATCTCTAACCAAATGATGAAATATGAAAATTGTTAATTCCATCGCCCACACCAGTTTTTCAAAATATTATCAAGGGGAACAGGCCATGCTGAAATTTCATAGGCCTTAGAAAGTAACTCCTCACAAACTAACTACTTACAATTATCCGTAAATCTTTTTTGCAAAATGTGCATGGTTATGAAATTTCAGGACCTCACTGATTCCCTGGCCGCATCATCTGACCTTGAGCAAATTCCTCCCATCTCCAACCTCCACCCACAAACAAATAGAACATACAATAAAAATTTACTTTTAGATTTCCTGAATGTTGTGGTGAATGGCACACATGTGTAATTACCTGTTCTGTATGATGTGAATAGGGTGAATATGCCAGACGTGCCACAACGACATCATTCATGACTTGAGATGACAGTGTGTAAGTACATCTAGATGTAAGAAGCTGGTTACTGCACAAAGAAAACTGGAGAGTTATACGAATATATTGCCTTTTGGTGGGTTGGCCTTTTGTGCAGTGCAGAGATAAAATCTATGTGTAGGCCTGTAACCCCTCCGTGAAAACCAGGAGATTTGTATGTGAGTGATGTCAGAATGTGGTAAGTGCACCCATCTTTTCAGAGTGAGGAGTGTGTGATGTTGCATGAAATTTATATGATAGACTGTGATTGTGCACCTTTCTTTCACATTTCTTCATTCCACACAACTGGTGCTTAACTGAAGCATGCATTCATGAAATGTAGGGTTTGATTTATTTTAATTAGTCTGTCTGCTGATACTTAAGTTTATCTGTCATTACTTGATACATAATTACACATGTAGTTTTGATGACGAGCACTTTGTAGTTTTATGCATCAGCAAAATGTCAGACACAATTGAAATATAAAAAAAATATTACAAAATTAAGATGTACAAGTAAACTGGCAGTTTAGTGTAAGCTGTATCCCAGATGACAGACTGACAGTGTACACACACATTCCTGATCCTTATGTTGACAAAAACTTAAGGTGTATGTGGTTTGATATGAGTGGACCCCCACTAAAACAATAGACGCTCTGTCCAGCGGTTAAATACAAAGGCACCGCATGTTAATGGCATTATTAGAAGAAACACAAGGTTAAACCTGAAATGTATACCTACTACCTACATGTACTGTATCTTATAGCCTTGTAACTGCAACAAAAAATTCAGTTGTTTAATGGATTGTTTGGTAGGGTCTTCTTTCTTTTTGTTTGCAAGCTTTTACCTGTGGAGACCTCAGGTCATTTCTCATTGTATCTTGTCTGTATTGGAAAGGTTGGTGTTGTTCCATCATGCTTTAGAAATTTATGTCATTGTTAAGTTTCAAAAACTGATGTATACAGTAATATGTCGTCATTAAGTTGCAATGTTAAGTCATTTCATGCTATTCAAATGGAGGACAGATGCTAAACCTCTCACACTCTGTGTTTCAGATGTTGTTGACTGTGCTGGTGTCAAGTGTGTTGGGCCTCTTACAATATCTGTGTTTTAGATGTTGTTGGCTGTGCTGTGGTCAAGTGTGTTGGGTCGCTTACACTATCTATGTTTTAGATGTGTTGTTGACTGTGCTGGTGTCAAGTGTGTTGGGCCTCTTACAATATCTGTGTTTTAGATGTTGTTGGCTGTGCTGTGGTCAAGTGTGTTGGGTCGCTTACACTATCTATGTTTTAGATGTTGTTAACTGCTGGGGTCAAGTGTGCAGGGCCTCTTACACTCTCTATGTTTCAGATGTTGTTGACTGTGGTGGTGTCAAGTGTGCAGGGCCTCTAACACTCTCTGTGTTTCAGATGTTGTTGACTGTGCTGGTGTCAAGTGTGCAGGTCCTCTTACCCTATCTGTGTTTCAGATGTTGTTGACTGTGCTGGTGTCAAGTGTACAGGGCCTGTTACACTATCTATGTTTCAGATGTTGTTGACTGTGGTGGTGTCAAGTGTGTTGGGCCTCTTACACTCTGTGTGTTTCAGATGTTGTTGACTGTGCTGGTGTCAAGTGTGCAGGGCCTGTTACACTCTGTGTGTTTCCGATGTTGTTGACTGTGGTGGTGTCAAGTGTGTTGAGCCTCTTACACTACCTATGTTTCAGATGTTGTTGGCTGTGGTGTTGTCAAGTGTGCAGGGCCTCTTACACTCTGTGTGTTGACTGTGCTGGTGTCAAGTGTGTTGGGCCTGTTACACTCTGTGTGTTTCCGATGTTGTTGACTGTGGTGGTGTCAAGTGTGTAGGGCCTCTAACACTCTGTGTGTTTCCGATGTTGTTGACTGTGCTGGTGTCAAGTGTGCAGGGCCTCTTACACTGTCTATGTTTCAGATGGTGTTGACTGTGCTGGTGTCAAGTGTACAGGGCCTGTTACACTCTGTGTGTTTCAGATGGTGTTGACTGTGCTGGTGTCAAGTGTGCAGAGCCTCTTACACTCTCTGTGTTTTGGATGTTGTTGACTGTGCTGTGGTTAAATGGGTAGGGCTGGTTACACTCTGTGTGTTTTAGATGTTGTTGAGTGCTAGTGCAGTGGAGGTATTGGGTTACAAGCCTGTGAAGTATGTAGTGTGGGGCCCTCCGTGGCTGAGGGGGTTAGTGTGCCAGTGCAGTGTAATGACCCAGGTGCTTCTCACAAATGCAGTTGCTGTGAGTTCAAGTCTAACTTATGCTGACATCCCCTCTGGCCTTGCATGCGAAGGTCTGCCAGCAGCATGCTAATGGTGGTGGTTCCCCAACTGCCCCAGGCTCTGTCTGGTTTCCTCCCACCATTATACAGGCCACAGTCAAGTAAAATAAATATTAAAATACATGTAGCCTGTACGTATATGTTGCAGATGTGGATGACAGCCCTTGTATTGGTGGTTCTGGGTTACTGTGTGTGGTCACTTCTCCAGGTCTCCCCAGTCCCAAAGGGTGGTGTCTACAGGCAGCCAGGTGAGAATTTCAGTGGTTCACACCTACACTCCCTCATTAATTGTATGCGCCATAATGAGCCAGGAGATATCAGCTGTTTATAAACTGTGACGCAGTGATTTTGTTAGGGTCTGGAACCTATAGGACATTTGTCCTGAACATGCTGATTTCAGTGGGTCATTTCAGGGTTTGAAACTACTATTCCTTGTTGTACAAATAGTAGTAGTGAAATACAGTAGCACTGACTGCAACAATCAGTTCGAGTAATGGACATCTTACTGTACCGGCCATAGACATTTAACGCTGTGAGAAACGGACGCATTATGGGCAATGTTACGTCGGAAAGTGAACAGAGATTTTATGGATCTGGTGAATTTATGGGGCATTTAAAATAAATGTGACACGCTAAAAAGATATGGGTCAAATGACCAAAACTGACTGGCTTGAATGGGTCATTTAAGGCTTTGATGGGACTATGACCGATGACCGATGCCTGTCTAAATCCCTGTGTGATGTATAACGTTCATAGTTGACTGCCAATGTAAGATGTAATAATATAGGAACATGACTCTGTTTTAATGTTATATATTGTATCATAACAAGTGCACTGTGAACAACACTCCAAAGTATTTCCAGACCATTGTGTTATAACGGGAGTAAGTTTCTTGGTCATTTCATGTTACAAATTTACATACATACTTAGGGATATTAGAACCCCTCCTGAGCAAAATTTTACATTTTGCCTAATGTATCCCAAACTGTTGATCAAATATGGCCATATGTACATTTTTTCTGAAAGCTAAATGACTGTTGATTTCGAAAAATTTACCTAACTTTAATGTTGATCAAAATGAAGAGAAAGTTTGAAAAAAATTTAGCTGTTTTTCAAAAAGCTGTTTTGGGGCTAATTTTTCTTGCCTAAGTAGATTATTATTTAAACTAAAAAAACGTCTCACAGATTTTAAATATTGTGATCATTTAAAGTTAGAGTTTTCAAAAATTTGAAAAGCTTTTGAAACTTTGATATTCTTTTACTAATATCTTTAAAACTAGGAAAGATATCAAAACTTTGTGGATCGGTTTTTTAGCTTAAGTATGTAGTTACATGTGTGCCAAGTTTCATAGCATTATAAATGTCGTCAAAAAAATTGAAAGGGAGAAAAAGACCAACATGTCTAGAGGAGCATTATGTATGACAAAATTTGTCATTAATTGGTTTGTTAGTTAGTTTTAATCAAGAGTTGTCCTGCCTCCAGTTAAAATGTAAATATGTCAACCAACTTATTAAATTTTAAAAACTTATTATACTCCATGACAAGGTAAATTTGTGTTTTATCTCAACAATTCTGAGCAAAACCTGCTACAGTGTGTTTATGAACCTGTCCCCTCAGTTGCACCCAGA
Source organism: Acanthopleura granulata (assembly GCA_016165875.1). Classification (NCBI taxonomy): domain Eukaryota; kingdom Metazoa; phylum Mollusca; class Polyplacophora; order Chitonida; family Chitonidae; genus Acanthopleura; species Acanthopleura granulata. The sequence continues at coordinate 31,552,780 of JABBOT010000080.1, read as the reverse complement.
TGGGGTGATTAAGGCTATTGTTTTAGTTATTAGGTCTGCTTGGGTAGTCTGCACAGGCAGCCCTGTACAGTCTGATAGCAGGAGGCAATACACATTTACCAGAGGCACATCTATTCTCAGCAAGTAACCCCTCCCAGTGAGATAAACCCCCTAATAAGGGGAAACAAAGAAAACACATCTGTCTTGGTTCACAACTTCTTATAGTTTTTGTCAAGTTTAAGGTATTTACAGTTCGAATTTGGTTTTCATCTTTAACTGAGAGTAAAGATAGGTGAATGGAGAATAAGAATGTGAAATAAAAAAGGTTGACCAAATTTCACCCCAGGGGTTCTAGTATCCTGAAGTATCAACCACAACCCTAGCAGCTTACCATATCTTTCTGCTGTTTATAAGCAGTGACATTTCAAAATTGTCTTTCTTCTTGCTGCATTTTAAAACATGTTAAAATGCAGCAGTGTAAAACTGTAGTGCAGTAACTCCCGTCAAATGAACCTATATGGTAATGAGTAAGACTGTTTAGTAATGTCTATTTCAGTGAGGATTGGCTGGGGAATTCGTTTTTGTAAGCTTAATACATTTGCCCTATCTATATGAACAATTTTATTACAGGTCAGTGGTATCTGGTGAAGAAGATATTGTTTTACATCCTGTTCCAAGTAAGGAAATGGCAGAAGAGGGTTGGGTCACCGCAGGACTCTGTGGTGGGGGGAGGTGCAAGTGGCTACGGGATCAGGTCACAAACCACGATAGAGAGCATGGAGCAAGTCCAGCCATTAGCAGAACACCCACAGGTAACATAGGCCTGATACGAAACTTACAGCCTTGTCAGTATGCTTTACCTGTCTGATCTAGTTTGTGAAAATATTTTAATATAATAAGCAGTTTATTATGATTAAATGTAAGGGCGTGTGAAGGTACTCGCCTAAGGCTATATACACATGCATTTAATGATAGCTAAGACGAATACATATTTTATCCATAGTGTTTCAGTGACAGCATCTTTTACATTGTACACTCAGGGCTCGAAAAATAAAATGTAGATGTTTAATTATTTCGCGTGGTTGCCTGAATCACAAAGGTCATCAAACGGAGGTGAAAGAAAGACTCATGATCATGGTCTCAAAGGAACAGCTCCCTGGTGACCTAAATCCTGACCGTCACAGGACTGAAGGGCTACGTTAATGCCCCCAAAATCACATTGTTTTATGCACTGAAAAGTATTGTGCGCTTCTGGGAGAAATAAAACAATAAAGACAGTGGGCCGCAGGCTGGTACGTTTGGGAGTTCCCCTAATTCCCCCAATCAGTGGTGAAAAGAAAAGTTCTTTGATTGTTCATGAACCCCAGACTGGAGAAGTTTTCACTTATACAAAGCTGCCAATTCAATACAGTCTCAGATGGGCCTAGGGTTTAAAAAGTTTGAAGCTCTGCCTGCGGTTTATGTCACGATGCAGGTGTCCGTTGAACTTGTAAATCCCTGCGTAGGTCCACCAGATTGAAATCTCATGTCAATGACTCCGTACAGATTGGCGATAGTATTTTATATCCGTATTTCTTGGTGCCAGTGAATTGTTTTAAACCTGAATCAAATGTGCATCTAGCTTGAACTGTGATAGAGAGAAGAAGAAATGTATATGGTGGGGAGTTTGAGGGTTGGGGAACAGGCGGTGTGTGGAATGGGACTTCTGATCTTGATGTGGAGCCTGGAGTCACCACAACAAAGTTGCAAATTCAGTGTAATATCAGAAGGAAGCTTTGAAGTTCTTATATCACCCTGGTGATGTGCAGGTGTTCTTGCAGGTGTGCATTGAACTTGGCTGAACTGGTAGTCTCAGGTCACATCTGATGATATATGTTACAGTACTCTTCTAAACAGGTGTAATTTTACAGGCCCCATTTACTGGGCTGTCCTGACACGGGACTCTCACCCTGAAAATTACACCTAACTCCTCAGAAAAAAGATGTTAATGCGTAACTCCAAGGACAATCCGTCACTTCTATACACTCATCACTTCTTGACTTGTAATTTGCATGCATAAGAATGCGACTGGGGGCGGGCACACAGGAAACGTCCACACGATGAGACTGTATATACTCGACTGTATGCTAAGACTGTAATTTGCAGTGTTTAAAGAAGTGAGGCTTGGTTATAACTGCGCGAAAATGAAACTTTGTCCCCATTTACTTTATCATGTTGCAGACCTGCAAGTTACACTGTATAGGTGAGATATGGCCCGAATCATGTGTGACTGATCAGCAAAACTTACAGCCAAAATATATGCCTCAGCCAGCAAAACAGAAATTGTGACATTTGTATTTAGGTTTGAAAATTGTCAATTGTATAAGTATTGAAGGAATATTTTTGTGCATACATTTTTTTTTTGACATTTTTGTGCCTGGCATGGATGAACACGCATCGGCTGATTTATGCTGATTAAATAGCAATGGATTATCACTCAACACTTGATCAGATTTTCACCTCATGTACATGTGCCTGCACCTAAGTGTCTCTTTTTGGCTTGTCACTTTCATGTGAACTACAGGCAGAGAAAAGTTGGCCGAAGCTCCCTGTGGTATTATGGAGAAAACTACAACTGTGTGTAACAACAACTGCTGTTCCCAATCCCGGCATTTCGTCTGTAAAATTAAATGCGATTGTGACTTCGTTTCGCATTCGTTTCGAGTGCAACATGTACACAACAAACGTATGTTTTCCTTTTCACGTATCAAAAATGCATCAGTAGCATTCTGTGTTTGTTTTTCTTTCTTGGCGATTGGTGAAAAGTTATTTCTGTGCTCAAAAGAAACTTGATTCCGCTTTATGGCCAAGTAAAAACCAAGTGAGCAGACGCACTGACTGTCAGTTTTATTGTGCATTCACCATACTGAAGTGGCGAGAGGATAATACATCCAGTCGCCGAGCTGGTGAATAATCATTTTTATTTATCCACCAAATGGCTCCTTAATAGAAATGATTTTTCGAGCACAGACACTCATGTTAGCTTCAATTATTTGTGTCCTGGAATACAACATTCAGTGCATATGGGACGTCAACATTCCACAGTAAACCATTCATAATTAAGGGGCAGATAATTGTGCTTCTTCTGCCGGTAACATTTCCCCGATCTCATATTCTCCCGACCTTAGGCAGTGTGTTATGTACATTAATTGCTGTGTGTTTTGGTCGCTTCATTTAGTAAGAGGTTTTACTACCTATGATTAACATCGGCTTGATCTCATATCCGACAGGCCTTACTTAGATACTGTGTATTTTGCTGGCTATAGTAAAGTGTACTTATGGTAACATAGAGCTCATCTTGTATACTGCAGGTCCAGTAGATGCTCTGTACTTTGCAGGCTTTAGTAAAACATTGTACTGGCCCTGCAGACCTTAGATGCTGTGTACTGTGTTGAGTAAAACCTTGTACTAACTGTAATATTTCTCTCAACTTAATTTTTTCCTACAGGCCTTAGATGCTCTGTACTTTGCTGGCTTTAGTAAGACTTTGTACTGGCTGTAACATTGCCCTAATCATTTATCCCCCCAGGCCTTAGACGCTGTCTACTTTGCTGGCTTCAGTGAGGATGGCACCAGTGTGGTGTGTCGTGTGGGTCGCCGTCATGACCGCAGAGCAGAAGTGTGGCTGTTCTTGGAAATCCCAGGGGTGGGGTGTCTCCAGCACCCGGCCCACCCTGACACTTCTGTCTGTAACACTGATGGGACCAGCTTTACCGCAGGGGGTCTCCGAGTGGAGATGTGTGAGCCAATGAGGACGTGGAGGCTCAGTTACTCTGGCCCTCTCAGGTACCTGTAGTCTTTTACATGTCTTCAGTGAGTTAGCTAATAAATCAGGTGTCAGTCGGATTCAAACATAATGCCAACTTATCAGAAATCAGAAAACCTTTATATTGTTCATATTTATGCTGTAATGTAATACAAGTATGCAGTGTCCTCTTGACTACCTGTTTACCATATATTCGTAGGCTTTAGGTTATATTTTATGAAGTATACATGTCAGAAGCATTCCGATGGCTTTTATCATTGTATTTTCAGTGCCAGGGTTATGAGTCTTGATGGATGTTTACCAGTTGCCGTGTGTTTTCTGTTTTAGAAAGGGGCTGAGTAATGCTCTCAGTAAAGGTGGAGGGGAGATTGTACACGTAAATTTTTCTTTTTTGTAAGTACATGTGTCATGGGAAGTCTTCATAGTAAAATGCGAGTATTAGAAATGTAATAGATTCACGTTGCAATAATATTCTTGGGACAGAGGAAATACATCTGAATTTGCCTTGTTTCAATCAGGAATTTAAATGTGGCAAATTAGCCAATCAGGTCGTCAATCTTTTGTGTAAGAAAGGATATGTGGCATTCAAATCGTTTAACAGTAACCAGCAATGTCAGGCTATCACCATTAGTTTGTTCAGGTATTTTAGATATTTAATGATATGAGGCTTCTCCACTTATGAAGTCTACATCATGTTCATTGCCGTCTGCCAGCCTTACATTTTGTCTGTACATGTGATGCTCTGTGATTAACCTTTGATCATGGAAACATGCTCTATCTGTACATGTGATGCTCTGTGATTAACCTTTGAACATGCTCTATCTGTACATGTGATGCTCTGTGATTAACCTTTGATCATGTAAACATGCTCTATCTGTACATGTGATGCTCTGTGATTAACCTTTGAACATGCTCTATCTGTACATGTGATGCTCTGTGATTAACCTTTGATCATGTAAACATGCTCTAGGTGTACGTAATTTTTTTATCCTGTTTGTCAACTTGGTGTTGCATGGTATCTTTTGCAGGTGGAAGTCTTTCAATGATCCGTTTGATTACGATGTTGACGTTCATCCGTGGTGCATCTCAGATGCCATTGCTCGTGAAATCTGGACTCAACAGTTATGGGAGGACCTGAAGAGGTAGTCATGAAGTAAATGAAATTGACAGTAACATATGCATGCATCTTATAGTTGTCTCCCCTAGTTTATGATATGTGAAAAACACAATAGGGTAAATAACCTAGACAACTTGTTTAAAGTGGTAATGTGAAAATCAAAAGAAATTGTTATTCTTTAATGGTGTCCTCTTTCTTATGTATTAATGAAGTGACTCTATGTTCTTTGACTCTCACTACAACTGCTGTCACAATGACATTGCTCAGATTAAAAACCATTCCTGGCCAGTGACCTTTGAAATTTGAGGTTGAATCTCCTTTGTACTGTACTTACTGTATACACAGCAACAGTTCAAAGTAGTGTTTCTTTAAATAGGATTTTGAGTTTCTCAGAGGTCAGTGTGAGTGGGAATACCATTTGCAGTGTACATGTACAATGTCGAACTTAATATTTAATAGAGTAAACATGCCAGTTATAAGTGAAGTTGTATACGGTGGACTAAAAGTATCTCACAGATCTTGAGAGCAGTGAGATCTTGCAGCACAAGCTTTTATGCGATTATGGTTGTTTTAATAGTGTGAAATAACACCCGAGTTATCTCCCCCTGATCAAACTCTGTATCCATTATCCAGCACACACCAGAGCCATTATGAGCAGTGGGGAGAGTTGAGAGGGCGGCTGATGATTGAGGGTACAGAAGGGACGTCTGTCCTGGTGAAATGTGTCCGAGACCACACCCACGGTATGTGTACAAACCAAACTGGAATCTCAGTTAAGGTGGAGAGAGAGGAGGGAGGACTGACAAGCAAGGCTGTTACTGAGAGCCTGTAAGACTGCACTGTCTTAGGTCATGCATGTGTGCCTCATTTTCTGGGAGAGTCACTTAGTGGGACGTAATGTGAACCCATTCCTTCCTCAAGCATTGTTCTGCTTAAACTACCCAAGTCTTTGTGGGAATTTCATAGTGCAAAGTAACAGATGAGACATTTGATGAATGTGATCAAATCCCTGATAGTCCTTGCTGTGACAATTCTTTGATACACATTCATGTAACTATTGGTTAAGTTGAACCATTCAAGCAATACACATACATGACTTACGGTGTAGCTTGGCCATCAATTTCAGACAAGGACAATCTTAGTAATTTACATAGACCTTTATAGAGGGTAAACATCTGTATGTTCTAACGTTTGTTCAAAGACCATATAATTATGTACATGTAGCTTTTGTACAGGTCTCTTAACTTTATATTAAGAGTAATAGCAAGTGCAATGATTATAAATTATTTGAAGACACACAAACATGGCATATCTGTTAATTGAAGGTCTCTAGTATTGGGTCATGCAAGCTTGTTGGAAGCACACCCATGGTTAATTTACAGAATAAACAGATGAGTGTGTGCAAATCTCACACCTGTGTTGTGAACATGCGCAATGCATCGGCTCCCCAGATGGAAAATATGTATCAACTGATATTCAGATTTACCATTTACTAGTATGAATTTAATTTAATAAATGATATTTATATACATATCAATTTTTACAGTTACCCTAATATAAAGGATATGTAAGGGGTAAAATAGTCAACAGCGTTTACCTTGTATGCTTCAGGTGTTCGAGATTGGAATTCCCTTCATCGTTACGTTGTGCACTTTATCTATATAGAGGTAAGCCACACATAAACCACTTGATCATGTTTGTAGTTCTATATGTTTATTTATAACTCAAGCACATCAGACTTACAGATTAGGTGGCAATAAGGTCTTAAATATTGTGATCCATATATTGTAAGCATTAATAGATACCATTGCAGACTTTGCTGGATTGATATCATATCTCATTAAGCTCACAGTTGCACTTCATATTTACTTGGCAATTAATGCTTAATTATTAAGAAGTGGTAATACATAAATCAAGAGCATAAATACATATGGGTAATAAACATTGTAGGCATTACTTGGCAGTGTATGTGAACATTTCTTCTACTTTAGTTCTTAAAGTAAAAGACAGGTCATGGCTAAGGCAGTGTTCATTGAAAAGATTATAAAATTTTCTCATGAATGCAAAAACCTGTTTGAATTTGTATGAATTTGTAGCTGAATTATCTTCGTTTGAACTGTGGAGTATTTTGCTGTCGACTGGGGATCTGAAGGTGTCTATGCATTTAAGCTTATGATAGACTGACCAATCAGAGAGCTAGGAGATATCAGCTGATATAAAAGTTTCTCTTCTGAGTTGACTGTCAGTGTAACTTGTAATGACATAGGGACTGGACATGTTATGTTATATAATTTAATTATAACAAGTACATATGTGAACAACACCGCAAAGTATTTCCAGACCATTGTGCTGTGGCAGTAGTAGGTTTCTTGATCATTTCATGTCATAAATTTACATATATACTTGTCAGTTTCCTTTGTCGTAGTATACGTTAGAAAAATACTTCACCGAAGTAAACATAATATTGGCCAACTTTTTTGACAAACTTAACTTAGAACATGCGCTCTCTTTCACTTTAATATGTTGAGAGAGTTTTAGATTTTTTAGCTTGCCTGCGCTAAATACAGGCGTAGCGTGTCGGCATCTAATAACAGGGAAGGCGATGTTAAATAAAATGTTAAAGATGGTGCGTTAAAAAGTACTGCATGTATTGAACTCAGGGTTTGCACACATGTAGAGCACAATAACACGAGGGGGATCTTCCCTGGTTACTTCCATGTGTGCATGTTGAATACGGTAAACTACCGAATTCCTGACTGTGTATTGTGTATTAGAATCTGTGTATAGCAAAATGCCAAGAGTGGTATCTTAAAAATACTGCACGTATTGAGTTCAGGGTTTGCACACATGTAGAGCATAATGACACAAAGCGGATATTCCATCGTTGATTCTGTGTGTTTATATTAAATACAGTAATATACTAAATTCCTGCTTTAGTGTACTGCATATTAGAATCTATCCCCAACAGGCGAGCTCTTTGGTAGCCTCGCTACGACATCTAAACTTGTAATTTCACAGATTTAAGGTTATTTATATTTGTATATGATATTTACCATCAGACTATTGAAGTCTTTCCTTTTTGTGTTATTATTTATCATTTTTGGCTGTTCAGGTTATTATTGTTTATTTATTTATCTCCAGACAGGCATGACCCTACAGTGTGGGATTATTAGCATTCCCGGCAACTTGTCACAGTAAGTCTGTAAGGCTTATTAGGTTTAATAGTGGAAAATAATGTCTTTTTGTTTTTGTTTTTTACCTAGACAAAGGGCAATTTTGAGCAAAATGCACAGAAGGGCTAGATTAGGCATTTGTTCTACCTTTCTGGACCTCCTCTCATATGATGGTGTGTTGTGCCTATTAGCAGGGTGGTTTTCTAGCCACTTTCTCATTGCCGGAAAGAGAGAGTTTTAGGTGAATTTGTATTGAGTTTTCATGAAATAAAGTGATTGTCTGATACATTGGTGCCAAAAAAATATTCAGTGTCCTGATTTGTTGAAATTGAAATTCTAAAAAGAAATTGGCTAGAAAAAGCCCTGGTTATCTTTTAGATTCTCGCCTGCTCGGTTTCAGCAGCTTACAGGTGCATGTGTTTAAGTCGCTGTTACAGTATTCTACTGCAATGTCTTAATTGTAGTATTGAGTGTCTCCCCTGGCCTGTTTTCTTTGGTCAGCTTAATGATGGGTTAATTGCCTTTTGTGACAATGATTTCTTGTAGTTTATGTGTATAGCCTTCTGTATACTGATCTGTTTTCTTTCCTCAGCTTAATGGTTGGCTACTTGTCTTATCCGAACGGTGAAACTGTGGCTGTGAGCCATGTGTCGCTGGACATGATGGAGGTGGGAGAGTACACCACTCCACCTGACCAGTACACCTTCTCCATCATCGCAGGTAACCTGATATCCAGGCATCTTTGAAAGTTGAACTATGCACAGAAATGGTGTTTGGGATTTGACACTGACAAGTAATTTAATGAAAAAATCATTGTTATATATATCTTTTTTTTTGGTATTAACCGATATTTAATTTCTTGAAGTGGTGAAAGTTTTGTATTCAGAATCTAAATGTTCTCTCTTCTTTGTACATTTGCATTTCTGTTGTAATGGATATTTTTATTTTGCTGATACAGATGGGAAATCATATTTGATTGAAGTAGAGAGTAGGACAAGTCCAATCTGGTATCATGGTGATGACAGGGGAGGAAAGGTGGTGGAGAAACTGTGTAACGTTCGCGTGAACAGACAGAGAGGGTTTGGAGTGGCAGAGTTCTTCTACAGGTACATCAGGATATTGCACAGTGAGGGTTGAATACCATAAATATTGTTCTAGTTCTTTCACAAGATTATTATTTATGGTATTCAGTCTTCACTGTGCATATATTCTTTTGATTATTTATACTTTTACAGTGCCCTGATTTTGTGTATTTAAAGAGCGAGACGATGTATGCATGACGTCTAGTATGATGTCCTGTCTTCTTGCATGACATGCATGTAGGAGTATAGCAATAGTCTAATGATGTAATCCTAGTAAGCTCAGATTGGAATGTGATGAAAACAAAGTGATGAAAACAAAGTGTTTCATTTTCGACGTCACTGAGTCTGGGTGTGTAATATGAAAATATAATAAAATAAGTCGTATCTAACTAATGAAAATATCACTTTTATCAGTGAAGGAAGTCCTGGGATTTCACTGATGTATAAATGATATATATGCATATTAGCTTCGAACGAGCCTTCATTAATTGAATCCTTTTACAAAGCCTCCGTGGCTCAGTCGGTTAGCGTGCTATCGCAGCACAATGACCCGAAACGCCCCACCAATGCGGTCGCTGTGAATTCAAGACCAGCGCATGCTGGCTTCCTCTCCGGCCGTGCGTGGGAAGATCTGCCAGCAACCTGCGGATGGTCGTGGATTTCTGCCGGGCTCTGCCCTGTTTCCACCCACCATAATGCTGGCCGCCGTCGTATAAGTGAAATATTCTTGAGTACGGCGTAAAACACCAATGAAACAAATAAATAAATTTTACTAAGCGGACATGTCATGATATATAGTTGTATGATATAAGGCTGGGAAGCTGATCCATGATTCTCGTTATGATATATAGTTGTATGACATAAGGCTGGGAAGCTGATCCATGATTCCAGTTATATCAAAATGAAGAGCACATGTACGTTCTTGACAGTAATCCACATTAAGATTTTTTAACGTATTGTGTTTAGTACCAAACAGTTGTCAGTAGTTTGAAATACATTTATGGAACACTAGATATTGCTGATTTATTGAAGATTTATTTGTTTAATATCTGTCAGTGGTTTTCACAGCCATCATTGTGCTGGGAGAAAACTGGGCAGATGACAGACGAAATCCCTGACCATCTGAAGATCGCTGGTAATCTTCCCATACATGAATGGGAGGAGGCTAGCTGAATTAGCTGATCTCTGAGAAAATAATGAAAGGAATTGAAAAACAGTTTAGGGGGAAGGGGATGCTCAAAACTGGCTCTGATGGTTAAGGCATAGGCTGTATGCGACTCTTAGGCCTTTGACCAGTGAGGGCTAGGGTTCAGTTCTACCTCCCGATGTTTTAGGAGTGGCATGAATTCAGAGGGCACCTCACCAAGGGCAGTAGTGTACTACAACCGCTCTGCCAATACACTTGACTGCCTTCATATAAATGAAAATTTCTTGATTACAGCATCAAACAGTGAAATGAAAAAATTAAAGCAGTATTAAATACCCACACATGCAACATGTATCTCTCTTTTTGTTGCAGTGAGAGTGAAGGTCAGTTCATACATGTGGACACGTTACAATTCTGCCATCTCATAGCTGTTCTGTATGCATAGCATGCTAAGTACTTAACCCTTTTGACATGGCAGTGTATAATTGGCAATGATATGGATGATAATAAAATATGGTAGTGACTTATTTCACAGTCATTCTTTGATTTGCACTAATAATTGTGTGGCATGGCGTTTACAAAATTGTTGTATGTGTAAAATATAGTTCATTTACACAGATGTTAATTCTGGTGCTGTATCAACTGACTAACGGACAGTTTAATGAAAAGGTTCTAAATTCAAACTAACGGGTGGTTTTAACTTTTTCATGTAGGAATCGAGATGGCCCTGCGGTTGCCTCCCCTGAAGTCTCACTCCCTCTGGTGACAAGGGTGGATGATGACATTGTACAGCGGAGACAATCAGCTCTGGTGTTACCATTCACGGACCAAGCATGTTGTAGTTCCCAGCTAGTTGGAGGGAAAGGTGCTCAGTTAGCCCAGCTGACAAAAATACAGGAAATGGTGAGAAAAAAATGACAAGCTTTTAAATTGTGTTTCAGTATACATGTATTGTTGGATGTAAATTGTCTTGTTTCATTTTATTTCAGCTAAATTATTGTACTGTTACAGAAGAAATTAAAGCATTTGAGTACACAGCCAGTCTGTATACCATCTTGCTTGAACTGCCTTTGTACAACCACTGCTTGCTTATTTTAAATTTTGTAGTTAATAATTGCACTGTTGTCCACATGTGAATGGTGAACTGCTTTTCTGTGTATAATGTTGTATGTATTCAGTATGTTTTGTACCTTTCAGCTTGGGGTGTGTGTTCCTAAGGGATTCTGTCTCACAACATTTGCTTATCAGCAACATGTCAAGGTCAGTTCCTATGAGATACACAGCCATACATCAGAAGCCATGAATAAATGTTCGTTAAAGAAAACAGAATCAATGTACACAAAAATTGCAAACCGTATTGATACTTGCTTTTGAATATTTATAAGATCTCTGAAAGCAATGAAGAAAACAATGTTAAGGAATATAACATTAGGATAGACATAAGTTCATTTTCTTTGCAGTTAGATGGACCTGGAGCATATGGATGTGAGTAGCTTGTGGTGTGACATGTACAAGTCACAACACAGAAGCTGATTTTGGTACCAAATATGAGTGATTTTACAGATGGCTCTGACAAATTAAAAGAAACAGACTATGTCATGCTTATTTTCTTCACTTCATACACCTTTAACCCCTTCTGGTTGAATATGAGGGTAACATGACCGTGACACACATATATATGAAGTGGACAGGTATGTGTACTTAGATATTATAGTAGATATTATGTGAATAGATTCAGAAAATGTGTTCAGTTAAAAGAATTATTAAGAACATTGTCTCTACTTTTCTTGGTTGAGTATTGAAAGTATTTTTAAAATTAATTTCAGAGTTCCCGATGTTTGTCCAGTGTCATCAGTGAAGTCAGTGGCAGGTAAATGCGTTATTATGGAATTAAGGGAAGTTTCCAAGGGAAATGAAAAAATACTTGCTATTTAGCTCTACTGGGCAAAGAGCAGAAGAGGTTATGTATAAGCAAGTTGTCCGGCATCCATCCGTCTGTCTGTCAGTCTGGGGTCTGTTAACTTTTTCATTCAAAACGCTACTCCTCCTACAGTTTTTGTCTGATTTCAACAAAACTTGGGTCAAGTGTAGATGACATCAAGATACATAACTCGTAGTATTGATTTTCCATTTTGATGATTGGCTGTTCATCTGTCGGTCTGTTTGTACAGAATTGTTAACATTTTCAAAATACTACCCCTCCTACAGTTTTTGTCCAATTTCAACGAAACTTGTAGACTGCATTGAGATACATAATTTGTAGTATTGATTTTCCATTTTGATGACTGGTTGTCTGTCTGTCTGTCCGTTTATCCAGTATATCTTGACATACATGTGTCTTTCAAAACAGTACTCCTCCTACAGTTTTTGCCTGATTTCAACGAAACTTTGTTGAACTCTAGACTACATCAAGATACATAATTTGTAGTATCGATTTTCCTTTTCGATGATTGGTTGCCCATCTGTCAGTTTATCCAGTATGTGTTAACATACATGTATCTTTCAAAACGATACTCTTCCTCCAGTTTTTGTCAGATTTCTATGAATCATAGTTTAAATGTATACTACATCAGGATATGGGAATTATAGTGTCAGTTTTCCGTTTCAGTGATCGGTTATCTGTCTGTTCATCCAGAATATGTTAACATTTATCTCAAAATGCTACTGGTCAAGGTAGTTACCTTTACAGTTTTTGCCCAGTTTCAAGAAAACTTGTTACAAGTGAATCAAGATTGATATTTCGTAGAATTGATTTGCAGTTTTGTTTGTCGATTGTCCATTATTGATACTGTAATTCTTCAACCTTTTGGCATGTTTCCAAGGTGTTTATTCAAGCATATCCTGAAGGCATTATTCTGTGTTGACTGATAAAGTATACTTTTGGTGGAGCCCTGAAATTGGTCAATCCAACCAATGTGGTTTTGTCTCTAAAATCAAATTAAAAATATGCTTGAAGTGCACGGAAAGTTGCTCTGTCATATGAGAAAAGGTTGAGGAATTAGGATGCATAACTTTGTGATCGACTCTGTGATAATTTTGTCCCAATCAATAGAGCTACTGTCTCATCAGCTTTTTTAAAATAAAGTACATTACTTATGATGTTAATCAGTTTGACTTCAGGGTTTGTATGCGGGCACAGTATTCTGAAAGTATATAAAACTCTGTATGGTCTGGCAATACCTGAATATGTTTTGAGTGAATTTTATACTATGTTATTTAATTTTTTTTATGGTAGCCACTTGATAGGGGACCAGGCCCTGAGAGCAGCTTGTGAAAAGATAAATCAAGTCTTCAAACAGACTGATATTACCTCTGATATTAAAGATGCGATAACAAGGGAATTAAGCCAGATTTGGGGAGATGAGGTGGAGACAACTCGGTATGCTGTTCGATCATCCGCATCAGGTACATGTGGGCCTAAGTAGTATAAGTCTTCGCATTTTCATCTTAATTACTAATGGCTAGAATTAGTTGTTTTATGTTTAGCAAGTAAGATGGTCATTTATATGTTGTTTTCTGTGTTGGTGTTTTAAACTGTAATCAAGAATTTTTCACTTATATATGATGACAGTGAGGTTTATGGCTTGAGGAAACTGGATTCCCTGAAATAAACCACCTGCCTTGGCTAGGTACCTGACCAACCTCCTGACATGAAGCCAAAGCAGCACCAACTGGATTTGAACACCTAACCTCAGTGATGAAGGGCCAGCCAATTTATACATGTATTACTATGTGTAAGAAGTCTATTCCTTGTTTAAAAAAAGTGTATTTAGGCTTCCAAACTGTTGGAAAGGTTGTAAAGCCTATTGTTATGGTAAGGATTATTATTCTTATTGTTATATTTCTCTGGAATGCATTTTTTGAAACTGTACGAAAACTGTAACTGCGGCACCGTTTAGCACCACTAGGTCTTAAAGACTATCTATGGGAAAAATTTTCTGCATAATTTCGAATTGTTGGCGTGACCTACTTCTGACGGCATGTTAACATCCAAAGAAAATCTTAACGGCTGAACCAGTTGTTCCGAAAGTTGATATGTTGATGGAAGATGATGGGCAAATATAAATTGCGGAGCTCATGTTTCTATCTGAAAAACTGTGGAAGTTCACTGTTTTGCATATTTGTCACTGACCAAAAATTTTTGAAATTGAACACGGAAAGTATCGAACTTTGTACAGTTTAAACTTCTGGTCATGAATCTGTTGTTTTTGTATCTTCTATAGTTTTGCGACAATTTGCAACTAAAGTTGAAAACCATAAAAAAGCATTTACCTAACTTACAAAGTTTTGCCGTAAATTACAACTGAATTTCGAGAAATCATAAATTTGGAGGTCATGTGACAGAAAACCATTTTAAGTGTGAAGCTGAAAATTGATGAGTACAAAGGGCACCCAATCATCTGTCTTAATGCAGAAAATTGGAGACTTTTGTGAATAAAGACAGGAGTTGTTTGGCTTCAAAATTTGTCCCAACTTTGGCATGGATTTGTCCGGAAAACGCATAGTCAAGGGGACGCAATTTTGTAAAGCAGTTTCAGTCTCAACAGAAAGAGTGTTCCCCCCCCCACCCGTGACCACATACCTGACTCCACCAAGGACTTTCGGGAAGATCACAACATCTATTTTGTAATTTTAAGAGTTATATTTTAAATGTACACGTGAAGTAGCAATCCTGATGGCAAATCTTCTTGTAAATTCTACTGATTACTCTGCGTCGTAAATGTAGCGACAACAAAAAAACATACAAAGTATACAACCTTTTGCGTTTGACGTTTGGGCTCTGTTAAATAAAATGAACCTGCCCAGCTTCATAGTGTGATGTTCTCATCATGAATCTGGCGTTGTTTCTCTTCTTAGATGTACAGTTTTCGCGCAGATTAAAATCAAGCCACGTTTGGATATGTTTGGAAGTTGCGTGCCATTAAACTGTTTCAACTGTAAAACTGCGTAGTCATATGTGCAAAGGGCTATCTGTGTACTCAGTGTTTGCAGAATCCTTAGCTGTGTTTCTGTGTACAAATCTCGTAGCACTTCAATCATTTTCAAAGTGCCAATTACTCGCATTTGGGAAATCTGTACATGTAAGTACAGAATTACGGCATAGCTACATGCTCAGGGCAGTATGTGTGCCCTGAAATGTTTATTTAAACGTTTTAAACTGTGTAAATGGATACAACACTTGTAACACTGTCAAATAGCTGATTTGCTATATTTGGCACATTTACACAGGCATGTTGTATACTGTATATAGAGTGTATTGATTCAAGAATGTTTCTCAAAATACCAGCATGGCTGTTCTGGACAACTATTGGTACGAACCCTACAGTGTCCAGCAGTCACTCTGTACTGATACAAAAGCTGAAAACTGTGTGTGAAGACGACTTGGGAGTGTTACAACTGCAGGCAGTTCTAGTTGTTCATTGTTGTTGTTGTTTGAGGTGAGGATGGAAGTGAATCCTCCACAGCTGGTCAGTTAGACACTTACCTGGGACTGATTGGGAGTAGACAGGTGAGTCTGCTGTGCTGTGAGATCCTGCACTGGGAGACTTGCATGTAATTTGTATGTTGGAAATCTGATGATGCTTATGTCAAAAGTGGCAGCGTGGCTTTTGCTACTGCTTTTCCCGCTTCAGCACACTTTGGCATGAGGCATTGTTAATTGTGATGTCACTGTATTCCTGTCTATATTCACCCCACTATCACTCAGTCCCTTAGTGAAAATGTCTAAAGAACAGATTCATATTAATGATGATTTTAGTGACCAAGTGTATTTGATTGTAAGTAGGCAGCGTACATTGAAATATAAGTTTATCGATGATATTTTTCTTACTAAAAATACCCTTTTAAATTCTTCCATTTTTTGGGTATACTTTTTATCTTCTTTCATCAGCGTGATTATGAGGCATAAGAAAGGCTACCTTTCGATAATGAAAAACTAAAGCTCTGCTGAAAACACAAATTTTACTCAAACGTGCCTACACTTACCGTAATAATCTTGTAATGTACATTTAATAAATCCGGAATCCCTGTGTTGTGTTCAGGTGTCAGAAGCTGTGGTGAAATGCTGGGCCTCTGCCTACACCTTCCAGGCTGTACAGTACAGAAAGTAAGTAGGAGGACGGCTTTATTTCATCCAGACATTATTACTTTGAGTGAAAGGATGAGTGTAATGTGAAAAACTCTTGCAAAAGAGCCTTTAAAATGTACATATTAGAAACTAACTAATAATAAATTACAAAGCCAAAAGCCAGCTCCAAATAATGTTGATACAAGTACAATGTACATTTGTTATTCAGACAACAGGGCCAGGAAGTGGGTGTGGCAGTGGGTGTGGTCATACAGGAGATGGTGGTGGCTGAAGTTGCAGGTACGTATGATTTGTCTTTGCTACCCTTTCAGAGTCTTTTGTCACCTGTCCTCAGTGATACCATGTATGACGCCAGCTCTTGCAAATTTCTGATCATGGTTTATGTTGTGAGGTACCAGTCAGAGGGGGGCGGTCTATTTTATATGATCTCCACTCTGTCCCCTCCACCCATAACGAACTCAAATATGGCTGGATACAAGCTCAAAACACCAATCACAGAAATAAATGTTATACTGGATTGTAGCAGGAAGTGTGAAGCAGGATGTTGAGCCAATGTAGCGCAACGTCTACAGTCTAACGATGTATCAGATTCTGTTGTGACATCATGTTGTCTTTAAAGTGAAGTTATGGATAGATGCACCTCATGCCACGTCCCACCACCCTTTCTTGTGGCAATGTCAATCCATTGAAAGCCTTTATGACCTCATGACATCACAGAAAGACTGAATATTTGTAACAAGTGTGTGGGACATCTGGTTGACCTACTTGCAACAATACTGACTACGATTGGTCAAATGCGCTTTATTGATTTACATTTCGCTTTCCCAACTCTTCCATTATGAAAAGTGTGACAAGGAACATTTGACCTTCATGGGTCCTGTTGTTGTGAGTGGACGTCTCCGCACCATGGAGCCATGTATAAGATTATTGTGACAGCTGTAAGTCATAATTCGTGTTATTTCTATTCATATTTATACAGGTGTGCTTTTCACCAAAGATCCAGTGACAGACAATCCCAGTATGATGATCATCAATTCCAACTACGGACTAGGGGAGGTAATCCAGGGATTAAGGCATGTTATGTGGTAGAAATCTGGTGAGAGTCGTGTCTTCCTTGTGTCTGCCCACAGGTCATTTGGTACTAAGGTTTAACTCGGAGGTAAACTTGATCATGTCCTGTTAAAAATTTATTCTCCAGCTCAAAGTTACAATAGTTCCAAAACTTCTTGCTTTTATTGTCTAAAATATATGTTGTGGATATATATATGTATGTATATGTAATTACTTCTAGCATAGAGTTGTGTCTCCAATGATCACTCTGTCCTGACTTTATGCTTTTAAATCACTAACAGTTTTCCTGCTTGTAATTAACTGTATTGACAGAGTGTGGTGTCGGGCATTTCTGATGTTGACACCATTCGGATAGAGAGGCGCTGGGATGGTCACATGACGGTACTCAGCAAGGAGATTGGGCAGAAGTCTTCTCTGATGACAGTATCAGGTAAATGAAATATTTCCAGAGGACTCAGTGAAACCCATTTGATAGATCCAGTGTATTTGCTAAATTTTGTGTGAAATGGTGTTGGATTTGTGTGTTGGTTTCATTTTTCTATTAACACAACTTTTTAATTTTTTCTTTTCTTAATACATGCTGATCGTCATAGGGCGGAAAAATTGTTGAGTACGATGTTAAACTCAAGCATGCATACTGTACATTCGGATCCTGACCTTATATCCTCCGCCCATCATGACTGGACTGTCTACATATGATCCGCTGACCATACACTGACCATTGTCTGACTGTGGGCCGATGGTGAGCAAATCTGCTGTCACTATGGTGTATTATCCAGCTATCATCCATGGAAAATGGTTGGATCATGGCACAATGATGCGCGTATGATTTTGTGACATTACCCGGCCAGCATCACTTCAATATTCTAGCTTTAGTTTAATGTTACATGTTTATTTCTATGTATTATAAAATTGTGATCACTGTGTGAAAGCCTTTCCAGTTCTGATAAATCAGCGCTACTTAAGTCCCAAAGTCTTCTACGGACAAAATTCATGATCATCTTGTTTAGATCTGTCAGGACTGTTATGAAATACCTCATCCTGGGGCAGTTTTGCATGAGGGAGGTCTGTAAGGTCAGATCGGTGTCTTCAGTATACTGCTCATGTATTAATTACAGCGTTTCTGGAAAATAAGAGGCAATGACCTTACGATCCTCTTCAGCTGATCTCAAATTGCAATCTAAACTTAAGGGCAAATCTACTCCTACGTTGAAACTTCGACCTCTGATGTATTGTCGCCATTTTACTACGCCATTTCCCTGGTTTCCATATGCCGAGAACCAGGCCAACAGCGCATAGATTTAAAAAGGTATGAGACGACAATCAGGCTCAAGGTTAGAAATGTCACACTTTTCCTGCATCCTGTTGGCAGAACATTAATTGTGTTCGACCTTGATATGCATTGAATAATGTTTCGACCTGCTTTTCTTAGGGATCTGTGTTTATCACTCTTAGAGAATGTTTGGCGTACAAGAAAACATCGCTCTATGGGGGCAACAACCTTGAAGACTAATGATGTACGTCAGAAATTAGTTGTCAAATTTTAAAAAATTCAACAAGTTCAAAATTGATACTGCTTGAGTGATTTGGAAATATCTCCCTAATCACGATGACTGACCTCTGAATATCTTTGAGCCTCGATGGGTGTATGATTTAAGGTTAGTATCAGACTGTACTGTATATGCATACTGAAAATGTAATTTTTTCTTTATGACTCATTTTTGGTTCTCTCCATGTTTTTTTCTTTTTTCTTTTTTTTGTTCTTTTTTGGAATAAGAAAGTGATGGCTCTAATTTGTTCTAATCCTTGTTTTTTAGTCCTTGGTTGCTAATACTTCTACCTAACCATTGTTGTATTGTACTCCGCAGAAGGTGGAGGTATAGAAACTACTAGTGTGGAAAGTCACATGACCTCTAGTTGTTGTCTTACTGATGATATCATTTTAAAACTGGGAAGCGTTGGAATCCAGGTGAGTTCTCACAGGGTTTTATTTGATGAATTATTTTTTATTTTGTGTGAAACCTCTGAAATGGCTTCTTTTATTTTATTAAGTGTCAGAATATTGTTAGCAAATGGATGGGGTAATAAATCTGATCTATGGAAAATGGGCACACTGGCTTAGTTGGTGGTATTTGAGATTGCACATTGCCAGGCAGTTCTGTGATGCCCCACAATAGCCAACTGAAAGATGACCTTTTAAAATATAGGGAAATGGCCAACTATTGAGCATACAGTACAAGGCAGAGATAACTTTATGGGTTTGATGCTAAAATCGCAAATATTTTTGGTGAATGTTTTTCTAAAGACACAGAGCAACACGCTAATAATCTGAGTGCAATCTCCCCGCCCTCGAAAATGAATTTGACGCAGTGTGTTTTTGTCTTGACACGACTAAACCAGACGTGTTGAGAAAGTTACATGGGTGTTATCTGGGACAAAAACCAACACCACCTCACGCCACAGAAGTCCTCATAATTAAGGCACTCGCTGAAGAAAATTACCCGCAGCATTAATTCTCATTTGTTTTCCTCCTTTGATTCATTGCATTCCTTCCTGACGTAACAGGAATGTTTAATGTTTATTTCATTCTTGTGTACATGTCTGTATTTGCCACCATTGTATTGGGTTAACTTACACCAGCGGTGCCAGGTCTGGCTAAGAGAGGACCGTCTGCCTTTCCCGGTTGATACAGACAGTAGGCTGTCTGATACAGGCTCCAGCATTTGACACGACAAGTCAAAACAAAGCCGTCATCACCTATGCCACAGCCAGATTTTACGACGGCATTGCTGAATGCCGCCGCTAATTTCTCAAGTTGCTTATTATCACCTTAAGAATGTGACTGTTTTCAACAGTCTTTGAGCCTCCCAGCATGCCTTGTTTCCTTGTGACGCGTCTTGATTTTAATGTGATGCATCGTAATTCTTTTTAGTCGCGCAGATACTTGGCTGCTGACGCAACTGCCATGAAACCAAGCGCGAACCAACGCTTTTCCTTTTGGACGCGTTATTTTGTTTGTTCCTGACACCAGGTGTCAAGTTATCTCCACCCAGTACTGTATGTTTAGTACTGTACCTGATAAAAAAGGTGGGAGTCATGGTACCTATATGTCAAATCCTATCTGCACAACAAACTAAAGTTGTGATGCCAAGTGAAAAGTGATTTTGATTTTATGGCACAATGCATCATACTTTTGTGTATTCTTTAATATTGTTATATATTCTGGAATGTAAAATTTTACTGTGCTGTTGTTGCATGATTCAGACAAGTCTTATTAGTGATTGGCTGAGAGTCTCAGTTGTGTAAGAGAGAGTTGACTGCGACCTTGTGTATCACAACCGTCTCATTATAACTAACAGCAAATAATTAGTAATGGCAACAGTTAGATTATTTTTAATTTTCCTGCTTCTTAACAACATATTGAGTAGGTTATAGGTAGAGCTAAAAAGCTATCACAAAGATCCAAGTATCATAGGCATTAAATAAGGATGACCTTTTTTTATATAAATGTCAAGAGAGATTTTTTATTATTTGTCTTTGGCAGTAGATGTAATCAGACTTTTTGAACATGTTTACAGCAGCTACGTCGCGTTGGCCTCTAGTTTTAAATTCTGAAAGTATGTATAGATGCACTTTCTGCTTTGGATGTGTAGCAGTCACTGATCGTCTGGTTTGACAGGTAGGCAAGCCCATGCTATGCCTCAACTACTGTAAGCTGAATTTTCACTCAGTGCTGAACATTTATTCAAACCTTACCAAAGATATAGGATTTAATCCTGTCCCTGCTCTCAGTCAAGTCTATATTGATTCAGTATGCCTTTGATGGGAAATACAGATATCTAGGTGTGTATTTTTACATATGTGTACTTATAGTGTGTATACAGGTAGTTACCCTGGAAATGTTTCATTTCAGCTGGCCCAGGGGCCTGTCACCAATGTTGTCGCTGTGAGTTCAGGTCCCACTCATGTTGGCATCCTTTCCGGCCGTACGTGGGAAGGTCCTCCAGTAACTTCCGGAAGGTCATGGGTTCCCCCGGTCTTTGAATGGTTTCCTCCCATCATAGTGCTGGCCACCATAGTGAAATATTATTGAGTAAAACACCAATCAAATAAATAAATAAATAAATAAATCATTTCAGCTGGAGAAGCATTATGGATCAGAGCGAGATGTGGAATGGGCACTTAAAGAAGGACAGGTATACCTTCTGCAGGTAGGTTGTTACATATAGGTTTAATTACCATATACTATGATGATTTATGACGAAGAAAACCTGAAGACGTATTCGACCGCTGGCAGGCTTCGAACGTACAGGCCATATGCCTCCAATTGGCAACCCTGGCCTTGGTAATAACCTATAAAGACATTTGCTGCGGATCGCCCAGAATGGTATTTCTAGAAGTCAGCTGATTGCTTGAAGTTTCATATGGTCGTGTACCCCTGTAACTGAATGTGCTTGATCGGAAAGTTCCCTTTTGGGATAACTGCTGGTTCTGAAAAGAGCCGTTGGGAAGTGGTCGTCGTTGTTGTTGTTCAGTTAGTGTTGATTCTGTTGTCTTTGAGCTCTGTTAATCATGCCATCTGATATCCCAGTATAAAGCCGTGTTACTGAAGAAGGTGTACTCACAAGGAATTTCCGATCCCCTGTCTGGATATCTGATTGCGTTTTCTTTCATGAAGTGATTCTGCATTCAATGGTCAGCTGTTTCAAATAGTGACGGCATTCAGCAAAAGCTGTCGTAAATGCCACCGTTGCAAAAAAATTGCCATCCTATAAGATAGGCTGTGAATGACCTGCTGGTGAATATTTTCCTGGTTGCAGAGGTCACTGGAAAAAAAAAAAGTTTTAAAGAAGTAGTTTTGTTCTTTTCTTCCAAAGTTTTGTTCGTGGTTGAAAATGGCTTGAAAACTGATGCACTGACTGTAACAGTCGCTCACCCGCTGTGGCTATATTTGGAACACACAGGCAGGAACAGATAGTTTGCCGCACAGATTTCTGAATTAGTCATTTGAATCGTAAATGTGCAGAAAGCTGAAAAATGGGGACTTCCATCTATTAAGTATGAAGTGGATGAGACTGGTTTTGCATGCACTCAGAAAAAGCCTGAATATATTCAAGAGATAGAGTAGGTGATATATATAGTAGATCTCAAATTTCAACGAAGCTGCTCTCAATGAAGCCTGTGCTCGTGTCATGCAATCTTACCTGTATTCAAAATTGACAAAAAATGAAAAAATTTTATGCCCTTGTGGGCTATATGATGAAGACTGAAGTCAAAACTACAGTGAAAGCGTCATCGTTTTCAAGATGTTTTTGATACTAGAACACCCTTACATTTCAGGGCCAAGAGTAGGTTACGAGACTTCTCAAAATGGCTGCCAGTGGTGAGCCATTTGAAGCTCTCATAGCTATTTTGATAACAAGGCTTCCAGTTAATGAGTTTCATTAGTAAAGATAGTAAATTAAAAAGATAGGATTCAAGATTCAACCAGAAAATGACATAGAAATGGGTCAAAAAAGAGTGAGTTGAAATGCCACTTCGAATTCGGAGATCTGCTGCGATTTTTTGGAGTACGGATGATGGCTTGGGGTTGCGATAAATGCCAGAATTTTAAGATAACACCCCTCGCCCATGGACTATCTGTACACGTGGAATCGCAAGACAGCAGATGCTTTATGCACACGTTTAACAATGTTAAAGTGCCTTTGTGCGGCTCTTATTGACGAAAAAATTACCATCATGGTGCAATTTTTTTTTTGGCCTCATCAAGTGAGGCCACTGCGTGTTTTCACCTACTTATCTGTGGCTATGGTACTGGTATATGAAACAGTTATCAAATCATGCAACCAGATACATAAACACACCAGTGTACTTGATGACACAGTGAAAAAACGTGACATGGTGACCAAGTTCGACTGAGGCCCCCGGAACTGTCCGCCGCACTGTCAAATTCACCGCCAGGCTTTGAGTCAGGTGAACATTTAGGTGTTGGTCCTCAATCACATATCGTCATAGTATACAGTAGCCAGGGAAATAATGTAGATGGAAATATATTGAATTTAACCTAAATTTTTGCCACTGACAAAGTCACTCATTCTGCCAGCCTGATTCTGAGAGTTCTGTTGATCTTTAGAGTGATATTTTGGAAAGTTTGGTTGATATATCCTAATGGAAAAAATATTGATTTTTTAACACCAAAAATGAATATTTCATGATTTTTATTGGCAATTTTTAAGGGGATTTGAGGCCACCTGCAGTGATCTATGGATAATGGCAGGGCGGCCAGAATGGGAAAATTTGCTCTGGCCACATGCTTATTAATGCTTCTGTGTAGATTAAGGAATTTAAATGTTGCCATAATTATCACCTGTTTGTTGTCCTGTTCACCTGCACACCTGTGTGTCTGTTGGACCAGGCTCGACCAGTGACCAGTCGGGACCTGGAGACAGATGAGGATTTGATTCACGAGTTTGATAGCAGCCTGGCCAGCGATCATGTCTGGCTGACTACCGGAAATATCGGGTGAGCTAGGCGTATTTAGTTTGGAACTTTTATGTATCAATAAAGAAGTTGGCAAAAAATGCACTGGGAACAGGTAGCCTTTCAGCACAACTACATGTGGCAGTATCAGATGGATTTGAGCTGTTTTCAGATACATTCCATTTTACGAACCACATCATGAGTAAACCATGGTTCAAGTGTCATCATTGAAGCCAGAATTACAAGTACATTTTTAACATTCAAAGTTCAGGCCTGTGCCATCTGGGCTAAGGAGAAACTTCCAGTTGCTACATGTTTGTACTGCTGACGTACTAGAAAGAATGACCCATTACATCTACAAGAAAATGCTGATCGCATATGAAATTTTGGTATGTGAGGTGATAATACCTTATTTTGTGTCTACTCTCTAACTGAATGACTAGGAGCATGTCTAGTTCCAGCCCTCAAAGCTGGCCTTGGACAGGGAGTTTGTGAATTACCCCTATCTCACTGGCTATGCCATTTCAGTGACACAGTAAACAGTCAGTAAAAGTCATGTGGGCACTGGCCTTCCTTCCTTGTATGAATACCTTATGCAGCTTCTCTTACACTTCCCTTAATATTATACTTTCATGAATTAATTATAAGTTATATCTGGCCGTTAATTGCTGAGATGTACTTTTAATTGTTAAATCTTGAAATCTGAATCAATCCGTCAGTCCTCAAATCTTCTGCAGGGAGATGATGCCAGGTGCAGTTTGCCCTCTGACCAACAGTTTGTTTGCCAGAAGTGTTGACAAGGGTTTGCAGGTTAGCCAATTAAAATGTTTAAATATGTAAACCTCATTAACAACTTTGGTCTGACCTATCAGCAGATCCCAACTTTAGTGGGTGTGGCTAAAATGAACTTGAGATACAGTGTGAGAAAATTGTACGTCAGAATCGACTGCTGTGTTATATAGCTATTGGTAAGACTCTTAATTGCTAGATTCCTGATTGGCCATTTAAGTAGTCATCATACACTGACAACAGTCCAAGGCGAAGTTCATTCAGCATTATTAGGGCATTAATTGTGTAGTGGGTTACATGTGATTTGATTTTAGACAGATCACAAGATTAAGCTTCAAAGCCTTCATTTATGTTGTGTTTAACATGACATCACACATTTTGTATGGATAACAACTTCTGATTTATTATACAGCTGAGCATGGTCATGAGAAGCTACTGTTATCCATATAAACTTTGTGATGTTACTCTGTCTTCTTCTAAATGCCCCTCAAAGAGTTCATGAAATTATGTACTAGACCTGTAGTTTATACATTGTTTTTTGATTGAAAACGATTTTTCTGTAGTGTAGCACACGAACCTGATGGTAAACCACCCTTAAAGTTTTTCCAACATGAAATATGCCACCATTTTGTACCTGTTGCCTTATATAATCAAAGCGCTAGTGCTCATGGGAGATCAAAGGACACATATGTATGAGTGCAGGGCTCAAAGAGGTGAGTTTATTCAGAAGAGGATTCAGAACTTACGAATTCTGTTATATACATTTACCTGGAAATTTTGGAAAATACTTACCTGTCTGTTATAATCAAGCTAGAACTGAATCACCTCATTTGATAGTCTGATAACCTTATTTGACTCTACATTGGTGTTTCAGGGTTTCATGGCAGATTGTGGAATGGCTGGCCTCTGCCACCACGCAGACAAGTGTCTGCCATGCTCATGTAATCACCTGTTCATTAACCTTCATGTGAGTTTACATGTATACATCTTATGTTTTCACCTTACAATAGGCAATGTATATCATCTTTACTTGTTAAATGCAAACCCAACACAGTAATGTCCTTAACTGAGACTGTAAACAACTTGATATTCTTGTTGGACAATCAGAGTTTTGACATTGTACCAGTTAACAAGTGTCATTCACTTCAACTAGGGACCTAAGTGTAGGCCAGACATCACGGAAATCTATGAAAGAGGAAATTTCAGCTTATTAATTTGTCGACTGTAGATTTATTTGATAAATTTCACATGGTTTTACACTGTTTTCAGCATATTGGCAACATGTATGTGAATGCAGGGCATGGGGACAAGTCATATGTCCACATATCATTGCTTGGGGAGCCCCTGAAGGAGTTGACCCTGGCCTCTGTGTCACAGTATGTCCGGCCCCAGAGTGTATTGTCACGTGTCTGGAACTCTATTTCAATGTTCCGGGTAAGACTGTCATGCCTGTGGTAGTGTATTCAGCCAAGTTGTTAAAATGTTCTCTACTTTGAGAGAAAGTTGACTGAATTTTTTAAAATTGCATGTAAGAACCCATGCTGAACATCTCACTGTTGTTAAATAAAATGTATGGTCCATAATGAACACCACCTCATGGGTAGAGCTGAATTGTCATGGAAACAATATTTGGTACTTTCTTGATTGTGGTGATGAATGCGGCTGATTTGTCAAGGAAACCAGAGTACCAGAAGTAAACCAGCAAACTTCATCAGGAATTTGACAGTTCTCTTGAGATACAAAAGCCGCAGCCAAATCAGCTTCAACTGGATTCAGCCTCAGTCCAATTAACAAGCACTTGTTAAATTTGACCTGAGTAGGATTTGTTTGTTCTGTGTCAGTGTCAGAGGAGGGCAGGCAAAGATTGTGAGATGTGGGACAGGAGGTTGTCTTCTTATATCCCCACCCGCTCAGGAGATGCAGTCTCCCTGTATGAAGGCATCTGTCGGCAGCTGAGAGACTATGACGAGGTAGTCATTTCTTCTCTGATCAGAGGGGAATTCTTGTACAAATCCAATGGGAATTCTTCTGCAAATCTGTTGGAAAAAACCTTTTCCAAGTTTCCAGGAAATTCCTCCCCAGATCTGTGAAGAATTCGTGTGTGTAAATCTGTGATGAATTGCTCACTAAATCTTCTGGAAAAATCCTTCTCTAAATTCATAGAAAATTTTTGAAATTTTTTGGGAATTCTTCATTAAATTTTGTAGAAATGCTTCTGCGCAGCTGTTGGGAATTCTTTTATAAGTCTATGGCAAATACTTTTCCAGATCCGTATGATCTTCGTGGTGCATGAAGCCAAATTTGTGTAATAACATGATCCAAAGTCGTTAAGAAAAAACAACATATTCTATCTCTGTCAGAGAAGTGGAACTCCCCCAACTTGTTATTGTACTGCAGCAGTTACATGAACTTGCTCAGATTTCATTAAATTAGAACATCTATGTACATGGATATGCAAAACAATACATGTCAAAATATTCGACTTCATCACACATTTCTTTGATGTCTAAGGATAGCTTTTTTTTTTAATTTCACATTAAACTTGAATTAGTGTTTGAGTGTTGTGTATGTTATTGTATGTGATGTAAATTATATTTTGTAGGTGTGGAAGAAGACTATGATAGTGAGCAGTAAATCTGGAAGTTGGGCTCTCCTGATGCTTTCTGTTCTGACTGGAGGTAGCACAGGTACTTGTAGATAGGGAATGACAGCAGCACCTCCAGGGTTCATGTTTTGTCTGGTCTGTCCTGATACTTTCTGTTTTGTCTGGAGGCAGCACAGGTACTTGTAGATAGGGAATGACAGCAGCACCTCCAGGGTTCATGTTTTGTCTGGTCTGTCCTGGTGCTTTCTGTTTTGTCTGGAGGCAGCACAGGTACTTGTAGACAGGAAATGATAGCAGCACCTCCAGGGTTCATGTTTTATTTGATTCTTCTTGGTGTTATCTTTAAAAAGGAGGTGTTACTGTGATAAGCTTGAGAGAGCGGAGGTGGTAGGCCAAGTACTGATCAGCTTTATGTCAGTATACTTAGAGCCCATTGGGCACCATGTCTGATTTTGTGGAATGGTGTTACACTGTGGCAGAAATATTGCGATAACAGCATTGGTGATATGATCCAAATAAAGACGAAAGTATCTTAATTAAAACCCAAGCAAGCCAAAAAGAAAAAAATTATTGTTTTGATTGCACAGATATGAAGAACGAGCACTTCTCTGACATGGCAAACCTGTTGTCCAACTGCTCAGATGTCATCTCTGTCAATGTTCCTCACTTGCTGCAGGTGGGTTAATATTTCTTACAAATGGGACAGAAGTTCAGTTCCAATTCCTGCTAATTTGTTGTAAGTTTTGGACTTTTGTACAGGAAATTAAATGCACCTTAACATCACCACAAAGTTTGGTCAAACATCTGGTATATGAAAATTGAATTTCACTGAAGACCATTTGCTCTAAACTTGCATGTAATATTTCAGAACAGGAAATATATATTCTTGAAATGACTTTGTGCCAGAAAAATATAATTCCACCACATACATGTATATATTACAGCATTTGCAGTCTATGCCTATGTGGGATGTAGTGACATGTTCAGTATTAACAATAATGTACTTTTATTTGATCTTAAGAATATGTTCTCTCCATTTTCTTTCAGATCCTGGCTGGAGATATAGAAAGAGAAGGGTCAAAGGAATTATTTGTTTCCATGACAACTGAGGTGCACTAAACATTAATACTTTATAAAGTTTTGTTTTTAGTGCCTCTTTCACCCTGTATTCATGAACTTATATTAATGATCTATCTAATTACAACGTTTGTTACAATATATTTGTTCACACTTGGACTTGTGTATTGCTGTAACCAAATGTCTGTGGTTTTATACCCCCCTCAGGCTGCTACATCTTGGCTTCTGTCCCCAGCCAGCGGAGGTGCAGGACAGAAGTTTGCTGACTTTCTACAGGAGCAGGGCCATAGGTGTATCAGAGAGGTTAGACCTTCACAAGAATTCTTAATTTCCCTGTTTCACCTTTTTGCTAAAAAACACCTTGCAGTCATAAAATGATGATTGCAAGATTAAATTTTACTACTGTGAAACTTGTTTAGAACATGTCTCATGTATTGAATGATTTCATCGAATCAGGGATGTGAAGCCTTTGAATAACAAAACTTGACTCTCAAAACTTGTTTTAGAAAGCATTTAGTGATCTTTTGCATGGTTGTCTTTTGTTTTCCAGGCTGAAATGCTGGAGAAATCCTGGAGGAGACAGCCAGAGAAACTAGTCAAGATATTACAGGTATGGAGGGAAATGGTGTAAGTCAATATTTCTGCCACAGTGGAACACTGTTCCACAAAATCAGACATGGTGCCCAACCCGCTCCAAGCACATTGACATAAAGCTGCCGCAGTGTAATTTCAGTATGATGACTCTAGTTCTTTTAAGAATATGGATTGCAGGACTGTTTTATGTGCCCTTAATTCTGACATCTGTGGTGGTTCTGCTCCAACTGACTCAGGAGGAGATGAGCATGGTTCCCATTGAAGGGTTGAGAAGCCTTTCTTTGAATTGTTCGACTCATGAAGTGATATACTGCATTGGAATTGTACATATGCATTCTTGTACCTGTTGAGGTGTGTTTGTTTGTGTTTGCTTGTATTGACGGGTGGATGGTTAAACTTCCGGGGGCCAGTCCAGATTTTATGAGACAGGTTTTTGTTTCAATTTCTTCAGTCAGATTGGCTGGGATTTCATTGGACGTGTTTTTGTGTTGGTTGCCTTATTCAGATTGGCTGGGATTTTATGGGATGGGTTTTTATGTCGGGTGCCTCAGTTAGATTGGTTGTGGTTTTGTAGGATGGGTTTTTGTTCCGGTTGCCTCGGTCAAATCGGCTTGGATTTCATTGGACGGGTTTTTGCTTCAGTTTCCTCAGTCAAATTGGCTGGGATTTCATTGGACGTGTTTTTGTGTCAAATTGGCTGGGGCTTTGTGGGACGGATTTTTGTGTCAGTTACCTCAGTCAAGTTGGCTGAAGTTTTTTATGATGTGCTTTTGTGGCGGTTGCCTTGGTCAAAGCGGCTGGGATTTCATGGGATGGGGTTTTCAGTCGGTTGTCTTGGTCAAAGTGGCTGGGATTTCATGGGATGGGGTTTTGTGGCGGTTGTCTTGGTCAAAGTGGCTGGGATTTCATGGGATGGGGTTTTCAGTCAATTGCCTTGGTCAAAGCGGCTGGGATTTTATGGGATGGGGTTTTCAGTCAATTGCCTTGGTCAAAGCGGCTGGGATTTTATGGGATGGGTTTTTCAGTCGGTTGCCTCGGTCAAACGGCTGGGATTTCATGGGATGGGGTTTTGTGGCGGTTGTCTTGGTCAAAGCGGCTGGGATTTCATGGGATGGGTTTTTCAATCGGTTGCCTCGTCAAAAACGGCTGGGCTTTGGGCTTGACTCATATTCAGGGAAAATAAATATTCTCAAAACACGTACATGTACAAGCCTCCTGTTTCCAATTGTGTGTGTGTGATCATCAGCCTTATGGCTGTGAGTTACAGTCCATGTTGAAGCCTTTTATTGTGCAGTATTCATGAGTCATATACCTCTCTGTTAGCCTTTGATAAAGATACTTGGTGTTTTGTAATCATCAGTCATATACCTCTGTGTTAGCCCTTGATGAAGGCTCTTGGTATTTTGTAATCTTAAGTCATATACCTCTGTGTTAACCCTTGATGAAGGCATTTGGTATTTTGTAACCATTAGTCATATACCTCTGTGTTAGTCCTTAATGAAGACACTTGGTGTTTTGTAATCATAAGTCATATACCTCTGTGTTAGTCCTTGATGAAGGCACTTGGTATTTTGTAATCATTAGTCATATACCTCTGTGTTAGTCCTTAATGAAGACACATGGTGTTTTGTAATCATTAGTCATATACCTCAGTGTTAATCCATGATGAAGGCTCTTGGTGTTTTGTAATCATCATTCTTATACCTATATCTTTACAGTCCATGCTAAAGTCCAGTTCTGCCCTGAATTCGACAGCAGAGGGAACCAGTGTGGAAGAGGCTATAGCCAATCTATCCTCACCTTTTTCCTGGTTTGGCAAGTAAGAATTATCTGCTCTTGGAGGTGATGCAACTCTAAATGCTTTGTTTTTAGATCAGTGTTAAATAATAGCAATTTATGAAATGATTTTTGATCTACAATGTTTAAGGGTACTAAATGGCTGCAGGTGTTCCAAATAAAAGTATTTTGTCTAGTGTCGGTGTAATGTGACTACATGGGGTGTTGTCTTCGGTGTCTGTTAAGATGGTGTTCATGGGGTGTCATCACCAGTGTCTGTAACATGGTGTTCAAAACAGGCACAACTGTATCATCATTAATGGAGAAGAAAACATAAAAACGATGCCAAAATCAGATGAAAGAATGTGAAAATTTATTTTCAGATGTAGTCTTTAATTTTGATTTTGATTTTCTCTAACAGGAGAATATTTGAAAATATTCTCGTATGGTGAGACCACCTCTTGGTATGTATAGTCTTTGCATAATAATGTTCTAAATAAGGATGTGATGCATGTCTAATTAATGTGTTTGAATGTAAAATAATTGTTTATATTCAAACATTGGCATTTGATGTGAATTATGATAATATTTATGAACATATTAAAAATGTAAATATGATCAAAATCTGCATTTGTTAGATGAAACGACCAAATTTTAATGCATATATATTTATTAAACATGTGTAACATTGTCATTTATAACATTATTATGCAAAGACATTGTATACCAACAGGTGGTCCCAAATAACCACCATATATAAATATTTTCAAATACTCTGGTATACTGAAAGAGAAATGTAAACAATTATTAAAGACTGTATCTGTACATAAATTTTCTTGTTTTTTCATTTCTTTTCGTCTCCTTTAAGCCTTTCCTGCTACAAAACTGACCGACATGACATTTACCACGCAGCATTTTTTCACACTCGAGAAAAAAAAATAGCTGTATAAAATGTAGAATATATAACCACTTTTCTCTTCTATATTGCAGACAGTTGTTAAGGTTTCTTCTGCCCAGGGCCAGGTCAGCTGTGGGGCATAGAGAGTGGGCTAAGGTATTTGTGATTTAATGATTTATTTATTTGCTTGCTGTAGGTGTGAGGCATGTAATACATTTATGGTGATTTAAGAATACTAAACAGGCAGCTTCTTTCTTAAAATTATTTTCAGCTTATTAATGTAGGCCAAAATTTATAAAGGCTTTAAAAAGTTTAACTTATGCAGTAACAGTATTATTGTTCATGGTAAGACAGTGTATGCTTTGAAACTGAGGTCCATGTCAGATATTAGGCCCCTATTTCTTGATTTTCAATAAAGAAATTTGGTGATATTTCAAAAGAAAACAACTTTAGCAGCCACATGAAGGTGGTCTGATCCATCGTGTTAAAATTATGAACTAGCTTTCCATATGAAGCCATATATCTTTTCCATTTGCTCTTTATCGCGTCCATGTGCCACAGTGCACTGCTTCTGAGGGCGGTGATGGACGTTAATACTTTGGCATTAATATCCATATAAACCTTTGTTTTTAGTCCATATCAATCAAGATGAGTGATGTGATGAAGGAATCCTATTGGACCCTGGCTGAGTGCATGGTAACAGAGGTGAGATGGTTGTTACAATGGCGGCTCAAGGAAGCAAAAGAAAATATCTCTAAAAATAGAAAGGGACTAGCTTCGTCCCTCCCGACTCAGGTGCATTAATTGTGGTGTGTGGCCTACTGATAACACTGCGCCAATATGGCTGACCTGCTATAATGTTCTTCTAGACCTGTGATACATTTTGTGATGTTGTGACAATCTTTAGTGACTGCATGTAGTTTTTTTACCTTGACCAGGCATTAATCTACCTCCCAAAATGGAGAGCTCTCCCTGTATACTGATACTGCATAATGATTGGCTAATAATAGATTAGCCCAGTGCTTCATCATAAAACTTCTTCCTGCCAAGATCTGTCAATTATAAGGACATTAATCTAAACATTTCTGATTGAAGCTTTGTTAATTAGTTTGCTTCATTTTACGTATAAATGTTCAACCCATATGGTTTAATGGATGTCATAGAACAGTCTTTCACCTGTTTTATACAATTTTGATTTAAGTGTGAGTCATGCAGTTAATGAAATGGTTGGATATTAAGTCGAATGGACATTTCAGCTATCATTAGAGTTCACGATTGCTTAACGGAGATAAGGTGCCAGTGTGTCTCGCAAAATAATGCGCTTTAGAGGCATGATTTTAGAGTAGCTGCTAACTGTGCTTTTGATATGAACTATTGGGAAATCATTCTTTTTAGGTTTGTTAGTTAGCGAGAATATTTACTCTATCTTGTCCAAGCCTGTACATTTGAACTCACAAGTCTCCTGCGATGCTCTTTCAGCTTATTGTAAAGAAAGATATTAAAGTATTTATCCCAGCTGAAATTCTAGTATCTATCACACTGTTACAGAGAGACTTGAAGGAATATATTGTATGTGTGTCTCGTGATTATTTAGGGCAGACTCCCGGATGTGGAGCTCCTGTTTTTTCTGACTCACTTCGAAATTGGAAAACTTCTCCAGTCTCGCTCTCCAAGGCTCATCAACAAGTAAGTGGAGCACAGACATTAATTACATATGATACAGGGATTCAGAATAACATACATATAGAGTGATAAGAGGCTCATTATAGAATAGTGTAGTTATTTTGATTGGTGTTTTCTGCTGTACAATGTATTATTGAATGCATAGAATGCTGATGTGCACTTGTTCTGCTTTTATGTGGCACTGAAGAGTGAACAAGCTTCAGTGAGTGTATATGTACATCAGACTGAGTGTGTGCCTTTAGCAGCCTGTAATAAAATAATATAATAATATATAATATAAAAGCAGAATTCTGCACAGAAGTATTAGGTAGTTAAAACTCTTAGTACATGTCACTTGGTTTTTGATTGTTGCAAGAAGACTTCCTGGGAATGTCATTTTACTAATTCTGACATGTAGTATGAAGGATGCTAATGCCAACATGGAATATGAAGCCCATGGACATGTATGCGGTATATGTACATGATCATCACAACGTGATAAACATTGACAAAACGTGAAATATGCTTAATATTGAAAAATGTTGCACATGGGGCGGAGGTCATGGTTACAGGCGGAGGAATTACCACACCTGGACAGGTAAATATGGACAAATCTTCCTGTTCGATGGTCGTTTCAAGCCTCATTTGATAGATGGAGAAGCCAGGGGACTTGGCTAGCAAGGACTGTGAGCACTTGGAGTAGACATTAATATGTGTGAAGGAAAATGAACCTTGCATCTGGTGTAATGTTATGTCATGATGCCACAATGTCACAAGCTAGCTCCATGTGTTGAGCTATATTCCCTACTTGTCAGGCTAGGATTAAGTCTATCTAATGATATGTTTCTCAGTTCATTGTACATTGATCTTGTTTGGAATCCTTTAAATCATGTGGTGTGGAAGAAAATTATTAAATGTGTTTTGCAAACAAGGTCTGCGTAAAATAGTGATGCCTTTAATTGCATGCATGTTTCTTTTAAACTGAAAATATTATAAATTTAAATTGAGCTAGAAACACACTAGAATACGTCTGACATGGTCAGCACATTTGTTTAAACTATTTGTTGTTGTCTCAATCCTAAATGTAATTGAAAAGTTTAATTAGAACCCATTGCTTCGTCTGTGCAGAGCAATTCGGAGGAGGCGCATATTCTCCAAACAGATGAGTCTGGATTTTCCCAAGTATTCCGTGGGACATCCTCAGCCAGTAAGTTTGCAGATGTCACTGAACATTATTAAACACAATTTAATGTAACAAGATTCTGATCTTTTTTCTTAATTTCAAAGGTTTTTTTTACCTGTTCCTTTTCTATTCCTTACCACATGTAGCTGGGGATTTGATCCAGCTACCTGTGGGTTTCCAGTTAGTGCATGGATCTACCAATAGGCTAAAGGGAGAATTTTCTCCCAGCTCAGAGGTAGATAGTGCTTATATACTGCGCTGGTACAGCATTTTACCCAAGTAGTTTGACTTTTTAAATAAAGACGACATCGACTGCATAAAAATAACCATAAGGAGGAGACCAACATGGACTAGTACATGTGTATACCTCTTGCAAGTAATGAGGTGAGTGAAGGTTGTAAGTGGCATGTCATTATATATCTCTCTACTAGCACACATTAAGCAGACTTGTAGCCTTCCGCATAAAAAAATGCTGAGGGCAAACAGGTTCACCTTGGCAAAAATATACTTTCCTTAGCAATAATATTTAAAATAAATATAAACCCGAGTTCACATGGAAGGTTCCAAACAATTTATTAAATTTACACGCATACAAGTACAAGTGAACTCAATAAAGACACTGATTTCTGAGAAAGTCAAAATGTGAATTACTCAGCTCTGCAACCTGGCCATATGTTACCTAGTTAACGTCACTGTTCTGGCATGAAAGTGTCATCACTATCACTTGACACTCTAAATCCATCTAGTTGAACATGCATCATACAGTACAGTCGGATCCTAACCTTAAATCCTACGCCCATCCTGGCTCGAGGATACGCGGAGTGTCGACCCATAATACGCTGGCCCTCGACTGACAATACGCTGATCCTGTTCTCCTCTCTCCGTGGATGGTGACGTGATCCTCCGGCCATCATCTGTGGTTGGTGGCTGGATGGTGAGCGTATTTTGATCAGATTATAACGCACCGACATTCGGCATGCAGATCATTCAGACGTGCTGCCTCCAGTCATGTAAACACACACTGAGCTCGGCTGATGACTTTTGTCATTGTCAGACCATAATAAGCCCCAGTGGGACATACCCGGCTTTCACACAGTGATCACAGTTTTACAAGATAGTGAAATAAATATGTAACTTTAAAAGCTTGTAAAGCTTCTAAAGCTAGAATACTGAAGTGATGCAAGTCGGGTAATGTCGCACAATCATACACGGATCGTGGCACAATAATCAGTGTATGATGGGCACATGATGAGGCGATGGTGAAGGCAGATTTGCTCACCATCGGCCCATGGTGTCCGTATGGTCGGTGTATGGTCGGTGTATGGTCAACAGATCATACGCCGGCCGTCCTGCCACGATGGGCGGAGAATGTAAGGTTAGGATCCCGACAGTACTGTAAGTAATTTCAACATAACATTTCAACAACATTCAACAGACGAATTAGAGATCAAGCAATGAAAAATTTTATACTTTGAAAGATACCCCCATGACAATTTTTTTGCTGAGGTTCACCTGTTTCACATCGACATTCGCCAGTTTCTGATCTTTAAGGTAAATTGAGTGGGCTGGTTACATGTTCTACGGTACAAGCTGCGGTACAATGACTCATGGTACGACTTGCTGCACACAGCGGCTAGCCGTGAAGCTGCTCTCAGGTTGCCAAATTAAGAATCCCGGATGATGGAGAGTTAAATATTCCGTAGTGAAAGAGTTAATATGCATGCTCTTGTGTTTCAGATCCAAGTCGATGTCTCAGCAGAACAGTTAACTGCCAGTCTACAACTGAAGGGTGGGTGTGACTGATAGATGGAAGGCACATGCTTTGTGTGCAATTAATTGTCGGTGTATGTCACTAGGATCAGTAACCAATGTTAGAGAATAAACATGATCATGCAAACTTTCTCCTTCTGGGGAGCGAATTTAAATGCGCGAAATATGGGGAAAATTGAGACGCAAATTTGTGAACGCAGATAGAAGCACTGTCCAGACCTACCAAAATTTAGGTGTAAGCCAATAAAGACATTGAAGTCCAACGTTTTAAAAGCTGTCTTTATTATTATTGAAAGGGCATTTCCAGCTGCACAGGCTGCCATGGTAATTTTAATACAGATACACACATCGTATACTAGTGGTTAGGGTCCTTGGATGTTGATTAAATGTTGCCATAGGTTGAAATTTATTCATTTATGTCATGACCCCACGGTTGAAATGTTGAGCCTTGTCAAATTGAATTTATTCACCTTCTTGATTCAATCCTGGAGTTGACAACCTTGTTGCTACAGACATGGCTAAACCACAGCAAGTGGGCACCCAATCCTTCTCCTCAGACTTATACATACACGGTACAGAGGTTACTTCAGTTATGTATTGATCAGAAATGAAGGCAACATGTGATTTGGTTCCAGGGATGCCTGTGAGCCAAGGGGAGATAACTGGGACAGCCCGTGTTGTCAGGAGTGTGGAAGATGCTGGTTCAATCCAGGTACTCAGTGATTGAGACAAATATATAACAAAAAATATTGAAACTTAGTGTTTAGATACATTTACTCTTCTGTGCGCTGTGCTTATATTTATTACACATATTTTGAGATAGATTTTCAAAATATTTCATATATAGTTACTTCTTTTATTGGTGTTTTACCAAATGCGAAAGATGGTTTTATTCATGGGGGGGGGGGGGTCTCAATGGCTGAGGGATATAGCACAGTAGCGCAGCACAATGACCCAGGAGCCACACATGTGTGTGGTCTCTTTGAGCTTAAGCCCAGCCAGTGTTATCGCCTTCTCCTCCAGTCATAAGTAAGAATGTCTGTCAGCAGCCTGTGGACGGTCATGGGTTTCCACCGGGCCCTGTTCTGTTTCCTCCTGCCTTAATGCTGGCCGCTGTCATGTAACTGAAATATTCTTGAGTATGGCATAAAACACCAATGAAATAAATAATGAGAAATGGATTATAGATACATGTAACTGTGTACTGTATTGTTTACCAGTCAGGAATTGATGTAATAAATTTCACATGTGTAATGATATGGCCTACGAGATGAACCCAGAGTTTATTGAGATCTTATTTCTGTATCAGGCAGGGGATATTTTAATTGTACCTTACACTGATGTGGGATGGTCACCGTATTTCCCTATGATAGGAGGACTGGTGACAGAAATAGGAGGACTTCTCTCTCATGGTATGTATATTAACAGCTCAGTGTTTTCTCTGAACAATAAAGTTGTATTTAACAGTGTCACTGGTCTACTTGTGTGAGAAACAGATGGAATTTGATGGAGACCTTTGATTTATTTATTTATTTAGTTCATTGGTGTTTTACATTGTACTCAAGAATATTTCATTTATTCGATGACTGCCAGCATTTAGGTAGGGGGAAACCCGGCAGAGCCTAGAGAAACCCACGACCATCCGCAGGTTGCTGGCGGACCTTCCCATGTACGGCCGGAAAGGAAGCCAGCATGAGCTGGACTTGAACTCAGAGTGACCGCATTGGTGGGAGGCTTCTAGGTCATAAGGCTGCACTATCGCACTAACTAACTGAGCCCCGCAGGCGCCAGAGAGGTCGGAGGAAAGTGTTGGAGTATGAGAAAACTGTTGATGTTTCAGGAACTATCTGAATATCAAACTGTTAGGAAGGCTTTGGGACATATGCAAAACAAATTTTTGTGGGTAAATATTTTGGCTTACTGCACTTACTATTAAAAGTTGAATATATACTCAAATGCACACTTAGATAGAAATCGATCTTTTCGTTATATTTAGTATGTGGGAAGGTCCACCAGCAGCCTGAGGATGGCCTGGGGTTTTACTCTGGACTCTGTCAGGGGTCCTCACGCCATAATGCTGGTCGCCTTCATGCAAGTGAAGTATTCTTGAGGACGGAATAAAGTTCGAGTCAAATAAATAAATAAGTCATTGTCTGTATTTTGCGTCAGTCTGATAATACAGCAGTGAATGTCCCACATTTGTGCTTGTCAGGAGCCGTGGTGGCCAGAGAGTATGGACTACCCTGTGTTGTTAATGTTCCGTCAGCAACCAGTGTCTTCAAATCAGGTGACTTTTCTGTGTCATAAGTCCTTGAATATATACTTCAAACCTTATTTCTTTTGTTTTCTTTCTGGGGGGGGGGATGTTGCCTGTCTGAAGATAAATAAGAATTCACATGTCATAAACAGACTGGGAGTGTCGAGGCATGTGTCATTTAACTTGGGCCTACAAACAGCTTTGCTCAGGCAGACACAATCGTGACATTGATGAACACATTGTCTTTATCCTGTGCAGGTTGTTTTACTGTCTTACATACATGTAGAATGATTTTCTGTTCTTTCTGTAACATCAACTATTGTTGTTCGTTTCCCTACATCTTGCCATGTCGTCTTTCACCTTGTGATGTGCGAATGAAGTGCTTGAATCTCACACATGTGGTGGGTGGGTAGGTTGGTCACACTACAGTTTCACATCAGGAGGGTTGTCAGGTGTCTGCCCAGGGACCACTTTCGCCAAAGGCCTGTCGTAAATTTTATCGCATGATGTGATGTACGACAATTTACGATGTTTGCCAGTTTTCACAAAGCGTCCTTGTGAAAGACAGGTATATGTGAGGTACGATATAATACACAATTGTCGTACCGTCAAAATCATTGCACACATACAATATTTTGATGAAAGTAGCCCTAGGTGCTGATTGGTATATATCAGCTGCCTGTGCTCCATGTTCTCCACCTGTAAGTCTTGATTGCATGCTGTCACAGACAGGTACATGTATCTGAAAGATTCTGGAGTGTCTTAACACTTCAGTCAAATAGATTGATTTGTTTTTGCAACACCTAGTTCCTCAGCTCAAGCCTCAGCTGCTGCAGACTTAGATGTATTTCTTTCCTTTGACAGACCTGTCAGATGGAGATGTATATTATCATGGCAATGCAATGATGTTGACTGTAAACTTAGCATGCAGACATCATCAAATCTACAAGTGACGCCCTTTATTCACAAACAGATGTTTTGTATTTGCAGGTGACCATGTTCATATGGATGGCTCTCTAGGAATTATTGAGAAGGTGGGATAAAATGCTGATGGAGGGCACTGAACAGTTCCATGTGGATAGATGTCTGGGGATTATTCAGAATTAGGGTGGGGTAAAATGCTGATAGAGGGCACTGTGAACAGTCCCATGTGGACAAGTTTCTGGTTATTTTTGAAAATTAAGGTGTGGTAAAATGCTGATAGAGAGTACTGTGAACAGTTCCATGTGGGTAGGTCTCTGGGGATTATTGAGAATTAGGGTGGGGTGAAATGCTGATAGAGGGCACTGTGAACAGTTCCATGTGGACAAGTTTCTGGTTATTTTTGAAAATTAAGGTGTGGTAAAATGCTGATAGAGAGTACTGTGAACAGTTCCATGTGGGTAGGTCTCTGGGGATTATTGAGAATTAGGGTGGGGTGAAATGCTGATGGAGGGCACTGTGAACAGTCCCAAGTGGACAAGTTTCTGGTTATTTTTGAAAATTAAGGTGTGGTAAAATGCTGATAGAGGGCACTGTGAACAGTCCCATGTGGACAAGTTTCTGATTATTGTTGAAAATTAAGGTGTGGTAAAATGCTGATAGAGAGTACTGTGAACAGTTCCATGTGGGTAGGTCTCTGGGGATTATTGAGAATTAGGGTGGGGTGAAATGCTGATGGAGGGCACTGTGAACAGTTCCATGTGGATAGATGTCCGGGGATTATTGAGAATTAGGGTGGGGTGAAATGCTGATAGAGGGCACTGTGAACAGTCCCATGTGGACAAGTTTCTGATTATTGTTGAAAATTAAGGTGTGGTAAAATGCTGATAGAGAGTACTGTGAACAGTTCCATGTGGGTAGGTCTCTGGGGATTATTGAGAATTAGGGTGGGGTGAAATGCTGATAGAGGGCACTGTGAACAGTTCCATGTGGATAGATGTCCGAGGATTATTGAGAATTAGGGTGGGGTGAAATGCTGATAGAGGGCACTGTGAACAGTCCCATGTGGACAAGTTTCTGATTATTGTTGAAAATTAAGGTGTGGTAAAATGCTGATAGAGAGTACTGTGAACAGTTCCATGTGGGTAGGTCTCTGGGGATTATTGAAAAGGTGGGATCACTTGAGGATAAAACATGCAATATTTACAACATTCCAAAGTTTGTTTCCACTTCATTAGCTTGGTTGTGCACGTTTTTCTTGATTTTCTACGGTGATGTAACCTGTATTTTACACTGATCTTGCGTCTTTTTCGTTTAGAAATTGACAAGATAAATGGCTAGAACAAAATATTACAATGTGCATTGTATACCTGTCCATATTTTTGTGGTGCCATATTATTTCAGGCCAAATTATACACATTTTCCAAAAAATATTGTATGATAGCCTATGAATGATGTTGCTATATAAGTCATATTAAGTGCCAGTTTACAAAATATAAGTTTTTATTGAATGGAGATTTTTTTCATTCCTTTGTCCTCTTATATACAATACACAAATTCTCAGTAAGGTTTTTCCTTCCCAATTTTTAGTCCAAGAACAAGGCATTTTCAGTAATTTAGTGCTTTTTTTCATTTTGATGAAAACATTTTATCACACAAATTTGTTGTAGCTGTCCAGACTTTATTATCTTTTTGCTTAAATGACTCTGTTTGTGATAAACTAATCAGTATTGTATACTTATTGAATAGTTAATGTGTTAATGATATTATGGCATAGCATGGTCCATGTGTTCTTTATAACCATGTAGTGTATGTACATATAGTAATTAAATTAAAAGTGGAAAAAATGAGCACAATGTGTTTTCATGTACTTGTATGTTTAGCTTTAGCTGAGCATGACCGAGCCAGTTTGTTTGACTCTTCTGTACATTTTAAGATATAAACAGGTTAAAGGGGTGGGAGGTTGGGAGGGCAAAAATATTTGTAAATACACATAGATTATAAATATTGCCTGCTGTCCAGTTATATTTCCTGGAAGTCATATGGACTCGCCCTGCCACAAGAAGACACATTATATACGTACACTAGAAGAGCCCCTCGTCATCATATGACTAATACATTGTTAGGTACGAGTCCTCGCTCACTCGCTCCCTCCCTAACTCCCTCACTCACTCACTCACTCATTCATTCTGAAATTGTGGAATTCATTCATTCTGAAATTCTCAATATCTACAAAGTCCTTATGTTCATGTGCATGTAAATACACATGTTAATGTGTACCGGTACTTCAACCAGAATCCCAGTCCAGTGAATATTTATAGGCTTTGTGTGTATTTGCATATGACGGAACTCTTATAGACAGTGATAAAAAAACTGACTGATCTGGAATCTATAAAGCTTCGTGAACAGGAATTTTGGGATACAACACGAACGCATTGGATCCGGTAGAACTCGCCGATCATTTCACCCCACATCCGAACGAATTACAAACAGGAACAAAACACTTAAATTATTCTGACTGGAAAAAATGATCTGTTCTATAACAAGACAAATTTGGTGGACAAATATACTCCAGGTGGCTGCCTAGAATCCCCACTTGCCAGGGTTTGAGTATGATTAACTATGTGTTATATGACAAGTATTCTTGCTGGCAATTTCGAATTCCCGAAACATTTGTCTCTTTGAGAGGCCAAGTTTACAACTTCCTCGGCTTGTTCGTTTCAGTCCTCACTGCATGCTGACAGTGTCAAATTCAGCCCAACCGGCTAATTCGACCTTGGTTATATATATATAGATACTCAATATAATCATGAACGTACAAATCGCCCTGACATTTTGAGTCACCTGGAAATGCCTGACTAATTAACTATAAGAAGAGCATACAAAAGGTGATAACTGACATTTGCTGATTGGTTGGCGTTCAACATCGAATTCACACGATTAATGTGCTTGAATGAAATGTTTCATTTTCGCGCCACCGTTACGTGTGTGGTGTAAGCATATTATTAAAAGACATCTGCCTAGGACACCTCATTGTAGGCCTATATCTCTCTTCAGAAGGTTTTGAATCGTAAGATATATGTATAGTCTTTGGCATCGGGCCGCGGCTGAGTGGTTACGACTCTTGTCTTTGAATCACTATAGAACATAAACCGCCTAGATGGCCTGGTGTCACCTAGATAGCCTGGAGTGTCCACCTCGAGGTGGGGAGATCCGGGATCAATCCCGGGTAAGGTCATACCAAAGACATGCTGCTGCCTCGTTTGACGCCCATCGTTGAGAGGTTAGAGAACGGAAACAGAACTGGTCGGTCCGCTGTCCGTATAATTTGACTGAATATGTTGGGTGTCATATCTGGTGTCTTCGGCATGATATTCCAGTGGCGGCAGCATTGCCTCGCCCTACCACAAAAAGACACAGTACACATGTATATACATTTTAGGGACTTATCGTCATCATAGGACTGAAAAACTGTTTAGTACGGCATAAAACCCAACAATACATATACACACCAGAACACTAGGATTCTTATGTGGGTTCAATCTCGCCACTGGACTATCCCGCTGGACTCACTGTTCATGGGGCTTTGATGGCATAAAGCGACGGACGACGCTCTCGTGGCAGTATGCGCAATCTGATGTATGGTGAAAAGCGACGGGCGACGCTCTCGTGGCAGTATGCGCAATCTGATGTATGGTGAAGACCACTTGTTGACAGTAAGCGACGGACGACGCTCTC
Source organism: Acanthopleura granulata (assembly GCA_016165875.1). NCBI lineage: Eukaryota > Metazoa > Mollusca > Polyplacophora > Chitonida > Chitonidae > Acanthopleura > Acanthopleura granulata. Next base: position 31,509,568 of record JABBOT010000080.1, on the reverse strand, counting down.
GTGGCAGTATGCGCAATCTGATGTATGGTGAAGACCACTTGTTGACATTAAGCGACGGGCGGCGCTCTCGTGGCAGTATGCGCAATCTGATGTATGGTGAAGACCACTTGATGACATAAAGCGATGGACGACGCTCTGAACATGTTTCAGGCATGGCGTTCTGGACTTATTTCGGGCATAGAGATGTTTCGGGCATGCATGGCGTTCAGAGGTTATTCCGAACAAACGTTTAGGAGATCTTCGGAGCATTGCGCTCTGAAGTTGTTCCAGGTATGGTGTTCTGGAGTTGTTTTGGGTATGGCGTTCTGTAGTTGTTTCGGTCATAGCGTTCTAAAGATATTTTGGGCATGCCGTGGAAAAGGTCTGGCAGGAACCTGCGGATGGTCGTGGTTTCATCCTGGCTCTCCTCTCGCAATACTGCTACACGCCATCGTATCTGAAATATTTGTGAGTTCGGTGTGAAAAACGACGAGCAATTCACCTTGGACCCGAGCTGTAATGAAGCCGGAAAATGTACTCCATTAAGACTACAGAAGTCAGAACACGACGCGTTTTCAGTCCAAGATAGTGCATATTAGCGCAGATCAAACATGCCGTTCGGATTCCGCGTAGCAACAATCAAAGGATCTTGTAACGATTGCCGGTCGAGTCAGAACCAGGTCTGCAAAGCTACCTGCGAGCTCGCTCTATACAAATGTAGGTGCAACAAGTACAGAAAAGCATCCTTTATTTATTGCACAGGTTTGACTCATGGACTGGCCCACAGCTGCGAGCGCTTGGCTTAGTCAAATATAGGACTAATCGGATCTCGAGGCTATGCCGCGTCCATGGCCATCAATGTATAATAGTGTCGTGTATTTAGCATAAATGCAGTTGACCTGGGCTGTCCTGTACTGCATTGTATACTGATATCTATACACACGCGTCCTGTTCAGCAGATCGCTGTATGCTGTATCCGGTGTATACTTTCGATCATCACCATATGCACCATTCCTGTATACGCTTTAAACTTAAAACCGCCTAACAGAAGCTCGGTCCTTAATTTAAAAAAGTAACAAAGTTACACATACAGCGAACTTACACGGTGCACTATAATTGTGATAATAAGTGACTCGAGTGACATAAATAGGTTACAGCATGCCATGTGCGTGGAGGATCATTACAGATTACAGTTCTCTCCGGAGGATCTCTGCCCATCCAAGACAATAATTTGTACAGTTCATGAGGCATGATTCAGTTATTATGTTTCACTAAAATGCTTCTGCCTCGTACAATATAAACTTGTGGTCAGATTCATGAAGTGTGCTTAGTGTTAATTACGTAAACCTGATCTAATTAAGTGCACTGTATATTTTTCTTCAACATGCGTTGCCGTGATATAACTAACGCTTATTTATTCTGCATGATTGGGGTTTAACGTTTACTGTTCGTGGTGTAAACCACTGAATTAGCTAAGCGCTTTTCACGAAATCTGTTGCAAAAGCTTTATTAATTCTTTCTATTGTTTTGTGTGTGTGTGCGTGTGATAAAAGTGTACTTCCCATTTGTATCTTGACGTCACTGATGTCAAAATAACACCAGATCTAAGTCATTTTTTCCTGAACACCTACTTATTCACTGTCATTGGAGGCTTACAGAAGGGTGTACGTGTCTGCGGCTCTGGGCTGTCTTACTGCGTACACTAATTTCATTTCTTCTTTTTTCCTCTGCGTTTCAAATCATCGTTTGCGTGTATGTGACTTTTGCAAACATCTGGTGTTCTTTAACCGGTAAACTTACATGTATGCATATACTTAGATATAAATCTTCATACAAGACTGCACTCAGAGTTCTGTTTACATTACACCCCTAAAGATTCACTTGAAATCACTGACATCTGCTTGTAATGCTGTCTGTCATCCTGAGTTCCCCGCTTCACTCGCCCCTGCCTCCTTCCAACGGCGAACATTGGAATTTATTTATTTATTTGATTTGTGTTTTACGCCGTACTCAGGAATATTTCACTTATACGACGGCGACCACCGTTATGGTGGGAGGAAACCGGGGGTCACGATTGGAACCAGCACAAGATGGCTGTGATTCTACTTCACTATAATCTGGCGTATAGACACATTGTAGGTTGTCTTGATCTTTTTCCGACTGGTTAAATATTTAAACAGGGTTTTCTTCAAGCAAGCTGTTCGTTACATACACATAGAGATCGAGACGGCATGCCAGATTAGCTTGACCGCGATGTACATATACGCCATTTTTAACTGATCTTGTCACTAGTTTGGTGAATCTTGGAGAAAAAAAAAATCATCTAAAAAATGCGTCAAAAAACAAAATGAAATCTTAATATAGCTACTGATATACAGCCAACCTGATTTACTGGCTTGATTAACATGCAGGTCAATAGAGGTAGATGTTTTCCGCTCTGCTGGCTATATCGGTCACGCAGGCCCTCGCTGGTGTTAATAGGATCTCTGTGTATCTTATAGTGTGAAGAGCTGGCGGATGGGAGGCAGATTGCCGGGCTTCAGTGGTCATGAATGGGCAGACGCTGTGTGTACTTCACCTTCATCACTGAATACTGGGTGAAATCATCAAGACATCTGTACACTTTGATGCTGGGCACCTCTTCTAAGACTGTACACACTCGGGTGTAGGCCGATACACCCTTCCACTGTAAGGTCAGGTGTTGCCCTATAAAAGCTGTCTTCCTTGAGACTTGGATTACCTGTCACAGGTAGATGCTGTACCTTCGGCAGGTCCCCGTGTATTTCCGTATACACAGAGGACTGTACCTTTCGGCCTGACGGTGCAGTGCAGGCTGTTATACACGATCATTATTAGGTCGCTGGCAGCAACTGCCACTAAGTACCGAAGTGTAACTGCACAGGCTTACCTGAGATCATTAGGCAAGCCGTGTCCTTGCACGAACTGTTGCGTGTCGCCAGCTTCGACAAATCGAGCACGTACTGTTGCTGTTTATCGACCTACAGGTAATCATGGCGGGCGTCTGGCTACAGGCGATTGTACTTGGCTTGCTGCTTGTTGTTGCTCATTTTCCCACTGAAGCTAACCTTGATAAGGACATTACGATTTACACACATAACCAGACAGCCTCGATACGGACTTGCGCTATTTTGCCAAATGACCCTGAAATTCGAGACGAATTGGCCATATTACTGGAGAGAAAAGCCAAGTCCATTGAGATCTCCATCGCTTTCGAAGGATACGATAAGAATCCCATGCAGGATGACGACAGGATGTTTTACAAACCCTGGATTTGGGTGCGAACCACCGGAAGGCACGGGCAGGCACTTCTTATGCTGCCGTTCTACTACAAAATGCTGTCTATGGGGATGCTGGCGATTGGCGCAGAGTCAATGTCCGTTCAACTTAAAGATGAGCCCCAAGGATGCCTCGCCTCTCTCAAATTCAAGGAGAGAGTTGCCATGATGAGGGAGTTTCTTCTGAATGACTTTAAGCCAGTGTCGGAAGGACTCACCGGAAGCCTCTCAGAGACAGAGTACGTGTGTGTCCAGACGTTAAAAGACGTGAAAATGTACGGGGATTTCGTGTACGACTGTTGTCGGTACGGACCCGATGGCGACAAGATCTGCATCGACCTTACACAAGAGTTCTGGGTCAGTGTTCTGGAAGGATTGTTGACCTTTATGAAAATCGCCATCTTTCTGTTCTTCCCTCTAATGCTGCCCGGGTGTTTCTACAGACCACGTTATGTACAAGACCGCTACAAGCTAGAGCTTACGAAACCTGTCCACATTTCCGTGTACGTCACGGACAAAAAACTGGATGCTGACGCTGTGAAATGTCTCAAGAGAATCGACTCCAAACAACTTTCAGTATGGCCAGAGTTCAATCACTCCATCACGTCAAGGGGGACATCCAAAGTGCCAATTCCTCGAAATACTAGAGTGAACCTTCCCATTCAAAATCTTTATCTACAAGTTCAGCAGAAACGGATCATCTCTAGGACGTATGTGCCCGTCAGCGTCCTGACATATCTCTACAACAACTTCGTCAGGTGTAAGGTCAAACAGGTGGTGCCTTTCAACACTTGCTGCAAAGCGAGTATCTGTGGGACCTTTGTGCCTAAGCGCTTCTCCGTGGTCAGCTGGCTCAAGTTTTGTCAGTCTCTGGTAAGATTTATAATCCTCATGATTCTGCCGGTGCCGTTTTACATCCGGTTATCCATGTACTTCTTACACGAGCACGAGGAGATGGTGGCCAGGAAAGAGGCTCTGGAGATTCGAGGACTCTCCGAGGCGTTTGCCGGCAACGCTGTGCAGTATCTTTCTCCAACCCACCCTCTTTTTATCATCATTTACATCGTGTACATCATCGAAGGCACTGGCATACGACTATTGTCCAAAAACCTGCGGGAACGGTTTAAGTTCATCCTTCGAGAGTCATTCCGGGAAATGAAAAGTATTGACATTCGAGAAAAGTTAGCCAAAGCTGGTAAGATTTTGATTTACCCCCTGGAGACCTTCGGTTGTTGTGGTTTTGTCATTGGAATTTTTTATTGGGTGTTTGCTATACCCTTAATCATCTTAGCATCTTGTCTATATTTTGTGCCCATGATTTACTTAACTTGGCGAGTGGTGTACAGCTTCATATGTATAATCGCGGAGCTGTATCAACGACGAGGAAAAGAAAACACCATGACCAAAAGTAAAACACTGAAAGGCCAGTTCAAAAAGCAAAGGGATGATATGGGCACTCGGGATTTCTTACCTGGAAAGTTTGATGAGGAGCAGTCGAGCCGACATGGATTTCTCAGGCTGAAGAAAAAACCCTTTATTCGAGAAGTGATGCTTCAGGCTTTTGTTATGGTGTGCTCAATTGGGACTATTTACGCTACTACTCTTCTTCTAGTGGAATGTGTGGGATTCTTTGTCGAGCTATTTGCCTTCACGTTGATGGGAATCATTGTTAATGCTGGGCAGACCATGAGGTATGTGTCACTTTTGTTCCTCCTCTGGCTTTATATGCACGATTGTTTCAAAACTGTCCAGCAAAACTACCTAACCTTGGGCCAAACAATCATCGATGAAGCGATGAAGAGAGTTGATAAACTGGAGGAAGTGGCTTCTAAATCAGCTGCCGAACAAGCCAACATGGGGTTTATTATTAAATCCGACATGGAAAAAAGAGTTCCTCAGCCAAAGCTAGAGCTAGACAGCGAGCACGAGCTTCCGAGATGGAAGATACATCGACCTTTGCTTTTCCTTGACAATACAGACAAGCCCTACGTTTCGGTGAAATTTTTCGAATCCTTCAACACGACCTACGCTGCGGGATGCCCCGGGCCAGTTCTAAACAGCCTGCTGGTGGCCACACGAAAATTTCTCATCATGGTAGCCTTCTTAGGCTTCGTCCTGATCGTAGTGCTTACGTTTGGGGACTCCTACAACATATCCACCACCAACCAAACCTTGGCCACTGTCGTCGGTGGCATGTTGCCGTGGCTATTAAGAAACTTTGTGATGGGTAAAAAACAGTCAGTAGCTATAAGTACATTCGGATTCAAGTTCTTGTTTGATAAATTTACCAGAGAGCACTCCAAAAACTGGGGAATCAGTGATCTGATTATTTCTGAGCCACCTGACGAGGAGGAAGAATGGGACGAAATGGACACCTCCGCAGAAAACAAGGAAACTTCTGATCAACCGGAAGACGAAGCTGAAGTTCCCATTGCCCACAGTGAAGAACCGGAAGTGGAGGTTTTAGATCATAAAGGCGACCCCAAAACTAACCATTCCCCGAAGTATCGCTTTGCGGCACCGAGAATGCATGACGGGAACACCCTTCGCGTGAAACCAGTGGACTTACTCATTGACCTTTCGCACAGTGACAAAGACGTTGAGTTCGTTGCCGTGGATATCAAAGACACGCCCCCGGATATAGACGGTGAACCGGAAACGGAAGAGGAGAGGGCCCAGGCAAACCTGGCCGCCACGAGTGCCACGAAGATGTTGTGAAAATGCGCGGACTAGCTGTGTGTCAAAAGTCAAGAAAGTTACCGACTCAGTTTTGTTTACTTTCGTACTATACTATACCATACCATATTTTTATGTTCATTCGAAATCACAGCGTCATCTAGGACAAGTCATTGCAATGGACATTCCACTTTTCAAAGCCTTTCGTTATGGAAAGTAATTTCTTGCTCTATCTGTTAAGTTTGCCATGAACTGAGGGGATTGATACATCTTCTACATTTAGAAACCTGATAACATTAGATCGTCACATATTAAGCGCGTAGACAGTATGTCAGAAATAGTCACATGACGTTCTGTGTGTTAACATCATATTCATTTGTTCAGATATAACACGTCGCCTACATCTGATTACGTCCAGTGCACAAGCATAGCTTAGCACTTTCTCTTGTGTTTGGTTCAGTTGTGTTATCGGAAGGAAACTGGGTGCATGTGTATGTAAGTATTAAAAGGTTGTTTTCTGTTTTCAGTTATGTACATATTTTATAATGTTTTTAAAATAGTGTGGCATAAATCAATATCAACGATTTTGTACAGATCTCATCATAGTAAAACTTAATACAAGCACCACTATTACTATGTTTTTTTGCTATTAGTTATATTATCCATTTGCTTCATTAACAGATCTGAAGTAGAAAATTACGGAAATATCCCTGCTTAGACAATCCCACATGGTTCGAAGTGATTTGGCTGAATTGATTTCATATGTATGTGTAGGCACAAGCGCTTTAACCTGAGTATGTCACCGACGTATAGTGTTTGCTGTAGCCCTGCATAAAACTCTCGTTGGTGCTTGCTCTCAAATTATTACGTTAACGCAGCTCGCGGGAAAATCTGAAACCAGACAAATACACTTTACATGTAGGTCAAGTTTTTGTTAATTAACTGATGTCATATGTACTAAATATCATCCCCTGCCATCGATTATCTGCGTGCCTCCAATCCCAGGCGTTGGTGATTCTACAAGTAGGTATCATCTCTCATAAACTATGTATTCGTCACTGTAAAACAAGATACATGTAGCATGAGCATGGTGTTGAAAAGGCATACATTCTAAATACCTGGTGCTTGGAAGCTTCGTTCAGCTAATCATTTAGGTCATCCATTAAGTGTGTACAGTGTTCCGTATATCTAGCATCTGTATACAGTTCACAGCTTTGCTCCATACATCTAAATTTGGCAAGTGAAACAACAGAAAGTAGCTAAATACCCACGTAAAGAGCTTAAAGACCGTTTGCTCAAAACTGGATGAATTTTTTCATGCCATTTTTGTAAAACCAACCACAAACGCCATCTGTTTCGAAGAGACGATTTACAAACACATGATCTGCATGTTCTTATTTCCATGTAAATATTTAGCTGATGTCCAGATCTCATTTAGACATGTAAAAACATGAACATATCCGAGTAAATGTATAAACAATTTTTGTGAGCTGTACTTACAGTTTGCTTGTTGATTTGATTTTGGTTTAACATCGCTTTCAGCATTATATCGATCATATGCCAAAATTGTCTCCTTGTAGAGTGCCGGACCATGCACATGCCAACCTAATTATAGTGCTGCCTCACTGGAACGCCATGTCGAAGACACCAGGCACAACATCTCGCCCAATCACATTATACAGACACCTGGCCGACCAGTACTGGGTGCCAAGCACAGGCATGTTGTACCTAAATTTCCGTTGTTAAAGTCTTAAATAGGCTATGACTCGATTACGACACATACCCTCTAGCCCCTACACCTCCGCAGCCGGTATAGCTAAGCCTACAGGCCAACACATGTATAGGGTTTCCAACCCTTCGGAGTGACTTCTATATCAGACAGAGGTGTAGTTAACAGACCTATGTAGGTCGTGCGTGTATAGCCTTTATACACAATGAGTTAAACCCAATTAAAGAAGGACAAAGTCACAGGCCCCTATAAAAAACACGACCGTGTGATGTATCTGGAAATGAAGGATTGTGATGATGTTTCCCATGCCATCAGTACACGAGGTGTAAAAGTTAGGTTAGATCATACTGACCCGCTAGAACTCTCATGGCGACCGTTATGTAACATAACGGTATGCATCCCAGGCACCTGTGTAGGCATGCATCTTTTTATGTACGCTCGCTGTATAGCGCTGTGGTCTTCAACCTCGTTACATTTACATGTATACTCCTTTAATATTCCATCATTTCTCTACACACCCAGTTTCAACATGGCATATACGATCATTTAATTTCACCAAAAATCTACTTTATTGTTCTATAAATTGGTTGAAAAAGAGAAACTGACACAGGTATATAGAGCAAGTGCTCGGTAAGACGAATAAAACTATCGATCCGAGGATGATTTGCTGCAGATATATAGGCACGATGGTAAAGCAAAGTTACAATCGATAAATGTCTTAAAGGCACAATGCTAAAGCAAAGTGATTGTCGATGGATGCCTTATAGGCACAATGCTAAAGCAAAGTTATTGTCGATGAATGTCCTGTGTCAGTATATGTCTGTGTTGGGTGTCATGTCTGGTGTCTTCGGCATGATGTTCCAGTGGCGGCCGCACTTTGGCGGCATGGACTTGCCCTGCCTCAAGAAGACACAGTATATATATACATTTTAAGGACTAATCGTCATCATATTACTGAAAAATTATTAAGTACGACGTAAAACCGAAGCGTGCATACACACACACTTTATGGCACGCACAGCTTGATCCACCTGTACACTGACAGATAGGCCAATTCATAAGGGGATAAACCATACCCACCGCTTTGTTACCGTGCATTATCTGTAATTTAGCGGGCTTGGTGATTTCTTGGTCTGACCCCAAAAAGCGAGGCCGCCACGGGTATAGTGGTATGTAATCAACGCAGGCGGGAGCAATAGAATGTCTTTGCGGCTTTAATTTGTGAGGAAGCTAACGGAGTGGCATGTCTATAAGAGTTTTAGTTTTACACCTTCTTACAACAAAGGCATGGAAATTACCGGTAATGCGCTTTACCTGTCAGAGGAAGGCTACACCTCGTTCACAGATATACATCTGAGATGTATGCACACGTAAAGTGCCGTAAAGCTCGCGAGATTGCGCTCTCGTGTATGTCGTATACACGCCCTCTCTATAACAGCAGTGAGCGACATCATGAAAACGCCACGCTCTGTTAATTTGTTTGTACATTGCACACAATCATATTGAGAGTCTGTGGTTAGTTATGGCTATGTGTATATCACTCTATAGTTTGAGGTGATGCCCGAAAACCATGCATGATGCTGTAAACATATATATATATATATATATATATGTATGTATACAAGAGAGAAATAAAGTCCTTGCGTATGGTATATCCAGGAGAATGACTTTCTAGCTATCGCCAGTGAAGTGTACGATGAACGAAAACTCGGTCGACCAATACAACATCATACTTTAAACCATTTAAACCATTAACGCCTTTCGTCTCTTTTGAGATTTTCCAAAATGGTACAGCCAATAGTCACAAAGAACATATGTACAGACATGTATGAAGTGAGATAGCTTAGCAACGCTTAGTTGTTCCCTGGTAAATGTAAACATGGAAATAAACTGACAGGGATTTAGGTCTGTATGCAAATAGAGCTTAATTAAGCATAAGGAACAATAGCAAAAGTATAATACCCTCACAATGAAACCTAGCTGTCAAGTTCCAGCTTGAATTTCCAAATGAAGTGCTTTTCCTTGTATGAATACGTTTTGTATTATCCGCCGAAAATAATTTAAAAAGGGTAATATTGAGAATTTAATCGTAATATTTTGGGTACATGCCCAAATGTGTTTACTGACTTTAAGACGTCGTAAAGAATCGGTGTTGATTTGTTGTCTAGGGAACCTGGTTCTGTTACGCAGAGTATCTCCAGTTTCTCCTAAATAATAATTTTGACATGCATTACAGACAAGGACGTAAATCAAATTCTTGGACATCTCGGTCAGTTCATAGATTTATTTATAGTAAATGAAAGCATATTGAAGGCATATCTGAACTGAAATTTTGACTCAAGTATTACATTACAACATTTACATCGTTTATCATAGCATTTGTTGACAGAAAAAGTTTCCATAGAGTCCGAAATGAATTTGGCCTTTGTTAATAGTTGTTGCGCTTTATGCGCTGGTACAAGTATATATATTTGACGGAGGCAAATATTAATTGTAGATATTTAAATAAGTTCTCTTTATGTACCGTACCTGCATGTAGCATACATGTACGTATATGAAAGCAGACCGCCGTGTCTATCAACTGAATATGAGAAAAAATTACCAGGACTCGAAATTTAAAAAGATGAATCACACTGGCTTCAATCCATGATACATTTCCCGCCCACGGACCTGCATATGTCACCATGACCCTTCACAGTTAATACAACTAACTGTGAATATATTTCAATACGAGAGCTGGCGGAGGATAAAAAAAACAAAAAAACCGGCTCAGTTTATAGGCCTACCTGTCTACAAAGCCAAAAAGGGGTACATCTTTTAATAGAACAAACAGCAACGTGGGCATGTATTCGTGATCGCTGCTCCCTTAATGGATCTTATCTTACTTGCTTTTCTCCGAAATTCATACCTTTTTTCTAGGCCACTATAAAAGCGTATTTTTCAGCGCGCAGTATACTACCAAATTGCTGATGTGCACTGGTTCAAACTTGACAGCTTGTCGTCTTGGAGTTTCATGTCACTTACATCAGTGTTTCGGTTACATCATGCACGAGGGTGTCCCACTGTGCAGCAGATCCGGGTTCAAGTACACTACAAAATGACCAATGCCAAAGGCGTTTAATGGGCAATTAAACTTCAAACAAGCGTGTTACACATATTTAAGTAATAAACGTAAGTGTTCAAAACATGTATAGACTCATACTATAACGCTATAGTCAGCAAGTCTTTAATGCATAAACGAGTTTTATAAGTTAAACATCGTAAGTTACCGTGTTTTGCCCCACTGGATTGATAAGCTGAGAGCACCGGGCATGGCATCGACTCCTGTCTAAGTTACATTGACATCAAGACTACCAAACCATTGTTTGGTATAGCATCGTAATCTGGGCGATGCATAACACGGGGAACGCAGTGCATGCGGTGATCTCGACAGCCACCCTCCATGCAGCCAGTGAAACATGCCTATACCGTTTAAAGCCTGCATGTTGCTAGCCAAGCAGGCCTGTACACATGGCGTTTACGTAGGCCTATACTACAAACGCCATGTACAGGCCTAGAATTGGCTATTATGTTGCGGCTAGCGCAATGTTGCAAAATATGTCTATGGAATCTGTCAAGGTAGAACGAATTCCTGGAAGAATTGAACAATCTATTTCTGCTGCAAGTACACTGTAGACCGATGTGGATCGGAACCATGGATATGGTCGTAATATTAATCACAGGATAACTGTAACAAACACGTAGAGAGAGACTTAAAAAAGAATACCAGTAGGTCGAGACAGGGCCGACATATGTCAGGGCCAACTGTCGGCGCGTCAAATTCGTCGGTCTATTTCTACTCTGCTTTCTCTGTCAGGTTTCCCCAGATGACATGCTCTAGACGGCCTGTTTACTCAGGAATGCCATTTCCAACACCTGCTCTACTGCAGGGGTCACATGTCATATACCAGATGCGACGTACACGAGGCAAACATGTTTCGTTTAAGACCTCTTTAATTGCATTCTATGCTATGCGTATATTGCCATCAGTAATAAAATTAACAATAAGTTGCCCACATTTACACAGAGATTTTGTGAAGGAACATATTTACATGACAAAGACAGTGCACTATAAATCATACATGCTGATGTATCACACATCACGTATCTAGATCACATGAAAACTGTTTGAAGTCATCACGCGTTTTGTGGTTATACGTCTTGCATGTCAGACAGAAATCGATTCCCTGAAAACGAAGGAAATAATAGTGGTTTTGTGCACACGCCCACATGTGCACGCGCTAGCAATATTGTATCGCATGCCACTGACGACATACCTGTTCGTATTTATCAGCTGTATGCAGCTAGACGTGGTTCAGAGGATTACCGTGTGCGTGAACTATACACCCAAATATATTTATCCAATAAAAACAGGTTACACGCGGTGTTGCGTGCGCAGAAAATTCTATACATGCATGTATGAAATGGACGGGCGTTAATTGGTTAAGATCTGTTATAAGATAAAAAGCACCATCATCATACGCTGCGCTTTCATCGCCTCACTGTATATACTGAAAATCCATATTGTGACAATTAAGCTTTATTATGTATTTAGAGTACACCTTGATCATCTTTTTTGTACAAGTTTCTTCTCATCATGCATTGTTTCATCTGAATACATAGGGTTATGTAAAGCCACTCTCTGAAATATTCAGATACTCTCTAGAAACGACTGTTCAACTTTGCATGCCCACAATGACATGAGCATCAACGGTCCATAAATTATGCTTGGTACTCCTCGGTAGACTAGTGGTTAGAGCGTCCCGAGATCCAGGTTCAAGACCGGGTCGGGTCATATCAAATGCTGTAAAAATGGTACTTGTTTCTGCCTCGCTTGGCGCTCTGTAGGAATGCCAAAACAGGACTGATCGGTCCCTTGTCAGTATAGGTGACTGGGTGGGTTGTCATGTCTGGTGTCTTCGGCATGATGTTCCAGTGGCGGCAACACGTAGGCGACGTGCACCCTGTCACAAGAAGACACACCCTATGCACACACCTGAAGGACTCCTCGCCGTCATATGACTGAAACATTGTTAAGTACGACGTTAAACCACACGCACTCACTCACTCACAAATTATGTATCACTGATACATATATCATTGTGGGTGTCTTTCATAAATTATCCAATTAATGTACTTTCAGATCCCCAAAATTGAGTGAATGTCTAGTACTCTCTAAAAACTACTGTGTACGAGTGGTACGCATTTCTATGGCCAAAATGCACATCCACATAATTTTTCTGTACCAGCAGTATGCAATTTGTGTAATTTATTTAATGCATCAGCAGTGACGTGTGTATCAGTGATATACAATTTGTGTACCACTGATACACATGCATTGTGCATGTGCAAATTTGTACACAGTTGTTTTCCAGACTATTGGCTATACATGTACTGTACAACTCGTATATTTTAGAGTGTATCAAATTATATTAATATCTAATTATATCATACTGCAAAATCAAACTTCACACGCCTAGGTCTATAAGTATGTATAGGCCTTGTTACAATACCACTTTTCTCGAGTAGCCTAAGGCTCGATCTTTAATAGGCCTACATGTATAACATCAAGGAAATGCATGTACACTTGCAGAAAATTTATTTGCAAATTTATACAGCACAGCTGTACTGTGATACTTGACATACAGGTATAGATTTCCTGAAAAGAGAAGTACCATGCAGAAAGGTTTCGAACAGTGATTACTAACGTATATCAATATCGACTCAAGGTTTGCTTAGGGTTTGCTTCAACCATAAACCAGACTGTCGTCATAAAAGTGAAAAATTTCCAAGTAACCTATGTCGTTAAATCCCAATTAAAGAAATAAATAAACCGTAAGACGTCGTGTAAAAAAATATCTTACGCCTTGTGTAATAGAGATCTAATGATCTTAATTTATTGTTACAGATGTTATTTGATCGACCTTCGTGAATCAACATTGTTAATGTCAATATGACAGTATAAATAGGCGAATAGGATGCTTATACACGTACATGCTTTATGTACGTGCATCTAATTGTACATATTTAAATATTTCACATAGACTACATAGGCTAGATACAGAACTGCCGTTCTCCCTGACAGTACGAAGGTTGCAGACTGAGCGGCTGTAGCCTATCCAGAACGAGACTTGACACGGGAGACACGAGTGTATTTCGCGTGGAGGAGAAATATTAGTAACATTTGCAAGCTGTGGTGAATAACTATGCCTTAAAAGGTGGCACAAGACATAGCTTTAATGAATCAAGCTATTTTGTTGAACGATAGGCCCTTGCATTCTTTCGACAATATTTAGACAAGAATTCGTATCTAAGCAGCTAAGTCGCCAGTCCAATTCCGTTGGTCTCCAATCATCACCATATATTTAAAAAGAAAACGTTGACGTATACATGTTGGAAGCCATTTTCTGCATTAATGCAAATGTTATGACCAAAAAACGACAAAAGGGGACACAGTAGCCGAAGAAACTGCGCGGAAATTTTGTTACATAGAAATGATAATACACTTCCTATCACAAGAGTGGTCCCCCCATCGTGTAAAGCTCAACCACCAGGTGGAGTATTCGTTATTAGCAAAATGGCTTGTATGTGCTGTTGTAAACGGGACAGTTTAGTCACTCCTTTTGTTCAAGAGCAGGCGGTATCCACAGAGGACGACGCATATGTGAGTCAGTTTAACTGTTATTATTTATGGTACGGGTACTTTTGCATTTTTAAAATTGCCGTGGAATTCTGTGTCATGTTTCCAGTGGCCTTTAAGGTTACCGATACAAGATTGTCGATATTTACGATCACCATTTCGTCTTGCTGTCTCGCATATGTCTATCTGTTAACAAAGATCATTTATTTTGTGTGTATGTTCCCAAGTCTGATAAGATAATAATTTACCAGCGCGCGTATGTCAGATTACATTTAACTGAGTCAGCCGATTTAAGTGCAAAAAGAGAGAGTGAACAATGGCCTTTGCCAAATCAAAATTAGGCATACGGTGTTAATCTGTCATTGACAGTTTGGGGAAGTGGAGTTATAATGTACAGTAGAGTTAAAGAAAATATTCTTTTAATTCTAGTGGAAGATAAATGAGTAGATTGTAGCTCATAGACTAAACTTGTTGCTAGAAATAAACAATTGGTGAAACATTAAGCCTGCAACGGGATATTGTGCAGCAATGGAAGGGAGAGCACTCTGGTTATTGGTAGATGTATAATTTTGGTCCGAGAGTATACTTCGTGCTTGAGGCTGTAATGGATGTGTAAATTCCGTCAAAATGTTGTGGCATACAAATTTATAGCTGCCTTGAATGACGGTAAAAACAAAGTCATGTATGTTTTAAAAAAAACTACAATGACCGAGAACCGACTGTAGAAGTAAATGTTTCATGTTTTGTTGAGGAGAACCGAGTTTCGAAATTTACCCATGTAAGTCTCTCCTCTTGACACGTTGTCTAGTTGTAAGTAATCATTGAGCCCAGCTGTAGGGTGTTCAATTTCTGATTTCTTTAACTTGAACTGTAATTCTGTACCACCAAGTCCGGAACAATGGAAATAACACATTTTGTGTCGGTTTTGTGTTTATTTCTCATCAGAATATCAAAGGTAGGTCCCAGTATCCGATGCAAGTCAAAGGGTTTGCGTGAATAAGTCATTTATACGATCAACTGATCCATTTCCATAATGTTGTCTTGTTACATCATCATTTCAGTAATGTAACTTCAGCAAACATTTTGATTTGTTTGTATATGGTATAATCGCGATGCCTTGATAGCAGATCAAGCATTTTCGCTCTGTGAGCAGTGCTTTCACTTAGATAAACCTGAAATATTTAAAGTTGGTGCTTGTCTTTAACTGTAAACAAATAAGTAGTTACATATATTAGTGTTATAACTAAAATGTACACAGTGAAACAGCCTTTAAACACGTGTGAATATTTCCATATTTTTCGCAGGCTGAAAACACCAAGGTAACAAAGGAGGTGTTTTTTGATATAAGGATAGGGGAGGAATCTGCTGGTAGAATTGTCATCGGTCTGTTTGGAGAAACAGTGCCGAGGACTGTGGAGAACTTCTACAAACTGGCAACTGGTACAGAAGGATTTGGATATGAGGGCAGCAAATTTCACAGGATTATTAAAGATTTTATGATACAAGGTAGCTGCAATAGTATTAATCATGTATGAGAATTTCTGCCAGATTATTACATGTAGATGACATTTTCAAAATTTAATATTGTTTGAATACATCAGATTTAAGGCAAGTGTTATGAAGCTTTAGTTTGATACTCATGATGATATTAAACTTTTAAATGTTGTGTGATTTATATTGATCAGAAAGTACAAAATTGCTCACATTTAATTTCACATATGACAGTTTGTAGAGTAATAGTGTTTTGCTTTCTCATGGGTCCAACAGAGAAATATGGCAAACATAATGCCGTAAGAGTGTTACAGACTCACAATGATATAACTGTTTTGGGCTCTTGCAAGAGCTAATTTATTGATAAAAAAGTCACACATTGACGCTCACTCGTGCAGTCAAATGCTTCAGTATTCGGCTATATTGCCTCCAGCTTGAGACTTCCCACCTGCAGTATGTATTTCAGTGGTTTTGATCTTTTATTGCCAGGGGGTGATTTTGTGAACGGTGATGGGACAGGTGGTAAGAGTATCTATGGGGACAAATTTGATGATGAGAACTTCACCCTGGACCATTACGGGGCTGGCTGGCTTAGCATGGCTAATGCTGGTAAGTTGTCAGTGTTTAGGGGTGATATTACACGCACACTGACATGGCTAATGCTGGTAAGTTGTCAGTGTTTAGGGGTGATATTACACGCACACTGACATGGCTGATGCTGGTAAGTTGTCAGTGTTTAGGGGTGATATTACACACACACTGACAGACTGCAGGACGGCCCTGAAAATATTTACATGTATTTATTTATGTATTTCATTGAAATGTTATGCCCTGCCCAAGAATATTTTACTTATACCATGGAGGCCAACGTTTTGGGCACAGGCTAGGGGAAACCCTTGTCCATCTGCGGGTTGCAGGCAGACATTGCTAGGTATGGGTGGAGTGGAGGGCAGTTGAGCTGGACTGGAAGTCACAGCTACGGCATTTGTGAAAGGTTCGTTATTCACTGTGCACACCTTTGTCACGGAGGCCCCATCTTAAAAATAACGTGCTGTAAAATAGGAAGTTGTTCTGAATAATGAGTTTTGGCAGTCTTCTAAAAAGGCAAGTAAATCCTGTAAGTACTAAAACAGTGCCCACTACCTGAAATGTCAGCTATGACCATTCATGATCTCTTGTTTGTATTGTTATTCATCATATGCAGAGGGCACTGCTGCTTTATGAGTTGTAAGATTTGCTTCCCTTTGTAGAGGGCCGACGAACGGCTTTCAGGATCGTGACCTCTAGAGAGTGAATACACTTGTAGTATTCAGTGGTCATTGCTTATCCGTCTAATCCAAATATGTCCTGTTTAACAGAACGTAAATACTACTGATGATAAATATGGCCTGTTTAACAGAACGTAAATACTAATGATGATAAATATGGCCTGTTTAACAGAACGTAAATACTAATGATGATAAATATGGCCTGTTTAACAGAACGTAAATACTAATGATGATAAATATGGCCTGTTTAACAGAACGTAAATACTAATGATGATAAATATTGCCAGCTGTCACTGTTCATGGGGTTTTTAGTGACTGTGTGGCTGTGCAATATAAGGTTTAAAAACATCCACTTGTTTTCTAGCTATATGGTGCGCAAATTTCCACATCAAATGTGGTTCACGCATGATTCACTCGGCTGTACGAGAGAGCCATTTTCCTTTTCACATTAAATCATTGCAGTCTTAAATGAAAACTTCTCGGGTATGACATTGAGCAAGAATTTAAATACACTCCTAAATAAATGTTCGCTGTTTTGGACGTTTAGGTAAGGATACAAATGCCTCCCAGTTTTTCATCACTACAGTGGAGACGCCATGGCTCAATGGACGGCACACGGTGTTTGGCAAAGTGATAAAGGGCATGTCCGTGGTGAGAGCGATAGAGAACGTGCCCACTAACTCCGAGGACTACCCGACCAAGGAGGTTGTCATTACCAAGAGTGGAGAGCTGCCTGTTGACAAACCGTTTGTCGTGGCCAAAGGTGATGCCAAAGACTGATGGGCTTGATGCTGATTATAGATAAATTCAAGACAGACTTAACAAACCATGTAATAAGTGATATCCTCACCTCATGTGCCTGGAGTTTTAAGAGGACAGACAAAAATAATGACCAGTTAGAAACGATTCATGTTGAATATCTAAACTGAGATTGAGCATGTATTGTTTTCTTATTGTGGAGAGCAAGGTCTTGTGAAGCCTAAGTAGTCCATATAGTGAAATTGCTTGTGCACATGAAGAGGCGTGATAATTTGACTGTCTAGTCTATAGGAGAACATGATCTCACGAACCCAGATTTAGCGTACAAGCAATTTTAATAACAAAGTAATAGAGCAGCTCTGTCTTGTGAACTCGTGTGTCACGTATCACAAAATGGCAGGTTTACCATGGTGAGTAGTATCAGTCCTGTTTGGTGCTAAGTTTACATGTGCCTTTGTTATACCACCAGCTCATCCTCACCTCTGTGTTGCTATGGAGGTTAAGACTTGACCAATGAAAAAGTCAATCCATGACACGTGTGATATTGAGAATTTAATGAGATTAAATGGAGAGGACATCAGGTAAATTTACAAGTACGTTGACCGCTTCTTCATCTCATGCGTGTAAGGTATTGATACAAATGAGGATTTTTTTTTTACATTTGATATTGTACCAGTGCATCAGAATGACAAATCAAATACGAAAATCAACATTATTGTGTTTATATTTTAATATAGATTCAGATCTGTATTAAATGTGTCAATTTTGAATATGGGTCACATTTACAACTGCATGTTAACTCTTCCTTTTTAAATGAGAATTTATTGTGTAATTGGGAGATCAAAGGCTAATTCAACCAGGTTTCAGTCAGTAAATAATCAATATTTTCTCATATGTGTTATTATTGGCATTGATTTATTTATGTTTATTAGGACACATTAGGAATTCCTGCATTTCAGCCTAGATAAAAGGTTGGCTTTTATCAAGTGACACATTCAGCTGATGCTGACTGATTCCTTCGCCTTATACAGACAAGTTTTTTTTCTTTGAAGGTTAAGCAGAAAACCTCAGGTTTTCTACATCAAAAGAATCATTTTAATGCCTTTTTGTGCTTCCGAAGGTGCATTTTTACACGTTTAACTCAGGGTGAAATGTTTGAGTTATTGAAACACACCTCTTCTAACCAGACTTTTAGAGAGAGGTTTCTGGTGATACGCATAGCTAGTGTGAGAAATCCGGGACTACTGTAACAGTTATATTAGTGCCAGGAGGAATTAATGTTTATGAACAAATCAATTATAAATAAGGCATGCATGTCATAACGCCATCCAGACTAAGCCTCAAGGCCTGCTGGCAAATACAAACAACTCCGTTCGAGCTTAGTAAATGTAATCCTGATGGTGAATCTAAAAATATTTTAGATTCTGATTTCACACAAGCCTCATTTATTTATTTCATTGTCCATTGGAAAAGAAACCCTTTGTTTTGGTATGTCATACATTTTTTAAAGTTTTCTGTTGTATTAATTAATATTAAATTCAGTGTTTAAAATTACTTGTATAGCGTATACATGAATCTATTCCTGTCTTGACCACATTTTAAAGTTTTCTGTTGTATTAATTAATATTAAATTCAGTGTTTAAAATTACTTGTATAGCATATACATGAATCTATTCCTGTCTTGACCACATTTACATCAGTGAATTTTACCGAAGTGTTTTGTTTGACATGAAAGAGTTTTCTGGGTGCACAAAACATAAGAATTATCACAGAAAAGGGCTTTTATTCAGCGTTACAGGCATATGTGGTGTGTAGAATGCGATATTTTCAAAAATTAAATTGTCCTGATCAAGAAAGAATTAAAGGCATAGCTTATATTACGTAATATTGTCTTAAATACTTCCTGTGTCATGTGCTTGCGAAGGTTCCCACTATTTTCTGCGAGAAAAATCTTGACTGGGCAAATATACAGCTTTAACTGTGAAACAGATAGGTCTGTGTAAACTGTGACGCTTCCACACCCAGATTTCAACTTCTAGTTGTCTATATCCAAGAACTTATGATAGGCATATATAGCTTAGATGCAGAGGTTTGCAAAATATGTAGTATTTTACGTCACAATAATTACCCATAGGTAGTTTATCTTACAACAGGTCTATACAAAGGTGCGATGTTTTCCATCATGAAGTGTTTCCTAGTATTTTGTCTTAAGACAAATTGCGCGGAGTTCCCTTATTCACTGTCAACCGATGTGCTCAGGATATGTGTACGGTGGGATTCAACATTTATGTCATTTCTCTAATGATTTGTTAGTTACGCCCTAAAGTGCAAATGTTCCAGCGTGCACAATTAAGCATAATGAATTTCCCACTCCTATCTGAGCCGACAGCCGGCCGCAAACCGGATTACATTTGTATCTCGGTATACTATATAGGGATGTCTTTGTTTGAAGCCTGTTAACCATCTGCTCACCAGTTGTGGTTTTATTTCTGGCATGTCCGATCACGTGATTATTCACATGTATACATGAGACCTCAGCACAGAGTCTGCATGGCACGCCCAATATTACATCATCAGATTACCCCGGGAACAGCTTTTATTTGCCAGTAAATGGTACAGTTTACTTGTTAGTTTCATAAACAAAGTACTAATTAATTGCATGTTAAGTGTATGCATTGATTAAAGGGGCACATTTCCACAGAAAAATTATACTGCTTTTTCGAAGAAAAGCTACGGTACATTTCATATATTTCTTAATGTTCGGTGTGTTCTACTATTTCACATGTGTATGATATCACCTTTCATCACGTTCTACACTGGAACCGTTGTAATATCAACTAGAGAAGTGCAAAGTATATAGACCCACTGTGTCCAGTAAGAGAATAGCATCTGTTGTCTTTATTTGAATTATTTTTATCTTGAATTGCCTGTTTTTGAATGACCGATATGTGTATTTCTGGAGACGTATAATGGGAATTGACTTCTGTCAGTAGGTTAAAATAAGATGCCTTCGAGGTATTCACTCGCCATTTGTAGTTAACGCACAGTGAAATTTCTCGCTTGGCGCTAATCACTGAGAGGTTAGAGCAAGGAAACAGGCAACAGATAGCTAGTGCTACAGGCATCTTCCGTGAACGAGAAGGGAACCTTCAGCGCAACGAACTGGGCATGTCAAAGGTTTCCGCTCGGTGGGTGCCAAGGCTTTTGACGCCTGATCAAAAACAGACTGGCCATGTCGCAAGCGAACTTGGCACTTTTTGAAGCAGATCCAGTCGGTTTTCTTGCACATTTCCTTACCCACCACTTTGAGCCAGACACCAAACCGCAGCCCATGTTGTGGAAACACTCGTCTTCTCCTCCTCCAAAGAAGGCCCAGATGGTGTCATCGGCTGGAAAAGTAATGGCCTCCGTCTGGGATGCAAAAGCCATTATGTTCATTGATTACTTTCAAAAAAGCCAAACTGTCAATGGAAAATATTATCCCAATTTGCTGAGGTAGCTGCGACAGGCAATCAAGTCAAAACGGCCAAGAAAACGGAGGAAAACTGTTTCACCAGGACAATGCTTCTGCCCACAAGTCCGTGGTTGCAATGGTTGCTGTGCATCACAGTGGCTTTGAGCCAGTTGATCACCCTCCATATTCTCCTGATTTGGCACAGTCTTACTATTTTCAGTTCACCAACGTGGAAAAACACTTGGCTTGGAAGCAGTAACGGACCGATGATGAAGTTATATCTTTTGTCGAGGACTTTTTTAATCATCAGGACGAAAGTTTCTATAGAACGGGAACCCAGGCGCTGCAACATCGATGGAAGAAGTGCGTGTGTCGCAGGGGAGACCATGTTGAAATATAAACCACATTTGGTCGAATAGCACTATTGCATCTTGGTCAGCCTATGAACCTTTCAGTCCACCCTCGTGTGATTGAAACGATCAAAAACTACGCAAAGCGTAAGCATGCATGCATACTTTATGGCATGCACAGCTTGGTCCACCTGCTATACCGACAGACATGCCTGTGTAGGCCTACACCATACCCACCGCTTTGTTACCGTGCATTGTCTGTAATTTAGCGGGTTTGGTGATTTATTGGTCCCACCCCAAAAAGCCAGTTTTGACTTTTCAAAATTAAAACTTCAGTAGTTTGCATAGTGTCACACATCTGTCTAACCAAAGAACTTGCCAGGTGTTCACAATTTCAACGATCAAGGGTGCACTACATTCACTTCGTAATGATATCAGGAGGACGTCACGGGATAGTGTCGGGCATAATGATATGTAATGTACACTGCAGGGAGCAGTTATATGTCTGGGCGTAGTAATGGGTGAGGAAGCTAACGACGTTACACCCCAAGCACTCACACTGAAATTTAAGTTCCGGTTGTTTATCGACGACACTTAGATATCTGACGTAGTCTATAGGTCTATACATGTATTATTGAATTTGTTAACAGTGAATGTGAATTTGTTTGTCACAAGTTTCCGTTTCACTGCAGCAAATGTGTTAAGTGTGTAGCAGCAGATAAGGAAGAAGGTCTTAACACAATATTCTGTGATCTTGATATTCATATACATATATGAGCAAACGATAACGTATATTTACAGTCTCAAGTCTCGTTTGTGATAAATTGATAAATATGGTTATAATGTTCAGTTTAGTTAACACGATCAGTTCAACACCAGGGCTGCAGATAACCAGTATTTGCGAAAATGAACTTGTCCGTTTCACAGATAGCGACGTATTGCAGCCCTATGGCAGACTGGAACTAAGTTACTTGTGTATGGATGGCTGTTCGCGTCAAACTTTTCACACGTCAGGAATCTCAGGAACCACGTGAAACCATGTTTAATAACACAATGGCCTTCCGAGGTTACTTCCCGTTGTTGAGATTTGTCCAATCTCCCCCCGCCAGGACACCGAACTCCCTCTCCCCCTCCCCTCTCCGCCACGTAGTACCCCGAACCCTGAGTCACCCCAGATGTCTTATAGAGAAGCAGCTACTCTCTCGCAAGTCTTTCTCTTCATCACTCCGTATCAAGATGGCAGCATCACAGTTCCTCGTCCTCGCAGTCATTTCTCTGGCCAATCTTGTTGAGGTAATGTATTGTGTACACGATATCCAGCTCTATCGCATGTCACTTCTGTCATTTTTTCACTGTAGCATGCACGCCGCGGAGCCACTTTTCAGGTAATTGTGTTGCCCGGCCTTATAAGTTATGAAGTCGTTCAAGCCAGTTTCTGCACGGCCCCATAGTTGCTCGGCGAGCGGGGTGAAATCGGATCTGGCCTAGTACTTGAGTTGTTCCCAGGATTTTCTATTCCTGTTCTCACACATGGCCTGTATACGTGGCATGAACTCCAGGCTTTGTACAGACCGCAAATTAAAAGTTTTTCACTTTAAACCTTAAATTTCTAGGCAACTTAAACGGGTGTAATCTAGTTGCAAGAGTTTGTTGAATTAGTTGCTTGTTCGTTCATTTATCATTTAAAAATAAACTTGGTATATGTGTATAATTTGACTTTGGTCCATCCTTGTTTAAGCGCATATTATATAAACTATTTTAAAGAGAAGCGAAACATCTCAGTATGTTTCTGTGAATGAAACCCTTGAATTCATTCGCTAATTTTATCAACTTAGACTTCAGAAAAATGTTACTCTCTGGACGACGTCACCTTCACTCATGTATATACATGTATATAGCAATCACGCATAACAAATATAGTCATGAATGCATCATGTTGGCGTTTTATCTGATCTTAGATTGAACTCGGAATTTTTCATATCTACATTTCGAGTTGTAGTGTGTCTTTTGAATTGATACAGCTTATACTCTCATGCATGTGCCTTTTGACCCCTTGTTGTAAGGTGAGGTCCAAATTTTCAGACTCAGTGTTTTTGAATACGCTGCAATCCCATCACTCGTCAACTTAGTCCGAAACTATTTTTATTCCAATGTAGATTCTAAGCGCCTACTGTGATTGACCTTTAGACTGTACTTTATTTGCTTGGTTAGTGTTTATAATGATAATCGTAGCCCATTACCAAATGTACGTCATTATACGTAATTATGTACATTTAAGATACCCATTTCTCTTGACCATACAACTCTTTATACATGCGTATGTGTTCGTTAACTTTATCATCACAACTTACATGGTAGATATGGAACAATGAATGTCTTCGCCGTATGAAGCTTTCAGTGTAAAGCTCACACACGTATATGGACAGTGACTAAACATTTACATGGAAGCACTAAACATTAACCTGGTAAGCGGATTAAAATTTAGGCCGATTGGCTAGACGCCTGTTTGAAATGTTGGTATTTCATCAGTGCCACATGTTGGCTATGCGGTGTTTTCGTGTAGTCTCATCGCGGTATACACGTGGATAATCAATACGCTTCACATGTGTAAGGGCTTGACATAGTTGTGTAACATTGCTTCACGGACCGGAAGTCCGAATTAGAAGTGGTTAGACATATTGCATGGCCAATTAAGGTTACGCTGTAACACTTCCTGTATGAGGGTGCAACGTTGGCTCCCATAGGTTACTCGGTGACATTTTCTAATGGATTTTTAATTGCAAAATATTTAATGTCAGTTTATAAAGCCGATCGTAAAAACTGGCCGGGACCATCAAAGTCTGAATGCAGTGCCGTTCAAAATTATTTGAGTATTACATGCTGTATTGATAACAAAGTTTATAGTTCGAATCTTTACAGTGTAAAAGAAGACGAGAACGAGAATTTTAGCAAAAAATTCACACAGCAAAGCTCTTGCTAATTATCCGGTACTTCCTCGATGAGTGATGACAGTATTTAGGTATTATTTAGGAATGTCAAGAATGCTGATTACGATTTATCCGTGAAGTATTACGAGAGCGCCTCATATTAAGTTAAATACCAAATGTACGCAAACAATCTGTTCATGTATATCAGAAACGTAATTTGTATCTGTTATTTGTCTTTATCTTACAAAACACCAACTACACATGCATGCTGAGAAAAGGATAAAACCTTATGCGTGTAAACATATACCTTCATTTTGTTTTCAAACTGTAGCACCTATTACATCTGGGCAACACTCATATTTTATTGACGCTTCTTTCTTAACTTTCTAATAACAGTTTCCTAACAATGTTAACCGCGAGGCAAATGGCAAATCGCTTCGGCCTGGCGAGGTCACGTAAAGTTACTCGAAAAGGGCCCCGCATGGTCAAATGGCGAGGTAAGTTTAGCATGGGATGATTAGTTTCTGGTGGCAGATTTTTTTCAATCCGACGTATACAGTATAAATAGCTTAATTGATTGGTCCCAGGGGAAAAAGTAAATATTTAAAGCGAAGCATGCCCTTTAATTACAATCATATGGAACGCGAACTTTAACGTGTAAACTACCTGAGGATAGTGAGACACGCGTCCATAGTTTGTTCATGTACCACAGGCATCATACAATGTGTCGCGATCAGTTGGCATCAGTATCAGCTATTCCCTCCTGGTAATCATATCTGATAGGCCACAAGACGTCACAGCAGCATTACATGTTACCATCTGAGGCCAAAATTCATGCTGAAACATGGAGATGTACTATGCTGGGTGTTACCATCGAGGAAGTCATTGACAATATTGTACACTTTTCAGTTGTTGGAGCTATTACTATCATCTAAACATTTACATATATATATATATATATATATATATATATATATATATATATATACATATATACATGCACTCTTGACGACTGGAAATAAACAGAAACAGATCGGAACCAATTTTTAGTTCACATTTACTTCTTACTTTGCACATAACCCTAGAAATATCGGACAAAGTATCGGTGACGTAGAACATGCTGGTTCGTACCGCCCGGTAACTTGTATGTGGTTCACTAACAAAATCACCCACACATGGAACAATGCTACCTCGGGAAAAAGCATGTATATATGCAAATTTGCAAAGCGCATGTGTATCAGAATTTAGATACGCCCTTGTAAACTGTTTTATTTTGCTCACAAATGGAACCAAATTTCTGTACACAGACTCACGCCTACCCCAAACCATCAAGTGGGTGCACAAACTGTGTAAGTAACTAAGCCATATTTAGCTGTCAGAATTTATTCGGGAGAGCTTTTGGTAGAGCCTTTGAGAGACTCCAGTCTGCTGTAGGGACATAGCAAGTTGCATAAAAGAATTGTCGGAAAGGATTGTAGGTGACAAAATGTGGAAGACATATTTGAGTCTGGTCCATTACAAATGCAAGTAACTCTTAATATACGTGCTTGAATAACTGGGCTCTCGCACCCGTTACAAGGGGAAGCAAATCTTGTAACTCATCAAGCAACAGCCCCCTCTTCCTGCTTAGCAGCATAACAGTTCCAGCTATGGTTGTTCATGATGACCGTTGTACTAGATATGATGATATGATATGCTACTGGTTTATTGTGGTACCAGGTAGATGACACTGGTATTTCATGAGTTGCAAAGTTGACTTCCTTTTGTAAAGGACTAAAAGAACTGAGTTACATCATAATGAGAATGATGTTTGATATATAGGTGCATTTGATTTACGGGACAATTCTGACTGTGCAAACTGCAGAGGAGTCCAATAGTTAAAGCCCTGTCGTCTGAAAATGGGTTTCCTCAGTTTCCATTCTATGGTACATCATTTGGATTTTTGGGGTGCTTGAAATCGCTCTCTCGAATATAGCGGAATTAATCAGTATAGGCCTATCTGACGCGATATGCGAGCTCCAGTTGAGATGAAATAATTTGTAAATCGAAGCTATTTGTGTTGTGTTTTGCCCCAGGATGGTTGCAGCACAAGCACAGCAGAAGTAAATAAACGTTGCATAAAAAAATGGATGCAGTTTGTTGGTAAAGTAATACTGTCGTTAGGCTGTCTACTAAGGAAATCGAATTTGCCATTTCTAAGTGAAGACCCTTTGGTTGAAGCATGAGCTCATCAGTCAAAAAGGGCCATTTGTTTTACAGAAGATAAGTGGTAAAATGACGTCAGTGGCAGAAGTGCGTGCTGGAATGGCGGAGTATATCAGAAGGGTAGAAATGTGTGTTTAGTATTGTTGCTGTTTCAGTGTTCTTGCGGATTGACATTGTGTACTTACCCTGCAAAATCTTTAATCATACAAGCATCTTACAAGATTAAGGTGCGCTATTGGAAATCAATGCGACAGCGGTTTGTGGATATGACAGTAACAAGAACTATATATTATGTATATGATGCATTTACAGGCCGGAGATACGACGGTTACCAAAAAGGTATTCTTTGACATCTCCATCGACGGCGAAGAGGTGGGTAGGATTGTATTCGGACTGTTCGGCGACACAGCCCCCAAAACCGTCAACAATTTCTACCAGCTGGCTAGTGGCGACCTGGGCTTCGGTTACGAGGGGAGCACATTCCACAGGGTCATCAAGGACTTCATGATTCAGGGTGAGTTAATTCAGCGGCGTTCATTATAACGTCTTTTATAACTAAGTTAATTAAAGTAGCTTCGTCATAACTATAACGTAACCAGACAGCAGAAGTGGGACTCCAGTTGTTTCTGCAGCTGTTTACTTTGGACATACGGGTCTTTGAAGCCGGCAATGTTCAAATATTATTATTCAGTTCATAATTTTCGTCATCCTGAGCGCCATTCCACGAAACTTACTAATTGCTTAGGTGTTTTGCTTACTATGTGCTATACTTGCGTAGTGTTTGGCTTCAGTTTAATTTTTGAGAAGCGCTCCATTTTTGTCATAAGCTAAAAACTAAAGCCCAGGCCAATTACCGGAAAATATGATGGTTACGCTGGTGATGAAGGTTATCCACCCGCTGGAAGATATGTTAGTCTCAGAAACCATGATGGTTACGTTGATGATGAAGGTTATCCATGCGCAGGAAGATATGTTACTCCCAGAAACCATCATGGTTACGTTGATGATGAAGGTTATCCACCCGCTGGAAGATATGTCACTCTCAGCAACTTCACAGTTCTTCGTACATCACATAAAATACACAGACGTATGTATCCAAATATGAATTCTGCCATTTATTCAAGGAAGCATTCTTCCTGAAAAATACAACGTTCAACATTCGTTTGTTGTATATTTATATGTATGTTTAAATTTGCGCTACACCGTTGGCTGAAAATATGCACTACTCTTGTTGTTCATTCACTGATTTGTCCGATTGCAGGAGGTGACTTTTCCGCGCGTGACGGCTCAGGGACTAAGAGTATCTACGGTGACAGGTTTGATGATGAGAACTTCACCCTGGACCACTACGGACCCGGATGGTTGAGCATGGCTAATGCTGGTACGTGTACCTCATTGTGTGTATAAGCGCGATTGTGTTGGGCGGGCGGTGGTAGTAGGTTGATGATATAACGGGAATACAATAAGCCAACATGACTAAATTTGCCTTGTCCCATGCAGGATTACGAAGCTGCCTGGGAATTAAATCAGACAGTAAGTTCTCTGCACTGAAACGTTGACTTAACCATCCATTCTTTTAAAATTTATTTTAATACTTTAGTTGCCCGGGAATTTCATGACAAATTGAAAATGAACGTCAGTGCTTTCATCTATCTAGTTCATACATCAACAATACATGTACTACAAGTTAAAACTGAGTCTAAATTAAGTCTAAGATATAAGAAATAATATACAGATAGACGTATATAAATAGTAAACTGACAGCGTGTAATAGAAAAGCGATCATCAGTTTTCAACGATGTAGGGAGGACAGTCTAATATCTAGGTATGAAATTCAATTCAAAATTCTAACTCAAACTTCGTGGAAGATCAAATATAAATTTAGGCCACTCAAATCTAACGCAAAAGTACATCTCTCCGCCACCCCCGCGTCTCGATGCATTGGCGACGTACATGTAGTAGGCCTCCTCTGCATTACACAAGTTCACCCTGCAGTGAAACATGTGTGAAACATAGGTGTATAAATAAATAGGTCATTTGTGCATAAACAGTCAGTAAAACTGTTCTGTTTTGCCTCTGAAGGAAAAGACACAAACGGCTCCCAGTTTTTCATCACGACCGTGGCGACGCCTTGGTTGAACGGGAAGCACACAGTATTCGGGAAAGTTCTGGAGGGGATGAAGGTTGTGAGAATGATAGAGGATCAGCCCGTGGACAAAGAGAACCGGGACAAGCCCCTGAAGGACATCGTCATCACCAAGAGCGGAACCATGACAGTCTTCTTACCGTTTGATGTGGAGAAAGAGGGTGTGGAGGAATGACTGGACGTTTCTACATCGGTTTACATGTAATCATTTCCAAAGGTCAAGGTTTATATGCTACAAAATCAAAATTGCATTGTTTGTGACGTGATATTTTAATGCTCTAGGAGAAAGGAATGTATCATATATGTGTAAGTAAAAAAAAGGTTGACATAAATGTTCATGTTCGTAACATACATTTTGAATAACCCAATTCATCGTGCGTTTTAGTTCATGTGTAACTAAGGTTGTTCGTGTACACCGTTAGATAAACTACACTGTTAATGAAATCTATTTCGAGGGGGGGGGGCGGTGAGACTGTTATGTAATCTCATTGTTGGTCGATGTACAGATGTAATGAGAAAATGTCTACTGTTGTTTTTAATATCTCCATCCATATGTGCAATACTGTACGAAAAATATTGTGCCAAATTTGCGATCAGATGATGTGATGTACCTTGGACAACGTGATGACTTTTATTTCTTACCCCTACTACTCCTGTAGAGCCTTATCTACATGCACTGTATAGAAGCTGTTCAGATGTACATTTAAACTCAGTCTATTAAAGTTTTTACACATTAATTAAATGCAAGCTTTTAATTTGTA
Source organism: Acanthopleura granulata (assembly GCA_016165875.1). Lineage (NCBI taxonomy): Eukaryota > Metazoa > Mollusca > Polyplacophora > Chitonida > Chitonidae > Acanthopleura > Acanthopleura granulata. Next base: position 31,479,848 of record JABBOT010000080.1, on the reverse strand, counting down.
CTTGATGAGCAGAAACACCCATTGACTGCTTGCTAAGTATAGGCCTAACAGAGGTTTGCGGGCGTAGCTAACAACACCCAACAACAATTTGCTCTACAGTCAATGTATTTTATATCTGTGATCGTGCGTCATGTCCACCCATCTGATATATTGCAAAGTAAATCACCTTTATATATTTTATCGTTTGTTTATGTTGAATCATGCCAAATGAAGATGTATGAAGTTGGATGTTTCTTTAAAATCCCTGTAAGTTGGCGAAGTTTTACAGTTTTGAAAACGCTTCCCGATACGACCACACCATAGTATACGTAATGGAATGGGAGGGGGCGGGGTATTTCACATCTGCGTACATGTGTCTTCTTCACGTGTGTCTTCACAGAGACGCGAGAAATGAATCCATTCTCTTGTGTACTCTTTGCCATCGTCCAAATGATATTATGGGTGTAAATAAAACAGTGCCACTTTTAATACACGGGCTTTTGCTTCAGTATTTTTTGCACAGATGCCCTCTGACATGCACGATTAGGCCCCAAGGTCTAGTTGCGGCTACATGAAATTACACAAGAAGCCAATGGCAAAGGCAAAATGTCAAGGTCGTGGGATCAGGTGGAGTCGGGTCATACCAAAGACCATTGACACTTGTTGCTGCCTGGAAACGATGGCAGTCAGCCCGGTATGAGTATGATGTGACGGTAGGGTGTCATGCCTGGTGTCTTCGGCACAATATTCCGGCGATGGCAGCACTTTCCCCTGCCACAAAAAGCCACAGTATAGGCCTATATTAGCCTAAATTCTAAGGACTCCTTGTCGCCATATAACTGAAAAATTATTGAGTACAACGCATTGTACATCAAGACATCGAAAATATAAGGCGAGGCACTGAAATTCGAGAACTGGCATATTTAAGTTTCTTTAATTTCTTTGGACCTTTAGTTCTGTCAGTCCCGCTCTGCTGATCATCACTCAATAAACAAAAACATTCTAATAAGCATCAAAATAAGCCTAAAATAAATTAATTAATGAGTCGTGTAAGGGACGTTGTGTGTTGCCGATGGACCACTAATTACCGATGAACCATTGCAAGAATTATCCATTTGAATGATGGAATGGGTGAATGGTTGAGGTTTACTGCCATACAGTTGCGACGTACGCAATTCGGGGGAAGCAACTCTATCGAACATATGGCAAGCGTGTACGGCACGAATATGGGTTATCTCCCTTATAACCGGGGGGGGGGGGGGCGAAATCTGTCCTGACGGAAGGATGACTGTTCACGTATTTTTTCCGCAGGCATGCTGTCTTCTTTAGTTACATACATTGCCTTGGTGGCAACGTCTGAAAAACTAAAAGTAATTTCCACTAACTTACAGATCTATACGCCTAGCCATCGATGCATTCCATTGAACAGTCGAAACAGAACTAATTTATTTAGACTAGTTTATTTATCAGCTATACACAGGTGTTTAAACAGTTATCAGCTATTGGGGTTTGGTACACAAAGTACTGGGCTAATATAATCTCCGCCCACGCCTAATGACTACAGTGGACGCGGTAACCCGCAAGCCGGCGCACATAACATTGGGCTGACTGCAAATAATGATAATGAGCATTGGTCTGGATGTGGGAGGAAGAACCGAAATGGTCCATGAGTCATTCTACAATAACTAGGATATTCATGTAACAACAAAAAATGTTCACCGCATCTCCTTAAACCTAACAAGACGTATTATGTTTCAAAAGTTTAACAAATGGGCTAACATGTCCTATAAACCTTTGTTCTAAATGGGTAATTATATTGTCCAGAATTTAACTTGACAGAACCCGGTGGTGCCATTTTGAGGCTGTTACAAACTTGAGTGTTTCTGTTCAAGAAATTATCCTTGGCATAACACGCATACAAATTGGAATTTTATTAAAAATAACATATAAAGACGCATACAAAGAATATCTTTAATTCCACAAAATATGATGTAACAACAATTTTAATTTTACTTTACATATTTATCCTTGTTAATAAAATTGATGTCATTGGTGTTACAACATAGAGATGCATGAAAAATAATGACTCCTCCCTACCTATTGCTAAATTTTGCCGCTAGGCGGCTTCATATACTTGGATAGTGAGTCCACCTGAAAAGCCGGGTGTTTGTTTTTTGTTGTTGTTGTTTTTGGTTTGTTTGTTTGTTTGTTTGTTTCATTTAAATTATTTAAATTAGTTAAATTATCTCTTAAAATGTCTCAAGACATTTTATTACCTGTCAGTAGTGTTAACGCCTTTACAGCTTCAACAAGCGCGTGAAGAAGAAATACAAGAAAGAGGCCACCCTTCTCCTAATTTTTTGGCCACATGTGATGAATAAATCTTTTATTGTTGGCTTGCAGTAATGGAGCAATCGTTAATTTAATTAGAGAATATCAGTTCTGTTAAAGTCAGTGGTGTTCCGTAAACAACACAGAAGAGATTATTACACCACGGACACAAGTGGCATTAAATTAAGGATTGTTCCACAAACTTTCAGTATTATATTTGCATTGTGTTGTGATATTTGCATTTATTGGCATTTTTTAAGTGGAGGTTAAAGCAATTGCAGAAATAACACATGAGACAATGACTGTATACTATATTTGGGCTACAATAGGATGCACTGGGGGAATCTAGGCGTCGGAACAGACATTCATACACTACAATGAACCTTCTGGCTCAAAAATCGTAAGATTAGCTTCCACAAAAACGTTTAAAACATAATTGTGTATAGTACATATACATTGCTTTTTGTTGGTAAATCAACTTGTGATAGGCGTCTTTCTTTTCATACATGCTAATTAATGCAGGCTGAAAGCAAATAATGTTTTCTTGGGCATTTCCTTGACTTTTTTTTTTCAGTGAAAGCATATTTTCCATTCTGAAGATCAGAGAAAGAAAAACTATATTGGACGGGTGCTGCATAATCTTTGAAAAGACAAAGTTCAGGGTTACACGGGGATTTGCCCGATGAGCTAAACTTCATCCTGCAGTAAATGCTGCACATGCTTTCGTATTCTTACTTCATTTCAAATAAGACAAAATTTACATTATTTCAATCTCCACAGCACCTCAGTAAAATATTTTCTTCTATGCAAAGTAATTGGCAAACAATAGTGTTTTCCCTGGCCATAATTCTGCAAAATAATTTAACATTTTGGGATCTGCAGACGTGGAAGTTGGAAACTTTTCTCAATTTAGAAAATTTTCGAAAATTCGGGAAAATGTCCAACATGATATGGTTCCTCATAATTTCATCTCTTACCATAAAAGTATAAAAAATGAAGTAATCAGTATTTCGATGTGTCCACCTTAAGCACGGTTGTGTCAGTGCTTGAGACATTCTTGTCAGTGGTGTTACAACCACATAATAGGCCAAATTAGGTGTCTGATTTTCGCCCTTTTAGTCACTAATGATATTACATTTTTCACTCTGATAAAAATGGTTTCGTTGCATCTCTTTTTGTGAGCTTTGTGTATCATTAAAGGTGACAGATGAGGGCTATTTGTATCAGTTGGAGATGTGTTTCTTCCCATTTTTCTATATTCCTTGTTCAAATCCATGGGTATGACATATGTTAATTGTAACAAGTCCTTTCTCCTTCCCCTAAAGGAAATTGCTGCAATTGCCAAGAGAAATGGGGTTTTTCTTGGCACATTGGGCCAACTTTCTGGCGGCGTTCATATTAATGGCCGGCGCACTTAGCTGTGAGTTGATTATATGCCGCATCACCAATATCCAAAGAATTTTATGTTTTAAAATCACAGCATTTACTGGCGTGGCCATGACTGACTGATTGGTAGCTTCAAAATATCATAGTTATTGTAGAATGATCCCCATACCATGAAAACAGACCCTTAGATACAACCCTACCTCTCTCTCTTGCAACATCACTGAAGGCGTTATCTAGATATAGATGTCGGCACAGGGTAATAAGACGAAATCGGGCTTCAAATCCAATACAAGCTTACTGGGGACCATTTCTAGAGAACACATCGTTTCCAGGCTGTGTAAAACACATCATTCTCTGCCTTAAGATGCAATGTTTGTGGACTATCTCTTTGCTTTACGATTTGCCTATGTACACAAAAAAAATGAAACAGACCTATTATTCGAAAAGATAAAAAAAAAAAAAAAAAGAGGAAGATTTACGGTACGCACATATCGATTGGACGGACTTCTAATAGATGGAGTATACTTCACAGTCAACCTTCCACACGGCCAGATATGCCGTTCAAACTTTCTACCGATTTACCAAAGGTCCATTACAATGTTTTAACATTTTATGCGGTTCTGCTTATGAGATACAGCTGTAAGTACAGGTTCGAAACTGCAGATGGAATACAAAGATATTGAAAATTGGGAAAGTTGCCTAGTTTTCTCAAATTGATATATTTGAAATTCTCCACAGTAGTTCAACTTTTTACTGATGTACATATGTACGTGTGTATGCACGCCATCACCCCCGCACGCGCACTTCCTTCTGTCCTCAGAGAACACCCATCATAGCTTGTCTAGATAGATATATATACACATGTAATCCTCAGGCTCGTTCGCGCACCTGTTGTCATTTACCTGCTTTGATCGCCTGGATGTTAGGAGGCTAACACCCGGAAATCTCGCAGTGCGAGATAAAAGAGCTGAACAGATAACGTGTACTATACCTAACCCTCCATCTCTTGCGACTTATATATTGCTGCAGTAAGGTAAAAACTATGTCATCTGACAGTACTTAGGGGGCGTAGTTCGACCCTTATTTCCTCGGTGCAGTCTTGGAGTACTTGTGTCTTCAGTGGGCATGCCCCATGTGGAAGGCTTTGACAGTGTACGGTATAGCAGGTCTACTCTCTATCCCTTCGTCGTCATTCCTGAGGTGCGGTCATTGCGGAAAGTACTGAATCACACGAGTAAACCCTAACCCCTTTTTGTACCACAAACAAAACCAGTAGCATCTGGTCTTGGCTTATTCGGCACATTTTCCACAAAATTAATGGGAGATGCTATGTGATCATATAGAGCATAAAGACACATAAATAATATCTGCTCACCAAATGGTCGCCAGTTGTAACCGTAAAAGTCAAAGAAGGCCGTCGATACTATTGTCACAGTATTTAAATTATTTATTTCATTGGTGTTAGTATCATTCCCAGCATTTGTTCCAGCTGATACTACAATCTATTACCCACGGTATATATAGGTGTGGATGACGCGTGGATATTATCAGTCATATGGCTACTGAGCGAAAGGATACGAAACTACATGGGGTCTGTACGTCCATGTGAGGCTTATTGACTGGATATAGTTTTGTATCCTTTCACACAGTAGCCATATAACGAATTTATCCCGCGAAAGACCCTAAAAACTACACTTAAATTTTTCTCTTGGAAAACAAAAGAAACTTCAACAGCAATTTCCTGTAGCCAAGAGTAGCTTTGAATTACCAGGCAGTGAGCTGGAAATTATGACGTCATAACGTTAGATAATGTTGTGTCAACATTCCTTTGTGACGCTGTGTCGTTGGTGTCATTGTGGCGTCACATTGTAACTGTTGCGTCATGGCGTTCTCCCTACTGTTGAGTCATCAGACGCATATAACATCTGCTGCAGGGTGTAGAGAAATACACGTATACCACGTGACCATTACTGTCTGATCAAAAGTAGAGGATTTTGTCTGATGCGGAATAAATCTAAATACGCAGAAAGAATATACGGCCATTTGTAATACATGTACTTAAGAAATAATTATAGGTACACAGCGAGCAAGCGTGAGAATCGAATGAGCTAACAATAATGTTTTTATGCAACCCACGTATCCCTAAACCTGGAATAGTATATGAGATGGATGCAGCTACATATGCAACCTTGTACGTACTATTAATCATGTTATTAATCATGCTAATCGATTTTACACTAAATATTCAACCTATATGTAAGGCCCTCCAATATCTACATGTATTCTGGTAAATAACAATATGATGCACATTTATCATGATACCGGTGCATATAAAGGTCTTCGTTGATATACTGTTTCTATTATCCAGGCACCAAATGTGTCTCTTGAATGGCAACGTGTTGAGTCGAGCGAGGGTGGGGAATTGTCCCGTACTCGGTGGTGCCTGGACATGCGCACCCCGGGTTCATGCATTGATAAGCTGACCATCGTTATCTAAGTGAAATATTATTACGTTTAACTTAAAGAAAAAAAATTGATGAAGTCAATGAATTAACAGATGCATACACATCCCCGATTTTCCATCCTCGGGCGCCATACCGCCCCTTTCGCTTCCCGCCACCTGACCATGCACCGTCTCGTCTATATGTAATCATGCGGACCCCCGACGCCATCAGCCTGAAAACTGCCTCGGCCAGTCCACACCAGTTAAAGTTGGCTGACTATCTCCCTGCGGATATCTACGGATTAGTGGTATCTACTGAGGTATAATCCCCCCACGCTTCGTTAATTCCACCCGATATTGATAACTCAGTTGATTGGGTCGGACACCCTGACGGTATTACCAGCGTTTGATTCCCACAAATAGCATTAGTTAATTACTGAGCTGAATTTGGCAGGATGTCGACTGCGGGCACCCGGAAAATCTGCCCTGATTCTACTACTTCATCCAAATGCTTCTTTATTTGATCTTTAATTAAGACTGCTGCCTCGTAGTATTAAGGTATAGGCCTGTGTATGCACGGACGGGTGGATTCTGGATTACTCGCCACGTAGATCAAGCATTAATCCACCATCTACCAATCCGTTATAAATAATGTAATCAGTTACATTATGTATAGAAACACAACACGCACTCACTAAAGACAGATGGCTTCTTAAGGTAATTCAAATGGAGTATAATTAATCGCAATCAGCTTGACTTTTTTCGTAATTAGTAGGCATTATCTCCTGATGATATGCATTCGCTTACAGGTGTCGTTTGCCCAGAGATCTATTTGATAATAAACATTAATCCTACATATCTTGGACAGACGCGGCGTTCCACAAATTATTCTGGTAAACAGCCAGATAAAAACACTTAATACAGAGACAGTGTAAATACAGGAGTCGAGACAGCGCAAATATAAGCCAACACATGATGACAAAGTAAACGTACCACACATAAATAAAAATCTATCCTCGTCTAATCGTGATTGTTTCAAAACCACACAACCATGGAAGAGGCACACATATACAGTCACAAGTATATTTTTTATCGACATCATCTATATTTGCTCCAATATTCTAGAAACCGTTATGTACAATTCCGTTATGTCCAGCTTCTCCGGTGTATTGTGTATGTATATATGTATCTACGATTCATCTGGGTTTTCCCGAAACAATTGCCGAATAATCAGACCATGGTTAGTTTGGCTGAATTAAGCCAATGTTCGATTATACAGGCTAAATGAGGCACAGTTCGTTTAAATCCGTACTTTGTCAGATTGATTATTTTGAAGTTAATTTGAGCCAATATTCTTCTGGCATGCTCTTAACACTTAATACATGACTCATACGGAGTTCATCGTGAAACAAGGACATTTGTTGTTATTTTAATCAGAGAAAAGAAATAGAAACTTTTCTTTAATCCACAAATAATAGATACGTATATATGGATGACTTGCACTCGCGGTCATGTTAGATCTCTAACAAAATAACTTCAACCATGGCTTCTATTCTTAGAGTTTCCAACATTGCCGCGAGCGCATCCATGTCATCTATCAAGCTCGATGGGACATTCGTCCTCTTTTAGTAATGGAAAGTAATAGATAGCTATATGCGAGGAATGACCCACTATAACTGCCAACAAGGTCATTTTGAAATTTAACTGCATGGATCAATGACTTATGGCTTGAAGGCTGATGTGTTATCTTCGAAAGTCGATATAGTTGTTTAAGATTTACCATGGAGGATTGTGCCTGTATTTGATGGTTTTACAGAAAGTTTTGAGAAGATTGGCCTTCATTCATGATCTGTATTGGAGGAATTCCGAGGAAGGAGAAGTTTTCATTGAGGCAAATATAAACGCTGCAAAACGCAATTGGAACTGGATCTGTTATCCGTGTAAGAAATAAAACATAATAAACCTGCCAAGTTATTTCCGTTGGGTTTCCCTCGTAATGTGTACGAAACGGCAAACCCTCTGACACCCAGACGAATGAAACCTTGCAACGATAATCGTGATATACAACGTATCTTCGGACCCTACATAATCAGATCTAGGGCCTATCGGAGCCCTGGATATTTAAGTCATAATATAAATGTACCGGCATGGATGCAGCTTCTTAACTGGGTAAGATAACGAAGCACAAACGCTTATGTTACTCTCAAAATGTTCGTGAAAGATTGAAAAACTAACAACAACATGCTGAAACATTACGTATAAACACCATACATATACACTTAAACATAGGTTTTCGAGAATTCAAAGTTTTAGAGGAACTCAAAACCAAAAGAGGATTTGCTATACCGCATCGTATAAATGCATAGAAACTGTCTTTTCATACGTAAGAGTGCTTATTGGTGTCTCTCATTTGTTTTAGCGCAGTTCTGTGTACATTTTGCAGCTACGCACGGTACACGATCTGCATGCTGATTTTATTCGTTCGCTTATAATTTTAATTGCATCACTGAAAACTGTTGACTGCTTCTCTTATCATGAATCCAACCTAATTAGATCAATGATGAATAAGATACATTTGGGCAATAATATCCTGTCATACATTGGTGAACAGTTCCTGGATCTCAGCGCACAAAGTTTCAGGTTGCCTAGAGGTGATGGAATGTTCTAAGAACTAGAAGTATCAGTGGACTAAAAATACCGTTTTGTAGATAACTATTTACTTATTTATTTATTTATTTACATTTCTCATCCGCGTTTTATGCAGTCTTCAAGAATATTTCACTTATACAACGGTAGTCAGCAATATAGTGGGAAACTGGGCAGAGCCAGGGGGAAACCCACTACCATCCACACGTTTCTGGCAGACCTCCCACGTACAACCGGAGCGGATCTTGATAACTAATAACGCTAACCAAAGCAATACCACGATCATTTGTTCACATGTAATGCGAAGAGTGTATATACATCCATATAGCTGAACTGAATTCGCCTGACTTTGAGCGCTAGATACCACTAAGCATAGTAGAGCGATCAAACTTGAGATTTGGATTCATCGGCGCCATTGACTGACTGGCTGGGAACCGACCACCGAAGGCACTACCATCACCATTAACTACCCGCCAACAACTCGGCCGTTATCGGACGTTTGACCGATTATCGTGGTGTTTAGTAGCCTGTCGCTAGATCCAGGGCATAGCCAAAAATCCATTAATCTGTACAGTGTTCGTGCCGAAGCATCCCGACCTCCGTCGCCAGCTAGCAACTCGATCTCGGAGCTCAGATCGGCAATAAAATAGCCCTGGTCCTTTATTACCAATTTGACCCATCACTGACCTTCTAACCGGATAGTATGAACCGGGGTTATGAGCCATGCCCGGAACGTTAGCGCCAAGCAAACAACATGTATACATCCTCATATATGTAGGCACACACGATTGTCGATGCAAAAACAAAACCATGTAGATTTTCATACTTTCTCAGTTGCTTCTGAAGTATGGCTGTTATATACATACACTGCAAAGTGATATATACAGTTAACAAGGAAGTATCCATTGATTTAGGACGTTACCACTAGGAGAAAACCAGTGTATCCAGTATGTGTTTATTTACTTGTGTGTGTAAATAGTTTTTAGTGCTGTAATCAAGAATTTTTCACTTATACAGCGAGTGTAAGGTTTATGTATGAACCGAGGAAGCCGGGTTTACGGTAATCCACCGCCATGGCCAGATTATATCTGTATCCTAAAACTGTTAAGCTAAAGTCGCAGCAGAGGCTTGCAGCGTTTGTTCCGACGGCCTCATCGCCCGGGCACCGATCAGCGTCGGAGAAGGAACTCAGAATGCTTCTCGCGCTTCTAGTTTTCCACAAACTCGCGATGCACGATTTCCCGTCCTACATAAGCACACGAATATACTCTGATATCTACAGGAAAATAACTGATATTAATTAGTTTTAAACATTGTCCAAAAACGTGTCCCGTTAACATTAATTTTTAATGGTGTCTTTTTTAAGTTCATTAAGTTTTAAGTTCACCTTCGTACAATTAAATACGTGATTACTCTTTACTACAGTTTTCAATTATATTAATAAGTTAATACCATAATTTCAGCAAGATTTGGCACTGTTATCGTTAAGTCATATATAAAGCTCTATAGGTTTTGACTACCAAGCACATACAAGAGATTGTAAGCAATTTGAAAGCATACATATAGATGTTCTCGTATCAGCTGCTGTTGAATTCTAAAATTACACACCGATATTCTTTCACATCAAAAATGTGTTTGGAAGTTGTTCATTAAGTTATTAAAATAATTAAATCGTCCCAAAATATCGTCTTTGGCGGTAACTCAGAGAAAAGGAAAGCAATTCGAGAGTACTAAAACAATAATATGCTTAATATGTGCTTCACCTGTTCAATCAATCTACCACAAAAGTTCGTAAAATGTCACTATGGCATGTTTTCTCTAAGGTGATATCATTTTCCCTGTAAAACAACAAATTGTATCACACGACAAACACTATCCCGAAGATCATGTGGTAATTTCTTTCATAAGTCAATATCAGGCCCTAGTTTGGTCAAAGGGTCATCATTTGTGTAGGAAACGTGTTTAAAAAGAGAGTGGCTGCAGCAATCTGGTTGAACTGCAGGCTTCAAATGTGCAGGCCGCCTCAGAAAAGAAGAACGAAACACGACGAGTTGATTCCCCAGAGGAGTGTCGAAGCTCGCTCTCTGCTTACATCCCGCCACAGCTACTGGCACATCAAAGAAAGCCTACCATTACAGTCTTACTTTATCTCAGAAGTCACAAAACAGCCGTTTTTATACCCCGCAATAAAAGCCACAGAGCGACCTATGTAACTTGGTAGAGGTCGTAAAAAGGGAGCAGACCCAGAGCGAAGGTCTGTGCTCGACTCCCGCGTTCCACATCAGCAGTTCACATGCGGTTGAGTACAGAGCCACACATGTCCGCTGTATCTCCCCCAAAATGCGCCGGGAATGCGGGCGAACGTTGATTGAATCAAAAGAGGTCTAGAAACTACGGCGTGTACATAATAAAATCTGAATATGACTACTAGAGGGGAAAAACATGTGTATGCTCTAGGAATACAGGTACGACCAGCGGACTGAAATTTTGAACATTCGGGTATCTGAAGTTCTCCAAAACCTGAAATTAGTCTCCAGCTGATAAATAAATCATGTTTTTTTTGTCTTTGTTGATTTTTTTTTTCCAATCTGGTTTACGCACACCTTACATCATTGAATAATAAACGTTTTTCGAATCGATCTTACACCATAGAACAGGATATTATCCACTGATAGAGCCATATCCTGAGAATGTATTTAAGAGACAGACACGCAACTGGCGTCGGACTGTAGAAGGTGATCCATACAAGAGAAAGTTGGTTAATGCTTGGGGCAGTTTAGATCAGGACGGGGGATCGGCGCAGAGAAAAAAGGCTTTCCACAGGCTCCCTTGTCCCGAGCACATCAAACAGTCTCCCCGGCATGCCTTAATACCCCCGAACTGGCATAGATCACCAGCCTTTCACAGGAATGTCAGTCCTATACGGCCGCCACAATCCCGCTATTTGTCCGCTGGCGTTCGACAGGTCTGAGGCTTACGCCTTACAGAGCCGATCGGGACTGATGCAGTGTACTCTTAAATACCGGCCCGTATCAGAGATGGATGCTCCGATGGCCTGTATGGAAGGAATACGTTTATGGACGGATGACAGCGACATGAATGGATGGAAAATGGACACAGAAGGATGACACTGGGCGACGCAACAATGCCTTGGATGGGTAGAGAGCAACAGAATGGTCGGACAAACCTAAATCTGTTCAGACTTGGATTTATTCAACAATGGCATGGACAGACATACCAGCGATACGATATAGCTGGCAATAATGGCCATATTAGCGTAAAACATGGGTGGATTCCATTCTGACATGAATGGAAGCACGCAACAATTGACAGGGCTAAGCATACAATGCACGACCACGTGTATTCAAGGGATGCAAATTTAACCTGAATCGCAGATTAGTCGCATAAATTACCGCTTCGCTTGCCCTAAACCCAAGATATTGCGGCCCTTAAATTAGTATGTCGCCTCCCTTAACCCAAGATATCGTTGGGACACATGATGTTGCTTCCCTTGACCCACGATGTCGCTTACTTTGGCCCCATGATGTTGCATCCCTTGACCCACGATGTCGCTTACTTTGGCCCCATGATGTTGCTTCCCCATGATGTCCCTTCTCATAACCCACGATGTCGATTTCCTTAACACACAGTGTCGCTTCCCTTGATCCACAATGTCGCTTCCTTGGATCCACTATGTCGCCTCCCTTCACACACGATGTCGCTTCCCTTAACTCATTATGTCACTTCCCTTAACCCATGATGTCATTTCCCTGAACTCATAATCCCACGCGCTCGATTCTAAAGCTCGTTCTTCCGCATACAACCTCACCAATAATGATATACATGGTACATCTGATATTTTCTAAATGGAATAATCACAAATCATTAACTTTAAATTTTCACAAATTTGTCTTCACATAACATTTAAAGGGATGTCAAAGTTTTCATCCATGGGGTTCAAAAATAATGCCTGAAGTGGTATTACACATTTTGAGGAGGGAGAAATGGCTTGTTAGAATCGTCCAATGGTTTCAGCCTTATTTCCGTCTGCACTCAGTCCTGATTAATTTTCCAAGAAACGGTTTGTCACATGACATGATCTGAAAACTTCCCCGGCTCACCCTGTACTGTTTATGCACATGGCAGAGGTGGGATGTTAGTGCAATGACGAGACATTGTTTTCTGCTGGCATCTGAACGTGTTGTATGTAACAGTGCATCCGAACCGAGCAGTTTGTAACCTACACATATAAGACCTCAGATGCCAGACTTTCCATTGCGAAGGAATGGTCAAAAGTGGAAACAATCAAACCACGTGGATTAGGAATCAAGGTTTGCCAAGTGCAGCACCTGTGTTATGCTGAACTTAAATTGCAAGTCGTATTATTGACGTTTCGATATTAGCCAAATACCTTCAACTGAGCTGTGAGCGCATGACGAAAGGAGAAATAAATAACTCTCCACACGAAACTGAATATTGTTGATTTCTTTGTTTTTAAGATTGGTTCTACCACATCACAAAGATATCAAGGCGGATAAATTGCCGGCCACCAATTTATACTCAACATGACTCCCACCCCACTGCAAATGGCCGACCACTATCTCATGTCTTTATCTGACAAATATTTATTTATTTATTTATTTGATTGGTGTTTTACGCCGTACTCAAGAATATTTCACTTACACGACGGCGGCCATCATTATGGTGGGAGGAAACCGGGCAGAGCCCGGGGGAAACCCACGACCATCCGCAGGTTGCTGGCAAGCCTATCGGACAAATAAAGAACTGTCAAAATTGCTGTCTCATTTCATTGCAAACCGTTCATATATCCAACATGGCGATTTTATTCCACATTAAAGAGCGTGAAGGCATTTGAAGAAATATCCTTGACTTACAAGTTTTGATCTAATTCAGTAAGGCGAGTTATGTAAATGTCCTTGGTGTACTGCGGTGTACAGCTATCCACGTAAGGATAATTAACTGAGGATTAAAACCACGTAAGGATTATTATAATGTCAAAACTGAAACCTTCCCTACTGACAATGTGACAAGCAACAAGGACAGACGATAAAAGAAGAGGCCACAAAGCTGGTAAATTTCTCAGAATCGAAAGTAAGAATATACCAGAGAATGTCACTTTTCTGGAATTCTCTCATCCCCCAGCAAGTCTGCTTTCAAAACAGGCCTACAAGCTGTCCGAGTTCGATATTTATCATCAGTAGGAAAGATTCAAACCATTTTTCACGAGTTCTTTTTTCTTCCCCAAAATGTCACACTTTTGTTCTCATTATCCCCAAATCTAACTTTCCAACTGGTCCGAGGAAGGTTTAAACAACAAGGTAGAGCCCCTTACTTTGGTCACACTTAGAGGATAACAATTACTTGTAATCATCCTCTAAAACCGATGTATAAACAGAAATTGCCCATAAATAGTATTATCATATGATACACGTACCATACACTCACCCCCACTGTTCATCCGGTTCATCCACAAATCAAACTCATGACAGGACACGACGACAGTAATTTTTTTCAGAGATGAGCTTTAATTCAATGTGCTTAAAACAAAACATGACATGAAGAAAAAAATCACAGCATATAATAATATTTAGTTCAGCAAACTTGAATAATAACTTAAGTGTTTGGTTTCTGGGTAAGAAACGCTGTACCACATATATCTTTCCAATGACCACTGAGAACATCTGGTGGTCAGCGATTTGAAGGCCTTACGATTTGTGCAAAGGTTGACCTGAGCGATCAGAAAGGCATCCATAATGTAATGAACAAACACAATTCCTTCCACATTACTATGCGAATATGCTTTTTTCTTGACCCAAACGTTCAACAGTATATACTATCTGGTCAACCAGCCAGGAGATCGGTTTAACCACTGCACAACTGGTCTGCTTTTCAAAAGAAAAGAAATGTATGAAGCCTTGGGTTAGCGAAACCTGACAGCTAATTACATAGCTAAGAAGTGAGAATTTTCCTTGGAACATAAAACATAAGCCACGTGACTAAAGTGAATCTGACGGTTCAATGGTCACAAAATTCCACCTATTAGAACACCCACTGTAATACCGACAAATTCCCCCGTGATATTTACAGATACCACAATCCCCACTCTTTACATAGCTCCTTCCGAAACAAAAGGGACTGATAATTTACTAACAGCACATTTAACGAGGTAGTTTGTGTTATTTATTTACGTTTGATCAACTCCTATTGCCATGGTGATATTCAGTATTATGATTGGCTCCTGCTTTTTTCCAATTTACAAATATGGTTTTCCTTATAACTAAAGGAATTCTCTTCCTTCAAATGAAGCCAGAGAACAAAGACCACAAAAGTGAACCCACTGTACATATAAACATTCCAGTATCCATGGAAACATCTTTTGATGAATAATATTTATAACTTGTTGACCAATCAAATAACATCTGTCCACTGACAATCATTCACAGACATACATTCATTAAACTGTACATAAAATGCATTCTATGTAACAAACAAGACTACTGGTAATACTGTAACAGTAAAATGGTATCAAGTGCGACATGCCTCCACAGGTGACTACTGTGTCAAACTGTAGCACCTGTGCCACATGCTCAGAATTAAATACATATATAATGTAATGTTCTACATGTGAACTGGCCTGTGGCAAAATCATACACCCACAAGGTGTCAAAAGCTTTCTGTTAACCAAGATGTGTTTTCCCAATATTGTGCTAACATTGTTTCCTGTAACATTTGGGAGGGGGGGAATTAATTCATGGATTTAGCTTGGTATCAAATACATTGCGTTTGTTAACAGTTTACAGAACTGGTTAAATGACACAACACTGGCAAAACTTTTTCACCAACAAAACTGTTTTCTTAAATGTCTAAAATATTTCACTGAACTATATTCGCCCATGAGTTAGCCATCGAAAAAACTTTGTAATTTGGAAACTTTTTGTATCTCTTCTCTTAATATATCTGTATTTTTTATATACCATCTTAAAAATCAATGCCAGATACAATATTACTTGCCACTTATAACAGCATACCCTGTAAGTAATGGTAACCTGGGCTGATACAACTGCTAAACCACAATTCACCACCAACCACTTCATAGCACAGCAACAAAGTACACTTGACATTTCAACGACGTAACATCCAATAACGGACATGCAGTAGTTCAGCTCTACATCAGAACTGTCCACCAAAAAAGTGAGGGCTCTACATGAAGAACCCTATAATCTCAGGGTGACTCTGCAGGCTGTGGGATGAGGGTGAGGGTGCGGGTGAGGGGTAGGGGACGGGCAGGTATATTCTCTGAAGGATGGGTAAATAGTGGCTCAGCATACAGGACCAGATTCAATCCTGACGTAGTTCTGGAATAGTGACTGTGTCAGGCTCATCTTTGGTACATTGTTGAAGCTGCAAACATACTGCGTCATCACGGGTTGATACACTGAGTATTCTAATTTGACCCACCTTTGATCTGTCTAAAGTATTATCAGTTTTAGGTGTAGCAGTTTAATCTTACCCAGCACCAACAGATAAACTCTTTGAGAGAATGGTTGTCTTGGTTACGGCAGAGGTCCGTCAGTTTATGTGTTGTATAAAGTAAGATTGTCAGTGTTCAGAAGCCACTGAATCTGTGCGCTATCCCATCCACACATTGACACACAAGTCTTTTTTTAAGTTTAAGGAAGTATATACCCTGTCATTAAGGGGTTACCAAGGAAACCATCAAGCCATGCCCCCGTCATGGCGGCTGCCAATGTCGCACAGAACGAGGCATACCAATATCACACAGAAGGCCTCCATTTTGGGCAATGTCAAATGAAGTATTTTTTCTCAATTGGGCACAATGTTGTAGAAGCCACTTTAGTAATGTAAATTGGAAATATCATGTAGAAGTCTGCTAGCGTCACACACCAACAAGGCCAGGTTTGTGTCACGCCTCATAGTAATGGTGATAGTGGTGGTGATGATGGTGTTCGTGAACGTGATGGTGTTCGTGTCTCTGAATGACCAGTCGTTTGCCGTCCTCGTCCCATGTGTGCTGCCTCTCGATCCACTCTGCCACTTGCTGCATCGCCAGGTCATGGTCTTTTTCTCGGTGCCGATGCCGACGGTGATAATGTGGCGACACCGAATCCGGCACCTGCGTGGGCAAACTGACTGGTCTATACCGACTATATTTGCCACCTGGGGACGAGCTGACTTTAGTCTGAGATTTCGGCGAGCGCTGCGTAGCTTCCTGAGGGTCAAATGACCTTGACCTCACGTGGGGGTCAAACCTAACATTGTCAAAGAGTTTCGTGCTCGTCACTTTGGTGCTCTCCCCTTCCTTCTTCAAATTGTCGTGGAACTTGCACGCCGCATCCTGCGACCTTCCACGGTGCGGAGACTGCTGGTTTTCCTGTCCGTGATTCAGTTCAGAAGAGGTAGGTTGAAATTTGGAGGTATTGTTTTCTACGCCTGCTAAATCCAGGTAGTAATTGCGCCGATCTTGACTTTCCTTGGGCCGCTCCTCAGTTTGATTGTTCTGGCACACCGGCCGGTGTTTCCTCTTCTGGTGTGAGTGCTCATGCTGGGAACTGCCTCGTGAATCACTATGGTGCCTCCTGAAACCCCACAAGAAGGTAACCATGTTAAAATACACGAGAACCAATAATTATGCTCACTTATGGGCCCTTTCTCAGGTTTTCGTCTTAACAATTCGCTAATACTATAAATTAACACAAACATCACTTGTTTGATTTAAGTTTGATTGACACAGTGACACATTTGCCACCAGAGGACTTCAAAGAGAGAACCTTAGGCCTACATCTGATATTGCTGTCAGAACCTCTTTTGTTGTGTGACAAAGCTTACCGCGTGTGTGAATTCAGACATGTAACATGACGTTGAAAAAATTTACATTGTCTGATAATTCAGATAACACCTTGATCTCAACTAGTCACATAATACTGTTATAACCTCTGAAGCTGTATTATAATTCAAACAGAATGTTAGTAATTTCCATGGTTGGTTACTAAACTTGTGAAATTTTTTTCACCTAAACTCACCTAAGATGTCGCACATGATTCCTCTCCATATTCTGCTGCACTAGTTCTGCTAAATGCTGATGATCGTGAGAACTCAGTCGTACTCTGTTCCCGTGAACAGTTTGCAGTGTTGACTGCTGATGTCCACTTTGGTGTTGTTGTTGTTGCCTTGTTTGTTGTTGGCTTTGCTGCTGTTGTTGTTGTTGTTGGGCCTGCTGCTGTTGCTGCTTTTCTATATTGCATTTCGGAGTATGCTGATGCCGGCTACTTTGTTGTAATAAATTATTTAATTTAGAAAGGTCTTTGGGCAAATGTATGGTCTCGCCATTGTCTGTAGCACTGGCTACACTGATGTCTTTGTTCACAGGGGAATCCTTGCCCTTTGAATTTTTCGCTGGTGTCGATTTAACATCAGCCTTAATATCAGCCTGGAGCTGTGAGTTGTCAGGGCCTACTGTCAGGCGCAGTTTTAACGACTTAGTTCCACTGCTGGGCAATTTGATGGAAGATCCTACGGCATCATAGAGGGCCTTTAACAGGCTGGCCAGGTCCTGTCAACAAAACAATAATGCATGAAAAATGACAAAAATGGTCAACAAGTCTTCAATTTACAGGTGCTAGCTACAAACCAGAAATTATGAAAATGTCTATTTAGCCTAGGCTAATTTGGATTTAATTACAGGCACTAAGATGGCAATATTCAGCACTGGTAGGACTACTTCTTCCACTTAAGTGCAGTATAAACTGCTCTTAAACTCTCAGTATTACATTTAATTGCAATGTAAAGTCCGCATGTTTAACACTGGCATTTGGTGTAATGGTTTAATAGTTACCAAAAGTTATAAAAAAATGGACAAAATTCTCCCATTGTTTGACGCAGGATTATACAATTCTTAAAGAATCTAGTCTGCTAAAATGGGAATACACCACTGTCCGATTACTCTGGCAAACCACAGTCACTTTTACATACAACAACGTGAAAGCAGCACAGCTGCATGTACTTAGTTGTCCTACAAACCCTTATGAACTTATGAACAGCTTCAATCCAACTTCAGAAATCTATGTGTGACGTGACTAGTATGCAGGCAGAGGCAAGACTGGTGGTACAACGTCCTCTCAGTTCAAGGCCACATTCGAGACCCTGTACCACTGGAAAGGGCCATTTGTAAACTACAGACATCCAAAACTGAAGTTATTCAGGGCTATTTATTTGGTCAATGTCACTTAATTTCCTGGAACAATGAACACTGATACATCTCTGCCAAGGTTGTAAAGGGAAATGTCAGTAATCTGGTACCCCCATTCTCTGGAATTTGTAATTACCAATCAAAGTTTGGAATCTCTTGGGTTGGGTGACCTTTCACTGACCATAAATCAATATTGGAGAGGAGGGCAGGCACTTTGCCCCTGTCCAATCCACCACTCTTTAATCCCCCCCCCCAACCTCACCCACCCAATTTTGTTATTTCCCCATTCCTCTAGCTGATGGCAGACATCAAGTGTGGCATAATACCAGGCTCTCTATCAGAGCCACATTTCTACCAAGTCCTCATCTGAACAGTCCACTATAAAACTGACCATCATTGACCAGGAGCCCCAATAGATGACTCACTAACCAGCCAAATCCTACTGCCAATCCTCCATGGAACCTGTGTCCATGGCAACGAATGAAGGGGCTTCCTATAAGTGACAAGACAATGGATCACCATCAAATTGTGCCACTCTTAAGTGAGACCTCCCTCCCTGTTATTATCTGCACATGTCCAGGTTTGGCACAACCACCACAGCAGCATGCTGACCATTAAGCTGAGGGAAACAACTCTTTGTTTCATGTGAAGAATTGGTCTTCATGGTATTTAGCCCCCAAATCACAATCAACAGAATGGGAAATTTTATTATTTTCAAACAGTTTTTGCTGTTCTGCTTCAGCTCATCTGTCATCCATTGGGATTTAAAACAGACTTTTCTCTTCAAACAACACCACTTGACAAGAGATCCTAAATCGATATCCTGTTGCTGTATATTACAGAGATGAGTCAAGGTCTAGCAAAGTTTGTTAGAATGCTGCATCAAGCATTCCATCTTCCAAACGATCTGCTTGAGAAGTTAAAACTGACTTGGGTTGTTATGTTAGCCTGTGTTTTCCCCAGTCAAACAGTCTGGCTCCCTCATGCAGGGTTTCCTATAAAACAGCCTTCAGCAGGCCACTGGATGCCTACCATTTACCAGCCAACTACAATCAACATCTTCTCCAATCTTTACCTCTCGCCCACTCTATTTACTCTCTTCAACCCTGCCGTTTTTTCTGCTCTGCGACTGATCAAAGCGCTATCAGTATAGACTACTCCTGGACAGACGGCTCCATTTTCCACCGCCTGGATGTTCCCCTGTCTCAGTTTTAGACAGTTACTGATGTCTACTGGGTTTGTGGCGTCAAAAACTTACCCTAGGAGTATCTAAATAACTGCGGGTATTTCTCCCGAGAAATTCCTATCGCCAGCCAGAGTACACATTTATCCCCATTCCCTCTAATCAGATCGCTTTGCCCGTGATGCTGGGATAAACTTACCCTTTCCAGATAGAATAATTTGCAATTTAACTTAACTTAGCCAGCTGTGTGATAATGCCTAACTAGAAACAATGATATCTGTGCTTGGAAAACCACCTAACCCTCATCTCTTTGTCCATCACGCTCAGGCACTAAATCCTCTATATCTGGACCATCTAACCCCCCCATTAATCATAACTATACCAAACAGTTAGTACTTACATGTGTACTTCATTACCATCTAAACTTTTGATAACTCCCTTCATCAAATAAAAAAAAATACACAGTCTTTTTAATTGAATGTAATGAACCCACAGTCCCTGAATTATCTTCCAACAACAAATTGCTCTGTAATGTGTTTACAAACAGCACAGATAAAATACATATTATTTATTCATAATTAATTGACTTTACTGCTAAATCATGGACAATGAGACTTTACCAAAATATTAATAACATCTTTTATGAAGCTGATTTCTATAAAAGCTTTTTTTTAACTTTTCTTTTCGAGAGCTGCTTTCTTGTAACTTTGATGAAAGCGGCATCCAGTGATTTTGTTTGATGTATTATTGATGACATAGCATGGAAAACAAAAAGGAGCTTTTCTCCTTTTTTTCTGGAAGTAAGCTTTCATACAAAAAAACTGCATCAGCTAATTTATAAATCATTCAGATGATAAGAGGAAAATTATGGTCGTTAAATTTTTTTCTCAGGATGTTCTTCAAATGCGCCAGTGTTTGTGCTGTGCTTTATTGGGGTTGTGGAGGTTGGAGGCTGTTTTCCTGTCCACTGAAGGTATGAAAGAAGCTAAAGCAGGCTGCTAGGTTCTGTTATCTCCTCAGATGACAGGGGAACTAGGAGAGACACAGAGGCAGTAGATCCCACATGTGATAAGAGTTCCTGGGGGCTGCTCAGATCTAAGGCCTCAGAAGAGATGTATCCTTCCTACCCCCAGCCTCTGTCCACACACTAACACACATGGTCTCTTTATTGGTACAATCCATCAAGCTGCACTTCCCTGGCCAAGGCTGACTGGGGCTCCTTCTAAACAAGCCTATCATATGTCCTGGCTTATATCCACCTAAAAGGAACCGTTTATATTCCAGCAAGTCCTCAGAGCTTCCCCTGTTTACATCCTATTGCCCAAGTCAGTGGGCAAAACTTTGCAGGGCTCACAACAAATACGGTGTAAAAGCCACTTCAAAAAGAGGGCAGCCAGAGCAGTGAATTCCCCAGCAGACTGTAACCATTTGATCCTTGTTCTCAGAGAGCATGTGTTAGCCATTAGTGAGCTGGGGAGGATTACACACAGAGGGGATAAGGGACCAGTAGGACCCAGTATTGATCAAACCCACAGATAGGGGACCAGGCTCTGTCTCACCTTCCACATCAAACCTTCCTTGCAGCAAAATTCCAATATCTCAGACTTCTGTTGAGGACTCTAGCAGTGCACTTGAGCACCAACAACTGAAGCTTCAGCACTGAACATCACCAAGGTACTCTAGCAGCGTACACCAACATCTGCAGCTTCAACACTGAACACCAGCAGTGTACTCTGGCAGTGCACACCAACATCTGAAGCTTCAGTTCTGAATACCACCAGTGTACTCTGGCAGTGTACAAAAACATCTGAGATCTCAGTACTGAACATCACCAGTGTACTCTAGCAGTGTACACCAACATCTGCAGCTTCAACACTGAACATCACCAGTGTACTCTCGCAGTGTACACCAACATCTGAGGCTTCAGCATTGAACAACACCAGGTTACTTTAGCAGTGTACACCAACATCTGATACTTCAGCACTGAACACCACCAGTGTACTCTAGCAGTGTACACCAACATCTGAGACTTCAGCACTGAACATCACCAGGGTACTCCAGCAGTGCATGACAGAGAACAGCTCCATTACTAAACACCACTCAACACCAACATCTGAGGCTAAATCCCTGAACTGCAACACAGCCCTACAGATGCATGTGTTTCAGAATACATCAACATCTGAGGTATCGGCACTGCATACCACAAGTGTATTCCAGCAGTGTGTACAAACTTGTAAGGTTTCATTATTGAGCACCGCCAGAGTTCCTCTACATCTGAGATTCAGTATTAAACACCACTTTGGCAGAGTGCATCAACATCTGGGTCACCACAACTGAACAATCAATAACCTGGGAAATCGCTTGTGAGCCTGAAGAACACTAGGTAGATTCTTCAATAACAGAAAAGGAATGATTGTACCTGGTCAATGCACTCATGCCCCTTATCAAGCCATTTAATATCATTATTATTACACACAGATCCCAGCCATACTGATACATCTACATATATGCAAGCAGAGCTAACTGTTGTCAAATGTCATAACCACTGGACGTACAAAGGAGGAAATTTTCCACTATTTGAATGAAATGCAATCCATCATTAGTCCACTTTCTAACCCTTAATAAATTCATCAGTGCAAGTATTTAAGTCCTTAAATGATTGCTGTAGTATTTTATACATGATTTTTGTCAGAATTCATCTACATGTCACTGTTGTTCAATGTTCAAAAGCTATGCCTGTTTTCATATGCCACTGGCATCATGTAACTGAGCTATTAGATGGACCAGCCTTCCCAAAATGGAGTTTGCTGCACTACATACTGACACTTGTTACCGACATCATAGCCAAACTCTAGGTGGAGTACAGTATGCACATAAAAGGACTTTTCATCACTTGAAAAAAAAAAAAAATGAATAAGCTGGAAAGGCATTTTGCAACTGGCCAAGAAAAACCATTTTGAAAATCCATTTGCATGTTAAATGCAGACTATGGTTTAACAGGCAAATTTGACTATATGTATCACGGGATGCTTTGCTAACTTTGTAATAAATGAATCATGAATAACTCCATCCCCATTGTACACTTCCTGTGACTGATACATTCACATGCAAATGGTCTGAAGTGCAATGAAGCATACCACTGGGAAAAGAGGCCAGCATAAATGTTTTATTTTGCAAATTTACCACAGGGGAGAGCTTTGAGATAAATGTTTGTTCGGGAAAAGAATGGATGCTCATGAAGTCCACAGAAGAAAGTAATAAATATTCAGATGCGACAGCCTTTAAATAAAGACCAAGGGATGAACTCTTGCCACCTAATAGGCCACCTGGGATCAACAAATCCTGTTAAAATCCCCTACACTTCTGCCATTAGTTCCAACCAGGGACATTTACTAAGAGGATCTTAAATCTTATTTCATTAAAAGCTATCTGCATGTACCAACAGGGACAGATCAAGAGCTAGCCCCAGAGGGGTGGCTAGTTATACTTAAGCTCACTTGGACTGGGTGGGGTTTCAGCCTCAAAGCAAACCCGGAAGGCGCTTCTTCTCCAATGGCATGTGCCAGGATCACTGCAGGCTTTGAAGGAAATGCATGATGTATAACAGAGACTGCCCATGTTCTGACAGGCAGATGTTCTAAAGATGCTGTTGTACTATATAGCAGACACTGTTGTTCTATATAACAAAGACTGTTGTTCTATATAACAGAGGCTGTCCATGTTCTGACAGGCAGATGTTCTAAAGATGCTGTTGTACTATATAACAAAGACTGTTGTTCTATATAACAGAGACTGTCCATGTCCTGGGAGTTAGATGTTCTGAAGGCACTGGACAATGCAATACTGTTCCATATAACAGAGATGTGTCCATATCCTGACTGTTAGATGCTCTACAGGCACTGGACAATGCAATGACGTCCTGTTGAGCTACACCATACCATAATGAACTATTCCAATATGCCGTACATCAGAAAACTCCTTTGTAGTAATACTTTTAACAAAAAAAACAGAGAACATCATCCTGATCAACAACTAGTTCAGCATTAATCTGTAATTAGTCATCCATCGACTACTGAAAAGGCTAAGCTGGCTACTGAGAAATGAATAATAAATAACACAATACTGACAGCTCTCTGTTTCACACAACTGGACTTCTTTGCAGAGGCAAGTTACAAACTACCAGGAGTGCAAGTGGCCCATCATATTTTAAATAAACTGACCTGACCTGCCATAACATTCATTAATTTTAATTATAAGTTAATAAGCAGAAGTTACATTCCTGACATCTTTTTTGACTTCAAGTACTCAAGATTATCCTCCAGAAATCGCACTTCATGAAAATTAGGAAAACCCAACGATGGCCAGGTTGAATTTATGACGCCAAAGACGAGAGGTTATTTAAAGCGCCTGCACGTTACTATCTCCCATACCGGGGTCAACTAGGTTTGTGGTCAAAATCTTTACACATTACACCAGGAATTTGGGGGATGCTGATATGTTTTCCTGGCCACTGTTATTGATAAATACAGGGAGTTCATGTAGGTATGGGGGCAAGTAAGCCAAGAGGGTTGGGGAATGAGGGAGGGGAATGGGGGGGGGGGGTGTTGGCTGTGAGCAGATTGCATGGCCAAACCTCTGAGACATTCCCCTCTCCACATTAAACCGCTCTGACTCACTCACTCACACACACTGGTACTCACCTCCTTTGTTATTTTCCCCTGGCCATCAAAGTCGTACAGTGTAAAAGACCATTCTTGTTTGGAGCTTTCCCTGCTTTCAATCTGTACTCCACACTCGAATTCCTGAGGGAAAAGAAAGAGTAGAATGTGTAAACTATGCAGATCACGGCTCTGATAATTCTGCCATGCCATCAACAGAGTAAAAAGGTGCGTGGCTCCCTGCAGAGGAGAACACACCACAGAGATAATTGGAGCAAATGTTACCAACATCTC
This sequence comes from Acanthopleura granulata, assembly GCA_016165875.1. NCBI lineage: Eukaryota > Metazoa > Mollusca > Polyplacophora > Chitonida > Chitonidae > Acanthopleura > Acanthopleura granulata. Next base: position 31,454,700 of record JABBOT010000080.1, on the reverse strand, counting down.
TCTGCTCCTGCCAGAATTTTTTTCTTTCCTTTTTTTTCGAGGGATTAACCTTTCTTTTAACAATGGTAATTAACATATATATATATGCTGTACTTATCAAAACCAGGGCTAAATATGCAAAGAACTTGTTCAACCCCTAGAATGCACATTACAGGTAGTCTTCAACTAGGTTTTCACAACCGCTGCAGATAGAGACTGGAGATGAAGTTATAAATGAGTGCTTTCCAGCTTTCTCAGCCTCAATCCCTGTTCACTTCCATTTCCCTGCCACTCCTATCGAACAGGTCATTCTACTCACTATAAGCTCGTAAAAACTGACAATATTTTGGTCAAACTTACACTGACCAGTAAATGTACTTGCGAGAGTTCAAAAAGGGTTATAAACGTATTATTAAGGTATCAGTTGGTCAATTAACACAGCCCATAATAACGCATGAAGTAATATACAGTATTAGGTTACAGTTAATATTACAGTATTAACTTAGAGCAAGTACACAAGTCTCCTCTGTTAGTTTTCTCTCTCAGGATAGAGGTACAGCTTAGGCCTTGCTCCTGACATTGACCAACTTCTGGCCCCAAGTCTTTCTGGTAACTTCTGAGGAATGTGCCCTCTAGTTAACCAGGCTGAGGAGGGTGAGGTGAGGAAGTTGTGGGTGGGGGAGACATGTCTGTTGATATAGCTGCTCATGTATACATCCTATGGATAAACCATGTGTACATGTACAACGGTGATAATAATGCCAGGAGTAAGTTTTGGGATCAATACAGAATCAATATGGAATACTCCATTGCTTTTTTTTGTAAACTTGTAGCTCAATACCAAAATAAATTCATATTCAATGTGATAAATGATTGATGAATGTATAGAATTTTTGGCCATCTGCCAAATATCTTTTGGCATGTCAATGTGTTCTTGGGCATTATGGGCCACACAGAATTCTAGCTACCCATGGCTAATACACTTCAATATAATAAATTATACATGTTTTGACACATTCTTCCAACCCATCAACATTTGAATTAGTCTTATATCACAATAGTAGGTCAGTCATGCTGGCCAATGTCTGTTCTGAAAAAAAACCCTTCCTTCTTGATCAAAGGACACCTTTTCAAGTGTTTCATAAACTTAGAGTATTACATAATTGGATTTTGATTGAAGTCATTAAAGTGACCACCCAATAGAGCCCCAAAGGTGCATGCTGCATTACCAGCTGTAATTCAATACAGTAGTTGCCCACCCCTAGGGGTCCTCTTCCAAGTGTAAGCCAGAAGGGATGCCTTTGATCTCTGGTAACTACTCACATACCAGGTTTTTCTGTCATCAAACACTGGATGCAGACCAAACTATCATCAGTCTAAAGCGCTCAACCATGAAATGGTAACACCCTACTCTCCTCCACACAACAGTCCCAGCTCTCTAATCTGGGGACAAGTCTCCATGCAAGCTATCCTCTATTCACAGTTTATCTCTCTGACCAGTGATTATCACCTTGCCTCTTATCTATCAATACCCACAGCAACATTCCAACCCTGGCCAGGCAATATAGGAAATGACATACACCTCATATTCAGGAAAAACTCCAAGTGTCATTTACCTGGAACATACCACGGAAAGAAAACCAAAGAACCTGAAAATATTCTTTTGTCAAAGAGGTCACCTCACTACCCAAACCTGAGATAAAGACTGCAACTTTTAAGTGATGCAATGTTTTTCTTTCTACTTGAAATGTGCCTAATTTGCCTCTCTTTAAGACTTCTGGTTATATTTGGGGCTAGAAATCTGCTGCACAACCTAAGAAACTATACCAAAGAATATGCCAGAAATTACATGTAATTTACAAATAAAACCAGCACGGACACTGTACTCTGCCAGCAACCTGGCAGATGGGTTTCCCCTCGGTCCTCCCCACTTAGCTCCCACCATAATGCTGGCATCTGTTGTCTAAGTAAAATATTCTTGAGGACAGCATGTAATACCTATCAAATAAATAAACTGACACTCTATTGTGATACAAAATTTGTTCATGTGACCAGAATATCACAGTTCAATTTTTCCTGAAGCGTTAGTGTGTGAGTCGGACTGGACAGTTCCTGTCTACAAACCCAAGATGTAAGTAACAGAGCATATCCAGACTTGTTACAACTTACTGTTACTTCACATTCTGACCAATCAGAACTCCTGATACATCCACTACAGCCCTAGGCTTACCCTTGCTCATTTAACAGTCCACTGATCAAAGATAAAACTGATCTCCTTCCATGCCTTTGACTGCTACACTTTTAAATCCTCTCTAACAAAGACATTTAAAAAAATCCCATCATGAAATAAACTTAAATTTCTAGAAAGTCTCAAAGCCATGTCCTTCACAGGAAAGATGTAATGTTATTTATCCCCTTAATTCTATTTTCACCAGGATTATACAGGTAATTTTGCAAGTATAATTGCTATTTTTGGACAGTTTTTATATGCCACATTTTACCTGTGTGAGATAAAATGTGGTCCTGTAAAAATAATGAATATCTGTAGGCTGCAGCCAAAAGTGTTTATCAACAAAAATAATACAACAAGAATAATTCAACAGCCCAGAAATCTTTGAGAGTTGTATTTTATGTTTTATAAAACAATAATAGTTACGGGTTAGTGGAGTGAAGACATAGGAAGTAATACAACTGAAGTTGTTAAATATTTTTGAAATAATCTTTCTCAAAGAAGTAATTACACTAGTAAAACAATTGCACATTATTACAGAAAGAGTTACTTGTATAATGTGTAAAATTAGGGACATAAACTGACTTAAGTAACATAAAAATCACTTGTAACTTGACTTTTTTAATGCCAAGGGACAATTTTTTCCCTAGCAAATGAACGGCTATAAATTTGCCTCTTTCCCCTTCTGTATTTTTAATATGTACCATCCCGTCAGTGAAATAAATTAATCCTCTGGCTGCAATTTGTATATTTCAAGCTGACTATAAGACGAACTTTACAACACATTCATATCGTTAAATTCTTGCTGTGCAACCTGCACAAAGAAACTGTACATAGCAAGTATCAAATCCAATCAAGTTTTGAGTTAAATTATCTTTGTCTTTAGTAGACATCCTCCTTAATTAAGAATAGTGAAGTCTAAGAAAGAAAGAACACACACATATTTGCCCTAGAAAAATACAGTGGAACTTGAATTTGGGTTGGCCTTATATGGAGCAGTGTGCCATTGATATCAAATGCTGCTGGGCCCTGTACCATGTATATTTTCTGAACACTTCAAGGGCTAGTTCTCTCAATGTGGTGACCAGATTATATCCACTAGCTTTTAATGTCCACCACAGAGGACAAATTTATATGTACTCATTCAGATTTTATGCTTTGTGGAAGTGAATAAAAGCTGTGAAATGAAGCTGAGCAGGGATTCCTGTGGAGAAACACAGCTGTGACCAGGTTACATTTCTCATAAAATAGTTCATATTAAACCAAACAAACCTCTTCTTACCCAGACCCCCTCCCCCCCACTTCAAATACCCCATGTAAAGGTGCCTGTCTTATGGCCTGCTTAGACCCACCCCTGTAACAATATCCTGCTCTAAGATCAAGTTTCTAAAGGGCTCACTTTACTCCAGAATGGCCCAGCTAGACTGCCTTCAGCCAGAGACTTCATTCATAGACTTTGGAGACCTGTATGCAATGTCAGGCAGTTAGGTCACCTCTACTCATGAGTCCAGGGTAGGGGGTAGGGGGTAGGGGGAGGAGAGGGCGGTGGAGAGGAGGGGGGAACAGTACCATAGCATCCCTAATGAACTGGAGGTCACACAAATAACTATCCCACATTAGTACAATATCCCTTTTGAAGCACATCCAAAAAAAAAAAAAAAAAAATAGTAGTAGATATGAATAAGTATTTTCGTGCTGAACTTGACATTTCCCAGTATTATATCATATGTACCTCCCAAACAAATCTCAAATCATCTTTTTATGATCAACAAACCTCTCAAAATCAGGCAAAATGAGAAACTTTACAATGGTTGAAATTTCAAGCCACTTGCAGTATTTGGACAGACTGGACTGTACATCAGACAAGGCACTACACTTAAATCAGCTCCTCCAATGCACCTCTAACACATACATTATACAGCTCTACCAAATCTACTCTAACGGCGTGATATGACATACCTCGATGTTGAGGCTGCGCTGATGGTCTGTGGGCTTCTCCTGGCAGTTGATATGTCCATCCTGGTCAATAGTGAGCACTTTGATGGTGTCATTACCCAAGGTCTCTGGGGGAAGCTCCACTGAAGGGCAGAAAAAGTAGATAAACTCAGTTTACAACTGTCAATATCCCCAACCCCTCACCCTACTCCCTCCAGGGAGCTTGTCAGCACCTTGAATGAGGAGCAGCCATTCTGAATTATGCACGGTCAATATTCAACAGTGGCATGAGTCCCTCTGGTGGGAGATGATCTAACCGTTCAGCTGCAACTAAATTGTTTCAGCACGTTTGTTCTGGCGGCAATTACCTCGTTACCTCAGAAATATTGATCCGAACAATGTCAATTTATCAAACACAGCCTAAAATCAGGTGTCATTTAGTTCTACGGTAGCGTTGCTCTGCAGGTTCAGACACACAATATGTGAGCCAACAATCACCAGGCTTCACAAGATCTCCTATTAGCCTGGCAACCAAAAAGCACTTCAGCGTCTCTGGGAATACGGAAATCCATTCCAAAGTCAGAGATTAAAGCAATGTTCACAACCTACCCAGGCAATGTAGTAATTCTAATGAAATGAAGGCAATGACGAGAAACGGTTTACGCCAAAACAAGGAAGAGATTGCATGTTCAGGTGAATGACATCACGCCAGCCCAAACTGTATCTCTGGATAAAACTCCAAGCACAAATTAAAAGGATTACATCTGCACTGCAAGATCAGGCAGTGCTGTTTTTTAACATTTTTATGGCAGTTATTAAATCATTAAGCTAACCTGGCAATAAACCAAAAAAGAGCCAGAGGGCATCAACAATTCATAATTTCATTGACTCTGGTGGGAGCTACCTGTCAAAGCAGCTTGCTGAGAGCGGGTTGAGGCTAATATAGGAGAAATTTAGACAGAAATCATACCACACATGCGGCACTGGGCACAGTTCGAGATTTCAGTCAGACAATGAAGAACAGTGCTGGTACGTACTGTATATACATCTCTCACCTGTTTGTTTAACTCTTAACCAAGTGTCAACATACTGCAGGCTCAGGCTAACTTATTTCAAATCTTTGTTACCAGGTAATTCAGTCAAATTCAAGTGACCACTTCTCCAGACTAAAGCATATTTACAGATATCATGTGTACAAGTAATAATTAAAAATGCCCAAAAATTAAAGTAAAATGAATTCCAAAGCATGCCTTTGTGACTGAAGTCCTATAAACACTTAGAGGTAATGTATCAGTTTATATCTAACTTACCTTTCAAAGGCATCCTTTCTTGTTTTCCTTCACAGCAAATGGACACCTCCTAAAAGAGACAAAAAATAAAAAAACTGTTAGAATATGGAATTACATGCACACATTAAAAAGTACACAAGATTTAAATATAACCGATATAGAAAGTACAAACATTTTTTTTATTTTTTGTTAATTCTTACATTTATCTCAAACACACAGCATAAAGCGTTTCTTTTTGATGACAGACACTAAAACTTCCTCAAAGCTTGTTAGAGTTTTCTTAAATCTATTGAGTGACGGTTTGATATGAAAGAGCTGTTACAGTGACTCATCATGGGTGGATCTCTGAGGAGAGCATTCGAGTCAGTGGATGTGTAACAAAGTTACCGCTCATTTTAAACTACTCATCAAACGCACACTTAACTGGGGTTTATTAATCAACACTTCCTCAACAGGCTGTGCCAGTTGCCTGGCCATAACGCGCAATCCCACAGAAATCCCCCATCATAAAGCTGTAGTGGCTGGCCAGCTAGAGGTACTTCATAGCTGGAACCCTTACAGACAAACTGCAGCAGCTGACACAGACATTCCAAGTCTGCATCCCCTTCTATTTTTTAGGTGAAGACAAAGTACTTTATTTGTAGGTGGAATTTTGTGGCCATTGCCCGTAAAAACTTCATGTCGTTATCTCTGTCAGATGAAGACAGATGCCATGTCCTTGTGTGGAAGTTTGTGGCCTGGGAGGAAGAGCAGGGGGTAGGGGTGTTTAGCCAAACCCACACAGAACAAGCACTGCATCGCTTACATCACACATTATACAGTACAAGACTATAAGACAACATTCACAGAAAACATCTTCAACATAACACAACTGTCCATCTATGTCCACATAATAAAAGCTTAAAAGAGTAAACATACATTAATGTATGACACATTTCTACACTGATAATATCTCAATCTTTTCAGATTCCATGTCCTTACATTGTGCGTTTATGTGTCGGGTGGTGAGGGGGGGGGGGGGGCACATGAGCATTCTCCACAGGCAGTGCAAACAGAATTAAGCCAGTACTTTTGGCTATTTACCGCCATGTAGGTTGTTCTATTGAACCAATGAGACTAAAAATGAACTGATTGTAATTATCCAGTGTAGGCAAGATTTGATCATAAGCAACCATATGGTCTTCCATTTCAATAGACATAGACATTCTCCAACTTTCGATACCCAAAACTGACCTTGAAAAAAATATCACACCGGCTACAACTACAGTCATGTCCTAAGTTATTAACAGCTTCAATTTAGTACAATGACACCAATGTGAAATTAGACACTTTGCTGGGTTGATGGTTTTATTTTGCTCACGGATCATTCAAAGTTTGCTTTTGGATAGTATCTAAGTCTGGCACGTAAAAAAACCCAGAAAACCTCCACAAAACCTCAAGTCTACAGAATGTTTAAGTGGAAGCAATCAAGGAACTGGTCTGTGTTTGGGTCGCGGGCCTTTCTCTAGCATTGGGATAATGTTCAGCTACACTTGATTAGAATGACTAGTCTCGGCTCACTCCAATTTCTGGTGGCTTTACGCCTGCCTATTACCCTGACTCAGTCGCGCAGCCTATTGATTTACCACCACACAAAATAAATAGAAAAGTCAGGTTATCAGGCAGCATGTTCAATATCCTCCAGGACTAACGCCCAATCAACGAGCATGAGAGAAAGCGGGCCAGACAACTCTCTAACTCTGCTTCGTTCTTCTCATCACTGTTGCCTTTTCATCAGAAAAAAAAAATGATCACTTAACAGAACCAATCAAATTACAAGGCAGGACAATGGCAATAAGAGGGCAGTGTTAATAACGAAGGCTTTCGCGGTTTTAACCAGTCTGTAATCAGAACTGAATTATGGGTAAAAAACTACAGCTGCTATTCCTTCTTTCTCCTCATCACAGACTTCTCAGTAATTTGACTCAGGTTCCAGACAATATCAGAGAGGGGCACAAAAGTGGAAATAAAGATAAAACCACTCAAACAAAGAAATCAAAGTATTAAAGCAAACAGGATACGTGTTGATCTATTGAAATCCATCCTCAAGAGAACGAATTAACTTGCTGGAGGCTTTGGACCCCTCGGATATACCACCACTGCGTATAACTGGTGAGGGGCATCAGCTAAATGTATTTTCTCAACTGAAAACTGCCACCACTCGATTGTGATTTGAGGATTGTCAGCTGACTTGAGGCCTTGCACAGATTCACTCAACTGCTAACACTAACATTATGGAAATTTATTGTCATGCACAAAACCCCATAGAAAACAACTGATCAACAAATGCAGTGCAGTCATATGAAATGTGTACAGAAATTACTTTCAAATGAAATGAAATAAAAATACAGATTCATCCTTTAACATCAGACCTAGAAGTTATTTCGTATGCTAAAATTGTTACTTTGAATCAGACACTACACGCTAATTATATATGTTTATTACTTAGATGACAATACATTTTTCATGTGACAAATGTGATTATTTAATCTGCTTGACTTACAACACTTGTATGTTCTCCATCTGGGAGAGACACATCCTGTGCGCGCATTGCTGCACGATTGAGAATAGCGCTGATCTCAGATGTGAAACTTGAGCATCCGCATCATTTCTAATGCACATTTCGACATCTGAGAAACGTATGACTAAGTGCTTCATGAAACTACTTCCGGAAATTTCTCCACACTTTTGCATGCATCTATAATTTGACTCTGGCAATTCTAACCAACAGACCCATACAAGAACACCACAAACACCATACGTAGTTAATGTGTGAACAGACAACAGCATCGAGAATAAAACCCAAACAGCAATGGCTGTGTGATAGTTGGCAAACATCTTTTCACAAATAACCAGTGAAATCTGTCAGTTTACATCATTTAGAGTTTTATTCCAAACACTTAAATACACTATGCCCCACAGCACTATGCCCCATAGCACTATGCCACCTTCAGCAGAATTCAGTAGAGGCATTTCACTCCTACACGCGTGATAGACCCTAGAGCTGTATGTCTTCCACTTCGGATCTACCGTAAGTGCCATCACTTTAGCGACGACTTGTTCCTTGAGTCGACAAAATCCCATCAGTATAAGAAAGTCAGGATGTCCCCTGGCAAATCTATAAACCCTCCAAACAAACATGGAAGGCTGGGCTAACAGGGCAAGGAGGTAGGCTTTGATGTGGCTGAGGTATGTGACAGAGGTAATGCGCCACTTCCTCTATCTGACTTGATGCTGGATGGCGGCTGCAGGATAAGCCGCGGCTGCAGTTAGGACGATGTCCGCCGCAGTGAAGGGGAGTATCAGTGTATCCTCATCCTTGCACTTCATCCTTGGCTCACTGGCCACAACGATCCACCACAAATCTCAACACACGCACATCAAAGAACAGGCCTCTCTCTTTTTCTTTTTTTCTTTCTCCCCCATCTTCGTCCCTCTCTTCAAAATTAAAATTTGTAGGGAACTTTTTTGCGCGTGTTTAACAAGCGGCTTGGAAAAGAGCATTTGTGTTAAAGCGGGGGTCATTTGTTCACCGTAGTGAGAAGTTCTGATCAATGAACTCTGTCAGGCGAGTCGCGCATCAAAGGCCGCTGTTTTCTGACAGAACATGAGCTTTTTCACTGCCAACGACTTAACCTGTCATCTTGGGGCACATCTCAGTTCTTCTGAAAGCTCCCTCCATTACTTTTAACTGCTATTTTTCCCCTGGCATGATCACTTGCCCACCTTTGCAGGCTTGACAGTGTTTATGTCAGAGCTAAGCTCATTAACAGCCTGGCTGGAATGCTCAAATAACAGGAATGTTGTCAGATATAATGACTGGTCTATCTGGCCAAGCCCTGGCCAGGCCTGGGCATAACAGCCCATACATACTCATACTGCTGTACCCTTAACCTCCCCACTCACCCTAACCCGCCTTCATTAGCAAACAGCTTACTGCTAAACTCACACAAACCTCCACCGACGGAAAATACCACAAAAACTTTCTCCTAGAACAAATATTTATCGGGTCGTCGGTACAGCGGTGGGGCCTTCGAAGCAGTCCCTGCAATGTATAAAGCGAGCGAGCGAGCGCTGCCAGTGGGCTTAATAGACTCAACAGACTCAACCATCAAAGCAAAGAGCTTTTTTCACCAACATGTTTTTTTCATGTCAGCAACACTGCAGCCCTTTGCAGAGTTATTGGTTGTATTCCCCAGTTACAAGTGTTACGTACATCTTAAGTCAGGCGCACAGCACATTGGGCATGTCTTACACTTCAGCGAGCAGCACTAAAACATTCCAGGTCAAGGTCACGGACCTCAATCAAGCCTTTCCAGTGGATGGTCTGTCTGGTGGATTTGTTCACGTTACATAACAACTCTAACATCTGTAACAGTGCAAAGCTGAGCACATCTAGCCTACCTGTATGACAGGTCCCTCCACTCCAGATAAAAGCTGTGAAAACACACACCACCTCAAGCCTAAACAATCACAGCTGTCCACATTAAAACATGAAAAGTGCCTCATAGCGTGACCAGAACTTAGTAACGTGTTTCAAATGTCTTGGCAGTTAATTTCTCCAAGGTGATAAACATACCCATCTGTGTTCTCAGTTTTCCTAAAGAAGTGCAAAGCACGGTTACCATAGTGATATGTTTGAAATGACTCTCAAGATGTTCTGAATGAAGAGGCTTGGTGCATATCGTTGTCGCCTCTATCTTAAGAACTAACAATTACACACATTTTCAACAGCTGTCAACATATAATTTTCTTCTGTGAATATAATTCAAAGAACCGATATCAGTAACATGTAGTTTACCCTTGTTTGCTGAAATATACCACAATATATAGACATGTACACATTACATGTGCCCTTATTCTCTTATCATATAGTAATTAGTAAACTTACAGATATTAAATGTTCAGGTTGTAAAGAAAATCTTTTAAGAAGCTACAGGAGTGAAGGTAATCAAATTATTTACAAGTCTATTGGATTCCTTCAAAAGAACTACATATAGCACAAAAACAACGAATTACATCACTTTCACATATAAGTAAAATTCACACAAACGAGATATGACGTTCAACTCAGCCTAGACTTTTCCAATGGTATCAGGATTATTTTGAAGGGAAAAGACGGGCACTAACCCACTGAAGTCAATTTTCGACAATTTATACATAGCTTGCGGAGGCTATCCCTGAAATTGATCCAGTTAGCGAGAGCCGTCTTCTGCCTACAGCACCAGACCACTTAAACGGTTAACTTGCCTTCTTGCTTCTTCTCGAAGCCCCGAGTTTTCCAGAGTAACGTTGCACCGACCCGCTTCGGCCAGTGTGATGGCGTAAAGTCCGCCCCTTATACCTGGATGCCATTAGGCTTGATAGTCCCCGAGAGTTTGCTGTTAACAGACCTTCACTTTGCACTGCAGAGCCCCCAACAACATTGGCCCGTGTTTACTGTAAAGCCGCACAAAGATGTCTCTGCCCTACACACAGGCCAGAGACAGAGAGAAAGACTAGAGAGGCCTGCTGGGGAGGTCTACAGAGAGTCTGGCCCTCTCTGGAAACGGAGAAAGGTTGGAAGGTGGCCAGCAAAAACCCCTTTAGGGTTTAACCTCTGCTCTCCAGCAAATCACCCTGAGATTTGAGCTGAGGCCGAGGAAAGCATACTCCTCTCTCTGTATTTACACAGGTTTCCGTAGTCTTCAGTTACTTAGGGTCCAAGAAGTTCACCTCTTTCTGCTCCCCTATAGGCCTTAACCTGCTCACTTAGGCAACATAAGTGAGAACGAGAGAAAAAAATCTTTCTCTATGTGGACTGATTGTTTGGTTTTTAAGACCAACAGTTTCTTGGCATGATTTCTCACCCTTCACTGTAAGAGAACTTCTCAATGTCTGCTCTCAACAATTCCCCCTTAGATGCCTTCTCCCCTCAGTCTTATGTGTTCTACAGGGCCACCCCTTGGGGCGAGAGGAAGTCCGCTACTGAGGCACATCTGGTGGGGTCAGCTGAAAGAGTTAACCAGTCTGTTGTCCACTACTGACCACTCTGTCACTAGGACCATAGCATGAATGGGCAGCTCCCAAGGGCTATAGCCAGCTGGGGAGGCCAGCTCTCCAAACTGCTAAAACCACATCTCTCAAACACATGCTATATTGCTCTGCACTCGGTGACTCCATTATTCCTCTAACTTCAATCAATCAGGCTAGCCCCATTCTTTTCCTCAACAGCCCCCACCCCCTCCCTACAACCCCATATTCCTTCTGCCTATAACCAATGTTGCCACCCTTCTCCCCTTCAGCCCTCTTACAGGCCTCATAACTGTCGCTCCAGATCCCTTGGGCTGTACCATTATGTGCTATATTACTACATTATCTCCACCCATGGCTGACTGCATCTCCAACCTCCAACACTTCTCTGACCTGACAAGTTGATTAACAAACCTAGGGATAAAACACCCTGTCCTTCATTACAAAGCTGAATTAGGAAATCTGAATGGTTTCGGCTCTGTATCTTTTATAATACACAATCCATAAATTCCACCGCATGCAATAAAAGAAGAAATCTCAGTAGAGAGATATAGAGTGTATACAATATCTCAGAAAAGAAAATCAGTATAAATCACTATAAAATGCACTTCAAAAACTTTTATCATAAACCTTCCTGTTACAAACCCCCCCCCCCCAGCTTTCTCACTTTATACACTGATGTATTCTGAAGCAGTTTGTAAGTAGGGTGAAAACAACATTATTAATTTACTTTGTTGTTGTTTCAGTCCTGTTTATATATAAGCAAGGAACAGTGTAAACAGCCCATAAATTGATCTGGTAACCTTAGTTAATTCAAGTTAATGAGGGTACATATACACATTTTCAATTTGCATATTCAGGCCAATGTATTAGCCTGTGTACATACATGTTACTACATGCATATATTCGTTCTACTGGCATACTGATACAAGTAGACCGAGTTAAAAAACTCTGATGAAGAATAAAAAACACAATAAGACACAGGCGTGCCTCTTGAAAGTGACACAATTACGTCCTAGTGTAATTGTCTATGTGTGCATATGTGTCGTTTAGTCATTTACATATACCTGTAAATTTTGACAGGTCAAAGTTCGCGCTATTATAACTGAATTCTATTTACAGTGTCAGTACATCATGTGCACTTGCTTGGACAAATTATTAATAATTAAAAGGTGGGGAAATGGATCAAAGCTGGCTAACTGACAGTCGTCTGTGTGAACAGCAGGGTTGGTTCAAAAACTTGTTAACCTCAGCTGGCCAGGTAGTGGACAGGTGTTAAAATAGATCTAATAAGCACTGATACCTCCTCATATCAAATTCCTTTTGACATGGTCACACAATAAGCTGGATGGATGCATACCCCCTCCTGCCCCAGCAACTCAAAACAGGAAGGGGGGGGGGGTACAAGGACAGTTCAGTTCCCCTATGAGGATATACCTTCTTGTTTTGTCACAGCTTAAGGACACCATCAAAGTGTAACTGTAATTCACCAACAGGAAGCACCTGTATTTAATCCTCACCTCTTCACAAAGGCCCACGACCCCCCTCTTCACACAGGTACATGAGTTTGCGTCACATTTAAGTAGGCCTTCAATCCACCCTCTGAACACAAGAACATCTTTACAACAACAGCTCTACAGCCAAACCTGATTAACTAAGCATGTGATGCTTTTAAGGCTCGCTTGAAAGTCAGCATCAAAGGCCAAATCTCTTATAGCTACTTGCCCAATGATCTTCCACAAAAGAAAGTTTCATGTATCAAAGAAATTAAGCATCACTGAACCACAGATGATTCATTTAAAGGAATGCATCTATGAATTCATGCATGATTTCAGTCCCTTACTTCATCATACGCATGGATTTCTGCAGGTAATACCTATCCTCATTACGGACCATCAAAATGGTACAGCCTACAAATGGGTGACATTAACAGCCCGTTAAACTAAATTTGATTCAAAATAATTGCATACATGTGTTTCCTAAATTTTCTGCCCCACCATTCAAATTCTTTCTATTTCTTAAATACACACAATGTAGTTTTACTCTAAATTAATACAGATTTTGCTGCAACAGGTTTGTAGATTTCTAACAACCTTAGTGTCAGGTACATGTAAAGCTGACAAGGAAATTATCTCTGGACAATTTTTAACAACAGGAAAAGAATGAAAGCTGAACGTACATAAGTTTCTCTGTAAAATTCACCCAAAATACCTCTACACACGACAACAGAATACTAAAAAATGGCGGTTAAGTTTTCCTGATATTAAAGAAAGATACAGCTGCTCTTTGCCTTGAACATAATTACTTACCTGTCCGTTTCACAAGGTGCCACAACCTTTCCCCATATGTTCACATCCTAAGTTAAAAAGCTTATCTCATTAGAATAATTACAAACACTTTTAATCACCCTCGATGCTGATACACTGTGATACAATTTCACAGTAACATTTATAAACTACTATCAGCTCATTAAATTGACAACACAATGTCCCCAATATAGGCCACCGGTGTACATCTGAGAGGTTAAAAACATCACCATCATTACTGCCCTTTTGTACAATGTCACTTCATTAAAAGATACCATCCATATGGACTGCAATATTGTAATAAAACAGATACATTGCAACCTGGAACACTGTCACACTGTGTCCTGCATTGTACAAAACAAGTAAATGTATTACAACGTTCACCATAAAAAATGACACAGCAGCCAACAAAAATGACATTAAAAACTAAGTTACAATTAACTTTGTAAAAGCATAGCAAAAAAACTCACAACAATAAATTCATATCAGTCAATTAAATCTGATCACAAAATATGATCACAAAAGTTATTGATAGACATATGACAATGATAGCAATTATAGCCATCTTTGTTTTCTAACCTGCACTTTAGCGTGTAACAAAACATAGTAATAAGGTTCTTTATTATTACTTTTTTAATATGCTTTTATATATTTACACACTGAATACATGTATTCTGTGTTCCAGCAGTAATTTAACTGGCAAAGTTTGTTAAATTTTACACCATGACATATATGGCACCACCAGAGCTCTCTCTAGCCTTACTGGGTCAAGAGAATACCCAGTTAAGGAGAGAGCCTGATGTTTGGCCACTGCCACTGTCGGTGTTATTGTATTGTCAATCCATGGGAGTCTGTAGAAGGGGAGGACTGATCATTGAAATAACAGAGTAAAACTGAGGCTAAGGGACAGACAAGCTCTAACACCACTGAACACCAGAGATTAGATTAACACTGATAATGGCATACCCAGATCTCAGACACAGCCCTTGGAATGAGGTTAGGGGCTTTCTCTAATAATCCTAAATTGTTTACCCATAAGGGACCATATCTTAAGTACAATGTGAATTAGTGAATGTTTTCACTGTCACATAAAACAAAATTAAATTCAACATGGCTGAGACGGATAGCGCATCAGCGCAGCATTATGACCCCATGCCTCTCACCAATGTGATCACACAAGTTCAAGTCCAGCTCTTGCTGGCTTCCTCTCAGGCCGTACGTGGGAAGGTCCGCCAGCAACCTGCGGATAGACATGGGTTTCCCTCGGGCTCTGCCTGGTTTCCTCCCACCATAACACTAGCCAATGTTGTATAAGTGAAATAATCGTGAGTAAAGCATAAAACACCAATCATATAAATAAATAAATAAATTCAACACATCAATCCCTAGATTGCTCATTAGCACAAAGCCTAAAATCCTCTCTTCAATCAAATAGATAAAGAAGATGTTTCATTCAACAGGTGTTACCTGTCTCCACGCACATTCCTGTATGAGATATACATGATGAAGCTCATCTACATGAATGACCACAGTGGCTTATTAAAAACATCATGGGAAGTCATAAACATGTGAACTCCTATATCCCTTTGAATATAAACCCATGCAATGAGCTACCAAAAATAGCTGTAAATATTAAGTACTATCTGACACAAAATAATAATCATGGCTGCACACACAGAAAAAAATATATATATCAGTATATATATATTTGCAGCCTTATCGCAAACTAATTGCCTATAAATAGTTGTTAGTACACATCTTTCATCCATGAAACCTTTTTTCTTTCCTTTTATACCCTTTATATTCAAATCATAAAGATAAAGACTGTGATAATGGTGTTGATATGATCTATCAGGAGCTCCCAACAAACAAGCCAGTAAACAAGGATATCAGACATGTAGATATAGCAGATCTTACTTATCAGTTTAATCAGAGGCTTTGAGCTATTTTTTTTTTGTGATTTTGCCCACATGCAATAGCTTATTAGGAGAAATCCTTCCTGCTCTGACCATGGTAAGGGGCTGTGTTCAGGCAAGTCAAACGCGCACACACACTTTGTGGCCCCGCAGATCAAAGCACGGGTACACAATACAAAGTCGCCTGACCTCGGCCATCAAAGGTCACTGCAACGATGAACCTTCAGTTTTTTCCCCTCTTCCTTTCAAAAGTAACCAGAAAACAAAGAATATTATCAATACATCAGATTTTCCTGGGTTTGGAGGAGAATCCAGCATAACACACACTTGACCATTTCAAAGGGGGATAGGGATTACTGTTCCACAAAAGGTTACAAGAGATGGGCCGAGATTGAGGAGAATGGAGGACAGAGGGGATGACAATACTGCGAGAGACAGGAGACAGACTGTGGGACAGGCAAGGTGTCGCCCAACACGCCATTACTGCCAGGAAATTGCCCACAGATGCTGCAGCGGCTGATGGGTCCACACCGCTAAGGAGAGAATGATCGCCATTATCGCGCTAATCCCGACAAAATGATTGACAGGTGAATTGCGCACAGCGCTTTCTGACGCCATGGCAAAGCCACCAACATCTGATACTTCTGATCAGAGACATAAAGGCACGGACAAAGAGTGGAAGGAAATCTCCCCTGGCAGATCTCTCTGAATACTGTATTGTTCTCTGTATGTCACCTCTGAAAGGAGAATGCCAAACAGCGGAAAATTCCAACAGCACTTGACAAAGGACAAATCAATGACTTCACTTATGACTAATTATTTATGCATTCATTTGATCTGGACTAACTATAAAACCATTTTGTGGCCCAAAGTCAGCATAACATACTTCACTGATCACATATCTCTACCTACTGTTTAAATCTAACAGCCAACACTGTAAAGAATTGTTAACTGTATTTATTATTAAAATAAAGGTGAAATATTAGAGAAAATCCATCACAGTTCAAAGCGATATTTCACAATGAGTAATACCACTTTCGTTTAAACATGACTACAAATGATGACTTCTGCTTTCCTGGAAAGTAAGTAAAATAACCCACTATGTGTATAATGAATTATTGTTCATCTCTCAATTGAGCAACATTCATTTATGGTTTTCAAACGAAATATTTATCCTCTCTAAAGATACAGAATATAATACAGTTTGTGAACACATTGGTACAAATGCCTCTGTGGGTTGAAAAATCTCTGGCATTTGGAGTCAGTAAATCTATGTTAATGCTGCAACAGAATATCACATGTAGGCTCTATAAGAAATAAACTAAATCCACTTTAAAGTTAACACTGTTCAAGCACTTGTTATCGCTATTTATAAAACAATTAAAGTATGTTTCTTTCTGACCACCAAAAGCTTGGCAAAGAGCCATATTAGGATGTCCTCCTACTGGCTATATACTACGTCCATATTATTCCTGGCAAAATACATACGACGCACATCAGTGACCTTTGATTGGCACTTGTATAAAAGTTTCTTTCTCTTTTTGCAAGGAAAAGATAAGGGAATTAAGACAAAGAGAGGTGTTCTGAAATGCGATCATGTAACCATGCAAAAGAGGTTTGGAAGCTGAGGTGGGGATTGGAGAAACTTTAGTGCTGAAAGGGCTATATGTCATAGCCTAGACCCATGCTAACATACTGTGGGTCAGGGGCAGGCTTTCAAGGCTGTAGCCTTTGGTGCTTTAGCAGAGGACCAGCTGAAGTCTGCAGAGCCCTCCAGACGTCCCACACAACAGCTGAAGAATTCCAACATAGCAGAGAACAGGTCAGGCTTTTGATGTTAGGGGCCTACATGAGAACCCTGATATGAAGGCCTGTAAGGCAAAAGCCTTTTGACTTTAGCTCATACACAAACCATCTCTTTTCGCTACACTAACTACTCTAAAAATACCAAACTGTACAGGTGAAAATGTTTACAGCTGCCAGTAACCTGCACAGTAGTATAATGTATCCTAAAAATTACAGATAACAGGAACAAGTGTTTACACCAACGTGTTCACTGTCTTGTGGTATAAATCTTTTAATACAAAGATGACAAGGGTAAAAATGTTGACATGACAGTTCATACCTGGTCTTGTAGTAATTAACCTAAAAGTACAGGTAAACCTATAAATCTGAGTTGATCACAACTGTTCATTACTATCTGGTACAGTCATGTTAACAGTACAGTTGACATCTAAGATGGCTACACGTATTATGGTTAATGGTGCAGGGTTCTTCCTAACAGCATCATTTACACAGCACCTAACCGGAAGTTCACGCTACATGTACCATTGAGCAACCACACGGAGCAACTTGTTCAAAGAATTCAGAAGACAGGTGAAGATAACCCAATTAACTTCACCTGCGTACTTCATATAGCACCACACAGTAACAATCATTCTTAAATACCTTCGTATCACCTACAGGTACATAACACTGACAGATTTTCATTAATGGGACAAGATTCCTTTAGGATAAATACAGTAAACAGGTATAAATCTTGTCTGTTGACCACATCAGGTGGTGCAGGCCAGGCCCTGGGCCCTTTAGCTTGTCAAAACTTCAAATTCACTCTAACTTAATAACTACCTTGGCATAAATAAAACACAATTCACTATTACAGCGACTGGCCCTTCAGTATGTGTACGATGGAGTTTCTGCAGCCTATAATGAATGCAGTACCTGTGGTGTGTTAGTTTTCTTTTTTTTTTTTTCTCCAGGCCACAGTGAAGTACACATACAAATGCTACAAGTTGAGTGTCAGTGTGCGCTAAACCCTAATACAGCAATACAGCACTGCAGCATGTCGTTCCACATCAGAAACTTTCATCAAAGGGCATGATGAAACTGTAAATAAGATCAAAGTGAATTTCCTCACAGTAAGACAGACAGAAAATTTCAGGATCACATCCACACGAGGGGCACAAACAATACTGTTGAGCGCATAAAAAGTGCTTATAGCAACTGTGGCTTGATCTTAGTACAAAACACACAAAGTCAGCTTACCTTATCACCTGTACATACATATATATCTCTCATCCGTCTATCAATATATATACACATATATTATACATAAAAAACTTGTGTATTTTATCTCATTAACCAATAATATGGATAATCTGTTATGTTACAAGATCGTTAGCTGTTCACCTGCACACTCAAAGAGCCAGGGCAATACCTGTCGTACTGCCATGTACAAGCATATGTCATACATGTATGTATTTGTTGTGCTGCCTCACTGGGAGGATATGCTAAAGACACCAAGCAGGACACCCTACTGACCAACACTGAACTAACACCAGATCACAGCATGTTTAAATTTCTAGACTCGCCTAAGGACTTAACCCTAATACCTGTGGATGGAGATCCCAGCACTGTGTCAGGACCTCGATCTTGACGGATTTCTTCACGTTCATTTTTGTACATGAGGACACTGCAGATAAGGTCATGTTTATTAGAATTAACACAGCATCCATAATCCGGGTAACTGAGTAGAAAAATTGGATGGATTATGTGTTGTAATGTGGGATTATGAAGTAAAACGACGTCTTGGAGATCAGGAAACAGGAGATAAAACAGCAAGTAAACAAGCCTGAGTAAAACAACATGTAGGTGTAATATATAGGTATCTTATCCATAACTCATTTTTTTCAAATTTTAAACTGAAAAGAAAAATATCAGATAGAGGGATGGACGAGAGATCAAAGGCCAACAACCAGTCTTCTTTAATAGCGATCTTCTATTTAGGTACCGTAAGCTATATTAGACAAGTCACAGGTACTCAACTACGCAGATACCCTTGCTGTTGTTTATGAACAAAATTTTTGTGCCCAAAAAGAAATACTCTCTCTCTTTTTTCTCCTTTTTCAACCCACAGCAGATTTATCACTTTTTCACCAATCAATACTGGAGACTTGTACAAAATTTACATAGATCTGCTTATAGTATCTCCCATCTTTTCCTCATTAATCAAGTGCAGAAACAGGATCGATTATCTCCCTTTCTCTCCCAACAAAAACAGGCCGTGAATACAAATTATAGATCTCCAGCCTATTACTAGTGCAAATAAAGCCAGTGCCGGTCTTTATAGATTTTGTTTCCTCTGCCTAGGTTTGTACATCCCTGACCAACCTGCATGAACCGTGTCAGTGATTGATACCAATCTGTTTGCCTGATGCATATTTCATGTAGATAGGCTGCCCCCTTTGATCTTTGTGTTAATTACCTTGGCTGAAATCTATACGCGTTACCCACCGCCACAATTAATATTGAGGACGGTATCAGCCCTGGCATTCTCTCGCCTCCCCCCCCCCCCCAAATGACATGCCGAGTCGATGTGGTCCAGTGGTGGTGTGCCCAATAAAAAGGAACAGGTAAACACATGAGATGGTGATCAAGCTAGAGTGGGCCGAGCTAACCTGCACTTGCTCATCTCTCGTACTTCTGCCAGAAGTATACCTGTGTATACCTGGCCCAGGTAAACTTCAAAGGGAAGTTATCAGCGTCTCAGAGTCCAGTCACAGCCGGCTGTTTGAAGCGCAGCGCCTTCAACTGATATATACAAAATTCCACCACAATCTGTCTTGTGAAATTCCGACAGTGGACTATCTGCCTGTACCCCTTATCTGCACTTCACAGGGTTATATCTCCGTTCTCAAATCAACAATGCGTATTTAGAAATTATCCTCATGATAAGTGGTAGTTTGATTTACAAATTTCAAGCCTTTCCAAAGGATCAGACGAATATTAACAGATACAGACATACTGTGTGCTTACTAAATTCATACTACTGAACTACCCCCAAGCTTATATTTCAAGACCTGTCTATCATTTATAATTGCTACCTTAGCTGTTATATACAGAATTCCTTGATGATACCCATATTTTAATTTAATATATCTCATGGCACACACATTTTTTTCATGTATTTTACGTAATCTAAAGTAACACATCCTGGTACTTATAAAAATAAGTTATTTCATTTAACTCTTTTTCATTCAAATTTTTTTTTAATGTTCTGCATCCCAAAATACTTACACTGAAGGGAGAAATTGTAAGTACACAAATTAATGGGGGAAACATAGGATATGAAATGCAATCAAATCAAATCTATACACAATGGGTAAAAGTTATAACAAAGAAATTAACAATTCTCCGGGGACCACAACATATATATTCTCTATGAGCTGAACCAGAGGACAGGATGAACTGACGTGTCTGATGAACAATTTGGAAATCATCATTCCATGAAGTCTCCTTAATCACAAAAACTTCATCATGTCAGTACTCAATCACATAAACTGTCATTAAAAAGAATTATGCTGATTCGGCCGGCATGAATGTTGATAGAGAAGTGTGGTGCTGGCTGTGCTTAAGCCTCAGTAGCTGCTCCATACCAGTTTAACTGGCCTAATGATCTGGCCGTTGGAATAATGGGAGAGAGATGGGAAAAACACCTGAGGGCAGGTTAATGAGCTGAGTGGACAGGATCAAGTCACAGGAAATCACCGGCCAGGAGATTCAAAAGACCTCATTTTTCAATCCTAAAATATGTATATTACCTGGGTCACATGTCAACCGGGACTCACAACTTATTTTCTCCTTTGGGTGTAACTATATACTTACTTAAGCTTAGGGATGTAACCCTTGTTATTCATGTAAAGGTAGCTGTTAAAAATCGTCAAGCCCTGAAGGCCAAACAGGTATAGGGTGTGACAATCTTGATTAGCCCTACAGGTATTCCTCTAGCTGTATGCAGATAATACGCACATAAGAGGAAAGTAAATTAAATTTGTACCTCACTACCGCTTCAGGTGAAAACTAATTTGCAATGATTGATTTACATTGATGTAATATATTTCTTATTCACTCCACTGGCAGAATCCATGCCTGTTGCTTACTTCGCTATCGATATTCATACACTGAACTCAATCCAACTCTGTATGTAGTTTACAAAATTCATCATCATAAATACAGCACTTTGATGACCAACTTCACGCAGGCTTTCATCCAATTGTCAGGAAACGTTGCAATATTAATGCTCAATATTAAACATGAAGCTCATTGTCCCCAAGCTTTATTCTGATATATTCATAAAGAACAGCGACAGACAATTAGACATCGTAGCCTCACGTCTCCCGCCCAATCTCCCCCCAATACCACCTGTCCCACCTTACACGCAACAATTCATTACTCAGCTGTATCATTTTCCAAGATACCCCCATGCAGTTTCAGCAACACAGACACCCCCTGCAGTTTCATCTACCCAGATACCCCCTGCAGTGTTATCTACACAGATACCCCATGCAGTTTCATCTACACAGATACCCCATGCAGTTTCATCCACCCAGATATCCCCTGCAGTTTCATCTACCCAGATACCCCCTGCAGTTTCAGCTACACAGACACCCCCTGCAGTTTCATCCACCCAGATACCCCCAGCAGTTTTATCTACACAGATACCCCATGCAGTTTCATCCACCCAGATCCCCCCTGCAGTTTCATCCACCCAGATACCCCATTCAGCTTCATCCACCCAGATACCCCCTTGCAATTTCATCCACCCAGATACCTCCCTGCAATTTCATCTACCCAGATACCTCCCTGCAATTTCATCTACCCAGATACCCCCTGCAGTTTCATCCACCTTCGTCTTCTAAATTTGTTTTTAATACACATAATTTTTACACGCGGAAGGAAACATTCCTGTCTACTGAAACATATTATAATTTTCCCTCTATTAATGCAAAGAGTGGCCACCAAAACTACATGTATATATCTGAAAGACCTGGTTAGAATCACTTAAATATACAGCTTGTGTCATATTGACTAATTCTGTGAAGACTTATCACAGAATTAAGGAGTCACCACAAATTATGAGTCACAAAGTGATTGTGGCATTAATTAGTTGCCAGTTGAGATCCTTGAGGATGATTTCATGCCCTCTACACCAGTCAGTGACTGCCAACCGGGATCGGACAAGCTAGTCCTGAACTTGTTGGCACCACCTAATGCTGTGTGCCAAGAGGCAAATGAAACAATGGCGAGCATGACGTTCAGAACGAATCAAATAAATAAATAACCAAGCAGACAGGTGCTGGAGTGCTCCAGTTACGGCAACATGCAATGCTCAGCATCACCGGGCCAGAGAGTGCATTGTGCTCATGGATACAATTGCATCTTCAAAGAAAAACAACATTTCACACAGAGCAAACAGACCACCTTAAGACGACATAAACACCAACTAAAAGCCCACATTGTACTTAGTTCAAATAAAGTCACCAAAATATTTTGTACATCTTTTCACAGTGAATAAAAAGACAGGCTCTAGATGCACTCTTTGGGCTATACTGAACAAACTGACCTCGGCGATTCATTTCATCTTCTAACCTTTCTCTAATTGCTACAGTGCTGTGTTCAACATGTTAAGATGTGTTGCTACCTCTGTATCTGTATTTAATGAGGAAATATGTTCTGTTTAACAGCAAAATAGAATCTGTGGAATCACTGTGCTTCAGTTGTTAAATTCAGTTCAAAAGTTCAAAAACATGAAGTCCACCATAAAAGCTCAATATTTTATTCACTGTAAAAAATGTTAAACAAATCGTGATGACTATGTTTGGAATCAACTTGACGTGAGCTTCTAGATGATGCAAACTTTATCGAACGCTGATCTGTTCTTTAAACAGAACACAATTCTAGAAGGCAATTAGTCTCCCCTAAATCACAAGAAAATGATACCAGGTATCAGGTTTGTCCATGCAGATCTTGGTATAGAAATGTGACAATTCAACATCTACACATATGAAATTAATTTCGACTAATGAAAACAAATGTATGCTCAAAATGTTTTAACGTACACATACTGCATATCACATGAGATGAAACTCTACAAGAGGTCTAACTGGTTTCATTTCTGAGAGTACTGCAGTTAAAGTGCTGCACCCTACATGTATGTGTGTGTCAGCTGATTTACACACTCAACAATGGGGATTACAGGGTTTGCCCTGAGACACAGTATTATATCTACAGGATTACACCTCTGATGTACATGTTTTCAAAGAGGCCACCCACCAAGAGTTAGGTGAGAGATACAGAGTCGGCCAACTCAATCAAAGTGGTTTGGTTTGCGTCTGGGGCTATCAGACTGAAGAGCAAGTGTAATATAGGCAGCCCGCTTTATATATCAGCACTTAACCAGTGTAAAATCCCCTGCTCCTACACAAATGTACTATTACCCCATGTCTGGACTCCTGAGCCAGTCCTGCCTCCAAAACCACATTTGATGGCTTTTAAGGATGGTCCCCCAAACTCAACATCAAAGAGTAGTTCCATATCACTCCTTAAAAACCTCTGGCTTTTAATGTGTTTAACAGCCCAGAAGAGATAGCTAGTGAAATGGATGCCTAAAAACCTTAGGTCAAGTTAGCATCTGAGACAGGAAACATGGCAATGTTTCCCAGACTGCCTGTGTGTCACCACTCATTCCAAACAGCCTGAATGATTCATGTTGACCAGCGATTGTATCATGGGTGTATCATGAATGACTGGACTATAACATAATGCGCCACAAATGTATCACCCATGGCTGGCCATGCAATATTACCATTAGGGCTGGACAATACTGTAAGCCCCAGGAAATGCTACGATACGAAACAGCCTTCGTCACCATTTGCTAAACAATACCACAAATACAACCTGTATCAACTATTGCTGTACAATGCTGTAACAGTCTGTATCACTTACTGATGGAAAATGCTATTATACAGCCTTCTTCACCTATTACTAGACAATACCATACATGTAAATACTGTGGAACCTGTATCCAACTATTGCTGTACAATGCTATAACAGTCTGCATCGCTCACTGATGGAAAATACTCGAATACACCTTTCATCACACATTACTGGAAAACATCATAAATACAGTAGCCTGTATCAACTATTGCTAGACAATGCTATAATCCAGCCTGTATCCTCCACTGCTGGAAAATGCCATAATACAGTCTTCTTTGCCTATTACTGGATGACACCATAAATACGACAGTCTGTATCAAATACTGCTAGACAATGCTATAATCCAGCCTGTATCCTCCACTGCTGGAAAATGCCATAATACAGTCTCCTTTGCCTATTACTGGATGACACCATAAATATCACAGTCTGTATCAAATACTGCTAGACAATGCTATAATCCAGCCTGTATCCTCCACTGCTGGAAAATGCCATAATACAGTCTCCTTTGCCTATTACTGGATGACACCATAAATACGACAGTCTGTATCAAATACTGCTAGACAATGCTATAATCAAGCCTGTATCCTCCACTGCTGGAAAATGCCATAATACAGTCTTCTTTGCCTATTACTGGATGATACCATAAATACCACAGTCTGTATCAAATACTGCTAGACAATGCTAGAATACAAAGTGTATCACCCATCGCTGGATTACACCATATAACAAAGCATGTACCAACTATAACTGGATCTTTATTTTGATATATACACTGTCCCAATCTCTCAATGCTGAACATCCTGCATGACACAATAACTAATACACTGTGCCTATAATAATAATAGTAAGACCCACACAATTATAAAACTCAACTGTATGATGTCAAACTGTACTTATACCAATGTTCTCATGCACAGGGAACTCTATGTTTGTGTGATACTGTTCTTTAACTGAAATGCCCATCTCTTAGCACAGCCTAACTTTATCGGCAAATCATTGTTCTATACATTGTCTTCATGCTGAACCATGTTGCATTAATGAATCGTTATGCAAATTGAAGTCCATGACCGTGATAAAGCAGTCATGGATTCTTTTGACAGCTTTCTCTGGCAGGTATTCAAGATTTTTTTTTTCAGATCATATCTCGACGTATATAAATTTCCTTATGAAAAATGTAAAACTCAAAATGCTATATAATGAAGATTTCATGTTCCTGACAACTAGGATTCAGATGTTTGCCCTGATACTGCATGCTGAGGTCTCCTTACATGCAGTCTGTCACTGCCGCCAAAGTAAGTATCATCAACTGCCTGACCAGTCAGCTGATGTTAACCCAACTGTCATTTCAGGCAGGCTTTCCTTTTTCTCCCAATAAATAATGTGAATTTTATGTTAAACAAGCCTGCTGACAAGCAAGATTAATCTTCACTAGGACTTCAAACTCACTTCAAAGTTTTTCCCACATCTTGCTTTTTTTTTAGGTTTATGCTCTTTAAAGTGCCTCCATTTTTTTTCTCTACTTTTTTTTTTTGTTAAACTTTTTGCAGCTCTTGATGCGTTTTTCTAAAACAGTTGTAGAATTTGTGAAACTACATAATTTCTTTTTAAAATGTTATGTAAACATCAGGGTATGTAAACTGTGTGTTAAGTCCATTCATCATCCAGCAGCTAGCACCATGGAGAGCAGGCTGTAAAAGCGCGGTACACAACTGAAGTACATACGCATACACGAAAAACCACGCCTTTCAATTTAACATCAAACGTCTGGATGCAATTAATACTCCTTAATACTTTACTTCTAAATTAATTTATGACATAACCACAGACTCTGGAATAATGAAAAACTCGAGGGCCTCATGAATGCTGAAATTTCACTTAAATTCTGACAAAATA
Source organism: Acanthopleura granulata (assembly GCA_016165875.1). NCBI lineage: Eukaryota > Metazoa > Mollusca > Polyplacophora > Chitonida > Chitonidae > Acanthopleura > Acanthopleura granulata. The sequence continues at coordinate 31,428,326 of JABBOT010000080.1, read as the reverse complement.
ATGACATGTCACTTCCGAACATGAGCTACTTTGGCATGCGAACTGTGCACAGAATTACAAGCGTATAGAATGAAGGCAGTTTCCACCTGATTGAGCCTGGACCTCCACCCAGAAGGGGTCAGCCTAGTGTACCCTGTGACCCCTGGACCCCAGGGGGGGGGTGGAGGGGGGTCTTCCAGTAACACCCTTCATCAATCAAGACAGGGGAGTTCAGTGGGGAGGGGGTGTCTTCCAGTAACACCCTTCATCAAGCAAGACAGGGGAGCTCACAGCAGGCCAAGCCTGAGCTCTGCAGTGGCCATGAGCACCTCCTTTTAAGTCAGCTGTTACCTGCTGCCACAAGGCCACAATGATATGACTGACATTTGATGGTACTTTCTAGTGCAAAGATCAACATAGACAAGGGGGTGTCGGTCTCAGTGATTTATGGTCTCCGAATACTCCATGTACCTTAAGCGGATAAATGGACAGTTCATAAAGATCGATGAGCGTTTAAACAGGCCCTTGGCAGGCTGACCAGTGAAGCCAAGTTAAAACATGGGCTATATGCATACATATCAATCATACTACTACATCATAACACTTTATCAACACACGTACTTGTGCTAAATTATATGCAACTCTGATCATGCACATGATTTTATTCGATTACCTGATCAGGTTTGCCTGCTATACTCATGAATATTTCACTTACATAGTTTGGTTATGAGTACCACTGAACACATTAGCTATTAATTACAATAGTATTGTATTTAATCTACTATCTTTAATATCGAATTTAATACTGACAAGATCTTGAATGATATTATTAGAGCCAGCTGTGAAGAACCAGAAATAGACATTAATGACTGATTGATACCAAGCTCAGTTGCTACTTTCTTAGAACTAATGCATAGCTACTATTGGTAATGATTTGCCAATCAACAGCAAATCACTGATCTCAAGTAGACACTGAAGATATCGCCTGAACAGACACAGAGAAAGAGACAACTTCCTAAAATAAATGCCAAAAGATATGGGGTGTAATTCATTAAAGTTGGTAAAAATTTTATGGCTAACAATCAATTCTTAGCATTTGCTAAAAATGTAAAACAATGTATAAAAATGTTTCATGGTTTGATACATAGACTGTAAAGTTTCTCATAAAAACTCCAAAATACATTTCACCAAAAACTGCATCTCAAAAAGTTTAAAGCAAAAACAACAATTTCGTTTGAAAAGTCATTTAAGTTAATTTAATATTCTGTATGCACACTGATCATGAACTAGAGATCTATAAAAAAAAACTCAACTTAAAAACAAATCCTACATCTTAAATCTTTACACCTGAAAATGAGTGAATGAAACATGCCCTAACCTTGCTGTAGTCACTATTTGAACTGCAATGCTATTTATGGAACAAACCTAAGCACTCGGATGCATTTTTATAGGAAGCTTAAAGGTTTACAACTGTTAAGGCAGAAAAACAAGATCAGAGAGCAATATCAACATCTGGAAACTAACCCATTCACAGGTGAAGACACTGCAGAAATACACCTTTAACAGGAGAATAAAGAAAATTTTGCACACAAAGAGATCAAAAGGGAGATAGGAGCTGTTTATCTAATCAAAGACTGAATCAGACTGAATAGAGTCATGTCAACAGTAACAGATATTTGTGAAGACTCAGTCTTTTTTGAAACTCACAAAAACACAATACCTTGAGATACCTGTACTTTACATCTGATCAGAATCAACTTAATACAAAGCCCTTCATAGATAACACAAACGAAAACATTTCACAGTTTAGGCTTTTAGATGTTCCTGTACCTAATTAACACATCATGTTGTATACTACTGTCCTAGAAGATGGTCGAAAGACAGATGGATAGACGGCAAACATTTTGGGAGACAGCCGCATTCAACAGCCAATTACAGTCTAATTCTAAAAAAGTACCTATAAATGTCATTCCCATAAAAAGGCATCGAGTCAAAAAAAAACCCAGCAACATCTTAAATTGCCAGAAAGAGTGATTCAATTAGAAGCGAATTGGCAAGAGTGTTGTCTGTGCCGCTAAAGAGCTTTGCCCCGGCCACAGTCTTCCGAGTGCCTCAACCTGGCATCATGTCATGGCCATTGTCTAACGTGATATGCCTCTTCTCTACATCATACCTCACCTGTCACTCACGGCCTCTGCTATCACTTACCGTGAAAAAGGTTGGACTCGTACAGAAAAATTCAAGGCATTTTGTAAGTATTAGAGATCAAAGGAGACTGGCAGAGAAAAAAAACGCCATAACCTAAATGGAAGCTGTTGAGGTCTCCTGTGAAGTGGCCTCTAGGCAAGCCTAGAACTGTGTCAGTGAGTTAGGCCAGCCGAAGGTGAGGCAGACAGCCGCCGTCAAGTGAAGTACAAGCCCCTTACACAACCACACTCAATCCCCACTATCAGGACAGCCAGTCTGTATATACTCTTTCTCGTCCAGTCAGCACAAGTGTTTTGGTAACTACAGCAGAATTGACCTCGCTATGACAAGAAAAGAATGACTGACTTTTCAGATCATTGTTCCGCTACATTTCTCAAGCTCTGGTGTTATGCTTTTGAGGTGTCTACATGTACACAGTACCATGACAGTGATCTCTGTTTCCACATTCCATGTAATGACCAGATATGTCTATACATGCATATTTATGTTCAGTCTCAATGTCATCATATATACCCTGCAGAATACAAAACAATTACACTGCTTCCCAGAAATGCAAATAGAGTTACTGTAATGCTTTCACACCTTGTATTCAATACAAACAGATGCAGCTTGAGACAACTGATTTACACAGGTAAATGAACACAAATGGACAACATATAGCTTTAACAGTTTAGGGTGAAACGGACTTGCATGTCAGAGAGTAGTGCTCGTTTGGTCGAGATTTTAACCTAACCATAAAACATGAAACACGTTGAGTGCAAATGCACACACCTTCTCCAATTGAGCCAGTCGGCATGGAACCAGTTTGTGTTCGCTATTGTACAGTTATCTTTGTTTGAATTATCACCTTGTACGTTCCCTGAGCAATTCTGACAAATTCTGGAATGCTACAGCGAAAGTTCTGCTTTCTACATTCATCCAGATAAATTTGCTACCAATACTGGAAAGAATATATACATTTTTACTAAATTCCATGCTATATGGAAAGTTTACGCTGTTTCCAAAATGCCTTTGAATAAAGAAGATGATACTAAATTTAATCATAATTCATTAACAGTTTATAGGACTACTGCTAATGTTATAATTAGTTGGCCATATCTGTGTACTTTGGTCAGAAAGTGTGCAAGTTTAAAGACCAGACAAGGCCAGTCAGTTCAATGCAAAACTTCAGATCTTTCTAGCCACTTACTTAGCAGATTTCCAGCATTGAGTATCCGGTACAGGATACAGTGTGAGTCTGGCCACTGAATCAATAAAGCTGAGTTTTATGAATTACTTGAGGCCAGCCATGAATGGGCAGGACAAGCCTGATGTCATTGATCTTCCCAAAAGCGTACCCAGTCACTGGTAGGGTGGCGCTAAGGGGCTCTCAATGGCAGTCAGGTAAAGGGGCTGGGGCTGTTAAAGTAACCCCCACCCCACCCCCCACCCAAACACAATACAGGTGTGTAGAGACAAGCTTTGATCTCTGGTTTCAATTGAGCCTGATGTTATCATGGAGGGGTTCCCCTTAACAAGGGCTCAATGGAGTACTACATGGGCAGTCAAGCACAACCTCTGTCTGTGCACAGCACCATTGCATGAACTGCACTGGCATTTACAATCCTCACTTTTGTCCCTGCAGGAACATGTCTTACCCCCAGGGAGCTTTCAATCAGGGGATGATCTGGGGAAGGTAGATCAGCAGTCTGGAGCAAAGTGTACATGTACACTTTGACAATGGGGTTCTTTTCCTATACGACTACCACAGGATAGCTAGCCAGCATGATGGTCCACTGTCATATACAATATCAGCAGATCAAAGGGGGAGGGGGGGGTTCAGATCAAAATGCCATCATCAGAATGTCATTAGTACGTATATACCATTATGGTTGTGATACCAAACTATCGTGTTTCGGTTTTCCCTTTGTGATTTAATGTCACCCTGATGCATCGTATAACCACATGTGATAGGCACTGATAACACAACAACATATCAAAGACAAACTCCACATTTTGTGCATTCTTGCTTCTTCAAAGACTACACAATCGGCTCATAAATGAACAAACATCGACACAAGTACATTGTATTTTCACCACCATGCAATTTCCCATGCGACCACTACAGACAATTACAGGGGGCCACATCAGTAGTAACAGCTCTTGGCTTAACACAACCACAAGTGTCTAGCCCCAGACTTCATATTCTGGTCAGGTGAACCTTCAGAGAACCTAGTGGCGGATTTGAGGGGTATTTTACCTGGTCTGTTGACATCAGTACAGGTAACAAGCTTTGTTGTGACTAATGAGGTGAAGCTGTGTGGGCGGTTGACCCTAAAAGGTCAACCAAAAGATGACAAACTGAACCTTTTTCCCTATTGTGGACACTATCCCAGTATTCGGGAAGAAATACAAGCAGACATCAGTCTCGTAGACATGTAATTACTGCGGATGAATGGAATCGTCTAACAGCGTATGTACCTATGCATGACTCCATCATACTGTCACATGAACACTTTAGCTGCCTTTAGTTTGACAGATGAAGACAAACACCAAAGGAGAAAACTCTTAAGCTTTATTTACAGGAACTCTGCTTAAGCTTCTGAATAGATTTCTGAACATCTTTGAAGCTGTATATTTTCTTCCATCAATATATCAGTGAAATTAGTAAGTCCATTCTTGAGCAGCGTGTTGGACAATAATGAAACAAACTACTCGGCATATGAAACGCCATTTGCTACTGTCTGGATGGATATGAAATGTCAACCTGTGTTCTGACACACTTTACACTGACAAGGTAATTGTTGAAGTCTCATGGAAACAGAATAAAAATAAGAACTGCTTGAGCAGTTCAATTACACAGATATACCTATCTGCTCATTAAACAATTTTCCACATCAACCCCCCAAAATTCCTTGTCAGGCAGCAGTCTTTCTTTAGCTGACATATTCATGTCTCTTTTCTCAACCCAGAATAAATCAAAGTGAAATTAAGGAAATGCCAATGGCTCACTGGCTATACCCACAATTTCATGCTCTCCCACTAAATCTACTTCCCAGGAAGCATGCAGGTTGGATGCAATGAGCCTTGTTGAAACTCAATTTCACGAGGCTTGAATCCATGTAGAAGAGCAGATCTATAATTTTACACTCCCTTGTTATTGGAGGTGACTGCAATGTGGATCACCAATGCCCTGTTTTAATTATACCGATATACCAATCCAGGTTAAATATATGATCACACTGGACAAATGCATCTATGTAATTGTTATTTAATTACTAGAAGCTTAGCTCAACGCACTTATCTTTTTCTTCACATGGATTAGCAAGAAATGTGTAGGACAACCAACAGTTCACTTAAGGAAGTATGGTTTTCATGATGACTTGTCTTACTAACTGGTCTCCTGCTACTGGCGGCCATAAACGCAGAACAAAATAGGTCATCAACTCTACACTCCATGCTCATCTAGGTCAACAGTAAAGTCACAAAACAAGAATTTTGATTAAAGAAGTTCTTTTCCTCTGTTAATGTCTCTTGGTATTCACTATTTTTATTGGTATTCCAGGCAACAAAGAAAGTAATGTACACTCGAGCCATTTCAGCGTAAAACTTCCTCTCGAAGTAAGAGTAAACAGTCCCCCTATTTTTTGACTTATGAGGAATGCCTTTATTTTTAATTCATATTAACCTAATCGGGTACGTTCTGGTGCCCACCTCATAACGCCCACACCAGGTATCAATACACAGACGGACTACACAGCGTATTAACTGCAGGTTAATATGTCACCTGAAGCTACAGAAACTCGACCAAGTCTCAAAGCCATACAATTAAGAGCCAACTGCTACAGGTGCAAAATAACCAATAAGATTTAATATCGCAGGTGCTTGAAAGACGGATAGGCACTTGTTAAGGCTGTATAGAGGACACCTGTAGAGCCAGATTAAGCCCTGGCCTATTGACCAGTTTTTTAATAGAACCTCCTGTAAAATGGACACAGGATTTAGTCTGCTTAAGAGGGGGGGACTATTTCTGTGCTATGGAGTCCCCCGTGAAGATAATCCTATTTTCTGATCATACAAAGTCAGGTGCTATACATGAATACCTGCCTTCCAGCCCTCTGCTGTTGCACACCTTAATCTCACCTGGTTGTACAGGTATTTATCAGCCCCCCCCCCCCACCACCACACACACACACACACACACACTGCTTCAGCACTCTACCAGACAAATTGAGTCACCATCCACACCCTCAACACTGTTACCAAAGAACACAGTTCTAAGTGAACACTGGCTCTCTTCCAGCTTTTAACTATGCAAATCAGGGACACTCTCAATTTCTACTGGTAATTAACCAAGCCCATCTCTGGATCTGGAGAAAGAAATCTATCCAGAAGCAAAGTCATAAAACAGTTATTACAACCTTGTCAAATTTTATGATGTGTGCAGTGGTACAATAAAAATGATAAATGATTTCTTTTTCTCTCAAATTTCATGTTACACAACTAAGAAAGGTGGCTTAATTTCACAATTTAGATGATATCAAGTTACTGTGAGCTAAATCGGAAACAGATTTCAATTAGATATTTTAGAATTAGCACTGTGGCTCAGCTTGTTTATACTGTAATTAGTGTTGATTAGATTAGCACTGATTAGAGCTATGGGAAGCTTATTTAGATGTGTACATCTGGTGAAATTGGCACAAGAATTTATCCATCTGCTTGCTGGAATTTTGACACCAAGATGTGGTTAACACTGTGTTATAAACATGTCAAGGTCTCCTGCCCCACCCCAAGCATCAAACTGCCCCACCCCTCTCTTCCCTAATCTCAGTGTCCAGGTACCAGTAAGCTGTAAGAATGGGTAGTACTGGCTTTCTGGGGCCCCACCCCATGTTCTCTCCACATGGTGAACAGTTACAGCCACTAAAACCATTGAGTATCTCAGGTACTAGTTTTACATGGTCATAAACACAGCGCCATTCGCCACAAGGGAAAACGGACCTCATAAAAAAAGCCTGGTGGCAGGGAAGTCCATGAAACTGCTTAAGGCTAGGATTGATAGCTCAGGCCTGCAGCTTTATTCTCTCTCTGACCCTGTTCATTTATCCCCCAGGCTATCTTTCAAATCTTACCAGTCCCACAAGTCCTGTGAAATCCCCCTTCCCAAACCGCTAGCCAGCGGATTCAGAAGTGCTGGGGTAGAGTCTTACTGACTGCCGCTGGGGTCCACAAGAATAGCAATCCTCAGATTCGGGCCAGTCACAAGCAAACAGCCAGGCGGTAAACTTCAAAGGCCACTGTAACTAAACCTGCGATACTCACCGAAACGGACGACTCCATGTTGAAGTTTGCCAGATTACATTCGGATTTGCTCTTCAGAATCTGATCTTCCAAACTCTTGTCAACGAGGAAACACTCAACTGCAAAAAGGAAATTAGAAAAAAAAAGTAGCAATGCATATTTTAGTTTTCTTCGGGCCATCAAAATTTACAGGGAACATTGGCTAGCTTTTATGCTGTGGACGAATGGGTGACCTGGCACTGATGAATGTATCGAGTTCCAATTACAACGGCTAACGTAATTCTGATACACAGCAATTAATTATACCCAGATCGAACAGTTCTCACAGAAAAACAAAGACGGGTAATATTAATTTAGTCGCTGCATTTCACCGGACCAAGAAAGAAGCTGAAGATAAGCTAACAAATCTGCTAAGGCAATGGATGAAAATGCAAACAAAACTTCACGGTTCAGTGGAGGTAAAATTTGTGATATACTGTCGGGATAATTTTAGGCTCCATTTAAATCTACTCTGTCATTATATCGACCGTATTTTTTCTTCTCCTTCTTTATTTTTTTTTTTTCTTTTTTTAAGTCTCCCCGATGACATTCGTCTCCGTCTGTTTGTATGGATTTGTGTCCTGTACCCAGGCACATCAAAGCGGAAATCGTCCACAGCACACTGCTATTCCAGCCCTCATTCCTCGCTGGCAAATCAAACGAAATTCTATGTAGCAACCCAGGTATGTAAACACAGACGAGCTTAACATGAATCGGCCCGCTCAAAATGCTGGCAGGCTCAAACTCCAGTTTGTCAATACAAGATGACGAGTTTGGCTGAGGAACGAACTGACGGCCCACAGCACGGAGTAGGCCTACACAGTCACAGAGTGAGGTACAGCGCCCATGGCTTGGGGACAGAGCCCCGGGGGTAACCGACCACGTGTGTGTGTGAAGGGGAACAGCTGGGACATGGACTAAAGTCGTAAAGATGGTTAAATTCTTCGGGCATGGGACGGGACACAAGAAGCCATGCACAGCCAAGAGTGTGCTTCGAACGGTGAGACGATCTCTCAGGGGGTACTAATAATGTTAAGCCGGCGCAGGGAAGAGGCCCGTACGTAGCCGATCGTCCCCCAAGACAGCTCTGGTATAACCCCCTACTGAACACGGGAACCGAACTCGTGTAACGTATAACATGCGGTATTCAGTTAGACTGCCCCTACCTGCTGTGTTTCCCCGGGCCTCCGTATTTGCTGTAACCCATGCAAACAGAAGACAACACGAAACATTGAGTTATACAAGCAAAAGAAAAACATGTGACATTCATGTAAAACCAGAGTGGTCAACGAAAGTGAGGTATACAAGATCAAAGGAAAACAAAAGCGATGTCTACTTACAACAACCATTACAGAATATAAGTATAAAACAAAACACAAGCTAGTATAGTCAAGATATATACAAGTGCCTACATGAAGGTAAAAGTAAAAGTAAAACCACAGGAAATGAAGGTGACAGTGAAACTTCAGCTGAATACGAGATGAAATATTGGATCAAGGCGAGGATGCACAGTTACATAGCTCACACTCACAAGAGGGATCTGCGTACCCGCCTCTACTGAAGTCACAACTTACCCTGTTTGCTTTGTAACTTTCCCATCATACGGCAAGACGCCTTACTCCAGTGAAAATCCAGTTATGAAATAACACATATTGAGAAGTACAACTCCATGACTGAAGAGAAACAGACAAGAAAGTTCACGTAAACACCTCTCTAGTCTGAACGTACATCCTACAGCTCGCTAGCTAGTCGGCTAAACTGCCGTCTTTCTATAACACGGGGCGGAGCCTAGAGGCCATTTAGAGGGCCGTTGACTGACAGCTCGGACTAGTCCAACTTCGCGGGGATGAAACGCCGATTGTCATAGCCAATATTTGATTCCATCTCACACTGGGGGCTCCTTGTCCTCTCCTCAGAGAGGAAAGCGGTTAAGGGGAACCGTATTATCGAACAACTGCCATCTACTGGGAGGAATTTCGGGTTACAGCTTCGCTAACGGAATTAGTTCGAGTACCCTCTGGTCCCTGTTTTTATTTCGATACACCGACTCGACCTGCGTAAAAACTTATTTGATTGGTGTATTGTTGTGGTCTTCTTTCATCCTTTTTTTTTCAGCCGACTTGGCTCATTCACAACAAGGGCTCTTTGATCTTGCCGACAGAGTGTTACGTGCTGGGCTTTGTTGTTTCGATTTTAATTTTTCATTGTTCGTGTGACCAGTGGAGGGGTTCAAATGTTACCGTTGGCTATAAACTGGTTCAATTCGCCTGTTATGGGCGACTGTTAGTGTTTTCCAGCTTCTATATAGTGAGTATTTAAACAGCGAAAAACAACATAGGTAGAAAACAGCCTCCGTAGACAGTGGGACTTCTTAACGACTGTTGATTCTACGAATAAGCTTTATTACCGCTTTAAGAGCTTTACGACGCACTTAAAGAAACAATGTGGATTTCGTGAAGCATGTACTAAGGCTGAAGTATAAGTGCTGTATGTAATCTGAACAGGTCCCGATCTTTCTCCAGACCGGCTCCGTGCGGGCTTTTATTGGCCACGGAGTACCGGTTCCGTAGACATAAAGTCTTTTACTTACGAGTTAAGACGCCCGATAAAAACTTTCGGCATAAAGTGGAGATATAAACTTTAGAAAAACAGACTCCATTTTATTGCTAACTCATTCGAAAGAAACGCCCCACTGCATTTTAAAACCGAACCGGCTGCCATTTTGTGTAATTCGGTTAAGATATATTGACAATCATTTTGTATAAGTAGTTTAAGCAAATTACCACATAGGAACAAGATGCCCCAGTAAATGGTGGTCAAGTATTAAGGAACAGCTGAACTTTCCACCTGTTGCCTTTACAACAAGACAAACAGAAACAAATTGTGACACGTATATATATATATATATATATATATATATATATATATATATATATATATATATATATATATATATATATATATGGTAAGATGGTCTGCATAGCCGATGATAACAGTCAGTTCTTCTGCACACTGGGCTTGGCGTTCTGCTAAAGTACCTGTATATTCATAGCTCTTTCTCTTCACAGCGAGTAGTTTCCTGTGGCTTGAAGCATTGAATCAATATACGCTGAATTGCGAAAACAGTCATCTATACATTTATCACTGATAAATGTGTACGTGAATAGAAGCACAGTCGGACTTAAAACGAAAGAAACACTAAAAATGGAGTATATATCAGATGAAAGACCTTCTGTCCTCTAAAACAAATCGATTCTATTTTTTATCAGAACTTTTCAAACCGGCTTTTAAATTCCCGGATTCTGCGCTGGTCTCTTTGGGTCAGGGTGGATATCAGTGATGTCACATTTTCAGTATTTCACGTGAAATATAAAGATACATATATGCTTATTCCAAGGTCCATCGGTAAATGCGATCTGTGTGTGTGAGAGAGGTAAAACCTTGGTGTGACATCACGCTTATAAAATTGCCAGAAAAGAACACCAAAGAATGTAATGTTTCAAATGTATTTTATTCGGTTGAAAAAATAAATCAGCAAATCAATTTATTTTCCTGAGCAGTATGTAATGATCTTTTGTCTGGCGGATGTATACGTGGTGGTAGTGTATAGTGTTACAGGGCGTCTTAGACACGGAGAGACAGGTGCAAGTGCGATCAGAAACTATGGGCTGAGTGGGAAATCGGGAACGATGTTCAGTTATGTCTGGTCTAATGAACTTCAAACCTCTTGTAAAAAACAAAGTAAGCCCTGCATGAGCTGATAACTAATGGTCGACAGCTGTATTGATTTTCCATCCGAGGAATTCACACCCCGCCAAGGTGTGGAGTAACGACTCCGTTTTCCTTCCCACCGGGCAGTCCTGGTGGGGGTCGGCTGGGCTTTGTTCTCCTTGGGTCGATAGCCCTGACATAGGTGAGGTGTTAACTCCACTCCCTGCCAATTCCTGGAGGGAAGGAGCCATACCTCATATGTAGTCAGCTCATGTCGGAAGTTCCCACTATAACACGTCCTGCTTATCACCTTCAGGCCTAATCACCTCGCTTTAATCCTGATATCTGTAGAGTTTTTTGGTTTCTACTTTATTTTCGCCAGGACAAATGAGAGTAGTGTTTTATAACATTTTTGCATAAAAGCACTTTCCTGGTGAAAATGGAAATTTTCGTCTGCCTAAAAAATATCACGCCAAGTCTGTCCCCAAGTGATAAGTTACTTGCTAGCGCCAACAGCCCGAATACATCACGCCATGAAAAAAAAAAGGTGCGTGGATTGGATTTTGACGCGAAAACGTGGGTCATTCATCAAGTATATGACAAGTTTGAATCTTGAATTTCATATCGGCCTTCATATCACCACAAATGGTTAAGGTGCTAATGGTTTCGGGACAGTATCCACGAGCTATCTCTAGTTTTTGAAAAGCACCTGTCAAGTCATAGCTATCTTTCTTGATAAATATATTTACACAAACTTCACTAATTGCTTTTTTCAAAGATTATTTTATTTTACGCTTAAGTTAATTCAAATCACCCTTAAAAGATTATTTCCAAATGGTTCGGTATTGCTGTATTCCAGCCCTCATTAAATTACAAGCCCCAACCTTCAAGTTTTTTATTGCTTCGCCGTTTTACGCTAATTTATCTATTTGTTGCTGGACGTCGTGATCAAAAATTTTTCACTTAAGCTTCTTCATTTTCACTTTGACCTTCACCGTGCGGAGGAAACTGGAATGACCTGCGTAAAGCACCAAGCGTTCACGGGTTAGTAACAAACCGTATGATGTACAGATATGCACACTATATTGGTTGAAGACAACTGGTCTCCAACGAACGGTAAACAGTGCAGAACCGCCTCACGACCGCCGTCTAACGCTTTCCGTCGTGAAGGCCTCAGAACTGTGAGAGCGGGTAAATCCTTCATATTATAGCTTTTAACATCTCATCATTCTATTTAAATCGAGGAGAAAGGTAAATCTGAGTGAAGGTGAAAGGAGTTGTAATATTTGTTGTTCAGAATCTGCAACAATTTAAAGGGTCAACTGCAACACATAACCCATAACCCATGTAGATTCAGATTGTAGTCAAACGTGTTGAATGGGCTGGGCCAGGGGAGACAACCCGAAATGCCTCTATTGATCAATCCCACAGATCCATAGCAGCGAACACACCACTGACGTGTCAGCGCCGAGCCCAAATCAGAGAAGGTGTGAAACTAGATTTTACCCTGGCAAATATGCATGTCGTGTTGGATATCCACAAGGTAAAATAATTCAGCTGCTGCCTTTGATGTGTGCCTCATTTGCATGCCTTTGATGTCGGCGGCACGTTCGCCGCGGATTCATATTCTATCGGTTTTGCCACATGACTGTGAGTTGTGATAACACACAGGGGACACGCGCGACTGTTAAGTGTTAAAATAGGCAAATACGTCAATAAAAACCTACAGAGAGAAAAACATAGCGAGGACTGCATCGAAAATCAAGATCAAAATTGGAAGAGAGTCTTTCATAGTGGTCGGATGACTGGAGGTAGAGAATGCCGTTATTAATCGTTCCCTCGCTCCGGCTCGCCCCATACATTTCCGCCTTTTGTTCTTGGCATGTTACCTCTCTTGAGAACAACAAAAGATCTATCAGCGGTGTTAGATAACCAATAATTTAATTATTGTCAGTTCCACGTCACCAAATCCTAGACACGTGTTCGCCTCGAGCCGAGAGTATGGCGGTCATCGTCGCTACATAGCGCACAAACAGATGAACACATGGCCTTCGGCAAACTGTATTAAATATCACTTTAATGAAAATATTTGATCTGCCCTCGGGATCTAGGAGGCTAACACTGCCAGGGGAGATTTTCTTTACGCAGTTTTTCATCTTCTTTGAGTAATTCTGCGCTACTGTTATAAGATCAGTCAAGACAATATGCTTGGTGGATTGGATTATGACCTTGCATACGTCTGCATCTAACGTTCGAAATATCATAGCGTGCGGACACGGCCATGTTCTGTTACTGTAAAGTTTTAAGTATTTAATAAGAGACGATAGTTCTTGATTTGAACGTGCTCTACATATCATTTTTCAGAAAACATCAGTGAAAATACACAATTAGACAAGCCCAACGACCAGTGTCTAGTAACTTCAATGGGGTAATATTTTCGTTTATTTCCTTGTCTTATCAGAATGACGTCTCCTTGCAGCTGACTAGTCCCGCTGGTTGACATATGAAATGCTGCCTCACTGAAACGACATTCAGCCGCAATATACTATATATCGAATCTCCTCGTCGGTTGACCAATACCTGGCCTATGCTGCGCGCCAAACGAGAAAGTACAAAGCTTAAGTTCTGTCTTAACCCTTATGGGCATTTGACCAGGGTATCTCTGCCCCTGAACATGCCCTATGTGTTCAATTTTTTTTTCTTAAGTATACAAAATATTAAGGTCTTAGGCCTATGCCTGTGCACTTGCATAGGCGTATAGTGTGGATACTTTTCAAAGTTTCCTCTCAAGTATATGAGTTTTCCGCCAGTAAACTTTCCTACAACATTCTTTGACGGGCCATTACTTCCTCATCTATCACATGTCTCCATCAGTTGCACATTTGTATATCGGATCTGTGTTAATTAGACCGCCGTTCCATCAAACGCACGAATCTCTTTGTCAGAGAAACAACTGCGTGTACAATTTCCTTCCCCCAAAATAGACTGAACCCAACAAGCGTATCGTATTCGCTTTGTTCTTATTAAACATATGCTTTTGTCATTTAACATCTTTGCGTGAAGCTCTTTGTAGGAGATCATACGTCTTTTTCAGGTGCTTTTCTCGTCCATTTTCAGCGACATATCTCAGTGACATCGCTACTGTCGCACAACATCCTTGAACGCCCTATAGTTGCATGTTAACTATTCTGTCTCTTGAATGCAACTTCTCGCTATAGTCTTAGTCTATTTCGTTTCATCCATGGATGGATACATATATAATCTGTATGGTAAATGGATCATTACCTTACGTGGCACAACATCCTTGAACGCCCTATAGTTGCATGTTAACTATTCTGTCTCTTGAATGCAACTTCTCGCTATAGTCTTAGTCTATTTCGTTTCATCCATGGATGGATACATATATAATCTGTATGGTAAATGGATCATTACCTTATGTGGGTTTGGCGAAAGTCAATGACTGTCCTCGCTAGTCCAGACGGTATGAGGTGCTAGCGGGTGCGGTAGGTGGTTGGAATCCAGTTCACACAGGCGCAAATACGTCTTCCAGTGAGGAGAAGGGCGGTCTGGGTACAACGGCTCCTCCTTTCAACAGACCATCAAAATAAGTGAAAAGTTAATGAGTTGAATGTCAGTCAAATAAATACATAGCAATGGGGTACTTTTTCAAGAAGAAAATCGAACATACTACCTTGCCTGATTGCCCACTGAAGGTGGACTGGCATGAACAACAGACTACAGAGCTACCCGATTGACCACGTCATACGTGTATCTCCATTCATCCACATATCGACTGTAAACCAACAACGTTCCGCCTGAAAATGCCACTGATAAATGACCCATTTCAATGAATAATTCTAAAATATTACATTCGACTCACCTCTGAGTCAAATAGCACACTCATGTGTTAAGCCCGATGCTGATATGAGTTAGGGCACCAATGAGGCAAATGCCTGACCGTGTCGGTGAATCTTCTAGCGGAGTATATGGTATGTATAAGCACTCTTGCAGTCAAGTAAGTACTGAACGTATAGGATATCTGACGTTAGTAGTTGGCGTGATGATGATTTTGACTTGACCAGGGCAAACAATATCGATCAAGGCCGTCTGAAGTCATTGCAAACTCGGTACCACCTTTCTCAAATGTAAGCGTCTCCATGCAAACTTTGCAATGTGTCTATTTTTGATGTATACTTCTTTGAAAAATGTTATCAATTGTCTTTTGGAATTTGGACTCGCATTGTGGATTTGGAGCTACCTTTTGGATAAAGGGAGAGGAACCGTAAACTGAAGCACACGTAACCATCAGCAGATAGATAATTGAAAACTGCATTTTTCTTTACCTGAGTTAAACGCACTAAAACGGTTTCGCATGTATAATAACCTTTACGCCCAGTATCGACAGCGTATATAGTCAGTGACGTCACATAACTTATATTACGCCTTTTTCGTAAACTCTGAATATAATTGTAGTGACCTGCATGTGTTCATGTAATATGCGTATGAGTCGTACAAGGTTAAAGCTAACCTGATAGTAAATACACGGTTTAGTGCCAGAAAATTGTAAAGCTCATAAAGCTCGCCATATAAACAAGGAAATCATTTAATAGCATTAAATTCATTAAAAAATGAACTACAAAAATAAATATAGGTATCTTCAGATACAGTTTTCTCTTTATACTGTATTCATACTGGTGCATACTTCATTTTGATGGTTTCATTCCACTGAAGATGATTGATTACACACTATACAGCTGTAGTGCCATGGGTATAAATTCTCATAACTGGAATCTTTGACACAGACATGCAGAAATGTGCAAGCAGTTATTTTATGAGAAGAAACAAGTTTTGAGGACCCAGCGTTGCGATGGTCAGAGTGAACTTCTTCGTACGTGATCACAGCTGGTTCAGACTTACACACATGGTACTTGATCACACCTGCTTCAGGCTTACACACATGGTACTTGATCACACCTGGTTCAGGCTTAGACACATGGTACTTGATCACACCTAGTTCAGACTTACACACATGGTACTTGATCACACCTAGTTCAGACTTACACACATGGTACTTGATCACACCTAGTTCAGACTTACACACACGGAACTTGATCACACCTGGTTCAGGATTAGACACATGATACTTGATCACACCTAGTTCAGACTTACACACATGGTACTTGATCACATCTGCTTCAGGCTTACACACATGGTACTTGATCACACCTGGTTCAGACTTACACACATGGAACTTGATCACACCTGCTTCAGGCTTACACACATGGTACTTGATCACACCTGCTTCAGGCTTACACACATGGTACTTGATCACACCTGGTTCAGGATTACACACATGGGACTTGATCACACCTGGTTCAGGATTACACACATGGTACTTGATCACACCTGGTTCAGACTTACACACATGGAACTTGATCACACCTGGTTCAGGCTTACACACATTGAACTTGATCACACCTGCTGCAGGCTTACACACACGGAACTTGATCACACCTGGTTCAGGCTTACACACATTGAACTTGATCACACCTGCTGCAGGCTTACACACACGGAACTTGATCACACCTGGTTCAGACTTACACACATGGTACTTGATAACACCTGCCCCAGGCTTTCACCAGCACAACAAAAAAGCGAACTGAGAAACACTATTTGGTGTGCTTATGTATGTTGATGCAATTACTATATAGCTAGTACTGGTGTTTCGCTATTCCAACAACGTGTTATTCCCAGTCAGTTTTGACATCCATCAAAACCAGTCGAAGCAAACCAATGACTCAACGTAAATGAATATTCAAGGGAGCTGAGTGTTAAAAGATTTGAGCGTTAAATCAGAATTTCAAGTATTTTAACTGTTAAATTAAGTATTTTGGTCCAACTGTACCGAAATTTATTTATTTATGTGTTTGATTGGTGTTTTACGCCGTACTCAAGATTATTTCACAGTTTGAGCCAGAATATATTTTTCTGAGGATGAACAGCTCCTTTTGCGTAAGTACGCAAGTAAAACGGACTATAATTAAAGCTTCATCTTATGTATTATCCCAGCCAAACCGCTGCAAATGCACAATGGCCAAGAGACACACACCATGATGTAAAGTTTTAGCCACTGAGCAGCACAAAAAAATACACCCGTTTTCAGCGGACAGCAGCAGTAACGTGATGTCACGTGCACAGCCACCTATCCTGCAGCCGATACCATATATGCATCTAATGCCTTTTCGACTGTGACCTTAATGGCGTGACTAAATCGTCACGATTTGCCCATCCATCGACCTTATGCGCTGAATTGATGGACCTTGTGATAAATTCGTTGCAACGTTACCAATAAATCCAGGATATCATTGAAATGATATGCCAATACTATAACCTCCTGCGTAGGGTGATCTTCGTTACCCCACCTCCTGCGCTGATGACTTTTGTAACATGCGGTGGTTACTGGTGACTCCTTCACGCCCGGTGCTGACTCTCGTAACCCTACCACGCGCAGTTTTGGCCCTTGTGACCCACCCCTTTGTTACTAATACCCTGTCACCTGTACTTTAGACTAGTTACCCAACCGCCAGCTAGCGGACTGACGAAGGCTCCGCTGAATGAGCAGATGGAGGGACCTCCGTCGGTTAGCGCGCTAGCGCAGAGCAATGACCCAGAAAGCCTCCCACCAATGCGGTCGCTGTGAGCTCAAGTCCAGCTCATACTGGCTTCCTCTCCGGTCGTACCTGGGAAGGTTTGCATGCAACGGGTTTTCTCCGGGCTCTGCCCGGTTTCCTCCCACCATAATGCCAGCCGCCGTCGTATAAGTGAAATATTCTTGAGTACGGCGTACAACACCAATCAAATAAATAAATAATAAATAAGTATTAGCAGATGGTAAGGACTCTAAGCGAGATGTCGATATATATGATCCTTACTTACCTTATAGTAAGGCGTCAGTCTTCCGTATAGCACAGCTCAGGTTGTTCAAGCAAATCCCTCGGCGAACCGAAACTGCAAAACATTTGGAGGGCATCGCTGGCTTTACGGCTTACTAAACCTATCTTCGGCTATTTACCTTCAGTATTCGTTTACAACCCGATTGAGATCTTTGACATCAAAGCAGACTGGCTTAATTAAGCCTTTCTAGATGCGTCAAATAAATAAAATATGTCAAAGACACTGACCGTTGTCTGTTGATCAGATCGATCGTATCTGCTAGACCTAAAGATAAAGTTTAGACGAACAGAGACTTCAAAGGTCGAACAGATCAATAATTACTATCGCAGATATATTGTTTTGAAATATTTATCTGCCTTGACCTTTCATTGATCTCAATTGACTTTGCACTAATTAGTCTCTAATTAGAAAAAATTCGGCTCTCTATCGCCAAGTACCACACTGCCTGTCTTCGTCAAACCGTCCATCTGGCGTCTCGCTGCTGAAGGAAAGAAAAAAAACACACCCGTAACTTTTGAAATTGGTTGATGTAAAAGGATCGCCTTTTGATGTGTCAGAACAAACTGATGAAACATTTTTATGTGATTACGAGCGGAATCATGTTCAACATGCGCACGTAAGCGCCAGAAATGAGGCGAAAGGAACTGTTCTTGTTTACGGTGATATCTGTAGGAGTCGGCAAGGCAAGACTCGTCTTAATGGCAGTAATATAAAAATGGTAGCGGAAAATGCTTTTAATCTTGAAATGTTTGTAACCATAAAGTGAACACTGTGAATATCTGTTGATCAGTTTAGTGCCAGTTAAAGCCGAAATCTGGCATGTGGACTGTGGACTTTTGGCTGGTGCTGATGTGCACAGGCGATAACAGCAGCCTACATTAACTGCTAGAGCTGATTGCCCCACAAAGAGAATATCGGCTTTGATCTCGACTAATATTCATGTACTAAGATTATACTTCAAACGCCAGGTTTGCGTCCTCCCCAACTACGCTATCTAATGCTTCTCTTAGCTTCCGGAACCATATGAATAGTAATATTCGTGGATCATTTGAACAGTGTGATGCCCCCTGCCCGACATCAAAGCCATATTGAACAGACTAGGATAATGCAGTTTCCCGCATTTCAAAGGCTCGATAAAACTTATTGTCCCTTTGGCGGCATTGCTTTCTAACGTGCAATCCAGGCAAGTAACTTTGACATTGGAAACATCAAATGTCTACCTTGGATTACAAAGGCGTTTTGACTATAACGAGCTTATTTACACACTAACTTGACGCTAGAAGATCTTGTCATCTCCATTGTCTCGCAGATAAATCGCGTCCTCTTCAGAACTCTTCCTCTGTTCTCCACAATCTTCTTCCTCTCAAAACAGCTCGTTTGACATTTGTTTGATCAGCTCCTCTTTTGGTCCAAACATCATTCGACTGATTGATCTTATTGATTTCCCTGAAATCTGCTACAGACTGCCTTTTGTCCAATTCCACGTCCCAATAGTATTGTTTTTCTAATAGCGCTGATTCGATTTAAAGGCTAATAGAAATGCATATTTGTATGGGGACTTGCTTTTTCACTTCATCTGCAGAATTCAACAGAGCTGTTTTGGATTTGCAAATTGCCTCTGAAAATCAATTTTCAAGAAGAACCATATTTATAACAGGTATGGCTCTCAGTGCGAAGGTCTACGTGTGCTTAGACTCATTGTTGCCCGCAGACAAACTTGTGACAGCATCGACGCCTTCTCCACACGCTGGCCACCTCTCACAATTGGCCTCTCCTAGTGTGTTAGCATCTATCAAGTGTATTCATCTAGTTTGTCGGCTGGCGGAAGCCGGTCAAGGTACCTGATTAGGATACCTGTAATGGTTCCCCTGACGAGCAGGTGGTTGCCCAACTAAGTGCTGTGTCCACCTAGCACCGGAAGTAACCCTAAAGCGAAGCGGGGACGCATGGAGTCAATCGCCTTTGGACGGTCTTCCTAGAAGTTTGTAGCTGTGAAACAGAAACGGTCAAATTACCCAGCTGGAAGCCAAGTCCATCGTTTATCATCAGGGTCCAGTTGGCTGTCATTAGAGGTGTCTGACAAAAGGCTGGTCACTGTTACCCTCTCAGGTGCGAAGGGGATGAGAGGCTAATTGAACAGGTTTTGTGGTCAGGTGAGCAGATGCCCTGGACTAAGAGCCGGACACCGCCTTCCTGGCATTACAGGCCTTCTATTTCCGGAAAATTGGCCATTGCAACAAATACTCCATTACACATAAAAACTTGACGAGATGAAAGCTCCCCTGCCAACCCACACGATCTCCAGTGCCAACCCCTCTCCATAGGAACCCTTTTACCTAACACTTGCACAACTGTTATCAGCTTTGATGAGAATCCTCCTTAACTGACTACTCCTGAAAGCGCTAGCATAATATTAGCAACAAGATTGAGGTAGGAAACGAAATGGTGTGATTCTTGCTTGGTAGTGTCAGGGTAGTCAATATTAAACGAAATGGTGTGATTTCTGCTTGGTAGTATCACCGTAGTCAATATTAAACGAAATGGTGCGATTCCTGCTTGGTAGTGTCAGGGTAGCCAATATTAAACCCCGCGGTTCAATGGTTGAACATATAGAAAACTTTCTCCTTTGTCCAATATTTATTGTATCAACTTTAGAAAGAAAATATTATGGATATAAGTTTAAATTCTAATAAACCAAAATTGCCAGCTGAAGTGTTGTGAGGTGAAAATAAAAAGGCGTGCGTAAAAATGAATGTCAATTAACCTCGGTGTGTGACTATCACAAAAATGAAGCGTCTCCCGGAAGGTTGCACCGTGAACAGGCGTACATGTACATCTGGGGTGTGACGCCATGGAAAATGCGCCTTATAGAACCTAGCCTATTCTTACCATGTCAAGGAACAGGGTAAATTCACTCTGATGAGCCCCGTCCATCCCGGCTAAAATATATATTTCATTTCAAGTCAAGGAGTGTTAGCAATCGCCAACCATAATGGACTGCCCACGCCAATAATACTAGCAGATGAATGCAATTTACAACAAAAAGAAGTAGATTCAGAAAATGCAGATACTACCTATAACCATGAACCATGCCTTGTAGTTGTTAATCAAAATTCTGTACCTAACATACCATTTATTTGGAATAGTATCAGATACACGATTTGTATCAATTGCAATTCCTAGACACAACTGATATCTGCTATCGCAGGATTTGAGATAGATGTTACCGATGGGGAGTTCAAGCAAATCAATGAAAACCAAAACATTCCATGAATGGCAGCAATTCTATCTAGGCGAATTGAAGAAGGCTTTGTTGCTTTTGATGCTAGTCACATGTTTTAGCAAGCAATATAGCAGTACGGACGGTTTACAAATCCGCGATAGACATGTCTCTATACGGTATGTGAAAATGAGCTTCGCATTCTTCAGTGAGATATATAGAAGTCCTATACAGCTGACACCGGATTTGTTTTTGTAATATTGTACCGTTTCCAAATGACTAAACATTTTACAGAGCGTTCATTAAGATATTTAATACGAGTAAGTTTATTCTTGATCGCACAATAAAGCCTGCTTTGTGTATGTGCATTTATGCATTTTTTAACTAAGTTGACCTAAATGGTCTTGACCTGAACTTACATTAAATTTGCATTTCTTTTAGGCAAGTTTGGATGGTTTACCTTAGTTGTTGCAAAAGTGTACGTCGTCATGAATAAGGTGACGTTGCGGTATTTGTTGCTTTCATGTCTAACTTCTATTAAATATCTAAGTAAATGCTTCAAAACATGAGCATTCAGTGTATTGTGGCGGCGTAATTTGGACAGTCACGTTCTGCTTCGACCCGGCTCGGTTATCTCCTATGATGTCAATTACACTTGTCAGTCTTATATATTAACGTATTGTCCATTAAGTGGTAGCTGAGTCCGTCAAGAACAGCAGACCAGAAGTGTGCCCTCGCCTTCGGGTCTTACACTGGTTGTTAAATGTTGGAGGCCGTCTTGGGAGAAAGTGTCGAGAAGTGAGTTGATAATAATTGGTAACATTTGTCATTCTAATCAGCACGCTTGGCTTCACAGAGACATGGCCTGTCAGCTATTCCTGTGTCATCTTTGTTGGTTATACACAGTGCGTACACAAATGGCTTCTTCCAATTAAAACTGTTAAACGATGAAAAGGTCGGAACTTTTCAAGCAACCTTGATCGAAACAGCTCTTATCTCTTCTCGTTTTAGGATTTATTATATTTTCATGCTGAATCTACTTCCGGTAAACCTCCCCATTTCTTTGTATTTATTTGATTGCTTTTGTACGCCATATTCAAGACTAGATCCATTTCCAGTTTCCAATGCTCTCATTCTTCCTGAGGCTTTCGTGACAATAATCAGGCGATGGCGCTTGCAGAACTGTTTGCACTTTCTCTTATTCCTTGGGGACGATTGGGGTCATGAAAATGGTACACGTATATACGTTAAGTGGAAATGTTCCTTAATGACCTCCCTACTGCCGGTGGATAATTTACACTGGACTCTTCGGTTTCCTCCAATCAAGAAAATGACCTCAATCCCATAAGCGAAAAGTTCTTGAGTACATCGTTAAGCAACAATTATTAAATAAATATATGAATAAAAAATAAATAAAACAGTGTGTTGAGGGATCAAAATATTTTCCATTCGCCATCGCTATTACCTGTGTGAAAAAGATTAAGAATATCTTTGCGTCTTCTTTAAAATTTCCATTCTTATTGTCGTCAGATCTTTGGATGATGAAGACAGTTAAAGCGCACTGCGTGAGGTTGTCAACAACTGCATGCCAGGCCCATGAGTTCGCGTGCTGGATTCCTGCTCTCGCTTTGGGTTAGGCCTCCTAATAAGTAGGTTTGCCAGTTACCGGACCTAGGGTTATCTTGGACATTGTCTTCCTCCACCCATAAACCCCTAACTCCGTTCTATAAGTAAAACCGTTGTCAGCAGGGGGTTAAACACCAATCAAAGTAAATTATTTTTCGATACCACTGATAGAGCCATGGAAAACCCAAAGTAGGTAAGCGGTCTGCTTTTGCCATCTATGGGTTTAAGCCGTCCTATAACATACATTGTTACATTGTATTGGTTTAACTCCCATGGCAGCATATTATGTACTGGCGTTTATGTTAGGCCCTAGCACGTTGAGTGTGTACTCCTCTTGTGAAGACGTAATGGAAGCACCGATATTGACACTCTTGAGGTGTATTTGTGCGTAAGCTGTCACGACAGGGCTTATCGTAACATACTATAAAGATTGAAATATGTTTGTTCAAATTGTCTGAATGAATTCGTCTGAAATGCCCTTTGTCTCAAACGCAGATCAAATAGCCTGTAAATCGTCTTGGTCGGTCCACCTTATTTTATTAAGACACACACTGTCTCGATGTCTGGTTGGATAGAAATACCGTCCTGTTTCTACTGGCTTCGCCCTGCCGCGATCGGTGTTTCCTACATTGTTAGCACTTAATTAATTGCGGCTTAAGGATTACTTGACGAAAGGGGTCCGGGGGCTCCTGTATGGCGGGCCGGGTCAAAGCTAATGAACAAGGCAACATCAAACAACTATACCGCGGCACCGCCTTCCACCGCAATTATCTCACCCCAGCCTATCCTTTGGAAACTGTTGCCCAGCTGAATATTGAAATAATTCGTAATCGGATTTCATCGTCTGATTTCCTGACATAAAGTCCAACTATATCTCCAGTTCATGTTGCAACCAGGTTTGTAATTATCCTATTTGGGGATAGGGTTTGATCAATAGCACCAGCAAACCATGTGCCCTATGACGCATCCGAATTCAACGTGATTTATGTTCACATATTACCTTCCATGCACTCAGAAGAAAAATATCCACAGATGCTCAAAAAATACGTATGTCTACCAAAACGATCGATCAACTAATGTAAGTCTTCATGCCACAACAGGCTTATTCGACGGTGAAAAATTGATTCTTACATCTGCCGGTGGCTGGGCCTAAAATTTGACGAGAATTAGCAGTTAAAATATATGAAAGAGAATTGGACTGGTGGGCAAAACGCAAAACAATATCGTTACACAATAAACGCGTATTTCGCGTTCATATTTGACAGCCTATTAATCAGATGTTAATCGGCATATTTCCCTCTGGCCGACTGTTGCTTTGAAGTCTAGAGCAATTGTTTAAATTTTTCATTTCAGTATTATGATAGATTGAACTTTAAAATCGTCTTGTTTTCATTTAGTGATACACAATACTGCTGTATAATTGTTGCAGTTTGCATTGTAGCACAAATCCTGAAAGTAGGAATTGTTTCGTGAAAAGTCTGTGCGAGATTTGAATGCAAAAAGTCTAGCAATAAATATTACAGCAGAATGGCGATTCTAGTCTTTCTGTTTCCCTTCACGTGTAATGCGTGACAAAATTCCAGTATCCACTTATCCAGCAAACCATGTGCGCTCTGTATTTTGGCCATCTGTATGTTTGAACTTCTCATGTAAGCTGGTTAAAATAAAAACTACTCGGAAATGAGACGGGGACAGGTGCACATATATCGGTAAAAACTGACGACAGATCGGCCCAACCATAATTAACCCCAGATAGCCCGGGGGCCAACCTACAGATTGACGTTCCATGTGTTGGG
The DNA here is from genome assembly GCA_016165875.1 of Acanthopleura granulata. Classification (NCBI taxonomy): domain Eukaryota; kingdom Metazoa; phylum Mollusca; class Polyplacophora; order Chitonida; family Chitonidae; genus Acanthopleura; species Acanthopleura granulata. The sequence goes on along the minus strand of JABBOT010000080.1, from coordinate 31,403,513 downwards.
ACTTGTATCAGCTACAACACTAATGGCTTAATATGGTCCGCGACGTGGCTTCAAAGAGAATACAAAGATAGCTTCAGAGGTAGCCTATCGCTACATGAAAAGACATGTTACACAAATAAGAACAAAAGACTTCAAAAGCCGGAAAACGTCATGGTTAATATGTAATGGCCTATTATTGACACAAAATGACTTACAGAAGGCGTGTGGAGAGCTGATGAGTCTGCGGCTGTCTAGTTTACAATGGCCAGAAGAGCTAGCGCGATCTAACTGTGGACATATCTATATATCGCTGTACTGAAACTGGCTAATGACAACGTCGTAGTTAACGCCGCGCAAGATGAACACATGAATGGGGAATCTTTCCTGCCTGAAGTAATTGGGGCTAAAGCTGTGGCCTATTGTTCATTTTTGCTTTTTCGCTGACGATTTCTGAGCAAATTGGTACCATAGTGCTCATTTGATATATAAAAGCGGTCAATCCAGCTCGAGCCCGAGCGGTCATTGCGCAGGAAAAATTGTTCCTCTGAATGATAATTGTTGATCAAAGATACAAGTTAATGTTTGACCTCGCATACTGAGGACTTCAGTTACAGTCGAGGATCTATGTATTGGTCAGCCACGCAGACTAGACTGGCTTCATCGGAATTCGCTGTCTAGCAAGGATCGTGATCCGACTTATGGGAACACGGCGCAAAGTGTCACGGCTTAGACAGAGTTAAGTGATAAATGTCAGGTATGGCCGAAGACTTAAGTCACTGTCACCTTAGATGGACATCAACACGGGGATCTTGTTCTCACGTCACGACCATTTAACCTCACGTATTACGCGGGTTGACTGGAAAGGGGTCAGCAGCACAAAATATTTTCAGGAACTTAATTCAATCCTTATCCCGATATAGGTTATCTCGGTGATCCAAAGAAATTGTGCACAAAATGAATTTGTGGAATGAATGTTTATGGCCTTTCGCTTGGGCGGTTGTTTATCGATGGCATAGATGATTCCACGAGGTCACACCATAATGGAATCGCGACCGAAGTGCGCCAACTCGTTGAACCTGAAATCGCTTCAACTGTAATATTCTGTAAATAAAAAAAACCCACAGCATGAGGACGAAAAACTAGATCAGCGGTGACAGTGTGATAGTTGGCAACATTTCACTCGTAAAAGATGAAATTCGGCCTCTTGTAAATTTACCTCAGTACTGGTTTTTTGTTCTACAAATCGAACAACTTACACCCCCCAACACCGTCGCTTACGCATACGTAAGGGGAAAATATGCCGTGACGTTAATTGCAGTTTATTGGAGGTCACAGGTCTAGAATCACTCAAAATGCCATGTTTTCATCGCATGTGGTAAACAATCACATGAAAACAATGCAAAAGAACCTGGTGTATACAAGGTTTGATTGTTGTGAGTCAAATACTCTAAGCTGATTCAAACAGCCAGAAAAGTGAGACAAGTAAACTGTACTGACTACTGAATGACTTGGCTAAAAGTGCTTGGTGCGTTGGACAATAATTTTGAAATGCAGTCATCCGAGCTGGTCATCTGTAACTCAGACCGACTTGGTGCTTTTCACTTTTTATCCTGTTGTTGTGGGTTTGCCGGGACAAACCCATAATGCTGGCGGCCGTAAGATAAGTGAAATATTCGTGAGGACAGCGTAAACACTCAACCAACGTCAAGTAAATAACTAAACTGATACTTAGATCTGAGAGCATCAAATACGAGAACTGTTTCGCAAAACGGGATTTATAGTGCTAGTGGAGTGTAGGTTGCTACTCTTCAAGCATTCACATGAACAGTTAGAAAGCGTATAACTGGGATAAATGGTACGACGCCATATTCAGCCTCTGACAACTGTCACACTGTTGTCGCTGTTCTGGTTTTGCTCTGCATACTGTATTTTTTCATATTATAGAAAGCTATCCTCAATACCCGAAAGTTGCATGCAATAAATTTAGTAGGTCTGTAATTCCTATCACTTACTTGAACTGTTGTTTCACAGTCACCTTTCATTGGATAAATTTTACTTCGCGCGAGACCGAAAATCTCCGGTGGCATGTGTAGCCGAAAAATGGCTATGTTTGACCTCCACTCTAGGTCTCCAGCAGTCAAAAAGGGGTTAAGGGTAACCATGTTTTATGCCTCCAGCTAGCTCAGTGGTGCTCCCCTAAAATTGTGCCCCCCCCCCCCCCCACCAAAGTCCTTCTACATATCAGGTATAACTGAAGAAATTTAGGTTCGTAAGGAATAAATTGGTTCGAAACATAGATATTTTGAGACACAATCGCCTCAGCATGTGCTATGGATTACGGACGCACCTGTGCTAATTTTATCAGACACAAACCTTGCCAAGTGTGTCTCAAGTGCGTGGTGCTTGCGTTTGATGTTCTCAGGGCCCATTGGCAACATAACATGAAAAAGGGCGGTGAATCTGACTGAACTAACCAGAATGATAACAATTTTACTCATTGAAAGATTTTTTTTATATGAAATACCTACATGGAAAAGAATCCATCTCTGAGTTCACTGCTAGTATTATTTACCCGTTTCTGAAAATTTTGATGAACAATTTTTCAGACGAGAGAAGATGTGCATTTCTTTCTGTACTTGTGCGTGAAGCTCTGTGATGAGGCTGAATGGCGTGTTCTGTATAAATTATGCCACAAGATCCAAGGGTAGATTTTTTTGCCAGCAGTCCTTTGTGTTTGTTTGTTGTATGCAGATTGAAGGAAACCACGGTTCTCGTTTGCATAGTGGATACAGAGCTATATGAGACGGCATCAAAGAGAATATAGATACTGGTGTAAGAGAAAAAATATGATTCCATGGAGAACTATCATTCTCAGAGCTTCACAAAGGACTTCAAAAGCTGGAAACAGACGCAATAAATGTATAATGTACCTAATACAGAGATGGAAAAAGGGACTGTAAATGTAAGGCCGACTTTTCCTAATGAGTTGAGACGGCAGGCATCGCGTCGGCTTCACATCGGCTACTGGCCTCTCCATTCTCACCTCTATACGATCTTCGGGTGAAACGTGACAGGTCCGTCAGCCAACACCGTGTGATCCCGTGGAGAAGATGATTGGCTGATCATTTGTACAGAAAACCGAACATAGGTGGTCGAGGAAAACCTGATTCAATACTTGACAGCTATTGAGCGGATAAAAGAACTTCGTCTGAAAAGTCAGCTTAGACAGAAGTTGGTTAACTGGGCCGGCTTTTCTAAATCTTCGATCACTGATTTATGAATGTTTAACAGATTAGCTCTGTACGTCATTCTAGAGTACAGACATCTCATAGATGTATAAAAGTGTATAATATGCGTAAATTAAATTGTATTTAAATCTTCGTCTTTGTGGCTCAGTGGCTCACGACATCACTCTTGATGGAAAGGACTGTGTTTCTAAAGTCACGGGCACTGGTCTGGTTCACGAATCACGAATCAGACCTCCTTCATATAATGGAAGTGGTATTCAATCTGGCCCAAAATTGAAAAGAAATAAAAATCTAAGGTCTGTTTTACGATGCAGTCGCAAATTACACCTGGTGTACCTTTCGTAACAGCAAGTAATGAAGAAATACGCCACCATGGTAAATGAGCTTGGCGTAAAGCGTTGTGACATCTTGGTAAAACGTGTTCCAGATATCCACAGGACTTGTAGATTGAATTTAACACCTACTTCTGCTTTTTACAAGGCATGCAAGGTAGATATCTTTTCGGGGTCTTTCACGGTTGTACTTTGGGTTTGGCATACCAGATCAGATTTTTTTCGAAAAAAGCAGGTCATCGGCCACTAGTCAATCAAGATATGTTTCATCCTAAGGGGCTGCTAACCTTTGGTCAGTTGGCCATTAGTTCGATTAGATCTTACGTCTTTCAGTGTACATTGTCCTGATGATACGTCTGTTGGAACTGTACCAGCTCCAGACATGCCCTGTTTCTGGCCGTGTGAGGTATATATAATCTAATTAGATCTCGCCAGCTCTAGGTTTCGGCATTGTCTTCCGATATACAGAACCAGAGACGTCTAATTCGGTTTTCTTTTCATGCAATATCAGACTACATCTGGATGTGATGTAAACTCTTAAACTCGACCACAGATTGAACAAAAAGTTTTATCCGGAAGACAAAATTTACTAGATGAATAATATCTATATATTAACTATGCACGAGAAGCCCTGGACGGCATCGCCTCAGACAATGTGTCGTTGGCCAATCGCGCGTTCGGGATCTAACTATTTCGTTTGCTGGTTAGTTCAAGATGTTTCTTACCTACGCGGTAAGTTTTTCACGCACGTGAGAATTGCAAATGGTTTCCTCCAGTCATCACCCAGATAAGACTGTCGTGAAAGGGTAATATTCTTGAGTGCACCGTAAAACCCCTAAATACACAAGTAAGCAAACACGCGTGTACTGTCACGCACATTGCAAAGATAGTTTAAGAATAATCTAATCATTTTCACACGGTTATACATTTCTTAAGCATAAAACTTTGTTTAAGACATAAATGAAGTCATTTATTTATGCACTAAAAACAAAGCTGGTCTCATGGACGTACCTTGTGGAACGCCCGGTAAGGAAATAAATGTCTACATGTAAAACCAGATTCTTTAGGTACGGTTTGTCTCTGACAACTAAGTTTTCGTCCCCAATTTTTAATTGTTGAGAATAATATGGAAGAGTTCTGAGGCCAAGACATTAGTTATTTTCACACATCTTACCGTTTTCTCTTTATTTGTTAAAATGTCGACTAAATTACCACATAAAAATTTCAAAGCATCCACAATGGCCGATTAGGCCTTTTGATCCTTCATCCAACGAGGCTCCCTCACATAGACAGCACACTTAGTTGTCTGATGAACATCAGCTAAACATTATCAATGAAATGACTTTCTCGCTGTAAAGTGTGATGACGCAAATATCGACCACATTAGCATTTCACATATCAAAACTACTTCCAGAAAATGTCTAGTTTGACCAGAAGCGTCCAGTTTCACGTTGCTTGCCCATTTCACGGACGAGAGACAGCTTCTTAATTGGCATATTAAGAGTTTTGCTCAGACCTAAATTCGCAGAGGATTAAAGATTTGTTTCTGAGAGCTAATTCTGTTTTCTGACTTCTGAACTATTTCCTTCGGGCCAGCATGCCGAATGAAAGAACTTGGAAAACACTGACAGTCCAAGCTGCCCCCCCCCCCATAACATGTCCGAGTTAAATCTCCCATGACAATTGTTTTCAGAGGCCCTATCCGTTCGATACCACATCATTCAAGTCCGTGTGTGACTCACCAAAGGTCCCAAAGGTCCCTCTCATGCACCTTTATAACCTTTATAACATTCACTGGTCCATATTTCCTCTCACCTTCCACAGTATATCTTCACTCGCGAACGTTTCCTCTCATCCACCAGAGTAATCCTTCACTCGCCTAGGTTTAATATCACAGACAAGAGTATTGCTTCATATGCAAAATTCCCTTCTATAACACACCACACTGCCCTTTAACTAACTAGACTTTCCCATCTACGGCAGATAACCCATTCACTGACTGGGAGTGTGAAAGGACCATATGCCTTTTGAAGAAAAGTGCTTTACGTATGAGACAATTCTCTTCAATGGATCAGACATGTTTGTACACCATTTACGACAGTTTTTTCCAACGCACGGTGGTTTATTTTCATGGCAGTCCATATACCTCTGTGGAAGATTGACGTACACTATGCCCTTTTGCAGACTGCTTGAGAAATGTCGAAAACGGATTTACCGCTTTTCCTGACAATAAAACCTGAGACTTTGCTGTGTAAACTTACATGATTGTCATGGCTGATGTGGTCAGCAGCTGTTGTTGGTAGTCTATATGTAACTGTTTAAAGTGTTTTGACGAACATGTGTCGTGAACATCAACTCTTTATCAATGTAGTGAAATGAAACATTTAAAAACCCTTTAAACTTAATGGATACGGCACAAATGTTGCTGTGGGTCTTGTGTCAAATCAAAGCTTTTAATCTTAAAATGAACGCACACTAAAATGTATGACTAGAGGCGATGGAAACATGTTCCAGTATGCAGTGTACAAAACATGTCGTACAGCCCACCAAACCGAACTTATTAGAGCGTTTTCAATAAATAAAACAGAATGGTATAAAGCTTGGCTCAAATGTTACCCGGTCAGTTGCCGTGGAATATAGTTAACAATGCATGGCCCAGAAGATGGCTTGCTTAGGCATTGAGACATCAAAGAGACCACTGTCGTTTGATTCACTGCTGCTGTAGGCTACCCGTCTTTCAGGGGTCAGCCCGCAAATATCCGCGGCTTGAAGTTACACGACAGCTCATCTAATAGCTTCCCACTTAAATTAGGAAATTTGAGACCGGAACAGAGAAATTAATTGATAATATTCCAAGCTACAAAAACATCAAAGGAACCCGAAACTATTCTGAAAATATATGAAATATCAGGTAGCGATATATGAGCGATAAACAATAGCGTAATGGAAAAAGGAGATCATTAGGGTTTTGAGCAAGGTGATTGGTCCCATACAGTCTTGTCTCTATTAGTTATTAAGCTCTAAATGTCCGCATTTTGCCATCTAGAGTTTCAATCACCGGCGTTGCCACGTGACGCCTGTCACACCTAACTGTCACGCTGCATGATCACAGACGCAGATGCCAGTTGGATGTCAAGGCGCGTCGCTATATGACATGCCGCTCTGCCAGTTCCCAATTCGATGGGCAGGAAATTTTGCTAAAACTGAGATCGCTCGATAAAACCCATCGCTGGTGGCGTTGTAGTGATTCGAGGACAAGAAGACGTGTCAGCGGTGTTCATCCAGGGCTATTGTCAGACAGTAATACAGCTAATGGGCGCCCTGTAATGAAACACCACTGATTAATTATGTATCTGCCATGGAAACAGGTTCAGCACCATCACCAAAGTAAATGGTGCAACTGAAGCGGCTGATTAGATTGCTACTCTTGAGGAACAACGCTTTTTGCAGTGTGATAGAGCTGAATGGATACACAAATTAACACATTTACGTGGGAAGAGCCATTTCATGGGAGACCTATATGTATCAATTAAATTTGAACTCAAAAGGGGTTAGATAGGCCAACCGCTCACCAAGATGTAAAACTGATTCGTGACAATTAAAAACAAATTTCTAACTAATTTGAACTCAAACGGGGTTAGATAGGCCAACCGTTCACCAAGATGTAAAACTGATTCGTGACAATTAAAAACAAATTTCTAACTGAACATAGAAATGCTAATATAAAGTAAAATAAAGGCCTCGATGGCTTTTTTATATCGCCCGGTTTTAATGCGCCCATAATTGTGTATCAGTTTTTTTCTACCCGAGGAATTTAATCTCACATTTGGCTACTTTCTTTGTAGTGATCTCCATAACCAACTCTCACGTTAAGTATCCTCTGGCCTAACCGCAGTAGACTCTGTAGAGAGACAAACGGTAATATTGACGGACAATCCCTGTGAGGTGGAGCATCTCGATGTAGTCTGGGAGCAGTCGCCTTTCTGTCACACTCTTCGTGGAGTGTCATTGTTGGCTTTGCTCAAAGACAAAACCTCCGAGTGACATTTAGTATCGCTTCGTCTTGGAGCATATCCTCTTCGTCAACTCTTGTCACCTGAAGATTGTCACCTGCATTAGCAGATCCATTACTTACCATCTAACTGTCAATGGCCAAACCATTCAGCTGGTCAGGTGGCACGCGTGTGGTCGTGTAACTTGTGTATTGTCTCCTGACAGAAAACCACTCGTGTTTAATGGCATGCTGTTAGTAGCTATTCCTTAATACAAAACTCAGAATAATGGGCCATTTTCCAATCAGTGGCTAATCATCACCTTGGTGGACTTGAAGGAGGGATTGACCACGGCATCTTTTTAAAGTGCTTGAATCTATTAACAACGACAATGTGGAACATTGTAAATTTAACTGGAATAACTTCGCCCATTTTATTCCATAATGGTGAGATACCGTGCTACAGGTACGCCGTCGAACCACCTGCAATTTTCTTAAATAGCTCTTGTCGCAGAAATGGCCATTACTCTAATGGAGACACTAAAGAAGAAACTGAAGACAGCTGAACGCTACACTCCACATACATACTGAAAGTATAACCTGAAGGGCAGTTACACGTACAGTGAAGCACGGCCATTTGTTTCCATTTAACTGATAAAGTGATCTAATATTTATATTTACCGATTCACATCGACAGCTTTTACATCACAGTTTTGCATGTGGGCAGTTTTTTAGGACACGGTTCGGTTGGCCGACAAATCGGTTGATTTTGTTAGAGACACATGTCTATGACTATCTGCTTCTCAAGAAAACTCCCCTAGTAGGCTCCTTTGTCGTGTTTCCACAGGGGATAGAACGAATTGTGCTGAATCGGGTTAAAATCTACTCAATTGCGGTTGATTTAATCTTGGCCAAACGCTATCATGTGACCGCCCGCCAATCTGCTTAATGGTAAAGCTATGAAACCCGCTGACTTTTTTCGGTCTTGTGCGAAAGAGCACAAGATGGTGGAAATACCTCTTTAAAGGTAATCTGGCGAGGAAGGGCAACTTCTATCCTTGCCTAGCCAACATTTGAGCCAGTAGACATCTTCTGACCGACTGCGGTCGTTATTCCTGCCCGAGTCGTTCGCTGTCACCCATGACCTGTTGCCGATATAGCCTTTGTAGTCAACCGGCCGCGGGATAAATCCTTTTCCTCCATAACAATCCATATATCACTTAATTTAAAGGGAGCAGCGTTGCAATCAAAGCCGTGGATGGATAAAAGGAGTCGGATAAAGAAACGGACACGCCAGCTCAGTGGACAGCCAAAGGCAACAATTTAAGATGCGTGTTTTACTGATATGCTCAAAGACTTTGCTGCAGCATGTTTTTTGACAAAAACAGGCCCGGAGTGTATCCGCTCGCAGTGCCGTGACAAACATCAAAGCCAGCAAGTGTTTTCCATTCAACATCAATCAATCTGTATCTGAAAGAAGAAAGTCCGTTATCATAACGCCAAGTCGATTCCCTTTCATTTCAAACACAAATATGAGGAATCTTTAAATTTTTTGCACACGGTGTCGAATTTTGAATTACATTAGCAGGATAATTGAGAAAAAAAGTTTAACCGTCCAAGCTGCTTTTGCAGTTATGATCTGGTTACGATAAGACATGTGAGAACCTGTAAGATCATATTAGATACACTTATTCCTTTCGAGGAGTAACCTTTTACTAATACATGTATATGTCATTGTTTTTGGCCATTGTCAAGACATGGAATCTCTTGGAGGTATGCCTGCCGAAAATGTTAAAACTTCCTGCAGTGGACAAACGGCCGATTAGATTATCCATTTCTGATTTTAGTCAGATTTTCGAATATCGTCTTAATGCATACGTATTGACAGTGGAAGCTGAAATTTAGACACATTCACCTGATGTCTGAGGTGGTCAAAATGCTAACTTACATCACCTTTTATATAGGGTTCAGAAATGAGTTCTAAAACTGCACTTCAAATGTTGCCTTAAGTGAAAAATGGCCTTGTTTACCCAGCCCCACGAAAGCAGTAGGCCATGACACATTATACTGACATTTGGGGGAAACCCACGACCATCCGCAGATTGCTGACAGGCCTTCCCGTGTATGGCCAGAGAGGGTCAGCATGAGCTTAACTTGATCTCACAGCGACCTCAGTGGGGGGAGGCCTCTGGGTCATTACCCTGCGCTAGGGTGCTAACCAACTGAGCCACGGAGGCCCCAACAATATTTGATCCACCTCGTTTCGCTAATACTATGTGAGGAAAATAGCCTGACTGTAATGTTTAGGGCTTTAACTGATCGTTTCACAGTATACTGACATTCAGTTGACCAGTGTTTGTTCTATCCTTATGCTGAATACTGCGTCAAGGAAATACCAGGATTGTCATTTACGGGCCTTACACTTATCAACACTCTGAACCGCACCCTGTTTGTCGCTTATCACCCTGCTGCACCCTCTTCTCTAAAATCAGCACAACATCATAAATTGTAAAATGTCGAGAAGTATCTATGTTTCCACAGGTAAAATCAGTATTACCTAGAAGTTTTTGTATCCCATCCTTACGATTTGTCTAGCAACATCAGGTGAACAGGATTCCTTTACCAGAGTGTCAAGATAAAGCTACACCAGATTTCAATGAACCTAAATGTGAAAAGCAGAATTTTCAAATATTTCAATAGGAAGCAGTGTTTTAAAATCTGTTAGATCTCAGAAACAGAAATTCAAACAAGAAAATTACTTTTCTTTTTACGCACGCCGTACACCGATTAAATGACCAAGTATGAACCCTACAATCGGTCCCTTTTTTCCCTTGTTTTATGCTTGCTAGATTTATCAGACAGATAACTTTTTTATAATTTCAGCTATAAATCCGTTTTCCGTACCACGCTGTTAGTTTGCTTTTCACGAACCTTTGAAGTAGAGTCGTTCGGAGATGTTTTTCTCTGGATCTTAGGGTGTCACGCGAATGCTGTGAACATCTATGGTGAACCCCGTCGTTTCCCATGGCACGGGGGCCTCACCGCCATACTCCCTCTAAACTGGACAAGTCTTTGATGTTGTCGATTTCCAGGCCTTTTTATTTCCTCCTCCCCGTGGGATGCACTTCCCCGTAGGCCGCACGCTACATACCCGTAAAAGGAAGGACATGGAAGTGCTTTGTGTTTTCCTTTGTACTAAGCGATAAAACAATACAGTTCGATTATTGAACAGCTGAAGCCGGAGCCGTAAGTTTCCGGATAAGGAAATGAGCGCTCGTTATGAGTAAAAGGGAAATGAGAGCTAGCTATAGCCAGTCTAGGCGGGGGAGCCGGGGCCTTCTGTGATGAAAGGGACGACACTTTAGACAACTGCAGAAATATGAGATTTTACGCCTTTGGTTAAGATCGATACGTGGCTGACCAACGTGGTATTCCCGAGACACGGGATGCCCAAGGACTCGGACACATATGGGGTCGTGTCCACCGTGCCTGTTAGGTTTGTTTCAGATTGGAATCGCCATGCTGCCTGCATATAGGTGGGATGTAATCATTGCCAGAACTTGCGCCAGCCTGCGCTGAATAACGCATACGTCAAAACATCACTTCAAAGCCTTAATTTGCTTAATCGCCTGATGCGCGTCAATTTCTTACATTCACTTAATGCTTATTGCAAACAGTAATTTTAGCTCTTTATTTTCGGAAAAAAGATTCTGCGCCGCCAAATCAAAGGCGAACTGTTTCCGGTGTGGTCATTTTCCCCGAGTCACCACAAAGGTGTAAAGCAACAAACGTGTTTCATCTGACGGAATCCTCTTGATCAGACAGATCCTTTCATCTCGAGACACGCGATCGACTTTAAATCACCGCCATCATGAAAACTTTGCCTTTGTCTCAGCAGAGCTCGAGCCGGCAATTTTCATTTAGTCTTCAAAGCCAAAACAAAGAGGAGTTAAGCCAGTTCAGGATATCCCTCATATCCGGTGTAACGGACCCTGATTGACGTTTAGCCAAGATAGCTTGAACACATTTTCTTCTCCCGGTTTCAACGTGATTGGTCTCGTAGAATCTCGCTTGTAACGCGTTATCTAGCATCCAGTCGAAAGCCTCGTTGGAGAACAGTTAACTTGATGAAAATACACTGCAGCAAAACTCAGCGGTTCAAAACGAAGGTGATTTCCGATTGTATTATTGGTGTCCGCACATAAGCAGGAAATCGACTGAACAAAGGCAATTCATCTAAGAGCCAACCTATTCCTGTTATATTCCGGCGTTCCTTTACAGAACTGCCCCGCCAGGTAACGGAAGACAGTAAGATGTTTTGTCGGACAACAACGTGAAAAACTGTGACCCCATGTGCAAAACCGTTTTCTGGCGCATGGCGGACAATCCAACAAAGGAATAAACTAGCAGTTTCCAGTAGGCATGACAAAGGCTTCCTTCTTACTTCACAAACAAAACCACGTGACTAGGTTAAAAATTAGAATTTAGCATTTTAAGATTTTAAAATCTAAGAATTTAAATGAGTACGAACATAAACAATTATAAGTGAACGAAACCCTGGGCTGTCACCAGAAGCACTGTATATGATATCATATATGATCCGTTCTGCTCATGCTTGCAGATACACCTGTCGAAACAGCTATCTGGCCTACATTTACGTAAGACCTCGATAATTCAAGAGTGAAAACACTGCGTGACATGTTGCCGGCTCGAGCTCTGCTGAGACAAAGGACAAGTCTGTGGATATGTTCCATGTGCAGCCGAGTCCAGTAGCGAAACTGTGAAAGAGTGGCATCCGTGTATAGTACTGTGGACTGCGCCCCTACTCACCAGCCTTACCCCAGGTACCCGTTTTACGAAGAAGGTGTAATGCTACGTAACTACCATGGCGACGTATCTCTGCAGTATGTGTCGTCATGACAATTACGTACAACACAACTTACACCCTGTTAGTAACACGGGCCCCAGATCTTAGACCCCCATTAATTTTCCCTGAGCAACAATGTTAATGTTTAGTGCTGTAGCTTAACCTGAAATATTCTATGATCAATAGACATTGTTGTATACCTCGCCTAGTCTGTGCGAAAGCAGCCAAAAGAACCTTGACATGGGTTGACCGTCAAAATCTGGACCTATCTATGACAGAATCTGCGAGGGTTGCCTCTCACAGCCTCATCACTATCTGATGCTTTGTGCCCTTTCGCCAAAATGGTCCAGCTTTAACGAATAAAACTTATATGTGTCAAAGGTTTTGACAGTTTGCGTTATCTTTATACCAGGCATGCTCTTCTACACCAAAAACGGCTGGCTGGCAGAGGGAAAAAACTTAACACCCTAAAACACATAGAATTACATTCGTCCTTCAAAAAAAAGGATATGCTGATAGGTACCGATTCCATGTACAAGTAGTTGTTTATAGATGACGTCATAACGTAACGTCATATCCTGCTGTGCTTTTCCTGACCAACTAGTTATTTTGGGAATTTTATAAGAGGATCAGCAGAATAGGATTCGAGCTTCTTCATGATCATTCACTACTGTCGTAAATTTGAAGACTTTTCAGGAGAATGACGGTTACAGTGGTTCCACATGCCTATCACATTCGCTCTAGCCTTCAGACGAGCCAAAGCCAATTAATTACCATGCACTCGAGGTTTAGCGGTGAATAAACGTTATTTAAATAATGTTTTCTAGCTTTAGGGCGCCGTTTCTTCTAACTTCTCAGTACAGCAGCATAATGAAATGGCCTCAGGTCGAGTAAGCAGCCCTTCAACAAACCTATCAAATAAAACTGCACTCTACGCGCTCCGCTTAAATTTTTTGGCTTGAAATTAAATTTACGAAAACTAGATGTTGGATCGGAAAGCAAACAGGAATATTTCATCGTGGAGCGCGTGAGCTTAGATATAGAGCACAAATCAGAGATGCGGGAACTTTTATTAATTTCTTGCATCACACTGATGCATTTGTACCATCACACGCTCGGTCAACTGGAAAAGAAAAAAAAACAACAACGACAAAACATCTGGACGCTATTGTCAACACGTCCGCCCTGGAAAGTTGCACCTTGGCGGGGAGTTGAATAGTCGGCGTTCCGTGCCCAGTGACTGGCTTGCCTATGCAAGCCGGAACATCCCACCCGGATTTGGAAGCTATTGTCAATAAGAAACAATACATATTTGTAATTATCTGTACTGTTTTTGTATATTATTCTCAGTTGTACTATTTCTCTGTTAAATAAAGGTATTGAGCTTAATCAAGCGTCTTCGTGTTTCTTTGTTTGATCTTGTGTAAGGCCTATTGCTGTCTTAAAGGTAAGCAAGCCATTTATTTATCATTTTTCTTCTCCGATAGTGGTACGCTTACAGTAGTGGTTTGGAATATATTCGACAACATGTCAACAAGACAACATATCTTCTCGAAAGCAATTTGAGAGGTGAAAATTGAATTCACTGCACGGGTGTAACGTTCAAGCAAAACCGGGTTGTTACCAAAGTTAGTTTAGCATAATCCTAGTAATGTAATACCCTCTGTTTGAACGGAGCGAGGGGAATAGACTATAGGACAGAGAACGAAAAATGGAAACGATACAGGTACCACAAGAACGGAAAAGCTGGGATAAATGGAAATAATGACATAAACAATAAGACAGCCAAGGAACTCACGGTTGTTAACAACAGCAGAAACACTCGCCTCGTAGGTGTCGGTATATAAAGGGGTTGTGCTCCTTGCTAAGGTGTGTAATATTGAAGTGATTTTAGCGTTAATCAAGTAGCGTTTGAGGCCGGTCTGGTGTATTACCAAATCGCCTCTGGGACTTTCTTGGAATGGAACCACCGATGTTTCTCGTCAGTGTTCTTTGTTTTGGTCAAGGGCAGTGTAACGACCTTGCGGAGATAAATCGGACCGAGTCTGGAGAAATACCATCACGGTGTTCGAGTTTCTGAAACACAATTATCAGGTGACGACCAGAGCCTCTAAGTAAATAATAGCTAGCCGTTTGATGTTGACGGTCCTCCTGAGCACTATTGACAGACCATTACGCCCTGGGCTAGTGTCCAGTTAGTACGAAGTGTGGCCGTTAACGGTGGTGCGGATATTTTATTGCGGGACTCGGATGGACAGCCCTCAGGACCCAGACTGTGCCACCTTCACGTTTGTTTCCACAGTTTACTAGCAGTGCCTGGAGGAGGACGACGGTGGTCAAACTACCATTCGTTAGTGAGTTCTTTCGCCAGCGGTGAAAGTTTTCGATCCTGTGTAGAAGTACGGCCGATCGAAATGCTTGTCCCCAACGCCCACTACTGTACAGATTCTCTTTCTCTCTCTGCTGTTCTAGGTGACAAGTTTCTTCAAAGAAACGGCCTTTGATCTTCTCCTCTCTTATTGTCAATCAGTTACAGCCTCCCCGGTTCTATCCTGAACATTAATCAGCGAGTTTCAACTTCACAATTATTTCATTATTGTGTCTGGCTGCTCTGTATTATACAACATCATGGTGACAGAGTCAAAGACATCGCTACCCAAAAAGACTGAGATGAAAGTTTACGTTGCCTTTGAGTTTAGTTTCACTAAAGGGCATGGATGTTTCTGGTAATGATCTTTGGAAGGGTGTGGAAACAAGGAATTAATCCTACAAACCACAAATTGATTAAAATCGTTTGATGTCGTTTGTGGTTTCCTGTTACGGCGAATCAAAGACAACTTGTGTCGTGCGAGAACCCAACTTCAATCATATTAGTCTGATGTGAACCATTAATGATTGGGTCGGAACGGAAATTTTCCCCTCGCGTGGGGCTTTATAAACTTCTCAGAAGCCAAGGCTGCAGTTATTGTCTTTGGCAACCTTCAACTTGCCTTTACTTGTCAATCCCCCTTTGGTAGAAAATCGGGAGACTTTAGCGTCAGTTTTTGAGGATTTCCTAAGGCTGCGTCAACCTTTTAGCCCCAGTTTGGCCGCTGAGTTCCTATTGATCACGCTGAACCTGCCATTTTACCGCGCTCTTTGATCTTCGTTTCTCCCATTTTTGGGAATCAGTTAAATTGATTACTGTCATCCCTATCAAAACACAAACAAGTTCCAACCTGTTCTCGGTGTAACCTGTGAACTTCCTCTCCTATAAAAGTATATTTCTCCGCAAAATGTAGGCTGGACAGGCAGAACGATTTCTCTTACTCGCAGTATTTGCATTATTTGATTGATACGCGATGTTTTTGACAGGTCCATGGTGTTGCGAGTTGACTGTTCCATTTTTTATGCACTTATAGTTTATGTTCTTTACCCTCACTTTCGAGTTTTCCTTGTTTCCATGGCAGCATAACTTTTTACACAAATTACAAAACAACAGCATTCGTTTCCGGCCATAACACAGTTCCTCTTTGTCGCAAATCGTTCAAACATTTACCATAGCTTCCCTGTGGGGACTAGTTACGCACTTTAGGTCTTTTTACTCACTTTTACTGAGTTTCCAGGGCAGCATAACTCTTGCTTGTTTAGCTAGATCTCGGTATTTATTACAAATCTTTCAAACTGTATCCACAGATTAACGGAGTGGACTAGTTGTGCACTGCTAGTTTTCTCAGTTTTCTGACCTTTCCTGGGTTTCCATGGTAACAGGACTTTTTTCAAACAAATGAAGCGTCGCGGTGCCTCCTTGTTCTGACTATATCTCAATTTCGTATTTATTACAGATGTGTTTAAGTTCTCATAGCATTGTCACAGTGCTCAAGGACAGATGGAAGGGAGAATGACAGACCATACATTATACTAACCTTTGATTTTTTCAGCTTAGTGTTTAGTGCCAAAGCCCATTTAAAAAATAAACAGAAAATATTTTGGTCAAATTACTCGTATCTGGGATACTCGATTAATGTCAAATGGTTCTGTACCAAAGAGGTTCGAGTACTACGTTCAAAGAAGCGCTTTCCAACGTCAAAGGAAATATACCTTCAGGTTGATGAGTAAAGTGTTTGATATTACAATAGGATTTTCGAGATGAAACGAAGTCAAGACTTTTAAGATTTCTCACTATGCTAATATTACTATTGGCAGAGAGACGTCTTAAAATGAACCGACACTGTGAAGATTATAAATGTTATAGCAAGGCTTCTTGCCTAAAGGCAAAATATTGCTTTATAGGAAAAGACGTACTGTCAGATAAACCGTGTATGGGATGCGTATTCATCGCTCTGTATAAGTACCTGTCAACGTCAAGTTCCTGGACGTTTATGCTTGTTTTATATACGTATTCAAAATGACCTCATTTCAAGAAACGTTTTCCAATTACGTTGACTGTCCCATATAGAAACCGAAGGGAAGTAAGCCTGTTGTGGTTAAGTCTATAAGAAGGTCACTTCGCCATGCCTCTCAACGAACGCGCAAGTGTATAAACGTCCTCGTCCATTGACGTTATTGTTTGTCCCTCGGTGGCACATTGGTTTAAAGTCTGGTACTCGCCATAGTCCTTGAGTAATGGGGCGTAGGACGAAGGCTCGATTCCAGCTTTTGCTGTTTAGGTTGTGGTGTTTAGGTCAAGGGGTGTGTCAGTAGTGAAATACAGACCTTCCGATTTCCAGCATCCATAATCCCGACCGTCATGGTATATATGTGAAGAGGTCTTGAGTGGGGCATTAAAATTAAAAGGCAATAAATGATATAACATTAGTTATTTCGCAAGAGGGGCGAAAAGAGACCTAAGCTGCCACATTTTGTTCCGACGTGCTTGGTAACTCTATAAATCAGCCGCCATATTAATGGGAATCCGGAAACACGATGACGCGCCATTGGTACCACGTCTTCCTATGGCTAAAAGACAAAGGCGTGTTCGTGTGGTGTCAGCGGAAACAGCTGATTGGATGAAATCGATAGCTTGCCGGCAATGATATCTCGGTTACACAAGATCATAAAAAGAAAAAATATCTGCGTTTTAAACTTTATGTTGGATATCTTATTGATGCATATATGCATTTCGTTAAGCCTTGTATTTTCTTTTCAAAACCATTAAAATAAATAAACAAATATAATTTGGTTTTAGACAAAAAAAGCTCACTTCACGGCTTCAATAACTAACTTATTTCTGACTGAAATTGTGTGGTATGTGTCTATTCATGATACATCTACAATAGCATCAGATAACCGCAAATGCGTTACACCGTGTCTCTCTCTTTCGGTCACGCTGTAATCCACTTGATCGGCCTTCAACAGGGGGTAAACTTCAACCAGATCGAAGATCCCAATTCTCATCAATGTTTAACAGAGAATCACTCATCAGGGTTCATCAATAATTTCTAATAAGGATAAACACAGTTTCTACTTATCCTCAAACAAGCGTGCTGGAATTCCACACCACAGTCATTCATACGTGGGCTAATTATACCTGGGCTCTATAGTCTGGCCTTTGATGTTTGCCGAACATAAAGGTAAACCAGGTCTTTGGGAGACCCGACCACCGTAACCCGATCTCCCTCTAAAGACAGGAAAGGAGTGTGTAAAAACACTAAGCCTTTATTTGGGTCCCGCAAGATCAGGATTTCAAACGCTTTCCCGGTCTTTGGAAGGAGTCCCCCCCCACCTCCTCTGATCTGTCACGCGGTTATCTTACTGTTCCGTCAGACTTAACTTCTTCTAAGCGAGGTTGTTTAACCATTTATGCGCGCATGGCTTATTACGAAGACTGCTCTATGCCGCGTATGAGCTATTAAGTATTTTGTAAGTAGGGAACATGGGAAAGTTTTCGGTACGTTGTAAAGATGGCGTTGATTTCGAGAAATCGAAGCCCACCGAGAACATCACATATGAGGCTGTGGACAAGTCCTTGCACAGGATTTTGATGCTACGATAAATTCCCGAGCTTGGATTTTACCTTTCTCAAAAGCAGTGATTCCTTTGAGCCAACCTTTGTCATTTTTCGCTACAAGAACCAAGAAGAACGAGTCAGATTAGCGTATTGGTCGAGCAGACGTCCGATTCACAATATGTTTCGTAGTCAATTGACGGAGTCAGCTTTTCCGGGTACACCTATTGGGTACACAACTTGAAATCACTGAATAAATAGCAGTTTTTTTCTCTCGTCATGCAGCATACTTCTTTATCCTTGTTAATAACAGAAAACGACGCCCTCACTGGCCAAGTCCCCGAACAGGCTCTCTCGGATAAACGGCTAGATCTGGGTGAAATAGTTTCGTGATTGATTTATTTGTTTAATTATTTTGGATTGGTGTTTTACGCCGTACTCAAGAATATTTCACTTATACGACGGCAGTCAGCCGGTAGACCTTCCCACGTACCATTCCGCGATTGAATCCAACCCATTCAACCCACTAGTCGCCCAGAAATTTTAGTATATCGCTTCATCACGAAGGAAGGGAAAATTTCGAGGGGGGGGGATGTTCTGTCTTTTAAGCTGAATGCCAAGAGTTATCAGCCTGTAAAATTTCGCCGTGATATCTTGAAACAAGGTGTCGTTGAGCGATAAGGTTACAACGATGAGGATATGAGTCATTTGCATACGCCTCTTTTCTGAGTTCAAAAATTTCAGGTCGTAATTTTACGTTAAGAATTACGATGAACAAACGCACTTATACCTTGACTACTTCATGCCAGAAGTTTGTCAGTTTATATGTGGTGAACGGAGCTAGTCTCCTCCGAACTGATAAACTTACTCCGTATGGAAAGAAATAATATTCAGAACGGGGTAAAACACAAGTGAAGTAATAAATATGTGTATATACATATAATGCTAAATGATAATCTCATTTATATAATATAGCAACTGACTTATATTTCAACACTTAAGCTGTAGCCAAAACAGCGATGGCGGAATTTGATCCTGTGATGTCTTCAGTCGACTAGGTGGAGGCTTTTTCACCGATTTGTTGGACTAATGTTTAGGTCTGCTAATGTTTCTTATACACCCTCCTTACATCCGACATGTAAAAATTTAGTGGGAATTGCATCAAGTTTTAGTCTTTTTCGATGAAACTGATGTAACTCGGAATCCATTCTCTGCCTTATAGCGATTCCTTCGAATGATCGACACCCCATCCGCTGTCTTTTACTATTTACAGTTACGCTAAAAGACTGTGTCTGTTAGAATTGTCTTTAAATGGCTCAACTCAGGCTTCATCGATTCACGAAGTTAAAGAGCTGGGTCGTTTCTACAATCAGGTCCTTGACCCATGAGGTTGGGTGTTCGAATCCACCCCACCCCCACCCCCCCGACGGGTTTGGTCAACGGTTTTAAATCCGGAGGTTGGGTGTTTATTTCGAGCACTTTCTTTGCTCAACAAACACTATAGCATTGTACGATTATATTTATTTATTTATTTATTTATTTTATTGGTGTTTATGCCCTGCTCAAGAATGTTTCAGTTATAAGACGGCGGCCAGCATTATGGTGGAAGGAAACCGGGCAGAGCGCGGGGAAAACCCACGACCATCTACAGGTTGCTGGCAGACCTTTCCAAGTACGTGTAACATTATATTTCACTTTCGCAAATAGCAAGTAGTGTTGGGTGTATAGTATATGAGAAAATTTAAGGTGAATATTTATACCTAAATATGTAGATCTAATGGCATGGCGCATATATGAGAAGTAGCTCCTTCGCAGTAATACGAATACATATTTCTCATGTTTTAAAAGTGGAGAGCGGACCGTGGCCGAGTGGTTAATATGCTTGCTCTTCAGTTGTTAGACTTGCATTCAATTCAGTCTTCCTACAGGAAATTGTCTATGACCCCCGAACCTCCCTCAATTTTTCTATTTGCCCTCGGGGCTAGCAGTAAGAAACGGCCGAAAGTGTTCTCATGGCAAAACGAAAAGACACGTTGTGTTTCTAAACAATATTAAAAATCATCAGATAACGGAACACTGTGTTATATGAGATGAAATAATGTATTCTGTTATTACTTTACCGTTTACATATGAAAAACAGAAAAAAAATATCGACACAAGTGTTAAAGTTTCACCTATGTTTTTCTTAGTCAGCCGTGCTCAAGAGATAATTGGCCAATAGAAACTTTGTTAAGTCGTGCACACGACATCTTTGTATGTTGCTCACACTACATAACAATTATCTCGTGTTCTCGACATCTTTATTATGTCGTGCGCAGGGCATCTTTACTAAGCCGTGCTCTTGAGATAACTGACCAATGAGTCTAGAGAACGAGATAATTGTTATGTTATGAACAACTTAACACAGATGTCGTGCGAACAACTTAAAAAAGATCTCGTGCTCACGACATAATTGAGTATTTCTAGCTTTTTTTTGTTTACTACCAATATTTTTCTTTAGCACCATGTAACTTTTACGGATTCGTAACTTTATGCATATTTCTAACATGTGTTTCATCCACATGTTTCACATTTTTTACAACAACATGGGGAAAACATTCAGTTTCTACGGTTGCATTTTTGTATGGGGCCACGCTGAACATGTTGCAGCGCGGGACGCCATATTTGGAGTCAGCAAGAAATGGCTTTTAAACGAAGGGTACTTTGCTCAAAGAAGGTGTGTTCATTTAACTACATTTTTTCCAGCTCATTTGACAGGATATATCTGATAGTAGATACAACAGAGAGGGGCAAACACCACGGATTAACCAACAGTTTCGCCTTTCGGCGTTGTATGACATGTAACGTATTATTTAGTATCAAGCTGTTCTTTCGAGCATGTCTCTTTTCTGCCCGGACACCTTCGGTTTCACGGGACTTTTTGCGTAGGTTACATAGGGTTTTTGCTGTGATCCAGTGCTCTTCATTATGCAATATTGATATTACGTGCCATGTTTCAGCAATTGTGTCTTGTGTGAAATTTGCTCGATGTTTGTATTTGTTACTGAAATCGGAAATCAAATCCACTATGTTGTAGGGAGATATTGACTGGCAGATTTCAAACAGTCGCCACATAGTGGACGCGGTGAACCTGTCAGGACTACTTTGATGGTGGATGCACAGCTGGCTCTCTCCCACGTCTGGGGAGATATACCGTGACGGTAAGTGTTACCCCGCGGACCACGGCAGACACAACAGCTGTGGGCTTCTGCCTTTCATGTGCCTTTATGCCCTAACTCAGCAAACACTTTGTATAGATCTGTTTCAGTGGTACCTTTCTGTCAAGGATAAAACATTGCTTTTTTGTAAATCAGTTTTTAATTTCCTATATTGTATGCTCTAATTGCACGCACGTAAACACTCACCCTGAAGCAGTGTGGTGGCCGAGGGAGTTAGCGAGCGAGCGTGGCGTTATGACCCCGTGCCTCTCATCACTGCGGTTGCTATGAGTTCATGCTCATGTTGTGCCATATGGCCGCGGGTTTCTCCCGGACTGTGCCTGTTTTCCTCCCACCACAATGCTGTCTGCCGTGGTATAAGTGAAATATTCTTAAGTAGAGCGAAAGATGCCAATCAAATAAATAAATAAATCATTCTGAAGCTCTGATCACGATTTGGAATTTGGAAACCTAAAGCCTGTCGTGACATGAGGATACTTTAGCAGTGTTACGGGTGATTTCGAAAGTTTCATAAACAACGTATGAATAATTTCAGTTGTGGCAAAATTGTGTGACTGTTCAGTCGCGCTTTATAGTAGAGCCTTATGACACAATTCAGTCCCATGCGATAGAAATAACAGGAGTTATACAACACGAGTGGTTCAAATGTAACAACAGAACACGAAGAAATGCAGATGGCTTTGAAATAAACGAGCTCCCCTTGGTAGAATGCGAAATAATTACACTAAATGGTATAACACAGTGTCGCCTTATAACAGAATACTAACGTGTGTTAAAGGTGTTAAAGCACGAATGTTATAACATTTCTAATACAGTGCGAAGTGGCCACGCGAGGTAGCGATGTGGTGAGATAGCGACGCAGCAATGTACCAAGGTAGACGGGGTAACGAGGGAAGGTGAGGAGAAAGCGAAGCGAAGTAACGAGATGAGTCATCTTGCCTTCAACCTTTGTAATACAGAAAATGAGGCGGCGACGTAGCGACGCAGCTAGGTAACAAGGTGTAGCGAGGAAAAGTCGTAAGTCGTGTTTCCGCCTGACAGAACACAACTGAGTTCAGTATGACCCAGCGTGAAAGAATATCAATTACTGGACACGAGTTAATTCGTTCTAGCGAAACATGCTATTACAGAACATGTTATAAGACAAGTCTCTCGACTTCTTTTTCTGCACACAAAGACCACAATATATGTGGTAACACGATCTAGGTCCAGATCACAAAGCTGGAAAGAATATAAAACGTTGAAGACTCATTGTTTATTTATTTATCTGATTGGTGTTTTCGCCGTACTCAAGAATATTTGACTTACACGACGGCGACCGGAGATTCATTGTAGATGTTGGTCTGCAAAGCAAATTTAGTGTATAATGTTTGCGCTGGGTGATTTATCGTTTGTTACAGTTCGATCTCGCTGTAAACTTTAACTCATAACACCACAAGCGTTTGAGTTACTCAGTGAAAACTTCTATGCTCGATGAGGTTACAAAAATATAAACTTGTTTTACATTAATGCTCTTTGGATTGATAGACTAGCATTTTGACATCAACGGCAGGAGGCAATGTGTTCTGCAACCGCACATGATTCTTTTGGGGATAGGGGCTTGATATCTTGTAAAATATTTTATAAGGAAAATGATGCATGGAGTTTGAAGACATCTTGAGGGTAATGTCCGGACCTCGCGCTTTTAATATCATTGACTTGCTTAGATTTAATTACAAAGTACCCTTGAAATCGGAGCTGTCGCCTGGGTAGGGTGTTATACACTTGCAAGTACGGGCTTATTTTCTTTGTTGTAGTGGAAGTTTGCAATCTTTACGGTTATCAACTTCAATCCTATCCCATAAAGAGCAATGTGCAGTGAAGTTTAATATTAAAAACTTTCCACATAAAATATCCCCTCTCTCGCCTGCTGTCAGTTCTAAGAGCAATCATCTCTCAAAAGACGCCAGTTAGGATGATTTTGGGCCATTTCTTATTATTACGAACATGCCATAAAGGGAAAGAAGCCATGGAAAGCCGCCAAACTGTCCAAAGCAGCCAGATTCATTCGTCATAACGACACCTGAGATAGAGAGAAGCCCTGAGGAACGGCGTCATTTGCAACGGCCAAAAGGCCCATGTGGATATCATCAAATCTCGTTTATGACGTTATTGAGTGAGATGAGGGTGATGGACCGTTAAGGTGACAGCCAACGGAGAGAAGCACGCCATAAACGAAACAATTTTTCACAGGTTTAACTGTCGTGTCTGACGTTTGTTCGAACACAATCGTTTGCAGGCTGGCGATGCCTTCCGTACATGATCTGGCCAGAAGATAATAAAAAATCCCCCAGCTCTTGCAATACGAGCTGGAAGGACAACGTCAAATGGTTGAAGTATAATACGTACCGTCATTAATACAACGATTGATGGGGACATTTAAAACGAAGAAGCCAACCAGGTATAAAGCGATCCGAGGCAATCCATCAACCGGTCAACATAGTCAAAAACCAACCACATGACAATGCTTTCAATCAATCATTCAATGTACAACTCATCCATTTCATGAAGCATTTCTCGAATAAAGTCAAAATTTTAACGCCCAAATGTGTAACTGTTGCTAGAATTTCCAAATTCCAATTTCTAAGGTCAAGTTAGTTACCACAAAGTCAGGCGTTAAAATCCAACATGAAATTGTGACAGGAGTCAAATACATCTTGGTGGAACCGGCCACAGTCGTCTCATTGGAACATTTTTCTCTCAAAAGCAAGAATGCCAAAAAAAGAAGGGGGGGGGGTTGTGATCCGAACCAATCAGTCAGTCATTCCTATCATTCATCAAATATAAGCAAGTTTTCAATGGCGATTTTAGCGTAAAAGTCACCACTTTAATTATACATTTAAAGACTCTATCAACCAGGAAACCAAACATCCAGTAAGTCGTTTACTAATTGAAATGAATGGAAGTCAGTTTTGTTCAAATCGATAACTCGTGGGTTTCAGCTAAACAGCTTTCTTCCTTTCTGCTGATACCCGATTTGAGTAACATTGCTGAACATTTTCCCACCCTGTAAACTGTAAGCCTATAACGTGGGTATGTCGGCCAGTACAACCAGTACCCGTATTGGAGAAGGGACTTTGCTTGTCCTGATCATTTTCGAGATTGTTAAATTTTGGAAATATTATTGAATTGGTTATGCACTATGCAATTTTAAAGTAGAAAGTTATACATGGAAAGATACGATGGTAAATCTCATGAAACATCTCATGAAATAAATGTCAGTTTTTATACAGATTTGGGAAACAGCCTAAAGTTTGCTCTCAAGTAAGTTATACAGGAATGGTTTCGTTATATACACTTGAGTTGGTCACAATTTGATCTGTTTAACATACAGGTACAGCGCCACGAAATATAAGAAATGTTCTCTAATATAACAGACGACAGCAGACAGCAAAAACGGAGCAGCGAGGAGAGGGTGATACACTAAGGCGTATACCTACTGATTTTCTACAGAAGACAATGGGTTGGGTTGTGTTATATTTGGTTTTCGTTTCGTTGTAACGGCTGTTTGCTACAACAACAGACGATAGCGACAATCATTTATAAGGAAATCACGCACATGGGGAGCAGCTGTGAATCACTCGGGAAGATATATGACGAAATTCAACTGATATCCCTGATCAAAACAAACATCAAAAGGTCTACCTGCTACACCTGTCGCACACATGTAACAGGTATACAAGGCTGTTTATCAAGTCTAAAAGACACCTGACAGTACCACTGACAAAGTTCTAACAAATGCGTTTATAGGCCCTATTTACACGGTTCGTGCAATATTTCCATGTATAAGACATGATTCGCATGTCGAATGAGAGCACTTCTCTTACTGAAGATATCAACACCGTTGTCTCGTCAAAGGCCTAGCCTAACGTATTAGCACTCGCTGTAAACAAAGGGACCCACAAGTCAGTGGCACAGCCTAGCCTATTAAACGTAGCAATCAGTCTAAAGTGTCCGACTTTCTCATCAAAGAACAGTACTGGACTTGCCAGCACCATTTAACGTGTTCAACGATTACATCATACATGCCAAGGTTCATCTTAAAAGCCCCAGGATCACCCCAAAGAACTACAATCCACATGTTACGCTGAACAATGATGCCCTCCAAATTCATACTAAACAGTCAAAATGTCAGCAGTCCGCCTAAGCAGCGGAAATATCGCCTCAAGAGAACTACAATCAACATGTCAGTTGTCAACCTAAATAGTTCAAACATCGCCTTAATGAACTACAATGAACATGTCAGTTGTCACCCGTAATAGCGCAAATATCGTCTCAGTAAACTAGAGTTAACATGTCCGCAGTTATCCGAAACAGTTCATCTATCGCCTCAGTGGGCCACAGTCAACGTGTCAGCAGGCACCCTTAACAGACAAGTATGCTGAAAATATCAACACATATGTCCGACATTTCACAGTTTTTCCACTGTGGTAAAAGGTCAACGGTGTCTGTATCAGTATCCTTGAATATTTATTTATTTCTTTGGTGTTTTACGATATATGCGATATATTTGCATTCGCTGGGTGACATTTCCACGTAGGACTGGAGAAGAAGCCATCCTGAGCTGGACTCACAGCGATCACATTGGTGAGAAGTTCCTCGATCATTGCGCTGTGCCATAGAGTGCTAACCACCTAGACCACGGATGTCCTCAAACAAAAAGCTTGCATGCATATGAACAAGTTCTTCTGGGACAGCGCTTTCGTAATATAAGACACTGGAAATATAAACGAAGCCTCTTAATAAATACATGTAAATGATTCCCAAATATTTCAGAGCTTTATGAAGAAAACAACCTTTTTAATAATCCATGTCGTGGCATGGATAGGCGTTGACAATCGTAAGAATAACGTAAAAAATCGTAAAGAAAAATTCACCCTAACCACACGCACCTATTAGGCACATCTGCTGTTCTCATCACAGTTGATATACACGTCAAGAGGTATGTGTGAACTTACAGTGCCAGTCCGACAGGACCCACCTTACAGCACCAGTCCGACAGGATCCGCCTTACAGTACCAGTCCGACAGCACCCATCTTAGAGCACCAGTCCGACAGGACCCGCCTTACTGCACCAGTCCGACAGGATCCATCTTACAGCACCAGTCCGACAGGACCCACCTTACAGCACCAGTCCGAAAGGATCCGCCTTACTGCATCAGTCCGACAGGACCTGACAGATATTAACACGCGGTATGATACTGTGGAAGTGATGATACAATCAAATAATTATGAATAAATTCCTTTGCGTCTTGGATTGTTCTAGCATCACATTTATTTACGATGTCAAAGATTTGCCTCACTCCCAGTGAGAATTTAAAACAACGTGCATCTCCCTATGGAATCAAGAAAACGATGAGAGTCTTTTTTCTATTTCAAGACAAAAGCCGTTTTTTTTCTTCAGCTTTGCCCTTAGCCAAAGCTTTGGGACCAACGATTTAAATAATGTGAAAGTGTGATTGCTTTGCCGAAATAACTCCAATTCTCAGTCTGTTCGCTAGGTTGGGATAATCAGCAATTGCCTGTCAGATAGTCAGCAGGTGATGAGAAAATGTGAGCCGGTTTATGTCACATTAATGCCTTTGTTTCCAACACGCGTTAATGACTGCAAAAGCGAACTAGCCAGAATAACGAGGAATACATGCTTTTTTGGTGGTGGTAGGAGGGGGGGGTCCCAATGGATGTTTGTGCTTGGTATTGATATGCGAACATATCGATTGGCGCATGGTTTAAATGAAAGCGGATTGTCAGAAAAGAAAACGCCTTCTCGGAGCACTTAGCACCTGTAAAGGCCACTGGCTTTTTCCGAGGACTTAATGGCGCTAAGAAAATGACGCGTGTCAATGAGTGAGGGTGAATCATGATGTTTTACCCTGATCCTTTTTATTCTCCGGAGATTGGAATCAACAATCAAACAAGTCCGCGTTGCAATGACAATGTTAATATGGTGTTTATGTCGCTCCGTTTAAGTATACATTTCTGCACACTCGCCCATTATACCACTGATTCACAAAAGAAGATTGCTGGTTTAGTTTACACGCCATGCACTCGCGTGTGTACGGACTGTGTTTTTACATTAGTTGGCTTTGTCAGCTGAGGTGTTAGTGGTATCCGAGGCTGCCATTGAACCCCCTTTGAACATGCTCGAATCAAAGGAAAAGACCCTATCACACAATACTTTTAGAGCGGTTAACAAATGAATGTGACCATATTCGATGTAATTGCTTATGATAATACAAAATCGCTCCTGTCAATAGTTTTGTAATTAGGTGCGTTACCGGCAGGGTCGTGGAAATTCGCTTTGGTTTCATGGTCAAGAGCAATACTTCATATCTGCACCTGCTGCAGCATCTCATCAAGACGGGCTAAGGTTTAAAATCTCGCCTTAATTAGCCTTCATGTCAAGTATCCCCAGTTAGGGTTTAGTGTTCAATGGCCTCATAATCAGAATACACTTAAAGTGTATATCTTTACACAAAACACACTTAATAAATCAAAATAACTGTAACGTATTATTCATGACGTGACTCATCCGACAACGGGACAGATAAGGATCTCAGACCACTCATGCGGTGATATTCAAACTTCACATTAAAATAAATTTATTTACTTATTTCATTTATTGGGATCTCTGTGGCTCAGATGGTTAGCGCACTAGTGTAACGCGATGACCTAGGAAACTCCCACCAGTGTGGCCGCTGTGAGTTCAAGTCCAGCTCATGCTAGCTTCCTCTCCGGTCGTACGTGGGAAGGTCTGGCAGAAACCTGCAGGTGGTCGTGGGTTTCCCCTGAGCTCTGCCCGGTTTCCTCCCACCATAATGCTGGCCGACGTCGTATAAATGAAATATTCTTGAGTACAGGGTGAAACACCAATCAAATAAATACATGCTACATCATGCTGTTGTGTCTATACCATATTACCCGTTTTCTGCATGCGTGCTGAGGCTCCAATCGACACACCCATCTGGCTTATAATAATAACTCGTGTATGACTATAGGTTACGGATATAGGTTTGCGGTTGGATTGATGTGATTTATTGGTACTTAACATCGTATAATTAAGAATATTTCATTTATGCCACAGAGGTGTGTGTGATGAATGGTAAGTAAACCATCGGAGTTGCTGACGGAAAAGTGATCTAATAAAGACGTCATGTAAGACTACGTAAATACTCTTACGAGCACGATCGACCACCAAACGTCTCCAAGCCGCCAAGGCCAATGGAAGCTGTTTGATATAGAAATACACTGTCCGAGAACATCTCGTGTGTTCAAGTGATTGGAAGACAAACATCTTAACAGTTATCCACCCATCCGCTACATTGGTGGAGACAACCTCTCCAGAGCTAAGAGATAGCCTGTGCACCTTGCCATTTAGGCATACCTCAGAACACCCCTGACCTTAAACAGGAACCAGGCCAGCGGAAGCTTGATCAAGAGTGAACAGACGTCCGACTGAAGCCATTAGTTAGCCGTGGGGACGAAGTCTCACCTTAGAATAGAACCACAACAATGCTCTCCAAATGTAGTCGCTAAATATTGAATGGGTTTGGATGCAATTCCGATCACATTCCGAAAGAATCCGATCATCCGATGAGAGACTCTATGCGGTCAAAGTTTTGAAACAAAGTTCATCTAATGTTATTTTCACCATTACTTTCTTTCTTTTTGTTTTTTGGTTTTGCAGAGCTTCACAAATTTTCGACATTAAATATCTTCAAAGTGCTAAACGACCGGAACACAAATATAGTCGCTGTACTTAATAAAATCTCGTTTCAACAGATGCTATCGACTCGGTAATATTAGAGTGTTGCTGGAGGATTGTATTACGTTTGTTTTCCTCTTGGTTCCGATTCCGCGGTGTGTTCGCCTTCTAAACAAATTAATGCTTCAGTTGTTTGATTTCTCACGGCATTGGATTAAAGCATACAGTTCTAATCCTACACTAATGCACGCAATCTGCGAGAACTTCTTCGGTCAAGTATTGGGTTACATTGACCCACTGCATAAGTTACACGGGCAGAACTAACATCCGTATGAACAGGGCGGGCGATCCTACTCAGGAAGTTCACATAAGGTCGAAGCAATTTATACCGATTACGGCTAATCGCTGTGTTCAACTAATTCCTCCACAAATGCGTTTGATATTTAGTGTACAGAGTGGAAAATAAACAAGACAAGTATAATTGCAGTAACTATATCCCGATGGTCGGTGATCTGTGGTAATTACGACATCGGGATCGAGGAAACATCCAGTGAGTGTCAACAACATGGAAAGTTTGTTCGGCAATTTGGTTCGGGGCAGGCTACACACCGGCACCTGCTTATTCCCGATTGAGAGAATGACGGTCGGCTCGGGAACTGCCCGCAACGGACCATACATTCCGATTCGTGCTGGGAATGGTTCTCAAACACGCGACAGTTGTCTGTATGTACATTATACTAAACTGTTTCCCGTCACGTAGGTGCAGCATGGCCAACCTCAGCCCACTTTTCTGAGACAAAAGCTCACAGGCAGACACAGTGTCGTCCGTGAAGGGTTCTTCTGAAAGCACAAGTGCCCATCCCGACAAGTCCCCATACGGTCATCTTTCACTTAATCAAGCTGGTCCGACCGCTTTGGGAAGACTAATCATGTCTAACCAGGATAGTGGCAGCATAAACCTTTGATCTGCTAAAGTGCTTTCATGGACGAAACGGTTTGCCGCTGGTAGCCATTGAGTCGGATGGTAATGACCGTCTGGCAGATTATGCAAAGGTTAGTAAGGTTCACTCAGCTAAAGCCAGGCCTTCCTGTGCTCAGTAGCCTATTCCGTGCGTGCGAAGAGAGTGACAAATGGACTTTCAAAAGGTAAATTATCTCCATCCAGTGTTCCTTCTTACTCTTGTAACCTGCACACATAAAGTCGCACACTGAAAACAGCGGTCTGCCTATCCAGGTTAAAAAATATAGCACACTGATTGATTCGTCTTACACGGAGAATGTATTACACGTGTTCTCTAATCTGCCAGACGAATATTGGGATGTACGGATTGTCCTGATAGTACGGTTTTCTGAATAGGGTGACGTCACAACAAACGTTTAAATTATGCCGAAGGCATGTTGCCAGAAAATGTATAAGCTATTCGAGCATGTTCATTAGTACTTAAAAAAAACCCGAATGAGGCAAACCCACAAGACTGCGGATTTCACACGGTATGTCTGAGTATTTGCCAACTACCGCACTTGTCGTCGCCGACATGATTTTTACTTTTATGCTGTACCTAGGCGACGAAACCGACATTCGTATACCAGTCGTCAGGCAAAATAGTCGTACCAAGTCATTGATCGCAAGACCAGTTTCAAAAAACGGCAAATAACACAATCCACCAAGGAAGTAAGCAAGTATATAAAATATAAAAATTAGGGCGGATTCTTCGAAAGAGAAGCAGTCAACAGTTTTCAACGATGGCGAAAAGATGCAATGAATGTTCTAGGAGGATGAATAAAATCAGTTCCTACATAAACCAGGATTCTACTGGTGGACAAAGAGTTCCCGAGACTGGGTTCCCTTGCTTTATTCAGGCGTGGCTGTTTACTAAATGTGATGACAGCGTATTAATTCGGGTACTTTCTGACCAGTGGCGTCGAAATAAATTGCAACTTATATCACTGCTTTTCCTTTTCCTAATTTTGTGTGTCATTTTAAACGAGGGTAAGCTTTTACTTTTATATATGCTACAATGAAAATAAAACCCTATCTGAGGTCAACTGACAAAATGACTGGTCTCACCGGTTACGCTTGACTATTTGCTATCACAGAGTCGGCGCTGATCTGTTTTTACTCTCTATGCAGTGGTCTTCTAAGTTTAATGGTTTTCGAATGGCTTACGGAAGTCGGGCGTCGCTTAGACTTGACACCTGAGTTGTCATGTTCTTCCGCAATCAAATTTCTGCCTTGCAATTCTTGGTCCCGCTCTTAGGATGTTCATTTGTGAATTGTTTGGTTCAGTCCCATGCAGCTTGGGACAGCGGACCTCCTGCCACCTGTTTTTTGGAGTTTAATTTGAGAGTAAATGGAGAGCAAATCCAGAGCTGTGATGAGAGTGTGATAGCTAGCAAATCGTCACACCTTACCAGTGAAATCGGGTCTGTTGTCAATTTACCAGTCAGGGTTAAGAGGTAACAGCTTACCCAACCCCTAGCACAGTTTTTGAAAAAAATGTAGTGAGGTTAAATACAATATATTAAACGTCAGTGGTTTAGATTTACTAAAAAAAAACTGTGTGGGCCTCCGTGGATGTAAGTTCGAGCAGCACAGGATTCTGCGAGTTCAAGCCATCTCGTCATGTCCCCCACCCCCGGCAGTAAGTGGGATGGCCTACCAACATCCTAGGCCAATAGTCATAAAAGGCTGCTAACTTAGCAAGCAACTAGGCCTTAGCAAGCTACTAAATCCCTCGTTGCCGGCTCTGTAGTATGCGGCTAATTTTGTATTCATGAAGCCAGGTTAAGCAACTTACCAGTTGGCAGCAAAGCACTTTAGCAAGTAACTAGATTGCCATACTGTGTTTCAAGCGATACAACGCACGAATATCTTAATATGCATTTCAAAATGTTCAGGCTTGTTTTTGCAATATTGTGACAAATGACTTGGGGAAAAGTGTAACACGGTGTTAAAACGGTGAGGTATATATGAAGCCACGTGCCATGGCTACGACATGCATATATTTATATCTATTAGATTTGTAAGTGAAGTTTATATCAGAAATTCCAAAAATCGTGGACCTATCCAATCGCGAAGATGTAAACGGTAAACAAATAAAAGGACGGAAACGTAAATCAAATTACACAGAAGATGAAAACCTGTTTTTGGCCGAGATGTTGGACGAAATGAAAGACGGTCTCGAAAGTAAACAATAAAGACGTCACCAACCATAAGAAAAAAGATGGTTAGGAATTAATCCCAACACAACAGAAGGCCGGGTTTCCTACTACTACTATAACAGTGGAAGAACAGATTGTGAAAATTGAAATCTGAATCTAAGTACCTCGTTCAACATTGTAAAAAGTCACGGAATAAAACAGGGGGAGGTAAACCAGAATCTGGTCCAGCTGTAGCCCAACAAAAATCATAGATCTTTGCCAGTATACTCCAGCATCTCAAGGTCTTGATGGAACTGAATCAGGTGTAGAAATATCATTCAATTACGCCGAAGACGGAGTTGAAAGAACTGATGGGGAGCAATTGTGACCAGTAAATAAATATCTAAAAACAGATAAACAATCAACAAATAAAAAGCACAACATTAATTATATTTGTTTATTTATTTATTTTATTGGTGTTTTACGCCGTACTCAAGAATATTTCAAGAATATACGACGACAGCCAGCATTTCATGGTGGGAGGAAACCGGGCAGAGCCCGGGGGAAACCCACGACCATCTGCAGGTTGCTGGTAGACCGTCCCACGTACGGCCGGAGAGGAAGACAGCATGAACTGATCTTGAACTCACATCGACGGCATTGGTGGGGGGCTTCGGGTCATTGTGCTGCAAAAGCAGGCTATCCGACTGAGCCACGGAGGCCCCACAACATTAATTATAATAATTATGTAAACGTAGCAAAACAATGTAGGTTGCGATTGAACATGTAAGTTTGATTAAAACATCTATATAGATTTTCTGAACATCTTTTCTTTTCAACAACGGAAGGGGAGGAACCATCTGCGTCTGTTCCCACTCCGTCGAAAAACATTGTTAACCAAGATCGGCCCGCTAAAGTTCTGTGCAACCTAATTGACTTTGAAAGAGAATATCCTAGTGAAATGCCAGAACCTGTCACTGGAACAAGAACTGTTAAATCTCATAATTTCACTCTTAAAGCGTCATTTGGGAAAAGTTGACACTGTTCAATAGGGTGATAACGTGAGTTTTCAAACTGTGTTTTAAATGTTGTCATTAAAATCTGTTTTTAATTATAGCAGCTCTTGTTCTTGGTCAATTAAGAGGTCCATCTTATTCTGGTCGCTGGTACTGCGGTTGTCCATCAACAATGTCCTCTACTTCAGGCTCGTTCCTATGAAGAGCGATGTTATGAAATACGGTCGTGGCTCCAATAACCTTGCAAACAGCCTCAGGTGTTCAAGGTGGAGAATGTGGAAACTTCGTTTCAATCTTCCAATGACCTGCTCTACCACAACACGAGTACTTTTATGGGCCTTGTTGTACCGCCGTTCTGCATCAGTATTAGGGTGCAGCAGTAGCGTAGGACATGGAAAGCCACTGTCTCCCAGGATATACCCACGGACCCCACCGTTTTCCATCATATCCCAAACGTTACTTGATCTAAGGACTCGGCTATCGTGGGCTGAACCTGGTCACCTTGCAACAACGTTTATCCATTTTCCTCCATTGTCACGTATGACTTGGACATTAATGGAATGCTATACCTTTCTATTAACATAGTCGGCTTCATTCTCATTTGGAGAAGCAATCCACACGTGTGTTCCGTCCACACACCCAATTACTCCGGATATATGGCAAATTCGTTCAAATCTCTCTTTCAATCTTGGAATATCCCTTTCATTCGAAATCAGAGGAAATCATTCATCTTCGTTGATAATGCCCGTGAGATTGCTCTACATGCAGTTGATTGTGCAACTTGAAGAGGATCCCTCACGACAAAGTAGTGACATGTCCCTGTGACATAATACTGTAAAACAATGAGGACCTATTGACACGACAGAAGAGCTTGCTTTTTTATTATTGGGCGTCCAGTCTCCGTTGTCACTAAATCCGCAATAAAGAGAATACCTGCTCGCGTAAATCTGTACCTTTTTATCAATTGTATGTCATCACAGATGTTAGTTGGGTTTCACCTATCTCTGAAAACATGTTCTCTATGCATTAAGCGGTCTAGTTGTGCTAACTCAAATATGTGTCTTGCCATGTTACCTGTGTAACGTGTAAATATCAATTTGTTTGGTTGTCAACTAGTGAGTTAGAATCACCCGAGATCAACGCTAACTTTAGCAGCCAGCTTGGCAGCCAGATAAGCTTAGCAAAGTTTTATGAATATCAGTTAGCTTCCAGTTAGGCTGAGCTCCCAACTAAAGGCCAATTTAACAGACAACCAAGCTTAACAGTCTTTTATGAATATGGGCCCTGGGCTCTGCCCGGTTTCCTCCTATCATATAGCGGCGATATAAGGGAAATAATCTTGAGTATGACGTAAAACACCAATCGAACAAATAAAGCAAAATGCTGTGTTGTCATCACATATAAAACATGTACGCAATAACATGGAAACAGTGCAAAGGGATACGCACGCAAGCAAGGTGTACATCATTTACCAACAATTTAATTTTTGTAAGGCCTTAGAAGATATTTCCAATATTGGTATAGAATTTTTAATTTTCAAAGACGTGTCTGTTTTAAAAGTCTTTATTACGGCTTGTTATTCGAAAGGCTGTGAGATGAGAAGCATGATATCAATGGTGAATTAAATCTGTACACCTTCGTTAGCTTTGAAAACGCTCTCGCTTCAAGTTTCTGGACTTTTACAATAAAATTTACAGTTTTCTTGTTGGCAAACTATGGACAAAGTGTTCATGGTGGTTATAACAGTGTCTTAACCCCGGGCTAGAGGCTGTGCATGCGCTCATCTTTATTATATCGACATGATGCTGTTATGAACGGTAGCAATCAAAGATGAGGTACCTATGTTTGCATTTGACCTGAAATTATTCACGGGCTGCGTATTTTGAAAAAAGATTTCATGCTTAGAAAATGGTCTGTCTTCCTTGCATCACACGTGTATATTATTTTTTGACAATTCCTTTGAAATATAGGTTGTTTTGGAAAAGGATCTAGCGATTATAGACTTTACGAGTGTCGGATTTGAGGGTCAAATTCAATTAAGGTCTCGACCTAATACTTACCTAAGACCATTAACAAGTTTGAGGCGTAATGAGATATATATATATACCTGTCATTTTATACCTCTATACAAATAGACGATCTTTCACTCGGAGTAGTTATAAGACCACCGAGGACCTCTAGTACAAACCTGCCCTTGTCAACAGTTATGACCCGTGCGTGAACAGATAAAAGAGAGGAGGCCTTTGAAGACAGTTGTCTTCTCCGGATGACCGCACCCATTGATACAAACTAACGACATATTTATGCCACAGAGAATATCCTCTGGAAAGACTAATCATCCCTACAGGATCTGAAACATTTCTATGTTTTTAACCAACTATTCTCGGTCTTTAAATCGTCTGTTTTTTTTATTGCCGGGCATAAAAAATGAAGCCATATTTTCTGAAGATCTGATATAGTGCCATTGCTTTCCTCAGCCTTATCCATTTCACGTCAGTGTGTAAAATGTTTTTAGCACTGCGCGAATACTTCAAAATGATGTTACATTACATAATGTCATGTTTAACTTAACAGATTATTTTTAGAGTAAAGAAAGTGAAGTAGTAGCCTGAACCCCATGCTGAAATTCTATCAAACAATGGGTGGATATATTCACCTATGACAAACATTTTCTCCAGGCTTAAAGCATGGGAGCACGCATGACTGTAATCTGAAAAAATGTATCATGTTTGTAAAAAGTTGATCTATTGCTGAGGAGTTTGATCATGCTTTTTCATATCGGTTCCGACCCATCTGTCATCTCGAGATCAAAGCCTCTTCATCCATTACAGCTGACATTCGGATGCAGAGTTATGTGCAGAGTTAGGACGTATTGACAGACTCAAACTATCTTTTGATGAAATGCTGAAAGATTTAGCTGGCTTTTATTAACTATTTAAGAGAAATCAAAATAATAAATTAATTCGTATCCGTTTCATGGTTTTGATTACATCCGCCTACAAAAACGGAGAAAGGAAGTGCCAGTCTTTGCCGGAATTCTGTCTCCCTCCAAATTTACTCTGGTCTCTGATGTTGTCTGATTCAAGACTGGCTAAAATTAAATGGGTAAATTGATGGAATAGTCGATGGAACGAAAGTTCGGCCAATCCGCCGCAGTGTGATGCGACTGCATTAAGATAGCTTTCCTTTTATCCAAATGTTCGATTAAATGGAATTCGACAACATCATGGAAAAACTCTCCAGAAAACCTCAGCTTTTAGAGGTGAAACACGAACTGACAATTCCATTCACTGATTCCGTCAGTTTGCTCATTAGAGCGTAAAGGTTGTCCTTTAACATCTTGCAGTTGCACATCCGGTGGCGATGAGCGCGGGCTCGGAGCAGAGATATGTCGTTTGGTGTGGCCAGTCTCAGCACGCAGCCTCCTGTAAGGTTGATAAAATGACAGCTTTCAGCATGTCACATCCACTGACAGTCCATTTAGCGATTGCCCGCGAGGATCTTCCGGGAAAGTTAGATAACTCTTGTCGTTCAGTTGTAATCCCTCTAAAATAGAGAGTGTTGATTGATGGGTAGGACACGCGTTGTGACACGCTGAGCCGTATCGTCACGGAGAAGACGTTTCATTGTCATCATGGCATGTCACCTCTGGTCACTGTGACATGCATGTTCTGCTAACCAGGAAACCCGAAATCTCATCGATATTTTTCAATGAAAGTCACTTTGAAAGCCATTTCGGGCCACTATGTTGGCAAACATTGGACTCAACGATTGTCAGACTGTAGACACTAAACATTACTCACTTCATAGTGGCTCATATATGAAAGAAAATTAAAGGAATTGAAGAATTTGGGAAATGTTATGGGTAGGATTTGTACGTTGAACTTTTAATTAATAAGGGCGTGCTGAGAAAATAGTATTGTTGGTTGGTTGCAGAACGGTTTATTTAGGCAGTTTGAATAAAATGAAATGAAATACAGTCTGATGATGCATACATCATTACCCAAATCGTGTAAAATGGTAGTTTATAAGTTGAAGTCATTCGAATATATTTGTTTCATTGAATGTTATATGTATACAATTCATACAATTACGGATTAAAGGCCTGGCAACAAGTTGTCACATGTCTTCACTGTAAAATAACTGTCTTAATTGTCGTAACTTCTTCTTGTAAAATAATATGTCAATCCCCGGAAAAATCCCGGAGCCATACAGCGTGGTAAAATCTCCGACTTTTCTAACAGTGTAATCCATACACAAATTTAGCGCAACGAGACGTGTGTTTTCCTTGAATCTTTGATCGTAAGGCTCTACGTGGTTTTCGAGATATTTTGAATTCATTATTCAAAATTTGAATACATTGTGTTTGTGACGCCGACGACATTACCGGGTGTGACATGGCAAAATGCTGAAGCTTATACGTGACGTGGTTTTTAACCAAGAGAAGAAGAGAGACTTGCAACAGGTATGATACTGACTATAAACATGAGCGACGTCTACTGGTGGTTATGGAGCTTCGGCTGTCAGGTGATATGTTGGGAAGGAACACTGACATGGGTCTAGCTCTCTGTATTCAGTGAGCCAGGGTAAATACAATGTTGCTAGTTAATCATCGGAATGTGGTGTCAGTAACAGTAAAGATGTATATTATATTCTTTTCTTTCGTTAATAATGTAATTCTTTCTATTCAGGCATTTTCCCTGCACATGATATGAAAAAGCCTTTCTCCCCCTGGTAAGTCTGCTAAGGCAAGTTTAACTCGGTGTAGGCAAGTTGTGCATGTACAAACCTCTCTGCAGGCTACTATAGGACTAGCTTATTAACCACTTATATATTCAATGGCCTCGTCTGTGATCCATTCGACAATATGCGTGGCATAATGCTTTGTGTGCCGTCATCTGATCCCGTGCGTAATTTCAAGCAAAGGCTTAATCTGTCGAGAGAGTTATTTAAGAAGCTCTCACACACTCAATTTAATCAGCTTGTTTAAAAACGTGTCATGCCGTAAACCTGCTCACGAGTTGTTAATTCAGGAAGAAGATTATGTTTGTTGCCGGAATCTCATTTAAATGCTTTTACATAAGAGAACAAAAACTTGGGCTATAAACAACGTGGTTGTAAAACTATCCTACCTTGAAACACCACCGAATTCGGTGTAAAAAGCCTTGTTCAGAATAACAGCCCTCAACTGAAACAGTTATGAGAGCTCTACATCTACGGTTTTAACCGCTTTTTTGCCAAATACATTTCAAATTTTACCAGCAGCAAATTTCAAATTTCAAAAGAAGGAATTCACTTTCCTTTTCTGTGTTTGGCGTTCAGAGAATTCCATCAGAAATTTAGGCCACGCTTGCCATATTCACAAAATATGCCTCTTCGTGAGTTACTCAATGGGAATTTATTTGTTCTCTCAGTTTATAGCTAAATTGTTTAAAACGTTGTTCCTGCTTGTGTAGCTGTGGTACTGTATGTATGTCTCTTTCTTACAAATCCTAACTTCTTTCTTCGGGTTTTTTTTTTCGGTTATACATGTACGTAACCATGGACGGCTCCTGTCTGAAATAAAGATATTATTGTTGCGCGGCGAGGAGCATCGCGTTCCATCAATGCATGAAACAAGGCTTATTGTTTATTAAATGTGATGACAGATCAACATTTACAGTAATTACAGACCAGAGACGTGTACTAGTTGCAAATGGCATCATGTTTTATAACAATTGTTTCTGGTTCTGACTGAGCCATGGCATTAGGGTGTCGTATACGTCACAGCTGTTCAGCCGTTTACACGCACAGTTAGAATACTTTTTAAGCATTTGGACACACAGAATACTTTTTAAGCATCTGGATACACAGTTAGAATAAAATTCTAGCTGAGATAAGTTGACAAGATGCCCGATTTTACCACTTATATGTGTGGCCATTGGCAAACTACCACAATGTCGTTGCTTGTCTGGTTTAGCTCTCCATGTTGTACTCTTTTATATTTATATTATATTCGTTTCAGAAAAGGTAATTTACTTTCTCCAGATATCTGTTTTTCTAACATCTAATTAATTTCGATCGTATCAAAGGTGTGTGTGACGATTAGTCTTAGCTCATTCATGGCGTCTTGACGGTTGCATTGTATGTTTATGCGGGAGGCAGTAGGATTATTTGCTTTGGACGACATTTGGCAAGGTTGGTTTTAAATGACGAGACAAATCGTTGTTGGCTGTCATCCCGCCATTCGCTGGAAGGAGCTTATAACGCGTTATTAACCTTGGGCTGATCGCCATTATCTGTCCTCCCAGCCAGGGTAGTTAAAACAGAAGGAAGCTGGTAATGAAGGACTCCGTTTTTATGAAATCCCCAGCGAACGGATGGCCAGGCGAGTGTTTCCGTCAGCTGATTACAAAAGTAGCCCAGGAAAGTGGTAATTTGGTGAGGAGAGGCGAGGATCCAGTAGATAATTGCATGGACTAGTCTCTGACAGATTGCCTGTCCCGTCGGCACACTGGTGATTGGCTTTTTTAGGGCTGTTTCAACATGGACTTTTAATGGCTGGGAAAATTTTACTTCGGATAAATGGAACGTTCATGTGTCTGGTTAAAGGACAGGCTTGCTGGCTGATCAGCACACCTGCGGCTATAGGGCGCACGTTCAAATCAGGCTTAGTCTCCAAACTGCTAGTTTGGCGCCTCATTCTTACTCTTAGTGTCCTTGAGGCGCAGTATCCCTCACAACAATCCGATCAGCTTTTTCTGTAAATCGCAAGGTGATTACCGGACTGGAAATATTTCCAGCATCAATCTGAGTTTACATGGCTTCTTGTATTCTTCAGCTTTACGATGTTTGAAAATAACCAGATCGTCTGCGCATGCGCGAATCACAGAACGACGATATTCATTCCAAGTTTAACATTTTTTTTACAAGAAAATAAATTTATCTTTTCAGTTCACACTCACTGAAGGTCATAGTTTTTTTTTCATTTTCACAGAAATAACGCGCACGCTTTTTTATTACGAAATTTGTGGAAGTGTTTAACGATAAAGTCAATGTACAAGTCAAAACTGTTCTTCTTATGAGTCGTTAGAGAAGGAAAGCCTACATGGGCAAATGTTGCTGAACCTGAACCTGAGTGGAAAATCATGTAAATAAAGCGAGATTTGTAAATACCAGCGCTGTCTGGGGTGGCCGCACCACATGGTAGCTGGATCAATGGTGTATTGTAAAACAAATCTGACATCACTCTGGGAGACCTCTTGTAAGGCTACCGTTGCGAAACAAGCCATTAAACTGAGACTATATCCCGGGCTTACGTTTGATGTCTGTTTGTTCTTTGCGAGAGACTCAGATCACCGGTATAAAAAACCCTTTCTTAATCAATTAGACCAATAGAGTATGTGAAAGATCATCGCGTTCAGGAAAGAATTGAATTTCCCGGAGACCTTTGATCTGGTCTTAAGGTCCTCAGAGTGGCACGTCCAGGTGTAGAGTGAGATCGGTACAGTAGCGGACGGTGCATCAGAAGGCCAGGGTGGGGACAAGCTACGGCTCCAAAATCCATCTTCTTGAAGTGTTGGGCAGACAGTGTTGGCTTCTGAGAACTCACCAATCTATTCCATGCCATGCCCGGCCCACTCACCAGTCCAGGCCAAACCTGATTAAGGCTTTCTTGAATGTCAGTCAAAAACCTTACCTTTATCAGATCTAAGAAATGTTGAAAGGGTTTACTTGTTGTCAGTGAATTTCAAAGAAGATATAACTCTTTGACTGTTGTTGTTAGATGTAATATATGTTTGAATGTAAAACATTCAGAAGTATGCATTGGATACTGGGTAAATTAAGACAAATCGGGCCAAGCGCACTTTCTACTTTGAGTCTATTCTTTCTTCAACAGTCACATTCAAAAACAAAATCAGTTCATATAATTCCATACTAACTTCACACTTCATTATAAGGCTCAAGTACAGAATTCATTGTAATTGATTACTTATTATTATCCCATGACTGGCGGTATGAGCCCAAAAATATGCAATTACAATGTTGGTACATTTTACATTCTGTATGAAATCTTCTGTGCATTATTTGAATACATGACTTCAAATCCCAAATCAAGAGTCTGGATCACAAAATCACCGGATAGGTGAGATGTTGCCGTGGTACCTATTTCCTCAAGATACTCACTTTTGTTTTCTTGATACTAACCTGTTATTTTACTATGGAGGAACGGCTTAAATGCTTTTTTTCTGTTGATTGGGGTATAGGATCACTTTTGACATTTCCGTCAAATGATGATGGTGTTCCCTTGTGGCACTTGAATGTGGACGCCTGGTCGACAATTACTTGCACTACAGATTCCTTTTGTTGCGTGTCTTGTCAGGATACTATCTACTTACACTGCCTGCCTGTCGGTCCGTCGGTCAGATGTTTGACATGCAGTCTTGAATGACCATTCACTTAATGAGAGACGTGAGTACAAGACACTAATTTGTGCTTGTTTTCATGAAAAATCGAAACTCCTTGTCACAGTGTTCATGTCATGTAGCTTAGACTAAAACCCTAACCGAGATAAATTGGAGAGGCCGGATTTTACCGGTTACTTATGACTACTTGCCAACTATATCAGCCTGTCGTCGCTCCTCTGGTTTTACTCTTAGTGCTCTTGTGTTTTGATATTGTCGTATACTCTTAATTCTCCGTTAATTCTGTTTGTTGCCATAAGATAGTCCAGATTTATAAGTTAGTTCACGTTTTAACAGTCGCCCTGGGCTAAGATGTCACGAAATGTTTTTTTCAGATGTTGAACAAAATTTGGACACTGACGAATTGAGCACTCAATCTTACCATTGTCAAGCGATGAAAAGAAAAAATGCTGTTTGCTCATTGAATTGATTAATCGACGATATAAACCAGATTTGTATTACATTTTACGCTCAAAAATATTACACTTATAAATATGACTGTGGCCAGTGATCATGGTTAATAAGAAATGTAGGGCACTGCGCTGGAGAAAACTGATCATCCTCATGCGTGAGGTACCATATAGTTGAATCCCAAACCAGATTCCACGAACGACATCCCACTGAGATCTGCAATAAGGCATACTATATACCCACCGGCGACAGCCCGGGTGCACTCATGCCAGCCACCATGGTGCATGGTCAGAGTCCGACACGAAGTACGATGACCCCTCCACATCCCGTTGGAGCTGGACATTCCTTAAGACGCCATGAACGACTTTAATTTCCTTTGATGAGGCTCCGGACAATGCCGGTAAATTGGAGAGTCGCTTTGAAGCCATCCCCGGAAGTCTGAAGGCCAGGAATAATACCAGCCGTGATAGGAAAGGAATCACAGTTTTATGGGTTTTCTTTGACAGTGACTGATTGAAGATAATTAACTGTTGGAACGATCTGCCTGATTATGTACATGGAATCTGCGGCAATCGGGTACTTAATATGCGCCACCGTTAGATCTGTTGCTATATAGCATCATTTTCTCTTTTCAAACGTTTTTTTCCATGGTTGATCGATGTCAGAATAACGTCTAATCTTGAAAGTTAAACAGCGACAGAACAGGCGTTTCTCTTTTGATGCAAAAGCCATTCCAAAAGAAGCTTCTGTATAAAGAAGGATACCGAAGGCTTCAAAATGATATCCACGTGACCTCCATTTACAGTGAAGCATTAAATAATGCTATTTATTGTTGTACTTATAAGGTCTAGTTTGTCAACATTATTTGTATGCACAACGACTTACTTGAATCGGTGTTAACTTATACAATTACCTGTTAACTTGTATGAATTGTTAGCGATGCTATACGTTCTATGTGTCAACTGTGTTCCACTGAAGTATTACTCAATGACTGCTTTAGCACCAACCACTACATCGGCAGGAAAAATAAACTAGCAAAACATTTGTGGTGGTTGATATTTCTCAAAACCCTAGAGGACTTATGAAACTGCTTGTTTTTGTGACCAATACTGTGGTAAAACACCGACTTTGAACACTAACAATTAAATGACAGGGATAACATTTAATGCACTGATTAACATTTAACGTCGTTTCCAGTAGACTGACCTGCACTCATGCAGTGTCTGTGCGACATGACCCCGGCATTTCGCTAGCCACTTTACAAATCCTCTCAGTTAGAGCCGTAGCCGATCTATAGCTAGCGCAAGCTGGGTTCAAGCCTCTGACCTCCTTGTCCAGAAGCCGAACAACTTAATAATTTAGGCGACTGCACCGTAGCGTGGACCCAACCTTGCAATATGTATTCCACATGGTGTATAATGTTACGATACATGATTCACATGTCTGTTTGAAAGATTTTTAATCTATACGTAATCGTCTTCATGGCACTGGACTATCCCTGGGTTATATACTGTACTCAACATACCACAAGGAAATATGCGGTAGCCAAACTTATGCACCTCATTATTCCTGAATTGTACTGAACTTGACATAGCTCACCGAAACACATTGTAGCCAAATATCTCCGTGTGAACGTTGCCAGCAATGCAATTATACTGATGGATTCACAGATTGGGAATGCATGTCCGGCTTTTAGAGTGTGTGGAGTTGACTGTAGCGAACTGAAACAGGAACCTAATGGTACACGCAGGGCTGGACACTTACAATAAAGTGAAGATGACAAGGGGTGTGATGTGCCAAATAATCAGATTGAATAGAACTTGTCTGCTATGCTAAAAAAAAGTTGCCTTTGAGGGATTGTAATTTTACTTTTACGCAAAACATCCAGAATTAAACGAAGGCTAATCTGGCTGATTCGAGATGGGGGTAGAAGTAGTTTAAGTCACGTGTGCTATTATGACTACGGTGATAGGATAATACGTAGTTTTCACAGCCATGGGAAAAAAAAGACTTGAATAGGTTAAAAGGGGTTGAAAATTGGCCTGGATCCAACTACCGCTGAAAGCCTAAACTAAGCGCGTTCCATTTCATCCCTCGATTCCATCTCGGTAAGTGGTGTATCTATAGACGCTCTGTGCTAACAATGACACAGCCACAAAAATCCTCTGTCCGGATCTTGAATTAAGGTAAGAGTTAGACGCCGGGCTTCAGGCACGTAACGGTAACATCTTATCATGGCAAGGGATGAATTAATAGTATTGAAGTGATAGCGGACAAGTGATAGGCATACCAGATATCTGCTTAGTGGACAACTTAACGTTTATGTAATGCTGGAAAGGTCAATATTGGAACCGAGAATCCTTAGGGCCGATATGGCAGGCACGTTTGGACCTGATTGATTCGAACTGATTAATCATATGTCTGACGAGTGTTCCTTGGGAAAACTCAGCTCAGACACGGGC
Organism: Acanthopleura granulata; assembly: GCA_016165875.1. Classification (NCBI taxonomy): domain Eukaryota; kingdom Metazoa; phylum Mollusca; class Polyplacophora; order Chitonida; family Chitonidae; genus Acanthopleura; species Acanthopleura granulata. The sequence continues at coordinate 31,358,734 of JABBOT010000080.1, read as the reverse complement.
GTTCAATAGCTGGTTTCACTCCAAGGAGACCTCGGGGATGTAGCCACAAACAGTTCCGTGGATAGACTCGGAAGATAAAACAAACGGGGAACGATTCTCTTTGAACAATTTATATCTCCGCGCGTAAACAATAAGACAGAGATAATAGAGTAAAACGAGATCATTAATAGAGCTAAGCCAGCCAAGGGAGCTTCTCCTTTCTCATGCCAGGTTACTCTCGAAAACTGAACATAGAGAATCGTTCTTTCCTACGCCACACTACATGGGATTTAGGCTAGGAAAACTAACAACATATCTGGTCTTATGGTCTTACAATATCCGTTTTATGAATTCTGATGTTATTCTGTAGGAAACATACATGTCTCAATCACCTATTACCGAAGAAATTACAAATATTGAAGATTGATTTCCGAAGCATTGCTGGATGCGAATTGAAACAGAAATGTAAAGACATCGTGCAAAGGCTAAGAAGTTGGTCGTTTAAGATGGGATCAAAAAAGACAAAAAAAAAAACAAAACAAAAAAAAAACACACACACACATGTGTTATCTTAACGATATTTATTAGTAACCAATATATTTTAGACCTCTAGAATAAGGCGCTGTTCCCTAACTAACCTCTAACACCTAATCAGCTAGTTTACAGGCTCAGATTCGACTGTTATTTGGTATGCATACGAGTTAAAAATTCTTGAGTTTACAATTAAACATCAACCAGATATACTAAGATAGAAATTAAGCGCATCGTTCGTAATATACGTTACACAGCAAATCGTTAAGGGACACACATTTATATATACGTAAACAAATTATTTTGTATGATTTCAAAGCAAGTAAATGTTTCTACATGAAACGTATTCTTCGGCGTACTGTTGAAACACCACTGTGTACGAGAGAAACGCAGTTGTTACAAAAATGCCCGCCCACATAATTTTGTGTAACATCAGTACACAGAATGTATAATTTTCCGTGTTACAGGTACACAGGTTGCACTCTACTGATACACATGCCACTGTGGATGTGCAAATGTATATACAGTTGTTTTAGAGTGTATAGAATTTTGTAATCCCTGAAGTAGAAGCATACAAAGTGCTAGTGAGCACAATCCAAATTAATTTGTATATATTGAAGTACACATGTGGAAAAGTTCGAGAACAGTTGTACAATTCAAAGGCCCGTTATTCACTCTAAGCATTGTGATTTCGTCTGTTGTAGAAGTAAAACAATCTTGAATATGGATATGTTAAACAACAATCGAAAAAAATAAATATAAATCTGCATCAATATTCCCCTTTACCTATCAGTGCAGAGGCAAAGGTAAGCAGTCTGCTGATCTGTGATACATGAGGTCATCGGTTCGAATCCATGGCTTGCCCGCCGATTCGCTGCTTTTTGTCAGTTGATTTTTCAAGGGCATTTCGCCCGAAATTCCGACTGCTGTATTAGAAATGAAATATTATTTTCCATGTGGAAAAAAACACCAACTAAAGGAATGAATGAATCGATACAAGGAGTTTATTTCATTGGTGTTTTACGCCATACTCTAGAATATTTCACTTATACGACGGCGGCCAGCATTATGGTGGAAGGAAACCATTTAGAGCCCGGGGGAAACCACTACTATCCGCAGGTTGCTGGCAGACCTTAACACGTAGGCCCGGAGAAGAAGCCAGCATGAGCTGGGCCTGAGCTCACAGCAACCGTGTTGGTGGGGCCATTGCGCTGCGCTAGCGCTCTAACCAACTAAGCCCCCGAAGCTCCTGGTGCTCAGACAGAAAAAACACATAAACACAACATCTATGCTTGCATTATTGGCTGATTGACTCAGTGTTTTCTAATGGCTATCTTTTCGTCGACTATTGTCTCTCTCAGAATAATTTAGTCTTTTGTTGATAGTAGCCCACACAAGGTGACTCCGTGAAATGAAGAGCAAATACTAAGAGAGCTGGACATTTGTCAGGGTAGGTCCAAGGGGAGAGAACCCATACAAAAACAAGCCTCTGTCCACAGTTGTGTTCTGGCTAGGAAAATCACATGGACTCTTTAACAGAAGCCATACACACTTCCAAACATGGCATCGTTTATTTTCGTTTTTCTTTTCTTTTCTTACAAACTGTTTATTGACCGGTGAACGTGAGAAATACGACCGTTGTTAATCTTTGGACCGGCAAATTACGGTATTAGAATATTTTCCGAAGACGACTTACAGAGGAATAAGGCGACCATGAAGTATTAAACGATACTATGTTTCCTCGCCATGAGTCAGCCATTACCTGCAGAATGACAAGTGACCTATTCAGCCTTTGATGTGGTGTTACAGACCTCTGGTATCCTTGTCCTGAATGATCCGGCCCATTACCTATAATATCATTAAAGGCTTTGTTCTAGAAGAGCTGGGTGAAGATCAAAGAAGACCCCGGTATACTGTCAGAAAACTCTCCACGGATAAGCTTAACTTCTGAGTGGTCAGGGGTAACAGGAGAAATCAGTGGCCGTGATCAGTGAACACAACTTAGCATCCACTAATATGGTATGTATATCTGTATGTCACATACCAGAAAGTTCGTTTGTAACTTACCAGAGGCCGGTGGTTTTTCATTTGCCACTCGGGTTATCTTTACCCATTATACTCATCGACATCGTGAGATTCGATTTAAACAACATTCTTGACAAAATGAGTAAATAAATAATTAAATAGATAATAGACATTTCGTGCTTGATTGCAAGGTTTTGATCGCAGACACAATTAGAATGAGGGGATTAGCACACGACGTATTAACTGGAATTGGTCACCTGAAACTTTCCTCACGCCCTCGGGAGTCTTTTGAGTTGAATTAACGTCAGTTGTTATCAGCCAATCAATTTTTCTTGCAGTGAGAGTTTGAAATGACAGCAAAACAAGTTGAGTTTGAGATGTAAGTTTGCCACCGACGGAACATGGGCTGAGCTTGTCTCTTCACTCTGTGGAAGTTGAATGATGACTTTTAGAGTGAGATCTTATGTTAAGAACTACATCGAAACAACAGACGGATGCTCCAGATAAATACCAACGGAAAAATGCACTTGGTTCCTGTTCTTCTTTTTCTAAGAACCAAGGGTAACTGTTTTGGTTTTGAACTTCATACAATATATTAACCATAACACAACAAAAGAAAGACCAGGCGAATAAACAACTTCTTTGGTTGTTTATTCAGTCAGATATGCTATATGACAATCTGTAACACTTGTATAATGTTTTCTGGGAAACTTAAGCAGACTTTTATCATTTTGTCTAGAGAATTAGCTTACCATTTTACAGAAAAATATCAAAAGAGTTTATTTCTTCCTCTTATTCCTTTTATCGCTACTCATTCCGAGAATAATCATCTGCTGTCACAGAGTTGTGGTGATAATCAATCACTTCACCAAAATCAGACTTTCTGACAAATCGAAATTTATCGGCCAGAACTAACTAGGTTTTATATTGGCTTTAAAATCCAATGTGCTGGTCCATTGATGTCGCTGTTGGTTGATTACCCTATAAAAAGTCCGGTTTTTGTTGCTGGACGTTTGGGAGCAATGTACGGCTATCTTCGCGGTGATGCACAATGCTATAATAACGAAGGACCAGCAGTGAAAGCGCTGTAAACTTTGCAGTGAAGAACACGGTCAACCAAAAACGTTCTGATTGGGAAATCACACAATGCTTCCGTGACATTCTAAAACGTGGTGTCATTATTAAAGGCTATAGTAGCACAGCCTGATGTTACATGCAGGCAGACAACATAGGTTACTATCCCTGGTTATATGAACAATATAAGCTTAAGATCAATGTGATGATTTCAATACCTGACCAAAATCAGGGTAAATCAACTCAGACTATAGATAAAAGTGTAGAGGATGACGGTATGCTTATATTTTACCCGTAGAAGAATGCGAACATCAACCCATGAACCCTTGCTAAATACATGTACATGAAAACTCTGCGGACATGCGTCGCAAAAGGAGGGTAAATGTATATGAGTTAACAGCTCCCAGTGATATGTGTCTGTGGTTTCAAAGTTGAATGCATATTGTGTATAACCTTGATATATAGTTCATGCGGGGACACTTTTTTGTGAAAAGTGATTTGTCTGGAAAATCAATATTGTAATAACTACACTTGCATGATGGACAACACTATACTTTATTATATCTAGGAAACGTATAACACAGCAGGACATAAAAAATGTCTGTCACTCATTGGAACGGATAATAACTGTGGCTCTACTGTACCTGTGTTAAGAGAAGAATGGATACAAGAGTAAGACTGGCATTTTTCCTAATTTTTATGTATACTACCACATTGGTGTAATGTATACTACTTTTCTGGTCTGATGTAGCCATTGCTAGCTTACTAACTAATTTCACCTGCAGAGATTTGCGAGGAACAAGAAAACAATCACCAATGTATGGGAACGAAGTCCCATGCAAAGTCCCATTCCTGTTTAAAAAAAAAAAACATCTCAAACCACAACAACAACAAAACCATAATCGCATATAGAGCTGACACATTGCAGCTGAACACAGAATTGTTTCGAACAGTCACTTATCAGTCGAGGTCTATAGTAAAATCGTTACACAGGTTCATAGGGACGGGAGCAAACATGCATTATTCACTAAAACGATTAATAGTGGTAGATGTATGTCACTCATAGCAGTGTTATGATTCCACTTCGAGAGGGGCTGTCTATGTGAATGGTGTAGATGTAAAGTAAGTAACTAAATAAACTCATAGAGCTGAAGAGTATACATGTGCACTAGGACACGGGTTATCTGAATGTCTCCCACTTAATGTAATACTGAGATGTGTTTGCCAGTATATTAAACTTGAATGGTATTTTAGTACTTGTGGCTCTTGGAACGTCCCCGAGTTCTTTCTGAAACTGTAACTGCCGAAACCTGAGATGTAACCGGCTTTATTTTACAGGTATGATATATTGCTTTGTTTGAAAGGGTCCTCGTGATTTTGAAAAGTTCTCTTGGAGATGTTGATGTTGAGATGTTTGTCCTTGAACGGCTCTGGTTTAACCACAGTCAACCTGGAATTTCGAGAATATCCTTCCAGCTTGGTTCAATTGGAGGCAGTGTAGGATGACATCTCAGATTTGTCTTTATCAACATCATCCCAAAAGGGTACAATGGCGTAATACGTCATTACTGAGCGTTTTTTATGCCTTCGCGCTCTTCCCTTTCAGTGGAATAACGTTTTGTTCAAGTTACGACAGACGAAACGACTTGATATGCTGACAGCTTTCTTCTGCAGATATTAATAACTGCGTTTTAGACCGTATGCTAAAAAGAATTAGTCCGTTTCAGTGTGCACTTTCATATTTTCAGCTTGCAGCATTTGTTGACCACATGTATGCTTTAGAACTGTGCACCTGGACCTGGGCGACATCTACTCAATTTGTCTCCCGGAAATAAAGCTCACTGAATAATTTATGCTTCCTGAACACATCTATCATGACCACTTTGTTTTATCAGTGTCCACAAGCATCCTTGTGTTGCCATTTTGGTTTTTGCGCTTGTGAAGCCATTACGAGGCCTTTGGCGAATCAACGCAATATTGACATTACAGCAGCTTTGAAGTTGCCGCGGTAGTTGAGGGTATAACAATAGCGAGAAACTCTTGTAGCTTAAACGAGTGCATTACTAATTCATATTTCCAGATTAAATTTTGTTTGTCAACCCTTTGTCGTTTCGCACCTTTTATGTCGGATGGAAGTTAGCGTTTCATTATGCCGCGGAGGGAGATACAGCGCCTGATGGAAGAGCCGGTAGGGAGAGATAAGGACAAGCATTGATTATGCAGGGATACATTAGCATGATGTATCAGAGATACTCACGACAGGCATGTACAAGTCCTATATCGGCGCATCAAGATCAGGACTATTGCCTTACTAAACATGGCTCTAATCGGTGTCCCCATATACCTCCTCCGTCGAGAGGTGTTTCTTGACTTTCAAAGGATATGGGATGGTTTTATTTCGGCGGTTAATTAATGTCACTCATTAGTTGGGCAGAGGCAGCCATGAAACTGGGATTCCCTCCTTTGTAGACGGGAGTAAATAATGCCAGCGGTGTGTGGAGGAGAACTTCAAAGCGGATCACCAATTTACGGCTATAGTCCGAACGCTAATGAAAGGAAATTTAAGCTGGTAAGGGAAGCTCCATAAGCGTTGCCGGCGTCTCAGTACAGCCGGAAGTCCGTGGGTACCGCGGGCTAGTAGTGCCGGAACCCTAGGGGTCGCGATGGGCTCTAATCAGGTTTAGTACCGGACTGGCTTGATGTTAGTCTGCTGGTATTCGTGTGAAGCCAGGGGACAATGAATGACGACTGAAAAGTCCTGTGTCTGACGTCCTTACCAGGTTACTGCGCACTTCCACTAACCTAATCCAATAGTCACCATACTTACTCTAGAATACAGAGAAACTATGTACCAAACTTGAGCTATTTATTTTCATGTATGTATTTGACTCCTCTCACAGAAAGGTTCCTCCAGTAATAGGGGGGTTTGTCCCATATGGTATGAATCCGGACCACCAAGGGTAAACCCTTGAACATTGGCAAACTTCATCTAGGGATTGGAAGAACGATGTTACGAATGTCATTTCATGAATTCACAATGGTAAGAAAAATACACTACCATCCTTCAAGGTCATCACAGCGTTATAGTCACGTTTTAATTTGGCCATCCATAATTTGTCTCAAGGATATGGAGAAAAGCTGTACACGTTTGGAAGCCATTTTCTATCGCGGAATTACATTGTTTATCCCATTAAAATGGTATTAATATTACCATGGAAGATGAAGAACAGACGGCCATTATTGTTACCACTCGTCTTTGACCTTATTAGCTCTGACAGGGAATTAAAGTGTTTGTCACCTGGGAAAATGTCGTTGCACGATTTCATGATATAATGGTTCAATGTTTTTCATTTGGACATTTTGTAAGCTGAGGGTGTTACGGGCTTCTACTGAAGGACTCCTCGTGGTTGACTTTTCCGTTCACGTATTGAGAATCGGTGTTTCACCTCACAGTTCTTGCCAGCTAATTGGCAATGGAACCGTGATTGCTAGCTCCTTTCTGTTTCTTATAAATTTGACCGCTATCATAGAAGTGACAATTCCTTAAGTCAAACACAAATAAAGCAATAGATGAATTTGAAAATATTTCATTGTTATACCTCACAAACGTCCGTGTGACAAGCTTCACGGTGCAAAACACCACAAGAACAAGTCAAATGTTATAAAACGTATTGGCAGATTTGACTGACAATATAAAGACGCCCGCTGTCCAGCTCATTCTAACTTCTACTCCGACAGTACGTGGGAAAGTCCGCCAGCAACCTGCGAATAGTCATGGGGTTTCCCCCGGGATCTGCCCGGTTTCTTCCCACCATAATGCCGTCGTATAAGTGAAATATTCTTGAGTACGGTGTAAAATACCAATCAAATAAATAAAGAGGCCCAAATATTAGTAAAACACGCCATTCTCTGGCTTAACAGTGTGCTGCTTCTGTTATATCAAAATAAGTGCTTTATGAACTTACAAAGTGTGACGTACTACAGGAAAGAACACACACAATCCGAAAGGTGTCATGTACACACAGGAAAGAACACATACACACACTCGAAAAGCGTTATATACTACAGGAAAGACCAAATACACATATCCCGCGAAGTGGGGCGCACTATAAGAAAAGAAAAAAAACAACAGCACCGAAATGTGAGATGTAATACTTGAAAGAACAAATACACACACTCCGAAATGTGAGACGTACTACAGGAAAGAACAAATACACACATTCCGAAAAGCGAAGTGGGACGCACTATAAGAAGGAACAAATTCACTAGCACCAAAATGTGAGATATACAACTGGAAAGAACAAATACACACATTCCGAAATGTGAGACGTACTACAGGAAAGAATAAAGGCTTTATTAAACGCGAGAAGAAGTTAATAAATTTCCCCATTACAAAGGGTAATTATTTTATACCATTCAATCAGGAAACATATTACGTTTTATAGGCTTCAGGATCCACATAAAAGTTTTGGTGATCGATACGCTAATAGGTGAATGTTAAATATGAAGTCATCTGTACACAGTATATCCTGTAGATGGCATGTCAGATATTTGACTCGGCCATGCTTTGTTTTCCCGATTCCCCGCAGAAATAAAAAAAAATGAATGCACTACCTTTCTGGTTTTCATTGTAAACTATTTCGCTTGTTGTTTCAAATAAAACATGGGTTTGGGGGATTTACGTAAGAAATGAATCAGAATGAAAAAATGCACATTATAGGTTTAGGTTCTAGGAACCAAGAAAATTAGGACATTCTTACCAAAATGGCCGGGAAAACGTCACAAGTTTTTGAAGATCTGGCATAGAATGTTTGTCCTAGTGGTCACGCATGTAATGACGTACATGTACTCAGCCAGATTTAGTACCAGGTTTTGTTGTTGATGTACTACTAATAGGAAGTCATAATGAGGAAACTTTCATCCAGTGAGGCGGGAAATCGTTTCACTGCAAGTAACATAAAATCTTAAGATTTTATGACGGCTGGTATAGAAGATCTCTGTTTGCTGTCAGGCCATAGGTAAGAAAAGAGAAAGCTAGTGCTAAATTGTAGCAGTTTTCAAAGATGGTTAACGGTGGGTTTTTTCTTGTTATAATTTCAAGAAATCTTCCCTTAACTGAAATATAGCATTGTTGGTGTGAAAAGCAAACCCGGTACATCACAACTGCCCTCAATCCTGTGAGCCATCTATTACCTCGGATGAGGAGGAGTTTTACCGACAGTATTCCACCTGCGGAATATCCGGACTCCCTTCCAACAACCACAGGGCGTGTCATAGAGTATGACCGATTTACAAGCCCGCAGTCGGAGCCCCTCGGGCTGGTGTCCTGTTATCGGAAGATGGTTCCGGACCCGCAAATCCGAGCAATTTAGCAACTGTAGCACCAATACTATCTGACACAGCATTCCAACAAGATCAGAAGAGAGGAAATGTCTTTGTCAGATGGCTTTTATAGACTCCACGACACAGTCTGTAACACACAGGAATATGCTGAACATAAAGTAGGCCCCTTTTTGCAAAGCTGTTGCCTTGTTTCGAACACAAGAAAAGTCACATTTGACGACTAATTCAGGGCGACTTTGCAATAAACCATTTAATAAAACTTTTATCGAAAATCTATCGTGAATTCACAAACAACACACCCACGGATCTACTGAGAGATTGACAGACAAATCGATAGACAGACGGACAAACCGACAGACAGACAGATAGACTTAACGACTGATTGATTGCAGGTAACGAGAATTTCTTTAGTTGTGTGTGCTTGGTGATCTATATCCAGTGATTTTTCTAATCTCTGCCTACTGACTAATCTGCCATGTCTCAAGTATAGGCCGAATCCAGTTACAAGGAAGTGTGAAGGCAATCGGCCTAAAACACCTCTTCGTCTGAAACTGTGATCGAGAGAAGGTTTCCAGGATAAGATTACAATAAACGCTCGTTGAACGATGATACATACAGTGATAGCTGTTAAATTTTTATAATCAGTGAGGGTATATTGTAAGATGAGACAAATTGTGGAGAATCTTAAATTCCGCTTCAAAACTTTTCGCATTCGGATCTGATGGATCAGATCACTCAACTTACACCTGGCTTGATGGCTTTTCACATTTGGAACTGATCAGTCGTATCACCCATCTTAGACTCGGCTTGATCTATGCCTAGAAATATTGATACTCAGAAAGCCTCAATCAGGGGTTAAGGGGAATTAGATACAACAATGACACAGATCGCCAAGCGATTCTGAACGTCCTGCCTATTCTTGCCGACAAGGGTGTTACTTGCAGTGTACAATATAAAGAGCTACTTTGGAATCAAAACCTCTGTGTTTCAAATGTGAAATGATAAAGATTGGTATAATCTGAAATGCTTTCCTAAATTGTCCCAAAAATTGTATTAAAACCGATATTAAACGTTTCATCAGACAAACATCTCTCCTTTCCGCTTTGCCTGTTGTGACGTCGCGCGCAAACACACAACGTTACCAACCAATCGCTGTCTTGCATCCACAAATAACACTGCTCTATCAAATGTGCCAGCATTATAATGGGAGGAATCCAGACAGAGCCCAGAGAAAATCCACGGCCGCTCGCAGGTTACTTGCACACCATCCCACATACGGCCGGAGAGGAAGCCAGCGTGAACTGGACTCACAGCGACCGCATTGACAAGTGGCGACTCAATCATTGTTCTGTGCTAACACGTTAAACACTCCAGACACAAAGGCTCCTAACAGATGTATATAGCATTGAATGTAAAATAACAACAGAAAAACAAACATTCCACTGTTTAATTTACAAATGCAGTCACCTGTCCTCCACAGAAGTGGCATATATGGGAATAGCAGATCTACAAATGAATGAATGGATCAAAAACCAACAAATCAATTAAATAAGAATAAATCCAACTTTCAACAAATACATAAAAAGAGTTTATTAACAATTTATATGCATTAAATCGTGACATGCAAGGGAGTTTAGTTCGTAAAATTCATTTTAAGAGTCGTTATTCCGCCTTGTGAAATTTTAACTGAAAAATTACATTTCGTCATTTTGAGTAAAGTAAATGACAAAATGCGTAATAGTCCTCTATAATATAATGAATGAACCCGAGCAGTGATAACATGGCCTACATGAATGTCAGGAAGCCTTATGTGCTATTGATGATGATAAAATCAAATAAACAAAAACCCTTTAAGCCCGATAATTATGGCCTTACAAAACGACCGTGTGAACAGTTCAGGAGCACTTAGTTAAAAATGAAGACTTTGATTTATGACTGGGAGTGAAACATACAGTTTGAAATCTGTAAACCCCTGCAACCATGGTTTCTGGGTGAATGAGCTGAAACAATCCAGTTAGAGCTAACTTCGGCGTTATTATCCCGAACATGCAATAACGTGCAATAACCAAACCCCTTATTTACAAGTGTATTATTTCTTTTTGTCTACATCACTTGACAGACCCGACGGAGGTATAAGCCGAAGTCATGTTAAATAGTGTGCGGGGTTGGGGTGGGGGGGATGGTAGGCTTATATAATACATGTACCACAAATGAATAGCTACGACTATGGATATTTAGAAACCAATGTATGCATGGGATCTGTCACAAGAAATATAAAATTTGTTTACATTCGCTTAATGAAGAATGGATTACGCTAAAAGCCTATCATTTGGGGCAAATCAAGAATTCATGGACTCCTCTACACGCCAGGTGTCAATAATTTGAGACACAACCGGACAATCAAACCACCCCGTTTTTCTAGCCTACAAGTTCACTTTATGGACTAAGCACTGTTCAAAACAAAGTTTGTTTTCCTGTGTCTGTTCTGTCTTCCCATTAACGGGCGAAAACTCCACCCCATATAGTTCTGTGTTTGAGGCCAGTGTCTTCATGAGACTATCGGACCCTAACAGTCAGCGATAGCTTATCGTCCAACATGGCGGACGCACTGCGTTGCGAGACTGATCTGCGGTCACGTGACATTTATTGCATGCAACTTATTCTCAAAATCTATACTTTTACACGACTCCCGTGTATTTGTGATTGTGACAGCCTTCCGTTCCCCGAATAGGAAATCAAGATTATTCAATGGACGACCATTAGCTTTGATACGGGCCACAGTGTCTGTCGAAGGCTTCTCTGATCTTTAAATGATTGATCACCTTTGTTTGATAAAAACTCCAGCCGCCCCGATCCAACCACTGGCTAATATCAAACAAAACGGATGTGGGTCTGCGCCACGTGACACTGCCGCAGATTACAGAATTATTGACTAAATGTTAAAATTATATCACCGGAGCTGGGACCAAAAAAAAGATTTTCTAAAGGTCATGTTAATCGAATTTATAGATAACTACGACGCACATGTATATGTATGATCTGCCAAATAAATATAGTAATCTATAATCTGTGTGTTAGCAAAGTTCTAATTCTTCAGTAAAACATGCTGGCGAGAAATGTCACTGTATGACTATAGCAGCGGGGAATACTTTCAGTGATCTATATTGTCATTTTACAGCATCATTCCCTTCGCAGGTAACAAATAATTGTAAGTGTATAAGTAACATTTGCACAGAGTTACTGTTCTTTGGGGCATGCGCATGCCGTTATGCTTGAATCTCATAGTAACAGTAAAACATTGTTTCACATTCGAGAAAAAGTTGTATAGGCAAACGTGGAATGTTTTCCAAAAGTATAGCATAGACATAACCAAAATACCTTGGACTCAGCAAATAAAAACTTAGGAACTTGTGTTAAACTGGGACCAGATGTCCGGAGATCGCCTGCAGGCATGTTCATTTTTTCTTCATTGATGAACGTTTTACAGAGAGCACCAGTAATATGAAAACTCCTATTCCTGGCATCTTTGAGCGTCAAGATCAACTCGGCATTTGTCTCTCCAGGGATTCCCTGTTTTATCGGCCAACGTGCTTATCGGCCAAAAATATTTGTTTGGGAATTTCTAAATCCCTTATTGCAGAGATATGGCTGATTTCTGAAGGGCTTGCTGTGTCAGAGCGTAGTTTATTGCTCCCTAAGGATACAATAATAATCAGTGTTGAGGTGTTTGAGCATTAGTTAGCATGACACATCCATTTGCCTTCGAACAAAACCGTTTAACGTTTGATGAACCATGAGCGTGGAGCCGCCTGGTCGCTATCATAGGGGAGCCGAATTCAAAAACCATTCCTTCGAGAGCAGGCTGTAAAAATTGGTAGGCGGCTTGGAGTTGACAGATGCGGGTTATCTCGCCTCAATCCCATTTCCCTGATATCACAGAAATGTCCCGCGAGATATCGAACGGGAACGGAAAACTTACTCAGATAGGCATTTGCGCCTCGTAAATCAGCGTACTGACGGATGCACATTCCACATCTGACGCTTGTCGTCGTATTATATCCATTAGTGTTGCGTAAATATATAAATTTATTTGATTGGTGTTTTACTCAAGAATACACAACGCACTTCTCATACATGTTGGCGGTCAGATTTATGTGTGAAGAAAACCTCTTGGCGCATTGCCATGCATTCTGACGTAAACTAGATTCACGCGACTAAGGCGAGTCCAGGCTGTTGTTTCATAAACTGTGGACGACGTGACCGAATAATCGAGTTCTGGAGCACACACGTATCGATAGAAAACGAAGGAATTTGCAAAGCGGTAAAACAAACGCCATTTTGTGCGAGTTCTCATATGTTGTCGAGAAACATGTTTTGTAACACCAGGACCAGAGCATAAAAAGCAAAACCACAGCACGACGATAATTGGCAAATCGTCACTTCGGACCGGTGAAACACGTATTTTTCTTTTTCAGTTTACCTCAGTCGGGGTTTCATTCTAAATGTCAATCCTTTTGTTCATATAATTGTTTAAAACACTACAGGAAATGCATACATGACACAAACATCAAAAACGTGAAATAAATAAACAAAATGGCGTAGGACATGGCTACATAAGGATTCCACATTGAAAGGTGATTTATAGAGTTACCAAGCAGTCATAAAAAATGCCTATGACCGTTTAGGCCTCGATGGACTCCTCTCCTGAAATAACTTTGGTTATATTTTTGGTTGTCTTTTTTAAAAAGTATCAACTTATACTCCCCCTATACCTTCAGAATTTAAACAGCATTAAGTAAAAACTTATGTTAATTGCAGTTCATTAAAAATTACTGCTTTACTCAAAATGGTGTCATGAGAAACTTAAATGAAAAGTTCGCAAAGAGGCCAAGATTCAGGGACTCCTTCTCCACCAGAAGAATCCTGGTTTATACGATACAAATGGCATCTTAGAGAGCTAAACTAAAGCAGCCACCGTGGTTCAGTCAGTTAGCGCGCTAACGCAGCGCAATGAGCGAAGCCTCTCACCAATGCGGTCGTTGTGAGTTCAAGCTCAAGCCAGCTCATGCTGGCTTCCTCTCCCGATGTACGTGGGAATCTCTGTCAGCAACTTGCGGATGGTCGTCGGTTTCCCCGACCTCTGCCCGGTTTCCACCCACCATAATGCTGGCCGACGTCGTATAAGTGAAATATTCTTGAGTACGGCGTAAAACACCAATCGAATAAATAAATAAATAAAGCAGCCACGATGGTGTGATAGTTGACCAATGGTAACAGGTAGCCGACGAATCCGAGATAATAGTATGATCGCCACGCTGGATATCTGAACAGTTGCAATCAAAGTGCAACTGAGATACATGTTTGGATAACGGCATGATATGCACTAGAATTGTACTCGATTTGGAAGCTGATTTTGTTCGTCCTTCTAGAACATTTATTGCGTCCCTCTCTTGCATGAATCCGTCCTAATTTTTTATTTTGCATAGTGTCTTGATTCTTTAGAAGTCTGTGTTAAAAGTAGGTTTGGGAACTTGTCTTGCGATTATTGACAGGGACGCTCATTTTGCTTGACGGTAGGTATATACGACATTTTAACACCCAGGCTCATGTCAGTTTACCCTCATTTAGGTTTTATTCAGAACATGCTAAAGCGAAATAGTGCTTCTACTGACCTTCCTCGCCTTTTCATGTAGCACACAGCCCCTAAATTTCCTCGTTCCTCATCACGGACACAAACTGCACTGTCACTCTCACAATACTTCTGTAAGAGGAGTGAAAATAAAAGCACAATATTCTTGAGTATAGGTTCTACAAAGATCGTGTGCTCCAAGTTAGCATTGTCCTTTCTTACATGTATGTACACCGATTACACACTGACCGACCTGTGCGTGTAGGGTGAGGATTTGGCTCATTTCAGCTTTTAATATGTTAGAAAGAGGCATGAATTTGTTTATGTGCATTGAGAAAAAACAATTTCTCATTATCAGTAAAACGAACAGAAATCTCTATCTTTAAACTGAACTGAGATCGCTCAAAAATACAAAGAAAGACAAACTGGAAAAGTGTCTGTATTAAATATAAATGTTCTCTAAAATTTCAGAGTGGTCTTTATAGTGTACGGTGGTGATTATGGGATATTCCACAGTTTAAAATAGAAAGGTCCATTTCGTGGGTTATTCATAATTTGCGCCTGGACTGGACGCTGGCAACATTCATTGAAGCCTTACATTTAGATGCACGTAATTATTCAAAACAGTAGCCTACAGATTTTTAAGTGGTCGTTCCATAATCACCCTTTTCATCAAGTAAAACGTTATCGATATATATGATTCTTTAAATATAGACGCACAAAGCACAATACATTAGAATAAATAAAATTTGCAATGGTACTTATACACACTCACAACTATACTCATTCAATAACCTAGACAGTTAGTTCCGCCTTAGATTTGAGGTCACTTTCATTTCTTCCAGTAGTTTAGATTTCATGCATCAAGGTCTACTGTTCCCTAACTGAATGGGAACTCTGTGTTTCTTCAACCAGTCAAAACTGTACACTATGAAAATAAAGAACCAAGTCTGACAGTGGAGTAGTCTTTTATATTGTATTCCTGGGAATTCAGCATCGCCGAAACCTGGTCCTTTTGCATTGTTTTCATGTTGTTGTGTAGACATGTGTTAAATGTGATGACATCACAGCATTTTGGGTAATTCTAGACCAATGACATCTGTCAAATTACATTTAACATCACTGTAATTTTATTTTACCTAATTCTGCTTGAATCATGGTGCTAGGGGATGTGTAAGTTGTTAATTCTTTAAAAACTTACATGAACAATTACAAAAAACCCTATCTGAGTTAAACACACAAGATTGATCTCACATCGTTGCTCTCGTTTTACTCCCTATGCCATAGTCTTTAATATTTATATCACCTTGCTTCTTCTGAGTAATAACGTTACAGTTCACATGATTGTAACTTGCGAAGCATGCGATCTTCAGCAGCATCCGGGGCCTCCGTGGCTCAGTCGGTTAGCGCGCTAGCGCAAAGCACTGACATCGTAGCCTTCCACCAATGCGGTCGCCGTGAGTTCAAGCCCAGCTCATGCTAGCTTCCTCTCTGGCCGTACGTGGGAAAGTCCGCCAGCAGCCTGCGGATGGCTGTGGGTTTCCCCCGGGCTCTGCCCGGTTTCCACCCACCATAAGGCTGGCCGCCGTCGTATAAGTGAAATATTGTCGAGTACGGCGTAAAAACACCAATCAAATAAATAAATAAATAAATAAATAAATCAGCAACCAAATAAACATTGGTCTATAGATCCGGCTTGTACGTAATGCAGGGGAGACTACCATACTACCACTTAAGTTTGAATTTCAGTGTTATTCCCCTTGTCGTTTCGGAGCGGCTAAAAAGCTTTCACTGCGTCATAATTTGTTCCACAACGACGAACATTTTCATATCAGAGAGTAAAATCTGTTAAAAATATTTATTAGTGTAAGTCCTATTTAAAGAAAAAAGGAATTTTTATAGCACATATTGATAGTGGTGTATCGCCTACATGTAGTTCTCGAGCACCAAGCATTTATTTCAATCCTTTCACCTAGCAGGATCGTCATCACAGTGTGAATGTGTATTATCTATTCCAAATCTGTTCTACGCATGAACGGAAGTGATTATCAAACCTCGATAGTGGCAAGAGGTGACATGGTCTTGAGAATGCATGCACTCAACCGCCATTCAGTTCCAGGATAAATTGGAATTTTGAAATAAAGAAAGTCTTGATCGCCATGGTATTTCTGGCCCTATTTTTCTGATGCAAGCGTTTCATAGGTAAAATGTAAGTATTTCTGATCAGAAGAAAGTTCCTCGTCGACATCAGCTAAGAAAGTAAATAATTTTTAATACTGTATTAATTTTCATTGAAAAAAATTAAGTAAAGTAAATAATCATCTTATTTCAAGACGCAGCCCTCAGCACATTTTTTCTGATGTTAATTAACGTCACTGATATATTTCATATTGAAGTAGTATATCAGGGTGAACATGCCCAAATAACTTGCAGAAATAGGCCTATATGCATGTTGACATAGTTTCACGTGGAATAAAAAACAATTCTTCTATTAACACTTGACATTAGTTACAATATTCGAATTTAGAAACCAGATTTTTTGGCGTAATGCCATTACGACCATTAGTAGCAAAGTGTCATAACATTAAAATTTAACTTGTGAATCACGCGTGGTGGTAATTGCATATAATAGCTAATAGGGCGAGGAAAGCTAATAAAATGTCATTCAAGGCAGGGTCCCTGACTTGTACAGTGGCACAAATTTGTCAAGCTTGGGGCCCTGACTAGTACAATGAAGTTACCCCAGCACCGATAGGTCAACCTAGGGGCCCTGACTTGTACAATGAAGCTAACCCCACACCGATAGGTCAAGCTAAGGCACATTCTCAAATGAATGCCAAGCTGTCTATCTCTCACACAGACACAAGCCATTTTGAAAATATGAAGTTTAGGGGAGACCACTCTGTTTGATCAATGGCGCAATATCCATGGACGGAACTATTTTCACTCTTCAGTAAATACAGAGACTTCGATTGTCAAAAATACAGCATTGCATTTTTCTCAACTATTCGACGCGTTGTGTAACGTCTTGAACTACATTTATTTTTTATCTCTTGGTTGGGAAAAAATATCAAAATCCCAAAACCTAGGGGACCTGACTCGTACAATGATATAAGCCTGGCACCGACATGTCAAGCTAGAGACTCTGACTCGTACAATGAAGTTAAGCCTGGCACCGATAGGTCAAACTAGGGGCCTTGACTCGTACAATGAAGTTAAGCCTGGCACCGATAGGTCAAACTAGAGGCCTTGACTCGTACAATGAAGCTAACCAGGTGGCGACAGGTTAAGTTTGGGACCCTGACTTGTACAAAGAAGTTACCCTGGCACCGATAGGTCAAGCTGGGGACCCTAACACGTTCATGAGCTTAACCAGGCACTTATAGACCGATCAGGTTTTGTGATTACTTTGTTTCACTCAAAGGTTGGTGATATAGGCACACAGTTAGAACGCAGCATTCAACACTATAATAGCCAAAATGCAGTCGGTGCAGCCGACAATATGGAGTTCAGGGTTGTGTTGGGGTTTTGTGCTAACTTCTAACATCACCGAACTAAAGGACAAGAAGTTTCAGTTGATCTCCTATCATTAAAAAAAAAATAGGTATTCAGCATCATTTGATATTTATCGTATTCTACAGTCGAACTTTAAGTCATGCATTTCCCCCTTCGTTGCCAGTCAAGTTGATATAACAGAGATAATGTCAGAATTGCAAAAGTGCTTGAATTGGTGAGGCTGTATTTGTGTTCGTGGAAATGGTAATATAGTGGATGTCAATGTGTTAGCAAGTGCGCAGGCCTCCATTATAGTGTGAAAGATGTGTTCAGACAACTGTAACTTTCATCTGATTGGGGGAGATATACACGTGACTACCCATGTCAACCGGGTCCAAGGGGCTAGCTCAGATTTAGCAAAAGTCTGTCCTCTGATGTGACGTCATCAGCTGACAAACCTAGCGCGTCTGGGTAGACTATTTAGCAATTGAGTCCTTATTTCAGAAAAGCATAAAAAACACAACGTTTGTCGCTAATTCCATTCATGCGCGAAAAGTGAGGAAATCATACCAGAAATCAGTCCAGCGATAAGGAAACTTTACAACCGAGGTGTGAACGGTGCAGTGGAGCACTAAACACCTGTACTGGAGCAAGGCGATTTTGAAGAACCATGCATGCCGAAGAAACTTTAATGAATAGGATAATAGTTTCAGTAGCACATATCCGACAAATATATTACATAGTTTTTAAAAATATATGCATCGCCTGCAAACATAATATGGGTCCAATCAAGTAGCAGTACACACTAATTATAAGACTTCAGGATTATTTTACATATACCTGATACATTTATTTGATAATATATTTATATACACATGTATTAATTGATCGTAATAGAATGTCTCACACATCTGCTCACAACTGCAGAATAAATTATTTTCATTCAATACTCTTTCACTCACCCATAGATAAAAAGTGTTGCATAGATACACAAATTTTGCACTTACACATGTCACAAAATAGAAGATTTGGATACTAATACTCCTTTTTTGGACACAGCCTTGTGTACATGTGCTACTTTCCAGACTATGTACTTTCAAGTGAACAACTCTATTTTCCACATATTTGTCTATATTTATCCCTGAGCTAAAACGTTAGGCACCCCAAGTGAAGCTTGATAAGACATCAAGCCACATATCGTGACAGGATAGACACGTTATAAGCAAATCTGTGGTTCCTTGTGTAGGTGACATTTAGTTGATTGATGTCCAGCTCCAGATATATTACTTAAGACAATACATTTGCCTTGAAGAGTTGGAAATGGCTTTATTACTACTATTACAGCATATGCAACATACATTAACTAAAATATTGCATATTTGAACACTATCTTTTACAAGAATATAACTATATATTCATATTAATGAATACAGGTCAGTATATTTTAAAATGAAGGGAAACCTATATTTTAAATGCTCTTTAGTTTATACATATATATAGTAAACAAGCACTGTATTAACATGGCTACATTCTATATATTATATTTATGAATACATATTTATTTCACAGTTCATTAAGACCAAGTTGAAGAATGTTTTCACTTTTGGACCATGGTGATCAGAGTTATGGGTCTACAAAACCACAATGCCCAGAGTAAACCAGTGATATTTTATGTGTCTGCACAATATCTTTCACATGAAATAAGTTATGTATTCATATAATGAATGTCGGTATTTGTCTTAAAATCACGAGCAACATGAAAGTTAAATGCTATGAAATTTATAAATATAAATAGTAACCTATTACTATATAACCATGTCTATATACTGTTTGTATTTTTATTTGCATGCTTATTAAGGTCAAGCTGAAGAATTTTTCACTTACATGATGGCAATCAGTTTTATGAGGGGAGAAAACCAGTGTGCCAACGGTGAACCCTGGACCTTTGGCAAGCTACTGACAAACTTTCCCACTTGTGACGTATATGTGCACACCTTTTTGTTCAATACATGCACCGCTCAAATTTATATGAATGTAAACATCTCAGCATTTGCAATTGTTAATTACTTTAAGTGAAATGAGAGAATAATTTTATGAATGGTCAGGATAATGTTGTTTTATAAATATTCAGGTGTGTTGTAGCGTATGGCATAAGGCATTAAGGGTCTGTGTGAAATTCCAGTCTAATCTCTTCATTCATATCAGTAAATACAATATTTTCTTTTATTACAATGTATTTGTTGCTTTCGGTGCCAGCAATACACTTACATGGCTAGCTGTTGTCACTGGTGGTTACTTTGCTAGCCTGATGTCATTAATACATATACAAGCTTACTAGTCTGAATCTAGATAAACTGTGAAATGAATCTGTCACTAAATTAATTTATCGGTTGAGTTAATATTCATTTAACATATTGCCACTTAAGAAATTTGTTAGTGTGTGACTGGAGAGTGAAGGGCGAGAACAGACTTATTACCAGTACTAGCCTTCAGATATAATGCCAGTTCAAACATGCAGCTTATAACATGTAAATATATACATGTACCTTGGAGTATTCCCGGAGTTGTATTTGTCGGACGAGATGTATACTAGGATGATATTTAGAAAGTTTATCTTTTTAAAGAAGCAGGATGCTTTACATGGAACAAGGTATATGGAACAAGGTATATGGAACAAGGTATATGGAACAAGGTATATAGCCACCGCGGTATGTTCATAGAAGTGATAAACAATAGGCAATGTCAACATGGCCTGTTTCCGACACGTGGTTTGTGCATTCAAGAGCGTGATACTTTTCCCATCTTTTAGGATAAATCAAAGTCAGGATAAGTCGCGGGTGACATTATTTAACCCTCACTAGAGTCTGCGTTTCGTCAGTACACTCATAAAAACTATCAGAATTTTTAGGTCATCACGGGAATACAAGTCGATTCAACATTGTTACTATTTGTAGTACGAGCGGATTGATATATGACAGTTTGGGGTGCCTTTGCCTGATTAGTTGTTACTCCGCCAACAAATTCTTCTTATTGTGCCACTCTTGTGTGTGAATTTTTGTGACTTGTGTGTACAACTTTTTGTTACGTCTTTGGCCAAACTAGCATGGATTCATTTCAGTATCATGAAGACCCGCTCTCAATGGGACGAAAGTTCTTTTCTAAGCGTCTTTCATGGAACAGCGTATCGCCTATTATTCAAGTCAAAATAGTTAGTCTTTTTTTCTTTTTTTGAAATATCACATTGTGTGCTAGGTCAGACAGGGACAAAAGCTGAAAAGGTTTGAAAAGAACCAAGAGTCATTACTGCAAAGAGTCCACTGCAAAAATATGAATGATTAACTAGAAAATATTCCAAACTGAAGGACAAATCCCAGAATTATATATTACATAACAGGTGAAAGAGAACACGTGAAGTGCTGATCAGATTATCCAATACATCCGAAACGTATTTATGATATGTAGTATTTATTGGGCAATAATATTCTTTTGACTCTTTCTATCAACACGGATGTTTGTCTAAAGCATCCGTCTTTCATAGTAAACGGTACTTACAGCTTAGTAAAAAATTCGCTTTCCAGGTATACATAGACTTTTAAATACTTATATCACCAGGGATACTACGAACTGATTGTACAATGACGCCCCTAACAGCACGTTTTATGTATTAAAGATGAATTGCCCCGGTTCTAATTTTCACTTTACTTAAATGAATGATACACATGCGATATAAAAAAGATGATGCAAGCAATCAGTTGAGCATTTTAACTAGTAAAAAATAAAAAAAATACATTTAAGAGCAAATAAAATCAGAGAACAAACTCGCACATCGCTTGTCTGCCATGGATTGGGGCGAGGGTGCCAAATACGCATGAAGTAATCCTAGCATTTCCAGTTTTGGGGGGCAGTGTTTTGATTATTCCTATCCACACGGACATTTGTCCAAAGCATCCGTCTTTCATGGGAAACGACGCTACGAACTGATTGTACAATGTCGCATTTAACTGTGCGTTTTATGTCTTAAGGGTTTTGAAGCGGAAGAAATTAAGAGTAAGACGGGTGCAGAAGCATTATTATACCATGGGTAAGAAATACAGTAAGTCGAATACATGTAAGAAACGTGTAGAACAGAAGTGCTATCCTGCGTTTCGAAATTCTGGGTAGCATAGTTTGCATGCTCCGGCACCTGTTTGTTTTAGAGATTTATGGTCAGGCTTCTTATCATTCTGGTATTGTGCATGAAATCGCCTTTTGTCCGGCGATTTCCATTCTCCATTATTCTGTTCATGGCTGACAGACAAGTTATGTATATATCTTCTCCCATCAGATACATACAGATATATGCATGCAAGATTCTATATTTCGTATGATTTCCTCCCAACTCAGCTATTTTGCATATTTTGGCATAAATTTCATACGATATTCTCTCATACCTAGGTCAGATGTGCCAAATTCAGTATCTCGTATGTTTTTTTGCTACATCAGGTATGCAAAGTTGAACATTTGGCATTAGCTTCACCTGGAGCAGATATCTAAAGATTTTCGTCTGTCTTGGATATTTAATTTGGGTAAGATTTCCTCATATCGGAGAGAAGGCCTTCGTGGCCGAGGGGATTAGCTCGCCAGCGCGGCCTTATAACCCTGTGCCTCTCACCAATGCTGTCGCTGTGAACTCACATACCATTTAAAAATGAGGATCAGCTATTGATATTCAATGCCATTTGGGGTCTCTGTGGTTGAGGAGGTTTAGGCTCGCTAGCGCAGCGTAATAACAAAGGTGTCTCTCACCAGTGCAGTCGTTGTGGGATCAAGTTCAGCTCATGCTGGCTTCATCTCTGGCCGTACTTGGGAAGGTCTGTCAGTAACCTGCGGATGGTCATGGGTTTCCCTCGGGCTCTTGCCGGTTTCCTCCCACCATAATGCTGTCCGCCGTCGTATAAGTGAAATATTCTTCAGTACGGCGTAAAGCACCAATCTAATAAATAAATAAATAAATAAATAAATAAAATCATATCGCAAATATGTTCGGTATTTCGTACATGGTTTTCTCCCACTTCAGATATCCCTGTTTGGTATTTCGTGTGAATTTCCCCCTTCTCAGATATCCAGAGTTAGGGTTTTCTACCACCTCAGAAATTCAAGTTTGGTACTTTGCATGATCTTTCCATTTAAAAATGTCCAAGTTCGTTTTTTCTGATGATTTCTCTCATCTCGGGTATCAAAAGTATGGCACTACTGGTACAAGAAAATTATTTTCAAGTGCATTTTTGAAACAAGACTAGATACCACAAGTACAGTAATATTTACATAGTATAAGTGGTAAGAAAATAAGCTGTGCAATTTGGAAAATTTGCTAACAAAAACCAACGGAGCTTATCACACTTCAGGGAGTAGGCCTACAATATGTCGCCCATTTAAGTGACGTCATTATGCATGCCAGGGTTTTATTCGCTGACACTGTAAGACAGATCAGGTCACTTACAAAAGCACTGGACGGGCTAAAACAAAATCCATTCACTATTAAGACGCTTGAGGGTACTCCTGCTTGAGGGTATTTCCCAATCTACTAATCTTGATAATAGTCTCATATGTGAAATGATACATAAAATATAATAATATGTATTACAAAGTAATAATAAAATTCTTCGCATAAAATATATTTTAACAATAATGGGAATATATTCAGTCGTTGTGGTATCCCATATAATTATGCTGTAAACGGGTCTGGAATGAATGCAAATGGAACACCCTTAAGAAACCTTACCGTATTACGACTAATTAACACACTATGGATTAACACAATCCCAGTCCATACAGCCCCATAAGGCAGTTGAATTATTGGACCGTTTAATAATGTATTTGGAAACGTTAACTACCTTTTAACCTACAGGTACCGTGTAGGCTTAATCTGAAATCAGAAACAATCCGGTTTATCCGGACCCATGGCCCCTGACGACGGAACGCGATATTAACGCGAGATCTCGGGGGATTGAGAAGTGGGTGAGTTAAGCTGGCCATTGCTGCCAATGGCGATTGTTTGTAGTTACAGACGGGTGTGTCAAAATCCTCTAAACGCTTGCTCGTGCCCTCTACCTCTTACTTTCCACCAGTTTCTACCCTAAAGTGCTTTTGACCTGTACGCAGCTAGTTTGTGCAGAGAAGTTGAAACACACACACCATGTGAAGCCATCACAAGTCTTGTTTTAAAGACATCTTCGGATCTGATTTATTATCATTTGAGATGGATGATGTTATATCGCTTTAAATATCGATAGATAGTAAGTGGAGCTTAAGCAGTTACCATGGGGTGTTCACCCTCTCACCAGGTAAGTATCATCCATGTCTGATATATTGTCCTTGATTTCAAAGTAACTAAAATAATATACTTTTCAAATATTCACATCGTGTATACTAATGTGTGATCGCCCTGCTTGTAGGGTTTTGGTGACAAAACAAACGATCGACCGTGGGACCTATTGCGTAGTCCAGCGCTCGTCAAGACCACTTCCGCCAATATCTCGTTCATAAGTTTGTAAATAAATTCCCAAAGGTCGGTAGTTTACCCCAGGTACTTCGGTTTCCTCCACCTATGCAAAAACTGACCGCCATCGTGAACAATTCTTGAGTATTAGAGATTTATTCTTAAGAGACAAATAAACAAAATAAATAAATAAATAATGTGTGTTCAGTAGTAAATTAAACGTAACTCTGGATTCGAATGTTGCAGTCTAGTAAATTTTTTCCGAGTTGCTCACACAATCCATGTATCGATCTTTTATCTTTGAAAGAAGTCGGAACCAAGCCGCAAATTGTTGATTTATCTTTGCCGGTCCGGTCGTGGAGCTAAACATGAAAAAAAGCATTTCGATGAGACTTACGTCTACCCTAAAAAAAAACATACACTTAAATTATGTGTAATTTGTAGGTGGTCCCCTCACCCGGGAAAGTGATGGCGACGTTCCCACTTCGCCCGTCGTTCCAATTCCACGAGCGACTTGCTGTGTACGCCGATGACGTCACAGGGTTAGACACCATTCCACCACCAATTCAGCCTTCCACATCAAAGAGCGATATACTTGAGCTCGAGAATTTTGTAGACATAGACCGGAGAGCAACAATGGTGAATATTCTAATTAGCGATGTAATTTAGTAAGATTTGTTGTTTGAAGTCAAAAAGAGATAATTATTTAGCCTGTATGCAAGCACTACGGCTGACAGGTTTTGTAATATGGATACTGAAAAGCATCTCTGTGAACGCATTGCACCTCGTTAGATAGTTGAGCCGAGTACAACTGCAATATTTTACACATAAATCAACATATCGATGCCATGTAATGTAACAGGAACATTTTCTATCACTGATAGGCTCCAGACAGCCTTCTGCACCAACCATACAATAAACTGATGGAGTTCCTGCTGACTGGAATAAAAGATGAACTGTCAAAGGTCAGGATCATCTTCCGGTGGGTCACTGCGCAGCCGCTTGAAAACATGACGATTCGAGATGAGCCAGACAGTTCTCTCCCTTTGTACCAGTTCTGGCGGATCCAACAGGGCAAGGGGAACTATGCTCAACTGATCTTAACTATGTGTAGGTATGTACGAGGAAGAAGAAGAACGTGAGATAATGTGACAGACTATGTTTAGAAAGTGAAAGTAGCCTAACGCAAACTTGGCTGCCAAAACATTATTTCATCCCGTGAAACTCACACCCAAGGGTGTGATTTTAAAACCCAAACCAATCGTCATTTTAGAACTAAATTTTGTACATTCGCATGTAGACCATTGCCTGAAGCAAAGGAGAAATGGCATGTGCTGTATCTAACAAGCTGTGTAGCGTTACTGAGAGAAAAGCCGATGTAAATCGAATAGGACTTTCATCAATTCTGATTGTAAGGTTACGATGAGTAATTGTACTTTATTTTACAGACTGGCCGGCATATCTTGTGTAATCATAAACGGCCTTATGAAAGGATCAACGTACATTATCGGCCAGCAGATGACAAGCGAGACATTGTACGGAGAATGGAACGCAGTCCTCATTGACGACAACTGGCGCTTCCTCAATGCCTACTGGGGTGCTTGCGGAGAAGGCGACGACGACGAGGTCGCCGAGAAGTCGAAGAAACAGAAAACGAGGAAGAAAAAGTCAGTGTACAATTGCGATGAGAATTATTTTCTTACAGACCCCGAGCATTTGTCAGCCAGTCATCACCCCTTTGTCAAAGAATGGCAGCTTCTCAAGAATCCTATATCATTGGAGCGCTTTGAAGATATGGCGTTTCTCAAGGACCGCTTCTTCAATTTGAACATGTCGCTAATTACGCATGACAAGTGTATCGTTCGGTCTCTGAACGGAGATGTAGACTTCCGCTTCCACATCCCAGCTGAAATTTCGGTGAATTTGAAATTTCGTCATATCCTCTCACGTCTGCCGACAACCATTGTGCCGTCCGTAGGAGGGGAGGCGGTGAAGCAAAACCAGTATGCGTTTGTTCATAAGATACAACCAGACATCCTCAGCGTGGAAGTGAGGGTGCCGGAGGCCGGTGTATACCGTCTAGAGCTGGTGGGGAAAGATTCTTCAATCGACAAGCCCGGTTATGACTATGACTGGATAGTGCTTTATAAAATCGTCGTGGACAAAGGTTTAAGAGTCTGTCCCCCGTTTCCAATTGCTTCACCGGCTGGTTGGGGGCCCGGGTTTGAAGCTCACACCCTAAAGCTAACGCCCGTCACCCACAAAACTGGGCGCGTGAAGGCGCCACAAGGAGAAGTGGAAATACGATTCAACGTCGGAAAGGCTTCGCCGAAAACGCTGAAATTCTCTCACCAGTTATCATCTGCAACAACCGAGGATGCTGCGCTCAATGAACATGTGGTACACTGGAGAGACAAGGAAGAAGTCGTGTTCCTTGTGCGGACACCCATCAAGGGAGAGTACGCAATTTCTTTGTTTGCCAGCGACGCGTCGAACAACATGGAAAACTTCTGTAATTACTTGGTGACGTCAGAGCAGACTGGGCGTCACGAGGCATTCCCGCGAGACTTTGGCGAGGGTGCCGGGCCACGTGATGGTCTTGTGGATATGGGAGTGAAGCTGGTGTCCCATAATGCCCCAGTCATACGCGCGCATAGAGAAGAGGTTAAAATTGTATTTGAAATGAAAAAGCCTATCGAACTTTTTGCAGCCTTATCAGGCGTGGGTCTCAAGGCAGCCGATAGCAAAAGATTGGTGAAGCAGTACACCAAGGGGAATTTCGTGCACTTCAGCGTTCGAATGCCAGCCAAGGGATCTTATGGTCTAAAGGTTGTCGGAATGGATCCCACAGCTACAAAAACTTTCCAGAATATATACGATTACCTGATCGAGTTCAAAAAGAGCAAACCTCTTAAAGGGGATAGTACGATTGCTGAAGAACCAATCGAATCAACCCTTCAGAAACAAGGATCTCAGATCTCGATTATTTCTGACCTGAACGAGGCCAGCAATCCTGTTGAAGTCGGCCAGCCACCGATACAGGAAGAGGTGAAAATGCCCGTCGATGACATTCCAGAGATTCCTAAACCAGAAGCACCTAAACCTGAAGTGCCATTTCCAATACAACCAGGTCGGTACATCTGCATATTTAGGTTTTTCTAACACTGAAATACAAACTTATCAAAGATTCAAACATAGTTGTTGGTTTTATAGGTTAAAACATTCAGCACTCCCGGACCTTCCATTCGATACATCATAAAACCAAAAGAGAGTTCTCTTCTTACATCTTGTTAACTCGTGTTAGAGATATCGAATTGGATTTACAGTTGAAGCCAAGTATTGAAAACGTCAGTAATCTGAAAGAATCAAACAATGCACCTTACCAAGGAAAAGCCACTTGATCGCATGCACTATTTCATTTCCTTTATTATTTCATTATCATTTTTATTCCCGATTGCATCAGTTTGTTTTTGTTTCACCAATAAAGCATTAAACTGATTAAAATGTCACACACACTTCCTTTCATCTCACTACCTCAAACCGCCCCCTCCCCACATATGTTCCCTGGGAATTATCTTCTCCTATAGCTCCAGACCTAATCAGACGCCAACATTTTTCACTTGCCATACAGATGTTTGCTTTAATAACTTCGAGTTGCCTTAGACTTTCATGACAAAACTAAAACTTGGCGTCTAAGTTACGAAATACTATCCTAAGTTAAAACTGAGTCTGACTTAAATCTAGGGCAGCTTAGTAATATTTTGGGTAAGTAATGAAGAGCATCTAAGGCTGTTTCTTTGTTTCCGCATGTTTGAAACCGAAGTTCTCATTTCTGATTGGTTCTAAGGGTTGATCATTCCAATTCGTACGTGATAAAAATAGGTGTTTATTCAGCTACAAGTCAGGGAGCTACAAGTCAGCTAGCAGCTGTTATGTTAGACCTTATCTTGGTAAGATAGTCCCAACCGCTATGCACCCTAGTGTCCCAACTCTAACCCTCCTGGATGCAACATTGAGACAGCTGACGTTTAATACATAATGCTTTAAAATTGCAGATCCTCGCGTCGGTCGTATCCAGCAAAGGATGCGACAAGCTGTTGTGGAAAAGGACGAAGGGGAACTGGAGAAAGCGATAAGTGACATGCGCGAATTGAACTTGCTATACACGGGACCCGAAGAAGCACGTGCTCAATTGGATCTGGATGTCATGCGCACAAGAAACGGTAAGATAATTTACTTAACGCATAAACCCTACTTTAATATTGTCTTAGTTTATTGCGTTAATATGCTGGTCGCCGTCGTGTAAGGGGAAATATTCTGAAGTACGGCGTAAAACACCAAAATAATGAACATTGCCTTATTATATAATTAAACGAAGCATTTGTTCATCCGTCTGTGACTTCTGTGAAAGCTTTTTCCTTCATTCGTTTACAACAGAAATTCTGCAAGCTTGCAAATCAGGCGATCAAGCTCAGCTCCAGATAGCTGTGGACAATTTGAAAACCCGACAACTCCAGAAAGTCCTGCGGAAAGAAATGCTAAGGGCACAACGGCTTTTGGACCGCCACAGCAACATTTTGAAAAATCTGCATGAAGTCATGGAACTGACCTACGTCACCATCGCCGAAATAAAGTCTTTTTCAAACCCCCCTGTGGACGTCAAGCGGACCATGATGGCCACGTTTTTGCTACTGGGCCATTTTGAAGAGGAAACCGAGGTGAATACTCGGGAAAAATCTGAAGCCAGTTTTCTTCTGCATGGACAATTTTGTAACTTTAAAAGAGCAGGTCTCATTTAAACAAAGGACGCATCGTCTTAAAGGCCATTTTGTGCTGACTCCAAATATGGCCTTTATTATTGTTTGGCTTTTTCACTGTGATTAAAACGAAAAGAAAGACTTTTTAGACAACATTGAACAGGATGAAACATAGTGACGTCACAGATTCTCTTTTTTGTCGCTAAACATTCCGTAACTGTTAGTTTTCCACATTGAATACAGTTATAGCAATCACATTACATTTATCAGCTAAAGTGAATCTGTGACGTCGCTGTGCTTCAGCCTGTTCAATGTGGTCCAAAATATCTACGGTGGCAGCTCAATCCTTATTTCCATTTTAGTCATTGTTAAAAAATGCCAAAACATAATGAAGACCATATTTGCAATCAGCACGAAAAGGCCTTTTAGATGATGCGCACATTGTTTAAATGTGGTTTGTTCTTTTAAACCACCCCACAGTTTTAGTACCAAGGATTTTGTTCGAAGTCTTCAGGATTTTATTTTAAAAGCAATTGACATTAACTGACAAACTTAACATAGGCAGTTCGGTGTAATATACAAAGGCAGGATCCTTCACAAATACAAGCATAAATAGTCAACCTTAAAATTCCTGGAAGGTGCTTGTAGATATCTTGTGTCAATACAGTGGAGGTTATATGACTCCCAGCGTTTGCCTGTATCACGATGGGCACGATGTGAAAATGATGATTGTGTATGACTACATTTGTGGCGTATTTGGCGATTCTGCAAATTGCTCTATCGCATTGTCTGGCTTGCTTGGTTAGATTTTGAAAAGTATTGCCGGGCAACTGTATGGAGGTTAATAGATGTTCTATTTTGCCACTTTGTTTTGAAATTTAGATGCAAATTGGAATGGTACAAAGTGGAACAAAAAATCTTGATACACTGACTTGACCTGTGTTCTTAAAAGCTGTAATGATTTAGTCCTGAACTCGAGTTTCAGCGCGACATTAACCATGTTAAACATGCAGACCGCTCCAACATACGGCACATTGACCCTGTCAGTCCTTGACTTTCTCCACCCATTCAGAACGGCACCTTTCTTGGAATCATACGAAGCGTACTGATCCCTCTGAATGAAAACACCTAAACCCAAAGAATTTTTATGTTTACTTCTTTCCTAAAATTTGTTTGTAAATAGAAAAGTTTATTAAGATATTTGCACCCTTCTGATTTGCTAGGAGATTGTCTTTCACGAAAGCTATGTCAATCGGTAGGAAAGGTTTGTTATCCATGGTATTTTTTCTTCGTGCTTTTATTGCTTTATTTCCAATGACTGCTACCATGAATAGATGTTTACACTCAGTATACAAATCTTTGTGTTATTAACGCCTTCCTTTCTTTGTTCCTTTCTTTCTTTATTTTTTTTTCTATCTGCTTCGAAGAACTGGAAATACATCTGCCTACAGTTGAGCAGGATCGGAAACGACTCCTTCAAGAACCGCATTCTGGAACTGGACCCAGCTACGGTTCCAGCCGATATCGCTCTGGGCGCGAAGGAATTGTTAGGGGACATAACTTTTCAAAGAATTTTATGTGTCAGTGCTGGAGCGGCAGCGTTCTACGTTTGGGTAAGCCTACAGATGTTCCTTGTTCCATCACGCTTAGCTGAGATTTGTGCTGACATAATGTTACGACTTCAGACTTGGTTTATCGTGTGAATATTGTGTCTCAACTCTACGTGTAAACTTCAGATTTTCACCAAAGTCTTTTCATACACTTTCATTTATTTTTTCGATTTACTTTAACACGGTGGTTTGGATTAAACCGTTGATGTTAACTGGGCAGACAAGTAAGTGGCAATCTTTTCCAGCTTAACAGTAACTTAAATCTGCAAGACAGTTTTGAATCAATCTAACTACTGTCGTTATTTGATCAACAAATATTTTATAACTGCTTTCTTAGACCTATAAAAATTTCCCATACAACAGTTTGTAACAGAATTTTAAATATATCCTTTAAAGGCCCAGAATGTGATCAAGGAAGTTGAAGACAGATACGGTGATGATATTTCCAAGGTCACTCCTAGAAGACGAAGATCACCAAAAGAAATCACCCATGAAGAAGAAGACGAGAACTAGGGTTAAAGCCGAAAGAAACTGTTACAACGTTGTTGTAAATAATAAGCTGGACTAAATTTTAAGTGTTCAATTTATTTTCACATTAGGTAATGGACAAACAAAAGCTAAGTTTATAATTCATTAAAAAGGACGTTTTGTACGTAGGTTGATGTTCCAGCACACAGTTTTGATTCACTTTGTTCTCCACGGATTTTCTCTGTGCATTCCCCGGCGGTTGGAGTATTGTAACGAGAATCGATCTTACAACCTTAATGATCATAATGAGAACCGGTCTGACAGTCTTGTGGATCGTCATCAGAGAGTCTTGAGGATCGTACTGAGAACCGGTCTGCCAGCATTGAGAATCCCTGTTTGACAAGCTTGAGGGTCCCACTTTGACCAGCTTGAGAATCCCGGTTTGACAAGCTTGAGGATCCAGGGCTGACAACCTTGAGGATCCCGGTTTGACAGCGTTGACAATCGTGTTGAGAACCGGGCTGACAACCTTAAAGATTGCAATAGCCTCTGATCTTACAAAATTCAAGACCTTAATTTCTGAGAACCGACTATAGGTCTCGAGCCTTGAGAATCGTAATGTGAACCGATCTGACAACATCGAGGATCATGTTAATTGAGATCTGGTCAGATAAACAAAACAAAAATAGAATCGCAGTAAAACATTTCTTGTACAGCGGCATGAAAAATATCTTTTAAATGTCAAACTAAAGTACATGTATCGCCAGCAACGTTGAGATAAATGTCACAAATTTGTGTTTTAAACGTCGCTGGCATGTTATCAACGGGCCCACTCTCGAGTGCTTTTTTCTAGGTTTTACAACTGTGAGTAAAATCAACATTTAATTTTTTTAATTCCCGATATATTTCTGCATTGTTTATAGGTGCAATCAAGAATATTTCACTTCACACCTTGATATATGACTATAATCCAGTTTATTTCAACTATCAATTCATGCCTGCACTTGACAAACACCGTCTGTGACAACTTAACAGGAGCCCGATTCAAAGCTGCTACCCCATAAGCCCGGCATACAAGAGAGCTTAACATGCCACTCATCTCAACTGGCCGTATTACCTGCTCGCAGTCCCTGACCGGCATAGACTTGACGACGGCAGCACAATTCGCGTCATAATTTCGCAGACACGAGCGCTTAGAACGCTAGAGCCCAGTTGGGTCCTAAGCTCTCGTATATACAGTGGCTTACTGATCCAGAAGCAATGATTTGCACTCAGGTCGAAGAGATTCAACCGCTTAAAACCTCATAAGACCGCTTATGGTATCTTAATTGTTTGGCCTGAATTAGGCAATTTGGTTATTTATTTGACTGGTGTTTTACGCTGTACTCAAGAATATTTCACTCATACGACAGAGGCCAGCATTATGGAGTGAGAAAACCCGAAAAAGCCCGGAAGAAACCCACGACCATCCGCAGGTTACTGGCGAGAATTTTCACGTATGACCGGAGAGAAAACCTCACGTTGGCGAGGGGCACCTGCGCTATACCAGCACGATAAGGCTGTTGGTGAGTGAGGCTCATGCATCTATATAATGAGTAGCCATCCATGCGCATCAAGACGCGTGGCAACGTGTATACATCGTGAAACAGATAATTCAGCGGTACTTTTCGAGGTAACGTAAACAGCAAGGCTTGATAAAGAAAACGGAATAGGAAATTTTTATTTCGTAACATAAAACTCCAACGGGGAGGTGGAGAGGGGGACATGGCAGAGGGGATTAGTGCGCCAGCGCGGGGTTCCTCTCACCACGCAATGTGATCGCTGTAAGCTCAAGCCCAGCTCAAGCAGGCGTCCTATCCGGCCGCAGGTGGGGAGGTCGGCCAGCAACCTGCGGATGGTCGTGGGTTTTTTCCCGGGCGTGCCCGGTTTCCTCCTACCATAATGATGTGAGATATTCTTGAGTACGGCGTAACACATCAATCAAGCAAATAAAATCAAATAAATAAACTCCATCACCTTGTTTTGGAGTCAAAGACTTCATTCCCTTGGGTGATGTCATAATTATTCAAGACGTCGTATGTCAGACAAAAGACGTGAAGAGTAATATGTTTTACTATATCAACACACGTTGCGGTAAGAACAAACTCCAGGCAGGAGCAAAGACCACACTAATGTCTCTGCAGATAGACTATATTATTTAATTATAACAGAATTTCTAACACTGAAAGCTGAAGTCATAATACTGTGAGATCATACAGATTCAAAAGATAAAACAAATTTCTTTTATTAAAGTTATATTATACAAAAACTTTAAAATAACTGAACACGGCAAACAGGGTTTATATAGTTAGCACATAATGCGCTTTCCCATCATCCAGCAGAGAGTTGTTCTTTTTCAGTGGTTTCATGCATGACGTCACTATCTCGCGTGCTTAGAACCTGCTTTTCACAATGAACAGTCAATTCTGGGATGCTCAATAGCGCATACGAAGTAGTGACGTCATGAAGCCTCTGGAAAAGAATGACTTCCTTTTCGAGCATGCCAGGTGTTCCTTATTAATTATGACGTCAGCTAGGGCAATGGAGTCCTCGAACGATATTATAGAGTTATAACTGCACTTTCTAGGCAATAACGTGGACTATCAACATATCAGTGTGTTGAACCTATGGTATTAGGCGCCACTGATTAAAGGCAGCTTTAATGGTGAGTATAATTTTACAGAGGGCTGAATGTATGCAACAATTTAAAAGGAAACAGCCTATAGGCCTATAACTACTCGGTTATAAACAATTTCATTTTTGCGTTCTCATTTAAAAAATAATGACGTGTCTCTTACAAACATTGCTTTGTCCCATTCGCATTCTCGTAAGAACTCCAACAGACAAGACTATGTTCGCTCTCGTACACAGTTACGAGTCATTGGCGCGGTGATATCGGTCACCAAAATGATAATTATAGGCCTGTAGACTGTTATTCCCCAATTAAAAATCACAATCTTGGCTTCAGAATACCCTTAGAATTGCATTTGGAACAAAGGTGAACACCATATCAGATAAAGGAAACGAATGTGATTTACACCAAGTAGTCGCGACATGGCAGGGCCCAGTATTCTGACAACGACAACATAGCCAATCGTTGCAATGTTCCAAATCGAATGATGCTTGCACGTGATCGGGCGACTTTATCAGTAGACCACAATCTTTAGCGTGTCACAATGGGACACAAGGATGATTTGTGTCCCACAAACTTCGTCGTACCGCGGTGAGATATAATGACGACGTACATTCAACATATTTTGTCGTGTCCTAGTGTGTAATAATGATAAGGTCTATCCTACAAACTTTGTCGTGTCACAGTGTGGAATAATGATGACGTGTGTCCCAAAAACTTTGTCATGTCGCAATGCGGAATAATGAGACCTTGTATTCCACAAATATTGTCGCGTCGCAATGTCGAATACTGATGTACCACGTAAACATTGTCGAGTCACCGTGTGGAATAAAACAGATTTCGTTCCCCTAAATTTTATGGTGTCGCAGTGTGGAGTGATGAAGACATACACCCCACAAACTTTGTAATGATGACAAGGTATATCCCACAAACATGGCCATGTCAAAATGTGGAATAATGAAATCGTCTATCGGACATTGTTGTGTCACAGTGTGAAATAATGACGCCTTGTATCCCAGAAATATTGTCGTGTCGCAATGTCGAATACTGATGTACCCCATAAACATTGTGGAAGTGTGGTGTCGAATAACAAAGATTTGTTTCCCACAAACTTTGTGGTGTGGTAGTGTGGAATAATGACAATGTTGTCATGGTCATGTCCCAATGTGGAATAATGATGATCCCACATTGTCGTGTCACAGTGTTGAATAATGAAGACGTGTATCAGATATTGTTGTGTTACAGTGTGGAATAATGAAGACGTGTATCGGACATTGTTTTGTCACATTACGGATTAAAGGAAGACGTGTATTCTGCAGTGTTGTGTCACAGTGTGGAATAATAAAGTCTTGCATCCGACATTGCTGTGTCACAGTGTGGAATAATTAAGACGTGTATCGGACATTGTCGTGTCACACTGTGGAGAAATGAAGACGTGTATCCCACCTTGCTGTGTCTCACCCTGGAATCATGATGGCGTGTGTTCCACAAACATTGTCGTGTCTCAGTGTGGGATAATGGTGTATCTTACGGTAATCTTTAGTAAAAAGAATTCCAGAGCAGTTTTGTCAGGTATATGGTATTGTATGGTCGTTTCTGTTGTCTTGTAAGTGAGTCATTCTTAGGAGGGGGCATAAATAACCGTGTAAAATGACGGATTATATATATAACTTGGTAGGAAGAAAGATGGGGAGTCCCTGACATAACCTTCTTCTATATCGGTGATTTTTCCACTGCAAGGATATCTACAGGTCCGTCTTATTCATGGTTGACTCGGATGACACGTGGGTTCAGTGAAAAAAGCATTGTAATCCCGATTCAAAGATAAAAGTTATTTGGGTTAATTTGAAACACAGTGGGTTTGGGACCAAATTCACAACATGTATGGGAAATCTGGTGACATCAGTGATTATTTTTAGCACTCTTTTCTGTAAGCTGAGTAGAAATTTTAACTAAAAATTTTACTTTTGTGATTCCCTGCGGCCTCTGCAACCAGTCGCGATTACAGTTTGTTAGGTCACAGCTATAGGTCGTAACCTTATTGCAGGCGTGTGTGACTTAGTTCTCCCTCGCGGAATCAACAATCGTCAAGGGATTTTATTTGAAATAGACCAGATTATCAAGCTTGTCAAATTAAAGTATCATTCATGTTTGTACAAAGTTTTTTTGTGTGTGTGAGTTGTAGTTTAGAAAATCAAAACAGATGGTGTGAATCATCAAAGCATGCGGTGTGTTCGCGTAATTTATTGATACTTTTTTTTTCCAAATTTGTTTTCTTTAATTGTGTTTTACATACTTTTGCTACCTTATTCCTGAGTGTGCCACTCAGTTATATTTTTCTTGTGAAGCTGTACTTTAAATCAGTTTATCAACTTGTAGGCTTTTGTAGAAATTCAACTTTGCCAAACGCTTAATTATTATTCCTTATAACCTTATCAGAGCATTGTAAAATAGATGACAGGCTTGAATATATATTCCTGGTTTAGTATAACCGTATATATCTAAATTTAAAACTGTGCACAAATGTGACTATTACAAGGATGCACTTTCAGTTTTGCCGTCCAGTTCAGTCTAACTGAGTTACCCTCACAGATTACCATTCACAAGAATTGGTAAAAATCGCAGGATTGACTCACAAAACTCATTTTAAATGCATCTTTCCGCACTCCAATCCGGTTTCTTGACTAGGACAACTGCTACAGATCATTTGAGAAGCGTAGCCGTTGAACGGTCAGTTGTACAACTGAAGGATTGGTGTCATCATATTTACCGAAAACAGGCGATACAGGTTTTCGATGATATTTTAAATATTTCGTGATGAAAGACATGCTAATATTTCCATAAACATATCTTTTTCTGAGGGCTTGAATTCTGCACCTCTCCCTTGTTATACCCACTTAACACGCTTTTCGAGGATGTGAATTCTGCACCTTTCCCTCATTATAACCACAAAACACGCTTTCTGAGGATGAGAATTCTACATAACTCCTTCACTATTACCATATAACACACTCTCTGAGGATGTGAATTCTGCACCTCTCCCTTATGATGCAGCACGCCAATCAGTAACGTACGGTCAAAAATTTGTCTCCTAGATTTTTAACCAAGATGTTGTTGAACATCATCTAGATATACTTTTAAATGAAGAAGAAAATCTCCGGATAAAGTCTTCGCACTGACAAGTAACAACAGCGTTGTGATGAGAGAGGGTATACTTATTGGCTAATTAAGTCATAACATGTTCATTTGACTTAGCGTGAGTATGCACAAATGCACAGAAAGGTAATACCTAACTCATCGAATTTTAAAGTAGTTTCGTTTGGTCTTCATTATCTGTCCCTGAAGTGTAACCATCTATCCAGAAGTATGTTCCTGTAGCTACGTTTACTTAACACGTGCTTTGGTCGTAGCCACATGTATGAACCAAGATATAGCCCCCGCGATGGAGCTAACTTAAACAAGCTACACCAATTGATGTTCAGCGTCGTGTATATTCGGAGTCATTTATCATAAAGACATTCAGTCTCCCTTGTATAGAGTTTGCGATGAATTTATTTAACAGTTTAGATTACAATACTAGAAAACCACATTCAAGAAGCCCAACGATATCTCCACACAATCGCATATAGCTTTGTGTCTGGGCGTAAACTAAATATAAATGTTAATACATTTCCACATAGGTATACATGCAGGCGACGGGTTCAGATAAAGGTGTTCACATAAAACAAGTAGTTTGAATCATTTCAGGGTAAATCAACATCATCAAAACTTCAGTCAGTCTTCAACTTAGAAATGCTTGTGCATAGAGTTAATATCAGGGTTTTATCCATAATTATGCCTTGTCCGGACTGCCTATACAGTAGGTGGCGTCGTACGTCCATGCACCTGATGAGATTTCATCTCTCGTGTCAGCCGTCTATCTTCAATGTACTCCTCCTCAGACACCATTTTTTATTGCAAGTGCTACAAGTAGCATGGTTCCTGTACCGTAACCACAGGCACTTCAGCCGTATAAAATAACACCATTGACACAGAGCTGGGAGTATGGTTGTCATTAAATGAGCTTGGCGTAACGGCTTCAGGTCTGAAACAACCAAATGGTCAGTATTTATTGACTATCGCCATGACGTGTAGCAGATATACAAGACTCGACTTTATCTTGACCTTTAACGGTTGTCTATGAACATATGCATGATAATATACATTGATTTATTTCAGTATTCATTTCACATTTCTCCAGTCGTACGTTGGAAGGTCTGTCAGCCACCCACCGTATTGCTGGCCGCCATCGCATGAAATGAGTACCGCGTAAAACATCAATCAAATAAATTTTCACACTGGGTAGTTCTTCATTATGAGTTTGCTCTCATTCTGATTGGTCTTTTAAAGCCCTGTTCAAGAATATTTTACATATAAAAGCGGTCAGGTTTATTTGGGTGGAGGAAACCAAACTGCCTGGTGTCATCTACCGGACAAAAAGAATAAAACGAATAAACAAAAAAAAACAACTTGCCACGGATAACTTTTCACCTATCTCTATAACGTTTAACAGTTTCACCTCTCGAACCATTTCAAACTGGGAATTTGGAGGCTGTGATTTCAACACCCGGGAATGCTCTTTCCACTTGTCAACAAATTGTGAAGATCTTGCGGACGTCTGACTAAGTCTGTGACATGTTCCACTCAAATGCCTTCGGCCTGCATACTTACATGGTAAGATTAGCGCCTTCTTTCGCCGAACGCCAACAGCCTTGGTCATGTCGCTCTCCGCTAATCCCTGATGTAAGACTGCCGCAGTGACAACTATCACCCACAACATTTTCATCATGTCGAAATTTGGAAAACTCGTTAAATGAGCGTTAAAGGGCACAAATTATTTCCCCTACGACAATTGATCGAATAGATCAAGCGAGAATGTTACATGGCCTCCTTATACACAGAGTCTTGTTTCCAAGAGTGAAGCAAAGCGAAGTGTTCAGACCAAGTCAGTTTACTTGGTATCTAAAAATAGACCAGGAGGAAATCCCCAACATGGTCAAAAGACGTCAAGTATTACTAACGCGGCGTCTTAGGTAAACATTTGTGTCCTACACAATAGACTGCAATGTAAGATGAAAACCGGTGCTCTCCCTTCCCCTCTCCCTCTCCCTGCCGTAAATATACATATCCCGTTGCCCAGGATAAAGAATATTCTAAGGATAAAGAAAGGAAAGAATCCTTTCAGTTAAAGAATCATGACCACATTATTTGCACATCTATGCCTTCTGCAATGTACTTTTTTTCACGTAGAATCTCATGGGTTTGCACATATAACGACTAACATGGGTGGCTATTTATATGTGCCGAAGACATCGATTACAGGCTTTCTTAAAATTATTCATAAAGGATATTGCAAAATTCACCATATATCGCTGAAACTTATGCAAGTCGGCTGCTTGAACTCATCCGGGATATCATTCCTTCACATCCACCTTTAATCAAAAGCCATAACAAAAACTAACTTTGAAACTGAACAGGTTATCTCGTTAAAGCTTTATAGTATTTATATGCTTGAATCATACTTTGAACTGAAAACGTACAAGTATATATACAAAAATCTCAATAGCATCTTATCCGTCAAACAATATATTTAAAACGTTATAAATATATATGAGACCTAATTTTATCCTTATTATTATCATTTATTGTCACATATTTCAGATAGAAATCCTGCAGCTGTGGCGTAATACCTGTTAAATTCATTTGAAACCACTCGTTCTTTCACAACAACGATGTGTTCGAATTGTGATACTGCCCCCAATATCACTAAATGAATAGCTGGTGTTACCTTTTGTTCACATGTACGTGTATAACAAGTATTTATTATTACTTTTACTATTATTACTTTTGTAATCCATACCATCTGTTTTCCAAAGTTCGATAAATGTACACATGCCCACACCCATGGGCCTACATTCCGGCTCAATGTTACGTTCTCGTTTGTATGATCTCTCCAGAGTTACATTACGATTTAAAGGACCAAAAATCCTGGATATAGATGACCTATATACATGACTGGACAATCCATTTGTATTAGTCACGTACACGTGATATACTTCCTTTCTTGACAACATTTGATAATGTACTAATGATTCCTTTCTTCCCATCGCCCGTCTTTGGAGATATTTAAATGACGTTTCTGTTTATAGGCACACCAGCTGGCATATTTCTGTTCTTATGCCCTGTAAAATAGCTGCACTGCGGAATTCAAGTTCAGCCCATGATGATTTCCTCCCCCACCGTAATTGGGAAGGTCTGCTTGCAATCTGCCGATGGTCGTGGGTTTCCCCAGGGCTATGCCTGGTTTCCTAGCACCATAAGGCTGGTCGCATAAGTGAAATATTCGTGAGTATGGGGTAAAACACCAATCAGATAAATAAACATGAAAGGGATATACGAAGTCTCATGGCACTTTATTATCGTCAACTATTTGCATGCACATATGATGTTGGTTTATATTATACTTGGTGAATTAAAGTTAAACTCAAGCCATGAAGTGCAGGTCAAGCATCCAAAATGAGGTAAGGTTGAGGATATCTGGTATCTTAAAGCTATTCTTGTTTCTTTTGTACCGTGCCCTACCTCCAACCTCGCCCCAAGTTTAGAATTAGCTGCTCTTGCTTAAGGGCAGAAAACGCAACTTTCTTTTTCAGTAACACGACGAAAATTAGCTTTCTTAGAGCGTTTTTAAATACATGTGTAAACTTTTATTCGTATAAACGAAACCCTAATATGGATTCTATAATAAATTAATTACCTAGTAGCCTTATGATAAAAGCCTGAGTGTATATCTGTAAGCCACAATCCTTGTATACTGTATATAGTATACTCTGTCAGGTTTGTACATGTACCAGTTATACTCTAAGCTCAAGAAACCGTGTACTTCAGAGGGACTTCCCCCCAAAATACCTACATGAATAAACCGGTCTACAATGGGGGGTTCGCACGAAGCTCTTGAGTGACGCTGCCGTGCTTGTGTGTTATTACACCTAGGTGTTTCACCAGCATATGTACACAGCAAAAATATGATTTTCGCCTTTATAATTAATACAGGAGAGTACATAGCTTTGACTGTGGACCACTTTCTTAAATGCGGGAAAGAGTCTTACGAGTTCTTCACTGAAGATCTTTTCCGGAACATCCATATTGCAATGTTCAGTAAAAATGCAAATGTATCCTAGTGCAGTGTTTGAAGATATACTCGTAAAATGGGTTTTGTTATCTAAATCAATTTTTGTTCTGAAAATATTGGCCTAAATTACACAAACTAGCACAAGTTTGATAATTGAGGATGGGTGAATATGGTCATGGTGTTATTAGGTAAATTTTTTCTCTTACGCTGAATTCCGACCGGCAATAAAAATGTTTTGTGCTGATTGACTATCAACAAATTGAATTGTTAACTCCTTAACTCAGGGAATAAACTTACATGTCTTAATAAACCGGTCCCCCAGGGAAACTATCTGGTTGACCACTTAGGCCCCTCGGGACAAACATCAAGTAGACACACAATTAAACCTGTTTGAAGAACACCTAAATCGAATTGCAGAAGTTTTTAAGAGATTTCGCGCACATAACTTAAAGCTGAAAAATGCTCTCTGTTTCAGAAAAACGTGCTTTTCCTGCGGCATATTGTGAGTGATCAGGGAATAGAAACAAATCCAGCAATGGTAAAGGTAATCAAGGAGTGACCCACTCCCAAGAATGTCAAGGACCTTCAAAGCCTCCTTGGATTAACCAGTTATTGCATAAAGTTCATTCCTGGCTACGCAGATTTGAAGACTTGTCTGACTATATCGCCTGTACTGGCGTACCCACTGCATGTATTCATTCTGGACACGGATGCATCCAATAAAGCTGTTGTTGCTGTTCTGTCACAAATCCAAGGTGGTGAGGGGAAAGTCAATGTGTACTCCAGTAAGCAGTTAAGTCCAGCTCAGTCTCCTTATTGTGTCACTCGCCGGGAACTATTCCGTCACTGTCCTCTGGGGACATGTTTGTTCTTCGTACTGATCATGGCAGTTTAACCTGGCTGTTCAGGTTTAATTCGACCAAGGGTCAAAGACGCCATCAACATCATGTTAGAAATGTTCCCATTCTAGGCGAGACATTCTGAAACGAGAGGTATTGGAGATGTGCCACAGCATCCCGACCGCTGCACACCCAGGGATTTCAAGG
Source organism: Acanthopleura granulata (assembly GCA_016165875.1). Classification (NCBI taxonomy): domain Eukaryota; kingdom Metazoa; phylum Mollusca; class Polyplacophora; order Chitonida; family Chitonidae; genus Acanthopleura; species Acanthopleura granulata. Next base: position 31,316,457 of record JABBOT010000080.1, on the reverse strand, counting down.
GGTTTACCGAAGAGTAAAACCTCTGGTTTGTTGGGTCGGACTGACCTTCTATGTTGATAGGTTTGTTTATTTATTATTTATTTATTTATTTGATTGGTGTTTGATTTGATCGCCGTACTCAATAATATTTCACTTATACGACGTCGGCCAGAATTATGATGGGGGGAAACCGGGCAGAGCCCTGGGGAAACCCACGACCATCCGCACGTTTCTGACAGACCTTCCCTCGTTCGGCCGAAGAAGAAGCCAGCATGAGCTGGACTTGAACTCACAGTGACTGCATTGGTGGGAGACTTCGTGTCATTGCGCTGCGCTAGCGGGCTAACCGACTGAGCCACGGAAGTCCCTGGAGAGGTTTGTGTCTCAGTGTAAGAAATTTAAGTTATTAAATTGTTGACAATTTACCAAGTGGACCGTGGCCCATGCAATTCCTGACCAAACTGCTGAAACGACTGCCAGGACATCTGTTCGAGAATTCATCTCGCGATTCGGCATACCGTTAAACATCATTCGGAAAAGGTGAGAAATTTTGATGGTCACCTGTTTGAACGGGTCTGATGTATGTTGGGTACATCAAAACTACACCCTACCATCCTGCCTCCAAGGGTCTTGTCTAGAGACTCAACAGAACCCTGCTTCAAATGATTCCTTGTTATGTAGACCTAGGACAGACCGACTGGGACGAACGTTTGCCTCTTCTGACTTCAGCTTACCGTACAACTCAGCATTCAACTATAGGTTTCAGACCGACCAGGATGATGTTTGGTAGGCAGTTATATCAGCCAGAACCGGTGGCCCTCCAGTTACCACGGAATCTAGAAGGTCCAAATGAGCCATTTGAGTATGTGGATTCCGTTGAATCTGCATTAAATATACCCATTCTTTAGTGCGCCAGACTCTCAAGGAACCTTAGCGAAAGTAGAAGAGGTTGTACGACCTTAAGGTAAATCAGGACATTTTCTGTTGGAGATCTAGTGTATGTCAGGCATACTGCTAAGACCAAAGTCCGCTTCTCGAAACTCCAGTCATGGCGGAAGGGTGCGTTCGTGGTGATGAAGGACCTTTGTCCTGTCCTCTATCTTATTGCGGATCGAACGACATCCAAGATACTGCACCATGACCGCTTCAAACGTTGTCAAATCGAAGACATTCCCTACTGCGTGGTCAAGAAGAGACGAGCGTTGCAAAAGGACGTCCAGCTGTCTGAGCGCTTTTTTCAACGCCCCGGCGGCAACATCCCAAACGTCTTCCCAGTAGTGGAAATTTGTGTTTCACAGGAATCACAGCGGCACAGTGATTACACAATGGACTCTCCCGTCGGTGATATGGAGGACCAGAAAGAGGTCCCCACCAAGCCCCCAGTGTCGGAGCCACTACAGCACGACCCGAGGAACCCGGAAGATGGAGGAATCCAGACGCCATCAGGACGGACTGCACATCCCCCTCAGAGGGTCGACCTGCGGAGTTTATCATTTAATTCACTGGTCTACAAATAAGCAGTAGATCTGGTGAATTTCGACTCTGGTTTTGTTTATGTCAAGCCAACCACGCCTGGGAGGAATCCAGGCATTACAATGGTTATCGGCAAAATTCCGTCAAGTGAACAAGCTGCCGTGAAATATGTAGCTTAGGCCTAACATAAGTTGATTTTTTCCTTTTTCTGTTTAACTCTCCCGATTTCCTGGAAGGCCTACCATAAAGCTGGCTGCCATGGTCTAAGCGATATATTCTAGAGTATTGGCGTGAAACACCAATTAAATAAATTTTGACCAGTCAGTTCGGTCCAAAATGCATTCAAAACAGCTCTCTTTTTAATAATTTAACAGGTAACATATTTTAGTCACATTTAGATTATATGCTGCCATTTCCAGTCTCGAAAAGCCTTCGGCATTTGGGGGCCGTATGGCGAGATGCGCCCCCCCTAATACGCCTATTTCCCCAAGAAGACCTTTCCACCATGCCACCTTTCAATTCCTGCCTAGTGGTCTGCACGACCTATCCTCTTACGTTTTGTGTAAGATTGATTAATCGTCTTAAAAATGGACGACAAAATAGCGCAACAAACAAAGTAAAACTATCAGTAAATGTACATGGTGAACAATGGCCTTTTTACAGCTAAGCATTTCTGTGATAAGATGTCTCAAATGGCTAATTTACCTGCAGGGACTCTTTCGCTCATTTTATTAGTATTTAATTCTAATCCTAAGAATGTGAGCTCAGAACAAGGGCCTTCTCTCTTCTATGAGAACACCCAAAATTTTACGTTCAGAAACGTATTAAGCGCCAAATTACATGAGGTTGAAGTTTTGGGACCACCAAACAGAAAATCATCCAAATAATGAAATAGATGAATAAAGCCCAGCTGAGTAACGGTCCATTCTAAAAAGACGGATTGCACGAGAAATAGAGCTGCCCATAGGCATTCATCAAAAACGAATGTCAAAGACATTTATCAAAATAATATTTATCGTCAAACAATCATCTTGAGTCTCATCTTGGTTGCAGACTTCATATCTTTTCCAGTAGCACGCATTATAAACATCTCATTTAAATATGGAATAGCCCCTTCTCAGCTGAAATCTGCAAAAATAATTCCAATTCACAAATACGGCGCTGATTATGACGTAAAAATGTACCCACCTATTTCAATTTTGTCAAGTCTCAGCAAATTTTTTAACGTGTTGCTGCAAACATGATCACCGAATTTCTATATACGAATAATATTATAACCAATGATCAGTATGGCTTTTCTCAAAAACCACTGTACCCTGCATGCCGCGTGCGTGTTACATGACCGTCTGGTATAAGCCCACAACAACAAACCATGTTCAGTCGTCACTGTCTTACACCTTACAAAGGCTTTCGACAACGTCAGCCATAAAATCCTTCTGAAAAAACTCGACCACTGTGGAATCCGTTCCGTGGAGAATAATAAGTTTCGCAGGTATTTATCTGTACGTACGCAGTCAGTTCAGTTTGATGGAGTTCTCTCCCCTCCTATCAGAATTCCCTGTGATCGATTTTGGGACCGCTGCTTTTTTTAAATTTATATAAATGACATAACAAAATCCTCAGACACTCTTAAATACATTATATTCGTTGACGGCACTTGTATCTGTCCATCTTCTGATAATCCAAATGAGGTTGTCCAAATAATGACAACCGAAATACATGAAGTTCAAGCTTGGTCGTGTGCCAACGGGCTCTCACTTAACATCTTAAAAACTAAGTTTATGATGGTCAAGGCTTCCGTTCAGTCATCCAAGATAATCCCTCCTCTCATGCCTGGCATTACTGAAATCCCATCGGTATCTGAAATAAAATTTCTAGGCGTTATTTTCAGCAATACACTTTCATGGAAAGCACATATTCACTTCATAGTCCCAAAAATATCCAGAAATATAGGTGTTTTGAATAACGTAAATAAACAAACGCTGCTCATCCTATATTATTCATTGATGCCTACCTCTCTTACGCTATTTCACTGTGGGGAAACACTCACATAACTCGTCTCAATCCACTTATCCTTCTACAAATTCTAACCAATAATTACCGGGTCCCGTAAACTGGAACATATTGCTCCTCTCTTTCGTCAATTGAAAAGTCTGAGCATAAAGTGACTTGGGTTGTACTCAAGTTTGCAGATCTGTCACAAATATATCTACAATCCAGAACTTCTACCTCCCAACGTCCGTGGGATCTCCATCAGACAATCTGCCGTTCATAACATCCCAACTAGAACTCACAGGCTTAACTTATGTCCACCTCTTTTCCGTTCCAATCATTCCTTCTACTGTATTCGAACTGCTGGCCCGCTAGAATAGAATAAACTGAACATGGGTCGTAAAATCATCGACTCTCTGTCTCTCTTCCAGTCAAAGTTAAGAGAATCTCTTATAGGTCAACAATAATAGTACAACAGATATGAGCTAATTGTCTCAATCTGTAACACTTTTAACTCTATTTCATAATATTCATGTCAGCTACTGAGCAAATTTGAACAGTTCAGTTCAATATAAGTCAGGCAACGTTATCTGTTTATCGTGTATGAATCACTTAAGTTACATCCAAAAAATAGCCAGTGTAATGTAATATTATCAAACTGCTGCCTCGATGGATCTATTTACTCATGATTGTTGCAGTACTTATAGCAATATTTTACTGAATGCTGATTCTTAGTAAGCGCAGTTTGGTTGTTACAATAGCGCTGATTTTACCTATAAAAATTGTATGTAATTTGTTTATTACTTTCCATATATTTACTTATGTATTTCAAATAACGGGATAGATCAAGTCCATTGGACTTTATTCCCTCCGTTATGCTCATTAATATTTGTCACTGCTTGTTTTCTATTCGATGAATGAACAAACAAACAAACATCGATAAAAGGAAAGCTAATATTGGTTTTCAGCAGTATAGAAAAACAAGTATGCAAACATCCCTGATTTCCAGGCGTTTAAAACGCACAGCGCAGAGAGTAAACCTGAGCAGCAACGACAGAATGATAGTTGGCAAATCGTCACACATTACCGGTGAATCCGGCCTCTTGTCAGTTTACCCCAAGCAGTTAGGGTTTAATTCTAACTGTTCATATAAGAGTGTAAGTAATAACTTACAGAGCCCCTAGCACAATGCCTTCAGCAGAATTAGGTGAACAAAAATTACAGTGATGTTAAATGCTATTAATGGTCGCCATTGATCTAGAATTACTCAATGCTGTGTTGTGTACGGTGGCTTATAAGTGCCATGCAATTTCAGTTCAGTTTTTTGGCAGTTTCCTGTATATACTTGCTAGTTAGGCGGCTTGTCAAAGTGTTTATGAGTAATGTTAGAGTTTACACAGAAATTTACTTTGCAAAATTCTTTTTCACAATAGTAGCCAGGTTTTTGACATAGGAAATCATTTTTACGAGGAAATTATTTTTTTACATAGGAAGTCATTTTTTACGAGGAAATTATATTTTTTATAGAGATTTATACACCAACTAACTATAATGATAAACAGCTTGATAAGTCGCCTAACTATAAAGTATATATAGAAAACTGCAAAAAATTCAATGAAATTGCATGGCACCAATAATGCGCCGTAGTTGTTATTACACTTAACACATGTACATATACACAATAACATGAAAACAATGCAAAGGGACCAGGCCTCTGGCTCCACCAGCAGAATAAGGCGGTTTTTATAGCGATGTTTTGCATAGAACAAGTAACATGGTGTCTGAAATCGTCTTGGGTTCCCCTGTCGTAAATCTTCATTTCAGATAAAATCCTACCGGATTGAAATCAAATGTGGACAGAGATGGTGACACATCATAAGAAGAGAGCTGCGATTGGTTCTCATATATATGCGTAAAACTACTCGGCTGCATGTTACAGCCACGTTTTGTTTCCAGTTGATATTAAGACCAATCCAGACTGAGGGTGACAACTACAACTGCAACTACATGAACACTGTCGCCGTGAAAATAGAAACAGTTCTATTTTCGCTCGGCGACAAAGATGTCGTCTTGATGTCGTCGCGACATGACGTCGGCACTGGGGACGACACTACAAATTAAAGAACGTTCTCTTTTCTCGACGTTGTGGTTGTTATTGTCGGCCGCAGTGGGGATGGGCCTTTAATGTTGGAAGAATAGCCATTCAGACGATTCCGTTTCACTGTTGGCGTCTTTCATTGGACAGATGTCAATCTATTTTCTTCACCTTGTTAGATGTATCTATTTATTTGATTGTTGTTCAATGCGGGACATTTTATATATACTTGCCGGATTTGTTGCTTCGTTGTTTACAGATTTAAAAGTCGAGCAATAATGTCTCCATTAAGACCGTCAATAGGTAATCTACACACATGTGTGTCCGGTAAAGAAACTTTTAGTGCGTTGTAATGCTGGTATGTTGTGGTGAAATGTAATGAGGTCAGTGAAACTGAAAGATTGTTGTTATCCAGATTGTCCATTAACAAAGTGCATATACTTCTATATATATTTACAAAGTAGGATCGTGAAGTCATTAGAATTGATTGAAATTTAAAATTAAAGCTGTTATCCAACAGCGTTGTCGGGGTCCACTCTATTACCTATTTACCACATCTGGTAGTCCCTTGGTAACTTTATTATAATATAAAGGAGAAAATAATGAGAATATTGCAAAGAAAGACCTGGATTTGAATGCGTGACTAGCAGGCATCATGTACAATGGGCCTACTGCTAAAAACCAGCGCGGATGTAGTTCAGCTTTGATCTTTGGCTCATAGCCCATAACAAAAGACATAAAGAATACAGTGTAACAAGGGTGATCTCCATTCTCATAGTAAACTGCGCTCAGTGATGTTCAGTTTTACAGTTATAACGGTTTTCTATCACGTGACCTCTAAATGTGGGCAAATTTTGCTTTTTTCCACTTTGCATACTACATATCTGGACCTTTGCACTCCGTAATTTTCAGCATTACAGCTGTAATGGTTTATTGTAACGTGACCTCAAAATATGGGGAAAATTGCATTTTTTTCAAAATTTGATCGTAATTTGCGTCAAATGTATACCTCGCAGGCAAAAATTAAGATCAGATTCGTGATCCAGGTGTCAAACTACATCAGGTAGCATACTTAAAATATTTAAAGTCAAAAACTTTTGGTCACCTGACAAGTTCGGCAATCAGAGCATTTCCACAGTTTTCAAGATATGAAGATGATTTTTGCACACCTAATTTTCCCTGACCTATTGTGTCTGCGTTTTGAATTTCAGCTCGATGAGACAAACCCATCTGGAGAAAATGACATGCCAGCGCATTCTATTCATGACAATATGGCGCCCAAAGTAAGTCAGACTGAAAATTGAAATTTGTGGGGAAAAATTTCCATGTAAAAATGATAAGAAATAGATTATTTTTTGAACCTCAGGGTGCTAGGATTAGTTCGCAGTGCGTAATATTTTCACGATACTTTAAAAAAAGGAGAGAAAAGGGGCTGGCAGACCACTAGGTATAGGGTCCACTTGGTTGGTGGTGAAAGCTCTGTCAGATGTAAAGTGAGACTGCCTTTGATATACCTCTCACGGCGCCAGACTGAATCAGACTACCCCGCTCCAGCCAGCCAAACCACAGATAGGGAGAGACTTTGCCTTTGATCTACTGCTCCCAGGTTATTTAAATGAGAGAATTTTGAGAAATTTTCGTTGGTTTCTTAGCAAAAACTTCAGAACTATACACTGTACGAAACTAATTCTTGCAGAATTGTAATCCTGACAAGGAGCACCAGATAGTATGTTAGTACAGATAGTATGATCATTTTAAGCAATATTTAGAGATGATGTAATTTTTAAGTAACTTTGGAGGTTAATTACAGCCTAATTTGCATATCAAACTTAACGTGTGAGGTTAACTGAATAGGACCATCCACCTAGCAAATGGAAGTTCCTCCCGACAGGTATACCCGTTTGTCAGAAGAAGAGTTTTCAAGCTTAACAATGAAATTCAAAATGACCGCTAAATCACGTGACTGGTCAATGGACTCTCATGTCAAAAGTTGCTTCATATGTTGATTATTAAGACTGAAAAATTTGGATTCTCTACCTTCAGTAGTTTGTCAGATATTGCAGACATTACGATAGGACTAACAATGATAACAATAATAATAATAATCCGAACGATTTCAAGGGGTGTCCCACAGGAAACCTGTGTGGACCCCCTAATAATAATAATAATAATCCGAACGATTTCAACAGGTGTCCCCCAAGGAACCAGCGTGGACCCATAAATATCTCGAGCGCGAAGATCTGTTAAATTCAACTATCTTGCATTTAGCACACTTCTCACCTTACACTGCAAACTAGTGTGTAGTTTGTTTTTCTTCCTCAGTCGTGCAGCCCGAAGGCATCCTGTATATCTTGTTTAAAATCTTCTGGACTGATGTTGGCGTACAATCAACCGGACACAATTTAAGACATTTCCGCTACAGACGGCAATTACGGTATGACCCACCTTTGGGATGAGGATGTGGTCCGGCAAATAGCCATTCCTCAGAACACTATAGGCCTATAGCCGGACATTTCTGTTTTACATGTAAGCATATATGCTATGTAATATAGACAGGGTCTTTATGTGAGCAATGCAGAGAAAAAGTTCGTAAATTCGTCAGTCACATGTGGCCTAGCTATACAACCCTGAACAGGAAGAATTTATTTTGGTGTCAGTTTCGATGAGTATTTCATGACCGACAGACCCAGCTATAATTATTGAGACGAGAATCAGTTCCGGGACGATTCATTACAGTATATTTGAAGGCTTAAACAGTACAGGAACTTTAGGAGCCTACTGTTGTTTGAAGTCACTGCTGTCGATTTCCCAATTGATGATTTTATGGTCCGTGGTTCAGCATTAAAAAAATTAATGCAGTATGTGTTTGTTGCTTTTAACCATGTAGTAACACTTATCTTGTCAATCAGACTCACGTCATGCTTTTTCCACTATACACCACTGTGAGGCAGTGTTTGATTTTTATACTGCTGCAAAGCAATCTACATATTTCTAAACGTTTTTGTGCAAAGCTCCGGGAACTCTTTCGAGGGATTAGAACAGGATCGGTGTCGATCCCTTTACATGGGGATAATGTATGACCACGGATGCGGAGGTATGGCATTATAGCTATTGTATGTGGCGAGAAGTTAAGTACGTGGAACTGAGAAAGGCATATGTGCGGTGAAATGGTGTTACCTTGATGCTATATACGAAACCGTGGAATTGGGAAAACGTAATTATCCACAATACCCTGAAATTTCCCCCCTGATTAAGCTATATATTTTTCCTGATTCTGTGAGTTCTACTGATCGCAGGAAGGTGTTTAAAGATGTGTTTGGAAGGTAGAATGATGTCCTACTTGAAAAATGTAAGTTCAGAACCAAATATAATATTTTATTACATCTATCTACCTCTAAAAATGCGCATTTTGGAACGACATTTTAGCTCATTTACAGTAATTAAGCCTTTTATTCTTAGATCGTTGAATAAAGAGAATAAAAAAAATATTCTTCCTTACGTAGGTGTGGGGGGGGGGGGGTAATTTTTCCTAACCAATCAGAATTCTGATTTTTGGCCACAAACTCGGGTAAAATCAGTTTGACGCCAGTTAGCGGATTTAGTTCCTTTATTCTCTTCTATTTTTTCGACGGCCAGTATCAAATATCTTTTCACCGGGTAAAGTTTTGCCCCGTATTAGTGATCCAAAGGAATGGCCGTTATGTGGAATGCAGGATGTCCGTTGGTTCAGTATCATGTTCTGTTTGAAACAAGATAAACTAAACTGAAACGTGAAATTTTTAATACTCTGTAGTCTGTTTTTACATATAGGTTCTGACATCTTCAGACATGTACGGGTGCAAATAAGGTGTTTATCCTTCATGTTACATGGGAAAAACTCGCTTCTCTGCTGTATAATTCCACTTAACTCCGGGCGTGTATATAGGGCCCGTGTCTTATTAATTGTGTTGAATAAGATCGGCACGGTGGATCCATGAGCAATTGCAATCAAAGATTCCAAAGGCTCTTCCTATGACTTAAGCACCACGTAAAAGCTTACCCATCCATACATATACATGTGCATGCAATCAGAGCAAAACTGAGATACGTTGCCTGATTAACGATTATTTCAGAATTAGCATAGAATATACACAATTTAAGCACTAGTTAAATTTATTTTCCTATTTTAAAGTCCTTGCGTCTTTGTGTCATCATGAATTGAAAACAAAGACTACTTTTCTTTGTATCAGTCTGTCCTAATTTCTTGCCTTATATATTTTCCTATAGTTATTTGGTGGTTTGTGTTTAACGTAGTTTTGGTAATTGATCTTGCAGTTATTGACCCCGAACGTCAGACACAGTTAATGGCTGGACTACGAGTGTCAGTTCTGACGGGGAGGTCTAATGTGATACACTGTAAAGTCAACAATGCCCCGTTTAATGGTGATTAAACTTCAAACAAGGGTGTTTAATAAATGTGCACAAATATTTAAGTATTAAACGTAAGTGTCAAAAACATGCATGTTGGCCTATACTATAATGCTATAATTCCCATGTGTTTAATATCTGATTCATAAACGTGTTTTGAGGTAAACGTCCAAATGTACAATGTAGGCTTTGTCAGATCTCATTCTGACGGTGGATGTTCGGTTTAGCCATGTAAACAACCATGTGGGACAGAACAGTGAATGTGTGTGTTGGGGGGGAGTCTATCTTATTGCAATAGTATTTTAACGCAAAATATGCATGATTACAAGATATCAAAAACGGCTGTTGTGCAATCTTATTCATAGGAAGGGAGCTGCTAGCCCCAGCGTCAATAAACGGTTATATACGCTCGTGAGTTCGTTTGCATCCAACGGATAGCCTCCAATCCACCTCAAGATACAAGCTGCATTCCACTCATACAGACCTAATTTTGTGTCAGACAGGATCTAAGGTCTAGTGTATGTGAAGGCACGAGTCAACGGGTGCATTCTAACATAATGCACGTGGCGTGCCCTGGCTTTAAAGGTGTTAATTTCATTTGGGGAGTCAAGAATGTCCTGGTGTGCAATATTGAGACTAAACTGCCACAAACAGGAGTTTGTGACTTATCCTCTTAATCACGGATACCATTTGATGAGTAATACACAATTAACAGATGCAGGATTCTGAAAAATTAACCTATACTTAAATTTGTCATTATGTGTATGTAAACAAAAAACAACAAATTTTATCTCTGGTGAGTGTATTTTTAAATTACTTGTTCAAATTTATTGCAAGAATAGTCTTATATTATTTAATTCAGCAAGAAATGTGTATAATATAGCAATACTCCATGGCAGTAAATGTTTTAATAAGACAACCATATACTTATATCACTATCAGAACACAATCCGAATATATTAAATAGAGATAATACGATTTAAATACTATTTTGTAATTTAACAAATTAACAAAGTGAGCTAAAATGTGATGTGCACATATGTCCAAAAAGTCAGGTGTAGAAAACTACATGTAGAAATAAAGTAGGCTGAATGTGTATTATTTCGATGTCAGTTTTACATGAAATCGCTGTTAATGGTGAGAATGGGAAGACGCTAGACAATTTACAGCAGTTAAACTTTACTTCTAATATTTTTAAGTGAGCAATGACAACACTCCATTTGATGATATTCAGTCGCACCCAAAAAAAAAAAAAAGAACGCTGGTCCAAGATATATACTCTGCATGACTGTCCTGCAACCCACCCCCCAGCCGCAACCCACCCCACCCTAAGATAATCCCGGCCGACTTAATTCCTATTTATTTGCTCTGTGCACCTTAAGACACACAAAGATAAATCGATGGCACAAGTTTCTGATAGGCATGTGTAATCAGCTGAGTTCCACGCGTGTGGTTAAGTCAGGTGATACATGTGCATGTACAGTTATGTCATAAAGACAATGCATAACCATAAAACTATATATTCATAACAGTAAAAAAATGCATTCAGCTTATAGCGTATGTTTTATTTACATTTCATGAATTTCATAGGTGTTGCTACCTTAACATATAACATTGCAATCTATATTAACACATTTGCATACAGAAGAAACGATCTACAGATAAATAAATATTTGCCTGAACTTATTTAAGATCTGGCTTAAACAGGAACACGATTAGTCGACTCGCGAACAAAGCTCAGGCACTTCATCTTAAATGTCCCTGCTTCACTGTTAAATTCCTAAAACTGGCCAGGATGTAGCATACCGGTACCTGAAGTACAAATCTGTGTATCCACTCCCACATTATAAAACAGACAGCCTTATATGTCACCTGACAGTTTGCCTGGTGGTCAGAAGATGATCTTTTTACATAGCAATGTGGGAAAATACATTTTAAGACCTTCGGGGAAATCCTAAACAGCAGCCTTTTCCGTTACGGTCAATCAGTATAAAAAGGGCCCTGTTTTGTAACTGTGTCATACAAAGTCTTGAAGCCTGATCCTGTCCAGATCCCGACCCTACTGTGTACAGATCTGTTGTCATCTTACTATCTGCCAGCATGGTATCAAAAGTTGCACTAGCGGTTGGCTTGATGACAGTCGTGTTGTTGTTGCTGTGCGAAGTGGAGTCAAAACCGATGTTACCAAACAACAACATAATCCCTTTTACACCCACAGGTAATGGCATTAGGCCACCTCATCGCGACGCCAAATCATTTCAGTGCACCTTTGCTTTAAATTAAGCCTTTCCTTTCTGTTTGCATATTTTTCTTCTATGGATAGGCCTATGTTCTTTTTTAACAGGGGCAAGAGTTTTAAGCTGTTTCACCAGCGCATAACACGTACTGAATGTGGCCAGTTTATTTGTTCATTCGGTTGGTACTCAAGGTTGTGTTCATTTATGTCCTGACCGTCACTCGTGTTTATGGGTGGAGGAAACCAGAGTGCGGATAGCAAACGGGCGCGGCCTTCGGCAAGCACCAAACACCATACCGCTTGTAACGTCCGTCGTCAAATTGCTCGAGCTCGGTTTGTAGGCTTCAATATCACCATAGTACATGGAAACCAAGAGATCTACTAAACCTATATTTCCAGACGGGCAAAGTATACTTCACAATGTAGGCTGGGTGATTTTAGCATCTGGAAGTAGCAGCCAGGCACGATCTGCTCCTTGATATTCTTTTAAACAAACTGCAAACTTTAATTAACATTTTAAAGAAATTATGCACATGTAATTGTCATTGAGATCCTTAACTTGCTTCATTCCTGTGATGCTTGAGATCAGTATTTATATGTATATACTGTGAAAGTGTTAGAAGGCGCTACGCCTGGTGTGTCAGTATGTATATGTATATACTGTAACAGGGTTCCATGTCTGGTACCTTTGATTTGTACTAACCAGGCAGAAGGTACGGCATATGCCTGTATATATTGTATCAGGGATCAAGGAGCTAATGCTGATACTGTTGACTTGTATTAATGAGGCGACAGGTACGGCATATGCATTGTAACAGGGATCGAGGTGCTAAACCGGGTACTTATTTGACTTGTATTAGCGAGGCGGCAGGTATGAATAGACGACGGACCATATTGTCACCGACTTTGTGTAATTTTTACATGTAACTCTGGCTATTAACATAGTCAGTTACGTAAATATATAAATACATATTCATTTTATTTCCATTTCTGAGCAGATTTAGGGCGTTCACGTGTGGCGAGATCGTGTAGTGGGAAGTGTACGGGGCTAGAAGGAGAGCTCTACCGACGCTGCTGTTTGTTCTCACCGTTACTCATAGGCAGATAGCTCAACGACTACAGTTCAAGCGTGACTGGATTTTCCACCTTCAAAGACGGACTCGTGGTCACTAGAGCTTTATGCTTATTTTGTAAACTCTTGCAAGTTGTAAACCCAAAACAGAAATCGGTTTTCCAAGTAACCTTACTTGGCAAACAATGTTCAGTTCGAAATGATATCATAAAAACTGGACCATATGTCTTTTTACAGTTTATATGTATGTATTTTAATTAAGAGTTCATTACATTATGCCTGTCTACTTACATACTGCTAAAATTAGGTTTTCCTTTGCATAATTATGTTAATTAAGTGAATATAAGTAATGTTATTGAACGGGACGAATAACTATTTATTTAGCTATTTATTTTAGTTTAGACTCGGCAGATGGCTATATATGTATATATATATATGTAAGTGTACGTCGTCAGTTTTGTCATACCTTTGTCCTGGGAGCGAAGTTTATATTCTACGTTGTGGAGTTAGTATTTCATTGGTTTTACCGTATATATGTGCCGAAAAGTGAGTTATTTGTTAACCCAATCAGGTCCGCCCTGATATACATGAATTATATGTTTTTGTATAATTCGTTATGTTTGTCTTCAAATATATTTTAATTTCCGAGTACATAGCTATAAAAAAATCATTACAGATATATTGAAAAATGCATTTTAATAACGTTTTATCAGTTCATATATGTTGTGATTTTCAGATAAATGCTACGAATAAAAATCGTATATATGTGTACATTTGTATAAAGATACATAGCATAAACTTGTTATTTTAACAGGCATACTGTTTGCTCAGATGCCTTGTAAAATTGAGGCTTGGTACATATCCCAATCAGTGCTCATCTACGAGGTATGTACACCGGGTATTGTATGATGTTTATCGGTGTGTTGCTTTCGAGTGTGTATCAGTCCAGTCTACATAGCTCATAACTCAGATATTCCTCCTCACAACCGTACTATTATTTCAGGAATGTTGTGTTAGTAAATACGTGTAGATGTTGGACAAAGATTATCTTATTTGACACCTATGTAATGAGTTATAAAAGACTCACTGACTATAAACTTATGTGTACCAAATTTTATTTTCCATTTTCTTGCGTATGCGTGTTTATATTTATTTATTTATTTATTTATTTAAGAAGCCACAGAAAAAGCCTATTTCATTGTGTTAAGTTCATCTTGATATATGTTTCATTTAGTATGTCGCCAGTTTAACAGTGAGATAATATGGACACAAATGCATTAAAAACATCATACATTGTTTTATTATTTATTCATAGGCTTTAAATACAATTACTTGATTGCAGACTGACTGAATGCATAGTATTTTGTATCGACAGGATTGTGTCATCGGCACCTACATTTCCCCGCCCAACGACCTCTATAGCGGGAATTCAAAACACCAGAATAAATGCCAGTGGTTTTTTTCTTTTCAATCCGTTTTACATGTTCTTCACTTAAAATGTTGTCCGGCTTGTCACAGACTCTTAACATAAGAGCCTATGCAGATGGCTGGTTTAAATATTTTAATACATTTGTCAAAGTTCTGTAATGCGCGTAATTTTTAATATACAGTTATATGGCCATTATATTATATACACGTATAGAAGCATGAGAATCTTTCCTTACAAGTGTTTAATACTCAGTCACTGTGTATGGAATGCAGCGTGCTCAGTGGTTCACTAAGCCGGGGGGAATTGAAGGGAAAGACCTCGTAGAAATGAACCTATGATGAGTGAAAAGACCATTAAAAACTGTACATGAAAATACCTTCATACCTACTAAATACTTTTTTTTTTCATCAGAATAAATACAGTCAAATGTTTTGGTTGGAGGGTACGTGTTATGGTCCATATTGATAATGTGACGTCATACAACTTTGTGAACACCTTTATATTCCACTCTGGATAAAGGTCTTGTGGAGAGTACTCCTGTAATGTTTGCCTGTGTATGAAAACGCTAATATGAAAAGAAATTTCTGCTTGAAGGCCATAGAAAAAAGTCCATAAAACCCACCATACAATCAAAATATTTGACTGCTTTTATTTTATGGAAAACAATTTAAAAATTCAGTGAAACTATTTTCAGACACAGTCTTTAAGTTCATTTTTACGAGTTCTTTCCGTTTAACTTTGTCCCTTCTGCGGTTCTGTATTAAGCTGTGTTTCCACCCACATGCGACTGCGTTTGCGTCACTTCAAGCGGTTCCTTGACGCATTCAAATCCTCGCCCTATCTATTATAAATGGGACATGTTCTCATTTGCTCTGCATTAAAGAATGCGTTAACCTGTCGCGCATAGTCTAGAAGAACTCATACAGGGCCTATGGGACACGTAATCGCAAACACGTCTCATGTCCGTGGAAACCCTGCTTGAAACATATAAAGATAGCAACTTCACGTTGTGTTCCCTTAAAGTAAAAGACAGCTCATAACTGAGGAACTGTTCATTAAAAAGACTGCAAAATTCTCTCTTGAATGCAAAAACCTGCTTGAAATTATATGCATTCGTTGCTGAATTAACTGCGTTTGAAGTGTGGAGTATGTTGCTGCTGACTGGGGATCTGGAGGCTCCCACACTGTCAAGCTTATGGGAGATTGACCAGTCAGCGAGCTAGGAGATATCAGCTGTCTATAAGCTGTGACGTAAATGTTCTGAGCTGACTGTCAGTGTAACATGTAATAACATAGGGACAGGACACTGTTTTAATGTTATATATTTTAATTACAACAAGTACATGTGTGAAGAAAAGTGCAAAGTATTTCCAGACCATTGTGTTTTGGTGGGAGCAAGTTTCTTGATCATTTCATGTTATAAATTTATATATATACTTAAGTTTCAACCACAGCCCTATCAGCTAACTACAATGTAAATCTGAGTCTAAGGTGACAGGAGTGCTCTGCGCTTGGAACAATTACGTCACAACTCACACAGAATGGCTGCGTTTCATGCTAGCCGATGGGACACGGTGAGATGTCAATTTCCACTGTCGTAGTAGGTGTTAGAAAAAATACTTCACCGAAATAAACATAATATTGTCCAACCTTTTTGGCAACTTTTGAACATGCTCTGTCTTTCACTTCAAAGATGTTCTTTCCAGAGGACCATTATACATAAAGCGAAACACATTCATACTAACGTAATATACATAAAAATAGCATGCATGTAAAATTTTTAAAAAATGGTACTACATACCATTCCACTACATACATAGAACTGTACCTCTCCGTTTTTGTATTCTGACAAGCGGAGAGCTACAATGCATGCGAAAGCTGCGGATATAGGTCGGCTCTGGTCCAGTCGAATTGAGGCTTTCTGACAAAATGGCGGGTATCAGCTGAAGATATGTGTGCGGGGGGGGGGGGGTTGAGCAGAAATATTAACGCCACTAGAGGAATATGGAAGCTGTGGTGAATAACTATATCTTAAAAGGTGTCGCTTTATTTAAAACAGGCATTTTGTTGAATAATGTAGGCTCTTATTTTTTTCTGCAATGTTTAGCCAAGGATCCATGTTTAAAGACCAAAGTTACCAGCCTAATTTCGTTAGCTCTCGCACTGTAGCTCTCCGCCTACAAGAATATGAAAAGGAGATGCACAGTTCTAATAGCTGCAGTACACTTTAAAGAAAAGAATAAGTTTCTTCCTGTATAGAAGGCTCTATTTGTTTGTCATGCCTTGAACACAGCTATATGTCCTCATCTTGGGCCACCACAAGAGTTCTAGGTCCAAATGGCTTGGTGCCCAACACTCACGTGTTAGAGCAAGGATAAGGGCTGGGCGGCCCAATGTCAGTATAATGGTACTGGGTGGGGTGACGTGTCTGGTGTCTTCAGCATAATGTTTCGGTATAGGCAGCATTTCGGCGACATGGACTCGTACAGTGTATACATGCATTCTAAGGACTCCTCCTCGTCATAAAACTGACAAATTGTTGAGTACGACGTTAAAGCCCAAGCATATACATGCGGGTCCAAATGCATGTCAGTAGTCTAGCATGCCTTATAGTTTTTGCGCTAATTCCCGCCCAAGGTATATGAATGTACAGACATTGTCGACCCGTTGTGAGAAATACAGTATGACTTCTGATGCCACATGTTTGGTGTCTTCACTACGGCCGTTTTGCAGTGAGATGTTATAAAAAAAATATTCGGCGCTAAGACCAACAAGAGGACAAAATCTCTCACATGCGACGTGTTGAAACCCATGTTAAACCTCGAAAACACGCCGTGCTCGAGAACATTTCACACATTATGACCGAGGGAAGCTTGACACGGCCCGGGAGAAACCCACGATCATCCGCAGGTTGCTGGCAGACCTTTCCAGGTACGACCAAAGAGGAAGCCATATGTGTTGGGCTTGCAATAATAATAATAATAATAATAATAATAATAATAATAATAATAATAATAATAATAATAATAATAATAATAATAATAATAATAATAATAACAACAACAACAACAACAACAACAACAACAATAATAATAACAATAATAACAACAACAACAACAACAATAATAATAGGGTCTGTGTAGTTCTCTCAGCCACGTGGGCACTTTTCCTTGCGATGGCACAGCTTCTGTTTAAAGTATAACTTTTAGTACATAGAATCATTTTTCTGGACGTATTATTTACTGAGGCTGTACATAGTAGCGACACAATCGAGTTGCCATGCATTTACTCTTTTTGCCAGAATTATTCTTCTCAAGGATAAAGCAATCAAAAATCACGGGTTCCACTGGTCAGTGTCACCACGCAAGTTGATCGGTACGGTTCAGTTTATTCACCGGCCTTTTTTACCTTTTTTCTTCTTTTGTAACCCTGGGGCAAGACTAAAGTCAATGGCACGACAGGATGAGAAAGCAGAATGAGCTTTAAGGAGGATCTCAGACAAGGTGGGCTCGTACTGGGTTTGATTTCATTTGATTTGATTGGTGATTTATGTCGTACTCAAGAATATTTCACTTATACGACGGCTGCCAGCATTAAGGTGGGAGGAAACCGGATGGAGCCCGTTTAAAATCCACGACCATCCGCATATTGCTGGCAGACCTTCCCACGTACGGACGGAGAGGAAGCCAGCATGAGCTGGACTTGAACTCACAGCAACTGCATTGGTGGGAGGCTTCGGGTCAATGCGCTACGCTAGAGCACTAACCGACTGAGCCACGGAGGCCCCGCTTGCATTGGGGCTAGTGTCATCAAGTGGAGGTTTAGGCAAACTGGGGAATGGCTCGGGCCAATGCTTCATATGGTCCGACAAAGGACAGTATACCACGGACTGTGAATTGCTTAAAGCAATAGAGACAGTACTAGTAGAGGAAAAACGATCTAGATTATCCAGGGTGTGTCATGTACCGACAAATCCAACACATGGCAGCGGCGGTTTTGGTCCGAATAACCTTAGATTGTTGTTGCCCAATGCCTGAACGATGCAATATCAGTTTTGTACGACCAGCCTTAAAAAACTGTTCATTTGACGTAACCCGATCCTATGACAAAAAATAGGGTCGGTCGGTATTAAAATATTATTTTTTATTCTGGCTCTTGAAAAAGATATAGAGTTTAAAGAAATTTACATGAACAGAGAAATTTTCCGAAATACTTTTATCAAAATACCGGTAAAAACTTTTAAGTAAAGCCTATTTTGGAAGGGTCGGTCGAGCTACACCCAACTAACATATTGTTAAGGGTGGCCTAGGAGGGAATCAACCGTATCAGGGCCGCTGAACAAATGATCGTGTAACTTGGTTATATGGCGTGTGTTCGCCCAGAACGCGACACACCAACTATTCGAGAGAGGTTTGCGATCCTGTCTTTCCCATGAGGTTTCGCATATTCATTCGAACATCCACGCACGTGGTGGCGATGAAGATCTACTGCCCAAGAAAAGAGTCGTCACCAGGATCTAGGGTGGTTAGCCTTTCGTCAGCAAACATTATTATCACTGATGTACCAACTTGGCGTTTCTGGTATGTACTCAAAACATAGTGGCTGTACTACAAACCGACCCAAGTATGTTCAGGACAAGCAGAGATTCACAATAATTCAAGCACGTCACATTTTTGTTGGGGTGCTGTGAGTACTGTTGGTGAGACAAGAGTAGAATAAGAGGATTGTGTGATGAGACAGGGATAGAATAAGAGTATTGTGGGGTGAGACAAGAGTAGAATAAGAGTATCATGGAATGAAACAAGAGTAAAACAAGAATATTCGGGAGTGAGACAAGAGTAGAATAAAAGTATTGTGGGTTGAGACAAGAGTAGAATAAGAGTATTATGGGGTGAAACAAGAGTAGAATAAGAGTATTGTAAGATGAGACAAGAGTAGAACAAGAGTATTATGGAGTAGGACAAAAGGAGAATAAGAGCATTGTGGGTTGAGACAAGAGTAGAATAGGAGATGTGGGGCGAGACAAGCGTAGAACCAGAGTATTTTGGAGTGAGACAAGATTAGAATAAGGGCATTGCAGGATGAGACAAGAGTAGAATAAGAGTATTGTGGGATGGAAAAAGAGTATCGTGGTGTGAGACGAGAGTAGGATAGGATTATTATGGAGTGAGACACGAGTAGAATAAGAGTACTGAGGGGTGAGAGAAGAGTAGTACGAGAGTATCGCAGGATGAGAAAAGAGTAGATTAAGAGCATTGTGGGATAAGACAAGAATAGAATAAGAGTGTCGTGGGATGAGAACCTTTCTGTATGCTTGCTGAACCGTTCCTCTGTTGACAATGACTTTGGAAGGTTCACACAGAAAAAGGGTAATGTGAGGTGAGACAAGAGTAGAATAAGAATACTGTGGAGTGAGACAAGGGTAGAACGAGAGCATTGTGGGATGAAATATGAGTAGAATAAGGGTATTGTGGTGTGAGACAAGAGTAGAATAAGAGTGTCGTGGGATGAGAACCTTTCTGTATGCTTGCTGAACCGTTCCTCTGTTGACAATGACTTTGGAAGGTTCACACAGAAAAAGGGTAATGTGAGGTGAGACAAGAGTAGAATAAGAATACTGTGGAGTGAGACAAGGGTAGAACGAGAGCATTGTGGGATGAAATATGAGTAGAATAAGGGTATTGTGGTGTGAGACAAGAGTAGAATAAGAGTATCGTGGGATGAGAACCTTTCTGTATGGTAGCAGAACCGTTCCTCTGTTGACAATGACTTTGAGAAGTTCACACAGAAAAAGGGTATTGGGAGGTGAGACAAGAGTAGAATAATAGTATTGTGGGATGGGATAAGAGTAAAGTAATAGTAGTGTGGGACGAGACAATAGCAGATAGAGAGCATTGTGGGACGAGACGAGTAGAATAAGAGTATTGGGATATGATGCCTTTTCAGAATGGTAGCTGGACCGCTAGTCCTTTGACGATAAGTTTGAAAGGTTCACGTGAGTCCCTGTAGCCTTGTAAGGTTGATTCGCATATTTGGTGAAATTCAGTAGGGGTTGACATGAATTTGGCTTTTTCCTCAGGCGACAAAATTGAAAAACAAAGGTTTGATTTATATGGACTTGTTCGAGGACGAGGCCACAGCCTGGCTTAAGAAATAATATAAACAGATTTATACATGGAGAGCTGTCTTCTTCTTGGCATTTTAAAGACAGTGGTTTACATTTCACATACCGTACCGGCTATACGACGTGAAGTTTAGCCGAAAATCTCACAGACTGTATCCCATAATTCCTTGCAACTAGTTGTTATCATTGCACTGGATCCCAGTGGGGTGGGAGGAGTGTGTTGACAAAACTCGATCAACCCACCCATTCTTCACTAAACAACGGTGAGCATACGGGTATTTTACACCATGACTAAACTACAGATAGGGTTATTCAGTTAAATACTAGAGGATCACTAAATAAATAATGACACAGGAGAGTATCTGGAATTATCTCTTCACCTATTTTCTGCTGCTTCAGTTACCTCCGAATTTTTCTGGAGACGCAATACCCGTCTGTTTATGAAGACCTCACAAAATCATGCATATGCGGATGAATTTACGGAAATCTGTCGATAAAAATGATGTACATTTAAGAAACCACTGTCAGCATGGCGAACGGCATGCTAAGAAGTGTTAACCTTAGAAAGTTTTATATCAAAACAGTTTATGACGATTGAACATCTTGTCTGCACGATTTCGGACCCCAGCCTGTCTTCAAATACTGCTAAAATATTTTAGGGTAAGTGCACTGGTTTTCGCATTTTCTTCATGGGCGGCGGAACCGCCCCGACCACCTCGACCATGGTCCCGGCAATAATTTTCCACAAAAAATAAATAAATAAATAAAATAAAATAAAAACTTGAAAAAGAAACAGAAGCAGAACAAGAGTGAAGACAAATTTTCCAGCATTTATAATTAAATAGAGATTGTCAAGTCAATAACTTCCACCGCATATTTATGGCTATGGCGTTGTGGTAGGCCTACTATATTTTGAAGCTGCTGCCCACGAAGCCAACTATATAATAGTAATGTAGTGTATTGAAAAGACAGAACGAGTCGGAGAACTGGACATACTAGGGCTGGCATTCGCCCGTCAGAAACTGGCTCTTTTCTGACACAGGTTTGCATGGACGCATGAGTGTCACACAATTAGTTGAAATAATTGCGTTGGTATAATATCTTGCCGATCGATTTAGGCTATCAATGTTTTCCAAAGATTGATTGCCTATAGCCTGAGAGTTCAACTAAGTGATTGACTGTAGTTTTGACATCAGTGTTGTCAGTATAATCCTTGTGAACATGCCAGACCATGAATTCATTTAACCTAGACTGTGTTATTGACCGCAGGTATGTTTTTAGCCTACGGAGAGCAGAGAAAGACCTTTCGCTTGCTGCATTTGTGGCTGGCATAACAAGGATCAGACCAAGTACAATGCAAACCTCGGAGAAAAAGGTCCTCTCATGGTGTGACATATCAGAAAAAAAGGGAAATCAGAGACTTCATATCAACAGGCGAGTCTTCTCGTTCGGCAAATTTGACAGAAAATGTATCTAACTAAGTTCATAGTCTCTTTTTATTAAAATCTGATGTATGGAATGCTGTCACGCATTCTAGTTGCTGAATGTACTCTTTATTATTGCAGGCATTCAGAAGCAGATCCTGAAGATTTCTATATTGTCGGAACCCCGGCTGATCAAACCTGTCTTGAGTTGCATTAATGATACGATCAAGAACATCAAAGTACTTGTGCCTGTGGACCTCTCACGGCGTCTGAGGGCAATGCCCTACCCCTTCGCCAACTTCGTATCGTGATGGCGTCTTGCATTTGCGCGATAACACGGGATCTTCTACGTCAACTGATTTGCGTTTTTGAGAACCTTCTCGTAAAACAGGTCAAAATCTTGGTTTTGCCGTATTTTCTGAAGAGTTTTAACAGTCAAAGAAGCAATGTCTTGACCTACTGCTGCTGACAAATTTGGACTTCGTAATGTTTTACTAAAGATTATCGGAGTGCTTAAGAATGATGTGTGAGAGTGATTTACCTCAGAAAAGATCGAATTTTCTCATTTGTGACTGCACTCCAATAATCATAACTTTCACTTCAGTGTCTGTCGCACATTGTAGTGCCTTTTCCCACAGATTAAATACATCCTCATAGTTATCAAGAATGCTCCCCAGTGAATTTGCAAGAACAGTCCAGCGCGTACAACAAAGTACTCTTAACTTCAGAATGAATGAATGAATGATTATAGCTTAACGCCACATCGGCAATATCTCAGCCATATCGTGGCGAGAACAAGGTGGAAACACGAGACAGTTCAGGTTTTCGATAGTCACTGGAGAACATCAAAAAGAAAACAAAAATGTTCTGACATGGGTTAAAATCAGGTAAGAAAACCAAAACAGTTAAAACTCGAAAACCAGCATGATAAGGAAATTTTATAACAAATATTTATTTTGAGAATAAAATTTATATTTTATGATAGAGGCCAATGGCCTTCAAATATTTTATGACAGCGTCGCCAGCGACGCTGTCAAACAAATCATACATGGAGTTTGCTGTGTAGAATCTTTGCCGCACATGGGCAAAGTCCACACAGTCAATCAGGATATGTTTGATGCCGTATTGCGCATCGCATCCAACACACTCGGGAGCACTGCCAAAAATCCAGAATAAAATTGTGTGTTAGACGAGAATGCCCAACGCGGCTCTACGAGACATATCAAACGTCATACCAAAAGAGTCATAGCCTATGGCAGGGTGAATGACATGCAGTTTATTTTCGTTCTGCAGGTCCCATTCATCCTGCCAAAGGCGACAAATGTATAAAAAAATCAGTATAAGGAATTTTAATCTTAGATATGGGTTCCCTAAGAGCAGCTTTGGCTTCCCTGTGTGCTACTGTGTTTCCGTGAATACCAGTATGACTTGGTATCCAACAGAATACAATATCTTTCCCTCTTTTAATTAACTTTCTATGGATGGCTAATATTTCTAGTATTAACGGGTTTTGAAATTTATTTCATGAAACGTATGATAAAGCCAAAAGTATAGCTCTGGCCTCGGCAGAAAAAAATTGAAGACGAGGATGGAAGGCGAAGAGAGGTGACTCGCTGTCCCAAGACAGCCGCAGCCGCCACCTTTTCCCCATCCTTTGACCCGTCAGTATATATAAATTTATAATCCGGATAATTAGCTTTTACTTCAGCGAAACTTTGCTGAATTATAAGAGGGTTTGTACCGGATTTCTTATGTTGACGTAGATCATATATTAATTAATCTTGTGGAAGAAGCCAAGGAGGAGACTCCGGAAAAGAAACCGGAGCTATGTCCTCCAGCTTGATGTTAGCTTCCACAATATGGTCCCGAACTCCAAGAACCAAAGAAATTTTGTTGGGACATTTATCATATTTATCTGCGTATGACGGATTAAAAACACAGTCGTAGGCAGGGTTTGTTGGATGAGCTTTAAGCATAGCAACGTATTAAAGGCTGAGTTTTATACTCCTGTGATGTAAAGAAGGCTCATTAGCCTTTACGTATAAACTCTCTACTGGTGAGGTCCTATAGGCACCAAGGCTGAGCCTCAAACCTTGGTGATGGGCCGGATCCAACATTTTAAGATATGATTTCCTAGCGGAACCATAAATGATGGACCCATAGTCCAATTTAGACCTCACCAGAGAACGATACAAATTAAGTAAAACTGAAAGGTAAGCGACCTTTTAAACCCATATCAGCAAGGTCTTTTAAAATACCACATTTCCATGTGGTGTCGTAGGCCTTTTCCAAGTCGAAAAATATCGATACCACATGTTCATTATTAATAAAACCATCACGAATGAAGGTTTCGTATCGAACAAGGTGATCCACACTGGATTGACCTTGACGAAAACCACATTCAACGTTTGATAAAAGCATGTTGGCTTCAAGAAACCAAACAAGTCTATCATTTATCATCCGTTCCATAGTGTTACAGATGCAACTGGTAAGAGCTATGAGACGGTAATTTCTCGGATCACTATGATCCTTACCCGGTTTAGGGACCGGGATAACATACGTCTCTCTCCATGATGGGGGAAATTTACCAGTCTTCCAAATATCATTGAATAAGTCCAAGAGTGTCTCCAATGGCTCAGATGGTAAGTGGTTCACAAGCTTGTAATATATATTATCCGGGCCGCACGCAGTATCGTGTGCCTTTTTTAGAGAAGTTTTAAGCTCTTCAACTGAAAATGGACGATTATAGTCTTCTAAATTCTTAGAAGAGATGGGCAATTCAATTTTCTCTTTCTGGTTTTTAATATGCTGGAATTCAGGAGAATAATTCCCAGATGAAGATTTGTGGGATATTGTTTCAGCTATTTTATTGGCTATATCATGCGGTGATGTTAATAAGGTATCACCATCCTTTAAGTGCCGAACTTTGGCTTTACTGTTTTTGCCCTTAAGTTTCTGAACCATGTTCCAGACCTTACGCATGGGTGTTTTGGACGTAATGCCTGAAACAAAGTTCCGCCAACAAGATCGTCTCTTGGACTTAATTAATCGACGAGCCTTGGCTCCAAGTATACGAAGCTGGTTTAAATTATTATCATCAGGACGATGATTAAATCTGCGCTCGGCCTTTTTGCGGTCTTTTATAGCCTTACGACAGTCATTATCATACCAGGGTTTACTTTTGGATTTGGGATTTGTCGAGGTCTTAGGGATGGTTCTATCGGCTGCTGTTAATAGGAGTTCATTAAATGTAAGCAAAGGATCATCTGCAGCATTAAGATTCCCTTCAGTGATGTCAGCCTCAAAGAACATCTCGAATGTCATCCAATCTGCTTTATCGAACTTCCACCTAGCTACACGTTCTAAAGAATTAGAAGTGAGATGCTCTAGGGCAAGAGGAAAATGATCACTACCACAAAGATCGTCATGCACCTTCCAAGAAAAATCCGGGAGAAGTGATGGATCGGTGATAGTGAGATCGATAGCAGAATATGAACCATTACCCGGATGTAAGTAGGTATTAGAACCATCATTGAAATAACATACTTCATCTTTACATAAGAAATCTTCTACTATTTTGCCCTTATCGTTTATATTATTACTACCCCATAGGGGTTATGAGCATTAAAATCTCCCATAATTATGAAGGGAGTTGGCAGTTGGTCTTTTAAATTATGCAACTGGCAAAATGACAAAGAAGAATGAGGAGGAACATAAACTGAACATAAAGTGATTGTTTCCGATAAGGAAACACGGACGGCTACAGCCTGAAGCTCTGTGTCGAGAGCATCAGGGCTGTGAATTATATTATTATTCACTAAAATAGAGGAGGCGCCACGAGCTCGCTCTTCCTCACCAGAGTAAGTGCTATATAGTGTATAATTTTTCAGTGATATTTTATCTTTGTCAGACGTCTTCAGGTGAGTTTTCTGAAGACAAAGGGCAGTTGGATTTAAAGATTGAACTAACTGTGTTATTTCAATAAAATTTATTTTAAGACCTCAACAATTCCACTGTATAATTTTGTCTAAGGAAGTCATTATGGAGGGAGGCGTATGGGAGATTTATGTCTGGACCGTGCACGACCCTTTTTGGGAGACCTACTAGTATGTTCGGATAGTGTCCCTAGTGGCCTTGGAGGGGCGCTCTGTGGGGCCACTATGTTTATCACCCGCTGCATTTAGTGAAGATTCGACGGGTTTAGAGGACTGATTTATTTGCACAAGGTTTGTGGTGAGATGGATAATCAGGTGAAGTAGCGGCTTTTTCAGTAAGATTGATATCGGTTTGTGATGAAGAACTGGCCGTGTTTTCCAAGGGATTTACGACCAGTTTCTGTGGCTTCTCTATACCAATGGGCCAAGTGAATGATGTTTGAACTCCTACCGAAACGGAGGGTTTCTTGACAACATTGGCATAGGTAGATTTAGTAAGGCCATTCGTGACAGAGGCAAGACGTTTGGCTTCTTGATACGATATGTTATTTTTGCATTTAAGCGTTATGATTCCTTTTTTTTTTTTTGAAGACAGGGCAGTCCTTGGAAGAGGCCATGTGGGCTCCGCTGCAATTCCAGCATTTTATCGGGTTTGTGCAGTCGAAGCCCTCGTGACCGGCTTCCGCATATCTGAAACAGACCAGTTTATTACGGCATTGATCCCTGCCATGGCCAAACCTCTGGTAGGAGAAACACCTGGTCGGGTTAGGTATGAATAATTCTACCCGCACACTGTACGGCCCATTGAACATTGATGTTGAGAGAAATGGGTTATTAAACGTGACGAGATACGTATTTGTTTTAATGAGGTTCCCATCTCTCTTGATGGTAAAACGCTTGACGTTGAGTACGCCCTGGTTCTTCAGTTGCTCTGTTATTTCTTGCTCTGTCATGTCCTGTAGATCTTTGTCTCTCTCACGAATGATGCCGTGAGAGCAGTTTAAGGTTTTATGTGGGGTAACAAAAACAGCTTGCTCCCCAATATTTTGAATTCTGAGTAAGTTAATGTACTGTTGTTTTCGAAAACATACTACAAGAATTTTGCAAGACTTTAACTTTTTCACTTGTTTCAAAGTACCTGTGTAGCTCTGCAATGTTTTATTCAATACGAAAGGATTGATTTTCATCTTCACCTGATTCTCATGGTTACTACATATCACCAGAAAGGATGGGAAGTGAGAACTTCCCGATTCCACGTCCAGTGGTATATCGTTTTTCCTTTTTTTCCCACAACTGGGGAAGGCTGTGACATAGAAACATTTGGAGTAGGGGAATCAGAGGTAGACATAACGAAACGGTTTGATGATTCATAGCGCCGTGTCTCTCACCCGCCTCGGAGTGTCAATACATGTAGGACGAAACCCCTCCTGCGAGTAACCAGCAGAAGGATAGACGAGAGTTCCACGCCATCCTCGATAAGATGGATTTTTCGCTCATACTCGAGCAGGCCGAATCTAATAAATTAGAAGTGGCCTACTCGATTGACCCTAAAGCCACCGCCCAGATATCCGAACATCTTACTAGAAAACTTCGAAAACGGAAAGCAATGACTCCACACCAAATGGAGATATGGTTGATATCCGGACATCTGGACTGGCGTGAGCAGCCGATTGATCGGAGGGGGCCATCCGACCGCCCGTCTTTGGAGAAGTAAGGCCGAAGTGGAGTGTTGGGTGTGAGGATCTCGCAAGGTCAACCCCCCGTCAGCCACCAGGATCCCGTCCTCTCCCATCACGGGTCGCAACCCACGGCAAACAGGTTGCCCCTTTTAGAGTATTTGATCAATTTACAAATTTCGTGCGCAACTTCCAAAGCGTATTTAGTAGCTGTTACCTCTTTGATGGCGTCGTTGCACGCAAGATTTAATGAGTGACCATAACAGTGTGTGAACAACGTTTTCGGTTCCAACGCCTGTAACCTCACATCCACGCCGGACTTTCTCCCACTCATATTGCTCGCGCCATCATAACATTGCCCTCTGCATTTTCCTATTGATACATTCATTCTACAAAGAACATCCAAAATTACTTTTACGAAAGTTTCAGAAGAGATGCCATCTACTTTGTAAACCCCAAGGAAGTCTTCGTGAACAATAAAATCCTCTCCTACCCACCTAAAAACTGGTACGACCCGTTCATGATTGGAAACGTCAGCTAACTCGTCTACCATTATACAGTAAAACTCGGAGCAACGGATGGATTTCAGAATTTCATTTATGACCTGTCTTGAAAGAACACGAATCATTTCATTCTGAATGTCATGCGATACATATTTTTTTCCATTTCTTTTGAAGCCACTGTAAAAGACGGGTCGTCACTTCCTCGCAAAATGAGAAGCTGCGTGAATTTCCGATCATCCTCATTTGCAGCAGCAATGCTTCCACGGTGTGGTAAACCTTGAGTGAGGTATATTTTCAAATATTTCATATATAACGCGTCTATTTTCCGCCTTTTCTTCAGCATGCGCCTGACTGAGGGATTTGCCAATATCTCTAGTGGTTGCTGGAAAGATAATGAGACATTCAACGGCTTCTTTATGACACTTGCTAGCTTCGCATTCTCTAAATACGTTCTGTGCTTCTTTCCAGTTGCTGACACCTTTAGATATGAAAGTCCGCTCAACTTTACTGCTGGAGGATAACCTTGAGGAAAAAGTTGCGTTTCAGCATACAAAACAGAAAGCTAAGTCGGTATTTTCTTGATAATGCAACCAGGTGTGTTTATCAAACCATTCCGTTTGAAACTTTCGTTTAACGATAGTTTTTTTTTCCAAACTCACGGAACGGAAAATCAAACGATGTGGGTTGATTGGGGGTAGATGACAATCGTGTCGTGCGAGTACGCTGTGGGGTTATTTGGGAACCAGATGTCGAAGGCGCGTTGTCACCGCATTGAGGGTTTTCTTCGACAACCTCTGCCTGAGGATACGGATTCTGACGAATTCCTGAACGTGATTTTAGAGAGAAATAGTTCAGAATCGACATTTCGAATTTTTATCTTCGAAATAATTAAATTTGAGTGAAACGGGCAATGAATAAACCAAATTGCAGTCCCAGTACTTCTACAAGTAGGCCTACAGCTGTAGGCCTAATGGAATCAACCGGTTACTGGACGGTATTTATACACAGGCTGTTTTATCAAACAGCTCCATCTGTGCTGTCACAAACAGCGCCATCTGTGCAGTCTGCTGACGGCACACAGATTCAGTATTGTTAAAGTGAGTAAATTATCTGCAAAAGTATACTCTTTGGGGCTTTAAATATTGATGACGGCATCATTTTTCAGATATGTATAATCGTTTTGAACCCGAATTTCGAAAATTTGCATTTTGCATTTTTCTGCGCCACTGGGCACCGATATGTGCATCAATAATAAGAATTCAGCACTTCATATACCTTAATGTAATTCCTAATTTTAGACGCCTGAAATCGCTTTCAACGTCTCTGTGGCCGTCTAGCGGTCCCCAGCTTCCGGGCTTTGGTGGTCCCTGGACCCTCGCCAATAGACGTTGTATGCTGCAGATACAACATCTGACACAGGTCCATTTGAAAAACCAGGGGTATTTTCCTGTCAATATTTAGACGTTGCCTAACCTTTAAAATCTGTATGTTTCTCAATCAGCAATGATTAGCAGATGAGATAGCACAGTGTAGAAGTTTCAAATCCCTTCTGTTAAGCTTACGTGGATTGTTTTAGACAGCGACCCCATTATATACTACTTGCCGATCGCTAGACGGTTTTGTTCATCGTAAATTCTCCACAGTCTGGGCGTTTTCGGCGTTTGAACTACTCTGTGTAATATTGTGAATCCGGCAACGAAAAACTCCACACCACGGAGATTACAGGATTCTACTGACGGCTTACAACATGGCGAACGGCGGGAATTTTTGACCGAAGCAATGGTCTGAACAGCCGATATGGCCCTAACACAAGCGTTTTAAAACCGGTGTGACGCGCGATCCGCTCGGCTGATCATTGCTGATTGAGGAACATACAGTTTCAAAGGTTAGCCAGCGTCTAAATAGGCACAGGAAAATACCCCTGGTTTTTCAAATTGGCCTTTGGTAAGCGTTGCATCCGTAGCATACGTCAAATTCATTAGGCTACATGTAGGTATATATAAACACTCTTCAGTTAATTCACGTCTAAGGAGTTTACAATATGCGCTGCGGACCGGCCGCCAAACGGTCAATGGCCCTTACTGCACGGCGGGGGGCTTACCACCCTCTTCTCTCATCTCCAATTCAAATCGGCTAAACTTTAGGGTAAGCATTTATCGATTAAACTTTACGTCATTTGCGGGGTATGTTCAGTTCCGATCTATGCATGACGGCTGCAGCTTACGCAAATGGTGGAATACCCATTCACATTTGTTGCATGCATCACCACTTCAGCAAGTGTATTGAGACAAACACAGTTCCACTAACAATCGTTTGTACAAGGTGATAATTTATTCGTCTTTGATACCAGGTAACAAATAAATATGTTCGAATCAGAAACAAGCACTGCTTTTTGACGGATGGTCCCAGGTAATGTAATTAATCCATAAAAATCATGGTGATACAGGCGATGACATCATTTTCTTTTGCACACTACACCATAAATCAATGAGATTTACAATACTGCTGTCACATAACTCCACCTGTTAACTTTACAAACTTTACCATTTAACTTTGAACTTTACCGTTAGTTAACACCCTCTTATACATGTGAATAACTGACAACAATAGTTGCTTTTTAACACACAATGTGTTCAATCTCAAACAGTCTCTCAAAAATGCAGTCTGATAATCGAGTTGGATTTTTGAATCGATTTAATCACACATTTCTATCCCAATGTCTTTTGCAAAGTTGCGTAGCGAGACTTTAATACATTCTTCTGTACACTTCTAGCAGTGTGCATGTAATATATACGTAGAATTCATTTAAATGTTTTGTATTCCATAATGCAATCAAGCATGCATTTATCTTGAAACCCTCTTTCTAATGCATTGTTAATGAAACATATATTCCGCCATGGATTAATGTTTTCAGTCAATGCATGAAAACATGGATACATATTTACAATAAAAGTCAAAATGTTGACCATAATCTGGAACCACATTTTACAAAACATTAGGCGCTTCCAGGACTTGAGTTCTCCTCTCTCTCTCTCGTCACCAGCATTCGTGCAGTTGGTGGACTTAATCATCCAACAGATCATCATCTAAGTCAACATCCTGCAAAATAAAAAATGGTAAAGGTTGATGAAGAAAGTTGTAATTCCAGCTGCAGCAGCAGCGACAGAAATGTTTTGTTGATTTACTTGATTGGTGCCTTACGCTGTGCTCAAGAATGTTTTACTTATATGATGGCGGCAAGCATTATGCTGGGATTAAAGCAGGCAGGGCTCAGGAGAAACTCACAACCATCCACAGGTGGCTGGCGGCTCTTTCCCTAGTATGAACGCAAGAGAAGGCGAGCTTAAGCTGGGATTGAATGCACAGTGAGTTAGAGGCACCTCACTCATTACCCTACACTTGCGCACTAACCCCCGTGGACACACGTGCCCTGAAATGTTTTGTACACTTTCACAAATATTCATTAGAAGCACACATGCACCAGTAGTTTGCAACACTAAAGGGCTCACATTCCTGTGGTTTAATTTGTGGATATTTTGGGGTATAAACTGAAGCTTTATTAGGGAAACGTGTCAGCGTCATTACCAGACTGTTACATCCATCACAGTTTTCGAGTGAGTGGTTTAACATTATACTTAATAATGTTTCAGTCACATGACCACGAGGAATCCTTCTGGTGCGTGCATATAGTGTGTCTTCTTATCACAGGGCAAGTTCATGGCGCCAAAATGCTGCTGCATTTGGAACATCATGCTGAAGACACCAGGCATTGCTGCAGGCATCAGTACCATTTTTAAAGTCTTCAGAATGATCCAACCAGGTATCGAACCTGAATCTTCTGACCTCGAGGCAGACGCTCTAACCACTGGACTACCGAGGCGATCTGCAGTTTTCAAGTTGACACCTCAGATGCCTCATGAAATTGAACATGACGTTCTATCGACTAGATCGATACGGTGTTCTTCAGAGTTTTGAAAAGCAAGACCATCTTTGCATCTTCAAACTATCGTTTTCATGGGCACAACATTGAACACAACAGAATTAATGTCTGATATACTTACAGCTGTGTCAATATTGTCGTCGACATTCAAATTCTCTAAATCCAATTCCAGTTCTTGTTCTATTTCGCTAACAGTTTTGCCACCAGAGGGCACTGGGGTTGGCGCGGCAACAGGTTGTGGTTCTGCCTTTGGAACAGGTTGTGTTTCCGATTTTGGAACAGGATGTGGTTCTGACTTAGCGATGGGCTGAGGCTTAATGGGGTTCGGCAAACTCTGGAGAAACAACCACAAGACAGAACTGAGTGATTGTCCAAAAAGGCCATCCTTATGGATATGTTCGTTGTATGTAACCCGGCAAACCCTTCAAAAACGGCCCTACTCAAAAGTTTTTATCAGTATTTTGATAAAATATTTTTTTTATATTTACAGTTTCTTAAGGATGACCTGATAACAAATCAGAGACAGTTGTTCAGAGCTGACAGTGGATCAATAGGGTAACAACTACATCCAAGGATGCCCATTTATGCACCGAACAGTTAAGGTCTGGGTGCAATAGGTTGAAGACCATCTGAGTTAATATTGTAACGCATCAAACTCTTCACTTGACTGCAAGAAATCTATGCAAGCATATTCTGAGTCCATTATTTTGTCTGGTCTTAAAAAATTATACTTTTTCTGAAGCCATGAGATTTTCCAATATAACCAATGTAGCCTTGTCTCCAAAATCAAATTAAAAATGTGCATAAGTCACACTTGCCTTTTCATTCATGGAAAGAATGAGGAATTAGGGTAGTCAAATATATATATATATTTTCTATTTTCACATGCATATATTACTATTAAGAAAAAGAGGATATCAGTGGTTGCTTTGCACGGGAGAAAAAACAGAACACATTCTTCACAGATCAATCTGTGTCAAGGCTTTCCCAATTACATATGTAATAGATTTACATATGGAAAGTTCCAAGCCAATCGATATAAAAGTGAACCCAAATCTGATTACCTGCTGTTGTTGTTGTTGTATGGGGGGTGTTACTGGGGCAGGAGTGGGACAAGACGTGGGCTCCTGGGCAGCATCACCCTCAGGAAGGTAAATGAATGCTCCTGATGTTTCGGACTCTTCCATCTCTTCCAGGGGGTTCCTTTCCTGGTTAGGCTGCAGTCACAAGACAGACAAACTGATTACAATACATACATGTGCTTAATGCATGACACATTGAGGCAAACTGACTGCCTAACCACTGGAATGTGTAGATGTGACAAGTGAGTGGGATGAAAATTATTTTATTTGAAGGCTGTGTGAGCAAAGGGGAACCAACAGAGAGGAACTGGTCTCTCACTGGACAAAAAAGATTTGCCTGCATGACAAACCTCAGCTCAATACACAGAGTTTAAGATTTACTGTAACAAAGATTCCAATAAACAAACACAGTAATTAAAATGCACACATCAACAATTGCATATCCCTACTGTGCTTAAATGCATGTAAAACCTAACCTTTTAAGCATGTAAAACCTAACCTTCAAGATGCGGTGCATAATTTAAAGTGCATAGCAAAAAATTATCCATTTTTATTGCATGTAGAGGTCCAACAGGAAGGCATGAAAACTAATCCCACTGTAATTCGGTGTGCGATCAGCCCAATCAATTGCTGCACAAAACGGCATACAGTCAGTATGACGTCCTACACCACAGGGGATATCCAGGGCAGATAAGCATGTAAAGCATATCATGCTTCATGCAACTCTGCCTTTCAGTCTTGGAAAAAAAAATATGTTTATTCTTTAAATCACTTCAGCTTTGTGTTTCAGACGCCTCACGGCATAATTGCGTGGCAATGTTGCGTGAAAATAATCAATCAACCAGGACTGTTCATCGTTAACATTGCTTTGTCCTTTTAACATAAGCTTTCCCTCTACTTTGTACAGGTAAGCTAACAAATAAACAAACAGTTGACTTACTGTTACACTGGGGTATTTACTAGCAGGTATCACACGTTTCCTCTCCGGTTTAAGGAACTGTTCTGTTTTGATGGCTTCCTTCAGCCCTGGGAACAAGTTCTCGTACTCAGCAGGATCTGCCAGAGACTGAGCAGATTTCTGGTTGATCTTGGCCAGACTTTCCCGCCACATTCCCACTACTCTGTCAAGACACAAATGTGCGGACAATGCGATTATTTACATACCCAGTATATCAACACCCAACCATGGTTGCAATATTACAGAAGCAATTTGATTTCAATATCTAACAGTGACTAATTTAATTTAACTGTTTGGTGTTCAATACCGTGTTCAATAGTATTTTACTAAAAGTGAACCACTAGCTATGGCAAGTACATTAACCAATAAATTAGTGATCCAAATTTCGAAAGCAAGTCATCTCAATCCTTCCCATCAAAAATAGAACTCTGGGAAGTTAAAATATCACAGACAATGTATAAACTTACTTTTGACATATCTGCTTACTCTTTAGTCCCACTGTTCACTTACCCTGGGAATGATCTCCCCAACCCTGGGAATAATTTTCCTGACCCTGAGAACGATTTCCCCTGACACCAGGAAAGATTTCTTTGACCCTGAGAATGATTTCTCTCACCCTGAGAATGATTTCTGACTTCCCTGACCAAGGATTGATTTCCCTGACCCTGAGTATAATTTTCCTGACCCCTGGAGCGATTTCCCTGACCCCGTGAATAATTTCACTGGTGTTGGGAATAGTTTCCCTGACCCTCAGAATAATTTCT
Source organism: Acanthopleura granulata (assembly GCA_016165875.1). Lineage (NCBI taxonomy): Eukaryota > Metazoa > Mollusca > Polyplacophora > Chitonida > Chitonidae > Acanthopleura > Acanthopleura granulata. The sequence continues at coordinate 31,281,368 of JABBOT010000080.1, read as the reverse complement.
CTGAAGTTGGGAAGGTTTTCCCTGACCCTGGGAACGATTTCCCTGACCTTGGAAATGACTTCCTCTGACATACCTGGTCACCTGACTGGGGAGATAAGTTCTGGCGAAGAAAGCAGCCTCTGGTAGTCTACCTGTGTTAATAAGGACCTCCAAACACTCCTCCAACCTGAAACAAGAACCATTAATTAACCCTTTCTTTCCTCCTACCTGGTGAAATTCATGAAAATTAGCTAATTTTATCACAAGGATACTTGGTTCAATGTGGTAGAAATGCAAACAATTGAGAGGGGCGATAAAATCCCTTCTTCAATTTCATTCTTTCTTTAGTTTATTTGTTTGTTTGATTTCTGTTTAAAACCACATTCAATTACATCTCACTTTAAAGTATAACCATGTATAACAGTGGTGGGGAGTGGTTTCATTATTTTTGTCGCTTAAATCAAATAAGGTCTTAAGAGGTTACTGCGGCCATATCAAAAGTGAAAATGATCAGAAACTTTGATGGTGAGCTCGTGTACATGCATGCATGTTCAACTTGAAAACTTGGAGTAAACCTCTTGCAGAATTCTTGAATTATTCCACAACATTTTTTTTTTTTTATTCTTTCACACAAATGAAACTCAATCCTATGCATTCTGCCTTTGTTTTCATGACACTCCCCTACATAAAAAGTTTTTTGTGAAGTTGTATGAACTGGAATGAAAGTATTCAATAATAACTCACTTTCCGAGGGAGAAATACGAGGCAAAGGCTACGTTGTTTTGTCCTGCCTTCTCCGCAGTGACTCCCAGTTTGTGAACCATCTCGGCATTGGCCGCTGAACTGGCGAGCAGCAAGAGGCCGCCGAAGTCTTGAGCCTGATGTAAACACTCCTGAGCCAGTCCCATCTCACATTTACTGATGGCTAACTCAGCCAGTAATTTCCACTTCTGCTCAGACTGCAACAATGGCGACAACACAAAGTTATTTTCTTATTTATTTGAATGTTGTTTAGCATCATACTTCAAATGATTTCCCTTACAGAATCGTATGGCAGCCAGTTTAATGGGTAGTGCAAAACGCATTCTTCTTTTCCCACCGAGGCCCTTGCAGAAATGGATTAAGTGAAAACTATGAATTTATCTGTTTGAGAGTAGGTTTGAACTCCTGTCTCGGTTGACATAGTGATCTTATAAAGAAACCAATTTATTCACCATGACCTGATATTAACCATCCAAGTTAAACATATAATTTATGAAGGAAAAATTATGGCTGAATGCCACATGGCAATGTATAAGTGCCAGTTTATGAAGTCACTTAACAATACAGTTACCAACTAAGTAACCAATCAATGAGCTATTTAGCACCCATTTACAAAGTCTCTCACAAACTTTCACTCCATGATAAAAGTGATCTTTCACATCTCTTCATTCCCATACAACACAAAGATATTTTCCTGAACACAAATCATCATGATATAGCTGTTAATGATATAGCCATAATCCTTCATTTATTCTCGAGCACCAATGCAGATATGTTACATGCATTAGGGTGCAGACTGAAACCAGGACGTTGTTAGCATTAAAGCTCACAATCACAAAGCTGTGGGTGACAACTTTAGTAAAATCAAAATTCAATGTATCTGACGGGCCAGCAAGCAATGTTTCTATATAATGCTAAGGTATGTCCTACCTCAGCTTCTTGGGCCAGAGAGTAGCATGTCTTCAGATCACCCAACTGTAATGACAGCTCAAACTTGTGTTCTGGATCACAGGTCACTGCCAACGCCTGTGACTTGAAACCCTGTAAGGAACAATATTTATTTAATTGATTGGTGTTTTCAAATGTAGTCAAGACTTATTTCACTTATATGACAGCGGCCAGCATTATGGTGGCAGGAAACCGGGCGGAGAAAGGGAGAAGTCCTTGACCATCCGCAGGTTGTTGGCGATCCTTCCCACATACAACTGGAGAGAAAGCCAGCGTGAGCCGGGCTTGAGCAAGGAACAATATGTCCAGTTAGAAGAGCAGACAGATGTATTTACTTCACTGTTATTTTGCCCAGTTTACCTCGGTATTTACACTGCCTTCTGTCAAGTGATTGGTCTATGGCAGTGGGTAAGTTACACTTCAGGACAGCAGGATGGAGAAAATCATACAAGAAACCAGCCAGTTGGGCCGGCTGGATTTTTCAACATTGTCACACATCAACTATTTTAAATGGAACTTGTAAATAAATAAATCTGATTCTGAAGATAAAACTACTATTATTTTGGCTGATATGTCAAATATTGGGGCTTCACAGTAATAACATATAATTAATATATATGGTTTTTTTTGCCCAGAAAAAAACTCCTTTTAAACTTCTAACATATCCATGCCTCATTAAAGGTAAATGAACTCTGAAATGCATTTAAATAGCCCAAAAATGCAAAATGTTGGAGGTCATATTAAATAAAATAAATAGTAAGAAAAAAACAAAACAAAAACAAAGCTAAAACATAATGCAGACTGAATAAACTAATCATCTCATAATATTAATACAACACTGACCTGTTTTTCAAGGAAATGAGCAACTCTTGTTCTTTGCTCCCTTGGAATTGTGGGCAGGACTTTGTCTGCTGTTTCAAAGTCTCGCCTCATGACAGCTGTCTGGTATTCAAGCACAGAGAGCAGCAGGGAGAAGCTGACCACATTCAGCTCCTTGTCTCCTAGATACAATCTATTCTCCTTCGGGATATAGCCTAGTAAATACATCACTCTGTAGGAAAGATGAATCGTCATCAATTGTCAGTATATCATTTCACACTGCGACTGCAGGCCCAATGTCTGATGTCTTCAGAGTTGTATTTCAGGTAGCAAGCAAAAGAATGAATGATTACACTGGATATACATCAGTATTTCTAGCATAGATATGTAGAAATAGGTAGCAAATGGGACCTGAATGTCTCTATCACAAGCAGAAACTGTTTAGGATATCAATCCTAAACTCAAAAAGACATAATCACTACAGCCCAACATGCTTATTAACTTTTGTTATGACACTAGTTTTTAATTACAAAAAGAACCTGTAAACCCATATTCTGACCTGTCTAAATGAGCTATGGTGACAATCTCTCCACCCACGTAGTAGTTCAGCCTGTTCACAGAATTGGTGTAGATGAAACAATCGCCCACCCAGATGCCAGTCTTCACAGACTCCTCAATTTCACCAACTGCCTGGAAAACAAATAAACATAATAAGAGACCTCCAAAACCATACATGCGTAACTACCACAGCAAAGTCATGGAAGCCTGAGGGATAACAGATGGATACACAAAATGTCTCACCACCCTGACCCCAACATCACTGTTTATTTCATTCTCATAGAAAGCAATTTTGATGCCATAACTTCACAGAGAGACTGAGCATTTGCTGAAGGGCCTATTCACAACAAATTTGATCACAACTGGTCCACTGCGTGCTCTTGACTGATAGTTGGAATAAGTATTGAATCCTGAAGAGAATAAAGCCTAACTAGCACAATCTGCTCTGGATTCTGATAGCCTCAGAAAAAAACTGTGACCAAGAGACAACGTGGACGTTAAATCACTCATACCTCAAAGGCCTCCTCAATGCCGTCTTCTGTCACTTCAGTCCGTGTTTCCTTTGCTCGCTCGACGGCCTCAGCATTGTATTTTAATATGAAGAACGACTCCTCTGTTGTGATACATACAAGCTCTCCACTCTCACTCCAGAAGATCTACACAAGGGAGACAACCCATTATTATCTTATGCAGTACTACAAACAAGCTGAAAGTGCAGTGTTACTCACGCATCAGATACATGTATATGTTTGATCACTCCTAATTTAAGGCTTCATCTGCTGAAACCCTTGTTCTATATTTACTAAGTATTTTGGGTCTTTACAAGAACATACCACAAGAGCGTTTTCAAATGTCACAATACTCATGTTAACTATTAATGAGATGTTCTAACTATTAATGAGATGTTCTTTATTTTTTTGTTTACCAATCTGAGCGATACTTGCAATGTTTAGCAATGTTGACCAAGACTTGAACAACTTTAAAGACAGATTCAAAACCCAAGTCAGTTTCTTTTCTTTCCAAGGAATTCTGCTGGAATGAAAGCCCTTACATTTTTAGGTGTGATTTCAATCCGCCTGATAAGATCTGTTGTATCCCATTCATAGAAGGCCAGGCCACTCACTCCAGACTTCACACCTAACATGCAGCCTCCAAAGATGCCTGAAAACAGGAAAGATAAAGCCTTATACTGTGGCTACTTAAATCATCAGTAGAGTTGTGAAACATTTTCTTATGTTGAACTTCCAACACCTGATGAAAGCTTGTCATAAAATTAGAAAAATATATATAATCGATTCTTCTGACTTCTGACAAAAGAATTTATCATCATGGGATTACAAGGGTGGGGGGTAAAAAGCATCAGATAGTGTCTGGAAACAGATACTCAAATGTCACATTATTTGAACCTAAACCTAAACACCTTTACCTGCCCTTCTTCATGTAGCAAACGCAACCCACAAAACAATTGTCAGTTCAAATCCAAAATAGAACTCCATGTATTCCATAAAAGAAGCTGAACCTGTGTTGTGATGTAAAACTTGTAAATACAAACATCATGTGTTGTTCCCATCTGGACCATGGTGCATGAATGTATGTGTTTCTCACATCACTAAACCTGCTTTTTGGGAGAAGGGTGAATTATATTATTACCTTCAGCTCCAAAGTCTGGTTTGAACGACTTCTGCTCTTTGAAGTTTTTGAAGATCTTGACGACACTGCTGCTCTCTCTGATAGCATACACAGAGGCGTCTGTACTCCACACAAACTCCTGAGCAGAGCCAAAACTCTTGTTCCTTAGGGCCATAGCTGTGTAGATGATATACTCTCCATCCCCACACACCACAACAAATCTGAAAAACAAGGGAGACTACTTTCTGTGTTACTCAAACAACAGCATCAGGAGCAGTAGAGATCAAAATGAGGTTCAGGGTCTATTCTAAGGATTGGGCCGTGTGCTACAAATTGAGGACAGCTCTACATACAGAGACAGACAGAGAACATATACAACTGTGTAAAATGCTGTCCCAATTCTGTAAGAGCGGCTGATCGCAAACCTTGAGGTTATAAGCCAGGGTTCCTGTGTAACCTGCTCAGCAAATCATTCACTGCATCTTACTGTATTGTTATTACATTGACACAGTACTGAACAGACAGATCCCTGTACAGTGTTCGACTTTGTAGCGCTACACAGCAGCTCTTTGAATCTGATGCAAAGTAAAAAGTGTACCAGTAACTGTCAGTGGTGTGCAGTACAGCAAAGTTCACCACTGTGCATATTGTACCATTACTGTGCTTGCAGGCCATCAAATTCCACACACCACAGAGCAGCTCCCACACAGTACTGCCCAGTTTTGGGGCCTTTCAATCAGTACTACACAGTCCAGAATCACTCACACAGAGTTGCGGCACTGCTGTGTAACATGAGAGTTGAGGTTATCATCTAAAGACACAACATAACACTGAACGCTATGGATTGAGAAAATCCATGTTATCAGTAAGAACCTTTTTGAGAGGAAAGGACTGAAACGTTTGAGCCAGCCTTCTCACCTGCCATTTGGGTTGTGCGCTATGGTTTGAGGATATATCTCACAACTGCCCATGTCTTTGATGGCCAGAGGTAGGCGTTCTCCATCTTTCACCTCTTGATCGCCTATAGCTTTGATGTTCGCCTGTTGGATTTCAGCGTGCTTTGCCCATATAATCTTGCCGCTCATGTCCATGGACATTGCTGGTTCCTCACGACCGAGCTGGATTGGGACAAGTGAGACAAATAACTTCATATTAGTGTGACTTCTGATGTCGGAGCTTTAAAATTTATATGGATATGCATGTACATAAAGCATCCACTTGAAATTTCAGCATTTCTCTCTCACATCAATTAAATTAAGTTAAATATACCTACAGTATCAAGAGTGTTTGGCAAGTGTCATCTGCTGATCAAATAACTCTTAAATCAATACATTTTGCTGGGAGACCATCGTTGGGAGAGCTGTCCAACGGGTTCCCACTGCAAATGACCAGCCCTTGACCAATCAGGTCACTTGATCTAATCAAGTTCTCACTCGCTTAGTTGGGACTGTTTTGGCATACTAACAAAGGTGTTCATTTTATCTGCGTTAAACAATGCGCTCATGAATATTTACTTATATGGTGGTAGTTCGGTTCAAAGATGGAGGAGACCAGAGTAAACCATGAACCTTATGCCATCAATCAATTAATTAAGTAAATATTTCACACTCATATGTACATTTCACACTCACATGTATATTTCACACTCATATGTAAGATACTTACGAACATACTAAACTTATATATATATATAATGTAAATCCTGTCCTCTCCTAACCACTTCCTCTTACCTTGACAATGATGCTGCCCTCGTCATATCCCAAGGCCACATTGTTGGAGCCTTTCTGACAGGCAATGGCCCACACTCTCTCCAGTCCATAATTAAGGGTACTCTCCAGCCTGTATGTGTTGGCATGCCAAATTCTCACAGTTCCTGAAAGTACAGGTGACGCATCATGGTTAAAATATGTATAGTTTTCAACCTGGACTTGACCAGATAGCTCAACAATTTGGGGTGAAAACAAAAAACAAACAATAGAAAACGCTTTATCTGAACGAAAATTTTGACAAGGACCATGATGACTCAGTTACCCATTTTGTGCAATTTTGAGTTCCAATGATCCTATAAAGATGTTCTGAGGTTTTTTTTGAAAGGTGGGATAACACTGTATGGGAACAATGTAAATTTCAACATCAGCAGCAATGTTTTATGACTTTATGAAAGTTTTACGTGATTCAACACAATATGAGTACATACATATGAGCCAGTTAAATCTACCATGGACTTACCATCCTCAGAGCCAGTCATGATGATGGGTAACTCTGGGTGAAATGACACAGCCGAAACATTCTGAGCATGACCTTCTAATGTCTGCACACAGGTTTTATTCTGGGAAGAAACAACAAGATCTGAAAACTACAGCTTTACCATTTTATACTCCTAAGCTGGCTGTCCGCAAGAATTAAAGTCTCTACAGTCAGACTGAGGTTCAGCGAATCCTCATACGGATGTTAATTGTTTTCTCTCTAAAGCCTGACACAGGTGAGAGCTTAAGCTCAACTCAACTGGTTAAACAGAGTTGGTTCCAGTCCCCAATTGAAATACAACCAAAAAATTGACTGGGGGCCTCCGTGGCTCAGTTGGTTAGCATGATAATGCAGCATAATGAGTGAGGTGCCTCCCACCAATGCGGTCGCTGTGAGTTCAAGTCCAGCTCATGCTGGCTTCCTCTTCGCCTGTACACGGGAAGGTCGGCCAGCAATATGTGGATGGTTGTGGGTTTCCCCCGGGCTCTGCTCAGTTTCCTCCCACCATAATTGCTGGCCGTCGTCGTATTAGTGAAATATTCTTGAGTATGACGTAAAACACCAATCAAATAAATAAATTAAAATGCTACTGTGAATACATGAGAGCTTAGAACTCCATGCATCAGGTGGGGTCAGTTGAGTTCCGTCTTAAGCTCCCATATATGACATGGTTAATGCTGCTTCTGAATAGGTTATCACCTAGTGGAATGAAAATAAGACAAGCTCCATTTCATATTGAACTGCATGCACACAGAACGATTTGATGAGTTCTACAAATTATAGGTTATAATGCATTTGTCCCATTTTGATTTGACAAGTCAATTTCACGGAGTTGATAAGACAAACTGTTCCGTGTGAATGTGGCGTCAGCTCATAAAAGCACGACAACAAAAAATTCATGAACAAATTTATGAGAGAAAGACTTTAACATCTACATGCAAAGGACATATGAAACATCAATTCCACTGGCTGGACATCCAACATTCTTGTCAGAACATTTAAGGACCTGATATTTGATCTCATTTGACCATGGTTTACCTGATAATCCCATATTTTCACCAGTCGATCGTCAGCCCCAGAGATCAGGTATGGCTTATCACCACCACTGTAGTAGTCCACACAGTTCACTCCCTTTTCGTGGCCCTCTAGTGTGAAGTTTGGCGTCGGGGACCCAAGCTGCCAAACCTGTTAATGACAGTCACAGAAACATAATTTTAAAGTGGACTACTCAACCAAAGTTTAATGTCATTAGCCTATCATTTCATTGGTAAACCAGCAACAAGTAATACCTTTTATTGCCAAAACACCTTCAGCTTTCATTGGATTAAAAACAAAATCTAATGTACGGTCTTGTCATCATCTACAATTATAATTGACTTAATTGGATCCAACGATGATTCCACAAGAACATTTATGACTTATTAAGTCAAAACTTAAAACCTCAATCATGGTACTGGAAGATGAAATTTGGACAGATTTGTTCTAATACAACTTTTCTGAAGGGGTCGAAATTTTCACTTCTATTCTGCTGCCAACTTAACATCTAAAATCAAATTTCAAATTATGGCTTCACAAAATGACTTATACAAGGGAGCTTACTTTGACAGTTCTGTCCAAAGAGGCACTAGCAAAGGTGTTGTTGTCTTTTGGGTTGACAACGATCTGCATGACGTAATGTGCATGGCCTTCAAACACCTGAGTGCATGACCACTTCTTGTCCCAGTCCCACAATTTGATTAACATATCATCTGGAAAAAGATGCCGTGAATATGATGTACCTGCTGACTCAAACACACCCAAGACAGAGTAATATCTCAGGTGACAGCTTAAAAACTTCTGTCTTCCCTTTCTTGATTACCATCAGCAGAGGGGCAAAACATGGTCGTTTTAATTTAACACAAACCTTGCAGTATAAAGGAGAATCAGTTTTCCCAGAGCTTCACCTATCGGGAACTCATAAAATTTGATATCAAAGTATGTGTTGACTAGGTTTATTCAACAGATTACAACTTTGTAACTTGCGCACTTATTAACAAGTTTTCTTGCTTTTCATCTACCTTCCCAATGTTAATTAGTGCTTAGTTTAAAACATCCAGGACAAGCTGGCAAATTACTCATGTTCACTTTGTAGATATGTTCACACTTAAAATGGCTCATCTCTAGATATCCTTGAGAACTTGTTTATTTATTTAACTTACTGACTGATTGTTTACGATGACAAATGACAAAAATCTTAATACATAAGGCAGCAGCTGAACCAGAGTGAGGTGGATATGAACATGAGCTAGTATTCCGAACTGAAGCACTGCCATCATCTAGACTGCTGGGCAATCAAGGGCAGATAATCAGTACGTTACTCACCACTGCTGGTCAGGATGAAGGGTTGTGTTGGGTGAACAGCTATGCATCTCAGGTAGTCAGAGTGAGCCTCAAACTGGTGGACTCTCTCCAGAGTATTGTAATTGAAAATCCTAATTTGCATATCATCCTGAAAACACAGAGACTTAGACTTTATTACCTCATCAGAAATACCACTTCCAGAATGGTAGCAGGGGCATCATGTTATTGAAATATCAAGTGACAATATGGGTTAATAACAGGCCATCCTTCTAACTGTTTGCTGGGCGTTATCTGATCCTATGAGAAAAAACTAGGTTGGTCGGTTAGGAATTCCTTTTGTTTCTTTATACTGGCTTCTGACAAAGATATCAATTTTAAAGAAATCAATATGGAGCGAAAAATAACCCAAAAAACTTTCATCAACATACCAATAAAAAAAGAATTCTATACCAACCGATCCTATTTTTTCTCACAGGGTCGGGTTACACGCAACAAACAGTTTTTTGAAGATGACCTGGTGTAGATGTGGATGACAATCGTAATAAACCACGAAGACAAAACTCACAAAGAAAAAGTGAGGATGTAACAAACAGCACATGTACTTACTGATCCAGTAATCACCCAATTTTTGCGGGCCACGAATTTGGCAGCTCGGACAGGCAGATCACACACCTCAAAGGACTTGATCAGTTGCTGCCAGAAAAAACATGACAGAGGGTAACATTAGATTCCATTAAATTTGCACCTAATTTAAAAAAAGTTAAGACGTACATTTACATTCATGGATTAAATCAATCATTACAAACTCTTAAGATGTATTTAAACACTGTCAGAGAGAGATCGACATCAATTTAATTAATCAGTGCTGTATGTCATATTGTGCGTCCTTCAGTCCAGGCCACTTCACCCTGGCGTCAGCCAATCAGTTTTCCAGAACTGTTATCCTCTTCCTTGTCTGTGAAGTTCTGCCCAGATACTGCATGTCCCAGACAACAGGTCAACAAAACTCTAGGCCTCATGTCCCCAAATGCATAGCTTGTCTCAGCCATGATGTCCCTCACAAATCTAGGTCTCAGCAGTGAATGCATTCGGGAACACATTTGCAGAGATCGAAACATTACTGTCATTCTCAGCCAAAATACCCCAGTTACTCTACGTAGAGTACATGTAAATGTGTTCCCAAATATTACCAGCTTCAATCAGCATGTCTTCATGTACAGCCAGCCAAACCAACAGGTTGCGAAGTGCTGCGAGATAAAGGCTTTTACCACAAATGTACTTGAGAACTGACAATCCACGCCACCCTTAAAGGAGAAGACCATGGAAGTACGGTGTAAATTGTACTGAAAAGATTAAGATTTGAAGATAGATATCTTAGATATGCTCTAAGAAAACAGTTTCTTAATCGCCGTAAGTTGGCACAGCTGTCAAAAGGTGCCAACATTTTACCGACCCGCTACTGGCTGATTGACATGAATCGAGGCCCTTTGCTCTCTAGCAGTAAATGGTCAACTGTGCCCCTTCTCGTCTGTATTCGCCGTACTGATTGTACATCCAAAATCTGCACACCCTGGCCTCCTGCCAGCTCTTCATTCTTGTCTGTGCATTGACAAAACCAGAGGCAGCAGCCAACCATGTGTAATCGAGTTGAATTTGCATTCGTATATGAGTAGAGTTTAGTACATTCAAAAGATTCAAGGGCCTGTTTTATGTCATATCCACTTATCGAGCTCTAAATAATCCGGACATCTGAATGATCAAAACTAGTTTCACAGTTGCATCCCCTTTCACATGGGCGTATTTATTATTTGAGACTGAGTATGTGTTATGACATACGTTAAAATGTTTTTGCCTCAGACCTAAAAAAATATATTAAAAAACTGCATGGTCATTTTTAAATCTTCAAATCAAACTCTTTTACCAGAGACTGTCCAATACTTCTTCAGTCTTCTCCTTAAATGAAACTGTTGATCTGCACAGCAGATTGTATTTATGGAACTACAATACATAAAGTTAGACATTGTACAGTACACATACCTGGGACTCATGATTCCATATGTGAACATTTCCGTTGTACAAGCTGGCCAGCATCCATTGCTCTGTTGGGTGAAGGTCCACACATTTCACTCTGTCTGACCGCGCAGACAGTTTTCGTTTTATGTCCAGTCTTAGAGGCTGAAAACGAATACAACATTTTCATGATCAAAACTCAACATTTCAAGAAGCTGTAAGCAAGTTATATTCCAACAATTTTTGTAAAAGACATTGTAACTAACTGCTGGCAGTATGAGATAGGTAAGGCTATAAAGTGCTATCTTATATTCTGAATGTGAAAGACAACTCAAATATGAAGTTGTGCTGAGTGAATAGACCATTAAAAACTATCTGAAACTTCACTGTTGTTTTTTATGTTTTTTTTTTTCACCAGTTTAAACACAGTGAAATGTTTTGATTGTATGGCAGGTTTTATGGACCATACTGTTAATGTGGTTCACCAGTGACAACTGATAAATTGACTAATTGATAAATGAAACAATTTGACTATCAGCTGTCGTGGAGGTGTTTTTGTATATCTAAAACTGGAATTAAAAGCCATGACCTAACCTGGACCGGACTCCTCATAAAAACCGAAATGGACTTGACTCAGAACTCGGTCAAGTATTTTATGTTGGAGAGTAACACAAAAACACAGATCAATGGATACTGGTACAGAAAACACGACATAGCACTTGAGCTCTGGTTTGGACAAGTAAAGGTGGGGGCTCTCACGAAGTACAGTGATTTTCAAGTTAACAATGTTTTAGTTGTTGGTCGTTTTGTCGTTTGGCCTTAGTTCGCGACAGTCCCCACTGTCTCGACCAAACCAGCATGATCTCTCCATACGGCTGCAATGCCGATTCAGCTTATACATGTGTTAGGCCTTTGCGCAGTTACATGTAAATACACATTGATTCAAATACCTGAGAGTTTTCAGCTGTCTCCATCTGAGTACCAATTGTTTTACATGACTGACGTCACTGACATGTATATCCAAACTGTTTTCACTGCATTTGAATTACTTGAAAGATTTTAATAATTTTGGCCACACTGACAGATGCCATTTTTGATAAAATGATCAACAACAGCGGTACTTTCTCAACTGAGGCAGTCTCTTTCAGACATTTCCACTCAAAGTGGGCATTGGGTGCCACCATGTTACTATACAAATGGATAAGACAGACATCTGCTGAAGGCGCAGACTTTTAAATGGCCTACCACCCACACGAAGCGATATTCTTCCAGGGGAGATACTAGGTATTTGTCACAAATGGTTTCTCTGACTGACTCTGTACTTATTTGGCGCAGTTTCACAATATTCTCAAACCGTATGTCATACCTACAGGTGTAGGGTTACAATTTGCACCTACCTGGCCACCGCTCTCAAGTGTTTTCAGTCAATACTAATTTTCTAGCAAATAAGAACGGCCATTCCAGCAGATGTCAGTATAGGTATTATAATGAAGACATAGATACCCTGCTAAGGTCTGCCACTTGTACAAAAATAGCAGAAGCCTTAGCCTACGTGTGTCGTGATATTAGCTGTCAGCAGAAGTTGTTGTTGTTGCACGTTGAATGGTTGGGTCAAGACATAGTAAATCTTCAGTTAGCAAAATTTATAGCAGCGGTTCTAGTTTCTCACCATTTTGACAGTTCCTCTCCTGTGATCAGCGGCAGGTTATACCAAATCGGCTCCCTGGAACGCCTTTAAAGACCGTCTGTTATCTTCACGTCTTACCCGGTGTGTTGGACTAAAATACGTGGCCCAATTCACAGCACATGCGCTGCGCACATTCCGGAAACCGAAGGTTACCTTGTTCTTAAGGGAAGAGCATTGAAAGTTAAGGCAAGGAGGTCGATATTCTAAACCAATAGCGGCTTTGAGTTGCCTTTTCAATGGGAACATGGTGAAAAAGTTACGAGCGTGGACGACTAACATGGCGGCCGAAACAAATATTTTCCGCCACGTTTGTTGAATTTTGGCTTAATTTGCCAATGGCATGTGACAAGGGCTGTTCACTGTTCGTCAGAGGAAATTCTAAGCACCGCCTAGTCATTTGGAATTGATTGAAATGTCAGATATTGTGATTTATTTCCAAGTGTTGCTAAAAATGAAACGGTAGTTAGGGAAGCTACATTTCAACAACATCAACAACGTGTTTCAGCATGAACTGACTGTCCGTTCAACTGATGCAACCGACAAAAAACCTTTCTGGATTTACATTATCTAACATTTATTTGATTCAGCGACCAAATATCCAAGGATTCAGCTGTGTGAGAGAAATGAGCCTTTGGTTGCGACCCAGAGTTTAATGGTCCGCTTGATTTTGGAAGATTGATTGACAAACATGACGCGTGGAATCACTGGCCTAGTTCCAGCACGCTTTTTGACGATAATTGCTCACTTAGTTATTGTCATCATGATATTTTGGTCAAGGGTAAGCAAATTGTTCTGGTGGCAACTGTGTGACAAAGCAAAAAGTAGAAGTTAATATTTCCAACACTCTGTTTCAGTGTAAATAAATGTATTTTGTTGTGAAACTGAAGTTAGGTATTCCCACGACAGTATGTTTCCTGTGGTTTGAGGTACCGACCCCTGCTGGTAACTGGTCAAATCACCAAAAATCTACATGTCTATCCAAATCACCCAATCATACATGTCTACTAGGTGATTTGACCTCTAGTCCTTGTGTTAATTGGTTAAAAGAAACATGGCAATACATTGCCATAGTGTCTGTCACAGTGAATCACATAAATTATTCACACTTATACAGTCTTCATGGACTTCTGGTTTACATGTCAAAGTCAGGGAACAGCTGTATCTGTGCAACTTAAACTGAAAGACCGTAAAACGTCATGTCATGCTGGAAAAAAAATTAAAAAACTTGACTCATACATATGTAGTCAGATATCATATGATGTGAAGTCACATGCAGAAAAGTTGTCATTACTCATGTGACGTCTTACATGTTGAAATCTTAATGATTCGGCGGTTTGTTACGGTGTTTTGGTGATATATTTAGCTATGTTTATGTTCTTTCTCAACGAATGCGCAAGATATTAGTAGTTATCTTTTCATGTCTTTCAGGATGAAAACATAAAAATGTGTTTGCCAGAAAGTTATACATCGGAACAGTACAGATTGAAGGATACACAGTAAGGAAGTACCTGTGCTATCTTTACTTTAAATTGTACCCATTTGTCTTAAAATGTTGACAAGGTATAATAGTATGGTATGTCAGGATATCTATTACCTGAAAATGAATTGATCTAAAAATTTTATCTGTGGATTATTGATGTATTTAGAGAATAATGGAAAGTTTAATGATATGTAAGTTTCAGATATTCTATTTGTGACAGTAAGTAATTTTGAATGCAGGCTTAGACCCATGCCTGGAATCATAAAAATTTGGCGAGAAATGAAAGGGAAACAAAATATAGTATGCATGTAAATCATATTCAAGATACTATGTGGATGTTCAATACATGTGCTGTCCACCAGTTCATATTTGTCATGCTAATCAGGTAAAGAGAACTAGTGAAGAGAGACTGATGCATGTCCAAGACCTTTACATGACAAAGAATTTTACATGTACCTATGGACAAAAAAAAAGTTTCTGTTCATTGTGGCATTTTCATTTTACAATCAACTATTATACTTTGCTTTGTGTTTCAGATTGATTGTGGGATTGTCGGTGTCGCTTGGGTTCTTTGCATTGGAATTAATTGGCTTTTTTGGAGGAATCACAATGTTCATGCCCTTCCAAAGCCTGCTCTGTATCCTTGCAGTGGCTGCTTTAGCATAATACTAATTTAATAAACACCAGGCATACCAGGTGAATGTGTATATGTTCTTTACTTATATGATGTTTATGTTGGTATGTTAAAAACTTGAATATTTTGGCTTGAAAATAATCTGCTTATAAAAGCAATGGTGCTATGTCTTCATAGTGGTGGGTCTTAGTAGTGAGTGGGGGATATTGCAACAGTTCCGAACTTCCCCACCCCCTGACCGTTTCCCCCCTGAACATTTCCATTCCAGGATGATATCTCGTCTTAGACTTCTTCCTCACTGTCTTTATTAAGACTAAATCCGCATTGATTGTGTAGAGTGGCAAATAGCGCATTTATAATGTTATAACATTTGACTACAAAAACATGTAAAGCAATACATGTAACAGTACCAAAGGCGTACTTGGGGTGGGCAATTGTCCAGTGGGAGAAATAACACATTAATAACACAACGCCAAAGACACCAGACATGATGCCTGAACCAGTCACTTAATAATTACACCTGGTCAGACAATGCTTGTCATCATGCGAAATAACTCAGCTCAGAGAGCGTTAGACTGAAGATCTAAAGGTCTGTGGTTCAATCCCAAGTTTCAGTAAACGTATACTCGGCCCCAGTCATGACAATTGGACTGCCACAGTGGACTAGTGGTAAGAGCATTTGCCTCAAGGTCAGGAGATCCGGGATCAGTCCTGGGTCAGGTCATGCCAAAGACTTCACAACAGTACTTATTTCTGCCTCCCTTAGTGCTCAGCACTGAAGAGCTAGAGCAAGGAAACATAACTGGTGTCAGCAAAATGTTACTGGGTGTGGTGTTGTGTGGTGTCTTCATGATCTTCCAGTGGCAGCAGCACTTTGGCAGCATGGAGGACTCACCCTGCCACAAGCAGACACAGTGCCAGGGTATTTTTACATTCTAACGACCCCTCATCGTCGTATAAAGTGAAAAATTGTTGAGAGTGACGTATAACCCAAGCATGCGAAATTGTCCTGTGCCTTTACCTAGACAGTGGAGAGGTTCTTACCTGAAGTGTGAGTGACAGTCATGTACATCTAATGCTAGAGGCTGACAAGTGTTTTCTTTTTCCTTCTTTTCCATGAATGCTTTAGCCATTCCAATGAGGCCAGGGCACCATTATGTATTTATGTTCTTTATGATATTAAATTAATCTCCCCGTGTCACTGTTGACCTTGACCTTGATGTCTAGCGACCTGCGTACACTGTGGAGCGGCTGTTGCACTCTCCTACTACCTATTTGATGCCTGGCCATGCGACTCCTATTGGTATATCTTTGGATTTTGCAACGCCTTCCCTGCCTTCACAGAGATTCTCACAATGGTGGGCGTTTTGTGGCTCAAGAAAGGATTATAGAAATGAAAAATGAAATGTAATAACAGTAAAAATACAAGTACATATAAAATGTAAAATGCAAAGGAAATTGAAAGTTAATTTTGAACTAGGATTTTAGTGAGTCAGCTTAAGTGCATTATTGCTCTTGGATAAAAGAAACCAACCCAGAGACACACTGGACTTTTCAATCAGATCAACCTTAACCATGTTAGCAGTTAGACAAAATGAAGATCTGACAGGCGGCTGGAAGTGCAAAATAAAGAAGCCTGACATGGGTTGACTGTAGATCTGTGTATCACTTTCATTAGGCATGTAGCACTAAGACTACTTGTCAGGTGACATCACTTTCAAAGACTTGGAATTTGTTTTTCTACTAGAACATTGTGATGATGTGTTAAGGTTTGCGAGAACCAGCTTTGAGCCATCAGCCGTCAGTTTTGTTCATAAGACTTTTAAGCAAAGATAGGTCTAACTATGAACCTGGTGAATGTATGAAAGAGCTATAGATTTGCAGTATGGTGGTAAAGATATAGCTATGAGTAGTTAATTAGCTGCATTCCATGTCAGGAATGTAGTCATCTAGTACATTAAAAAATAGGCAACTTTGCATATTCTAGGAACGCTTGCTTATATGCGTTATACAAAAAGTGTATTACCATTTCTTGTGTTGTGACTGTTAGACATGAATCTATAATCATGTCACAGGATTTCTTGTAACAGCATTCTTCCTTGAGAAGTGGTCCGTCCATTAACCTTGTAGAAAAGATTATTCCTGTAAAGTAGTTGTTTTGTGGGAGGGAACATTAACAGGATATTGCACATAATACAAGATCTGTTGTAGATATCATTGGTATCGATTTTTATAATAAAATATTTATACTTTGAATATGTTCTTCATTGTATAACATGTACATGTATATGGGAAGGATGTAAGCAAGCTGTGTCGTTCTTTGCTGATGAGCTTTACAGTATGAGAACTGCTGCAGCTCTTGTTACAGAGGCCTACCATTTGGTTGAGACCATTAACAGGGCAGACCACGTTTAAATAGATGCATCTTCTGAAAGGCTGTTTTGTGCTGATGCAAAATATGGTCATCATTTTGTGTCATTTTTTTGCAGTGATTAAAATAGAAACAAAAGATTCAGGTGCTATGGTGAACTTTTAGGACCATACTGAACAGGCTGAAGGACAGTGACAGCACAGATTCTCTTTAGCTGCTAAACATCATCTGATTTCTATATGTTTACATTCTACATGAATATGCATGTATATGTAGTACAACACCTGTGTCTGTATTTAATATGGAAATATAACAGTTATAGCATGTTTAGTAGCAAAACATGCTGTAAAAAGAACCTGACATTATTCTTCTTCAGCCTGATCTAAGAAATTCACTGTAGCACCTCAGTCTTTATGCCCATTTTAGTCATTGTAAAGAAACACCAAGACATGATGAACATCATATTTGGAATCAGCATAAAATGGCCTGTTAGATGATGTATACTGTGTTTAAATATGGTCTGTTCTCTTAAAGGTAACTTGTGACAGTTCAAATCTGTAGCTTCTGCATTGATGGCAGTACGTCTACAGTGATTTTTTTATATGTTCTTTTTAAGTTCATCAGAGGTCACTGATTTTGCTTCCACCAATACACATGTGTGTGAGTTTGCCAGAAACTCATAAATTAATGCAATCGTGGTGGAGAGAAATGTCAACTAATCATAAGCGTTGCCCAAGCTCTTACACTCCTCTGGCTGAACGTCCAGTTTGTCAGGTAATTTGGCAAAGGCTGTGGTTTTCTGTGGGTAGCTTCTTTCACCCATGAATCTGACCAGCCCTAATCATAGGAGTGAAAATTAATGTTCTTAACTACACTGTTAATCCCTCATCAAATCAAATAAATAAATCCCGTGTCAGCACATACTTTAGGTTCCAGCCAAACAATGGTCTGATGTGTCACCTTTAAGGGAAACATTGGAAGCAAAATGTCATGCCTCTTTGTTTATACTGAAACATGTCCTAGTGAGAGACTTGCCAACATTTCAATGGTTTTTGAACATCTGTAGGCTACTGCAGGTATATAGATCTGTGACATAATGCTCACCATTCCATCCTCAAAATGTTCATAACTTAAAGCATGCTAAGATTTAGCCTACTGACACTACAAACTTACCATGTTCAGCAGTTTCATTGTGATCAGGGTTTTTTCTGGCCACTGTCTCGTTTTGGTTACCATATTGGAAAATTGAGTTTTACACAAATTTTGTACTGAATTTTCATCAAATAAATTGAGTTTTTGACAAAAAACATTGGTGACAAAAAAGTATTGTTTTCTGATTTGTTCAAATTGAGTTTCTAAAACAAAATTGGCTAGAAAAAGCCCTGAGCAATACATGTAAATTTTGGCACATCAGATTTTGGTGTGGAAGAATTTTGGAAAATTTGAAATTTTTACATACTAAATTAAGTACCCACTACCCAATCACAGTCCAGGCAATCAACCTCTTCAGTCGGGATGACTGAACTTGTATTTGTTTTCCAAAAATCCAGTCACAAACATTCTAGTTCTGTTGTATGTACAACTGAAGGTGCAAACAACTGTACATGTAAAACAACTTTAAAGTGATTGTTTCAAATTGATTTTATCACTTGATTTCTGTCTTTCACAATAATAGGCCAGCTAGACATTGGGTTCTGTGTCCATCCAAAAAGGGAAACAAACCTTACAACTCATTAAACAGCAGTGCCCTCTCCAAATGGGGCAAAAATAATGAATAATAGCTGGTACCGTTTTCAAGTACTTTTAGCTAGAGGGCACTGCTGTTTCATGACCCACAAGATGTGCCTCCATTTTTAGATGATGGATGTCTTGAATACATGCTACAACCTACAATACTGTAGCCACTGACTTTTCAAGTATCAGATCTGCAGTAACTACTGCTTGCATCCTGCCTAATGATCCCTCTCACTCTGGGGTCAAACCTTAGTGTTAATCATGTCATTTCAAAACAGATGTGTGAAGTCGAACGCAGTTTGTTTAATTGGCGTTTAACATTTCTTTCAACATTATGACGGTCCAGTCACGATGGTGTTTCCTTGTAATATGTCGCACCCGATGCCACCATATTTACAGTGCTGCCTGACTGGAATGCCATGCAGAAGACACCAGACCCAGTGATATTATATTGACACCAAGCAGACCACTACATACACTTGACCCATTTCTCTCATACTGAGCACCAAACAAGTTGTTGTCTGTAAAAAGATTATCGATGTTGGTGGTAGGTGTGACTCATTTTAGGATTGGACTCTGGATCAACTGTTTACATGGCAGACTCTCTATCCACCACCCACCACAGTAGTAAGTCAAATGGAGTGAGTAAGTAATTTGACTTTCCAAACACTGGAAGAATTTGATTTGATTGGCGTTTTATGCTGTACTCAAGAATATTTCACTTATACGACAGCGGCCAGCATTATGGTAGGAGGAAACTGGGGAAACCCATGACCTGCAGATCTGCAGGTTTCTGGGTGACCTTCCCACAGAGGGTGGACAGGAAGTCAGCATGAGCTGGACTTGAACTCATGACGACTGCATTGTTAGGAGGCACTGGGTCATAACGCCACAATGGTGCGCTAGCCCCATCTGCCACAGAGGTCCCCACAGCAAGTAGGGATTCCATTTGAAAGACAGCAGATGTCCTTGGAACAATATTGTATAATTTGTAATTGTAGCATGTTTTCTACCACTAAGCCAAATGAAAATTTCATGCCACAAACACAGAACATCAAACAAGAAATTCCATTTGTTTCCAGTTTTTATTATATGATAAATTCTCCACGAGAACATATTTGGCAATGATTTCTCACTCTTTGATTCTCTACCATATAATAGATATGACAACAAGGTAAGGAACATGTGATCTGAGTTATAATTAGCTTTATATCAAGAAACTATCGCTCAAACCTTATTTGGTAAATGTTCATTAAAGACCATCACAAAGCACAATTATACATGCGAGAATTGCATATGTATGTCCAGTGTTAAAAATTTAGACTACACAGAATGACAGATATTTGTAAGCCTACACATATAAACTCAGTACGTCAGGATTGGAAGGAAAAGGCGGGCTGCATGTGATGTTTAATTGTGAAATGAAAGACAGGGCATAAAATTTGCCACTTCCTCACACTGGCAATGTCATATCAAAAATGCTTGATGGAATGGTAGAGATGCTTGAATGTATCACATATCACAGAGTTTGCTTGACAGCACGGTATTGATGCTTCAAGGCATGGCAAAGATACTTGAGAGCATGGTAGAGTTGTTTGATGGAATGGCAGGGATGTTTGAAGGCATGGCAGAGTTGTCCGAAGACACGGAAGAGATAATTGATGGCATGGTAGAGATGTTCTAAGGTATGGCAGAGATGTCCATCACAGAAATGCTGGTGGGTTCCTTACTTGCTAAGGCAACAAGACTGCCTCAGCCCTGCCCACCCTGCCTTCTCTAATGTGATCATGTGTTCCTGTGGATTCGATACATCAGAGGAGCCAAGTTATCATGTACCTAGTGTGGTGTCATGGTTTCCTTCAAGGTTCACTTAATTTCCTCCACCCATAAACCTGAGCTTCCTGACTGGCATCATTCACAGACACATGCTTGATATAAGTGGTATACATTCCAGTATGACACTAAATACTGATGAAATAAATGGGATTAGAGTATCACCATCTTAGAATCTACACTCTGGGCACACAAAACCTACGGTTCACATGTAAAAGATATTTGATTCTCACAGCATGGAGGCAAAAATGCTTCACACTGAACTGCTTAAAAAAATTTTTAATGTTTTTTTTAAAAATGCATCCTACTTGAATTTGTTTCCATTTCCATTTTCAAACCTATCCTTTGCATAGAGAGCACTTCACAGACTCATCTACTGTCACAAGTCTAAAATCATTATAAACATGTGGAAGGAAAATGAACACATCTCCCAAACTTTGCATTTCCTTATTGACTGAGAATTTGAAATATTTTAAATTATTAACCCATTCACCTTACCTGTCACCTATCTGACAGGCAAACCATGGTGAGTCAGCAATCTATTTTCAGAAATTAACTTGCATGAAAATCAATACTCCATGATCTTGACACAATTATTTTAGTCCTAAATTACTGTTTATTGATGAATGTTGTGAAATTCAAGTGTTCGTTAGTCAAACTCCTCCCATGCTAGATTATGTTTGTACATATCAAAAGCTTTATCATGTGGGGCTAATGATAAAGTGTCCTTGGGGAAACTAATGCCCGTCACAGAAAGGTCAACGTGTTCTCTCTGGAGGTCAGAGGTGAAAAATTCCATCAGATCAGGCTCCTCTAGGCCCTGGAAAAAAAAAAAAAAAAAACAGGCTAAAACCCAAATTTTTGCACATTAAATGTACAAAATCAGTCATTAATATTATGTCTCAGGCAACCATTTTAACACACCTGTCTTTAATCTGCCATATATGTATCTGGTGTAATGAAACTGATGACGCATCTTTAGCATCATCCTATCAGACATTGCCTCACAACCACTTCGACACATACATCTTATCAACACCACGTTTACAAATGGAACTACTAAAACTTATAATTAGCATGTCCAAATTACATGTATATCCAAATTAAATGCATGTCTGAATTACTTGTAGCTCTTTTTCCTGGCCAAAAGTGTGTTTTTGTTCTTGTTTGTTTTTATTTAACAAGTAGTTTGTTCATGATCAGTGTTATGTACACTTCTGGTTGGGCTGGTTGACTTATCACAGCGTGTGCTTGCAGAGGCATATATAGCCGTTGTGACGAGAAACCACCACTGCAGCTCCGTTTCAAGCTTCAATCACTCCAGGTCAAAATGACAAATTCCACAGTCGGGCACACAGCTGTGGCTTTACATTGGGTGATCGAAAAGGTCCAAAGAAATATGGTAGTCTTTTATGAGGTTAAATGTCACTATATTTTTGCAATAATCTACCTTTAGATAATTATCACATCACAGCTTTGGCGATGTAATCCCGAGGCTAAAGGCTAAAAACCATTAAAATAGGGCAAGTTGAGCACTATGATGTTCACCAAACCCTAACAAATTGTAAGCATAAGGCTAAAGTATTTGGAATAACAGGTAGGGCAGTATCATATTAATCACAACCTTAACAACAAGCTAGATAGCTGTTTCCATTGCACATGATCTCGCTTTCTTCACCAAAGGATGAACAAATCCACAGGGGTTATGTTAATGCATTGCAACCCTTGAGAGCCAGTCACACACAATTTTGAAAATTTCACTGAAATGAAACAAAAACTGTACAAGGAGTAGCAAAGGATGGCAAACAACCAAACCAAACATTATTAAGAACATATTTTCGGTTCTGATGTGTTTTAGTCAACACTTTTTGATACCCATACCTTTGACTTGGAGTCCTTTTTGTATTTTCCACAACCAGGCTTAACCTTTGACATTTGGTCCCTTTCCACTTGAGATATGATGTCATGAATGGGCACCTCCAATGTAGCAAGTCCTTGGAACACATCGCCTTGAGAGTTGACACGTGAAGCCGCCTGTAGAATGACGACAGCAAAGTTTTACATTAATTACAAGCCTCTAAATGAGAAATTGCTGATCAGGGAGAGTGAGGGTTTTTGTTTTTATATGCAAACAGAACTTTAAAACTCAGAAAAACTGTCTGTCCACCACTATATTGTAAGGCTTACTTTTAGAACATGTCATACTGCATTTCAGCAGCGAATGAAGTTCAAAAAAGTAAAAAAATCTTTCCATGTATAAGAACACTATTAAAAACAATGAATGAATTAATGCACACAATGATTACAAATGTTGCTCTTGGGGAAATATAGCCAGACAAAATCACATCACAACAGTGTTATAGTAACGATACCTTCTCATTAATTCCAGTTCTCAGAGATTCTGATTTCTCCAAGGTTTTTCTTACAGCTTTGGCCACACTAGGTCTCTGTGATGCTAAATCTTTCATTTCATTTCCTAGTCTTAGGGTACTGTTATATTCTGGACGTTCAAAAGCACTAGAAAGCAAAAAGTCACTGTCCTGCTCCTTATTGTCTTTGAAAGGATAGTTGTAGTCCATAACTACTGGGCGTTCTTCCTGCTCTCTCCTAACAGGGGAATCGTCACACAGTTCTTCTGGAATTACAGATTTATCCCCCTTGGACAATTTCTGAATCCGATCTTTTAACTTTGCCTTTTTCTTTTTCCCATCAGTTGAGAGAACAGACTCAATGTCAATAATTTGTGCATCTTTTAATGCAGACTCAGGATAAGATTTTAAAGAGTATGAACAGACTTTAGGCAAGTCTTCCTGCTCTTCACTGTCGTCAGCAATGTGACCTTCACATGAAACAGACCGTGGCCCAACAGATTCTCCCATGCGTTCATGTGATGTTTTATCAGATATATCTGATTTGCTTTTAGCACAGACATCAGGAGATTTTTCTAGCTCAGATTCACTACTTGATGCCACATCAAAACGAACTTTACGTTCCACTTTGTCCTTTACATGATTCATTACGAGATTGCTCTTAGAAAAGGGCACTATTTTCTCCGGGGTCAGACCCAGATCTGGGTCAGGAGCACATAACTCTGGTGTGTGAACTGAACGCCACTGGTGAAATGAAGGAGGTGGCTGAGCACTAGGTATTGTATCAACCTCTAGATCCTCGGGAATCTCTGAAAACTGAGAAATCTCCAGATCATCTGTTCCAGTTGTGTAGTCTGGGTACTTGCTTAGCACTGATGGTGCTCCGTTGAAGATACCCTTGTCCCAAAAATGAGTTTGAGCCAATGGCTGTGGTAACTGATGAGGCACTGGTTCATTGGCATGGAAACCTACGTAAGAAGCCATCTTATGTTCTGTGGATATAATTAATGAAATTTAAATATTTTATCAGAAAAGTTACTACAACAAAACATGAAATTGAAAACAATTAATTGATTTAATGCCATATTCAAGAATTTTTCACTTATACAATGGTGGCCAGTTTTATTGGTGGAGATCAGAAAGCCTCAATGATCATGGAAAACCATTAACCGTCGACAAGTAACTGGCAAATTTTGTCATATGTGCGACATTGTTAGAAGACAACTGGCCCCATGAGGGGAGTCTCCAAAGCCTCATGAACAATGAAAGTGGGCAAATCTAGGGATTTGGACTGAACCTGTGCCTCACATCCATCAAGGTTATATAGTTGTGCATCTCACCACCAACCCATATCCCACTTCTTATTTGAGACCGCTGACATCCTGGCACTTCTCTCATTCGAGGCAGTAAGGAGACGATGCAGTGAAAGATAACATGAGAGGGGACAGTAAAATGAACAACACTGGCCAACTTTCTGAGAACTAGTGCTGATAATAACCACAAATTACACTATGTTTTACTACAGAACAATCTGCACAGCATAGGTAAAGTATGAACATTAACAAAACATTAGTTTTGGACTTATGAGGCCTTGATGCAGAGATCCATATTAACTTTCATGTTATTTTGACAATGTTTTCACCGCCGTGTCTGTGCAAGCAAACTGTGTTGGCACAAGTAAAACCTCTAATACCTGGATGTCTGCAGTCTGAAATACATAAATAAATAGGACATGTAAAAAAATTTACAATGAGCACAATTGACTTGTATGCATATATTTTATTAGATTTTTCAGTTGTTTAAATATCAAGAATTTTTCACTAATATACTCGCACATGTATATGATGGCAGTCAGTTTTATGGATGTGGTCATCTATGGCAAACCACCAACCTTTGGCAAGTTCCAACGTGTGAAGCAGATATATGTATATGCACATAGAAAGATTCACTGATTGGTTGGTCACCTAAAACGTCCTGAAGAATTTTGTCACTTGTATGACAGTGGTCCAGTTTATGAATGGAGGAAAATAGTAGAGAACCAGGAGGAAAACGAAGTGCCTGTAGAAAACCACCAGCCAACACAAGATACATATCACACTTTCTGATTTAAGTTGCAATCAAGACAGTAAACGCTTATGAGCCAGGCTCCTCATTCATTTTTTAATCCTGTGAGGTGACAACAGTGTGAGGCACAACCTTGAACAATTCTTAACCAAAAAATGGGTTGTAACACAATGTTTACAATGTTACATTGTATTAGTTTCTACTGTAAGGTAACAGTGCCTTTAATGTCATTATGATGAACTTCATGACCTTGGAACAATATATTTCATGTCACTGAAATCTTAAGCTGGGCTTTTGACGGGTCCACATTAACACTGCGTGTTGTGCAACACAAAGTGTGTCTCCTCTGTGATACAGATTTACGACTTCTGGAGAGTTGTACTCGGCTACTTACTTATTATCATGAAGTTTAAGTGTTCTGTATGACCTATCCAGTGATACAATTTAGTTCGTGACATTCCAGCATTTATTTCAAATCGGAACAAAAGCTGAATCACCAAAAACTACACGTATATAGTGCATACACTAATGGCAAGTTAGCCAGTACGGCGTCTAGCCCACATGTCTGTACCTGTTCTGTACACAGTAGTCGGTAGTTCTGTTCAATTGTGTGACTTGGGTTGAACCAAAGTCGGTTGCAAAAGGGATAAACTCCATCAGTTTTAATGTTAACCGTTTACCCAGGGATGTACCTTACCTTAGCACAACATTCTAGAGAGCACGTTTTAAATTAGGAGACACAGTAAAGCAAATGTAGTTTCAGCTTCTGTGACACACCGTCAAGATTTCATTTTCACCGCCATATTTGTTTTCAGTTGACAACGGAAATGAACGGAAACAAGCGAAGAATATGGATAAACTCGTACATTTCTGAATTTATGTAATCACGTCTTTTATAAAGCAATGTGCGCGAGTTCCGGTCAAAGCGACTCCAGCAGCCGAACTTTTACATAAGCCCAAGACGATGGCTTCTTCGTTGAGAGGTTTGACGAAAGTTCTTCCCGGAAAACAAGCTGTAGTAACGTTTGTTCAGGTAAATGAATAATTTCTATCGGCATCTCGGTGTAGGCTGGTGGAAATATCACGACCTTGGCGGAGTGAGATAAGCAGATACGGGCATATGACAGCTCTGGTTCCTCACCATGAAATGACCTTGTTGTAAACATTCAATGTTGTCACATTGACAAGGAAATGTCGAGTTGTGATTTTATTTTTATACCTGCATATTATTCTTATGCATTGAAAAATACATAGATGGGAAGCTTAGAAGTTAAGCAAATCTATGAAGTGAACCGCTTGTGTGAAATATTAGTTGTATAATAGTCAACTTCAAAGGCTAGTTTTCAACAAATAATTATTTAACTGAACATGTATGGATTAACGAGTCCGTTACATGTAGGCGTACATTGTTCATTTGAATATTTTAAGCCACAGCCTTTTAGAATACTTTGGATATTTGGTGGTTCAGATCTTGAAAGTGATGTTACATAAATAAAGAGGTTGTGTACACAAGACTAACCCGAACAAATTGCCAAGTAGCTGACACCCAGTGACAGTTACAGAGAATGTATTGAAGTAATCATACATCATTACATGTATGTAGGGGCTTTAGTGAAAGCTCCATGTACCTGCTTAGTTCATTTCAAAAGCAGAAGGCCTTAGGTAGCTGGTAGAGCTGTTTTCAAATGAACCCATAAGCGGAATTGGCATTGAAGCCGTCTCACATGATTAATGCTGTTTGGGCCAGATAAGGGTGGGGGTTCTTGCCAACAAAATCAAAATAATGCTAAAAAGACATGATTTCAGGTAGTCACTATAGAACACACATCTGACAGACACAATTCTGCAACTCCTCTTCACTTTGTGTGAGCTAAGTACAGAAAAATAACAAAAGAAAATTGACAGAGAATGGGTCACGGAATTCAACTACCGGAAATCAGGTCTTTAAAGCGTTATTATGCATGAGAGTGTGAGAGCACTCACCCATGTCTCGCTCGAACAGCGCTAATCTCGCAAGACGGCTTCAATGCCAATTCGGCTTATTGCATAAACAGAAGTTATATAATTACAATAGTGATTGAAAAATTATGCATCGATCAAAGACTAGGTAGAGTAAGGATTTCATTGTCTTATTGGCTGAGGTATGTAAATTGCTTTTAACACGAAATTAATCATACCTTTTGTTTTGTCACTACTTTAAAATATATTTCCTAAAATTGTTCATATACCCATGTTACTCTATCCTCTTTTTTGTGTTTCACATGAGTTCAAGTTTAGATACATTGTATTATGATATATGTTCCAGACCTTAAAAATCAATCCCAAAACTGAAATTGATAAAGTGACATCCCGTCTCTACAATGTAGGAATGTCACAGAGTGTTCTCAACGCATATAAGGCACAGCATTTCCATAGTTATCCTTCTCCAGCATGTACAGGTAGATTTCACACCGCAACAAACAAGTTGAGGAGAGACATATGTTTTGGGTTCAGCCTAATTCATTTACAGTTTACTGGTATCAGTGTACTACCATTCGTAACAGACATGCATTACACAGCACTTTTAAGTGGAAGGGAAAAGTATTTCTGCAAAGATTTAAGTACTACAACAGGCATATGTGGTAGCAGTACCTTAAGTAACAGTGGCTTACATGTACTGAGCATCCCAACAGATAGAACACTCAACAGTGCAAAATAATTTCCACAGTTGAATGCAACATCTTTATTATTTAGTGAAATGACATTCAAACAAAATACATTTAAACTCATTGTGGTAACATCTTTCACTGAAACTGAATGTCAGTGGCAGGGATATTTTTGGTAAAAGAGACAGTTACATGTAAGCTATAGTGAAGTTTTGTTTAGCAGTCCAAAATCTGGTCCACAAGGCCAATGTAATCCACCTAGCTGGTTGGAATGAGGTTGAACTTCTGTTGATTTCTGTGTGCAAAGATGTCTTAAAATATTTGAACACAGAATTTCCTACTTTTACAGACAAGATGTGCTCAAACTGCAGCTTCTGTAAGCCCGAACACCCAGCCTAGGATGAAGCAGTTCTCTATATACAGATGGGTAAGATTGAATATAAATAACTATGCCTTAGATGTATGATGTTTATAGGTTTCTGACTATGCAGTTCTAAATGCATTTAAATTGCAAAATTTTATCAGAATTTTCTGGCATAAAATCAACATGAGTATGTTAGATAACAAGATGTAAATGTTTTCCGTCAGCCAGTGAGTTTTGACTTTGTGAGGCACTGTTCTTGGAGAAGTTTGTCAAACATTGTTGATCAACATAAAGAACATATGAGAAAATGAATTGAGTTCATGTCATTTCCTAAGCATTAGAATGGTAGAAGGAAACAGTTTTCAAAAAGTAGAAATTTAAGACTGCTGATGTTTCATGATCATCATCTCTAGTGACATAGTTACATTTAGTTGTTCAGACCTTGTTTCGATAATGAAGTATTGGGCTTAAATTATGGCAAGGAGAAGTGATCATAGGATAACAGAAAACCACTGTCAATGAGTGACAGATAGGGCAGCATTTGAAGACAGTAAAAACTTTTTTTTTCCACTACCTGGCATGCCTGAAGGTAGATTACATTATTTACTATGTACTATTTTTGTCTGCTTGGTCAAAGAACATACATCCAGGTGGAGCTTGAATTAGTGCTTTTTTTGGCAGGAACAAAATGTGATACAAAATGCCAGAATATCTGACTACAGCTGACTGGTACCAATTGGATAATGTCCTTTCCAATTACCTGCATTGTTAAAGTGTTTGCTGGGCTTTGACAGATAGTGTAGATCAACTGTATTAACTGCCATTTTGTTTAATATACATGAACCTGCATTCTTGTTTTGCTGTATCTTTGTTTTCTCTTGCACAGGACCCTGACAAGCCTGGTGACAAGCCCCACATGCAGACGTATGATGTGGATCTGAACAACTGTGGCCCAATGGTCCTTGATGCCCTTATCAAGATCAAGAACGAGATCGACCCTACTCTGTCCTTCCGCCGATCATGCCGCGAAGGAATTTGTGGATCCTGCTCTATGAATATTGGTGGAACAAACACCCTTGCCTGTATTTGGTAAGTGCAATGGACAAACAGCCAATGAGAATTTATGTATTCATTTATTCTTGGGGGTTATTTGACACCCACACAAGATTTTTCCACCGAATATGATAATGGTCAGGTTTATTGATGAAGAAAACCAGATTACTGGGCCTTTGCAGAGCTCCTGACAGACTTAAAGCTGTAGCTAAACAAGCGAGACAAGGATTTAAGTCTGCAACTTAACAGAGTGAGAGAGAGCTCATCAATCGAAGTGACTATTTGGTCCTTATATAAACATGAAATCTTCGGTAGCCTAGATAGTATATATGTCCCAGTGTTTCCCTTTTATTGCTCTAGAGAAAACAATACTTATTTTCTGAAATACTAATGTGATGGTTTGGCGTGTAATTTATTTAAACCCACTACTTTTTTTCACAGCAAAATTGATGAGAGCAGTAAAGCCACCAAGGTGTACCCCCTACCCCACATGTATGTGATCAAAGATCTGGTTCCTGTGAGTATTTGGGATGAGGATAGTAGCCTTCAATGACCTTGTCAGTTTTGAGATAACATTAAGATTTACAAATCATATCTCAGGTGGATCACATTATATTTTGTCTATTGTCCAGTTTTTCCCTTGGGTCTTATCCTTTTCATTATCTTTTCATCTTGAAGGTACATTCCAATCAAGCTCCTAACTTTCTTCAAGGTTTATTAGAGTTGATTACCGTTTGTCACTGATATTTTATGTATGTGTGATAATGTGTACTTGTTCGTGTTATAAGTAGGTTTATTTGCCTTTGGTTTCAGGACATGAATAACTTCTATGCTCAGTATGCTTCAATAGAGCCGTATCTGAAGAAGAAGGATAGCAATGATGCGGACATAGGGAAGGAGTCTTACCTACAGAGTGTGGAGGACAGAGCCAAGCTGGTTAGTTTTGATGTTCTCATCCATCTCATCTGTAACATTGGGTGTCATCAATGGGATATTTTTCATTTGAAGATTGATTGCTTGTTGTTGGGACAATATTTGTTTTAGTAAGGCATTCGAATGGTATATCATGATAATAAAAAAGTATACAGTTTGTGTTTTCGTCTGTTTCAGGATGGCCTGTATGAGTGTATTCTGTGCGCATGCTGTAGCACCTCTTGCCCTAGTTACTGGTGGAACAGTGACAAATACCTGGGACCAGCTGTTTTACTGCAGGCCTACAGGTAAGCTGCTGTCATTGGGAATTAGCTATTATGAGAAACATCTTGCCATGTCTTGCCTATCCTGATGACCTAGTTAGGGCACAGGTAGCCTGGAAGCCTGGAAGCAATCATTGTCATGTACCTGTTAGAATGTCGCATTAGTCCCTTAAGTGCCTCTTGTAGAAATAAAGGTATCCAACACATGACAAGCTCCATAACATAGTAATTGTGATGGAAGCCTGTCAGTATTCAGTTAACAAAAGCAACATCTGGAGAACTTGGGCAGGGCGTTTGAGGTTAAAATTATCTAAATTCTCCAGATAAGACGTCTTGATTTCCCAGAACTGACTATGCAAGAAGCAGGCTCTTAATTATTCATATATGTCTCTTGCAGTGCCACAGCATATGTTGCCCACTGTTCTGCCCAAGCTCTTTGATGTATTTTATGTGTGTTCCATATATTTTTTTATTTATTTATTTATTTGATTGTTGCCTAACACTTCACTCAAAAATGTTTGTCTCATGCAATGGGGGTCAGTCTTGTGATTGGAGGAAAGCAGAGTGCTTTAATATAGTTACATGTATGCCAGACTTACTAGAATGTCACTAGCTAATTTGGCTGCAGCTTTACATCAGGGTTTCCTGGAATTGGGGGAAAGTGGAGGTTTTTCTCTTTACTATCTCTGTTTCCTCCCCCCATTAACATGACCTTCGTCACAAACTAAAGTGAGGTGTTCTAGAGTATGGTGTACAGATTAATTAGATGAACCTCATTTGTAACTATTAAAAATTGTTGTGAGGTTAAAACTTCTATAACAAGCCAGGCTAGTCTTATGTCACTATGGGTGGGGTGACATTGGGTGTATTGGGCACAGTTGTGGTGAGGGAACACTATACCATGTCGGCATATCTGCCAGTTATCAAATGTGATGGTATGACTGAAAAAGTGTTGAAAGTGACATTAAGAAGAAGGTAATGTGCAGGCAAACTATTAAATATGTTTTTGTGGATTTTGTGTTTTATTAGATGGATGATTGACTCTCGAGATGATTATACTGCTGAGCGTCTGTCAATAATGAACGATAAATTCTCAGTGTTTCGCTGTCACACCATTATGAACTGTACCAAAACTTGTCCCAAGGTAAGATAGAGATTTGTTTTAGTCACACACCAGCATCTTTACTTTAGTTGTTCAGTTTGTTTCTGATGTGAGAAGGATTTTTTGTAAATGGCTCTTTGAGATAAAACCATTTTGACTGATATGGCAAAGTTAAATGTAGGTTTGAATGTGAAGCCACCCAAGCACAACGACACACCATTGTATTATAACCAGACATGGGGACAGGTTGAACAATACTCCTTCACTGTGTAGAGTAAGGATGTGGCTCCCAAAATTGCACTGTAATGAGTATGGGACTGGGTCCAAAAATTGCACTGTGAAGAATATGGAAGTCAGCTAGCCAACAAATTACCGTTGTCAAAAGCTCGACAACAAATCAAACAAATCAACAAATCAAATTTGTGTAACCATATTGTATTTGCTCCATTTTCAGGGATTAAATCCTGGATTGGCTATAGCAGAAGTGAAGAAGCTGTTGGTGTCCTACAACAAAACCGTTGCTAATGCTTAGTATAAAACATGGGGCAGTGACTTTTGAAAGAAGATTTTCAAAAGCATTTGAAATCCATGTGATTAATGTTTCACAAATCAAGGTGAACCAAAAGAGAAGGATAAAAAGGGTGAAATAATTGCAGAAATTTTGTTTGTTAAAGGCTATATATTGTTGCGGTAATAACTGTTTACATGTTCCTGTGTATGTTGCAGCACTCTGTACAAACTTTTAATGTTTCCTTCTGGATTTATGACACATAAGTTTGTTTTTTAATATCACTATTAAATCCCACTTTTTTAAGCACTACTTCATATTAGAAACTTGTCTAAACCTCCCTTGGTAAAGTTAGCCTGTAGATGTACTATTTATTTTTTCAAATCTTCTAAATACATCTGAAGACCCCTTTAACGTTGAACGTGGGAAGAAGATTGTTGTGTTTGTAAAGCTATTAAAGGTGATGGATTTTAAAGGAAAGAACAGTTCAAGGTAGAGAACCATAGAGCATTGTACAATGTCAAACTTAGGACATTACCTTCTAGTTGCAACATTTCGTGTAATATTCCTGTTGTACAGAAATGAAGGTGATGCACATTACCATAGATAATGTAAAATGTTCAGAATGTACATGTATTATGCTATGTAGAAACGTAATAAAACTTTATATAGCATCTGTGTTGTGTATTTGATTTGTTTTTGATGTCTTCATTTTCACAGTAGTGGTGCGTTTTAGTGTTGAATCTCTAAATCCAGATGAAAGAAGGTTAGCTAACATTAAGTTGGTGTGACAAATCACCCATTACAATTCAAGTGTTCTCTGTTCCCAATATCCTCCCACCATAAAGCTAGTCTCCCAATAAGTTTAATGTTCTGGGGGTACTCTGTAAAACTCCAATCAAATATATAAATAAATCTATTTCCTATGTGCAATTTCAATGGTTATCCAATTTAGTTGGATATGGCCTTAAATGTCGATCTGGTAATTTGGTTGGGTAGCTGAGTATTACCAGGTTATCTGCCCAATGATATTGTTACCTATGAAGGGACTGCAGCAGTGACAACAGCCATTAAGAGTGGGCCCTTTGTCTTATATTGCTTGGTGTTAGTCATTTTAAGAAAAAGAATAGTCAGTGTTTAGCCATTTTTCCGTAAACTCCGTTCATGACTGGTGAAATTGATCAAGTAAATTAGAACTGACATAAGATTGATGACACTCCAAGCTGATTGGAAGCCACCAGTTGTGGTGGTAGTTCAAGCACATGCACTTCCACCCCACAAGCTCAGCTGTGGTTTGGGAAGGTGCTGGTGTTACCTATGACTAGCATTTGGTTAGTCCTAGATAACTCTACCTTCATTCCAACTGATAATTTGGATGTCATCTACGTAAAATTCATCAAATAATGAAGCGAAGGTGCAGTTCTGTATGATTAGCGTATGATGTATGATGGAGATGGGTTAATATTATTCTCAACAACATCACCTTACTACATTATTCTATGCAACATCAAGGTTTATGTAGTGTGTAAAGAGTATAATTTCCACTGGAAGCTGATTACTCTGTTGTAAAGACAGAACTATGGAAGGGAGTGCATCTCTTGCTTTCCTCTTACAAGCAATGTTTCTCGACTTATTTGCAGCCTACAATGTACCAGTATTTCATGTTGGAGGCACTCCATGCTGCTGTGTATGACATTATTCATGGCAGGCTGACTTGGGACAACCTTTGGAACTGGATGTTTAAATTTGAAATCTTTTAAAACGGAATGCTCTGATAATTCCTGAGACGGAAGTTGACTTGTGAATTGTTACTACTAATACAAAACTTTGGGGGCTAATTCAGCGTTGTAGGAACATCCCAGGAGAACTTCAAACTGATTGTGCTCCTATGAATTCTTGAATATGATGTGGGAGCCAAATGTGATGGAAGGTCACTGGGTCTAAAACAGCTTTGAAGGCGTAGTTTGCTAGCGCCCTCGAAAAAAAACACTGGAACAAAATCAGTAACAAATGCCAGGGTTCTTGGGCTAGGTTTTCAGAAGCCTGTCTGAGGTGAAGATTATATTTGCCCATAACGTGCAGTCGTCTTCTCACGGGCACTGTTATCTTACTCTAGGCATCACATACACGTAGTTGGAGTACTTGCCATCCCCAATGGAGTTATCGCCCCTCTTCCCCTGTCTAGCGTCGCGCGGCGGAGACAGACGGTTTTAGCAGACGATTCTGAAGAAGACGCTATTCGAGTGTCAAACGCTGATCAACTTCTGTCTTTCACATTGAAATCATATAGTTGTGACAGTCGCTCGAAAAGCATCCAGAGTGAGTATATAGTCTTACTGATGTTGATGATAAGTATATTCTTAATATTTATTTGTAAATGATGGCGGCGTTTGTTAGATCACTAAGAATGTGCGGCTTGCAAGACACTGTAAGTATAGAAGCTTACCGCGTTTATGGAAAGTTAGAGCTTTAAACCGACAGAACAGTTACGCATTGCATATTTTGTATGACCTAGTTGCACAGAAACAAAGATTCGACATTACCCTCTCATTAATGCAGCATGTTGTTAAGACGTTTGGCTCTTAAAAGCATTTTTTTTAGTTCCCAAAACTTCGGAGAGCGCGACACTTTCTGATGTCAATTTGACAACGTGATTGATGTAGCGCAGGTGAAACTTTTGAATTTGAATAGAGGAAAGAGACTATCAGAAAGATCAGTCTGTTTGACATGTTTGAAAAGAAATTGTGTTTTTTATCACGTAAGGATGCATAAATGTCAGAAATTGATGACGAGGTACGGTGCCTAAGGTTGGATATCCACTTCCTGTATTTCAGTAATACATAATCCATGTCAACAACTTAGAAGTTTGCCTGAATGTTCAGTGTATGTGATGGAAAGAAATTCTTCTCTTCATATGGCACAAATGTTCTTTCTCTATGCAATTGTTAAAAAATGTCAACATTCAACATTATATAATTTATTGTAACCATACAAAATGCAAAACAGGCGTCATAAATGTAACTTTGCCCGCAACTGCAAAGACTTTTGCTAGTGATATGCAGAATTTGTAATGGCTTTTACAAATTTAATACATTAATTGTAATTTCGGTCAACACTGTAAAACATAGCCCAGACATCAGAAAAATGAAAGGTTATGGAAAGCTATGGTCCAAACCAAGCGAGTCCACTGGAAGACACATACATGTGCGTACTAATGACAGGAATGACACAAATGGGTTGTGGCATAATATGTTTTTGTCACTGTATATTTATGTCCTAAAATGCCATAAAACATATGATATTTTGTCCACAATAGTCTACTTGATTGTCTGATTTTAGGTAAGCATTGAAAAGTAAGACTTCCAGGGTAGTTCATGAATATTAAGTAGTTTTTACAGGTCTATCACCCCTAACACAACCAAACTCCGCCCTTTGGTTATATCAAGGGTCTGGAGGGTGACATTTGCCTACAAGTGCTTTCAGTTGGTGTTATGGTTATCATTGTAAAGTCTTCAACTTAAGGAAGTTGTAAATCACACTGAGTTATTAATTACTAATTAAAGCTAATTAAGACATTGTTTATAACGTGTATGCTCTTCAGTAGCCCAATTCCAAAGTTTAGAAAAAGACTACGTATGCCGGTACCGAAACATCATGAGCTGATGATTGTAGGCATTAGGCCTACACTGGTCGATAAGTGACTGTCAGAAGTCAGTGTATATATAATTTGTCTGCTTTTATTGTCTTTTTGTTTATAATAAACTGTAATAGTAGGACATCATAATACTGCTGTTTAATGCTGCTGTGTTCAAAGGCCCTCAGTTGTGGCAATGAGGACCAGTGTACAATGTTAGGCTTGCCGTGCATGTCGACAATTGATATACAACTTAAACAAAGCACTTTGTATATTTAGATATGGCACTATTTATATCATTTATATAGTTATTCTTAAGATTACACTCAAATAAATAAATCTTTTTTTTTATTTACAATACTCTATGTTTCATGTATCCCTTTACACTGCAGTTAAATCTGCATCTAAAATTTGTTTTCCTTTCTCTTTTTAGGTACAAATGCAGATGCATAACTAATAGCTTAAAACATATGACACCTGGTCGCATCTTTCATCATTATCATGTAAAATTATCAAACAGCTCTTTTAAGCTCTATGCATTTTATTTTATTATTTATTTTACCATGTTACCAAAGTAACAAAGGCTGAATATACAGTTGTCAACTAAAGTTTGAATATAATACATGGTTTCAGCTGGTACCGCCACATAAAATATATATATTATATATATATATACCAAACATATGTTTTCCTGCTGTTATCTATTACCTTATAGTGTTTTATTTTCACTATCACACGCACACCTAGAAGTGTGACGTATGTGTACACATATATTCCAGGAGCACATAGCTTTGCACCACTTTGATTTAGTTAAGATTAAAGTTTTACAAAATCTCCATTATACACATCATATCCCATGTGTGCATATACGTTAGGTCTACATGCACATTGTCGCATATTTAGTATACCAGCACCACATGTTTGTATATCTAATCAAGATATCATACCTAAGATGTATGTACATGTATAGAGTAATCTCTTTGTCATTCCTGTGATGTACATATAGCATAATCATTTTTTTCATACCTGAGATGTACATTTTGCATATTCATTTTGTGTCAAAAATGACACAATGCCTTAAATGTACATATAGTTTAATCATTATATGATTCCTTACATGTACATATAGCGTGATCATACCTGAGGAGCACATCTATTAAATTTCTCACATATACAAGGTGTAAATATAACAAATTGCTCATATCTGGGATCAACACAATTATTTTATCACACCTGAGGTGTCCATAAATGTATATTCAGTTTAATTATCATACTGCATATGTACATATAATCAATTTATCTAGAGGTGTACACATAACCAATTTATTATGCCTGAGGTGTACATATATTGGATTTATCAAACCTCATCAGTGTTCATACAGCCAATTTATCATTCATAAGATGTGTATATCACAACTTTATCATGCCTGAGTGAGGTTTACACAGACTGAAGTTATTGTGTCTGAGGTGTGCTGTCATACCCTAGGTGTACATTTGATAAAATCATCATAGTGTTACCTAAGGTGTACATTTTATCTAGTTGTCATAATCATACTCCACATGTACACATACTAAATTTATCACAAACCTTGAATACACAATAATCAATTTATTATATCCCAGGTGTACATATAATTTATTTACCAAACGAGAAGTGCCGGCTTACATGTCATCAATTTATCATACACATACTCAACTTACATGTATCACACCAGAGATGTACATCTAATAAATTTATCATACCTGCTGTGCAATGCTATATCTATATATTATCAAATATGTGGTCTTGGGAAGGTACCAAAGAACAGCATGTAAGGTTCATCCTTACAAAGTTCAATGTCACTCCAGCTGATCTTGCAAATCTGCAAATACTGAAGTATATTTATTTGTTTATGCATTTGTTCATTCTTGTTTGACGTAATACTCAAATTTTTTTCACTTACACAGTGTTTATTAGTGAAGCTAACCTAGTATATAATGAACTGTACTGTCGCGTGAAAAGTTTGGAGGTGAGTTTGAAATATAATTGAAATCTGTTGAAGACATAAAAATATTAAAAAGTATGGTTAAACATGATAGTACCAATATTTTGCACATATTGAAGTAGCATACACTGACAACTTCTTTGAAAGTTATTTTTGCAGGACACTGCTTCATTTTAGTCATCTTTTTTGTTTTTTGTTGAAGAACAGTATAAAGTTTCGATTTTGATTATTTTTGTTGATATTTAAGATTTATATTAAAGATAGCATAGCTTTATGTAGCATACCCGATTGGCTTTACATTTGTGGTTTTCTAACAGTTGTTGTCAGTGGCATGCTTGTCAGAATAATAATGACATGACTTGGTACATATGCATCCCTTCATAACAAAATATGGCACTGCGTTAAATGGCACAGCATTGTTGACACTTTCACATCATACCTCACTCTTCTTGAGCAAATTTAGAGGACGTGTAAAAGTTAAATTGAGTCACTGAATTGTGCCAAATGTCATAAATTACATTTTAACACCTCTGACATTTGTATTTGCAACTGTGTATATATACATGTATCATAGGTCGGTGAGTTAAGGTTGCAGACAGTGTATAGGTATATGATCTTATTTATTTATTGATTGACATTTTATGCCATGCTCAAGAATATTTCACTAATATGACGACAGCAAGCATTGTGATGGGAGGGGCTGTGTATAATGTGCTACAGGTAGGACGGTATGGACTGTGGGGAGTACATATACTATAGTTAGTCGGTAAGGGATGTAGGAAAGTGTGTACTATATGCTACATGTAGGTAGATATAGGGTTGTAGGGAGATGTGTACAGGAGGATAATGGCCATATAGTGAGGTGTGTGTGCCTTAGGTACGAAGGTAGCGAGTTGTATATACGTGCTTTATGGGCTGCAGGGAGGTGTGTACACACACGTGTAGGAAGGTAAGGGCTGCAGGGAGATGTGCATACACATGCAGGATGGTACGGATTGCAGATAGGTGTGTATACACATTTCTGGGAAGGTAAGGGCTGCAGGGCTACAGTTGTGTAGGAAGGAAAGGGTTTCACGGAGGTGTGTATACACATGTATGTAGAAAGGTAAGGGCTGCAGGGAGATATGTATGCACATGTATGTGGGAAGGTAAGGACTGCAGGGAGGTGTGAATAATATGTAGAAAGGTTGATACAGGGAGGTGTGTATACACGTGTAGGACAGTAAGGACTGCAGGGAGGTGTGTATACACATGTATGTAGGAAGGTAAGGACTGAAGGGAGGTGTGAATAATGTGTAGAAAGGTTGATACAGGGAGGTGTGTATACACGTGTAGGACAGTAAGGACTGCAGGGAGGTGTGTATACACATGTATGTAGGAAGGTAAGGACTGCAGGGAGGTGTGAATAATATGTAGAAAGGTTGATACAGGGAGGTGTGTATACACGTGTAGGACAGTAAGGACTGCAGGGAGGTGTGTATACACAAGTATGTAGGAAGGTAAGGACTGCAGGGAGGTGTGAATAATATGTAGAAAGGTTGATACAGGGAGGTGTGTATACACGTGTAGGACAGTAAGGACTGCAGGGAGGTGTGTATACACATGTAGGACAGTAAGGACTGCAGGGAGGTGTGTATACACATGTATGTGGGAATGTATGCACATGTATGTAGGAAGGTAAGGACTGCAGGGAGGTGTGAATACACATGTATGTAGGAACGTAAGGGCTGCAGGGAGGTGTGAATACACATGTATGTAGGAGAGTAAGGACTGCAGGGAAGTGTGTATACACATGTATGTAAGATGGGAAGGGCTGCCGAGAGGTGTTTGTACACATGTATGTGGGATGGTAAGGGCTGCAGGGAGGTGTGTATACACATGTATGTAGGAAAGTAATGGCTGCAGGGAAGTGTGTATAGACATGTATGTAAGATGGGAAGGGCTGCAGAGAGGTGTTTATACACATATGTGGGAAGGTAAGGGCTGCAGGGAGGTGTGTATACACATGTATGTAGGAAGGTAAAGACTGCAGGGAGGTGTGTATACACTTGCATGTAAGAAGGTAAGGGCTGCAGAGAGGTGTGTATACACATGTATGTTGGAAGGTAAGGACTGCAGGGAGGTGTGTATACACATGGATGTAGGAAGGTTAGTGCTGTGTGGAGGTGTGAATACACGTGTGGGAAAGAAAGGGCTGCAGGGAGGTGTGTATACACATGTAGGAAGGTGAGGACTGCGGGGAGGTGTGTATACACATGTGTAGGAAGGTAAGGACTGCGGGGAGGTGTGTATACACGTGTAGAAAGGTAAATGCTGCAGAGAGGTGTGTATACATATGTATGTAAGATGGGAAGGGCTGCAGAGAGGTGTGTATGTGGCTGCAGGGCTGCAGGGAGGTCTGTATACAGATGCATTTAGAAAGGTAAGGGCTGCAGGGAGGTTTGAATACATGTATGTAGGAAGGTAAGGGGCGCAGGGAGGTGTGAATACACGTGTAGGAAGGTAAGGGCTGCAGGAAGGTGTGTATACACATGTATGTAGGAAGGTAAGGACTGAAGGGAGGTGTGAATAATGTGTAGAAAGGTTGATACAGGGAGGTGTGTATACACGTGTAGGACAGTAAGGACTGCAGGGAGGTGTGAATACACATATATGTAGGAAGGGAGATGTGTATGTACATGCACATGTACATGTATCCTGCTGTTAGGGAGGCCCTCCTCTAGCCTTCATTTTTTATTAAGGACGATGCACATTCAAAAGAGAACATTTAAGTTGTATAATATAATACATGGTGTGATGTGCAATGATGGATATAGGGTATAGTATAAGAGCATGTTGGCCTACTAATGTGTAGAGAGACAGTGAGAAGACACAAGTGTGATGCTGACTGCACGAGGATGCTTGATCTACAGATTGAAAATCTATGAGTTGATTGTTTTAAGGTGGAAAATTAAATTTACATAAAGCTTTCCTTCATTTCCAAAATTTTTTTGGACCCACAAAGTGAGTCGTCGCCGATGCCTCTCTCAGCTGATGCGTATTTGTGACATAACCAACATTATTTCTGTTTGTTCACCAAGGAAGCCAGCTCCATGGGAGCCTCGTCCGTAGTACTTACTTAGTACTTAGTACATGTCGCACTACACACAATAATTACTGATTATCAGGTTGGCCAAATATCATGTAACGTCATAAACAGTGGCCAAAATAGCTGTATACATACAATACACATCAGTGCTAATGAACACCAGGGTTAGGATTAAGGGCATGATGACAGCACCGTGTGTGACCGTGGTGTTCATTAGATTTGTAGTTACCACAGAAGAGCTTCAATGCAATCACATGATATGGAAATGTCACATCATTAATATTTATGAACACCCTGCCGCCCTTACCTTTCAGTGCTAACCTAGTTTTTATCAGGGTAAACTTCTTTTCAGTCGAGAATTACAGTTATAATAATAGATTTTCCTGATTCAAGACACCCTTCAGCGTAAGGAATATTATAGCTTTTGCAGTAGGTATTGTAGGTTATTGATGGCAAACTTTGCTGCCCCAAAATCCTTTGGTGTGTTGTCAATATGTGTAACTTATTTTGTTTGTAGAGTATATGTTAGGTTTGCTTTCCTTTTTAAACACCTGAAAATTCATTTAAACTTATTTGAGTGATTTTAAGCCTAAGATGAGATGATTTCCTTAAAGTTAAACCATTTTCGAAATGTTCAATAGAGAAATACGGTAAGGCAAGAAAATAATGTGACATGACCTCAGTTACATGTAAATTTAAAAGGTCACCATATTTTATGATTTTTCAGTTTCTGCAGTGCTGCAGAAATTGTAGGAATATGAAAGAAAATACAGTTGGGGACAAACTGGTGCTTCTGAAAGCACTGATTTCATCTCATTAGTGTAGGCGTACACTTTAATATCTGTCAACATATATGTGTACATATATTAACATGTACACCAGGAACTCTGTGTATCTCTATATGTTTCAGGTTTCTTCTGATAGTGCTTAAAAGTATTAATAAATGTTAATTGTAACTAAGTAATTTTTAACAAATCTTCCTCTGAAATGAATTTATTTTGTTCTTTCTTGGTGACATTGTTGGACTATGCTATTGGTTCAAACAGTTGAAAAACGTAACATGTGCTTGTTGATAATATGAATATTTTTGAAAAATTTTTTTTCATATCTATGTATTATTGTAAATTATGCTCATTTCAGTAGTTAACAAGGTAGTTTATCAAGCATAACTTAATAAGAGAGATCATTATTTTATGCCCTGTCAAAAGATGCATTTTGACAGTACTGTGTCGGCAATTAAGTATATACTGTAATTCAGTCCATTGATATTATATTAAAATTAAATGAGTAAATGCAATTAGTGTTGGATTATTGTATGTGAGATAATTGGGAAGAATCCTTTATGATTTCGAAATATATTAAAAACAGCATTTCTTTACTCTCAGGTGCTCAGTTGCTGAGGAAGTTATCCACCATGGCAATGAAGAGAACAGCATCAGACATCCTCGCTGAGCAGCACTGGAAGAGGCGAATACTGAGTAATGAAACATCCTACTTGCCTCAGCCCAAACCATCAGTAGAAGTGAACACAGGCAGTAACAATGCCTTGGATAGCAGGAAAGCTTCAGTATCAGAAGGCTCTGAGGTATATTCCTGCAAAACAGAAGAAGTGAGGTCTGCTGACTACAATGGTCAAGAAACGAGCAGGTGTTGTGAGGCCCATATTGAAATTCAGGTTGTTCCCCCAGAAGAGGTGACAAGCACCAATGCTGAGAATGGTTTGCCCGTAGAAAACCAGCCACAAATGGAGAATGGGCACCAAGCCACCCCTAACCTACCGCACAATCAACAAGCTATCACCCCATCCCTGTTAGGACTGCCAGAGAATCAGCAAGGCTCTGTTCCCTTGGAATCTGAGACATCTCACGGTTTAACATGTACCTCTGAGAACATTGCCTTTGTGAAAGAAGAACCAGTTATTGAGACACTGATCATTGTGCCTGGAGGATCAGAAGACTGCAATGCATCTATGTCACCCCAAGAGAAAGATGACCCAGTTATTGCAGATGTTGATCAGGGTAATCAATCAGGACAAGACAGCTGGGTAGTAGATGAGGCCGGCACTGGGGGTCAAGCTCAGGTATCCAGTAACACTGATACAGATGACACGACCAAGATTCCATCAGAAGATCAGTCTTTACATAATTCTGATGCTTGTCATCCAAATGATGGTAACCAAGATTTGCACCATCTCGCAATAGATTCGGTCATTGGTTCCGTGAAAGAGCGGGTTAGTGTAAACATTGCAGCAAGTAATGTTGATGCTTCTAGCCAGCTTGTCCCTGAAGCCAGTGTTGATACACAGACATCTGATAACTTGGAAACCAATACCCCTAGCCTGCAGTTAATACATGATTCCCAGAATGTAGGGAAGAATCCACAGGAAAATTCCTGCAACACCTCTCCTGGAGAGCTGAGTGCTGAAATTTCCCAACCACAACCCAATGTCATTGTAGAAACATATGCCACAGTGTCACAATCACCTTATATGAATTGTGTATCAGAATCCAGTAAGGAATTTCAAGGTACAAACCAGTCTACCACCTTGGAACAATGTTACAATGCCTTCCACACCCCGGAAGTTTCCAAACCTTCCAGCTCTGACCGACCTGTAACTTCTGCTGCCGAGTACA
This sequence comes from Acanthopleura granulata, assembly GCA_016165875.1. Classification (NCBI taxonomy): domain Eukaryota; kingdom Metazoa; phylum Mollusca; class Polyplacophora; order Chitonida; family Chitonidae; genus Acanthopleura; species Acanthopleura granulata. Next base: position 31,237,696 of record JABBOT010000080.1, on the reverse strand, counting down.
TCCATCCAAGCTCAGATGTCAGTGCTCAATTGCATCAAGTGCCGCCAGAAGCAGGAACTAATCCACAGCTGAATGGAAAAGTTCACTGGCAAATGAACCAAACCTCACAGATTCCAGTTACATGTAATAGCACAGTAGGAATTCCAGCTCAATTTGCCAACACAGTTAACTATTGTGCTTCAGAACAACATCCCAAAAGTGGATTTTCATCTCATTCCAACCCTTATGGAGGTTATCCAGACACTCCTCATTCTCAGCTTATGGAGCAAAGCCGTGTGCTGAACTACCAACATTTCTTGATGCATGGACAACCAATGCTCTCTCAGCAAAACGGTGCCCAGCAGCTAATTGGCCAGCCACAGGTCGCAAGTACAGCGTTTCAAATGCAAAATCCAGCAGGCCTCCACCACACAGATCAACCTGCCCCACAGCCTAATCCTATGAACGATCATGCTGACAGAAAAAATGAAGTATCAGCCATCACACAACAACAGGCTCCGCAAGCCCCACACGTGACTCAGGGACTTGATCATTGTGCTACTACCCTTTTCCATCCTGGAGATTTCATGCAAAATACCAATGGTAACTCTGCCAGTGGGTTCCACAAGCAGCTGCCTGAGCTGATGCTTCACAATGGTGACCTGGGTGGCCCTGAGGCAACTAAAGAGAACTTTTATGGGATGAATCAAAACATTGCTCCAAATAATGGTAGCTTTCATTCTCGTCAGGCCTTGACCCCTATGAATGTACCTCATCAGTACTGGTCTGCACCACACCATGGAACTCCCATATGCTCCACCAAACCATACGGACCACCCTGCCATTACAGACCAGCACCATACACGTTCCCTGCATGCGTGTGCACTGGCTCACCCATGAACATGCCTGCTTGCAGAAGCTGTCACATGGGACACAATAACATACCCACTACAACCAGGTATCCCAGAAGCTTCAACAGTTCCTACACTGAATATACTTGCAGAGGAGACCATAAAGCCCATCCACGGAGGAGTGCATCCTGTTTCCACATTGGCCAGCAAACACCAGATTCTTCTCTGCATGCTGATGATGAGCTGTCTCCAGTCACCCCATCCTTCACTCCGAAAAGCAGACGCAGGCAGATGGGGGATTTTAGTGTTGAAGGAGCCAGATATCGCAACAGGCAGTGTCAAAGTAACAGCTGGCACTCTGCATTCTCTCATTCCTCTGACTTCTCTAGCGACTCTGACAGCCCAATGATGACATCACGTGCTCAGCCTGGGCTTGGGGGAACAGGTGATATAAACTCACTGAGAGGCAGGCATATACCAGAGAACTCCCTGGCCAACCCAAATAATCCCATCTTCAAGAACCTGCCACCCCCTGGACTCCAGAGAACAGAGTTCCTTGTGTCCACCTACATTGATTATCTGGTTGAGGAGAACGAGAGGATCACCGACATGTCCAAGGCCTTCACCCCTCCCACCTACCTGTTCCTGGAAGAAGAGCAGTATGTCCTGCAGGCTCACAAAGAAGAGGTGCCATTCCCCTCCAGTCAGTTCTCTAGATGGATAAAGCAGTACTTCCCTCAGGTTGATGCCATTTCTGTCCCAGAGGGAGGGTCAAAAGAAAACAGCACCAACATTAGCAGACTTAACTTGGCTGAGAAGAGCTTTGATGAGTTTGCTCACACCGTCTTTTTTGGTTGTCAGGATATAAAGGACAAAGGAAAAGCCGTGCCAGTGCATGCCCCAATGCCTGCGAAAAATCCACCCATTATGTCAGTTGCTCAGCCACAGCCTCAAGCTGTGACAGGAAATTAACATTGCATTTGCAGTGACTATTGTGCTACATGTAAATGCAAAACTTATCGTTGAAAAGCAAGGACAAAGCTGTGTACAGTTTCAGGTTATCTGCAAAATTCAAGCTACACCAAGCAGGATTTCTGAATTTGGACCTTTGCTGATTTCTTTTTTGATAAGAACGAGATGCTTTGTTGTTCTTTCAGAGTGTTATTTGAATTTTAAACCCTTTCTCTATTGTTAAAGTCATTTTGTTAATGATTCAGTACAATACTGCATTCTTACTTCCTTGTCTATTGTTCTGAAAATGTTAAATGGAGTACACTGTAAATAATCTCTGTTCTTGTTGTGTGACAAAGAATTTAGTAGTTGCACAGTTGTACATAATTTGAATTCTTGTGGTCTTCTTGTGGAAGCTGGACTGTTCTGAGTCTTTTTTGTTTGTGATCCGAAGTATACGGTTAAGTTTTGGACCTCTTGTGCAAGCATTCGTTAAACTTTTGCTGTTTACAATTTGACAGTCAGCCAGTAAAATACTAGGGAGAGCTGTCCGTCATTTTCAGACCTGAGACATAGGGAGTTTTCAAGAGCCTGCACAATATGTGCATGAAGGGCATGTCAGTGATGCAATGAATACATATATGACACATGTAATATTGTGGCTGTTATTAAAAACTAACATATGACAGATAGACACACACAGGTGTTGCTGAAGTTCTCAACAATTTCAATGTGTACATGCATTTAAAAAATGAAGGAAAAAAAGAATAAACCGAAATTAGGGAAAATCTGTTGAAGTGATATACATGTATGTTCAAGAAAATATGCCCTCTGAGAATTAATTGAGAAACTGTTTCATGCTAGATCTAGAAGAAACAAAGTAAATTGTTTGTCCGAGTGAAAACATAGCAAATTTGATATGTTATCTACTGCAAAGGCAACCTGCTACTCACATCAGCACAACTCCACAGCTTAGCATCATATAGTGTGTCTTGTTAGTTTTTGGTTTTTCTGGTTGTTTTTTTGAATGCATTTACTTACAGTTAACAAATTTTAAAATGCATGGTATTTACTTACTAGTCAGTTTTGTTTTTTAATGTCCTCCACAAAACCTTCCGTGTGGTATTTTGTTTTCTACAAATCTGGTATTTATGTCAAAGTGCTTGGAATGAGATTTTTGTTTTAAAATGTTTTGTGGAAAGATGATTCGTTTGTCATATACCAAAGCAGTTGTTTAAATTGTATTTGTTTGCTTGATTCAATAAGGGATTAGTTTTGTCAGGACTTATTAGTTGTTGACTTCAAATAGGTCTTCTCTAGGAGAGCTAGAATATTGTCTGCCACTATGCAAGTGTTTATGTACGAGAGACTAAGGGCATGAGGAAAAATGAAAATGAGCACATAAAGCAAAGTTTTTTTTTCTGCCTGTGGTAATTGTTTTTATTTTCAGCTTCAAGAAAGAGAGTGAGTACTGTGGCAACTCCGACAAGTGATGCTGAACTAGACCGGTATCTGATAGATTTTCATTTCACAATATTTCCTTGCATCATTTGCTGAAGTTACCACATAACCTAGCTGTTCACCAAATTAAAACATAGTTAAGTTCACCGTAGCAATGCATGCCTTCAAGAGCTACAAGGAAGAATGCTGCACCTACAAGGAAGAATGACTGAATTATTTCTGTCATTTAGATCTATTCATTTACCTTTTTGTCTCATACTTAAGTTAACAGACATGACAAGGTTTGAATAAAAGGTTAATTTAATACATATATACATGCACCTGCATTTAATGTGTTATTTGAGAAACTATTTCATGCTGGTCCTTACATCTTGATTGAGGGCTTATGAAGTGACAGGTACAGTAGTTGCAATGATTACCAGCACTCCCTCCACTGGGTACACATACTTCCAGGTGGTACCCTGGAATAGTATGTAGCAGTACTTGAACTGATGGTTTCCTACAATGATAAGTACTTTATCTCCAGGGGTGGGTGCTTTTGTTGATGGCTCCCTGCAGTAAAATGCAGTTGTGATGCTTTTGTATGGTCTTGGGCGCATGAGATGATGGTTTTTACGATGATTGGGTGTACCGCTGCCAATTACAGGTTGGACTCTCAGTCTCAATCGTGGACAGTGATTCCACAGTCCCTTGGTTTGTGAACCCTTGATGATAGATTATAAGCGGCTGGTGTAAACACCACTCAGTCTTAAGACAGCTGAAGATATCAGTTTTTCCTCCATTTCCATGAAGTGCCTGTCTCCATGTCAAGTGGGTAAGCTTGTCCCTGTCTTGCCAAATATCAGTGGTTTATCTATTTCACTCTCTTCACCAACAAAACTGACTGCCATTATATCAGTCAAAAATGCCTGATCAGAGTGTTAAACATTCAAACAGTGTTAAATATTTTCAAGTATTAGGCTCGGTTCACATTTCTTTACAGATTATATACTTTTTTTAATCCAAAAAGTGCTCACAAAGCACATCTGGAATCTCTGAGCTTATGGGACGTAGCCAGTCACTAAACCCCAGGACCAAATGTTAAGACAAAGCCTGACTTACATGTCAAACTTTAACTTAACATGTGGTTTATTCCTGAAGTTATGCTGGAATTTCAACATCATTTTTTCAATTTCGTCCAGAAAATGTAGGAAAAGTAAGTTGAAAATTTAGAACTGTATTTGTTTTCAAGTTAAGACTTAGTATGATTTTAGTCATATGATTTTAGTCACAAAGATAGCTTTGTGCCCTGGGAACATTTGCATCAAAGCCCTCTTATTGTTAGGAGCACATAACTGCCATGGCTACCAGTAGTTACTTGCTCTTGATGCTAAGAGGGCTTCTTGCAAGTGGATCCTGGACACCAAGCTATTTTCACAACTACCACAAAAAACAGTAATCAAATTTTCAATACCTCAAAAGAAAGGAGAGAAATCCATCTACCGTTTACCCAACCTGAGAGAGAAGCATGCATTCAGACAATTTGATGATCACAAATTTCCATCTTTCACAAGAACAATATGGTATTCAAGCTTCACTGTGCAATATTCCATGTATTATTTGTACTTTAACAATGTCACAAATTTGTGTACTTAAAGAAGTTTAAGCAATGTTTTTCGCTACAGGCCTTCAAAGACCTATTAACAGCGTGACGTTGTATGCATGACGTCATATCTTTATGCAAGATGCAGGAATATAGCAATTAGCTAGACCTGTATTATGACATCATTCCAGTGAGCTCAGATTGGAATGTCACCAAAACAAAGTGTTTCATTCTTGACATCATAGCATCTGAGTATGTATTGTCAAAATGCAATAGCAAAACAGATATCTGACTCATAAAAGTATCACTTATCAGTGAAGGAAATACTGGGATTTCACTGATGTATAAATAATAAAAACTCATTGTTTAGATAACATCACTTTATTTTTGTGACGTATGATAACCAAGATATTGCAAAGTAACCAAAAACCCCCACAAAGGGAAAACTGAATGGGCTGCCCTGCTCTCAATTTTAACCAGTCATCTGTTTCTGCTGTGACATCACTCATCCCTAGTTCACCATTTTGCAACACAGAAGTAGTTTTAAATCAGCTGTTTTCCTTCAAATTACAAGACAATTCTGATGTACTTTAAAGGCATTTTCAACGAAAAAGTGGTAGTGGAATAGGTCTGAGGTTATTCCCCAAGGTCTCACACAGGAGGCCACAATGTATGGCCACTGATTGTAATAATAAAGGGGGCCTGTACTTCACATACAAAGGAGTGTCTCGTCTCTGATAATGAAGAGCGTAGGGTATGGGATGACACGACATCCTGTTTCCGCTTTCTCTAAAATGGTGTATCCCATGGCTTCGTAAGAATTCCAGATTAACAGGTGATTTATAGTGTTACCAAACACATCATAAAAAAAATACCTATGCCCATTTAGGTTTGTATGAATGCCTCTTATGGTTATTCTTTTTGTTGTCTTTTCTTTTAATTTCCATCATCTTGCACACATTTTATTCCTGTATACAAGCAGTTTGTTGAAACACAGCTTTTTTGTGGAACATGGTTGTAACAGCAAACTAAAATTGCAATAGGCAGCAAGAGGACCAATCTTTTAGACACCTTTCATTTCAGACATAATACAAATATTACAACAGAACTGCTGATGACATTTTACACACCTCTTTGCGCTGATATATTCACTTATAACAATAACCAGCCTTTCGTCCTCCAACAACAACAACAACATCAGTAAAGCGCTGCAAAGCATTGTCCCAGCTTGGTAGCTCGTCCACATGCATGGCATGCTGGGATTGCTAATGATGTCCATATTTATAGTTAACCATTTTGGAACATAAATAAGCTGAATACTAGTTAATACTATAGTAATACTAAATACCAGCACTGTGACTTGGTGATGTACAGAATACAGAAATCAAATACCGGTAAATAAACTTAACTATAATAACACACCAAAATAACATTCCACATTCATTAACAAATACAAATTTGCCAATTTGACAAACCTGGCAAAATATATGAATGATACATCTGTAAGTCTGTATTAACATCAGGACTATTTCGATAATGCCCTTGATGACAACCTGTATCACATGTATCAATGTTTTTGTACACAAAATTGCATCTTGTAACAAGTTTATGAACACCCATCCCTTTGTATGTGAATACATCTAAATATGTCATTTAATAATTTTTTCCGCCATTTCCTTACCAAATTCTCATTGGGCATTCTAACCTAGACAACTTGAAACACACAACAGACAAAGTGTGAGTTTTCAAAAACAAAAGCAGGACCATATGTACTGTCTGACAATTTTTTTTTACATATGTGAAACAGTTCACACATAAAAATACCAAGCTTATTACCAATTTCCAATTACCAAATGGATTTCAACTACGGACTGAAAGAGCCACTGACAATAAACCATTTTTACACATAAATCATTGTACACTGTAACAATTGTACATGCACGAATTTGTCTCATGGCATACAAACAAAATTCAAAGGGTATAAACAGAGACACAAAAGACAAGGTACAAGTACTCCTGAATTGGAACGTTACATCTACATGATGTTTTGATTCTCTGGGCTTATAGGCCAGATAAACACCAGAAAGATGACCTTACTTCTACTCTGTGGGAAGGTCTGCCAGCAACCTACGGATGGTGCTAGGTTTCTCCCGAGCTCTTCCCAGTTTCCTCCCACCATAATGCTGGCCGCCTTTGTATAAATGAAATATTCTCGAGTACGGCGTAAACCACAGATCAAATAAATAAAGAAATAAATAAATACTGCATCAGTCATGTGAACGTTTGGACTTGGCAGAGTCCGTTTGAGCTTTCCATTTCTTAAAGTAACGCTTGATCTGCCCACTGTTGTTGTGGTTGCCAGCTAAGGCTGACAGCCACTGCTGTTTCCACCTGCAGAAGAACGCTCTCTTCATGTGGAGCCGGCTCTGGTGCTCCAGCAGGCATCTCGACTGGGTCAGAATCTGGTTCCAGTGCAGGCTGTCCCTCCAGCTCATGAGGGCCTTCCAGGCCAGGGTTTTATGCTGTGTGGTCACAAACATGCTGGATAAGTGCTCCAAGAGGTTCAAGTGTGCCACCATGCTGTCCCAGGTATCGAATGCTCTGTAGAGAAATTCACAGGTGTGTAGCTCCTAATCTTTTGGTGTTTCATGAAATATTTTTTTCATGCAGTTTGAGGGCTCCTCTTTCACTAACCACATACACAAGTATATTTCCTTTCCACCAATGAAAGATTTGACAGTGGACATTCATAATCAAAACCATAAGGAAAGTTTTGATAATCTTATCATGGAACTATGTCTACTGCAGTTTTTGCCATGCTCTCATGCATGAGAATGAGTACAAAGGCATGATTTACTTGCAGTTTAGCTTCCTGCTGCTCATACTACTTTGTAATCCACCATGTAAATAATCTATTTTTATAATACAAACAAACTAGTGTTTTATGCAACATTCTCACTCCTGTTGACCAGAATTATTATTCTGTGGATATGAACATATATATTGCCAGTCCCAAGCAAATGTGTTAAGCAAAATACGTTGAGGAGAATGGTGTGCAGAGTGCAAACTGAACATGAATTAGGATGGGCATAAGACATTAAAGTTACAAAGTCATCTCATACCGAGTCATCAGTAATCCATCTTCATATGACACAAGAAGACGCTGGGAAAAATAACGTCGCTTCCAGAACTCAAACAGATGTTTGAGTCTACGGCCCTCAATGGCTCGCTGTAAGGCTCGGCACTTCATCACTTGATCAGACTTCTCTGTGAAATAATACAGACAGGCACAGAATACAAAACCCTCATCATCATGAACTTTTCTCTCCAATGAACAACAGCTTCTTGACCAAGTACTTGAACAATTTGCAATTTTTATCATTCGTCTCAAATATTTGATTTCCAGCGAGGAACCTAATTCCTAGTTGCCTAAAGTAACCACTCTGAATGTTCAAAGACACACAAAGCACACTACATGTAATATGATAGTAGAGAATTACAGAACATAACACAGCTACTGGTCAAGTTCAAAGTTCCTAACAACTCATACTAAGAATACAGTATATGGCCTGGACTACATTTTGTACTAATACATGTATGTATAGTCTTACAGACAAACAATCAAAAAGACAGCCGAACAAATGAAATAGAACACAGCTACGGTACATCAACAATTTCAAGTAAGTGTTTAGATTAGATGCATACCTCAAATCAGGCCTGGCACAATCACAATATCATTGGATCACAGACACAACTACACAACCAAGCCTACATACATGTATGAGAACAAAGAAGGTCTCAGATCTTAGCAGTCACGCATGCTTTTCCAAACAACTTACCTGATGTCCACTTTCTCCATCCAATGAAAGCTTTCCTCTGGATGAACAATTCAGCCTTCCTTAAAGCAATACTGTGAAACAAAGATTTCCTCCAGAGCTCCCAGTAACTTTTCAGAATGAGTGGTGCTTTGTGGTACTGGTACAGTTTCAGCTTCAAGTCATGATCTTCAAGTCCTATTGACTGCAACTGCCATTTTTCAAATGCATTTCTCACCTGAAGCAAACATATCAGTGGAGTCAATATACAAGCATATTAGGTGATAAATGTATGTCAAACTACATGTACACACCATTTAAGCTAGTTTAAGATTTCTGGGAGGGTGGGGGGTTACACAAAATGAAACCGCATAAAAAAACACATGATTACAGGGGTGTCAAATGCCTCTACTATGCTATACACAGTGCACGCAGATGAGTCAATAGCTGCTGATTTCCTGTCATGCCTGTGATATAAGTAACACACAAATAGATACAACTCCGACTTGATGCTGGCTGGAAGCCAAACCAATGTATTACCGTGGGTTTCAAAAACGAAAAACGCACATGCTCCCAAAGAGAAGAAAGACAATGTGAAGGCTTTTGTCAGTCACAGAAACATTTTAAAGTATGTGCATTCACAGAAGTGAAACAACAGGTTGAGAAATCTAGGGATGCTATGCTATGTAGCTATGATGACTTTGGTAACGTACAGAATAAGAACAACATAATTTATTGTGTACACTATGAACAACATTCCTGAGATGACAATTTTAAGCTTGACCACATTGTTAACACAAAGCACTGTCTCATTTCCGTGCTGGGCTAGAATGACTGCAAGCAGGATGTCCCAGGATTACAGTATTACATTAAACTTCAATGGCCCTTTCACTATGATGATCTTTCCACATCACCATTGTATGCTGCTCATGTTTTTCCTGGTGATCCCTGGATTCTTCATGCAACTTATGCTTAAGGAATATCTATATTATACTGATGTGATTTGACTGTTGTTTACCACTATGAACAATGGAGGGAGCTTTATGTTATTCTGGTCAATGGTGTACCACAATTTAAAATAACTGTCATAAAAAGCATGAGATGTCAGGTGCAATGAAATTCTCAACATTACAGGTGCTAGTAGCTTAAATATACAAGCTAGTTGCTGTCTTTTCATGGGGAATGGGGAATTTGGGCAACAAGCTTACTTGGCGAGTTGTGTGAAATTTCTCTGCCAGTTTTCTTTCCACACTGATCTGTTTCTTCACATTTGTACTCCATGTTTGGAAATACCTGCAAGTATTAAACCAGCTGATTATCCAAACAGAGGAATTTGGACAAAATATTATCCAAACACAATCCTCTCTGAGTCATTCCCTGGATCTCTTTAAGGAAAAGCAGAAATGCAGCACTTGTGAGCCTCCTGATTCCTTGGCCTGCAATGAGCGCCAATAACCCTCTGGAGCATGTCTGGTCATCATGTGCAAGCAAGGCACCCACCGGTACATGATCTGGCCCAGCTGGAAGCTGCCTTGCACATGGGATAGTAGCGACACCCCCTTCAGAGTATCAAGAGGCTGACAGGTGCTATGAGGAGAAGGGTTCAGATTGGCAGATACATCCTATATTGACGTCAAATGATTTAGGAGATACCAAATGACATTTTCATTGAGTAACTTCAAGCACTGCTTCTAAACCCTTCACTCCAGAACCATAATGTAAAGCTATTGTTTCCCATCAACACCAGTAATGATAGAAATGCATGTGTTATCATTAAAACACAGCGATTCCAATCATTTTGTCATTTTTCATTAGCCAAAGGGTCACACAGTTCACAACAAATCACATTTTACACTCTTTTGATACAGAAGAACATTACTAACTTGTGCAAAATCACCCTGTGAAAACCAGAGGGGTGCTTAATTCAGTTCTTTGTGTATATTTCTGATGCAGAAATCTTGACAAGATGAACTTCTACTGGCATTTGGAAACCAAATTTTGCAGTGACCTCATTGGTCAAAAGCTTATCAGCTGTGATGAGAACAACACACAAAATTTTGCAGCTCTGCTCACGCCACCTGTGATACACACTGACTTCAAACCCTGAGATATCAATATGGTACTCTGGACATGTCATTTTGCACCCTCCTTTCATGTGATGAGGGGAGACTTCGTCGGATCAGATGGCTAAAGCTTGGAGTTTTAAACGTGCCCATTTGAACCACTCTGTTGACGTTATAGGCTGCACTAGTGAGAGCAAACCTTTTACACAGTTTGTCAGCATGGAACAGGTTGCTGACTCGGCTTTTCACAAACAGCTGGACCCAAGTATCCCAAGATCTTTTCAGAGAATTCATCTGAACCCTGTGCTGCACTTCCTGCCCACTGCTTATCAAAGGAATTTCACTGTAGTCCTGAGGTTTGAGGATTTTATGCTGGGTGGAAATCAGTTGCTTTTCTTGTAACTGTAACAATAAAAACAAAATGGGTTCTCAATTCTGGGAAACAAGGGAACAACCAAAAAGTTCAGGGTTCATCACAAATTTTCTGATTTGAAACAGACAAAGCGAAGCGAAGCATTATTCGTAATTTTCTGCGAATGGTACATGTGTGAACATTGTTTATGTTTACAGACTTTCTTACGCTGAATCTCCATCTAGATAAAGTCTTGTGTTGCTGTCTTTGCCTGGCAATGACTGATAATTCTCTCTTCTTTTGCTGTCTGACTGCATACACCTGGAGTCTACGGAAACACTTCCTCATCTGGAACAGCCTCTTAACCAAGAATGAAGGAAAAGAAGGGAAAGTGCTAGCTGTTAACAAACATATTCCCCCCCTCCACCCCACTCCACTTTTTTGTTGTTATGGAGAATATTAACAAACAAACCCATGTATACTAAGTAGTTCAGACCTATTCAGAGTGTTACAGTCAAACCCAAGGAAAATTAATGGGAACAATCAATTTATTTCGAATAACAACTTTTTATGTCTTTAACATTTGTTGACATCCATGACCGACAGCCTTGTTCCCATAAACCCTATCAACTTCTAAGTGCTAACTGTTAAAGACATCAAAGAAAATTACCTAAGCTGTAAAGTCTAATTAAAGCAGAAAGAAATAAAGCTATGATGTACAGAAGTTAATCAATCATAACTATAGAGGAAAGAAAGTGCGTAACAAAATTCAGCAGTTACACAAATAGTTTTTGAGATATCATGTTCTCAAGGTCGCCCCACACACAAACTGATGGACAAAGCCACACATTTAATTACAGACAGGTTAAAATCAAGACATTCTCACTGCTTTCATTAGGGGGCGTGACAATACCAAAAAATGTCTATTTCTAAGACCAACTGTTACAAAAGGCTCAAGTAATTCTGATAGTATTGGCAATCACTGATTTATAAAAATTGATACCCAACACACTGTGTATGTTACCTCTGCTTTATCAATCTCACACTGAACCTGAACTCTGTGGTGCCAATAAGTTGTCCATTTCACAAAGGTCCTTTTTAACAACTTCTTCCTTCTCGAATTGAATTTCGATACCCAACAATGGAAGAAAGTCTTGAGCAATGTCTTGGACCAGATCTTTTCACATTCTCTTGTTTGTACTCTTGATAAAAACAAAATTCTGAAAATTCAAAAATTTTACAAACATTTGTTCAGAAATATTTAACAACAAAATGGATAAAATTCAAAGATTTTCAATAATTTTTAAGTTTTTACACACTACTGATGTTCTGACATGATCCTGCTGATTTCAACTGAAGTACACTGGAATGACACTGCCTTTTACCTTTTGTTCAGAATTTTGGTTTACCAGTTCTTTTATTTGGGATTTAACATTATTTGTAAAGTTACAATGCACAAATATTTTATTTACTAAATTGATTTTTAACACCATACACAAAAAATATGTGTTTTTGGTAAACCACTAACCTTTGGCAACTTTTCCATATGTAACATACAGATCGTTACAAACGTCAGACTGTGAAAACAGCCACACAAGCTTCACTGACCCCTTATTGAAACCAGAGTGCGAAAATCTACAACTTCCCTCTCAAAGCTGGGGTACCCGAACCTCCAGTCTTGAGTGAAAGGTAAGTGTCATAACCACAGGGCCATAGCTGTGATGTCACAACAAAATGCCCGTTTTCATAAATACACAATCATAATCACGATCATACAATATTTACACTGTTAATTAATTCCATTTTGGAACAAACCTCTCAAGTGTTATCAACCATAAAGAAAAGCAAAAAGACACATGTCCACCATACAAAAACAAGGCAGGAAAAACCATTATGTTTATAAGGTGGTCTGACCTCCAGGTGAGAAAGGCTGTCAATGTTGTCTGATCACGACGGCACTTCAGCCTACCCTGGTATCTCTGTTTACATATCGCCATTCTCCTCCATTCAGCGAATGCTCTGAGCAGGAAAAAAAAAATAAGGCACATGTAGGTAAGATTTAACAGAAATTTGTGGAGTGAATTTGCCAAAATGTGAAACACAGATAAAGACACCATACTGGTAGAAGACAAGCATTCCGTAAATGTAAGACAGTTGGAGAATTGCTCTGGTACAGCTAAATAAAGCCTTAAGACAATCCCCATGCTTGGCAGCTTTGGTCAATGTTCTGTAATGTCACAAGGGGTACAGCAAGTTCAGTTCTGATTGAAAATATATATAAATATTATTACAATTAGTTATGAAGAAAATAATCATTAATTAAAATACATTAAGCAAAACATCATATTGCCCTAAAAACAAACTTTTACTATAGCGATTAAGGCATACACTGAATACTTTAGGTGTTTTTCCAAAGAAAACAAAATCTGAGAATCAGTAAACGTGAAATGCTTACAGTCTTAGTCGTCTTCTCTTCACAGATACAATGAGGGACTTTTTATGAAGATTCCTCCGAACAAAGTAAGTCCAGGCTGTCCAGGCCCGCCTCTTCTGCCTAGTCTCTAAGTCAGAGCGGACAGCTTTGATCTTTGCTACATCATTTTCTGCCTTTATTTGCTTTCTTTGAAGCCAGGCATTGTAAGCCCCTTGGAAAAGATATACGGATGATATTGACACATTCCAGATGTGATGAAACAATGAGATTATTTGACTTTCCCTGGGCAAAAGAGCTTTATAGATGCACTGCATACTGGTTGATTACGATGCAAGCCCAACGACCCAACAGCCCCTCACCAATGCGCCAGATTTGAATTCAAGTCCACCTCAGGCTGGCTTCCTCTTCACATGTATGTGGGGAAGTCTGCCAGCAACCTACAGGCAGTGGCTTTCCTCTTTTCCATACCATAATGCTAGCAGTTGTTGTATTAGTGACATATTCTCGAGTATGACGTTAGATACCACTCAAATAAATAACTCACCCTATACGGGACACAAAAATATTCACTAACACTTATATGTGACGGAAATCTGAAGAAATTTAATTCCTGCAGGAGATGGTGGGAAAAGCTTGTTGTTACACAATAGAATATTTCTGTTTTTCATGTGCTTTTTTGCATCTAACTGAAAAATACAGTCTGCATTTTATACGTTGTAAGAAAAGCAGTCTTACATTTGACCTTCAGATAGCCTGATATAATTTGCATCTCTTGCCCCAGCTTCTTCAGACTTTCTGCTCTCAGGAGCTTTTCTCGTCTCTTTATGGCAAACCTGGAGGGAGGAATCATCACAAATTCAATGAAGATTTGTATTTTAGACCTATTCTTCAGAAAGTCCAAAAACGAAAAAGACAATCCGTTAAAAGAGAGCCAGTCTCACAACAACAAAAAACATTGTCAAAGAAATCTGTAGTACTTTCCATATTCGCCAAACAAAGAAACCCTAAATGACTATTTACATGTACAAGTGTTTGACACCAGGAAGCCAGCAACAGTACCGCCAATAAACAAGGCTAAAACTGGTTTGTTGTCCGAAAAGAGCATGGAAAACAGATAATGCTGTATAATGTTGCATCAAAATACTAAGGGCTTTACACAACTGCACTTCCTGTACATCTGACCAGGTCATCCACATTAAAAGGGTTCTATGATGTTCAGAGTTGTACTGACTGTCAAATAATATCAAACCTTTCTTCCTTTTTCCTGCGACAATAGTCCCACCATCTGCCAAATGCTATCTGTGTTAGAACTGTCTCTATGACACGGCACGCGGCTTCACTACTCTGCCTAGACACCTGCACATTCAGCTTAAGAGTCAGGAGGGCACTGAGTTTCTGAAGCTTTTCGCTTTGTGCTCTCCGATAGCTCTCTATCAAGAAGTGCTGTTTCCAATGCAACCAGCAGTTCCTGCATTTCAAAATATTAAATCAGATTCAAAAATGATTCATGAATCAGGTTTCAATGACCATTTTGCGATGAACACTGGAACGATGAAAATGGAAAGGCATTAAAATATCAACCTTTATTACATTTTTGGGAGTTCATATGAACTCATTTTGTTTTTTTCAACCTAAAATTTTGAGAAGCCTTAATATTAGAGAATTTCTCTGCAGTGTGGTGGAAAAAATAAATGTAGAATAAATACTGATACTTTATACCTCAGCCTGAATTTAAGGTGTTCAATTTTGAGGTCTGAACCAAATTTTTATCTCCATATTAAAAAAAAATAGTACATGTGATGGGATGGTATTTCAGGACTTGTGTTCAAGAGAACTGATGTTCAACGAGCGCTCATGTTTTGTAGAATATCATGTGAATATGTACTGACCAATGGAAACCAAAAATTACCCTCTGAGGTATAACAATAAAAGTTAACAGGTGACTTGAATAATAAGAACATACCACACTGTAATTTGATAGGTAGTACCTGTACAGCTGTATTTAAAACAAATATCTTACCACAACTGGTAAACTTCTCATGTCAGGGTTCAAGCCTGCAGTTGTGGTTTTTGAAGATGTTTTTACCAGTTGACTGAACTGAACCATGCCAAGATATACCATTTGGAATATGTAAAAGCTACTCTTATCACCTTATAACTGGGACGAGGTCAAACTACTAAACATCAGAGAATCTGCTCAAGACTCAAGGGTTGATTTAGCAAAGCCATTTCTGGCTATTACAGGTCAAAAATTAAAATATACATCATTGTCAGAATGCTAAATGTTGAAATTTTGACACATTTGTCTCAAGGCAAAATTTATGGCGTACCCAAACTCATTAATTCTTGGGCCAAAAAAAATATTCTAAAATTTTATTCATAATTTCAAATAAAGTTTTGCTGAAATGGCCTTGTGAAGTCAGCCCCCGCCTTTTTGATATAACATTTACCTCATGGTCTTCAGCTTGTAGATGTGAGAGACTTTGACCTCTAGTAGCCGTTGTTTCCAGGTGTTAAGAGTTGTTAGACACAGAGAGAGTGCCCTGAACTGGTCAGCAACTTGGATGGACATTTTCAAACTTGTCACGTGGTCTGAGTAACGATACCGCCACACCCTCCACACTCTTTTCAACAAAATTCGTCTGGCAACAAAACAGTGGATTTACACTATACTGTTTCAAGCTGTGTATAAATATTCACAATAACGTTAAAAAAGCAATTTTTAGGTCATCATTATAACTACCCTAATTCTTCTAATATTCCATATTTGGGACATCTGGTCTGGTGTTTTTAGCTGACATACATGTTTAAACAGTTTACCTCTTCTCACATGGCTAGTCTCTCTAATGAGCAATATATCCATCTTTACTTTTCTGAAAAAACTGAGAAACAAATGTGATTTATGGCTTTCAAGCACTACTAATATCTCTTGCTTTACCGCAATATACAAGTAATTGCAACAGGATTGAACAGTGTCTCTCTTCTCACTACGTAAGCCCATTCAATGAACAACACATTCATATCTTTACTATTCTCAAAAAGAAAATATGGGAGACAAAGGTGATTTCTAGATTTCTAGCTTCCCAGGGCTATTAGTATCTGTCCTAAAATTTAAAAGAATTAAACATTGAGCATGGTGATCCATTACCCATTTATTTATTTGACTGTATTATGGCAAAAAGACCAAGAAAACCACTGGCATGAGGCATCTGGGTCATGACATGGCACTAGCTCACTAACCCCCTCTACCATGAAGGCCCCCGAACCATTATCAGGAAACTGACAGGTTAAATTCAGAGTTGGATGTACAGAGTCAGCATGCCAAACCCTTGGACATCAACTGCATTTTTTGGCACCGATAGTACCTGTAGAGGATGGTACCTGCAGACAAACAACGCATCTCTCAGTGATGACTTAACTGGGCAAGTTTTCATGCACCTTTTTTTGTTTTTTACCTAAGTAAAAGTATTTTGCTTAGTTGATCACCTCCATTCAATACAGCATCTGAATTAAGTTTCCTCAAGCAACACTCTTCATTGTACTTCAACAAAATACTTCCAACTAAGGCAATTCATTGAACTTCGGAATCTTAGATGGGCTTCACACTGGACATGCAGACCTGTTGAAGGCTACAGCGTCTTTGCGGTCCATGAATAACATATGCCACTTATAAAACACCTGGATCATCACCTTTCTGTTACTGGTATTTCTGAAACCAAAAGCAATACTTGGTATGTTTTTTGGTGACAAAAAATGGAATACTTTAATTTCACTTTTAAGAATATAGCACAGAGAAGTTGCCAGGGAATCTATAAAACACTGGCATCTTAAACAAACAAAAAATTAGAGTGAAAAAATTGTTGAAAGACCAACAGACAAATCACTCAACAGCAGGGAAAACTATTACCACTTAAATTATAGAAGAAATGACGTACATCTTCAATAACACATTTAGTGTGTTGGTGCAAAGCATTGTCAGATTAGCTATCCAGGTCAAGACACCTAATAACTCCAGGTAAAAACAGCATGGACCTTGAAGGTTTAAACATGAAATGTTTTCGGAAAACAATTTTTAATACGTTTAAAATATCTAAAGCTTGGGCCTACTTTGCCTGATGCTTCTGAAGTCTCTTAACTCGTCTGTCGACAACCACAAGATGCCAGTTATGGACCACTTCACCTAAAATGCGTCTCCTGAAATTCAAAACCAACCAAGCTATGTTTTTACTAAATATCTATATTGTTTACAACATTTTGATATTTTTCCATAGGGCCACACTGACTTCATTTGTCGTTTCACAGATGGAATAACTCGTTTTTCAATTTTGGAGGAGGGTATAAAAAGTAAGAATAAAACTTTGAAAACATCTTCTAATTTGTAGGATATGTACGGTGAGTAATTCCTGCTGAAGGCATATTTTACATGATCAGAAAAACAGGAAAATCATAAATCAAGACTGAACACTAGATTTTCAGTTCTATGTTCCATTTCTTTATTTTTTAAGTGTCACTTTGCTCACAATACACTATAAGATTGGTATGGCCTTTAATAGACTGAAGATTTTGTCACATTAACCTGGCACAGAATATTTGTGCTCCACCATTAACACACTCATTCCAAGTTAGAAAGTTACTACAATTTATTTATGTCCAATGACTTCATGACGCGACTGATTTGCTGTACAGTAGGGCTATTTATCTATCTTCAACTTGACTATTAATGTGATAAATTGAAACTGCTGCCAGAATCTTAAAATTTTTTGTACTTTGCAAGATTCAGCCTAGCATAAGCTAGATGATAAGTCCTGACCCTTGCTAAATTTAAAGTAATTACCATAATCTATCCTTTTCTAAAGCGACAATATCATGACCTAAAGCGATGTCATCGTGACGAGGGATAATGAATAACGGAACTATGCTTACACAATAGTGGAGACATTACAAATAAAAGAAATTATACAATCACCTCAATCTAAAATTATACAGGGCTAAGTTCCACAAAATAATGGTGGACCACATGAACATTATTAGACTGGATCCAATATGGACACACATATGTACAGTACTGTGCCATATGTCGCTCTTGTGTGATGCAATGGTAGCTACAATCAACTCCGCTGATGCATATTGGAGTGTTAGCCAGTCCAAAGACTACTACATCTACTTTTCAACCAACTGCAAATTTGACCGTTCATCATATTATGTGCCCTTTGTTATAGAGCTACACCTGCCAATTAATATTGTCACAGTACATCTGGGCTATCTAGAATCGTCTCGGAGATGTCATATTTTCACCTGTAGTGTCTATCAGCCTTACGATTCTTCGTTGTCTCTTGCATAGCAGTCTTCCACATGCTGAAGGCCTTCCACAACACCATGCGTTCTCTATAATCATGTTCAAATTGATGACATCTGAAACACAAAATATAACCATGATTTGCTGAACATCATGACGGTAATTAATAAAGAAATCTGGTAACATTACCCTAACCTGTGTACTTTCCCTTGAAAAAAAAACCAAATACAATGATGACACAAAATAATTCTACTTTGATACAAAACACCTTCAACAAAATGCTCCCAAAATGAAAATGTAACCTTATCCTTAGTTCAGAGTCTCTTTGCCATGAGGAAAACTTCAACTGCCATTTTGCTTCCTGTCTTCTGTCAAACTTCTGCTTCCACTGAAACACAGATCAGGTCAGAAGGAAATGAAATCAGAAATATCACAAGCCTATTAGCTCACACTATTCAAATTCAAGACAGTGAAGCATTTTCCCACCAATCTGCAAAATGAGAACAAGCCAAACCACAAGCGACAGTCTCTGCTGTTCTATACATTAGCTACAATTTCACTCCCCTCATTGGTGTCAAGCCCTTAGGAAACTGTATCAGGGCAGGAGCTGCTTGTTCAAAAGTGTATTCAATAACAGTTAACTCAGCCAAATCTTAAAACCAGTCTGACCAAAATAAAAAACTAATGGGATTTCAGACCAGACTAAAGTTAAAACCAAATTTAACTTTTAATACATGTACACTTCTAAATACCTGGGCCCAACCACTTATTTGGTTTTGATTCACATAACTACCCTGTTTATTTACTGTTATTTCTTTTTAATTTATTTGTTTTCTTGCACCATTCAGTACACTATTTCAATTATGTTGTGTCCTGGTACGGGAATAAGAGTGCTGGAAACGGGGCTGATCTGGAAAAAAAACCTTGCTGGCTAACTGTCTGACGAACCTCATGGTGTGAGGTCAGGCAGCAGTGTCACAAGCCACAAGCCAAGGGCACATGGCATGATCGAGGTGGTCCCTTGAAACTATTAGATATCATTGTGCCACATGACCCATTGGGACACTTGCATCACAAGATACAGGGTATGGTCCCGTGAAAATAGAAATAGGCAGTCTACATTTTTTGGATTATACCTACACTTAAACACTGTCCACGACAAAATGATACTTTCCCTACAACTCCTACACAAGAGTTTATATAAAATGAATAAGTTAAAGTGTCATATTGAATCCATAGATACATGTAAATGAAAAAAAAATTAAACTTGACATTTGCACAAACACATGTACCATCATCACAATATTCTTCATTCGGGGGTCTTCATGGCTCAGATGGTTAACGCTCCAGCGCACCTTAATGACCCAGAAACCTCCCATCAATGCGGTCACAGTGAGGTCAAGTTCAGTTAATGCTGGCTTCATCTCCGGCCATACATGGCCTGCCAGCAACCTGGGGATGGTCCTGGGTTTTCCTCTGGGCCAGCCCGGTTTCCTTCCACCATAATGCTGGCCAATGTCGTGTAAGTGAAATATTCTTGAGTACGGCGTAAAACACCAATCAAATAAATAAATAAATGAATTCTTCATTCGCCTTCCACCAATTTGTTGTGTCAGTATAAGTATAACTTGCCAAAAGCCACTGGTTTACTCTGGTTTCCCCCCATAACAGGTCAGAAATCAATCAAAAAAAATGAATTATCAGTAGACACCTTACTGCAATGAAAGGAGGAACTCACAAGTGCAAAATGTCGTCTGATGAGTGCTGTTATCTGGGTGCTGACGGCAGCTTCCTGCTCCAGGATACCTCTCCACACTGCCCATTTCAGTGCCATCAGAGCTTTCCTCGCCAGATGGAACTGATGCAAGTCTGCAGCTTTGGTCATATTCAGACTTGCTTGGTATCGCTTCTTCCAAAGGGCCAGGTACTTCTTAAGCATTACAGTGCGCTCAATTGAATAGGCACTAAAATAAGAATCCAAGAGTCCATGGGTGGCAGATAATTCAAAGGAATTAAACAGAAATACACTTCTGCTTTCTTGCATTTCTGGAGATTAAAGAATCTTTCTGAATAATTATCTTTTCAAACGTAATATAAGCATGTTAAGTTTGTCAAGCCAGAATAGAAACTCTTGACACACCAGTTACTGAGAACCGCACTGCTGAACATATTAAATCACCACTGCAGGACTTTCTCCTCAGTATTCAGAACAATGAAAATATTCTGACAAATGATCAACTTAATTTACAATATTATGTTATTCACACAATCAACTGTGTTAAACTAACATCATGTGAAAAGCATACTGACATTGGTCCACCCCATCCAAAAAGATATACGATGTTACAAAAAATAATTTGACAACAAAGAATAAAAACTTACCAATACAGCTTAGCAGAAACTGCCTGTCGATTGGTGATACTTGTTTGGACATTGTTGTGCCACTGCTTAAACCACCTGGCCTGATATCAACAACATGAAAGTAATAAATATCAAAGGAACTCGGTGCAATAAAATAAAAATTGCTTTAGTGCTGCAAAGAATTGCATATAATAAAGTGTGCTTGATTTGTTGATCTGTGTCCTGCCATTCACAGCAACCACAATGTTAGCCTGACGTGATATCCACTGCAGTGAAGGTCCATGATCCATGATTGCAGGGGCCCAGTTATCCAAGACAGTGCTACACATGCTAGAAACCCATACAAAGTTCCCAAAAAGGATTATTGTAGATAGTACAGTACAGTGAGTATGTAAAAATAAAAAAAAAAAACATGGCTGAAGGCAGACAAAAGCTGACATTCACTTGTAACTCACCAAAATGATGTTATTGTAGCAGGTTATGCTGTCAGTGTGATAGAGTAGATCTATCAGTCTGATAACACGCTCTGCTGATGTCTGGGACCTCGACAACTTTGTCAGAATCTTGGTCTGCTCCTGTCTACAATACATGTAGATTAAATAAGGCATTTAATGGACAGCTGGACGGACTCTTGAATGGATACTTACGATACCATAAAAGTTTAGGGTTCAGATTTTAAGGTGTCTTTAAATATTAAAAATATTTTTTAAATATTTATTCGACTTCACAGATTTCAACAATCTGGGTTTGAAACCTACCATGACCACTATGCAAATCTCGAATTCTGTTTATATGTTACAGATGGTGTTAGGATGCACGAAACATGCGCTGACATTTCCTATTTCAGATCATTTTAAAGAAGGAATAACAAATTGTTACACTCTGTAGATCAATGTCACATTCCTGCAGACCATACATGATTTGTTTGTTTTGTATGGCTTCTGAATAGCTTTTAAATAAGTTTCAAAGTAAAATAACTTGCCTGTTTTTATAATCTTTCTTTTTCTTGACATGTCCAGGATAAGCAGTTCTTTTCTGTTCCTCCTGGCCATAGGACCGGTGTGACATCTCACAGCTTTCAGGTTTGTCTGGACAACGTCCAGAACTATCAATGCCAAAATGCGCATGATTCAAACGTAAATCTGAGGGTTTTTGTTGATGCCATTGGTAAGGAAGGGAAATGCTGTGATATCCAGATTCTCTTGAATATAACCTATCCCGAGGACTCCTGTGACTGCCATGGCTGCTATCTGTAAAACTGACATCCTCCAATTGTCTTTCTGACTGCGGCCCTGGGCCATCATTCAAGAACCAAGGTCTTGAATGATCAGACAAGTGAGTAGGTTTGGACAAGTCAAGCTGAGAGTGTTCGGAACTGTCACCGACACATCTTGGTGATCCGAAATTTGTCAAGCGTATGTGGCCTAGAAATGGCTGTTGGACTGTTATATTTACAGTTGGGGTGCTTATGGAAAATTTTCGGCTGGGCGGCTTTACTCTGGTCTTTGAGAAAGTTCCTGAAGCCTCAACATCTTGGTACTTCACTGCTGGAGAGGTTCTGCATTGCTCTTTCTCTGGCTGATGAACACATTTGGATGAAGATATTTCTGTTCTATCTCCAGAAATAGAATTATGCACTCCTGGTGAATAATCGAGACGACTGAGGTCGAAAATGTTATCTCCCATATATTCATGCTGATGTGACTGTCTGCTTAACTCGAGTCTGTTGCTCCTGCATAAATACAGCTCCGGGATAACATTGGTCTGTACTTGTGAGGCTGGTCTGGGAGATGAGGTCTTCTTTGGGGTGCTAGAGAACATGTAATCCATCATTCATCTGTTCCTTGATATCTGTGCGTATGACTGTTATGGGTGTTCAGCACTGTAATGATAACCTGAAATTTAATAAAATAAAAGAATTCAGAGCAGAAGAGAGTTTCATTGTCTTGATGGATATGTTTCATAAAAGGACACCTCAATCTATAAGACCTACCAGTGATGTAGTTTTAACATGAATTTGTAAAGTAGATCGCAGTGTCTCCCAGCCAGGTTAGAGAAAGGCCCTTCTAGCTGCTCTACATACCTCTATATTTACCTCTCTCCATGTTATTTGCAGCATGTTTAAAGCAGGCTAATTTAACTCACAAATTAATGGAAGTCAGCCATTAATAAAGTGTCATTTCAAGTAGGTGTTAGTTGGGCTGATTTTTACATGTAATACTGAAAACTAGAAAGTGTTCTGTCAAAACATTTACACAAACTTATACTGGTGTAATTGAGTTTCCAGTTTTCCAGGTAATGTTACTTGTCCTGGAACACACCTGAGGTTGGAATAATATTACTGCCACCCTATTCAGTTATGTCTTTGTTAGATTAAAGGGTCCTCAAATTCGACAAAAACTTAACTGAAAGCGAATAGTTTATCAGATTTCCTCAACCTAAGGGTCATCGGCTGTATTTTTCTCCACACAACACACTATTATAACTAATTAAGCAACTAGAAAATGTGCATGAAAATCACAAAATAATGACTGTTACAAACCTGATTATTTCAGAAGATTTCAGCTGCAACCTTAAACCTGGACTAAATTTATTGCTTTGGGGAGTGCCTGTAGTGATCACTGACAGGTTACTAGTAGCTTTTTCCTGCAAACAGGATTTTTGAGAATCAGATATCTAAACACTGTTCTTTTAATCAACATCCTACATCTTCCTTGTCAGTCAACTTTCAGCAACACTCCACTCCTTTTACTTGCGTTCTGCTCCCTGGGCAAGGCCCTGGAAAGCTAGTACATTACATTAAGTCTAGTTATCACCTGGCACTGTGTCAGTAATTGTTTTGTCTCCACCATGCAAACATTTGTTTGCGGTTGAAATAAATATAATGGGTATTTTGTGAGCAGTCTCTTGACATCTTCATCGCTACAGCTGTGCTGGAATAAAATTGGGAGATAGCCTACTATTTTCTTCATGTGTATGTCTGTCTTTTTTTTTGTCATATGTTTCACATATTGTCTGTGGCTGTCAGTCATGTGTAAACCAGTGGATCGCGTCAAACTGGAGACCAATAATAAATAACTTACTGTGATAAGCGTACAGGTATTTCACAATACGACTGAACAATGGATAGGGTTATTCAAATAAATACCCACATTTAACAAAACTTTGCATGTTTTGGGAGCTAATTTTAAAAGAAATACACAAATGCTCTACACCCCTGCAAAGGTACATGCATGCTTTCCCAAAGAGGCTGCTTTTCGCCACTTTCTCCAAAAAATGACCTCCAAAATCTTCTTTTTATTCTCAGATTTCTGATACTTATTATTACAGCCATGCTCCTCTATTCTGATCTGTTGGCCTTCATGCTATAAGCGAGCTTTGCATAAGTGAAATATTCTTAAATAAGACGTATATCTCCTTTCAAATAAATAAATCTATGCTGATTTAGCCATCAAAAATGTAACAAATTCATTACTGGGCATATGAAATCATCAATGTGAACAGTGTAATTTATCAACTTTATTTATTTTCACCAACAGAAAACAGAAACCATTAGTCTTACAGATTTACAACACACGATATCACTAAAGCAACACTGGAACCATTTGGATGAACAGACTTTCTGTGTCATTGTCCAGCTCTGATGCATTTATGTTTGATGCGGTGAAACCAGCAAACATAGAGTCACAGCTGCTATTACTAAAGAGAGCAGAATGGAGGACTACTGCCATCCAGCCATCGTCTGCTGCACAGAAAATTGCCACCATGTGTGGAGCCAGCCCAATCATCTGCCACGCAGCACAGATCCAATTCAAAATAAGCTGGCAGCTGTAGGTTTGGTTGCAGCTAGAGATATGATTGGATTGGCTAATGTAAGCTATCCATGCATGCTTCAGGTGCTCTTTGAAGGGCTTACTGACTGAAACGTCCAACGGTTGTATCTGTAAAAAAAAACAATTCTCATACATGTAGAGGTTGCAAAGTTATAAACTGGATCATACAGCAAGGTAAAAATGTTATCTCTATTTACACCTATTTCACATTGAATTGCTTATTAAGACAAAATGGAAAAATGTATCTGCCTATATGTTTCAGGAAAAAAATCATTTTCTTCAGTGTTTACCTTATACATACTGTCACCTGGAATAACAACATGGAAGATGTTTGTGTCGTCCAGTTTCTTTCGAACTATGGGGGTGATAAGGGCAGAAAACAAGCCCATCACAAACAGAATTTTCCTTCTTCGTGTAAATGGTACCAAGACAGTGTTAATCCACTCAAGCTTTAGGTCCTCTGTCATCCAACCTTCCTCTTGCACACTCATGTGGATATCTTCCGGAAGTGATTCTATGACACGTTTCCTTTGAAATTATTCAGTTAGTATACATTTACGATGAGATTTTTTCTTGTGAGAACTGACACATCTATTGTAAAATTATAAATCAATGAAAATGGCAAAAACAAAAAGTATACTAGGCTTTGAAAATGACAAGAGGTGATAACGTTTCACTCGTAGTTGCCACGACCAGAATAACAGTTAGGTGGTGTTTCTCCGCACCAGTTGTCCTGATGATGACAGCCTTCTACCCTTTCTCGGCAACAGTCCTGTTTGGTACCAAGATGAACAATACGGCAGTCTTGTCCATGTTAATGATGCAGATGTCATCAAACTCGTCAGTCATTCTCTGGAAAATCTTTATCCTCCTCTCCTCAGGGAGCTGCTGGGCCATAGTCGTCCTCGTTCTCTGGCTCAAGCCAGCCATCTGATGCCTTGAAGTTCAGCCTGTCTACAGCCTTTCGGGTGTACTCCATCACTGAGGATCTGGATACTGGCAGATTGTTGTTGTATTGCTACAGTTTCTAATCTGCCTGTCAGTATCAGCAGGAGAGGTCAGCGCCATACTGATGTTACCTGCCCCATCCTCGTCAGTACCAGACACCAGGTTGTTTCACCAAGTAGTTGGCATCATAAAATGTCTGGACGCAAAGACAAGGGACTGTTCTCTGGCAAGTTGCACTGCCACCCGTTTCTGCTCCATGGTATATCTTTGATAACTGCCTTGAGTAGCTGGAAGAGATGCCATTGTTGCCCGTTTCCAATCCAAATTTGATCGCCACGTTTTTCTACTTGTTTGGTCTTTCTATGTTACTTGGTGAGTAACATGGGTCACAGCAGGCGATTTGATGTTCCTGCCAACAACTTCATTTAGCAGCATGAGCTCGTGAGGTCATTTACTTGGACATTATTCTAGAAGAATAATTGAGATCAAAGTGCACTGGTTGTAAACGAAAAATCCGAGCCGATTTATTCCCTAAACTTGTTTTTATTTTGCATGCAGGGTCTCATGGTCAGAGTCCAGGGAAATTAATAAATTGTACGTATCTCATTCTTAGGATTCAGAAAAACATATTTTTATTCATGCCATTCACCTTATTTTCTATTTCAATTAATTTAAACACAGATAAATATCAGAAATTGTTGAAACTCAACATTTAATTTATTTGAATTTAAAATGATCTGCAGATTGTTGCAGCAATTTCACAATACCTGTTCTGTAATTTAATGTACATCTAATCTATAAACC
This sequence comes from Acanthopleura granulata, assembly GCA_016165875.1. Classification (NCBI taxonomy): domain Eukaryota; kingdom Metazoa; phylum Mollusca; class Polyplacophora; order Chitonida; family Chitonidae; genus Acanthopleura; species Acanthopleura granulata. The sequence goes on along the minus strand of JABBOT010000080.1, from coordinate 31,210,966 downwards.
TTGGGCATGAAGATGTAAGCTTTCCAATGAAATTTATGCATCAACAAAATTACAATTTCATGTTACCAATAATTGATGATAACTGTCACTGTCATGTCATGAGAGATAGAAGTAGACCTATTCATGATTGTAAGAAAATTAGGCCTGTGTCTCAATGACTTTCCCTTTTTGTTTTTAAATCCTCCCGTCTGTCTGACAGACTCGTGTTTATTGCCTCTACTGTGTGAAGAACAACAAGCGTAAAAACAACCAGTTCACCTCGCCGCTGCCTGGCTGTTACTTTTGACTTGCCCCAGGTTGCTATTCAATCCCTATTTTATATACCAGACTTCCAGGATATCACAGCCACAGTGAACAGCAATGCTAGCACTTACGCACCTTTCCACCAAATCAGGTAAGTCCTTTCTGAACGACATTTGCAGCCCCAAACAGGTCTCAACTGTGGCTCTTACCTCTCAGCTTGGCCACACAAACAACATCCCACGTATATTCCACTCAGTAATGGCACGCCAGTCTAAAGTGCGCAAAACTGTTATCGCTTGAGAGACGACGATTTTGCATCAACCACAGTTATGGGTATGGAAGAGTTCTCGTTCCTGTGACCACGCGTGCACATTAAACCCAAAAGAAGCACGTCATGGTCGGTTATATGTAAAATACTTGTCCCTGTCGCGAGTCTGGGGCTGTGCCATTACTGATTGGAATATACCTGGGATGTTGTGTGTGCTGAGAGCTGAGAGGTAAGAGCGACAGCTGACACCTGTTTTGGGCTGCAAACGTTGTCAGAAAGGATTTATCTCACTTGGCGCGTAATCGCTTAAGCTCTAGCATTGCTTCTCTCGGTGACTATGAAATCCCGTCAGTCCAGTACATAAATTGGGATTGAATAGCAACCTGGGGTTAACATTCGACCTATATTGTGAGTGGTCCAGATTTCGTTATTACTAACAAATACCGCAAGAGACAAAAATATTCATGGTGGATACGGTGGTAAACTTCGAATTAATTGATCCACGGTGTGAATATCAATTACCTTTGATTTTAACCACCCAATAAAGGATAATATGAACTGTCGTCAAGCATTTTCTGCGTGGGGAAGTCATCCCTTTGCCTCGTATTTCCCGCTATCACGCATGCGTAACAGCCCGGTCGGACTAAAGGGGAGTAGGTCTGTCTGCTTTGATTTCAGAAACGCTTTTCTCAGCGAAGTGGGTACACCTGGTTCTGTCATAATAATACATATGTAGCAATGTATTACATGGGTCAGTGTCTGCAAATCTCTGTCAGGGCAGGTTTTTTGGACATCGGATTCATACAAAATTTAAATATGATTCGTGCTTGTTTTGCTTCGAAGCGAAAATACAAGGGCCTGATTTCAACGATATCGACCGTAATATTACCATGAGCCGTCTACGATCAGCCCTCCCTTGCCTGATAGTCAAGCAATCGGTTGAGTTAATTTTTTTTTTTTTGCACTATGGCTCAGATCTCATTTTTCGCATATTCCTATTGCAACTTTTTAAGATGCTGGAACATATAATTTCATGGGTAGGCCCACAACAGCACAACCTGGAAACTTTCCCCTCATTTGCCGATACATGTACGATCAGCAAATTTTAACGAGTACAATCTCTTGCATGCTTATCAGTGCTGTACCATATACACATGCATTTATATCTATAAATGCACACACAAGCATTGCATTATCATAAATTTCGTAAATAAGCCATTACTTTCCTAATACTTGAATCCACATTGGCAGCTAAATCATCACAGCAGAACTCTTTCATAAAATGTGTCCCTGCATTTATTCATTTAATTTGGTATTTATCAAGTACATATCACCTCTTACCAACCTTACTTGGTGCATGCAAAGCACTTCCATGCTATCTGTCAACATAACTGGCTGAGTGACTGTAACTTTATTCAGTGTTATTGGAACCAATGCCTCTTAAGTGTAATCCATTGCAATGAAATTGAAACCTCTCTATTTCAACTGATGGCCTCCAAGTTTCAAGGCTAATCACAAGTATTATTCTACTCCTGATGTAACAGGCACTGTGTGCACAGACAATAAGAATTAAATTCACACTATACTTTCTCATTTAAAAAACCATATACAAAAATACCGATATATAAATTTTTTCCCATCTTTAACTTATTGTCGCTCAGATTTTGAACACTACGATGGCAGAACATTGATTTAATCAGCTTACAAATGTACACAAACCAATATGTACACTCCTATATTTACACGTATATAAAACAGCAAGAGATATTTGATCATTTAAGTAACAAGCAGATCAATAATGTTGTGTATGTACATATATTATTATGTACATTCATACGCTTACAACATGAATCCTGAACACACTGAATACATAACTGAGATGTCCACAACCTTCATACACATATGCACGCAGATGTATTTGACAGGACTCATAACTGAGATGTCCACAACCTTCATACACATATGCAAGCAGATGTATTTGACAGGACTCATAACTGAGATGTCCACAACCTTCATACACATATGCAAGCAGATGTATTTGACAGGATTCATAACTGAGATGTCCACAACCTTCATACACATACGCAAGCAGATGTATTTGACAGGATTAATAACCTGCTTCCTTATAAATTAATAAAGCTGGGCCCACATTCACAAAACTTCGTAAATCAGTAACATTTCTCATAAATCACATGGCACTATAACCGAGACGTCTTCTTCATGACAAAAGCTACTTATAAAGTTTTATGAAAGAGGCCCTTGTATTTAGTTCCTTTCAAGAACTTAAACATTTTTAATACATGATCCTGCTTTGTAGTAAAATGTGCTGCCTCTACTAATGACAATAACATCACTACCATTTCTTTAATTGGTAACTTAATTGTCCACCATAATCACAACTAAATAATGAAAAGGTAGAACATTGTCACAGACACCTGTGCGAAAAACAACTTACTTTCCAAACATCAGCATTGTTTTTAGGGAAGTCTGAAGTCAACCAATAACCACATGCTTGCATATAAATGCAAAAAGTAAATTTGCAACCAAGAAGAAATGCTTGGTTATATGGCTCAATATTGTAGTAATGGCCCAAACAAATGTATAACAAATGGGATAGCCTTCCATAAATATGTCTGCTAGACTCTTTGCGTACAGAAGAGTAGAAATGTGCAAAAAGAACTGTTGTTTACAAGATTACCATTATCACAATGCATTACACAATAATTTTCAGGCCGCAAACAACATATAGGTGTACAAAATCATACATGCCATGTTCCTTACATTATAATCAACTCATATCAATATATATTTGCGTGAAGCAGATGAGATATTGCCAATGTGGCATCAAGCTATAATTTTTCATTCCTTAATATATACATTACAACAAAATATAAAATCAAAAACTCAAGAGAAGATTAACTTTAATACTCCAGGTAAAACTGACTGTGGAAGGAGTGACTTGGCAGTTTTTGGACAAGTCTTACAAATAATACATTTCCTGAATAAACAGGACATCGCACGATCTTGTACAGCTGAAGGCAGAGGTCATACACTCATTCCAAACTCCTGATTTAACCTATCAAGATCAGCTTTCTCACATACATCATACAGGTCTGCTCGGCCAAGCAGTGATATTGCCATCCGCATAGTGCTCCAGATGTTGTCTGACATGGCTGAGCGCTCATCTTTGGGGCCCTTACTCTCGCGCTGCATGTTCAGTGCTGCCAGGAAGTGTTCAACTGCCTCCCTGGAGAAACAGGCAAGCAGACATCACAAATGACAATAAAAGGCAACAGAAGATCTGTACATTGCAAACAGGACAAACTATGCATGAATTGTTATAAATATAAATAAATAAACAAACAGAAAAAGAAAAAATCATATTTTATTCTTTAGTTTTTGATCCAAATCATGTTGTTCAAGTTGTTAAACTAAAAAAATTACGACTCATTAAGAAAGTATTTAAACCTTAAATACCTACAAAGAACTAGACTAACTACAGCATTAAAGTCTGCAATTCTTTAACCACAGAATTGTAGAGACAACTGTGGAGAAAAGCCCAGAATGGCAGACCCATGAAACCTATTGCCCCAGCCTTACCTGTGGGCTCCTAGGTTTATACAAGCAATGCCCAGATTGTATCGCGATCGGATGAAGCCTGGAGAGATTTCAAGGGCGTTGTGATACGCATCCACAGCTTCCTCACTCCGGTTCCCGTTGGCTAACGTCGCACCCAGCCTGTTCCACAATAAGGCATCCTGCAAAAAGTAATGGATCGCATCATAATAATACAGACTTTGTACTGATAAAACAAATACTATTAATTAACCAGGTGTGCTCTGAAAATGTTATACACATATTAAATTGCAGACAGACCTGATGCAATTTTACAAGAAACTGATAATTACATTACCCTTGAATGTCTTGTGAAGTCAATTATTACATTTATTTATTTAACTACAGTTTAACGCCATATGATGACATTCTTTGATGACAATCATTTTTATGGATTGAGGAAGCCGGAGGGTTCATGATAAACCACTAACATTTGTCACTTGTGCAAGACACCTGGTTTTCAACATATGTTAGGCTTCTCAAAGGGCCATGCAAGCATCACCAATCACATGACCAGTAACATCTTTAACAACTAAGCCTTTAGACAAATGAAATAATGAACACTGTCTTGATATTCCTGGGAGGATCCTTACCTTAGGCCTGACCTGGAGGGCAGCCATAAAGCAGTCCACAGCCTTGTCATACTCCCCACTCAAGTTAAACAGCACTCCCAGGCCACTCTGAAACATGCAGCTAAGCAAATGATCCTTTTTCCAGTCACATATTGCATTTCTGTATAATTCACCAGTATGTAAAGCCAGACATCTTTATAAATGTTGGTACATACCTATTTCGCAATGCACATGTGAACTGTTTTGGGCATTTCTACAATATCATTTAAACTATGTATGTATTTGAAGGAAAAACCAGATAAGCACAGCTTAATGATTACGCAATCTAATAACAGGTTATATCAAAAAGTAGAAGATTGGACTAAGGTCTTATTATCTATCACCTGTCAATATTTGATGCTTGGAGAAAAAATGTCACAAAAGCCACTGACATCATAATTTTGATGTTTTTTCTGAAATTTGGACATGTATTACCCACGTCTCTGTTAGGATCACTAAACCATGGCTAATGAGCTTATGTTTCCAGTTCTCGTTAATTTGGCTGCTTCCTAATATGGTACTTTTGTCAACCACTATTTGAAAACTGAGTCATAATCTCTGTCCAACAGATTTATGATGAACAATTCGAACAAATATTTACATGTGGATATGCTTTTTAACAAAAATTGTGTCTTAATTACCTGAACATCTGGGTCAATATCTTGTGGAGACAGCCTGGCTGCTTGCAAATACAACTCCTGGACAGCCTGCATCTGGGAGCTACAACAACAACACAGTATATATTCATTTGTGTCTTTGTACACTGAACACTGTTGGTGTCTCCACTGCAAGAGCATCAAGACTTTTTGGTTCTTTTAACTTTACTTATAACTACATATAATAATTTCATCAGTATGGTTACTCATCTTGAATTTAATCATCTATTTGATTGATGATTTACACCACACTCAAGAATATCTGACTCATTTGCTAGGGCCGGCATTATGGTGGGAGGAAAAAAACCCATGACTATCCGCAGGTTGCTGGCAGACCTTCCGAAGTATGGCCAGAAAGGATTTCCTCTTGAAAGAATGGTTTCTATGTCAATGTATACACAATGACACATCCTCATCAGTCATGTCAGTTACCAGGTGAGAGTAAGGTGGGTTGTGTCACATGATTCACCCATGGATGTATGAGGACACAAAAGCTACTTGTGCTCATCAGTCATGTCAGTCACCAGGTGAGAGTAACCAGGTTTGTGTCACACCACTCACCTGTGGATGTATGAGGACACAACAGGCTGCTTGTCCTCATCAGGCATGTCTGTCACCAGGTGAGAGTAAGATGGTTTGTGTCACACCACTCATCTGTGGATGTATGAGGACATAACAGGCTGCTTGTCCTCATCAGTCATGTCAGTCACCAGGTGAGGGTAAGATGGTTTGTGTCACACCACTCATCTGTGGATGTATGAGGACATAACACGCTGCTTGTCCTCATCAGTCATGTCAGTTACCAGGTGAGAGTAAGATGGTTTGTGTCACACCACTCCCCTGTGGATGTATGAGGACATAACAGGCTGCTTGTCCTCATCAGTCATGTCTGTCACCAGGTGAGAGTAAGATGATTTGAGTCACATGACTCACCTGTGGATGTATGAGGACGTAACAGGCTGCTTGTCCTCATCAGTCATGTCAGTTACCAGGTGAGAGTAAGGTGGGTTGTCACATGATTCACCCATGGATGTATGAGGACACAAAAGCTACTTGTGCTCATCAGTCATGTCAGTCACCAGGTGAGAGTAACCAGGTTTGTGTCACACCACTCATCTGTGGATGTATGAGGACACAACAGGCTGCTTGTCCTCATCAGTCATGTCTGTCACCAGGTGAGAGTAAGATGGTTTGTGTCACACCACTCATCTGTGGATGTATGAGGACATAACAGGCTGCTTGTCCTCATCAGTCATGTCTGTCACCAGGTGAGAGTAACCAGGTTTGTGTCACACCACTCATCTGTGGATGTATGAGGACATAACAGGCTGCTTGTCCTCATCAGTCATGTCTGTCACCAGGTGAGAGTAAGATGGTTTGTGTCACACCACTCACCTGTGGATGTATGAGGACATAACAGGCTGCTTGTCCTCATCAGTCATGTCTGTCACCAGGTGAGAGTAAGATGGTTTGTGTCACACCACTCACCTGTGGATGTATGAGGACATAACAGGCTGCTTGTCCTCATCAGTCATGTCAGTCACCAGGTGAGGGTAAGATGGTTTGTGTCACACCACTCATCTGTGGATGTATGAGGACATAACACGCTGCTTGTCCTCATCAGTCATGTCAGTTACCAGGTGAGAGTAAGATGGTTTGTGTCACACCACTCCCCTGTGGATGTATGAGGACATAACAGGCTGCTTGTCCTCATCAGTCATGTCTGTCACCAGGTGAGAGTAAGATGATTTGAGTCACATGACTCACCTGTGGATGTATGAGGACATAACAGGCTGCTTGTCCTCATCAGTCATGTCAGTTACCAGGTGAGAGTAAGGTGGGTTGTGTCACATGATTCACCCATGGATGTATGAGGACACAAAAGCTACTTGTGCTCATCAGTCATGTCAGTCACCAGGTGAGAGTAACCAGGTTTGTGTCACACCACTCATCTGTGGATGTATGAGGACACAACAGGCTGCTTGTCCTCATCAGTCATGTCTGTCACCAGGTGAGAGTAAGATGGTTTGTGTCACACCACTCATCTGTGGATGTATGAGGACATAACAGGCTGCTTGTCCTCATCAGTCATGTCTGTCACCAGGTGAGAGTAACCAGGTTTGTGTCACACCACTCATCTGTGGATGTATGAGGACATAACAGGCTGCTTGTCCTCATCAGTCATGTCTGTCACCAGGTGAGAGTAAGATGGTTTGTGTCACACCACTCATCTGTGGATGTATGAGGACATAACAGGCTGCTTGTCCTCATCAGTCATGTCAGTCACCAGGTGAGGGTAAGATGGTTTGTGTCACACCACTCATCTGTGGATGTATGAGTACATAACACGCTGCTTGTCCTCATCAGTCATGTCAGTTACCAGGTGAGAGTAAGATGGTTTGTGTCACACCACTCCCCTGTGGATGTATGAGGACATAACAGGCTGCTTGTGCTCATCAGTCATGTCTGTCACCAGGTGAGAGTAAGATGATTTGAGTCACATGACTCACCTGTGGATGTATGAGGACATAACAGGCTGCTTGTCCTCATTAGTCATGTATGTCACCAGGTGAGAGTAACCAGGTTTGTGTCACACCACTCACCTGTGGATGTATGAGGACATAACAGGCTGCTTGTCCTCATCAGTCATGTCTGTCACCAGGTGAGAGTAAGATGGTTTGTGTCACACAACTCATCTGTGGATGTATGAGGACATAACAGGCTGCTTGTCCTCATCAGCCATGTCTGTCACCAGGTGAGAGTAAGGTAGGTTGTGTCACACCACTCACCTGTGGATGTACGAGGACACAAAAACTACTTGTGCTCATCAGTCATGTCAGTCACCAGGTGAGAGTAACCAGGTTTGTGTCACATGACTCACCTGTGGATGTATGAGGACACAACCGGCTGATTACCTTCATCAGTCATGTCTGTCACTAAGTGAGAATAACGAGGATTGTGGTGGAGCCAGGATTTGAGGGCATGGCATGCCTGTGGCTGTAGTGACTCATTAGTGTAGCTGACAGCCAGTCCCATCCAGGCAGTGAGGTTACCTGAGGAAAGCTGAATACACCTGCAACAACAACAATGAAAATTCCATGTATAGACCTTAAGTCTTCTAATTTCTGGGAGAGATGGTATCTCTACTAACTGTAACAGGAGTATACAGTTCCTTTCTAATGAAAAATATATCGAAATCTAATCGAAATGTAATTTTTTGGTTTATAGCAACAATAATATCTCGCTCCAAATATACCAAAATATATCATGATTTCAAACAAGGACATTACAACTTGCATTTGTAAGTAATAATGTAAGAGGTTAAAATATAAGCGTTGTCTACTTCCGGGCTGGAGGGAATTTCCCTTTAGTCTAGTAATAGAAGCATGAACTCTAAATCCAAAGATCGCTGGTTCAAATCCCCAGCTGATTACCCCGGTCACACTTGGCGCTGTGAGCAGGGTTGCTGGGGTGGCTTATATAGCAGATGGCGATGCTTTGGTGGATTCTGTGTATATTTGACTCTCCTTTCTTGGGAAGTCATGAGGATGTGTCTTGGAAAACGAGGGGGTGAATGTAACAGGTTGAAATATAAGCGCTATCTACTCCTGGGCTGGAGGGGATTTCCCTTTGGTCCAGTGGTAAGAAGCGTGAACTCTAAATCCCCAGCTGGTTACCCCAGTCACAGTAAAGATATCCGCTAATGTGGGCTTTAAAACCACTAAGTTATTCCCAAGTTTTACCTCACACTGTTTTAAGAACAATCCAGTGTGACTAGTTTTTGTAAAGCCTTGTTTACTTTTAATATTTCAATTGATACCATTTCACATCAATATTTGTTTTTAGCATTACATATACTATTATTTTTAATTAATTTAGAAATTATCTGGATCACAAACGTTGTGCAGGAGGTATAAATCTGCTTGGACATCACATGACTACGACATCATATGGCCTTTAATATTACAACATGTTTCATGAAATATGCTATACAAGACAAAAACAATGAAACATATGTTCATGTATTGTGTGCTGCGGTATTTCAGAAAACTGTTCCTTTCACCTTTGACATTCCCTTAGATTTTACCCTTGGACATTTCTTACCGTTTGAGGGCAGCAATAGCAGCTGGTTCTTGTTCGTTCTCAGCCTGAGAAGTCCCTAAATACTGCCACGCCTACAACACAAATAATATGGTCCATTTTGTTTTACATTGTGACACTGTAACAACTGCATCAGACAAATTAATTAAATTCAGATGGTTAGACTTTTTTGTTCAGTTTATTTATTAATTTTATAGGTGTTTTATGTCGTATTCTACAATACTTCACTTGCATGATGGCTGCCAGCACTATGGTGTGAGGAAATTGGGCTCTCAGTCTGGGGGAAACCCACTAGCATCAGCAGTTTGCTAGCTGACCTTCAAGTTTTATGCTTTACTTTAATTCATTTCGCCTATATGAATGTGATCAGGGATATGGGTGGAAGAAACTGGAGTGCCTGCAAAACGATCTCAATGGTCAGCGGGCTGATAGTCACAACCAGCCAGTGTTTTAAACCACCTGAGTCAACGAGAAATAATTGTTTGTAAACAGTTTTGGGGTGAAGTTAATTAGTTTCTTATCAATAAAACTTACATGTTGGCATAAAAAGTATCATTTCATGTACTTTTGCTTAGCCAAAACTCTTCAGTTAGTGACCATCATTGTATAAAGAAAAAGTTACTTAACATGATGTTTAGTAAGTGCATCTTTATTGGAAAGTGCATATGAGGAAAGTGCATCTTTATGGGACAAACATTAGTTTCAATTACTCCTGACAGTTACGAACATCAAGGACAAAGGGTCCATGTTATCACAGAATTCACAATACCACAGAACCCCTGTCATCACAGAATCCTACCTCTACATGATTCTCGTCTTTCTGAACAGCTGCCTCAAAACACAGCACAGCATTCGGAATGTCCCCCAAGGCCAGTCTGTCCATGCCCTCCTGAAATGGATTCTCGTGATCCTTCAGCGGATTATCTTCTTCAAACTTGTACTCCTACATGAGAAAAAAAGGCGACATAGCACAGCAAGGACAAAGAATGCAGGCAAAACAGCGAGAGGTAGAATAAAACATATGACGTCATTGATCTAGGGTATGATAGTCACAAAGTGCCAGCTCTTTTATCATCTGAGCCAGCACCAGACTTCACACCATACAAACCAGAACTTGGTTCAGTTCCATTTCCTAAGCATCACAAAGCATGGTCTTCATGATTAAATTTATTTATGCACTGACACTTGCTAAATATCATATTAAATAATTTCTGCTTTATAAAATGGTGGTCACTAACTGTAGAGCTTTGGCTAAACTTTCATCCTTTAGCAAGTTGCTAACAGACTTTTCCATGACTAACACACACACAGGTGGAAGGCATACATTTCAATATGAAGAATTAAGAATGAGACCCCACCTTGTTTGCCATTGGTTGGGAAACAGTAATCTAGTTTTACAGACCAATCTAAACTGAGAGTCAATACTAAGAATAGCATGCTAGACAGCGACTCTCACATAGATACAATCCATTTGGAAAATATGAAGAGTAGGGGCCACTCTGTTAGATCAACATCCACTGAAAGAAATATTTTCACCATTCGGGAAATATTTGTCGATTCTCTGTTGGTTCAGTAATCTTGATTTTCGAAGCCAAGTACAGCCTTGCAGCTTGATTTTTGTCACCTATTCGACGTGTTGTGTCACTTGTAGAACTACAGTTATTTTTTATCTCTTTGATGGGGAAGAGATATCAAAATGCAAAAACCTAGTATGCTGAGTAAAGCGCCGGAACTACCTACAGGTAAAATATACACGGCCTTAGCACCCTCCTAAATTTGGGGGGAATGGTGTGTATCTAGGTCAGTCCCCAGTTTCATGAAGTGCACTTTTAGCTAAGTATTCCCTTAACTGCCATGACAACATATCTTGCAGAAATATGAAATGCACTTAGCCAAGGGCTACTTAGCACTAAGTATGTTTCCTGAAACTGGGGCCAGAGCTTGATCTCAGAGAATCTCGTAGTAGGCAAGTCTCGTGGTGTCCAACATGAGTCTTACACACGAGTGAACTTATCTATTATTGTACTTCCGAGGCTCCAACCACACAGCCATGTAGAGTGTTATCGCATACACAACAATGATTTTTTCTGCAACACCTATAATCGTTTGATGAATGACAAAGGAAGGTTTTTTTTATGACAGTAATAGATACCTGGTAAGGATCCCGTGTCTGCTCAAATTCTGTTAGCCAGGGGTGCCCAGAGTCCTGAGATCTGAAAGTGAAAGTTAACACAGTTGAGTACATATTCTGCTGTAAAAATGATGAGCCTCAAAATTACCTAAGCAATTTGCTAATCTTACTGATGGACAGGATGATCTAAGAATTCCTGTTGCTGTAACTATCAGGCCCCTGACCAATGATGTCAAGTTCAAATCCAGCTATTGTACTTTCGGCAGAAGCTTTCAAATCAGGAGGTCTGTCTCTGGCAAAGACTGAAGGCTTACACCAATCTTCTTTTTTCAAAATTTTCAACTCAAAATGAAATAAAATAAAGAAAAAAAAAATGTTTGAATCTTTGCTGAAGTAATGTTCTTACTGTTTACAATGACAGCCTCTTAATCACTGATATCACTGTCGACTGTTTGATACCAAGTTAAGATATTCTTGAGAAAAGTGTAAAGCACCACTAAAGACAAATAATAATTTAAGCACTACTGCACATACTGGTCAACTTGTCCCCAAGTGTCTTTTAAGCGATTCCAAAACTCTTCATCTGTAATGGGTTCTCCTTCTTTGGCCTGTTGTTTTACAAATTCATCCTCCCAACGATCAACAAGAGTCTTAGACTGATGAAAAATGGTTCAAAATAAAATACAAAAATAACTTTTAGACGTCATACACAGATGAAATTGTGGCAGAAATAAGCTATCAAATTTAATAGGTATACATAGTTATGCACTATTTTCAACTTAAATTAACTTAATTCACAATTAAACCATAATCCAGATGTCTATGCCTTACTACAATGAAGGATTATGGCTTAATGTGGCAGCCATATTGTGGCAAGTACTAAACAAGACCACATGAGATTCTTGTGGTCTTGTAGCAGTTGTTTTGAATGCTTTTAGATTGCATGCTTGGGAAGCCTTGGTCCCTGTGCTTAATCTTATGTCCCAATAATTTTGTCCCAAAATAGCCAAAAGTGTCCTTGGCAAAACAAGTCAAACAATGGCTAAAAATTAGATCATTTAGTCGTCTAAAGTGCCCTCTGGAATACAAAAAAGGGTAGCTGCTCTTCAACATCTAAATGACTACCATGGTTCACCATGTTACCTGTTTGCTGGCTGATATGTCTCCATGTATCAGAGATTTCCACTTCATAAACATGTACAGTACATATATTGCTGATATAGCAACAAACCTTAACACAATGCATTCTTCAAAAATAGTTTATATATTTCATCTTCAACTATGACCTGAATATTTGTAATAGCTCTGACTGGAACTGTTTTAGATCTTAGAGGCCATTTTCGGACAACTGCAGCAAACGACGTGCCCGGCACCAAATTTTTTTACCAAGCCATCCAGAAGCACACTACCATTTGGCTGAAATGATGACATGTTTAGTAGCACCTTTTCACTTTGCTTATGCAGACATCGCCGTATGATCCATCAGATCAAAGTTTTTGCATTTTGTCGAAAAAACATGGGGAAATATCTAAGCACTAGGCTGAGATATAGATCAGTGCTATTATAATACTTTAATGTACAATTACAATAACAAATAAATAACAAAAAAAAACACAGTTGTCACCTCTTTTTCAAATTCCTGTACCCACTGATCAGCAGTTGATTTTTCAATGACTTCATTATCTTTGATAATCAGCTCTCCATCTCCTATCTTCTTTATAAACTTAAGAAACTGAAAAACAAAACCATTACAAGAATATTAACAATATTTTTCATTTATACCAAGGATGATAATAATATGGATGGTAACAGAAACACCACCACGTTTTGTGTAAATCAATTACTAGGCCATGAAAACACACTGTCACTTGGAATTTAAATATGCCTGTGCATGTAGTCCCTCTCAAAAAAAAAAATTGCTTCTCTGTTATGAGAGGCCTTGCAAAATAAACATTTTGAGGACTGAACATAATGAAGAAAAACCATGAAATCAGTCAGTCATAGTAAAGGAAAATTATACGAAGTGGATGTTTTGAGCTCAGATTACACGGCTTAAGTACCAAATCCTTGGGTTCCCAATTAGTTTACAAAATCAAAAAAGGGTACAAAGTTTTTTTTAACACCAAAGCTTTATTATCCCTGCAGTGGTGCCATTATTAGAAGTCATGCAGATGTATAGCATAAGATTTTCATTATTATACTTCACAGGTGAGGTAGAAACAGATTATCCATTTTTTTTTTTGAACCTCATTTACTCGCTAAGCACCAACAAGCACATCTCAACTTTGCTTTCACTTCAAAACTCACCGTTAGTTATCAGAGGTAAAAACTTCAAAGCCTGCTTCAAAAAATGTACCACTTATATGGTAGGAGAATAACTGCATTAACGGGAGATCTTTTTACTTTACTTTTTTACATGAGCCTGTGAGCCCTTTTCAAGTTTTCAATGGCACTGTCTCCATATAAATGCTACTAGACCTGACACAAATAAAAGAAAAAAAAACCTTAACCAGTATGGCCAGTTACACTTATGCTTTAACCTCCTCACTCAAAAATAACTTGCCTTGCTTTGTAATAAATGAGCTAAAAACTCACCTCGGAATTGTTGAATTTGGGGTTATCTATCGTCCCAAGAAGTTCGTTTGCTGTTTTCGCCAACTCGTCCTCCTCTCCCTTGTACTCCTCCACCCATTTGGGATTGTTGAATTGTGTTTCATACTCATCTGTCCTGTAATGAGCAACACAATGTTACGATCATAATATGCCACCTGATTTGGACATATTACAAAATTCGAGTTTAAATTTAAAATTTAAATTTATTTCATAGGTGCTTAATAGTGTATTCAAGAATTTTTTCACTTTCCATAATTTCTCCATATCATGGGACGCACCATAATTGAGACACCCTGAAGTAAGCCAGGAAGGTCACACAGGTCTGCTGCGACTGCTCACAGCGGGTGGTATTGGCCTGCCAGCAAGGCTATATACACTGGCCAACACTATAGCCCAGTCCGTCCGGGCAATTTATACCATACCAATTCATAACGTAGTGAGGCAAGGCCAAAGGCCGAGTGGAGCGAAAAGAGGCCTATAGGTATTGTGCAAGTTTATTTAACTGTGGTCTTGGTCTAACTCAGTAAATATGGACGCCGATGCTTCCAGGGCCTGCTATTTGGTATGTGAAATGCGTTATGCAAAAAACAACAAAGTGTCAAATGCTTCAGAATCTAAAGTCTATCTGCACTAAACACTTTTGATTTTCACTGCATTATGACATAAAATCATCATATCTTTTTAAGTAGTGCTTCTGTTCTTTGAGGATTATAGTCCACCGAAGTTCGCGTAAGAAACCGAAAGAGGACCCATCAAACGCCCAACAGTAGGAACTTCATTTTACTGATGTCAAATGTTCCTTTTCCCGACTAATCATAATGACGACACATTAAAGACAGCATGACGTTAGACAATAAAATAAGATACATTGTAACATTGCGTACGTTGCAGTGCAGTCAATTTCGGGCTTATTTAATTTACCCGTAGAAAGATTGGAGAAATGCACCATATGCAGCAACATAATTATATATTTGAACAACAGTTCAGGTGAATACAGTATATACCCAAACAAATACATTCATTTGAAATGTACAAACAAATACCAGCAGCATTGTGATGTGTACAAACTGTGAGATAAACAAATAAAACAATGAGTTTGAAAAGAATGGTTTCAAAAATATGTGCATGTGAACATCAGTTCTCTTCCTGTTATAAGGTTTTAGGGTGGGGGCACTAATTGTCATGGCAGCCACTGAAGTATAAACACAACTATCTATCGTCACCTCTGTTTGTCACCTCTGTATCTAGGTATCTGCCAAAAAATCAGTATCTCCGTGCATACATATTACCCAAAAAATAAAACTGTATATGGAAAATAATTGTAGCCCTGAATAGAAATCATATCCATTTACCAAGCACTATATGTATGACAATCGCAATCTGGTTACTATGGCAAACAGTGTAAATCACCAAGGGCAAGTCGCAACACATCGTCACCAAGAATTAAAATTATATATGGAAAACAACTGGAGTAGTAGCTTGGACACATCATCACCTCAAGTCATATCTCTTAATACAGCATATTTTGGGGAAAACGTTGATTTACATACCATGGCTATCACAGAAAAGGAACAAATATGAATTGTGATTCATCCTTACATCTGTATCTATGTATCCATCATATTAAAACTCCATATACAAAATAACTGGACTTGTCATAACTATTTATAAAGATAATGTAAGGATAAAGGCAATCTGGTTACCATGCCAACTGCTGAAATGGACAAATATGAGTTGCAACACCCCATCATCAGTGTATCTATGTATCCACCAAAAATGAAAACTACTTGGAAAGCAACTGGAGTTGTAGCCCAGGTACAGTTTATATAAAGAAAATGGTGAGCATACCATGTGAACCAAAGAAATCAACAAAAGTGAGTTGCGACATATGAGTACATCTGCATCCATGCATGCACCAAAAATTAAAACTGCACATGGAAAACAATTGGAGTTGTAGACTGGACATGAATTCATTTGTATTTATATAGTATATGCAGTGATAATGGCAATCTGGTTAAATTGGCAACCGTGAAAATGACCAAATGTGAGCCGTGACACATCGTCTCATCTATATCTATGTATTCGCCAAAAATGAACAAAGCATGTGGAAAACTATTTGAGATATAGCCGGAACATGAAGTCATGTATTTATACAGTTTACACAAGGAATATGGTGATCTGGTTACCAAGGCAACCGCGGAAATGAACAAATGTAAGTTGCGACACATCATCACATGTGTATGATGTATCCACCAAAACTTAAAACCGTACATGGAAAAGAATTCGAGATATAGCCCGGACAAGAATACGGAGAGACAGATGGACAAATAGCTATACCATTATATGCCATTACTGACAGGCGTATAAAAATTTTTAAAAATGACAAGTGTGATCTACTTGCTGTCTGGAAACTTCCTACCCAAACATACTTTTGGAATATGAATATAAAAGTCACAGTTTTACGTCAATCATAACTACTGTTAAACATATTAAAATCCATGATCCCCCTATTATAACCTGATCCCTATTACCCACTGCCGTGATTTGATACCTCATTGATACAACATATTTTTTCTGATGCACTTCATGTGCATACAAAGTATGCAATGTCTGGAATAGAAAAACGAACTAAAGTTTTCAACCCGACCACACGTCTCAAAGGAGTGAGATAAAGGGATACCTGTAATATCCCTGTAAGTTCCTGTAATGTGAAATCCTCCTTTTCAATGTGAATTTACTTCAAAGTGATAGGACTGACCTGAACACGAGTCTATGTGATAACCTGTATATCTTGATGTAATGTTATTTCTGCTCAACATGAACTTCTCGCCAAGATATGTAAACATTATCTCATAATTCAGAGGATAAATTGGCAATTTTTTTTTATAGCTGCAACTAAACTCAGATTTGCTTTTAAACAATCGATAAAATTACAGGTGTGCTTGTAGTGCAGTCGTCTACTAAATTACCAATGTTGTATAAATAGTAGCAGAACAGTGTGCATCTTCATTTTCAGTTCTTCAATGCCTCTGTCAAAAACTTTAATGTCAAATGAAAAACTTGTACCACTAGCAGCTTTTATGCCTTTTATAATTTCACTCATCAGTAAGCCTATTACCATGTCTTTGGTTCAGTAGTGGCCAAGTAGTCCTGCGCCCATCTCACTTCGTCATGCCGCACTGGCACACTTCCTCTTTCATGGACCAACTCAGATGCCCATTGGTCACTTGACCTGACTGGCTCCTCCGCAACAAATTCCTCTGCCCAATTAGCTGCCTGTGCCATATCAGCAATACCTGGGGCTGAAACCAGCAACAGATTTATCAAACACAATGTGAACAATCACCACACTGTAAAGTCACAAATACATGAAAGCACTTTCTTCACTCATTTGATTGATGTTTACCTCCATACCAAATAATTTTTCACGTATATGATGGTAGTCAGATTTACGGATGGAGGAAACAGAGGTGTAAGCAGTAAAACCACTGACCTTTGTCAGCTACCTGATAAACATCTTCACTTAAAGGTTAAAGAAGAAGACACATAAAAATGATGCCAAAATCAGGTGAATTAGCATGAAAACTTATTTGCAAACATGGTCTTTCATATTTTCTTTTATTTTTTTTTTCAGGAGAAAAGGGTATTTGAAAATATTTTTATATGATGGGTATTTCGGACCAATTTCTTGTGTTTATTGTTGTTGCATAATAATGTTCTAAATAAGCATGTGATGCCTGTCTAATAAATATATCTGAATGTAAATAAGTTGTTTATATCCAAAAATATGTATTTAACCTGAATTATGATAATACTTATGAACATCCAGATCCAAGTTGAACATATTTGTTAGCTAAAAAGATTAAATTCTACAGCAAAAGTATTTATCAAATGTGTAACATCCTCATTTAAAACATAGTTACCAAAAGATTATATATGTCAAAAGGTGGTCCCCAATACCCACCATACAAAAATTATTTTCAAGTGTCTTTTCTCATAATAGAAATATCAAAAAAAACATTGAAGACCACATGTACAACTAACTTTTTACACTCTTTCATCTGGACTTCATGTAATTTTTATGTTTTCTCCACCTTTAAGTCAAAACAGCAGGAGTTGGGTTCCAACATAGACTCACTGGTTCATGGCTCTAACATGGACTTTCTTTAGACAGCAAAGTCATGGAGAAAACTGCTGTTCATACCAGCCTCTCATTGTTTAACACCAAGGCACTCACAATATTACAGGGCAATCATTCATTCAAAAGTTTACAAAAAAATGTTACAATACGAAAATGAAACTGAGAGTTTAATCATGAAAAACCTGTGAGGTAGAGTAAATGACTCACCCCTCTGAGGCACATATCTCTGTTCTGCTTCCTCTATCTCCCTCATCTCCTGGAGCAAACTGCCCATGTGGAAGGTCTGGGGTGCAGCATGGATTTGCTGGGTGGACAGGAACTCATCCACCAGCTGCCAGGGGGAATCATAAATGACACTCATTGGTTAGGTTTATCCGTGGTAAAGCGGTTTAATAATGGGGTACAAAAAATACCCAGTGATGCTAAAAAGCTTTTTTTCAGTATTTAACTTTACCTTAATGTCTATGCAGTAGTTCATTGGTCAGTATAAGGGAGGTCATTCCAATCAAAGAGTTCTCATAACATTCATTTTTTTAACGCAAAGGTTAATACTGTTTTCAGTTTAAGTAAGAAAGCCTATTCCTTCATGAGGAAAAGACATTTAAAAAATAAGGTACTATTTTTGGTTGTTAATACTTTAAAAGTAACCACACACCTCAGCTTCTGATGTTTCCCCAAATGGTTTGGCAGTCTGGAACAGAAGAATTAACAGGTGAAAACATTCACAAAGAAACAGGCATGTCTTCAAAAACTACAGTAAATCATGTTAGAGACCTTGTTCAAATTCAAATCAATCTGGCTTTATCCACGGGTTATGGTTAAAAACCTACAATTCCGCCCCCCCCCCCGCCCCAACTACCACTACAACTAAAGTGCATTTTTAGAGGCAAATATATGTTTTATATTACTTTTGGTGCTGAACCTTACCTTTTTCCAGTAGGACATCATTCTGCCTTCAACCAAACCACTAGCACATTATCACGCAAAAATGCCCATGGGTGAAAATTTAGGTCATTCACCTTAATTCTGAACGCATACATCATTTTCTTTCCACAAAATTAGTAAGTTTGCAACACCTATTTGTTTTTGTGCCAAGTGCTTTGAGCCATACTCATAAAGAGCGGGAGTGGAACAATAAAAACTGTCTTACTGCATGAGCTCTTGGGGTGGCATACTGGATTCCTTCCTGTCAAATAAGAGAGAAAATGCAAGAAAACCAAACGAGAGGAGCCCTAGAGAAAGGCAAAAACATGTTTGACATTAATGCATTTTTTGTCTTCTAACTGTTACAAAAGTGTATTCATAACTATGGTTCAGACACACTGATCTTTTTCAGCTAGAAGCACATGAACATCAACATCTGTGACATGGCTTTAATTTCAGCAATCCACAAAATATCTCATTACACCTGTCCGAACATACAGTAAAAGCTTTCAAACTACTTCTGCAGGCCTTCAAATTTGAGACGTGTTATCAAACTCCAACACCCTTGCACTCCTGAAACATAATCAAGGTGTGCCAACAACATATGTCTCACATAATCAAGAGCCTGGGAAGTATGAATGTACATGTAAATGTTCTAATACCACATACCTGCTTCAAACAAAAGCCTGCTTCTGTAGCACTTACACTGGTTTCAGCATCATCTTGCCACATTATGGCAGAAACATTTCTGATGTGGCAGTAAGCTATTCATTCATTTAATCTTTGCCAAGCAAGTGATAAACCTCCCAAACTATGTCAGCCAAAGTACTGGAACCTAAATTTGATGAGAGTTACATTTTTTGGCATAACCCATAATATCACTCAACCGGTAAAGGCCTTGGTGGTATTGGAAAATTTGATATCATTTAATGCCACACTATATACAGTACTGATGGTGAAAACTAGAAAGCCCAGAATAAATCACTGATCCCTGGTAAGCTACTGCTGAACTTTCCCTTGTGTGATATATGTGCAATCTTTTTCAAATTTGGAGTTGAAGAATGGCATCAAAGAGCTAGAACAGTGTCAAGATTTCTGCTTCTTAAAAGTACGGTGAGATGACTGAGATTGTCTGAATTTCTTTCCTAAATCGTGAAAAAAATTGCAGTGTATTAAAACCAACGTATGTTTCTTCATAGAATACAAAAAAAAAAAATTTTCAGCGATTTCCACTTTGTCCAGAGAGATGTCACGAGCAAACAATCCAGAAATGACACTGTACTTTCAAACATTCTTGACATCATCACGATGGCCTTTCTCGATATCACATTTTCCTGATTCAACTTAATATATATAAATAATAGTCTATCCCAATTCTGCTAATTTTTGGGAAGCCTGATCTGCTCTTTTTAGCTAACGTACATGTAACTGTGATAGGGATAAAAAGTTTCTTTCTTCTATCTTGGCTAGACCACCTAATGACCAACATATCCATATCTTTACTTTTTCAAAAAACAGGGAGAAAAATGCAATATTTTCTTTCAGCAGGACTGTTATCTGTCCCAATAATTAGAAGAAATATGGTATCTTATTTATTGATGTCAATCTCATGTAACACCAGGAAAATTTTACAGGCACAATCTAAGATTTTCCTCTGCAGTTATAGAGGTTAAAATGTAAACAATCTTATTCATCATCAATCCTTTTGAACCATGGTACTTTGTTCCATAGGATTTATCGTATCCTTTTAACAGTTCTACCCAGTTTCTATTGGGCATGGAAGGGCACTTTAAATCCACTTGTTGGTCAACATAATGAAAGGTTAACACCATAACTATGAGACCATGAATGCCTGCCATGTGCTACATGTACATGTAGATAAACTAACCTGTCTTAATGCTCTGTCGTGGGTGAAATGAGTGGTAAGTTTCATCAGGGCATTTGATCCCCCACAGTCCCGATCCACCAGATCCCGCATGGCCATCTTTTTGAGCAATGGAAAAAGTAAAGGTGGAATCACTGAAAGTAAGAAGAGGAGAATTTAACTCACAAATATATGGGCTTGTTTTTTAATAGATATCACAGTGGACCAACATAATGATGATGTTGCCCACTGAACAAAACCTATTGCTCAATCTTAATTCTTTCCTTGATCTAACGTCTTGGGTTCTTCCGACACATGTGCATGTAGCTCAAGGAGACCAACCAAAAAACTGTGCTTGATTAAGATCACAACTGACAGTACTACAAATTTTACGTTGTAAACAATACAATTCCTTAGTCACACAGAGTTGGTAACACACTCTTAAAATTTGGTTGTCATTCCCGTTATTAGTTTGCAAACACATCAATAAGCCAAGTCGGCATTGCAGAAATCTGTGGAGATCACGCTGGTTTTGGACGAGGTAGGGTGGGGGCTCTCGCTCCCAACAGCATTGTTAACTTCCGTGAAATCAGGGTAGTTTGCGAAAGCCCCAACCTTGTCTTGTCCAAAACCTTTGTGATCTCAAGAGACTTCAACAATGCTGATTCGGCTTACAGCACAATAATTCTATCACTGATGTGCTAGGCTTCTTCAGCTAACATAAACAGGTATATTTTCAACTCTTGCAGACTATGATACTCACCTGCCTAAATACTTTATCATCAAACTGAAAAAGCGTACCAGGCCAATCCACAAGACTGAAAACAAATTAAACGGATTTTCATACATGAAAATGAATGCGGTACACAAGTCAGATAAGGCTCGCTTGCTGTGGTTCTCGATCACAGATGTTCGATGCATTACATCCTACACAACAGTATTTTTCAGCTCACGTATTTACCTATAACTCTAAGGTTAGAGGATAAGAAAGAAAACAAATGATAAAAATAAATCTCAAGGTTAATCAACACTGACAACAGATCTCCAGAAGGCCAAACGTACATTATGATTTATGAGTTGACGGATATTCCATCGACATATTTTCACCATTATTAACCACACAGTACACCCATACATGATACAGCTACGTCCTGCACACGACTCCACGACTGAAGCTGACACCAGATTCAACAATGTACTAGCACTACCGCATCGAGGAGTCCTACATGAACTCGACTGTCGCTCCGATACATCCAAATATCGGAGAGCCTGAGAAGTTCATGTAGGACTAACGCACGGAGGAAGCCAGTACTGCTCGGCACGTTAGTGAAGCGTTAGATCAGCTCAGCAACATTCGTGCACCTGATCAGTCTGTTGTTGTTTTTGTGGTTGAACCTTACATGCAAGTGATGTAGGTCTACCTGTACGCTGGCTACAAGTAATGAAGTACAAGAAGCCGTGAACATCAAAACGTCAGGTTGCAGTACGACTTTGCAAGCAAAGTTCCAGACCAGAGTTCTTTTAGTTTCATATGCATATAGAGCATCATGTCCATTTAGAGATATCTTACCACAGATCAGCTCAAGGTTCGGTCAACGACAACAAAAAACTTTCTGATTGCAAGTTTATCATCTTTTCAGAACTTCAGACTTCACACGAGACAGCAACTCGGGTACACTTTCAACTTCCGGTGGCCTTGACCGGCTAGGCGAAAGGCGGAGTAATCTATAAAACTGTAGTCCCTCATGAAAAACCACTCAGTGGCCAAATGATGTAGCTTTCAGTACACCAGTGTAAATAGAAATGCATTTTTACGAAAACAGAAACCATGTGTCTAGGTATATCTTGTGTTGTTCGCAGTTTTATTTGCCCGGTTCCACCCCCGAACTAGTTCTAAGGCATCGTGATCTTTGTTGACTTGACGCTGCGTAATCCAACCATCCGATATCGGAAAATATTTAGATCAAGACGATCACGATGCCTTCAAGAGCAGAAGATATAATGAAAGGTTTTAAGTTGTATCCTTTTTTGACTTGGTTATGTTGCAAGTCAGCTGCGATAACGATTGTGTTAAAGTGTTCCAACGTTTTCAAATATTTTTGACGTACAATGTGACAGGCGCTAACAACAACAACAATAGCGCTTATGTACACCCACAGGAAGAATTTTTTTCTTTCATATAAGACTGTACCCAGGCTGATGTGTGGTCAGTACTTCTGCATTGTTTATATTGGAATGAAAACCTCGTCATATAAGAATTCTTGGAGCCAGTCGAATTTTCAGTGAATGAATCAGCTGTAAATAGCCCGTTGAAATTAAAATTTAGATACATTGCAAGCGCTGTCAAAATTTTTTGGCCGACATTATGTATTTTTTGCTGTAGTGATATATATAAAAGTTTAGGTAAGCTGCAAACCCTCTTCATTTTGTACACTTGCAAAAATTTCAAATACTATTCCCAAGCTACTGCCTGAGTAACACGTGCAACATTAATCTCTAAACATAGAACATCCAACACTGGCTTTTGAGCACCTTTAGTAAAGGTGCATCAATAAGCCGAATCAGCATTGGAGCCGTCTTGAGAGATTAACGCTGCTTGGGCAAGACATGGATGGGTACTCTCGCAAACTAATGCAAAATAACGCTAAAAAGAAGTGATTTCCTCTAGCCGCAATACCTTAGAATGTTGTTATTGTTGTTGGGCTCGACGGCAACGGTCCGATGCGGTGTTGTGTCTGTCAGATGTGTATTTTGTAGTGACTACCGGAAATCACGTCTTTTTGGCGTCATTGTGCATTAGTTTGCAAGAGCACCCACCCATGTCTCGCCCAAACAGCGTTAATCTTACGAGATGGCTCCAAAGCCGATTCGGCTTGTTGTAGTATAGAGTTGATAGAGCCTACATCAGAGAAACTAAGAGGTACATTGCTGCCGGAGGTGGTAGAGCAGTGTGAATTTTAATTCAAACTTATTCAAATTGAACTTTTCCACGTGGTTGTAAAAAATTCTCTTATTGATAATGAATTTCTTCTTCTGATAGTATTACGTCATCATTTAAGCATATATACAAATACTACAGAGGTTATTTGTGTGCATGTACTTTGTGTGGTCATGACATTGCATAGCCTGCATTAGTTGTTGAGCACTTTTCTTGCTGGAGACCATATATGCCCTTTCAACTGGAAGATTGTAGTGTGTATGGCTAGTTTACATGAATGTAAATTTGAATGTTTGAATGTTCCTCTACACCTACATCTGAAATGACGTCACATAAATGAAACATTCCTTTGTAAGACATAATCATTTCATGGCAGGACTTCTGTCCATATATTGACAATCTTTACTGTACTATTTGGAACATCCTTGACACATATCAGAAATTGGATGAATCTGCGAGATGCTGACAGCGGAAAGGTATTGTGGCAGTCCAGTGATGACCTGTAAGTCAATATTTTCACTCCTTATGGCCATTTCCATCTCTGTTGATGATTCTACAGATCACTAGTTCACTGTCTTTGTTCAGTTTTTGGCCATCTTTTAGTGAAAGGCAGGTTTCGGTCAGTTGGTGCCTTCTGTTGACAGATTAACTCAGTATTTAAGGAAAACAGTGGCATGTGCATGTATACTGTTATTTGTTAGGTTTTTAAAGGCTATTTCTCAAAGATCTTTCACCTAGGCCTAATTAATAGCAGTGTACATCTGTGTCATGATTATAAATTAGATGGATTAAGTCATAAACACATCATTTTGAATTAGAAGCCAGATGTGTTTTGTGCATGAAGTTTCAGTGATAAAAGACTACAGTCTGCAACAGCATGTGTAGACAACTCTGAAAAAAGAAATCAAAGTGACAACTGCAGTGTGCTTCTTTCTTGACCATGATGTTTATTATACCAGATGTTGCCAAATATAAAAAAAATTTCTACGTCAAACCTGAGATACTGATACCCTAAGTTAACCCGTGTCAGCAGTTAATCATTCTTACATGTAGATGTACATGTGTTCTTGTCCAGATTTTATGATTTCCTATCAAAAGTCCAAAAGAGGGTAATCGTAAGAATAGCATTAATTTTCAATTGGTGATGGCGGGTAATAGGCCTACCCTATTCTTCTCAGTGCACATAGGTCAGTAAGCACAAATCTTGGCTTTGTTTTTTTGTACAATAACCATTTATAGTTCTTGCCCGTGATATGTTTTGTTTTTTAGTTTGTGTGTGTTGTGTACATCAAAATTTTATGTCTGGATTGTTCTTGTTCATATCTGTAGGTCAAATCCACAGACAGAACATGAAGGTAAGACAACATTTTACAGTGTACAGTGATGTGTGGCACATGAATGAATAACCTAAAGTAAGCATGATAGACAAAGGGATAAAATATGAACCAACATGGATATTCTTTTCTCTTTTAATTGATATCTGTTTGATTTTCTGACATGTACACATAGATTATAAAACGTATACCCTATTTGTAAGTTCACCCCTGAAAAGTGTCTTTAGAGCAGATAAACGTCATTAAATATTACAGTTTGCTGTTAATTACATTTTTCAGTGCATGTACTTCTGAAATCATTGTACATGTTCCCTCCTGACAAAACATTTAAATCACCTTTCTACAATCAGAAAACTCTCAGAATCAGAAAAAAAGTCAACTTAAAATTGTAGATCTGGTACAGTGTTATAAGATTTGGATGAAAGTGTTAAACCTGTGCATGCGGGGTGGTGTCGTGCATACCAATACATGTTTTGCATTACATTTAGCTCGAGTCCCCAAGAAGATATTAAAGTGCAGAGCGGTGTCAAGGGAAATCAACTTCTCGTCAAAGGAGTCAATGGACAAATTTAGGCTGGAACAGAAAGTCTTGTTCAAAGGAAAGTGTTTAGAAGGTAAATGAAGAGGATTTTTTTGTGTTACTGTAGATGTTGCTGTTACTGTTGAAAGCAAGATTTGATGAGCTAGCTCATGGGAGGTTTAGTTCAGGTGGAAATTAAAAGGAAGCATTGGTTGCCTAGTTGGTGTCATTACTGTGATCATTATTTGCTAACTTTTCTAAGGCAGGTTATTTTACTGTATAGAAACATGTGTACATCGGACAGTTCATTGGTAAAATGTTGTCCACATTGTAGGTCATTTGCAGATTGCACTGTTATTGGTTGTATTTAGATATTTTCAGATACAGTTTTTAATGGTTTTTTCACTTACCATAATTTCTTTTTTGTGTGGTCTTTCCCTTTAAGCTATTATGAAACGCACTGTCCTGGTTGTATTCAGAAGTGATTTCGAATGTATGAAGGATAGTTTTGTTGCTGTTTCAGAGTGGTATTTTGAGTTTGGGTTCGTTATACCAGGATCCACAAACACATGGCAATCTGTGATTGAGGCTGCACCAGAAAGTCAAATGATGCCAGCAAATGTACTTAAGTAAGTTTACACTGTCTATTCCTATAGTGCAGTGCTTAGTTACAAAATTTAGTAACCCCTGGTTTGACATTGCCAAATACCTTTTATTTTATGTATTGGTGTAAAATACCATGCCCAAGAACTCTTCACTGATATGATGACAATCAATTGAATAGGTCAGGGTTAAACTGGAGTGCCTAGAGTAAACCACTGCCCTCTGCCACATATCTGACAAACGTTCTGACCTGAAGCAGCAGCCGAAATGGCAAGAGCTGGGTTTGAACATGCAGTCTCCTTGGTTGAGGGCTGGACCATCGCGGTGAGCCAATGTTTTAACCATCTGAACCAGTAAGGCATAGCAATCTGCCAACTACTCACAATGTATGTATGTGTGGTGATGTCCTGCTGGACAGGTTGACAGTCCAAGGTATGATGTCCTCATGAATCCTAGAGATGTTTGATCACTGGCATTACTTTTACTACTGTGGGACATGATGGGATGTATGTGTTGTAGGACCTCCTGTCACAGGTTACCTTATTACTGTGCATGTACAACATCTCGTTTGTGTTTGGTAACCAAATGTATGTCCATTAAAGAGAACAAAAACAGCTGACCATGCACGTTTCACATCAGGTGATTCAAGCTTGTTATGACGACACTGTGGACATTGCTGGTGTGCAAGATGATAGTTAGGCCTTTTGTTGACCTTGGTACAGGTCTGAAGGAGCAGTTTTGAGTTATGCCAAAGGCAGAAATTGGTCTTACTTAAAATAATACACATTGTGTCTGCATGTGAATGGTTTACTGTCATACGTATATATATATATATATATATATATATATACACAAGAAATAGTGTCTTCTTAGCATAATGATCATAACT
Source organism: Acanthopleura granulata (assembly GCA_016165875.1). NCBI lineage: Eukaryota > Metazoa > Mollusca > Polyplacophora > Chitonida > Chitonidae > Acanthopleura > Acanthopleura granulata. The sequence goes on along the minus strand of JABBOT010000080.1, from coordinate 31,183,515 downwards.
TAGCATAGTGTTCTCTGCTTTGATGCCCAGCCATACACATAGTGTGTAGTAATTTGTCTTCTTGTGTGTTCTTAAACACGAATTGTTGAGGACTAATAGGGAGCCTCCGTGGCTCATTTGGTTAGCGCACTACTGCAGTGCAATGAGCCAGAATCCTTCCACCAATACGGTCGCTGTGAGTTAAAGTCCAGCTGATGCTGGCTTTTTCTGCGGCCGTACATGGGAAGGTCTGCCAGCAACCTGCTGATGGTCGTGGGTTTCACTCAGGCTCTCCTCCCACCATAATGCTGGCAGCCATTGTATAAGTGAAAAATTCTTGAGTATGGCGTACAAGACCAATCAACTTAAATAAATTAAGGGTTAATAATATTTGGCACTCATGTTTTTTTGTTTTTTTTTACAGTTTTGGTTCCATTTGGTGTTAAAGTGCCACTCTGGTCAGAATACAAATTGCGTTGAAATATTACAATGATATGAAAGAAATTCTACGCAGTAAGCCTAACACCATGTGTCAAAAAGGTTTTGATGAATAACACTATTTAACCCATATAACTGAAGATTCCTTGAAAAACAAAATCTTCGGCTGTGCCCGTAAAGTATTCCTGATGTGACGTGATAATATTCCCTGTATGACGTCGAATCAGGCAGATGTGACATTGAGTAAGGCATTTATGCTGGAATGATGTCAAGAGCGTTTGAAAGGGCAGCATCATTTGTGGAACACGTGAGCCATTGATAATGTCATGTGTTCGTGTTTGACGTCACACCAGGCAAAGTGGAAGGGACAGAAATATTTTTTTTGGTATACTCTGACGAAACATACAATATCGGTTGTAATACGCTAAAACATTTTCACAATTTAGGAAGTAATTCAGACTATCCCAGTTTTTATCAATTTGCCTTGCTTTTAAAACACAGATGTTTTGACACCAAAGTAGCTCTTTAAGAATTGGTTTCTCCTATACCTTAGAGCTTGGTCCCTGTCTTTATGTGCTTCCGTCTGAATACAGTGCTCATTATTTGTTGTTTTCTCTTTTCAGTGGCAATGTTGTGATTGAGACCAGGTTTTATGATGGGGATCTACTCGTGAGCACATCCAAAGTGAGGATATTCTATGTCTAACCTAGGACAGGATCTCTTTCCATCACTCAGATTTTATTACTGTGCTGGGGACATGACATTTCATACATTTCAGTTCCATTCTCATTCTTTTTTCTTTGTGCTCTCACAATTTTTTTTTTCTATTTTTTTTTTCCATTTGTATTATAGAATTCAATTTTGTACTGATGGCATTGTGTGTCTTTTTCTTCTGTTATATGGTAAAAACATGGAAAACAACATTTTTAGACCTATTTTCAGCAGTGTAGACTCAGCAAACTGTTAATCATCTGTTCCCATCACTAGAAGGCACTCCATGCAAACATTCTTAATTACCTGTATTGATCATGTAGGATTGCCGTAGGGGTTGGGAAATAATACCCCACAAATATACTGCTTATTTCTTAGTTCATAGTTAATGAACCAAAAAAAATCATAATTTTACCTTTAAGGTCATGAGCAAAATATTTCAAATGCCTTCTGCTTAAAATACATTCCATCAGTGAAAACATTTAAGTGATGCCTTGAGGAACTTTTAATTTAGAGGACATTCTGGTGCCATCTGGATAATAAGAAAGAGGTGCATGTAATTCTTGTGGTGAACTTGTGATAGAATAACAGTACTAGTCAATGGAAGCTCTGCAGTAACTTGAAGAGGCAGTAAGAAAACATTAACCTGAGTGAGTCCCAGAGCAAGCTTTAGAACAAGGGGTAAAGTTGTGAAGGCTCGATGCTGAGAGATGTGTAATGTTTTATAGGCTTTTTATAGGTTCATGATTTGATAGCAAACTTGCATAATTATTCAGCATATTAACTTTTGCAAAGTTTAAATATATTCAATTAATAGTGCTGCTGTTTCATATCTAAAATTTAAATATTAAGTTAATATTCACCACATCTGCTGGCCCCATTTGTGTGAAATGTTTAATTTCCCCTCAAAATCAGATCAGGAAACTGTGTCTAATTGTTGAAGACATTGACATGAAAGCTTTGGTTGTATTCACTGTTCATGGTGTCACACATGGAATTTTGTTCTCACTCAGAGCTAGCATTTCAGAACACCAAATTGTTGAAGTGTACCAGTAGGTTGCTGTGCTGTTCCTGTTTTGTGGGACAGGCTGGGACCTTTGTATTGGTTTCTATGAAGCCCAAAGGTAACCTGTATGGTTTAATACACACTTGTCTTCAAAATGAGAAAACTTTGTGTTTCGTATTGCAGAGAGGTTGAATCATTATTAAAATGCCACTCTGATTAGAATAGACACTGTGTAGAAATATTTGAATTACATGAAAGAAATCCTAAGGAACAACCTAACACCATGGTTCAAAAGGGTTTTCGATGAATAACATTATTCAAGCCCTATAACTGAAGATTCCTTAAAAAACAAAATCTTCAGTTGTGTCCATAATATTTTCCTGTTGTGACATGATAATATTCCTTATAAGACATCGAATCAGGCTGATGTGATGTGGAGTGAGGCATTTTGCTTAGATGACGTCAAGAGCTGTTCTCTTGTCATCATCATTTGTGGATACAAATCAGTGATTGGTTACGTCGTGTGCTTGGATGACTTCACACTAGGCAAAGAGGAAAGGACAGGGTAATTTTGTTTCCATAGTCTCTGAAGAAACGTACAATATTTGATTTAATACACTGCAATTCAGTCCATGTTAGTTGTTATCTTTTCATCTTGCTTATCTATGTGTGAACAGAGATTTTTGATCAGTAAAAAAAGATAAGCTTCTGTGAATTTCCTCTCCTGCCATGTTAACGACTGAAAAGTATAGTTCATAGACCCTAATGGTTATATTTATCAGTGGAGACCTTTGATACGTTTGAAAGTCACTCTGGAGAACTCTTCAGATTAACCATTTTGTGTTCAGCTTTGGTTTGTGACTACAGTTTGATGTGCCCCAAATTGCTATTGCAAAGAGTTGAGCCCTACATGTTTCTGAATACATCAGTGTATAAAACATTATTTGAAAAAGGAACACGTAGATTGCAAGTTTTCTTGCTGTAGTGGTTTGCCTTATCAAGTGACTAAAAAGATTCCTGTTTGTAAATATTGTGATAATTTTTTATGTACATGTTTGAAAAGCAGTTTGACTCAGTTTGTGACTACAAGATTTATCACTAATAGAAAGATTTTTTTTCATCATTTGTATATTTGGAAACATATTTTGGTGTGATAAATAGAAGGTTGATGAATAGTCAGAAATGTACACTTATACAATTTTTAAGGATCTGCTAATAATGTTAATTTCATTTAGTAATAGTCTATGTCTGGCCACTCTAGAGGTAAAATGTTTAACTGTAGAAAATATACCTCTTTTGGAAGGAGATATGGCATTAGCAAACCTGTTGGTCATTGATGAAAGTATCGATACCACTCCAGGTATACACAAAAGAACAGCAAAGCAATTGTATATTGTGATAATTAAGAATTACATGGTTTACTGTATAAAGTGTGTTTAATTGTAAATCACAGTATCTTTTGTATTGGAAAAAAAAATGCGTACAGATGTGGTTTTGATGATATCCATCTAATAGACCTACACGTAGTTGACTGGAATTTTATATAAAGAATTTTTTTGTCGTCGGTGTTTCACAAAGCTCTCCCCGTGATCAGACGTGGATGTAACCTTGATTATAGTATGGGTTATTGTCTACCAGATAAGCTGTGTTAAACCCAGCTGTCATCAACTTTGACAAGAAAATCTTTTACTCAGTACAGACTTACTTGCTAGTTTTGCTAAGTTTACCAACTGAGCAAAACTAGCCGATAAGTCGTGTAGATCAGAGTCACAGAATTAGAGGCCAGTTTGCTAACACTCATCTACGAATTAAATAACCAGCATTGTCTGGAACCCACCATTTCTTATCATTAGCTGACAATATTTGATGAAGATCATTACATACGTAGTTGTCATTATGACGAATATTGAGCAATGGTTGAAAAATGCATAATTTTATGAACTTCGTTGAAGAACTCACTTTTATTCGCTTTTATGAAATCAGCTGAAGGTAAATAACTGACTTTTTCATGAGAAACGTGATTTGTTGTTTTTTCTTTTTTTAGAAATCACCAAATCAGTTGTGCTCAGCTAAAAGGCAGGTTCAGAATTTACGATGTTTCTTTGTGATTTAGCAGATATAATTGATCATATTCTTTCTGGTATATATCTGTTATTGTACATGTATAACAGTACTGGAAATTTAACATCAGTTTTATGTCACATGAAGCTGACAGATTTATTTTAACACTTATCACTGTTTGTAAAGCGCACAGATAGAAGTGTTGAAAAAGGCTGATGGCGTTTGTTTAGTTTAAAACCTGATATTCGTAGGAATGCGTTTATTGGTGCAAAGACAGTAATGTGTATGCTGTCGGTTGGCCAACTCTCTATGTCTATTGACGGGTTCATCGTGTCGAGTTTGCCGACAATGTTTCATAAATCTTTCCACCCACTATCTTTCGAAGGAGTACTTTGTAAAACTGCTATCAAACCAGTGTGTTGTTACGAATTTTTGTACATCTGGTAAAATTGCCATCGCATGAGGAACTGAGGAATTTTGTAAACATCGTCCTGTGACTGTAGGTCCTAGCGAAACCATGAAATGTTAACTAGCAAAGGATTTTGTAACATCGCTCAAAGCATACATGTATTTCTTTGCAGTCTTCTTGTATAGCATAGAACGTAACCCATGCTGTTCCCTTGGCTAAAGTAACTTTATAATGGAAGGAAAAAGCGTCCAGTGGAACAGAAAACCATGTTTGTACTAATCATCGTAACAACCAAAAGAATTATCAGCTTGGTATTGCACTAGATGTGCACGATAAATAAGATTTATTTTATGGTAGATCGATGATGTTTACAAGGCTGTCACTCCATGTTTGTAAATACCTAGTTCTTTGGTCTTAAAGTCAAATCATTCCAGTTAAAATGTCTGCTGAGTTTGATGTTTAAGGTAGCTGTATGTCCATCTCTTAGCTATAGCAGAGCGCCTTATCCGTGTATGTATAACATGTGAGTAGCTAGATTCTTGGAGAACGCCATCGTGAGCGACTGTAAATCGCAAAATTGCTCGTAGCTCAATTTGTTCGTTGATGTTGTGTGGTCCTAAAACACCTTTTGTGAATACTTGCTCGCATAAGTTAAATCGAACTGGTACTACTTGCACAATGGTAGACATAACTTACTGTGCCCATCCTCTTGCGCGAAGAGATTGCAAACTGCGATCGCCGTTACTTAAAAGAAGTCACACAAACATAGAAAAGTCAGTCATCTTATCATTCCTTTGCGTAAGTGGTGTCAACTTAAATTTTGCCATCGACTGCAGCTACGACCGCTTTACACAAACCTCCCCTAACTGATACAATGCTCGCGTCGTGCATATGTCGCAGCGTTCCGCAGACCGGTGTTGCCGATGCGGTCGTTGCCTTGGACGGATTACTGACTTACATGCGAGATGGTTGACTTGGGCACCAAAATCAGTTAAGCGGTTGTAGAGTTGTAGTCTTATTGTGTAGAATGTTAGGCCTTTAGAATATATGAATGGAATTTGATGGCATGTAATGTTTTTTACCTTATATGGTGGCCATTGAATAACTTGAAGAACACGCTTTTGTCAGTAATCAGAGGTAGTATACCCAACTTGATTGTATAATTAAGTGTCCACGTTACATTTACATATGTACATTTTACCTAGTAGCCTTCAAGAGGGTTGTATGCAGATCTGTATCGCTGTTTAAATGGTCTTGTCGCCAGTCATTCGCACCATGAAAATAGGCACCGCAAAGCACATTTTAATTGGGATGCAATTCGAGAAATCAGAATGAAGCTCGGAACATTTGTCCCGTTGTCGCTATGGGAATATCTGGCTCTGTTGCTTAATGCTCTTATCCCAATTTACTATAGCACGCTGTTCCCAGTGCACTCGTTTAATCCGTCCAGTTTGTTGTTTCTCGCCTGTCACTGTCGTCTGTACATGACTGACAGATTTGTATGTATCTCTTATTCTGCAAGTCCTGTGTATTTCCTATTTATTCATCATGTGTAATAAATAATTGTATGACATCTGGTCGACCATTCGTATCGTTTTCCTTTTGTATTTGTTAGCCTGTATTAATATATGTGGCCTTTTCAGCGACTGTTTTCTAGTTATTTTGTACAAGAGATGGCTGCTTCTTCTTTTACGATAACGGTAAAATTTATTGGAGCGAAGAAAGACTGAATGTTTCAGTAGTGGGCAAATCTTTGCAAGTGTACATCGGAGGCTGTGCATTGCCCACGAAGCATGAAGTTTATCAAGTTATCTTCTGATACGATCGGTGCTTTGGAATTCACGATCTCGCAGGTTATGAAACGTTTTTTTTATGAGTAATGTGCATGTCGGGTTCTGGATAAGGTATCTCGTCGATTTAAATGGACCGGCCAGTGACAACACAAACCTAGATCTGAGATCTGTTTCTTTCTTTCCAGCTTGGTTGGGAATATGGCCGACCGCTCTCAGAACTAACGCAAACCATATGGACATCAAATACAAGCCAGCCGGCATGGAGAGATAATGGCGAGGGACCATTCGAGAAATGGTTTTCTGCCATCAATTATATATACTTTAGCTATGGGTGTTACCAGATTACCCCTGAAACCGCTGGCCTTCATGTGCATGAACCTATAATGAATAGGCCAAACAGCATAGCCTAAGTATCCAAAACTTGTACTCAATTTTTCAACGTCATCGTGCAGCCTTTCTGGCGGACACGCCCCGCACGAACACACAATCAGCTACATAACCTCATGAGGATAATTATATATTGGAGACATTCTATAATTTACGTCAGCAGATGTGTTTTGTGTATATAGGCAGTGTTGTCTGTGGGAGCAGGGTTTTGTTCCACATACAAGCATAAAATTTCAATGACACAGGGACGGAATTAACCCATTCTTACCTATTTATATTTTAAACAATACGTCTGTGATCGATTGCAGATATCGTGTATTGTATATACGGAAGCCGAATGTGCTCATGGTTTCCAGCCTTTTCACGATACATGGGAGAAATAAGGTGCTGCACATCGCCATAGCTGATGAGTCCTGTAATCTTGTTAGCTCTAGATAGCCCTAGAGGTCTTGCTCTCATTACGTTTGGAGCATGGAGGCAAAACCTTAATTGCCCTAAGTCCAGAGTTGTTGCGGGCTGAGTTCTCGATACACATAGTTGGCTTGTAGCACCAGTTCAGGCCGACAGCAACAAGAAAACCGCGACCGCGGTGGTCTTACCTTCGTCATTTGCCCTCCAACCAGCCTCAAAGTAGAAACCCTGTGTTATCGATACCACTTCAATGCAATGGCCGTTACACTCACAACAACTCAGTTATCGTGTACTCTGGACTTAATACAAGATTTTGCACTGTCAACTCCTGTAGCTCTTTGCTCTAAACGTAATGAGTGCAAGAGCTTCGGAGCTACGTGGAAATATAAGCTGGTGAGAGCATCGCACTGTGATTCGAATGTCGCGTAAATCCGTTGTCCATTCCCCACGCGGTGTGCACTAGATATACTGCACGATGGTAAATGTGCTTGATGTGGCGTTCCGACACCTTTGTGAAATGGGACCCTAGCATCAAGATACAGAACTTTGTGTCTAGATGCGACATCTTTTCTGCACATCTTATAGGTATCTTGCTTCAGAACCGATGGAACTGATGTTTTCTAAACTCCAAAATATATTAAAATCACATCAGAATCAAACAAATTTTATTATCTCATGTTACATAACTTTAGCACCACTGGTTCATTATCGCACTGACTTATGTCTCTGCCATCAAAATATATGGCGAAAGCACGACTGGACCATCTGTCGCCATAGCTTATTGCACATTTAATGCCCGTTGTCTTGCTACCAGACATTATATGCCTCTACATGTACTGTGATTATATGCATGTATTATACTCTTCAATCTGTCCACGGCGGCGCCTCTAAACTGGCTCCTTAAATCGAGATTTAAATCCCTTGTCTTTATACTTCATTCATTTATTCAACTAATGTTTGAATATGGCGCTTATACGACGAAGGCCATTACTGTGGTACTTTGGGCAACCGATGAAATCCGGCCCTTTGTCAGCTTACCTTAGTTAAGATTTTATTCACAGAAGTTATGTAATCTTATAGTAGTCGAGAAAGAATGAAGTATTTATCCTATAGGTGTATCCGATTGCAGAATTATTACAGAGACATAATGGTGCTCTTGTGTGATCCTGGACTATGGCACATATGAAGTTCATATGATCTACTAAAGAGAGGCCATTTATATAGTCTGACCTGCATGAACAAGTGAATATGTATGGACATGATTCAAGCTCGATATGCCAAATCATGTTTCAGCTTAATGAGTTCGCAATCATTTCAATTTGTTGAGTGAGGTTTGTAGGCTAGTGCATGGTTACTGGCATATTTATGAAGAAGCATTGTCTTCTTTCGGGCTGTGTTGTATAATGTGGCTCGTCAGCAAACGTAAATCAGTGAGCTGTCAAGAATTCAACGTTAGCCACGACTGCTAAATCATAAAACAAAAAAATGGAAACTGCATCTAATGATGGGAAGGGGAGCAGATCAGAGCAGCCTCGGAAGAGAAACTCAGTCAACACCCAAAGCAAGGACAAGAGGGAGAAGTCAAATGTGGACAACTCGAGAGACGGGTCAAACAGATTTACGAACGGTAGGCCTACTGGCCTAATGTTTTCGGATGTACATTTCAAGACTTTTACGTCTTTTCGCATGAGGGGGAGTACTGATAATCACGAGCAATGTAGTAGTTTTTGATATGATTTATCCAACACGTAACTGTTATATCCGAATGAAGCGGTTTTATACGCCTATGCTCACTGGTCAAAAAGCCAACGGTAACTGTACTTTTAGATAAGAGCACTGAAGTATTTAATACTAGCATTCAAACCACTGAAAAAGGTGTCCCGCAATCTTTTCATAACTAGACTGTAGAGAGCAAATTTTTTCCTGGTAAGATATGCAAAAACTGACAATGTTAAACGAATATAATAATATTTTATATTAAACATATATGGGATTTAGGTTTCACTTTGAAATTCATACTTTTTTCTTCTTTTTTTTGTCTATCAAGATCCAAAATCCGTTGATAACGATGCAGACGGCCGAGTGAGACAAAATGCAGAAAATAATGTGTGCGTTGTACCAGCTTCCGGTATCTCTGACATGGCATCCTTGAAAATCAGAGTGTTGTGGACCTGTGTTGTGTTTTATGCGCATGGTTGCATGGTAAGTCGTGACCAGCAGACAGGTGCGTGTAGATGAGCATGTAGGTTTACTGGGTTTTTGCAATTTTCTTTGCTACTCGACATTGATAACATATTTAAAACTTTGATAATATCACTAATAAGTTGAGAGCTCACCATGCCTAGGCAGAGAACCGGCTACACTCAATGTTAGTGACCTCACAGCCATTATGATTATCCTTTGACGATGACCATAGGCGGCATTTTGTCAAATCCTGGGAGGTGACATTAGTCCAAAAAATAGCACGCAAGAAGCGAAACTAGAAATAAATTACCATATTACAGCAGTAAAGTCATCATTGTCACAATCTAAGCCTCAAATCCGAAACTGGTATGCCACTCGTAAACCATGGAAGCACTTTCCAAGTCGATAATCGCAATATCCATTTGTAAAGCCACGAAGTCAGAAAGGAATACGTATAAATAATATATTATATAAACAGTGCATTAAGCTGAACTTTTCCAGGTGATTGTTGCAAAAAATACTTGTTTAAATTTAAAAGACAAGCAGTCAATAGCTTCCAATGATGCAGGGAAAACCGCCGATTTTCTAGGCATGAAGCCTAATTCAGTATATAAGCTTGTATATACACAGTCAATAAATAATTTCCAAATCAAGTACAGAAATAGGTACCTCAGTTGTGTTTTGAGTACAAACATGATGTCGATGTAATAAACTGAAGTTGAATACAGGAACCCCCAGACCAGGGTTAACCCATGGTACCTTGTTTGCTTTCTTTTTCGAGGCCCTCATGATTGGCGCTATTGGCCCCTCCTTTCTGGATCTTATTAGCCTTGTCGACAGTACAATTGAGATTGGCTCGTTTCTGTTCACGGCCCAAGCTATAGGGGGCGTTGTCGGCGGGCTGGCTTCCGCTTGGTTCTACTCTCACTTCCGGAAGGAACTCCTGTTGACGGTGAACTTGTTCCTCTGTGGAGCACTCAATATACTCCTGCGGTTTTGTCCGGAACTCTGGCTGATGTGTGTCGTCATAGCTGCTAGGGGCGTCGTCATATACCTGTCGTTTACAGGTCAGTTTATAGCTGGAAATAAAATACAAAGTGCCGGGAAACCTTAGAAATTTTGTGGATAATGGTACATGAATTTCCCCGTATAATCGCTAGAGCGAATTAAAGATGAACACTTTTGAGGTATATGTAATATTTTGCCCCATTCAATTCCTTGTATCCTCAGTATAATCCACTTCACGATCTGGAACAGGAATGCCACGCAAAAAAAACTCGTTTACCAAAGGGAACATAAGCAATCGAGCGTGAGCACATCATTTTCTTTTTTTTTTTTTTCTTTTTTTCTTTTTGGCTTTATTTACAAGAGTTCTTCATTTTGTCCTAGACATACGTTTATAGAACAGCAAATGTGTTATGGAAAGCAGACGCTAGGGTGTAAATAACATGCAAACGGCAAGAAATCAGCGGCAGTCTCCGCACTATAAAATCAAGACATAGACAACCCAGTCCGTTCATATGCCTTTTTACATCGAGGCTTTGCGTATCTAATCAGTCGGACATGTACCTGTGATCCCTGCTCCAGATCGTGGGATTCCTTATTTCACCCTCTATCGATTATGTAACGAATGCTGTATTTCTAACATCGCTGTTTTTTCCCATTCGTAAAGGCTGTGCATTGATTTGTATTGAGGCTTGGAGAAAGCATGAGGGATCACCGATTTTACAGGCACTTCACTGCGCTTACTCCGCCGGGGGAGTTATCGCCCCTTTCATAATGAGCTGCTTTCTTCAGGAGGAACATTGCGCCAGAAATCTGATGTCAAATTCTTCCACACTTTTGGAGAATGTGACGCTAGTTGACGAAATGTCAGGGGTCTGGCATGATCCATCATGTGGGAAAAGTAACGCTCACTGGGGATATCTCATTATCGGGCTAACAACTTTGGGCACCTTTACCCTGAGTCTTGTTTTGATGGTCTGCTCAAAACCGACGCCAGCTGTCAAAAATAATATACAGGAAACCGAAGAAATTGAATACGTCGTTGATACAAATGGTTTGAGTATGGGCAAAAAAGTTGTATTTTTAGCGTTTATAGTGGTTTACTTCATGATGATCGTTGCGATGGAAACTCTCATGCAAAACTATCTAGCAACGTTTGTTGTTAGGCACTTAGGTTGGACCAAAGCCGGTGCATCCAGAGCCACGTCTGTATTTTGGGGAACGTTTGCTTGTGGGCGATTCCTTGGGATTTTTACGGCAAAACTTTTGACACCGTGGAGAATAATAGCCGTGGATTTTCTTCTGCTGTCGGTGTCCACCATTTCCCTGGTGCTGGCAGTTGACACCCACAATGCAGTTCTATGGGTGTGTGTTTCCGGTTCGGGTCTCTTCGTGTCTGGTTTGTACGCTGCCGGATGTTCATTTGTTGATGAAAACATTTTAAGCATCGATGGAAAAATCTATTCCATCTTTCTCATATCCGAAACTTCTGGTCAAATCATATACCCTATGATACTCGGGTCTCTCATTGATAATATCTCCCCAATGTGGTTCCTGTACTTGGCGGTTATCATATCAGTGACCTGTGACCTGGATTTTCTGATTTTAACAATGATGGAAAAAAGGTGGGGGAAGCATTCGAAAAATCGGTCACTGGCCGCCATGGAGGTGATCACTGCTGTATGATATGTATACATGTTTTTAATTTGTTGTTAATCATGTACACATACACGTGTAATTCAATCAACAAATATGGCGGAAATTGAAAAAATATCACACACATGCACTCCCGCACACGCGCATATATATATATATATATGTATATGTAGTCAGTCTGCAATATAATTTTCCTCATTGACAAAGAACAACTATGTGGCAAAGCACATTTCCTGCCAAATTTCAAATTAAAGTTGGGAGAACATTCAACGTTTGAAGGTGATCAGAATAGTCAGTGATCTGGGGTATTGGAACCAAATACACACACACACACACACACACACACACACATATATATATGTGTGTGTGTGTGTGTGTGTGTGTGTGTGTGTGTGTGTATTTGGTTCAAAAATTGCAACAAAAGGAAAACGAAGTCGATCGGCCACGACAGATAATATGAAAATTGTGTCTATAATTCACCCTTGGCGTGACTGGGATTTCCCGGAAACTTGAGCCCCATTAGATCCTACATGGGACTGCATCGAACAAAACACTGTACATTATGTTATTATAACCTAATTTACGCACTGGTAATAAAGAACGGTATCTATATCTTAAAGAAAAATATGCCAGCGCATACCACAGCACAAGTTTTCTTTCGCAATGTTTAGACCTATGCCTCATGCCAATAAAGATTAAAGGTTCGCTTGGGATGCTCATGTTTCCGTCATCCATGGCTTCCTGACCTCCACTCAATTAATAATCTTTGGGAAGTAAATTCTATCCAGAGGTCAACTTCATACCAAAGTCCGGATTGCACAACTACTGACCACAAAACATACCATACGTCATATAACAAACAGATGAAAGATGAGCTGTGTTTAATGCACGGAAAACTGCGCAAACTGCAAGACAAGCGTCGTTGACCGCTTGTTTCCACCAAGGCCGCCCAAGCTGTGAAAATGAGGGAACCCGCTCACCAGAGTGATGTCAAGAATTATCCTTCAAGAAAGACGATCGATAAGTAGGCAATACATACAAGACAAGCGAACAGAATACATTAAAAGGTTGAAATTAAACACAGCCCACTTGGTTTTGAAATGCTAAGTGAGAAAAGGTGCAGCTCATTCTGTTCATAGAGATGTATTTATATTTACACCAAAATGGAAGTCGCGAACCAGGCATACGAGCTCTTCTGACAAATAACCAGTATGCGCCAAAAGAGAATCTGAAGTACACAGTTGTAATTATAATGGTTTAAGCATGCATCCATTACGTTTAGAACAGGGAGCAACAAAAACTGACATTGCAAAATCCTGTAGTAGGTCCAGAGTTCTTGCGCGCTGTGTTCTCGATACGCATAGCGGGCATGTAAAGACAGTTCAGACCCATAGTAACTGGAACACCACAAACGTGGTGGTGTTACCTTCGTCCTGTTCCCGCCAATCAGCCTCAAAATACCAAGCCCCATGTAAAACATCCCAATCAAAAGCCGTAGCACACTCTCCCTGACTCTGTTACTTCGCTGGTTTCGAAAACAGAAGTGACTCGCCACAACACATCTTGGCCGAGTCGGGCTATCAGGCCCGAAGGGTTTAGAGCTTGCAGATTTAGGGACGGTACTGTGAGGCGAAACGTTAACGTGAGGAAATGGGAAATTAATTGTGGTGTGTGGCCACCTTCGTCCATAAAGTGATAATTACACTCACCACGACTCGGTTATAGTGTGTCGTTGTGGACAGAAGCGATCGGTGCGTGAGTGGCGTGCCGATCGCTGACTAGCTACAACTGCACACTATAACCGAGTCGTTGAGATATGAACATATGGACACATGATATTTTGTGATGTGGGCCAGTTTTACAAAGCACTTGCAAACTACACCCGTGATCAAATCTACACTTTCGCCAGCGTTATTAAATACGCCCGTTTTACAAAGCAGGCGTGCACAAAGAGAACCGGATTTAAGGCAAGAGCGTGAGTTTAGAGATCGCCGAAATCCGTTACATTTGGTCGAATCACTGGATTCTATTTGTCATCTCACCAAGCCATCGCATGCCTTACCTTCAATTCAGATACCATGAACATGTACCTGTCCCACTTTTCACTAAGGGTCCCTTCCTGTCAGAAATAATGACCTGCATGGAATTAGCCAGAGATCACGGTGTACGAATGGCTTTTATTTACTGATACGCGGGGACCGCTGGTCAACCTTAGCCCGAGGGCGATGTGGAGCCAATTTAGGCATCCCAGGTCATTTCCACTGCATGCGCGTTTGATTCTTCCCGAATGCACACAAACCACCTTGATTCCGCAAGGTTAAATATTTGCGCACATTTTGTCACAATGGGCTACGTAGCCTTACCTCGCCATTCTCAAGTAAATCTTAGCCACAATAGGCAATAGGGCACATGCTGCCAAGCTTTTTTAAATCTGTGACAACGTGGCGCGCATGCTCATCGCCGGTTGACCTTCCCGTGACACCATATCTTGAAATTCACATCTATACTGAATAAATCTACGTTTTCAATTAATTTACATAAAGGTCAACCACGGATGCGCATGCGCGGGAGCAACAACGTCGACATGTTGCTGACAACGCACGTCAAGGTAAATCACCAGTCTGAATTACCTTGAATTTACTGGTCGTAAAGGCCACAGAATGTGAAAAAAAATGGGGAATGGGGAATGTCTTGGTGAACATAGTTTATCTCAGTTTTACCCGACTCATGCATGCTTTGTTTCATTTTGCTCGGACCTTTGTAGCGTGGAATTTCTCGGTGCTAAGTTACTTTTAAATACAGTAAAACTTGTCTAAACTGACCATATCCGGTTCCGCGGAAAATGTTGGTTTTGGCAAGTAGTCGGTTTGTGGAATATACCGTCTGCAACAACAACAGCAACACTTACCGGGGCCTCCTTGGCTCAGTCGGTTAGCGCGCTAACGCAGCGCAATGACCGAAGCCTCCCACCAATGCGGTTGCTGTGAGTTCAAGTCCAGCTCATGCTGGCTTCCTCTCCGGCCGTATGTGGGAAAGTCTGCCAGCAACCTGCGGATGGTCGTGGGTTTCCCCCGGGCTCTGCCCGATTTCTTCCCACCATAATGCTGGCCGCCGTCATATAAGTGAAATATTCTTGAGTACGGCGTAAAACACCAATCAAATAAATAAATAAATAAGCAATACTTACCGGTACATCCTTGTTCACAGTTTGCAGGCGTGGCACTAGTAAACCAAGTTCAGTGCAAGCAAGCAAGATGGGGGCGGTTGCGCCAACTTTCATTTCTTTAAATGCGTAGAGGAATAGGCCTACCGGTAGGCCTACATGGGAAAAACAAACGAGGCTAAGGAGTAAACGTGTGGAACTGGAACTTCTGAAGCGTATGTCACATCGGGCATTTTTTTCTCATAATTATCAAGTCAAAGTTAAATTGTTTCCATCTTAGGAAATACCCGAAAGTAAATTTCCCAACTGTGTCGGTTTAGGACTTGAGGAAAGTCTCGTAAGTCTCACTGAGTTGAACCACACCAGTCAGGGTCTCGTATATTTCCACACGATGTTTCAGAGCCAGCCATGCTTGATTTAATGAAATTTGGATTTATTGATATCCTGAATTACTCATTTTCATCTCACCTAACACTGTTTCAATCAAAATCAGCTGGAAAAGAATGTCTTCATCAATTAGTGAACCGTACGCTAAGAGAATTATCTCCTTTTCTGACAACACCTCTCTGACCCATAGCGATAACGGCGGGGATATGAACAGTTCGTCAGTCCCACGCTGTGTCTATGAGAATTTGTCACCGTTATTGTTTTCATTATATCTAAATCATCTGGAAGACTTTATGATTACCAATGGTGTGACAGGTTTGCTATCTTCAAGAAATGAAATTATGAATAAACTTGATAAGAATATGAAAGCATAACGGATCAAATGTCAATTCGAGGAAACAACTAATTACCCTGGCATAAAATGCCCTGTTAGCTCTTGACAGAAAAATAACTTCTTTATCCATTCATATTGATTTACCTTATCTGGCAAGACAATCCACCCAATTCTTTCATGTGGTTGTGAAGTTTGAGGCTCGGAGTCTTTAATTTTAATCGAACGATTTTTCCTAATGTTCTGTAAATACACTATCAACTTAAAATCCTCAACTGCAAACTATGCAATCTGTGGAGAACTTGATGTCTTTCCATTGTATATTCAGGTATACAAGCGCGTGGTAGCTTTTTGGATTCGAAGTGTCGAAGGAAAAGACAGTAAGACATCATATTTAATATATCAACTCATGTATTCAATACGTAATGTGTGTCAATTTAAATGGTTATCATTTGTTGAAAAGGTACTGTGTCAATCAGGTTTTGGTTACGTATGGGAACAGCAATATCTGAACAACGCTGCCAGCCTCATCAAAACATTTGAACAAAGACTGAAAAATCAGTTTCTGCAGGCTTGGCATGCAGATATCTCCAAATCATCTAAAGGCATAACTTACAAAATATTTAAATCAGACTTCACGTATGAACTATATTTGTCTATGTTAAATCCGAAGGGTTGTAAAGCTTTTGCTAAATTTCGAACAAACAGCCACAGGCTTCCCATAGAGACAGGCCGGTGGCAAAATGAAAAGAGAAATGATCGTTTATGTACAAAATGTGATACTGGCAGTGTTGGCGAGGTGTTCCATTTCTCAGTGGAATGTCCAAAAGTGAAATTATTAAGATTATGTTTTATCCCGAAATATGTCTGGCTAAAACGAAGTGCTCACAAAATTAAAGATCTGTTTCAAACTCCTGATAGAAAAAAATTAAGAAATTTAGGGTACTTTAGTGTTAAAGGCATGTCTGTATACCTTTGTTGATGTATGACCGTTTCTTTCTGTCTACTCTGCCATCTTATTCCTTGTAAACTAATGACCTCCTGCGCCACCCCTAGTGGTTCCAGAGTGGATAAATTGAATTGAATTGAAATGGAAATTGGATTTGGATTATGCCTTGTGAATTAGCTTGTACTAGATACAATGGGGATTGGAAATCCCTGTCAGTATTCAGAATAGACGTGTGTCGGTGTAATTAATAAAAATAACATGGGTTGTAAGTAGAGATAAAAACTGACCAAATGGATGGTCGGTATTGACAAGATGTCGGTTTTTAGATGCGTTGGCAATTTTCATTCTACCACTATTTTAACCTGCATAGCTTGTTGGCTGTGACAGCCGAGATCCTTGGCTAGCCTGGAATAAGCAAACCAAATCCAATAAGCTAAGTGTATAAGTACCGCCGCCACAGTATATGATACAAGCTTAGCCTCAGGAGTGATCCCCGCTATGCTCTGAGGCCTTGGTTGTTAACTCCAGTAGCCAATCTTCTTACTAAGACTCAAAAGGCATACATCAAGTGTTATAACAGCACACGATCTGCTGTGGAGCGGGTTTTTGGTGTTCTTAAATCACGCTTCCGGTAAGAATAGAAGAAAAAAACTTGTGACTGCCAACTGCGGATTCATTTCATTAAAAGGTAGGCTTACACCTCATCGATGCCTATACCCTCTGGCTGACGAGGTTGCTGAAATCCACTGGCTAATGTGGTTGCTCGAATTCACCACTGCTGCAAGTTCAGATGCAAATATGGGCCTGCAGGTACATGTACGCCTTTTTGCCAGGTTCATGGCCAAGGAGCATGGTGTACTCAGCGCTTTTCACTGTCCTCAATTTAATTCGACAGTTTCCTTGAAACATTCTTTGGTACCGGTATCACACAATGTCATTTTAAACACCAACGAAGCAGACAAATAACAGTAATTAAAAGGGATCCGCTTATAGGTCTTGCACATCTTAGATATTAATGTGGTACAGATGTATGTGGCCGCGGAATTATTGTCGTTGGTTGTTGTATAAATGAGATGTTCTTCACTAATGTGATCGAAGCTGGTGTTTGACATACACGTTCCTGACATTGTGAAAATTTTTCCTCTGTAATTTCAGGTGCCTATATAATTCGGGAGGGGCCCTACTGTTCAGGGCTAAGAAGTGCCGCAGCGTGATGTTGGCCATATGCCAGCTGCAAAATATGTGCATAGAAAAAAAAAAACATATGATGAGATGAGGATGAGGAGGAGGACAATGACCTACAGACCGTCATATACACTGGTCCACAAGATGGCAAGACAATGCAGACTCACCTGATTCAAACAAGATTCAGGCCAATACACAGTGACCAAGTCAGAAGTGTCAGTAGATATCACTGTCCTTCTCTTGTACACTATAGTTTGACCATGCTTACCAGTTGTAGCGGTGGCAGTTACATGTAACAAAATTCAACAAACAACGCCACAGGTAAACAGTTAAATCAAATACTGGCCTGGACACAGAGGTAGGCCCCTAATCCAAGAAGGAAAATAAACAGTTCATAGCATTGAAAATGTCACTTCTTACCGACAAAGAATCGATGTAATCCAGAAATAGAAAAATGAGTCTTTCACTGCACTCTCAGTGTCATTGAATATCGACACAGTATCTGTGCAATGCAGGAATGAAAATACAAACAGCACACACCACTGTCAGGGTCATTGAATACTGACACAGAAACCGGGGAATCCAGGAAGGAAAAGATGCACAACTCACTGGGCTGTATCCTGTGTCTACGAATAGAAATGTAAACAGTTCAAAACGCTGTTGCTGGTACAGACCATCCACGTAATCAAAGAATGAACGTATAACCAACTCCTGTACTGTATGCGGTATCCAAGAAAAGAAATGTAAACAGTTCACAAGCTCATCTTTACTATACTCCACTGTATCTGGTATCCAAGAACAGAAATATAAACAGTTCACAACGCTGATGCTTGGACACACTTTCCTGGCAACCCAAGAATGAAAATATAAACAGTTCACTGCGCTGTAAGTGAGCTGGCAAGCCAAGTAAGATGACACAGATATATTTTTTAATGCCTACAGTGTAACATAAGTCAGTAGAGCAACCGGATTCTGCTGAAGTGACGGGAAAGTTGGCGAACATGTTTATATACCACTGGAAAGTCCTGACTAAACGGTAACGAGATCTCCAGACCTGACCCGTAGATCAGACAGCTTGAAAAATGGGAAGGTGATCCAGACTGCCATGGAATACAAATATTGATCTCGATAGGTTTCGCGACGCCAGTTGCATATGCGTCTGAATTTGTGGTCTTCAGATATTTGGGGCCTTCAAATATTTTATGACAGCGTCGCCAGCGATGCTGTCAAACAAATCAAATATGGAGTTTACTGTGTAGAATCTTTGTCGCACATGAGCAAAGTCCACACAGTCAACCAGAATATGTTTGATGCCGTACTGCGCATCACATCCAACACACTCTGGAGCACTGCCCCCATCCAGGATAAAATTGTGTGTTAGACGAGAATGTCCAACGCGGCATCTTGTTAAAACCACTTGGTCTCTACGAGACATACCAAACGTATCGACCTACAGGTCCCATTCATCCTGCCAAAGGCGACAGATGTATTTAAGAATATTAGATTTAAAATCAGTGTAAGGAATTTTAATCTTAGATATGGGTTTACTAAGAGCAGCTTTCGCTTCCCTGTCTGCCACTGTGTTTCCGTGAATACCAGTATGACTTGGTATCCAGCAGAATACAATATCTTTCCCTCTTTTAATTAACTTTCTGTGGATGGCTAATATTTCTAGTATTAACGGGTTTTGAAATTTATTTTGCTCTATTGCCAAAAGGCATGACAACGAGTCACTGCATATGAGTGCTCTGTGGGCAGCGCCGGATGAAACATATGATAAAGCCAGAAGTATAGCTCTGGCCTCGGCAGAAAATATTGAAGACGAGGATGGAAGGCGAAGAGAGGTGACTCGCTGTTCCAAGACAGCCGGAGCCGTCACCCTGTCCACTTCCTTTCACCCGTCAGTATATATAAATTTATAATTCGGATAATTAGCTTTTACTTCAGCGAAACTTTGCTGAATTATAAGAGGGTTGTATCGGATTTCTTATGTTGACGTAGATCAAATATTAATTTAGCTTGTGGAAGAAGCCAGGGAGGAGACTCGGGAAAAGAAACCGGAGCTATGTCCTCCAGCTTGATGTTAGCTTCCGCAATATGGTCCCGAACACGAAGACTAAAGGAAGAAATTTTGTTGGAACATTTATTATATTTATCTGCGTATGATGGATTAAAAACACAGTCGTAGGCAGGGTTTGTTGGGTGAGCTTTAAGCTTAGCGATGTATTGAAGGCTGAGTTTTATACGCCTGTGATATAAAGAAGGCCCATAAGCCTTTACGTATAAACTCTCTACTAGCTTTAAGCATTTTTACGTGAGCTATAAAGGATAATTTACTGTCGAATATAACCCCTACAAATTTATTTTCTCCAACAATTTTCACTGGTTCACCACAAAATTTAAGCTCAGGGTGTAGATGAAGTTTGCGTTTATTACAGAAATGCATACCCACGGTTCTAGACGTAGAAAATCTAAAACCATTGGCAACTGCCCATTTCTCGATCTTATTGAGACAAAGCTGCAGCTGCCGCTCAATGTTATTCATATTTTTAGCGCGGTAGCATATCAGGAAATCATCTACATATAAACAACCCTCAATACCACATGTTAATGTTTGAGCCAAGCTGTTAATTTTTATGCTGAACAGTGTTGGTGAAAGGATACTGCCCTGGGGCACACCCATCTCTTGTTCATAAGAGTCCGAAAGAGTGGACCCCACTCGTACCTTAAACTGACGATCAGATAAAAACTCAGATATAAATAAATGTAAGCTACCTTTTAAACCCATA
Source organism: Acanthopleura granulata (assembly GCA_016165875.1). Taxonomy (NCBI): domain Eukaryota; kingdom Metazoa; phylum Mollusca; class Polyplacophora; order Chitonida; family Chitonidae; genus Acanthopleura; species Acanthopleura granulata. The sequence continues at coordinate 31,162,671 of JABBOT010000080.1, read as the reverse complement.
TCAGCAAGGTCTTTTAAAATACCATATTTCCATGTGGTGTCGTAGGCCTTTTCCAAGTCAAAAAATATCGATACCACATGTTCATTATTATTAAAACCATCACGAATGAAGGTTTCAAATCGAACAAGGTGATCCATAGTGGATCGACCTTGACGAAAACCACATTGAATGTTTGATAAAAGCATGTTGGCTTCAAGAAACCAAACAAGTCTATCATTTACCATCTGTTCCATACTCTTACAGATGCAACTGGTAAGAGCTATGGGACGGTAATTTCTCGGATCACTATGATCCTTACCCGGTTTAGGGACCGGGATAACGTACGCCTCTCTCCATGATGAGGGAAATTTATCAGTCTTCCAAACATCATTAAGTAAGTCCAAGAGTGTCTCCAATGGCTCAGATGATAAGTGGTTCAGAAGCTTGTAATATATATTATCTGGCTATATGAAGTCAAAGTGCAGCTGAGACACTTATTTGATTAACGACACCTTATATACAAAAAATGGCAATTTGCTAATTAAATTGTTAATTTTTGATATACTTAGTTCTTTGGTGGTTTGTGTTATTTGTCCTTTTTGGAGACTGGTCTTGCGATTAATGACTGCGAACACCTATTTTTGTTGACAGCTATGGAATGTCGGTTTCGACGCCTACAATACGTATGTGACCATTTGCCCACTATCACACTGTCGTCACTGCTCTGTCGTCACTGCACCTTTTCATGCTTTATAGCAGGATATTGTGAATCATACAAATATACATTTCGATGCTAAAACTGTGGATTATACCTTCTGAATTGGATGCATTGGTTATTATACACATGTGCTTTTCGGAGACCATTGGGAAACGTTGACTACATCTACTTCCAAGTAACAATGTTTCACGAAAATACTGTATTGTGTTAGAAGTTGCTTCTTAAACTGGCCTTGCGATTATTGACCAGGAAAACCCACTTGGTTAATGGCTGATGTGTGAATGTCACTTCCGGCGCCTACATATGAATGTTATAAAAACTGGTGTTATTGCAGCATCAAGAAGGGATTAGCCCACCCACCCCCTAAAATCAAACTGGTATTCAGGTTTACCTGTATTTGATTAAAAAGAAATGAACAGCCGATTTCATATTATTCCCTTATGGTTTTTTGGAGATCTAATTGATATAGTTAGAATTTTATGAATTCTAATTCCGAATTATATAAAGACAGAGATTCACGAATTAATAAATTCACGTGGGGGAACCGTCGTCCTCACGCCTTGCAGCGTTTGTGACTTGATTTATCCACTGAAGGTGGGACTTCAAAGGAAATATGCACTTTTTACTCCTATTTGGCAAAAACTATAAAACAAAATTTAACCCGTATATATACTTTCTTAGTTCTTGGTGGTTTACGATGAACGTGGTTTTGGATATTATTCTTGCGATCAAAGCTTTTCCATGACAAAGGCCATTAGGAAGGCTTTGTTTTCGTCGTCTTCTTTTCCTTCTTATTTGGTTCTTCTCCCTGCCAACGTTTATACTCCGACAGGGCATTTAAAAATCTCGCGCGGGTTTTGTGCATGATGTTGCGGAGTTTGTCGACTTCCTCCTGCTGTAATCTGGCTAGTCTTCTATACTCCAGTTATCACCGTTGAGTATCTCCCGGTCCAGGGCTTCCTTGTATTTTGAGTGAGCTTCGTCGTTGTCATCCTGAAGCAGCTCAATTTGTTGCATCATTAGGAAGCGCCATAACGGCCGTGCATCTGTTTGGGGGTTCACTGTACGCAGCACTACGTCTGCACATCCTCGTAATCGTATTATCACCTTGGAGAGTGGGTCCATAACATCTTTCTGTCTCTCTCGTCGTGAAATCAGCTCCCTCAGAAATGTAGTGGAATGAGTGTGGTTTTGTTGCGAATGCTTGGCCCTTTTATACAAATCGGGCGGCTTTAAAAGTCGGAGAGTGTGGACCGAATGAAAACAAATTCCGCGGGTCTGATTGGTTCATAGCAGTCATACTGTGAGCAGGCTTAATGAATTTTCAAACCCTGTGTTTTTACAGCGTGTTATCAGCTTGTAAATTATATGTAGATATGAGATTACAAACTAATAAAACATATACGTGGGTATAGAGACAGATATGAGTTTTCGGCATGTGTGTGAAAAAAAAAACTGGGTGTGTTGTGTTTAAATTATACCAAAAGTACACGTATAGCTGTCGGAGTTTTATCAGTAGTTTTTTCTTGTACAGAGATATAGCGTGAAATATCAGCTCTTAGTTACATATAAATTTAATAATTAGAAAAATAAAGGCTCATAATACACATAATTTCTCAGTTTGGATGTAAACGCAAGTGTTATTTTATATCCACACGAAAACCGGATATAATTTGCTGTATGTACATGTAGATCGCTAGCATAGCGATCGACGAGGATGAATGTGAGGGTTGATCTTCACAGCTGACAATCACTGACATACATAAACCATATATTGTGCTCACATTGTGAAAGAAGTTCTTTTCGGAAGAATTGGTTAGCTCTGACAAGAGCCGTTGAAATTTTTTGTTTTCCGGAGGTTCACTTCTGCTACGGCTGGACCGGTAGTCGCATGTTTCTGTATGCTTTTAGCATCAGCGATTTCCTCCTCCTGTATTTGCGTGATGTAATGATATTTAAATTCCTCTTCATACTGTGCACAGACACTGCCGTTTTCTACCGCTCGCTGTTCTAATTCGCCTGCCATGTTGTGTGTAGCCCCGATTGAGTTTGTATTTTATATGACTCAGCCGACTTGTGGATTCTGCTACATTTCGGAAGGGCGCCAATAACTGCGAGCCGCTTTGAGAACAAATTCCACTGGTATGAGTGGTTGATGGCAGCCATACTATGGAGATGGTTAAGAGTTTTCAATCCCTGTGTTTTGGCAGCATAGCGATTTCGCCTGTGTTAACTGTGTATTTAAACACACACACATGTATGTATATATATATAAACTCCCAGCATGCTCGTAAACGTTAAAGACATAAAAAAATCAAAGTGTTTATATCTATATATAAACAGAGTTTGGTGACGATGTACAGAACGATATACAAAGATATTGATCGCTAACACATGTAAAACAAATAAGTGAGAAAAAAAATGCAGTGTTTCCATTAGAAAGAATCTCTCGACGGATTAGGGCGACAGATGGTCCGTTGTTTTGGTGCGTGGTCAATTCACTAGGTATGGGCCACACGACGGTAGAAACCCCCGGGCGATTCATAGCTTCTTCGAAGGCGCCGGTGTTGGAATTTTCGTTGGAATTTTACCGTAGTTCGCTGTAAATTACCCCTGCGAGTCTTCTTCTTGGGTTGTCGTTTGGTATTAGCGTATTTCCTTGATCAATTTCTCTTCTTCTTGAGAGACATGACGTCTGTTCTCACCCGCGCTCTGGGTTAAACCGATGTGCTATACGCTTTGTATCTCAGTATGTACACACTGCAAACAGTGGTATGAGTTGTCCCCCTTGAAACGCTGAGTCTGAGGTTAAACTTATATAGTGTAGAGCCTATTTATGATTTCTTTGTTATGCAGAGGCAGCCCATTTCACAGACTGGAGGTCGTGTAACTGCTTCATCGTCGAAGTCCGGGGCTCAGTCTGCCTTTGGATCTGAGCACTCCAAGGCTACTTCATTACCCCTACCTGTTACCCAACCCTCTTCCCTGAGGCTATGTTGAGCCCACTGGGCTCAAATAGCAGCGTAGCTGATTGGTATGAATCACTGACGCGTTTCAATTCGACCCCATCACACGGCCATATGATGAGTTACCTACGGACCCGGCATTACGGGACATATATCAGCATCACTGGGGGCTATCCAGCAACAATTTCATTTCCTCAGACCTTTGCAAGATATGCATGATTTCCGAATCATGGGACTCTATCCTTTAACCTAGAACAGATGTTTCTTGACCAGCCTTCAGCTTTTCCTATCAACTTACCTTATGGTTTCATTTTGCGTCGCCAGGATACTGTCCAACTCCACTATTTCTACCCCAGTACCAACATTCGCATTCTTCCACAATGTCGATATATTCAGGCCTACGAGGATATACAAACACTTACCGTGATTTGTTAGCTATGCACCCATTCGATTGGGTACTTGGACAATGCCCAAATAGCAAATGGTTGGTACACAGTGTTGCTAACGTTACGTTTTATGTCCATAAACCGCGTACCTCCCACATTGGAGCGCCAGTGGACTTGCCTGACTATGTACGGAGTAACAGAGGCTTGTAGAGCATGGTCAGTGAGAGTCATGGAGCTTACGATGATAATTTCTGTTTTTTCGTTGTTCAGCCTATCACCTAGACAACGCAAACCCAAAGTACTGTGATGTTTAAGCCAGGGGTTATTTACAAATTTACCTGGAAACTAAAGGTATGGAAGATCGATATTTCCGGGATGTTACTCTCAATGAACTGCCCTTTATCGAGAAGCTATTTGACATAAATATTTTGAACTGATACCGGTTGATAAAGGCGTGTGTGCTGAGATTCTTTACCTTTCCACCAGGTGATACGCTACTACTTTGACTCTAAATTTATACAAGAGGCACTTTATGGTAGTGAAAGATGTAGCTTTATACGGCCGTTCTTTTATGTGCAGGGCTTGGCGTAAAGTGTTTCCCTGAAAATGCGAGTTAAAAGTCATGCCCGAACCTGTAAGGGAGTCCTCAAACGGGTGTACCAGGGCGGTGTCTTTAAAAACAAACCCACTGGTTTCGAGGAGTTAACTGACGAAGGCATTATTGACGTGGCTGAAAAAAAGGTATTTTCCGTACCGAGCCTGCTGATTGATTCGATTTTGAAGCTTATCTCCAAAAATTCGAGCATAGCACCGCTAACTGCAGTCAAAACACGGAATGGACAGCCCGCCGTATTCCCATGAGCGTTAACAGTAACGTTCCTGGATATGACAGGCCGATGTGTTTGGTATCAACTGGTGATCCTCGTGCTTCGATTGAAACTATGATGACAAATCTCACCGAGCTGAGCGAAGCTAGTTTTAAGGTGCTGTGGGAACATTACCAGCACGTGCTAGACAGCTTGGACGAACGCATAGCCATGTCTGCGCTACTTGACTTTATGTGCAAAACGCAAAAGAAATCTTACACCGAAAAACTCAAGGAGCGATTTTTAACTTACCTGACTGAACTCCTTGTCTTGGGTTTTAATGCTGGGAAATATGATTTTAATTTAATAAAGCAACAACTGTATGAAAACGGGGGGGGGGGGGGCTTAAATTACCTAATCAAGCGGAATAACAATCACATGAGCGTGTCTACAGGTCAACTGAAATTTTTAGACATGCGAAAGTATTTGGCCCCGAATTATGGTTATGATAAATGGGTCAAAGCTTATGAGTGTCAGGTGACCAAAGGCTGGTTTTGTTACACTTACGTGGACAATTTAGAGCGTCTAGATGAGACAACTCTACTGCCACGGGAAGCTTTTAATAGCGAGTTAAAAGACACTTTGTGTTCTGAAGAAGAGTACTGAGCTTTGCAGAATGTGTGGGAATCACACATGATGAGGGCACTCCGAGATTTTTGGACCTATTACAATAACTTGGACGTCATCCCGTTTATGGACGCTTTGGGAAAGATGTCAGTGTTTGATCAAACCATGCGCGTGGATATCTTCAAAGACTGTATTAATATTCCGGGGCTGACTTTACGTTACCTGTTTGAAAATCTGCCTCCTTACTTCTCGTTAATAGACGAGACGCACAAAGATCTTCATCAATGCTTTAGAGCTAACACTGTTGGGGGGGGGGGGCGAGTCTTATATTAGATCGCTATCACGAGAAGGGAGTGACTCGTATTCGGGGTGGTAAATTGTGTCAGGCCATTGTCGGCTTTGACGCTAATGCCTTATACCCAGCCCGCTTGGCATCATCTATGCCTGCTGGACATTATATCCGTTGGCGTAGAAGAAAGCGACATGTCACCTGTAACATTTTATCCCAATCAAAATAGGTTAATAGGCGAGACTATGAAGCTGTTGGGAAATTGTGGGTACGGTAAGACAATTACCAACCAAGATCGGCTTGTGAATGTGAAAGTGTGCACGCTATAGAAGGCTCGCATATTGCTCAGTTCGGACTCGTGTATTAACGTCGAAGAGATTCATGAGGATACCTATGAGGTGACATGCACCAAGAAACAAATCCGGTATAATTTACCCTTACAGATCGGGTGTATCGTTTACCAGTGTGCCAAACTCCGATGCTGGAGTTCTATTATGATTTTATGGCTAAATATTTCGATTCCATTGACTTCCAATGTTGTGAAATGGATACAGATTCGGCCTCCAGCGCATTGTCTTATCCCGACTGGGAGTCCCTGCTTAAACCAGAGCTACGAGAAGTTTATGAGGCTGAGCGTGACCGCTGGTTACCACGACGTGATTATTATCAACACGACAAACGTACGCCGGGTCTGTTTAAAGTAGAATAAACTGGAGATGACATGATCGGCTTAGGTTCGAAAACGTATTACTCTTTTGCCGGGGAGAGCGGAGACGGGGACAAGTTTTCCTGCAAAGGAGTGAGTCGGCGAGGAGTGGAAAAAGACTTGTATCTCTCTGTGCTCCGGGGACGACAAAATGCATCTGGAGTGAATCACGCATGCGTGTTCCTATATACAGCGGAAGAACGCTTTGGCGTATTTTATGCTAAACGCAAAATTTTGCCAGATGGTGTAAGGACGACATACCTCGATATTTAGAGACATTTCTAAACATATTCATAGTCCGAATATTTTTACAAATAAAGTGCAAAAATAAAAACAATGAAAAGAAAGTGTTTTTTTTTGGTGAGGTCTAATCTTTATTATTTTCCAACAATAAAACATGAAAGAATAAACAAATCTGATTAACATGTAATTTCATTGTGTCTAATTAATATCTAATTTCATTACAAACGAATCGGACTATCATGTAATTTCATCAAATAATGAATTTTTCTGTCACAATCCTCATAAATACATACCTTAATCAGCAAAGAAAGGGCAGGGGGTGAATACCAAACATACGGTACATTGAATTCAATACTGAAAGATCCTTGACATGATTAGTAGGTTGAGAAGTAAACGGTTGCATAATAAAGTTCATCGTCCGTCCTCTACCTCGGTGAAGGGCAAAATACAAACAATATTGACGGTGGTATCTTTGTGGTAAGCTTTGTATACGGTGGTGATTCCATTCCCAAGGCCATAAGGTGGGATTTTGACGTAAGAGTCAAAATAATCCGCAGACAGGTGACATTTGGTTTCCTCGTAATCTATGTACAGTGTAATCCAATGTTAGCCGGGTTTAGTGCATGGGTCCGTGTTTAAAATATACGTAGCGGATTGTGGTGGCCTCTGTGCAGGTAAATCATTTAAAAGGAGCACACCTTGGTCGAAATTCCGTGTGTAAGGGTCGGTTTGAAGACATTGTAATAGTTGTTGGCTGTTCATGGCGTGAACCATTAAGAGTATGAGATGACTGTGAAGGCCGTGAGTTCAAATCTGGGTGTGGTCAACATCAATTTTTTTTAAACTGGTGAATCTCACAACACAATGCGGGTCTTCTCAATCTCGATGATGTTATCAAACTCGGCGTAGCAAACGATGCTAATGGTCGCGGTTACTGGTGGGGAAAATCGTATTTCCAAGCGGAGATCACCTTTCTGCATGACATTCAACTGATGATCGTTGTGCTGGTCTGAGGTCAAATCGAAGGCAAACAGGCAGAACCCGTGCTGGAATTCGTTATATTTGATGCCATTACCTACGTCCAACTCAGCTTTGTCAGTGGCGGCGAACAGGTTCATATGAGAGCGAATGTAATTTTCTGTCACCAAATTTGGGGTGAGTGACCTGACGTCCATTCACGTGTAAGGGCACAAAGTTTGTTATTGTCGTTGAGGTTGAAGGGGTTAAGCGTGTAGTTTCTATCAGCCTATCACGAGGCATTGGGGAAGGCTGCCTAAAACCACGTTTGCTCGTTTACTGTAGTATGTCCCAGAGGCACGGTGAAATACTTGATCAGAACACGGCGAATCGGGTATTTGGTTGGGTCTACTCCAAGGCTTTCATTTGTCGTAGCAGAATAGCTGATTGACTTTGACGTTCCCTATAAATATTGTCACTACCTCAATTACTGTCTTGAAATCAGGCGGCCGTGCTTCTGCTCCCTGTCCTATTTTTGCGCTTGATAATCAATGCAAAGGTGTCTTTGGCCGTTGTCAAACGCAATCGAATTGTGATGTTTAATAAATAGCGCTGTTGTAGAAACATATCGGAGTGTATTCGTCTCATCATATCTATTGATCGGCTTCTTGCGGCTTCCTTTGGTTTCCATCTGTTCAGCGGTATCCTTAAACCAGAGACTCCCCGTAAAGTGTGTTTATTTAGCATCCCTTTCAAAGCTAAGTGAAGTCTCTGTACGCCCGGTAAAGATACATGTTAGTAGAGGCACTAATGAGTTTATCGTTGATGGAGATGTCTATTTGCTGCCACAAAGAATGTAACTATAGATTAACGGGTGCCACGTTGGGCGCGTCCGGCAAATTCCCCCCATCATCTTTCACTTTTTTGGCTTTCACATACAAATACGAGTTTGCCAAGTCCAAGTATGTATCTGGATCCCCGTTGAATATAAATTGATCTCCATACCCTCCACGGACCAGTACCGAGCGAAGTAGCGGGGCTAATGTATCTCCTACCACGCGATATTCGAGCACGTCCGAATACACGTAAAGGGTAGGGATCATATCGTGCAGGTTATCCAGGCAAAAGAACATTATATCTGCCTTAGCGTGTATCACTGCTCTGTCAGGGAGAGGTGTACCCATAATTTCTTGTATGCGATAACTCTGCCCCACACGTTGGGGTGATTTAAATAACAGCGTATACTTTTGACGATATGTATCATACCCAAACTTAATTTGGTTCGCTCTAGCCCTAAGAGCAGGTGTGGTGGAAGCCATCAGTTGGGCGTTGAGAACTGAGGTCATGTTTTGAGGTGACACGTAATAGCCGTCGGGGAGTACAACCTTGCAAAGATTCTCCCCATGGCACACCGCAAACCAGACTTCGTCGGCTTTGATAATGTACCACGATCGTGGGTACTGTATTTCTACCAGGCCACACTCCCAATGCCCAGAGTTGGATCGGTTTATTCAGCTGGGTAGTATAATTCGTTAACGTGTTGCCTGGAAAATAGCTCAGCGAGCTGTTACTTGGTAGTCATGTAAAACTTCCTGTTTATCTCACCTCTCAGAGCTGAACTAACTCTTTAGTATGAGGAACTGCACTATTTAATGGGAGACCACCGCAGAGGTTGGATGATTTTACGTCTGGACCGTGAATTAGCGAGAGAAGAATGAATGCTTACTGCTTAATATCCTACTCAAGAATATTTCACTTATACGAAGGCGGTGTCACCTTTGTGCAGCACGGATTTCCACCGTATCTTTTATCTGGTGCTGCCGAAGACACCCAACAAGCCCCCTCACCCAGTCACATTATACTGACCCCAGACCGACCATTCCACCCTCTATCTTCTTATTGCTGATTGCCTAGCATTTTTTAAAGTCTTTGGTATGACCCGACCCAGGTTTGAACCCAGATCCCCCCGTCCGAAAGCGAACGCTCTACCAACTGCACTATCCTCAGGCTTATCTTCCTTCTTTTCTTCTTCACTCACCTGAGTAGGCATAGGTCCAGTGACATGGTTGGGCGGTGGCATTAGACTTTGCTGATGCTGATCTTGAAATGTCAAGTAACGTTGGAGGATTTTTTGGTACTGGTAAATTTATCTTCATTTGACAACGTCCCATTCTTTAAAATTTTGTCCATATCAGTATATTATGTGTTCAGTACTTTGACAGTAGAAAGAACGGGGTAAGGCAAAATCGGGTGAACCAATTTCTCGAACAATAGGGGGTCAACCAGGGCCATTATAATGATCCGTTTGCGATGAAGCGGAGTATGCTTGTTTACTAGCGTACGTAGATGTGTCTTATACGTGCGTAACCGTGCCTTTTGAGCTGGTGTCAATGAAATATTCCCATTTAAAATGTTGATAGTAATTTCGCATATACAGCGGGTAAAATCAGCACCGGGTCCGTGAAGAATGGCCCGCTAGACCATTAGCCAGAATTTTAGTAATGATGCAAAGCGGCGTAATCAGACTGACTTGGTTGCTCTCTAATTATACACTGATAAGGTAAGTGAAATATAGACGTTTTTATTGCATATGGCTATGGGAGTTATCCCCCCTGAACTTTAAGTTTTATGACTTTGGCATACAGAAATATTGGACCTCATCAGGGAATATGTAGTTTGCTGGTGTAGTTTGCTGGTGTAGTTTGCTTGAAATTAACAAGCAAATATCCATAAGGTTTGGATGTGGCATCTTTAAAGGCCTCATGTACGTATTGAGTTTTATGTGGGACCATTTGACAGGCGATGGTAGTAGACGCATCTCGGTTTTTTTTTTAAATACTACCAAGTAATGAGCGTTCAAGCTAATGGTTCTATGGTCTCTGCACAATGAAGATCACACTGATACTACGATGATGATTTCCCTTGTTAAAGAGTGCCGTTACACGTTCCTCCGCTTCAGCCATAAGATCATCAACATTCACTAGAGTTCGCTCCCCAGGGTTAAATGTTGTGGGACGAGGTGCTCGCCTGGTAAGGTGTGGGGCTGTGGTGAGATGAATTTACGTCCGCAGGTGGACTAGTAAGTTCAGTTTTTTTACGGGTCTGTGTTGAGATGAATTCACGTCTACAGGTGAGGTGGTAGGTTGTCTTGCACAGTAATATCGCTGGGCCGAATTCGCTCAGTAATATCGTTAATACTAGGTGGTATGTTCAGCCTTTGGTAAGCGAGACACTGAGTAGGTACCGGAGTAGAAAGTATCGAGCAAATGTCAGTCGCCGCGAGCGGCCTGTTACGCCTGGTAAATGGGAAGCGAAACTTGTCCGTTTTATTCCTCAGTAACTCGTCAAATAGTGTCTTGTTCAATCTCTCTTGCAGGAAGTGTAGCAAGTATTGTTCTTCAGTCTGTTGGGCTGTTAACTCCCAATCCGCCTACTAACAATCCGTTAGACAACACCACGGCACCCACAATTATGGTGGTGCCTTTATTCTCATGCAGGCTTCGTACGCAGTGATCTATACATTTAGGCATCGCGAAAGGAGACTGAACACAAGTAGGCTGAAGACTGTCTTTAAATGCGCTTCACGTCTGTCGCTGGCACCCACGAATTAAAACTAGCCGGTCACCCTCGCTATTTCACCAAGTAATATGTTTTTCCACGCTCCTAATAGGGTCTCCACTTGATAGTACATATCGGATGTAGTCTTAACAGGCTGGAGTTTTGTCTCGTAAAATGTCATCAGAAGTCGTTCTTCATTCAAATCCGCTAATGTATACACCACAGGTTCCCTTGCATGACGCGCTATAACACAGAAAATTTCTTGACTCCAGTTAGGTAGGTAAGATTTCTCAAAAGTTCTGTTCACTTTACTAATCCGAAGGAGATCTACTTTATACTGATAAATCCGCCGACTCCACCAGGACTGCAGAGCTATATAATATGGTAATCGGGGCCCGGCGAATACTGCCGTGATAAGCCCGATTGTATCACCGTATTAAGGCAGGTAAAATGTCCAGTTAACACCGAGTGTTATTAGCAGTGAAACGTTTATACATGCGAGCTTTACAGGTCCGACTGAACCGCTCAACTACCGAGGCTTTCGTTTCATTAAAAGTGTGGAAATAAAAAAAACCCCATGTTCCTTTAAAAACGCCTTGTTGAGAAACTCCTTGCCTTCGTCTGTAAATATGTCTTATGTTCAGACATGAAAATCCTTTTACACGCTTCAGTAAGATTAGTACCTGTCATGGTAGGAACGGGGGATACCTAGACGTATTTGGAGAGAATGTCAATGTGCGTAAGTAGATAGCAATTGGAATCATTGAGCTTGGTTAATTTACTCACATCCACCAAATGAGCTTGCCACTTACTGTCTATCCCACATACTATAACTCTGTTACGTGTATAGTGTTGCTGAGCCGGGTGATTAAGAGTATACGTCTCCTGTTCGGCTAACCAAGTCTTTACACGGTCACGTGATGCGGGGGGGGGGGGGGGCATACCATAGCTGTTCTAAGGCTTTAGCCACAGAATCCTGAATTTTTTTTTGCCGCAGTATGGAATCGAACTCTCCTCCGTCGGCGGTGAGTCAGAATGGATAGGTGCGGTATTTTATATCCATCTCACTAACCCTCAACAAGTAGCCGCACAAGTGATACAGACAGCCAAAGATGTAAGCATCGAGGGGGTAAGAGATACTGACTCGGGTTTACAGGTTATAGCTGGCGACTTGCGCTGTAAGGCGAGGAGTTTCGGTATGACTTCACGATAATAGTGTTTACGAATAAGATTAGGATTCTCTAGGCGGTCACAAACATCTTTGGTGAATACTCGCAGAATAGCACATCGTCCTTCATTCACAATGCCATCTTCAAACATAGATTGCAGTACATGTTTGTATGCTCTGAGATCGGTAACTGTATCGACAAGCTCTCTCCAACTTACCGGCGTGGATTTCATTTTAGGAGTGTCATCATGTGTCTAGCTGGCCAAATATATAGATCTTCAATATTTAGTGTCATTCCACGTACTTTACAACCAACAGAGTGAGGTTTGGGAGGTGTTATCTTCCATTGCCCATGTCTGAGAGAATTCCACGTTTCTAGGTGGGCTTCGCTCAGCAGCATATGTCACGTAAGCAAGAATAACGTAGGATGTGAATAACCCCGAATTAACATCAATAACATCAAGAAAAATCACAAACTGGAACTATTAGGGAAAAATTTTAACAAAAATATTTTCACAAAATCTCAAAATTCAATAAATCGTCCATATAATGGGTTAGCCTTCATATACTCTCCGTTTCCATACGCCCATTGCCCTGGTACCGATTGATGGTTGACACAGATGTGTTGCCCATATGAAAACCCGTACAACTGTTGGGATTAAGTATTCTTATATTCCCTCTACGACATGAGTTGAATTGAAATCGCTTGGGGGATGGGGTGGGGGTATGTGGTCTGAAAATAAATAAATAAAATAACTACACGTGTACATAATTCAGTATAAGGTCACATGACTTTCCACAACAGTACAAATTATACCAGGGAACACTAGTCTGTGAATTAATTAAACATGTATAAAAACATAGCTCAGCGAAGTCAGTTAATTTTTTTTCCAAAAATACTTACACCTCTTCCTCATCTTCACCCCTCTTCCTCATATTCATTCCATCGTCCTGTCAAACGTTGCAAGTACATTTTGCTGAAATCTGGGTTACGCTTCTGTACATTACTCCCTTGGGGATACTGCCGGACTTTATCTTCCGGCCATTCTGCATCTTTAGCTGCATTCTGAAAATCCATGATCACCTTAGATTCATCTAAACGCAATGCAGCCTGGTCAAGGGTTATTTCACTCTCAACATCTATATACCGCAATGGTTCGAGACACGGATGCCGACTTTGACTGGGATGATTAACACGGCAACCTTCACATTGCTCTTCCCTTACTTTACTAACAAGAGGAATCATATGCTCCGTCATTTTGCTTTACATCAAATTATTTCGAATGGTGTTCTCCTCGGCGGCGAAAAGAACTGGAGGGGGTGGGGAAGTGAGAGATGTGCTGGTTGGCTGGGAAACAGCTTTATCTGTTTTACCAGGCACTCCTCTTACACGATGAAACGCCTCCTTCAGGTGGTTTCCACATGTCAGCTCGAAAGGTGACACTACCCTTAGTAGGATAATATCTTCCTTGCGGGCTGTATTGCATTCATTGTTTAACATTTGCGTACCACCATCGCTTCCCGGTTTGTTGAAAAACTGAGGAACTCACACGAAACAGCGGTTCTGATGGTACGCCAATCTCATCTTCACTACCTGGTATAGGGCCTGTTACTCTTCTTACCTGCAACGTTCGTAACGTCACACACACACACACACACACGCGACCTCATATCTTTATGACGTCGTATCGTACCTCCCGTCCCTCTCAGGCTAAAAGATAGGCAGGATTCTCGTCAGCAACACCATACACTACTCACATTCTGTGTCGTAAAAGTCACTTACCCTGAAGGGTCGAGTGAAAACTGGAGTAACCATTATGGTATAGCCCACATGTAATATTTCCAGGATTGAATGGTATTATAATGCCTTTACCTTTAACAAAGAGTACTTTTCTTCCACAAACAGATTCACCAATCTTAATTCGATTGTTATCAAAACATTTTATTTCCATTATGAATACATTTTACTGATTGTTAAAAATAAATTTAAAAGATGACATCACATGGGAAAGCATAATTATTATAGCCTAAGTTTTGATGATTATATGATGCAGTTTAAGTGTTGTAGCAAAATTACTTTTAAAGCTTTTCACCTTGAAACTTGATTCGGCCAGACGGATTGCATCAACACGGGAGAAAATTTATTATCGAATATCAAATGTTACAGCTTGCTATGTTGTGATCTTTTGACGATAAACTTGTCTTTTTAGACAAAATGGAAGCTACTTGATTGTTCGCGATAAAAATGAACTGGCCTAATTCCACAGATGGCAAAATTCTCAACTCATAAGACAGCAATCACAGATCAATCCTTTCACAAAACAGCTGACCACAATGAAGTGACTGGTGCCACACGATATAATAAGGAATGAAACAAACAGGTGAAGGACGTAATCTCCAGCATGAAAATAAAGAATTATTGACGAAAACGTCGAGCTGAAGAGTTGACTGTTTAACCAAGAAGTGGACTCCAGGATGCCGTAGTCACCAGCGGCTTGCATGCATGAGAAATATATTTCTATGTATTTCTGTGTATTGTAGTTCCTGTTATATGAAGCATACACAAGAAGTGAACGGGAAGGACGGGGAAAAAAGTAAATTTTGGGTTATATTTTAAACAATATTCGTTACCTTTATCCCGCCTTTCCAGTTCAGGCGGAGAGAGGATATTTGAAGGAACCGGTGCTCACCAGTTCGTCGCCTACAGCAACTTCCAGCTAAAATTGAATAACACTATCATACTTCTCAGAATGAACTGCTTTTTGGTGCATTTCTGACAATTCCCTCAACGCCAATAAAATACAACCGCACTAACGCACAGGTTGATTCCCAAATTCTTATTCTGAGGCTTAATTTCATCAATTTAACAAAGTGTTTATGCCGTTTTAATTTAGGAACAAATATTAAAAACTTAAAAAAAAAAAACGATATCGCTGACAATTAATACACTTCTACAACATGCGGGGAATTTTTGGAGATTACACTCGACCTGCAATACTTACACACGTAACAATTACAATACACTGACCCTGGCCACTGTAATGTCGTCAAGATTATAGTTCTAAGGATGTGACCAAATTTATTACTATCGCCGACAGCTCGCGATACATTTGTCGAATGCCCGGTCTAAGAAACCTTCGTAGTCGGGGTCGGCTTTTTTACCCCACTTGAGCACCATGAGGGTCAAGATGATGAATACTATGACGCAGAGGGCAGTAATGATCACGGAGAGGTACACGAACCACATTGGGGAAAACTTCTCGATGAGTGTTCCCAGAATAAGCGGGTTGATCATGGCGCCGGAAGTGGCTGACATCATAAAAGTGGCGTAGATCTTTCCCGTAATGGTCATGATACGTTGCTGTGTGTAGGACACGCCGGTGGCGTATAGACTAGCGATGAACACACCTGCGACGGACAAGCAGATCCAAACGACCGCGTCACTTTTCTCTGCCCCAATCAACAGCACAATCACGGCGGCGGATAGGAAGGTAAAATCGACCACTATCATCTTCCACGCCGTCAAAAGGTTAGCCGTGAAAATACCCTGAAAACGACCGAAGGAAAATGCCCCCCAAAATACTGACGATATCTGTGTTCCTTGGGCCTTGGTCCATTTCAGGTGCTCTACGACAAAAGTCATGCTATAATTCTGAAACAGTGTTTCAACTGCCACGATGAGGATGTAGTACAAGACGATAAACACCAAGAACGCTGCTCGCAAAGGAATAGTCAATCGTCGACTTTCGGATGGCTGACTGTTGACTACAGTCTTTTCATGTCCTGTTTCTGTTGCCAATACCACCTCTCGGTCGTAATAGTGTGGGGTCACGTGGTATCGGCGGATTATCATGAGCAGGAAGGGGAAGGCAGAAGTTAATGTAATTAGTCCGATGATGAGAAATCCATGTTGAACGTGAGTTTCTCCAAAATATTCCACCACAGTGACGTTGTTGGCAGTCTTATGCCGACTGGAAATGTGTCCAAATACTTCTAACGTCTGGTTATAAGTCTGGTTGTTTACTGCGACCTCATAGCGCGGTGCCAAAAATGGACGCATAATAAAAGGGGCGATAACTCCTCCCACAGAATATGCAAAATGGAGAGCCTGCATATAGGGACCACCATCTTTCTTCCCCCACACTCGGACAACGATTACACCGCAACCTGAATAATATTAAATATTTCACGTGAACTTTTCGCCTATATCTAAAGGAACTGAATATCAAGCCACAGCTTTATTTTGGTCCTGAACTTGAATGTGTTTATCACCAAGACAGACAATTTATATTATGTTTCTATGAACCTCTTACATTTATCAGCATGGTGTTAGGCAGCATATCAATGCATAAATATTTTCATATACAATTATATCAATAAGAAGTTAAATATAAAATTTCAAGAATTTTCAAACCTGTGAATATAATGCCCATTGTGGCTCCCTTTAATCCATTGATTACGCACATGAGCCAGATACTTGATGAACAGTAGGGAATCGCTATGTTGATACCGGCAGTCATACAAATAGCGGCAAACATCAACGGCTCGGCCTTAAAGCGGTCATAGAGCGTTCCGACCACAGTTCCCATGATAAGGATACCCAGGTATTGTGCCGTGAAAAACATAGACGCTTGTTCCACATCAGATTTAGTGATTTGGATGAGGTCCAAGAACGCAGGACCCCCGGATCCCAGAAGCAGGCCCTGCCATTCAAACAAATTATAAGCCACTTACTAATGTATTTGCTTGACTTCTGTATTGATGAAATGTTTCAATTATATGTATATAGTACACATGGTTGGAGTTATCCCTAATATTTCAGGTGTATAAGACATTTGTCAACCTTGCAAGGCAAGATGCTAGACTGCTAACACAAACACACTTGTACATATATGATGCAATATTACATACGAGACTAGGTACAGTCCGTGCACGGAAATTTTAAAAATACGCCTCGTGTGACTTCTCCGCTGACGTGTCCAGATAGAGGATACACTGAGCGAAGAGTTTGGGTCAGACTCAAAAATCGGAGCTTCCCTGTACAGCTAATGTAACTCAGAAAATTGAGTCATATGATTGGAACGGCCGAGTCACTGAAGACTTTTCTTATTATCTTACTGACTCATAAATGGCCGATGACTCCTTTCATTTCTCTTATTAATGACTCACACAATCAAATAAGTCTTAAAAGACTTGGTCGGCCCTTGTTCCACAAAGCATTCGTAGACGAGGTTGATTCTAACTACCATGGCAACCCATTTTAAAGAGATAAATAGCCATGGTAGTTACAATCAACCTAGCCTACGATTACTTTGTGGAACTAGGCGCTGGTCGTACGACTCTAGCTCTAATAAAAATCCAGATTTCGACTCTGTTGACCCAAACTTTCTCCGTGACATCCATTTCTAATCAGTTAATTTTCTGTAAAGTATTCTACCACTGATGTAAACCAACGGGGTTCAAGTGGGTTTTGTGTGTTAAGAGCTTCGGGTTGCTTCGATTTAGACAACAGCGTATTTAAGGAAGGAGATCTCAGTTGCGAAACATTCAGTGTCCTGCCTCCCTGGAAGGCTTTCTGGGACCTACCAGACACCGCCAGTCATATCACACTGGCGTTAGGTCTATACAGTCATGCAGGGCATCTCACTCCAAAGATTGCTCCAAAGAAGACATTATCACATTGCACAAGTTAGTCTTGACATCGACTTAATTTGTTACAAATAATACCAGATCAAATAGTATTTACAATAAATGTTGATGCGAAATCTGATTCCACTCGTTTAAAAATATTGAAAACTGACAGCCCCCAAAAAAGTGTTTTCTTACACATTAAGAAAGAAGGAACAGTGAACACAATCACAAGCGTATTACAAAATACAAGATTAAACGTTATTTAAGGAGGAAATAATGTCTAACCACATTATCAAACACGTTTAGAGTGATTGAGAAGCAGCGCATCGACTTAGCACCATATCCCGGTGCACGCGGGGAGTAGCGCGTGTTAATCCGTTTGTCTTGTTACATTTAACGATTCTCACTGAGACAGACAATCTCGTATTACACAAATATCATGTGCACCATGTCACTTATGCACACTTCTCCTTACCGTAGCCATGCAGTAATTCTGTAGGTTTAGTAATTTTGTTTCTCTGAAATTCATTGCAGGGGAGTAAATAAAACATTTCAGAAAGGGTACTGAAAAAAATGAATGAAAATTAACCAACAGTTGATGTCACCATGAACACAAACCTTGTTATGGAAATATACTATGGCAATAGGAAATTCTACTTACACAACAACTGTGAGGGTAATAGGAGAACGACGTCAGCAGCAATTTGAGGAAGAACCTGCGTCTGTCCGATTTCGGTCCATTCTTCCTTTCGGGTTTTGTAGCGCTACCAGTGTCTTCTATTGTCGCCAGTTCACACTCCTTCATTTCGGAATCTAACAAGTCTACAAGACAAGCAAGCAATGGATTACCTTTCTTCCCTTACCACCTTGTATCTGTCCTGTTATCATGCATGACGTTGCACTCCTACTTATCTACGTCACTACCTGAATATGAACAACTGCATGGGAAGTAAAACCAGGGCATGCAGCGACGACAGGGTATCAGCTGGAAAATGGTTTTACGTATCCAGTGAAATCCGATCATTTTATTTATTCAATTTATTTCAATCCAGCTTTTCTAAGTGATCATGTAAGCGCTCCAGCACCTAGCACCATGGCGCAGCAGAACTGAGTAAAGAAGTGATATTAATAATCATTCATTGTACGTGTAGAATTATTCAACAATACCAATCCATGATTGAAAGTTACTATCACAGCGTGGAGGATCAATGGCGCTGTGTTTTGTAGGTATACACTCACCTCCTTACACCAGAGTTAGGGTCGGTATAAACATCGTGGAGTTAAAATATCACCGCGGTATTTTGATGAACACTTGCAATGAAAGGGCAATGTAGGTACATTTATGTCCCTTTCTTGGTTTGTGGCATGATATTCTGTATAATAGATATAGGCTTTTCCATGTTTTCGATTACATACTGGACTTAAGTAGGAATTATTAGACACAACTGTCTCTCCGTCATTATTGGAAAACTTTACCTCTATTTCCAGGTAACTATATATCTTACGTTTAAATTACATATGTATTTTTTTAATGAAACTTGTCTCTGGGAATTTGACTTTGAGTATAATTTACATGCCTAAACACGTAAACATTTACTGGAAAAGTTACATGCTTAAACAGAAGCTTTCGTCGTCCTGCACTGAAAGAGTTACAACTCATTTGTCAATGTTGAAGGTCTGTCAACGAACTTGGACTCTTAAAAGAGAACTCATCACTTGAACGAGCCTTTTTAATTTCTGATTTATTAAGAAAAGATTAAGAAAAATTTGGGTTTCACAATAAAAAATGTTATTGGAATTTTCTGTCTCTTTTTTCCCCTTGGTTGACAAAAGGCTTCTGAAATTATTTTTATCCATTAATGTCGCTATCTTTTCTGCAGAATAACGCCTGCGTTTATCATAACTTACACAGTTTTAGCTGTTGGGAAATTAACTAATCTTGCTCTCTTTCTTAAATGAGAGAAAATATTATTTTTCTTAAAATGTAAGCCAGACAAGATTTCAAGAAAATCTAAGAAAAACATTTTTTTCTCTCCATTCCATTATAAGAAATACTTTGATGACTCTTATTCATGAAAAAAAGGAAAATTTGTTAAACTATACAGACATGGTACTATCGGTAGCATGAGTGCTGTGTACACAGATATATACAAAATTCGACCTCAGGTAGCATAGTTAAAATATTAAAATTCCAGAACTTGGTCACGTGACAATTCCGGTAATCAGTGCATTTCCAGTTTTCAAAATATGAAAACGATTTCCCCAATGTTTTCTATCTGTATTAAAAATTTCAGCTCAATCGCATACACCATGCGCGAGAAAATGATATGTCAACACATTCTATTCAAGAAAATAAGGGCCATTTTGAACAAGAAAATATGTGGGGAAAAATTTCCATGTAAAAATGATAACAAATTGACTGGATTTGAACCCTACAGTACTAGGGCTAGTCTGCAGTGCCTAATAATTTCATGATACTTGAAAACCAAGAGAGAGAACAGGCTTGCAGGATTTAACCGGATTTGAACCTATATAGATTAATCCATGAAGGTACAATGCAAGTCTGCATGGAAAATACCCCTTAGGTGCAAGTCGTATGATCCAAGAGACCTTTGTTCAGTATTTATAACATGAACAACATGGTCATACCATTTCATTTGAAAAATGTCAGGCACCTATCTACAGGCTAGCAATGTTATCTGGAGCTATGGTGAAAGCCAGAGAAAAGAAAATAAACAGATATCAGGACTTGGTCATATGTACGGAGAGACTGTGTCTTCGGTCTAAGGCTCCCGCCACCGACACCATCCATAACAAAGGCTTTGGTGAATGTTATTTAAATGTGAGAATATTGACAAATTTTTGTTGATTTCTTAGTAAAAACTTAAAAACTGTACAATGCTCAAAGATAATCCTCGCAGATTTGCAATCTTGACATCATGGAACACCAGATAGTGTGTGTAATCAAGGAGTTTTAAGACGTGACGTAATTTTACCTAACTTAAGAGGTCAATTACGGACAACCAATCATCGAAATGGAAAATCGATGCTACGAATTGTGTATCTTGCTGTAGTCTAACCTCT
Source organism: Acanthopleura granulata (assembly GCA_016165875.1). Lineage (NCBI taxonomy): Eukaryota > Metazoa > Mollusca > Polyplacophora > Chitonida > Chitonidae > Acanthopleura > Acanthopleura granulata. The sequence continues at coordinate 31,141,553 of JABBOT010000080.1, read as the reverse complement.
AACCAAGTTTCTATAACACTGTTAAGAGTAGTAGCGTGTTAAAGGAAATGTTAACACGATCACACAGACGGACAAAGGATCACCGAAATGGAAAATCGATACTACGAGTCGCATATCTTCATGTAGTCTACACTTGAACTACGTTTCGTTGAAATCAGACAAAAATTCTACATGTAGTAGAAGTAGCGTTTTGAAAATGTTAACATATTCTGGATAAACAGACAGACAGATGAACCGATAACTGAAATAGAAAATCGATACTACGAGTTATGTATCTTGATGTCGTCTACAAGTTTCATTCAAATCGGACAAAAATTTGTAGGAGTAGCGTTTTGAAGCAAAAGTTTACAGATGCCGGACACAGACGGCCGGACGACGTGTGAATACATAATCTCTTCTGGTCTTCGACCAGTGGAGTTAAAAAAACGAAATAGCCATTCATCAGCATAATGTGCACGTGACAAATCATTCATTTGAAGTTTATTTATTACATAATGTTGACGGCGACAATAAATATTTAGAACAACAAGTAACTCGGACCGGGCTTTTATTCTGGGTTTTTATTTTATGTGGGTGTTGAAGAAGTAATAATTTACACCCCCCTCTAGCACCATGGCTTAAGCAGAATTAGGTTAAAACAATTCCTGTGATGTTAAATGAAATGTACTAGATGGCAATGAACTAGAATTACTCAAAATGCTGAGCTGTCATCACATTTAGCAAATGTACACAATAACACGAAAACAGTGCAAAAGCAATAAGATGAAAACTTCAATAACATGAAAACAATGCGACGACACTGGCGGAAAAAATATATTTGAATGTTCCATTAAGCATGTATCACTAGTGGGCTGCTCAATTCTGTACACTACAATCCCCCATCAATTTTAATCCAGCGGCTCAGTAGGCTGATTGTTTTGGTTACCTCTTCAGGTTACCATCCTTGGCATGTAGCACTTTTACAGAACTCCTTAGGTTTCATATAAATAACCATTCACGTGAAAGTCGGCAGCGCGTTACATCAACATGCAACATACGGGCATCCCTGTGGGTACTGCAAGGGCTCCCATGTTAGGGGACCTCTGTCTGGTGGCTTATGGACACGGTTGTAGGCAAAAGATGTTGAAAAATAAATTAACTTCATACAGCCCGTTCCTTTACATTCCGCGGTGTATATTATCTTAATACATGTATATAAAAAAACCCTCAAAACAGTGGAAGAAACATATCCCAGTTCACTGGAATTAAGAAAGGTACTGATTCCCACAATGGAAGATATTATCTATTTAAGATATATCTACTAAAGCGTCAACTGTAGAAAAAAAAGTTAAGACACACTCTCAACTACACAGTTATGGATGGCCATATACCAGAAAGGTCTACATATAATACATACATATCTCGCTTTATAGCGCATATGCTAGAAAACATTACCGCTGAAACTTCAAGTCAAGGCGTTACCACCATGCGTCACCATTTAATGTACTGGTCTGAATATGCTGAGTAAACTCTATTATAAAACAACAGAAACCACGTTCTGTTGTATCTAAATACCGGGGGAAATGTTCTATTTCGTTTCATTGTGCCTGTTATTCTCCAGTGTCTGAAGCCGTGCATAAATGTAAATAATCTTATGGGCATAGTGCATATATTAAAGGGCCAGTGGGAAAGTTTTTAGAAAATTAAAACAATATTATCTGGCGAAAATAAAATCCAGTAGAATGCATATAAACTGTTCTTGCTGTAAGCTGGCTTCATACTACAATAGGTTTATTTCAGTCGTGAAATGTTGCTTAGGCTACTCCCTGTGCGAACCAAAGCCATCATGACAGGCATATATATATATATATATATATATATACTAGTTGCACAGAATCAAAAACATATGTATATGTATAGCCATGTATAAGGCGCACATTCATGGGCCGAGACGTCATCTCACTTCAAACTAAATGTGCAAATACAGTCTGATGTCGATGTCTTTTTTTACATTGATTTATGCTACTATATTCATGCACATTGTAGTGTGTTCTTGATTTGAATGCTTAGAGTAAGTCAGTAGTTGAATTCCCTGCTGAGAATACAAACCATGTCATTATCACGTTGAAACTCACACCGGTTACCTGTGACCATTTGCCACCTATTACACTGTTATCGCGGCTCTGGTTTTCCTCTTAATATTTTTAATATTTAATGTAGTTTTCTACATTGACAAGTGCAACCTCATTTATTTTTTTCTTCCCATTGTGTTTTTTAAAACGCTGTCCCCACCATCTGCCACTGTCTCCATTTTGCAACGAATAAAGCTCCATAAATTTGCAAGAAAAGCCAGTCTTAGCATTTTGCTATTTAGCATTTAAGAATGAAAGACAAAATATAACAATTATTATGAAATACTACAGCATAGAGTGAAAGCAGTGCGGTGACGACAGCGTGATTTTTTGCAAATGGTCACACGTAACCGGTCTACGGCCTCTTCTCAATTTACCTCGGCCATATTCATGAAAGTGCCACTGTGGTCAGAATACAAATTGCGTGAAATTATTACAAGGATATGAAAGAAATCCTACGGAGTAAGCCTAACATCATTTTTCAACAGGATTTTGATGTATAACACTTTTTAACCCATATAACTGAAGATTCCTTGAAAAACAAAATCTTCGCCTATGTCCGTAAAATTTTCCTTTTGTGACTTGATAAAATTCCCTGTATGGCGTGGAATTAGGCAGATGTGACGTTGAGTAAGGCAGTTATGCTGAGATGACGTCAAGAGCGTTTGAAAGGGCAGCGTCATGAATTCGTCATGTGTTCATGTTTGACGTCACACCAGGCAAATTGTAAGGGACAGAAATATTTTGTTTCCGTATACTCTGACGAAACATACAATATCGGTTTTAATTCGCTGCATCATTTTCACAATTTCGGGAAGCAATTCATACTACCCCAGTTTTTATTAATTCACATTTCGATTAAGACACAGATGTTTTGACACCAAAGTAGCTCTTTTAGGAATAATGCTAGGATTCAGTGTCATGTACATCGATAGAATTTCAGTCATATCGAACGTCAAGAGCGTTTGAAAGGCCAGCTTCTTGAATTCGTCATGTGTTCGTGTTTGACATCACACCAAGCAAAGTGGAATCGACAGAAATGTTTTGTTTTCGTATACTCTGACGAAACGTACAATATCGTTTTTAATTCGCTGCAATGTTTTCACAATTTAGGGAAGCAATTCAGACTATCCCAGTTTTTATTAATTCACCTTGTTTTAAGACACAGATGTTTTGACACCAAAGTAGCTCTTTGAAGAATAATGCTAGGATTCAGTGTCATGTACATCGATAGAATTTTAGTCATATCGAACTCTAACCTAGTTTGTATGTTGTCAGGGAGGAGACACGTTCAGTATGATGAAATCCACCTTTAAAAAAAAGAACAAACTGTTTAGTGTATGATATAAAAGTGTACAGTATATAAACCTAAATCCCAAACCACGCACCAAGTTTCAATTCAGTACGATGATCCTTTTCACTAACATGAAAGACCACAGCGTAGAGAGTATTGCCTGAGCATCGCCGATTGTGTGATAGTTGGAAAATAGTCACACTTAACCAGTGAAATCCGGCCTCTCTTCAATTTGCCTTGTTTACGGTTTCTTTCAAACTGTTCTTGTAAATGCTAAGAACAAAGCGGACGTTTTAAAACTTGGATACAATAAAACTCATGAAAATTCCTGATTATGTTCTTGGTAAAGACACATTCAACGGTATGAAAACGGCATGCATGATTTTTTTCCAAAATGGACGAATTTGACCAAAGTTCAAACCTGATCTGTAAATTGTCACGGTGAGATCATCTACCAAGTGTAACTGAATACGATGTACCGGTTTCTTGACGGAACCCCTCTCAAAAAGCAAATATGTACTATGTTGTACACGTTTGTGTAGCGATGTAAACAAGATGTATACCACAGGTACATAATTTGGTACACATTAAAGGTCTGGTTACACAAAAATGCCCTATGCAAGGCACAAATCAATGTTTCTGTGCAATTTGTTACTATTACACATCTTGAGTATCTGTTGTACATACTGCTTTCAGAGAGCATGTATATAAGGGCAGTAGACCTTAAATCTCCAAGGATAATTGGCTGGCCATCGATAGAAATACTATTTTGTATTTTCAAAGTCACTATTTGAACTTGACCATACAATTTAAAGACAAATTTCAAAGACAATGTATTCAGCCAAAGTATGCTCATATACTGCATTCTCAATTTTCTGTGGTGTGATTTTGCAGTTTTGTCCTACTATTTCTGGCGATTCTCTGAATCAACTAAGCTTGTACGACATACCTTTATGTAGCCTGTGCTCTACTTCGATGAGCGCCATTGTACTTCAGTTGACACCTGGGATCAAGTTAGTATATCAAATGGTAGTTTCCCCCTCGCTTCTAGCCACATCTAATTCCTCCTTGGGTCACACAGCTGGATGCCTCTCAAGAGGCTTATCCAAACAGGTCATGTCGGCAGATTTGGAACACATCCTCTGTGTAATTCGAATCCACTGTCCCTGTTTTAACAACCTGGAAAAGAATGAAGAGTTGACCCGGTATGTGTGCCGAAAGATCGTAGATAAGGCACTCTTAGTGAACGAGATCAGTAATTATATGTATAAGCTCTTCGAAACAGGTGGACTGTTTTTCATATGGGCGTGTGAAAGTAAGATATACTCCTACCCTCGCGGCATCGCTGTGCAATAATAATCTGTATACCGTGTTCCAGATTGACAAGTGTGGTCAAGGGGTGAAGAGGAAAGCACGGGGATCAGGACGTGGCATGAGTACGTATATCGCATGAGCTGGCTACAAGTCTTGGGCAGCATAGAGTCAATACTCAGTATTTATTGCTTATTGTATACATCTGCTTGTACATTTATCCATAAACATACCGTGAATATGCAAAGCAGAATTTGTTATAAACCACTTATAAATAGCTGAATAAATCAATGTCATTCGAGACCCATTTACAATACTACCCTTATCCCTAGTTATATCGTAAACAGGGGTGCATACAGACCTAAGCTGCTAAAGCTATTTCTTTCCGACGTGCTTGGGGTTTGTTACAAGCCTTCGGGTATTAAAGAAACCGGAAATATCACTGGTGCCCTACGCTTGTTTAGCAGTGTACGGCAAAACTGGGATCGTCTCACGTCGTATATTAGAACACACACATTGCTTTCGCAGTGCTTCTACAATACTTGCTTGTTAGAAAGTATCAATAGGCTAAATGTACAACATGTATAGAAAGATTAAGCCACCCTGAGAAAATAAAAAGCGCCACTATGTTACCAATTACACCACAGCAGGCCCTAGTTATTTCTATAACCCGTGAACACACCTGTAACCTACCTACCGGTCGCCAACTATAAATCCAAAACTGTAACCTGTTAAGATAAAGCCAATAGCCAAGTTGCAAGTCATGCATGCAACTTCTTGAAATTGGACAAACGAAGTCCAATCGCCATGCATGTTTCAATACATACTCCTCACTGCGCGTTGGACCATACATACTATAATGGATGTAACTGCCACTACTACAAAAAAGTTTAACGCTTGAAAACACCTGGGCTAAATGCTTAGGATCCGTCTCGCCATGCAATAATGACTTCGTGCGGACTTAAGTTCAACATTCATTAATAATCACACGATATTTGAAGGAGTTATTGCACATGAACGAAAACTCAATCAGAATACCAGCAATAATTAAATATATGCAAATTTTACCCTCGAATTCGACTGGTTCAACTTCTTGTAGAGCAGTTGAACACAACGCCGCCTCATCAACGCATTCTACTACGATTTATACTCTGAGGGAATTACTTAAAAACCATCCGGACCAAAGGCGAATATCTGTACCTTCCCATCATACCGATATACCCACTTAAAGGCATTACAAGAAGTATAATCATTTTGGAAAAAATATTATTGTGCAATCAACCAAAATTCAGGCGCCAAATGTATGTGGATTCTTAGAACTCTAAACGCCTTCATGAAGAACTAGACGCTCTTATGCAAATACCATAAGAATATTTTTACTTTGAATTTCTCCACACTCTGTACTATTGTACCTCACGCAGATTTGATTGATGGAATTTCGCCATTGTTTAGGTGTTTAATAAAACCATCACCACTACATTAATGTCATGCAATGGCAACAAAACCTTCTTCAGGTCCACTGGATACAAGGGTTACCGTTCATTGGAACGTTTCGTTTACTGAGTTACTTAAATTCCTCATCAATATCTATGTGAAATTTGGGGAAACTATTTATCAACAGTGTATAGATATTCTGATATACAAATTGTGTCCCACTTTTGGCAGACCTTTACCTGTTCTCGTATGAATCCGACTATTTACAGGAGTTAAGAAGTAATCTTTCTCAGCCTCGATCTATATATATATATATATATATATATATATATATATATATATATATATATATCCACTTTTGCTGGTTTCAAAGAAAAGTACAAATTCTCCAGATGGTATATCTTATCTGGACTTGTACCTGTAGAAAGACGACATTGGTTTCTTGTCACGCCGACATTACAATGGAGCTAGTTTCGACTTTGATATTGTGAATTATCCCTACTTCGGGAGCAATATACAAATTGGTCCTACATGCGGTGTATACATCTTACTTTGTAGCATTCGTGAGATCGTGTGTGCTGATTTCAATGAACGCCACAAGTTATTACTGGAAAAACTAGTGTGTCAAGGACATTCTATCAAAACGCCTTCGCTCTAATATTCTTAAATTTCACATTAAGTACCCCTCTCTTAGTAAATACGTCCGGAGAGTTCAGAATCTCTGGGATTCTTTGTAACTTTATAACTGTGTCTAATTCTGCTTAACCCGGGGCGAGGGGCCACATGTTCATCGTCTTGTGCGTGATCGCCACGTAGGTTATATGAGCAGTTACAATCAAAGCGCAACTGAAATACTTAGTTGATTGTCGACATCAGATACACTAAAATGGTACACGATTTGGACACTGATTTTACTCATCCACACAGGAAATTCATGGCGTCTTTCCGTCGTCACCGAAAACTGTCGACTGCTTTTCTTTGCATGAATCCGTCTAAATTTTATATTCATATGTTTTCTTGCCTCTTTGGGGTTCGTGTTATTTGTCGATTTGGAAAGGGTTCTTGCGATTATTGACCCTGAACGCCCATTTTGGGTGACCGCTGGTACACGAATGTCGTTTTCGACGCATGGATTTAAAATTTACCTGAGGTAGCAAAGAATGAACCACCCCACAAGATTATAATACCAGAAAGTATTTAGAGCAGTTACCGCACAGAGATGGAATTCATTAAATGAGCAAACCTTAGGCGCAGAACGGGCTAGATTTCGAACATGACCTAAAGGTCTGCTATATGATTTCCCGTAAGTTTTAGGATTCTCCGCCAGGGGGGACTTCTGAAGTCTTGTAAATTTTTTGTAATTGGTGGTGGAAAACGACCCGTTGAGATCAATGGAAACGACTGCAAGTGCGTCTACGAGTGCAGAAAGGAGATTTTACGAAGGCGGAAACAAATGTTTTGGTTTAAGTAGAGAATTGAACAAGTTTGCTATTTCCAAAATTTTGTAACAATCTTGATTTTATGAGGAAAGCAAAAATCTGGAAAGATACTCTGGAGCGGCGAGAATCTCTTATATAAACTATATTCTCAATACTACAACAGTGCTCAGTAAGCATTTTCGTAATGTGCATTTACATATCACAACCATAAATTTTTGGCCGTATAATATAACACGACATATTCTTATAAGTATCTGCGAGGTCGTACGAATGACGGCACGTTGTGGGATCGCGTGCCACCTAGACATGTTTACTTAACGTGCAGTTCGCACGTGAAAAACGAAATTCTTAAATACTGAAGCACAAATATAGAGTTGCGATCGTCAGGGACAAGTTCAAACTCGACGCAGTCGATCTGTGCTGAACGCTTATATCGAAAAGTTTGACAAAATCTTGCGATCGTGAGCAAATAGCGCGCCTAATCAGATTTAGTCTCGGCACGCGTACGTCGACAACGACTGGCGCTAGTTGTGAGCAGGTATTTAGCAACGTGGCTGTCATGTGACGTGTTCATGATGACGGCGCCCATGTATAATGTGCGTGGATGTAATTGATGTAATGTCTGCAAATCGTCAATTTGTCTTTTCTTTCGAAATTTTAGATTTTATGGAAAATTCTCGTTCTTTAATTCGAACTTTTTTATTTCATACCCCTACTGAGTGAATTCGCATATTTGATTGTTTTTTTACGCCGTATGCACGAATATTTCACTTTAACTTACACGACGGCGACCCGCACTATGATGGGAGGAAACCCACGGCCATTCACAGGTGGCTGACATACGTTCTCATTTAATGATAATTATAATATTTTTTTTTCTAATTATCCCTCTTTACAATCCCCTGTATGCTTCTTATCATGTGCTTTGTTTGTTAAAAGAACATATGCACTAATATTTGTTTTCAACATGTCACCCACATACTCTATAACTATATTTACATACATTGAAAAATGAACTGCAGGTGCGTAATACAGAGTATTATACGGCGTTATCCATTCAAGATTCAACCGGGGGGGGGAGGGGGAGGGGCAATCCCGATAGAAATAGGCGTCTCATACAAACTTGAAAGGCTCATTTAAATAGCTGCTTTAAATGTCGGCCGGTGGCAGGATCGCTATTTACACCTAATACAGTATGTATAACAAGATATATAACTGATGGCCTGAGCATAACCCCCTGCTTTGCATAACTGGACACAATACACGGAAAAATATTCTAATCTCAACCATGCAAACGACGCTCGTTCGAAAGCTGACATACATGGCTTTACGCTAATATCTGAATCGACCCACGAACATTTGCGCTACAAGAAGCCCGAACCCCGTAAGTTTTGAGTTTTTTTTTCGTTAGTCGGGGAAATCCGGTAACAGAAAAAGTCAGGTCACAGCGAACAGCTTTTCTCTGATTGGGCGCACACAATACTTGGCTTGTGTAAGGGCGAAGCTCTTATCTCCTTGAGAGCTAAGGAGTCATGACCGCTAGATAATTTGACAGTTCTGCACATATGGAGTGAAGAGCAGAGTAAACAGTATAACTTCTGTAGAGTTCAGCGGATCAAATATTTACAAGTATTATATTGTAAGAACAGCTTACATGGTCGATAATAGAAATATGGTGGCACCAGCGGTGATATCAAGCCTTAACTGTCGCTTGACGCTCCTTTCCCTGTTACCGGATTTGTCCGGCAAGAGAAGAAAACTACAAAGTTACGGGTCGATTGATACATCAGCGTAAAGTCTAGCGTGTCAGCTTTCGAACGAAAGATTTGAGATTGGAATATTTTTTCATGTTTTATGTCCAGTTATGCAAAGTTAGGAGTTATGTCTCAGACCTTGAAGTTGCATACCTTGTTGTATACACTGCAAAACTGACTGGTCATTATGACTAATTTAGGGTGTTGAAATTCTATCTCCCAAACGCCAAACTGACTAACAGAATGTAGGTCAATTAAGTTAGTCAGTTTGAGTATCATGTTCAAAATGACTAACTTAGATTGATGAGATGTATATCTCGCATGCAACTAACTAGCATCCTGGTCATCGCAATTAGTCAATTTGAGTATACCCGTATGGTGCTCAGAATGACTAAGTTTGGTTACATTTTTAACCTTCAAACATCACTCAAACTGACAAGTGCGAGGATGTCTAAAATAGTCATTATTTACCTTCGGATTACTCAGATACTCTTTAATTTATACATGTGAAGTACGCTTGGAAGAATCCAACACGTAAGCATTAACACACATGATCAAATTACAGATCACAATACATTACAGAGTGACTTCCAAGGTAAAATATAGGCGCAATAGATATTAAATCTATCAGTTTAGCAGGACTACAATTATTGCTCAAATGCAATGCTCAGAAAACAGTTATACACGGTGAATACCACTATCATTCAACCACACTAACATACGTCAAACAATTACAACTTCTGTTGTAACATGTTTGCGATGCTATTTGAATATCAATAATCCGACACTGACATACGACACTAGTCTGTAGCTTATTTTTCTGAACTATTAGCACAAGCATTCAATCAGACCACCATGCATGTACAGCGTGTTTAGTCAAATCAGTTATAACTCCTGATGTGACAAGTTCACAATGCATTTAAATACCAATACAACACTCACAAAGCCTGTACTAAGCTTATTTTTCTAAACCATTAGCACAACCATTACTACTGGCAATTTAATATATACACCATACAAGGTGTATATAGTTTATTTAGCTAGACATTTAAACCTACTATTAATGATCAAGATATTCATCATACAACGTGAATATCATCACCGGTAAAATATACTGACTTTAAAAGAATGAATGATTATGGCTTAACGCCATATCGTGGCGAGAACAAGGTGGAAACACGAGACAGTTCAGCTTTTCGATAGTCACTGGAGAACATCAAAAACAAAACAAAAATGTGTTAAAGGTAAGAAAAACCAAAACAGTTAAAACTCGAAAACCAGCGTGATAAGGAAATTTCATAACAAATATTTATTTTGAGAATAAAATTTATATTTTATGATAAAGGCCAATGGCCTTCAAATATTTTATGACAGCGTCGCCAGCGATGCTGTCAAACAAATTAACATCGACTAATTTTAGCTCAAATTGGTGAAAATCATTATACTATCGTTTTCATATATTCACCAAAAAAGGCGAACACCACAACCAGTAAATTTACAAACATGGTCCAGCTTTCTTTGATGAACAATCAGTTATCATTTTTAACCCAATGAGTGAACATATTCACCATAAAAAGTGAGCACCGCCACCAGTACCTGCAATATAGACTAACATTGTGTAGGCAGAAGAATATTCTGCTAAACAATTAGAACTGTCATCATTACTAATGATTTATCATACTTAGCGCACAGGATAAACACAACTACCAAAAAACTGCCTAGCGCAAAAGTCGCCATTAAAATTAATGATTTGAAATCAACAACAAACATGGTGAAGACTAGGTTAATTCAATATAAGATGAGTAGCATATTGCTGGTTGGTTATTTGTCACATCAAGACATTTTTAACATTGTCAAAACATGAGCAGGCATGGAATCATCCTGGAGATTCATTATATCTTTTTGTATGAAAGTTAGACTTTTGCATAATTCATTGTGGTACGACATGGTAAAAAAAATATAAACATATTATAAGAGTGATGACATCCATGATACACAAAAACTCACACAGAAGTTTACCTTCCTCACAGACGTTGAGCTCATTGTAGACTGCTTGTACATCATCGCCCTTGAAAGAATATAAAGGGTGTCGGAGGCTGTCTTGCATGTGGAAATCGATGTCATAATTTCTATTGTAAAAGAAATAAATATGGTCAGTTTCTCTCATGTAAAATTTTACCTAAGCCCCACCTCTACCATTATTCCTTTGGTTTCTTGACACACAAAGGTACAAGATTAAGTGGTCAGCCTGGTTTTTCTGGTTTCTTTTTACGCCAAAATATGTTCCATATACCAATATTACCTTGTAAAATCCTCAGAATACTTCTCCTTTCTCTTATTTGCTGAAAGATATATATTCTGATGATAACACAGATTATGATTATTGGACAGCAATATACAACGTGTACTGACTGTCCTCTTTCACCCCGAAAAATGCCAGTTTCTCTAAAAACAATTCTGGAATTAACAACAGGGCTCGTTGGGCTTTCATAGCTGCAACAACAAACACAAAGTATGACTGGTATCACTCTGTACTGAATAAACTCCTCCCCGCACACAGCCACTTTTGTCAGCTAGGCCTACATAGGCCTGAATATCTTCACATATTCAAAATGAACCTAAATTATACAGTATTGAACAATATGTATGTATGCTTGGATTTACCGTGTGTTCCACAATTTTTCAATCATATGTTGACATGGAGTCGTTAGAATGTATATATACTGTGTCTTCTTGTGGCAAAACCAGTCCATATGTAAGTGTTGCCGCCACTGGAGCATCATGCCGAAGACACCAGACCCGACACCCCAGTCACATTGTACTGACATCGGGCCGACCAGTTCTGTTTCCTTCTACTAACCTCTCGGTGCTGAGCGCCAAGCCAAACAGCAACACGTACAATACTTTAAAGTCTTTGGTATGACCCGACCCGGGTTTCATCCCGGATCTCCCAACCCCGTGATGGACATGTCTTTATTTCAGTGGGGAAGTTTTGGCTACTTCTAGGATGGCATCCATGAACTTCTGAGCACCTAACCACAAGAGCTTCTCTAGTCTTGCATCTGTTATACGCTCAAATTCGTTACGAATCTGCAGAAATACAATAAAATAAAGACTGTTGCAGGTCACTAATACACCTGAACAGGTACACTGTTACAAAATAGTTCTAAATAATTGATAATTTTTATGGCTGATTTTTGATATTTTATTATTTTATTTCTTTGATTGATTGGTGTTTTACGCCCTGCTCAAGAATATTTCACTTATACAATGGCGGCCAGCATTATGGTGTCAGGAAACCGGGCAGAGCACTGGGAAACCTAAGACCCTCCGCAGGTTGCTGTCGGACCTTTCCACGTACGACCGGAGCATTTCAATGTTTTCAAGGTGTTTTCAATTACAACCAGGGACTAAGCAGCAGCTCCTCCCCATTCCCTACCCCTCCAAACTAACACATGTCACACTTCACAATGCAAAGAACCAGTATGGCCATATGATGAATTTTGTTAACATTTACTAAAACATCATGGGTTTCATCTACTATATTTGCATGCACACAGTATCTATCCAACACATTTATATTACAATATTTTAATCAACGATTTGTTTGGGACCAATGGTTCAGTATATATATCATTAAACATATCAGACTTAAATTAAGGAATATGCAGAAGTAATTTTAAATTATCAGATATGAACCTGTTCTGGGCAAAATAAACGAGTGAATTCTTTTTTCACTCGCTCTGCTGATGCCATTTCTTGTACTATAAGTTGTCCACGATCTGCAAAAACTCTTTGACAAAAGTATTTGTCTTTTCAGAAGTTTGCTTCACTTTCTTGTCCTCCGTTTTCATCCATTTTATATGGCCTTTAACGGATTCATTGTCTTCTCCAACTGGACGCGGCGGTAAATAATTCTTCACTCCCCACTGGTTTTTAGCCTAGACTTGATTTCCTCTTGTAAACTTTCACGATTAGTGCACCCTTATCTATTCGTCGTCTTGAATTCCTCACCTTGTGTTCAATTACGTGTTTCTAAAGTGTCTACAATCAAACATAATAGAATCCTTTTGATTAATTTTCCAGTTAGATTCAAAGCATACTGTTCACCCTGTAAGTAATTTGACATTCAAAATTGCGATCCCATTAACACATTTTAACATCTCCCCCTAAAAAACCCCCTACATTTATTAAATCCTCTGCGCATGCAACTTTGAATATATCTTTCTGACGTTCACTCAGGGTAACAGGTATTGTATTTTTCTGTGTCAGTACTGTTGAAGTAAGGTACAAGAGTAATGTTAAGCTATCACATATGTACTATTTGCAAATTTTCACTATATTGTATAAGCATATCATAATCCACATATAATTTTATCTAGGCTATCTGTGCTCGAAATTTTTACTTTAATTTGAGTAAGTCTTGATATCCAAAGCAGAAGTTTACAAAACTTGAATGAATGAATGAATGATTATGGCTTAACGCCACATCGGCAATATTTCAGCCATATCGTGGCGAGAACAAGATGGAATACAAAACTTGAAGACAAATACTTCTCACTCAGTCATGTCAATACACAAAGGGATTTAACTTAATTTGTCTGAACAGAAGACAGTTAGGGTATATATGCACCTATTTCTATATGCCTCAATACAGCAAAAAACCTTTCTCTACTTTCTCTTAACAGTATTCATGTACAGGTACAAATTTCACAAGCCAGCTTCACACTTACATCGACACTGAACACTTCAAATGACTATTGAATTCAAATGAATTAAAATCACGAGAAATAAAACCAAAATCATGCACTGTGAGAAAAATTTACATTTTATAAAGTAACGCTAGATTGCTCCTCTGATACATGTACAAATTACAAACTCGACAAAATGAGAGATGAAATGCATTTAAATAGTGACTAAAGAAAGAAATGACACAATTTTTACACCTGAACTGGACACATGACACTCTCTGAATTCTGAAGTTAAATCCTTTCCAACATGGAACTTCATTACCACCATACGCTCCGTCTTTGTGATACATACCCAGCTGATGACAAGACATCAAGTCATCGATGGGCACCATTCAGTATTCATCAGTTTCAGATATACTGTATGCATGGAAATATGGTCAGAATTCTTCTGTGTTAAAAGTCCTTTCGCTGCAATTGCATCTCATCAGCCATGATAAAGCAATTGTCAATTCTGTCAAATTGGTAACTGTCACATTCAAATTTTGGTACTACACAGCAGACTGACTCGTAAGAAACTCCATCTTTATTACCTCCGGTGGCTTGGGAGAGGTTTTCTTCAGCCCTTATCAGTGGCATAATCAACCCTTGAGTTTTAGGATACAATAGCCTAACAGGGAAGAGAGAACCTTTGGTGGACTCAGTGGGTTCCTGATTCAAGAAATGAGATGACATGTAATACCATTGCGTAAACTGGTGTCTGTGGGCCATGGTCTTGCAAACATTTCGATGGTTCTTACAGCTATTCGTTGTTTCTTTGAAGTAAATGTGCTTGCCTCCAAAACGAAGAGTCCAGCAATGTATAAGGGTGCAAACCAGGTGATTTGGGTGGGGTAATGGATCAAATAGTGAGCCTTGGGTTTCACAGTGCAATCTGAATTGATGTCAAAGTGCGCTTTGAGGAAAGCAGAGATTAGTATCCTTAGATGCCCTAGTGGCCTTTAGAAACGGCGGGTGCACACACAATGTCACTTATTTAGTAGCATTACAAATTCTACAACTACGGTTTCAACAAAATCTCTCCATCATTCAACTGATTCCATGTGCTGATAAATTGTCAGCAACAAGCTTGGAAATTGTCCAAACAAATTTCATTTGCCTTTTGTCTGGGAGATTAAGTGTGAGACCAACAGTTTCAAGGCTTTTTAGATCAGTAATTAATCTATTTAATACTCTCTGAACTAATATTTCTTTACATATGCAGTCTTAACAAGCATTGCGAGATGGATAACATATAGCTTTGATCTGAACTGTGGTGGAAGGTTACCCAGGATGAAACATAAGAGTGTTATTTTGTATTTTTTTTATTCCCAAGTAAATTAGACACTTGGAATTCATCAACATACAGCTAAATTTGTAGAGGGTAAGGAGTATTTGCAAGCTTTGGATGTCACTTACAAGCATATAATTTTGTATCAGTAGGCTGATTTTTATTTACAACACAAGTTAACACGTCAATGTGTCTAAGCAAAGTTCTCAGGCTTTCTTGGATTGAAACATAAATGCAGGTTTCAGCATTTCCCTTGATGCCCTTACCTAAAATGATTTAAACTGACTCGAGGACTGAATATACCTTCTCGGGACAAGTTATTGACTTCAGTGCCATCTTCTGGTAGAACTTTCTCAACATTCAGTCTTGCTTCAGTTTTACAGGTAGAGGTCATGTTACTTATGTCACTGATAACATCAACACACGCATTCATTGGGACCTTTTTTTAATCTCTCTCATTCTTAAAATAAAAGGAGCTGTGTTTCGTAAATAATCCAAGTTTGGTGTAACCTCAGCGGGCCGTGTGTCATCACGTCCATCAGTTTTCTTTGGGGTTGCTTCATGTGAGACAGTTTGAGAATTCCTCATTGTGCTACCAACATTGGCTAAATAAAATTGATGATGTTTCCTCAGTATACGAGATTGGAAGGATTTGATCAATCTATGAGATTTCTGACAATTTTCAAGGACAACATTGAAAAATTGGACTGACACTCGTGAATTACCTTATCGTGTCTCGACAAAGACAAAAGCATGTCTTGTCCTGTATTTGCAGTGACAACACGGAAACACCTTTAAGACAACAAGCATAGCCATTGCATTGGTTCTATTGACAAGCGTGCCAAATAACTAACCTTCTTTACCTTTGAGGAATCATAAGCAAAACATAATATGAACATTCACCATTTTAACATGATATTTCAATATAGAATATATCAAATTATATTCTTTGTCGAACATGATCGATTCAATCTTTGAGATTCCTCAAGTCAAAGGAATTGGCTTCTCTGCAACCTTGCTCTAATTATAATCAATTCCTACAAAAGTGAGAATTAAAAAATCTGTGTCTACTAAGTGTCTCTAATGTAACCTAAATATACTAGCAGGTAATTAAACACCAGTAAATTACGATTCATTAAAGTTTTGCAGGTGACGGACTTGATGGAATCAAACTAAGTTGAGGTAATCACAATGATTAACATCTTGTTGAATTTGATTAAGAGTATTGTATTTTGTGGTTAACCAAAAACTTTACCAAATATGTTCAGTTGTCACTAGCAGTTCCTCACAAAGCATCACAATTCAGATCACGCATATTCCTGATCAAATTTCACTCAATTCACAGTTGAAATTTCAAATCATATTAACTGTACTGTTATGTAGTTATATGTGTTTCCAGGGAGGAGTTTTAAATTATAACAGTTTCGACCCATGTAAGACTTGTTTCGCGGGAGCAGAGGGCGAGTCTGAAAGTCAGACCGCATTGCCGGTGTGTATAGCGCAGACCTCAGACGTGAAATTTGAGCATACGCGTCATTTTCAATGCAAAATTTCGACGTCTGAACAAATTCGCACTATTCAGAACGGAAGAGGTATAACTATGTTCACCAACACACCACAAATATTCATAACTGTGGGAATAAATGAGGTTCTGCAATGTAAATCCCAGAGGCGAAGCTATGTACATCCGATTCGACAAATATCCCTAAACCGGCGATAAACACGTTATCGCTATATCGTTCAGCTGTCCCCCTGGAGGAACGCTTGCTATATTCAATGGAAATTTTGTGCAAAATAGATGGCGCTGATGACGATATGTACTTTTACATAGCCAAGGCACTCAAAATGGAACGCGTGTGGCAACATAGATGGCGCTGAATCACCGCTATTGCGTTTAGTGACTTATTTATTTATTTAATTGATTGGTGCTTTACGCCAAACTCAAGAATAATTCATTTACACGATGGCGACTAGCATTATGATGGGAAGAAATCGGGCAGAGCCCGAGAGAAACCGACGACCTTTTCATGTACAGTCGGAACTGGACCTGAACTCACAGCGACCCCATTGTTGAGTGACATCTGAGACATTACGCCGCCTTGAGAAAATGTTACTCAACAGTTCTTCTTTATCAATAAACGGCCACAAGATATGAATTACTGAAAGCACAAGGGACACGGCGGTTTGGAATACTCGCCCTGGCGATGATCTTGTGCGAGCGATCTCGAGACGACGACTTCAGAGTCTGTATAGTCCATAGTATAGTGTCAGTTCTTCAACTTGTAATTGTCAATCAAAAATTCTTCCGTATTATTTAGCACTACACATCCACAATAAGACAATAAAACACAGCTGAATCCGTCTGGAGTCAAGTTTGTTTTGATCTATTTCTCAGCTATAAACCATGTTATTAAGCATCAGAGTTAGAAGACGTGTCCATGCAGGAGGTAGAGCTAAATTTTCTGCCTCCATATTTTTCAGAAAGTCTTCGATGTTGACCCAGTTTGCCATTTTTCCACCGTGCCAATATAACGGGTTTGGGATCAAATGTGAAAATGCTGCCCTGAGGCATGTGAATGTGCACAAGATCACACAAGACAGGGCTAGTCAGCCAAGATCTGTAGTCTGTCTTCACACGAATCATCCACGAAAAGCCCCTCCTTGCCTCCGCTGATGATATTGAGATGACCAAAGAAATTTTGACCCAGGCCAGAATGTTGCTGTATTCTGTAGACAGATTCTTGTCTCTAAGAAGCTTTTCTTGGCAATTTGGAAAATTCATGTCACAAACCAGGGAGTCCACAATTACATTAACAAGTCCAGGTGCATTAACTTTCTCTACATGTTTAAAGGCTAAGAACTTAACGCATGGTTTAAACTCCTTGTCCAAAACTAGAATGTACAGTACCTCATCTTAAATAACCCCAATTTCAGTGGAGCCGTCAGTTATCAGTGAAAAAACTCCCTACAAGAATTCGTGCAGCCTCTTTTCTGTACATGTCAAATATGTAATGAATAAAGTTCTTTCAATGATCGTTGCCACAATAAGGTCTCGTCAAGGTTCTCTTAAAATTTGCAGCCTGAAGCTCACACAGCTGCAGATAATCACGAAATGGCTTCCCTGTTTTCAGCTACAAAAAATTTTGTTCTAAACTGTTTTTCTTGCATTTCTAATACTGTTGCATTCATGCCTTGCAGACCAAGTAAAATGGGGGTAGAAGAAGATTCATCCGCTAATCTTTGTATCTTGTCAGCAGCAACTGCGGATCCGTGAGTGTCATTTGATTGATGTTTCATTGTCGTGTCCAGTTTAAATGAGCTGGATCCATCAACAAAACTACATGTACAGACTGCTTTGCGAGACTCTTCATATTTTTGGCACAGTGAGCAGGTCATTGTTGAAAATGAGCCATGAGCTGTCGTTTTTCCACGCTTGGTTAAAACGACGCCTGGTTGTTAATTTTTTCCCCTGCATGGTCTGCATCGTCCGTAGTTTCATCCTAACGTGTTTGTACCTAGGGTTGTTGTTGATGCAACTTTCATCGCCATGTGCCAACACAGGAAGCGGCGAATCAGTGATCTTGGAGTTTGGTCTTTCACTATTATTAGGAATACGTTGCAGTTCAATTGCGGAATCATTTTCCCCTCCACCATCCGCTTTTGCAAAAAAACTTAGTTTGAGTTGTTTTGGATTTGCTGCCATTGCTGCATGCAGAATTTACTTCGGTTGCCTTTTGCTATTGCAACGACCTGCATGTGCGTGCCCCGCGAACTATTTAGCTAGCTCATCTGTCAATGTCACACGACGACACTCGAAACATTTCTCAGTGGGTTCAGTAAGGTTGCATGAAAGTTTTTTTTTATTCACTGCCTACCGAAACAGAAACCTGCACTAAGAAAACGATTGGAATTATATATTATCAACACACATGTATCTGTGACCAAATTGAAAGCAATATCTAGAAATGCCTACGGCGATAATCCATGAACAGCTCGCCAAATGGCGAGCAGCTTGAAGAAATTTAGGGGCCAGAATTTTACTTCACTCCGAAATGGCGAGTTGGCGCCCGAGCATTTCAAACCCTGATTTTGAATATCCTGTTTGTGTAGTTAGATCGATTTGCAGGCCTATCGCTTATATTGGGAAGATGTGAAATAAGCAGAAAATCCAAATACCTTTCGTTCATAATGAAGGGTCGTTCCAAATCGATAATTACAAGACCCGTCTCTAATATTGAACGCCTTACCGGCGTAACCGACTGTTGCCGAGTTTTTCCGGAGAATGTTGTTAAGTCAGGTAAGGTTCGCGTGACGGGTGACGACTGATTAACGCTTACCCCAGGCGATTTTGACGCCAAGGATGGTCATGAAACAAGAATAAACATTTCTTGAGCCGTGTAGATGTATATTGTTGTTCGATTTGTCAAATTCGGTAAAATATCACCTATGAATGAAAGGTGGGTATGCCGCTTTCGTGACTTTTGAAGATGGCTAATGAGACCTTCAGGTTATAATAATGTCCTGGTGTATCATATATTGTAGTATTTTATTTTACTCTATTAGTCCAGCGGTGGCGGAAGCAAATTAGGATTGCCCCGACTATTTCAGCCCAACAGGCGAGGGTCCACGGGCCGCCTAGGCCCGGGATGCTGCGGACCGCTAGACTGCCCGCAGAGACGTTGAAAACGATTTCTGGCATCTAAAATTAGGAACTACACTCAGGTATATGAACAGCTGAATTCTTATTATTGACCCACATATCGGTGCCTAGTAGCGCTGAAAAATACAACCGTTGGGGTGAAATATGGGCGTCAAACTTTCACTAGGTAGCGAAAATTGAACCCGGAGTAATACACCTTTCGGCAATGTACATTACTGGGTTAGGCCTACCATATTTCTTCACTTGTTAAATAAATTTTCGAAATTCGGTTCGAAAACGATCATACATATGAGAAAATGAAGCTGTCATCTATGTTTAAAGTCCCAAGGAGTAAACTTTTGAAGATAATTTACTTACTTTAGCGGTATTGAATCTGTGGGCCGTCAGCAGACTGCATAGATGGCGCTGTTTTGTGACACCACAGATGGCGCTGTTTTGATATACCGGGATGTGTATAAATACCGTTCAGTAACCGGGTGATTCCATTACAGCTGCAGATCTTCTTGTGGAAATACTGAGAATGCAGTGTGGTAACTTCATTGTTCGTTTCACTCAAATTTAATTATTTCTAAGATAAAAATTCGAAATGTCGATTCTAAACTATTACTCTCTAAAATCACGTTCAGAAATTCGCCAGAATCCGTATCCTCCGGCAGGGGCTGTGGAAGAAAATCCTCAATGGGGTGACAACGCACCTTCGACATCTGGGTTCCAAATAATCCCATGCCGTATTTCGACGACATGTGTGTCATTTACTCCCAATCAACCCAGATCGTTTGATTTTCCGTTCCGTGAGTGTGGAAAAAAAACTATCGTTAAACGAAAGGTTCAAATAGAATGGTTTGATAATATCGATATACCTGGTTGCATTATCGAGAAAATACCGGCTTAGCTCTGTTTTTTATGCCAAAACGCAACTTTGTCAACAAGGTAATCCTCCAGCAGTAAGGCTGAGCGGACTTTCACATCTAAAGGTGTCAGCAACTGAAAAGAAGCACAGGGCGTATTTAGAGAACGCGAAGCTAGCAAGTGTCATAAAGAAGCCGTTCAACGTCTTATTGCCTCACCAGCAACTACTAGAGATATTGGCGAATCCCTCAGGCAAGTGCATGCTGAAAAAAAGGCAGAAAATAGATGCATTATATATAAAACATTTGAAAATATACGTCACTTATTCAGGCTGTAGCCGTCCGTGTTTCCTTATCGGAAACAATCACTTTATGTTCAGTTTATGTTCCTCCTCATTCTTCTTTCTCATTTTGCCAGTTGCATAATTTAAAAGACCAACTGCCAACTCCCTTCATAATTATGGGAGATTTTAATGCGCATTAACCCCCTATGGGGTAGTAATAATATAAAGGATAAGGGCAAAATAGTAGAAGATTTCTTATGTAAAGATGAACTATGTTATTTCAATAATGGTTCTAATACCTACTTACATCCAGGTAATGGTTCATATTCTGCTATCGATCTCACTATCACCGATCCATCACTTCTCCCGGATTTTTCTTGGAAGGTGCATGACGATCTTTTTGGTAGTGATCATTTTCCCCTTGTCCTAGAGCATCTGACTTCTAATTCTTCAGAACGTTTAGCTAGGTGGAAGTTCGATAAAGCAGATTGGATGACATTCGAGATGTTCTGTGAGGCTGACATCACTCCAGAGAATCTTAATGCTGCAGATGATCCTTTGCTTACATTTAATGAACTCCTATTAACAGAACCATCCCTAAGACCTCGACAAGTCCCAAATCCAGAAGTAAACCCTATTATGATAATGACTGTCGTAAGGCTATAAAAGACCGCAAAAAGGCCGAGCGCAGATTTAATCATCGTCCTGATGATAATAATTTAAACCAGCTTCGCATACTTGGAGCCAAGGCTCGTCGATTAATTAAGTCCAAGAGACGATCTTGTTGGCGGAACTTTGTTTCAGGCATTACGTCCAAAACACCCATGCGTAAGGTCTGGAGCATGGTTCAGAAAATTAAGGGCAAGAACAGTAAAGCCTAAGTTCAGCACTTAAAGGATGGTGATACCTTATTAACTTCACCGCATGATATAGTCAATAAAATAGCTGAAACAATATCCCACAAATCTTCATCTGGGAATTATTCTCCTGAATTCCAGCATATTAAAAACCAGAAAGAGAAAATTAAATTGCCCTTCTCTTCTAAGAATTTAGAAGACTATAATCGTCCATTTTCAATTGAAGAGCTTAAAACGTCTCTAAAAAAGGCACACGATACTGCATGCCGCCCGGATAATATATATTACAAGCTTCTGAACCACTTACCATGTGAGCCATTGGAGACACTCTTGGACTTACTTAATGATATTTGGAAGACTGGTAAATTTCCCCCATCATGGAGAGAGGGGTATGTTATCCCGGTCCCTAAACCGGGTAAGGATCATAGTGATCCGAGAAATTACCGCCCCATAGCTCTTACCAATTGCATCTGTAAGACTATGGAATGGATGATAAATGATAGACTTGTTTGGTTTCTTGAAGCCAACATGCTTTTATCAAACATTCAATGTGGTTTTCGTCAAGGTCGATCCACTATGGATCACCTTGTTCGATTTGAAACCTTCATTCGTGACGGTTTTATTAACAATGAACATGTGGTATCGATATTTTTCGACTTGGAAAAGTCCTACGACACCACATGGAAATATGGTATTTTAAAAGACCTTGCTGATATGGGTTTAAAAGGTCGCTTACCTTTATTTATATCTGAGTTTTTATCTGATCGTCAGTTTAAGGTACGAGTGGGGTCCACTCTTTCGGACTCTTATGAACAAGAGATGGGTGTGCCCCAGGGCAGTATCCTTTCACCAACACTGTTCAGCATAAAAATTAACAGCTTGGCTCAAACATTAACATGTGGTATTGAGGGTTGTTTATATGTAGATGATTTCCTGATATGCTACCGCGCTAAAAATATGAATAACATCGAGCGGCAACTGCAGCTTTGTCTCAGTAAGATCGAGAAATTGCCAATGGTTTTAGATTATCTACGTCTAAAACCGTGGGTATGCATTTCTGTAATAAACGCAAACTTCATCTAGACCCTGAGCTTAAATTTTGTGGTGAACCAGTGAAAATTGTTGGAGAAAATAAATTTTTAGGGGTTATATTCGACACTAAATTATCCTTTATAGCCCATATAAAAATGCTTTAATCTAAATGTACAAAGGCTCTGGATATAATTAAGGCGGTGTCTAGCACTGAGTGAGGTGCTGACCGATCAGTTTTACTTAATTTGTATCGTTCTCTGGTGAGGTCTAAATTGGACTATGGATCCATCATTTATGGTTCCGCTAGGAAATCATACCTTAAAATGTTGGATCCGGTCCATCACCAAGGTCTGAGGCTCAGCCTTGGTGCCTATAGGACCTCACCAGTAGAGAGTTTATACGTAGAAGCTAATGAGCCTTCTTTATATCACAGGCGTATAAAACTCAGCCTTCAATACGTCGCTAAGCTCAAAGGTCACCCAATAAACCCTGCCTACGACTGTGTTTTTAATCCATCATACGCAGATAAATATGATAAATGTCCCAACAAAATTTCTTCCTTAGGTCTTCGTGTTCGGGACCACATTGTGGAAGCTAACATCAAGCTGGAGGACATAGCTCCGGTTTCTTTTCCGGAGTCTCCTCCCTGGCTTCTTCCACAAGCTAAATTAATATTTGATCTACGTCAACATAAGAAATCCGATACAAACCCTCTTATAATTCAGCAAAGTTTCGCTGAAGTAAAAGGTAATTATCCGGATTATAAATTCATATATACAGACGGGTCAAAGGATGGGGATAGGGTGGCGGCTGCGGCTGTCTTGGAACATCGAGTGACCTCTCTTCGCCATCCATCCTCGTCTTCAATATTTTCTGCCGGGGCCAGAGCCATACTTTTGGCTTTATCATACGTTTCATCCGGCGCTGCCCAGAGAGCAGTCATGTACAGTGACTCGTTGTCCTGCCTTTTGGCAATAGAGCAAAATAAATTTCAAAACCCGTTAATACTAGAGATATTAGCCATCCATAGAAAGTTAATTAAAAGAGGGAAAGATATTGTATTCTGTTGGATACCAAGTCATACTGGTATTCACGGAAACACAGTGGCAGACAGGGAAGCGAAAGCTGCTCTTAGTAAACCCATATCTAAGATTAAAATTCCTTATACTCATTTTAAATCTAATATTCTTAAATACATTTGTCGCCTTTGGCAGGATGAATGGGACCTGCAGGTCGATAACAAACTGCATGCCATTCATCCTGTCATAGGCTATGTCTTTCCACCTTGTTCTCGCCACGATATGGCTGAGATATTGCCGATGTGGCGTTAAGCCATAATCATTCATTCATTCATTCTTATACGTTTGGTATGTCTCGTAGAGACCAAGTGGTTTAACAAGATGCCGCGGTGGGCATTCTCGTCTAACACACAATTTTATCCTGGATGGGGGCAGTGCTCCCAAGTGTGTTTGATGCGATGCGCAATACGGCATCAAACATATTCTGGTTGACTGTGTGGACTTTGCTCATGTGCGGCAAAGATTCTACACAGTAAATTCCATGTATGATTTGTTTGACAGCATCGCTGGCGACGCTGTCATAAAATATTTGAAGGCCATTGGCCTTTATCATAAAATATAAATTTTATTCTCAAAAATAAATATTTGTTATAAAATTTCATTATCATGCTGGTTTTCGAGTTTTAACTGTTTTGGTTTTTCTTACCTGATTTTAACCCATGTCCGAACATTTTTGTTTTCTTTTTAATGTTCTCCAGCGACTACCGAAAACCTGAACTGCCTCGTGTTTCCACCTTGTTCTCGCCACGATATGGCTGAGATATTGCCGATGTGGCGTTAAGGCTACCACATACTGCGAGCAACTGCCTGAGCAAACGGGCACGCGAGGCAGTTAGCTCAGGCGATAGCTCGCAGTGTGCGGATGCGTGTAAGCTCATTTTCCGCCTCTCCTGCCCGTGAGACATATTTCTATCGTGTTTGATATTTTCGGCCACGCGAGGCAAAAATCTCACCGTCTGCGGATAACTGAGTCAACTGGCTCAGCATCGATTTCGCCCTCAGCCAATCGGAAGCCCGATCTGCGTCATGTGACATTAGAGCGTCACATGATATGTTCTCACAAAATGGCAGCGCCCATTGAACGATCATGCAGGGATTAGATTGTCTGACGTACGAACAGAGATTAAGCCTTGTGGTGGTTTTACTGCTGCGCCGTCGTCGTCGAAGACGTGCCGTTATAAGAAGGACCGTCTGGACTCGTAACTGGATACTGAGGCGACTAGAATTTGGTGTGTACAATAATCTTGTACAGGAGATTCGAACAGAGGACCCAGAAACCTTCAGGAACTTCCATCGACTTGATAGGGATCTTTTTCATGAGGTTTTAGCTAAAGTCGGGCCTGTTATACGTAGACAGGATACCATCATGAGATCCAGCATCTGCCCTGGGGAACGACTGGCTGCTACCCTCAGGTTTCTGGCAACTGGTATGTTACTAAATAGAATGAATGGGCCTACTAGTACATGTATTAGTATTGATGTTTTCTGGTACGCCAATGCAGTCTGTAGTTAAGTAAAAATGCAGACGGTAGCAGTAGCCTAGTTTAAAGGGCGGAAAGATATATAAGCAGGGCTTAAATTAAATGTTTGCAATCAAAACTAAATATACCGGTATTGATTCTTAGTTTAAAAATATGTGAATTCGGTCAAATTTGGCTATTGAGGATTCATTCTGCATCAAATATTGCTTCCAATAAAAGTGACTGTCTTCTTGCACGGACAAAATATCCTCGATAAATTATTTGAATATTCTGTTAAGATGCATCTTCAATTTTTAGGTGAAAGTTTTCGAAGTTTGTCATACCATTTCCGGATGGGAGAACGTACAATATCAGACATTGTCACTGACACATGCCAAGCACTTCATGAAGTCTTAAAAGATGAATATTTGAAGGTATGGTATGAAAAATTTATTCAAACAACAAGAACAGAACATGTGAAATGATACCTATGGTAACAAACAGTACCAATGGCAACTTTAAACTGACTAGAAGTACACATAAAATGTGAACTAATATATAACTGCAAAACAATGATAATAATGGTCTGGAATCAACAACAACAAATTAATATGTCGCTTCCCACCCCTGAAGGGAGCTGTCGGAAATTAAGATTGAAAATTAGCTTGTTACTTTTTCTGAATAAGCATGTCTGCAGTATAAATAAAAAGTTCGTATTTGTACTGCGCAAGGTCCTGGCAGCTTCTCATTGTAAAATGGCAAGAAATTTTATTGTATGGTAACAATTTACGTTGCAAGTTTTATGAATATTTTCATACCATTATGTATGTTTGCAAATTTCAGCCTCTGTGTTCATCTTTTAGAGTTACTATGTAACTGTTTTGCAGGTATAGCTGCTATGAATTTTCATTTCAAGACTCAGGTAATTTTGCAGTGAAATTCACTGGTTTCAAAGTTGCCAGCACTTTTTGCTGTAGAATTACACTATTTATCCCAAGGGGGTAATATCAAGTGGCATAGAAATAGGATTTGGGTAGAAGCGTTCTATGATTACTCTTAGTTTAAGTCAGTGTAAGTCGGGTTGGTGGACTCAATTAAAGGGGGACACAGGGACTGTTGATTGGTAGGGGAGAGTGCTGTTGGTTGACTAGTAGGATGCATTGTCATTTGATGTTGATTTGAAAGAAAGCAACCAGGCTGTTGATTTTCAGATGGGTACACCAGATGATTGTTAAAGGGGTAATTCGGATGTTGTTTTGCAGAGGGGTAAATTGGTTGTGGATTCCTTTGGGGGTAACCTGTCTGTTGGCTGAGCATTCCAATTTGTGCCTCAAAAATTACATTATCTATCCTATTTTGAACAATGTGACGGGTCATGGGGTCAAGGTTTTTCAGAGCACTACTGACATACTGTCCAAAAATGTCACACTCATCTGTGGAATGTGAATTTTTTGACTGGGATGCAGAATCTGCAATCTGTTTTATTAATCGTAGTTCATCATCACAATGTTTCTTAGTGGATGTCCTCGGCCGTTTCTTTACTGGCTGCTTAGTACATCTTCTAGGAGTAGGTGATTCTTCATGGACATCTATATCAGCAGTTTCAATTGAGTCATCTTCATCATAGAGCTGCTCATTATCAATGGAACTGTCATTGCTTTGTGCTGGGGATGGCTGAAACAAAATATATACATGGTTTTGTATTCCAAATTAATGAACTTCACTAATATATTTACTATTTTTCATTTCCGTTGCAGACCCCTTCCTCACAAGAAGAATGGCTTTCTATCGCCGAAGATTTTGCTGCAAAATGGAACTATCCATGTTGCATAGGGGCCCTGGATGGAAAGCACATTGCTATCAAACAACCTCCAAACAGTGGAGCAGAATATTTTAACTACAAACACCACTTCAGTGTATTGCTGCTAGGCCTTGTGGATGCAAATTACAAATTTGTTTACGTAGATGTAGGGGCAGCTGGGCGTGCAGACGATGCTGGTGTGTGTGCGGATTCTACTTTAAAGAGGGCACTAGATGGCGCTAATCTTCACCTTCCCCCTCCTGCAACTGTCAATGGGATGGCTGAGAAACTTCCTTTCCATATTATTGGAGATGACGCTTTCCCTTTGAGCACACAACTAATGAAACCCTACCCACAGAGGCAATTGGACAAACCAAAGAGAATTTTCAATTATAGATTTTCTCGTGCTCGGCGTACAGTTGAAAATGCGTTTGGTATTTTAGCGAATCGCTTTCGTGTTTTTTTCTCACCACAATCCAGCTTTGCCCTGATAAAGTTGTAGATCTGATATTAGCATCATGTTGCTTACATAATCTCCTGGTTGACAGAAGTAAGCAAAGCTGCCTGAGTGTACGTGATGTTGAAGATACCGAGGCTGGTACATACCTTACTGGTGCCTGGAGAAATGACCCACAGTTACTTGGCATGACACCAAATCATCATAGAAACCCAACACAATGAGCCAAGAACCAACGTGAACAAATCACAGACTACTTCATGTCGGACATTGGTTCAGTTCCTTGGCAAGATCGAATGATTGCGTTGTAATTTTTTTCTATACTTACCAGATTAATGGAAGATATGGTTGGTCTTGTGGCGACATAGGGTGCAAGGAACTGCAATTTTTCAAGCAACCAGAGTGTCCTCTTAGATGGATTCTTCCTGGCACTCCCACTACTAGCTGGCTTTTTACTTTTAGTGTAGCTGTTGCGGAGCTGCCTCAACTTGTTCTTAACCCATTCAACTGAAAAAAAAGATCATTCTTGTTTTCTCTCTACTAATAAATACATGTACCCTAAATGACTTAAAATTCCACATGAAAACATGCATTTTAAAGGTGAATAAAATGTCCATAAACACTTCTTTTGGGCCCTAAATTTATTTTCCACTTGTTGAAAATGATCTTCCTGTCAAATTAAACATTTATACAACAACCATCTAACATCACAGAAACTCCCAGGATGCATCCAAATGTGTATCTTAATCTCATGCGAAATATTAAGTCAACTAGCGTGTATAAAAAGATTTGAGCAATACATGTACAAATATTCTTGCTGTGTTTTTTCTGCTTAACAAAGTTCAAATCATAGAACAATTTCTAATTTTGATTACCCAAATGCAAGTCGAGTTGAAGAAGAGCCTAGCCCCTTGGTTAGGACAAGGTTCAAGATTTGAGTCACAACTTTTTGCCAAAAATTCCCAACTTATTTAAAATTACTCACAAATATATCATTCTTATGTAAAATTTTCAAGTTTGCAAATTTGTAAAATTAGCACAAGTGGGCTATCCCACTACGCCTAGCTACCACAGGTAACAGCGGTAAATTTAAATTGGAAAATTTGTAAAAAATTAAAAAATGCGAATTTTGAGAAAAGAATATGCTGGGATATAACTACACTATGAAGTGCTTACGTGTGTAAAGTTTCGTCAAAATTGGTCAAAAACCACATGTAGAAACTGCGTCCACAGAGTGGTACCTGTAACAGCGGTAAATTTATATTTTGGAAAATTTGTATAAAATTCTAAAAGGCGAATTTTAAAAAAAAAAATACCCTGGGGCATAACTACATGGTAAAGTGCTTACGTATGTAAAGTTTCGTCGAAATTGGTCAAAAGCCATAGGTAGAAAGTCTTTTCAGATGTCGGAAAATTTGTAAAAAAAATTCAGAAAAGCAAATTTTGAGTAAAAAAAAATACCGTGGGACGTAACTACATGGTAAACTGCTTGTGTGTATAAACATCGAAATTGGTCTAAAACAACATGTAGAAAGTGGGTCCACAAAGTGCATCTGCGAACGGACAGACGGACGATTCCAGTATATGGAAACATACATAGCCTCACGTGTTAGGCCCTAACTAATGAGTAAGCTAACGATTGACAAAGTACACACAGTGACACAGGTATTTCACAACACACAAACAACCTAACAAGCCTGCCTGTCTGCTGCAAAGTC
Organism: Acanthopleura granulata; assembly: GCA_016165875.1. Lineage (NCBI taxonomy): Eukaryota > Metazoa > Mollusca > Polyplacophora > Chitonida > Chitonidae > Acanthopleura > Acanthopleura granulata. The sequence continues at coordinate 31,111,996 of JABBOT010000080.1, read as the reverse complement.
GTAGACAATTCTCGCAAAGCCTGATCCCTTTTGGCTCTATCTTTGAAGTCCGGCGACCGCACATCGTACAAACACTCGTACTCGGGCCATAGCTCCACCAGCCTCTCTTCGAGGTGAAGTTCTTTAAGGACTTCGGGCTGTTCAACATGTTCTGGGGAGGGGGGGCTGCCATGTTTTCTCCGTGTTCTGCGGGCGCTGCCATTTTGTGAGAACATATCATGAGACGCTCTAATGTCACATGACGCAGATCGGGCTTCCGATTGGCTGATGACGAAATCGCTGCTGAGCTAGTTGACTCAGTTGTCCGCAGGCGGTGAGATTTTTGCCTCGCGTGGCCGAAAATATCAAACACGATAGAAATATGTCTCACGGGCAGGAGAGGCGGAAAATGAGCTTACACGCATCCGCACACTGCGAGCTATCGCCTGAGCTAACTGCCTCGCGTGCCCCTTTGCTCAGGCAGTTGCTCGCAGTATGCGGTAGCCTTTAAGCCATAATCATTCATTCATTCATTCAAGGCCTTAATTGCATTCTGTTTCTGAGTAACTAACTGGCTGATCAAAAGGTGCATTAGGTGAGTATTAGGACTGACTGGATCAAGTTTTCTTACGCCTGTTGCGTCCAGCTCATTTACATCCTTAAAGTAGTTATAAAATATCTCAATATCTAGTTAATCGTCAGTTGTATTATTTGTTTTGGAGTTCAAGACTTTCTTGTATTGTCCGGGATCGTGAGCTTCTAAATGTCTTAGTTTGTCAATGAATCTCTCTGTGTATGTAGAGTAAGTTGCTTTCAGTTGCTGTTTATATTCCTTGCTAAAATCTGAATGCTAAAGTATGGTTCGTTCTATGGTGTTTTTTATTTGCGGTATATATATCTGTTTGGTAGATGTTCTTTAATGTTCAAAGATCGTCAAACCCAAATTAATGAAAGGTTTTGTTACTATTTTGATATGCACGCCTGCGACCGAATGTTTTCTCGGTGCTTTTCACTAGACAGTCGGTGATATTATCTACTATCTTATTGATTTCCTTAGATGTACTGTCCACTACATCGATATCAATATTTTCGACATAAAGGCTGCACGTGGCTCTGTCCCATTTACGCCGGGGAGGGGGGGGGGCACTACTAGATGAACCTATGTCCTCTGTTAGCCGTAAAGTAAACGCTATAGGACAATGTACAGCCGACAGTAGGTCATTAACATTTTAAGGCCATAATATCTGTAAATATATGAAAGAGATTTGGGCTTACGATGGCATAGTCGATTGGGCTTATGCCACTAGACGGTGGTTTCCCAATTCATTTGCCTTGGTCGACTCCAGCTAGCATTATGATGAGAGGAAATCGGGTAGAGATTGGCGAAAACCCACGACCTTCCGTGTGTGGCTCGCCAACCAGTCCAGGGACGGCCGGAGACGAAGCCTGAGCTGACAACATACCCAATCGTTGAATGATTCCAAATCATGTTGATTTCACGTAATCGAGTGACCTAACGCTGAAAGTATGGACGGATAAAAAGGCTTTTGTCTTAGAGCTGATATCTCCATGTATGCATGACGGAAGAAGAAGGTTTAGTTTTACATTAGAATGGTTTAGTCTACCAGCGAAACCCCATTTATGCAGGTATAACTATGGGACTTAAATGTTATATGTCTTCGTTACTACAAAACAGACGAAAGTAAAATTCGGCCTCTTGTCCGTTTACAACTGTTGGGCTTTTATTCTAGCTACTTCTAAAAATATTTAGGAACGGCTTACACGAGGGATTTCCGACTGTTTCTAGAGAAAATATGACACGTAAGATTCGTTAACATTTGTAATAAAAATTTGGGAAGGGAGGGGGTCTTTCTGTCAAACCTTACGTTTTTCCTGTCTGCAAAACACTCTGAGCAGGACGGAGGCGGGCGAAGGGCTTGATCCAGGGACTGTGCTTTACTACCTCCTTTCGCGCAAGGCTTCTTGACCCCTGCGCATGTCTCTCCATGTCACCAGCAACCAGTCTCTGTTGTAGGCCTAACTGAGAAGCCTTGAAATGATGGGGTGTTGGGAGGAGGGTGTATACTGACCACTTTACGACATCGTGAGCTTTTACGACCACTTCAGCATATCGGCTTTGCAGCAACGTCCAACGGTAACTACACCTGCACGTCAGCATTGGAATTTCTGGACAAGAAAGACGAAAACCATACTCGTTTGAGATATGAAGAGGCGGGGTTTAAAAATTGCTTCGAGTGGGCATAACTGGAAAAGACTGTATCGCTCACTATTGGAGGGGAGACTGTTACGGTTTCGCTGAAATCGGACATTAGAAATGTTGACCTACCTGGTAAAGTCATGTGCCCTCTCTCTTCTGATCTGATCTGATCAATTACGGGAGCAGAGGAGCAATGACAATCGTGGAACACATCCACATAAATGCACAAAAGTACACTGGCTAGTAGACCGAACGCTATTGGTTATGTTGGCTTTGCCTTTTGGTTTGTCTTTTGTTGGTTTTAATCTTACTGCCAAACGAAGCGTGAACTAAATAATGTGTTACAATAACAACATTGCCAAAATGAGTTTATCCACAAAACGTGTGAAAGAGAAAGAAGGTCAGCAATATTTCTGTTCGTGTCATGTATATATGTGTATTGATAGCAAACCTTTTTGCTCAGAAATGGATAGAACACCAGTCATTTTGCTCCTTGGACCAGCTACTTTGACCTGCACCTGTACATGGTTTGTGTAGATGTTGAAATCTATCAGGTTAGAACATTTAGATGTGAAGTCAAAATATACATGTAGGATATCATAAGTTATAAGGATAAGGATATGATATATAAGGATATCATAATTGCATTGAACTTTTATGGATAAAATTTTTGCAATCTGTTTTTCAGAGCGAAATTGCAATCTCTTTCTTCACACAATGTACCAAAGTGATGGCATTAAATAAATACAAAATATACCCAATGAAATGCTCTCTAAGCGCATCTTATCATAAACAAAACGTTAAAGACTTCCGACCAGCGACAAGGGTGAAAAAAACCCTCTCGCGCTCACCCCTCCCCCTAACTCACGATGTTCGTTCCATTTGGAATATAAAATATTTTCAGATTTTTTCCTCGTTACCATTCTCATCCCTGAACATGGTACACGCAGAATTAGTGAAAAGAAATGCAGTGATGTCAAATGTAATTTATTAAACGAATTTCTCAAAATGCTGTATTATCACATGGTACATGTACACCATAACATGAAAACAATGCAAAGGGACCAGACGTCGGGTATGCCTTGTCAATCACAAAACCCCGTTTGATGATAGAAGACATGTAAGGCCACAGCCTAGAGAGCCATACCAGAGCAGCGACGACAGTGCGATGGTTTGCAAACGGTCACACGTTTACCGACGAAATCTGGCCTCTATCAGTTTACCTCAGTGCCATCTTGACTTCCACGTCATCATGGTAGTGGCTAGATCCACTTGAAACGAGTATTATACCAGTGTGGAAGAGACATGCAACAACATGTCATAACACTTCTACATGTACAAACGGTCAAAGGAATAGTTCATGAAATAAAGGAAAAATATATGTGCGACACCTGAATTATAAAACGGTAAATGCATTTTTGAAATGCAATGAACGATATGCATTCGTCACAACATATATTGATTGATGTGACGTCATCAATAGAAAATACTAATTGTGTATGAAACAGTATTACATAATATTTCGACAAGACTGTGCAATATATTTTTCCCATCGTTTGAAAAGATTTTCTTATAAAATATATAAAAACTTAAACCATGAAAGGCAACATTCGCAATTTTTGAAAGTGCACCTTCGACACGATGCCCCTGTAGGTCAGCTGCTAGCTCCTGTAGACCACCTCTCTGATGAGCTCTTGAGCTGACCCCATCTTCTTGATAAGGAGGTCCATCCTCTCCTCCGGGATCAGCATGGCTTCGGCTTTTACAGTGTTGGTACTGACCCCCAGAAACACGAGCCAGCCCGTTGGGTCAACCCAGGGAGAACAACTCTAGGTCGACTCCGGGACACTAAGAGCCTTAAAAGGATCTGAAGGAAACCAGTTCGCCATAAGACGTCTTCCCCTAATGGTCAAAAACTCTTTCACAAGTCCTTACACTCAAAATTGTACATCAATTTGTGCGATTATTGACCCGGAACGCACAAGCTAGTTGACGACTCGTAACGAATGTTGGTTTCGATGTCTAGGCTCAGCTATCTGCGTCAGATGTCTAGACCATTACATAACGGTCCAATTCCGTTTCCATGGTGGCTACTCTCAGATAGCCCTATTCTGAATTGTCTCCTCCCTTGTGCATTCGCCATCCGGATACCCCATATGATGATCGTATGGGCATGGAACCATGTGATCTCCTTGGTATGAAATGTCAGTTAAGAGTTGATTAAGTATATCATGTAAAGATTCAGCTGAAAATTTCTTTGTTAAATATTAACGTTCCGAAACAGATATAGGTGGTGATGTATCAAGCTTGGGCACAGAAACGAAGTTACACTCCAAAACTTGAACACGTGCTGACAAAGACAAATGATGTGGCAAGGGAAACACACCTAGGGATGGATTCAAGGAGGGATTCTTGAGCTCACGGCACTTCATCAACAGATTCAAGCTGAGATTGCGAGGTGGATACAGGTAAAGAATTACCACAAGGCGACGCTGATTCAGAGAGTAGATGACGAAATACCACCTTTTCCAATTCTCGAAGGTAGTAAAGTGCCAAGGACGGCATGTAATGGTATAACATGTGATTTATGTGTTAGTGCAATAAATATGATGACAACATTTCGAGTAATTCCACACCAGTGGCATCCAATAAATTGCAATAAATATCACTGCATTATGTTTCCCAAATTCTGATTAAGCTGGAGGGTGTGTAAATCGTTACTCCAAAACATTCACATGAACAGGTGTAATAAAACCCTAAATGAGGTAATTGATAACACCGTGCATTAAATCATTTGTGTGACCTTTTACCAACATCACACTGTCGTCGCTGCTTTGGTTTTATCCCATATTCTGTTATTTTTCAAATTGTACCGTTGTTTGTTTTACATTTACCACACAGTACATTGTCGACCAATGATATCCTCTCACATTTCGCCCAGTATTACGTCGATGCTGAACACTATGAAGACACTTCCCAAAATAGTGGAACTCTCGTCTCTCCTTCTGCTGGTTACTCGCAGGAGGGGCTTCGTCGTACATGTTTTGACACTCCGAGGCGGGTGAGAGACACGGCGCTATGAGTCATCAAACCGTTTCGTTATGTCTACCTTTAATTCCCCTACTCCAAATGTTTCTATGTCACAGCCTTACCCAGTTGTGGGGAAAAAAGGAAAGACGAGGTATCACTGGACGTCTAATCGGCAAGTTCTCACGTCCCATCTTTTCTGGTGATGTAGTAACAATGAGAATCAAAAAAGTAAAGATGAAGATCAATCCTTTCGTATTGAATAAAACATTGCAGAGCTACGCAGGAACTTTGAAACAAGTGGAAAAGTTAATGTCTGGCAAAATTGTTGTAGAATGTTTTCGAAAACAACAGTACATTAACTTACTCAGAATTGAAAATATTGGGGAGCAAGCTGTTTCTGTTACCCCACATAAAACCTTAAACTGCTCTCACGGCATCATTCGTGACAGAGACCAAGATCTACACGACATAACAGAGCAACTGAAGGACCAGGGCGTACTCAACCTCAAACGTTTTACCATCAAGAGAGATGGGAACCTCATTAAAACAAATACGTATCGCGTAACGTTTAATAACCCGTCTCTCCCAACATCAATGTTCATTGGGCCGTACAGTGTGCGGGTAGAATTATTCATACCTAACCCGACCCGGTGTTTGTTCCGCCAGACGTTTGGTCATAGCAGGGGTCAATGCCGTAATAAACTGGTCTGTTTCAGATGTGCGGAAGCTGGTCACGAGGGCTTCGACTGCACAAACCCGATGAAATGCTGGAATTGCAGCGGAGCCCAAATGGCCTCTTCCAAGGACTGCCCTGTCTTCAAAAAAGAAATCATAACGCTTCAATGCAAAAATAACATATCGTATCAAGAAGCCAAACGTCTTGTCTTTGTCACCAATGGCCTTACTAAATCTACATATGTCAATGTTGTCAAGAAACCCTCCGTTTCGGTAGGATTTCAAACATCATTCACTTGGCCCATTGGTATAGAGAAGCCACAGAAACTGGTCGTAAAACCCTTGGAAAACACGGCCAGTTCTTCATCACAAACCGATATCAATCTTACTGAAAAACCCGCTACTTTACCTGATTCTCCATCTGACCACAAACCTTGTGCAAGTAAATCCAAATCCTCTAAACCCGTTGAATCTTCACTAAATGCAGCGGGTGATAAACATCACAAAAAAGATAAACCTACTGGCCCGACAGAGCGTCCCTCCACGGCTACTAGGGACCCTATCCGAACTTTCAATAAGACATAAATCTCCCATACGCCTGCCTCCACATTCACTGCCTTAGACAAAATTATACAGTGGCATTGTCGAGGTCTTAAAATAAATTTCATTGAAATAACACAGTTAGTTCAATCTTTAAATCCAATTGAACTCTGTCTTCAGGAAACTCACCTGAAGACATCTGACAAAGATAAAATATCACTCAAAAATTTTACACAAGATATCACTTACTCTAATGAGGAAGAGCGAGCTTGTGGCGGCTCCTCTGTTTTAGTGAATAATAATATAATTCACAGCCCTGTTGGTCTCAACACAGAGCTTTAGGCTGTGACCGTCCGTGTTTCCTTATCGGAAACAATCACTTTATGTTCCTCCTCATTCTTCTTTGTCATTTTGCCAGTTGCATAATTTAAAAGACCAACTGCCAACTCCTTTCTTAATTATGGGAGATTTTAATGCGCATAAAACCCTATGGGGTAGTAATAATATAAACGATAAGGGCAAAATAGTAGAAGATTTCTTATGTAAAGATGAACTATGTTATTTCAATAATGGTTCTAATACCTACTTACATCCAGGTGTTGGTTCATATTCTGTTATCGATCTCACTATCACCAATCCATCATTTCTTTCGGATTTTTCTTGGAAGGTGCATGACGATCTTTGTGGTAGTGATCATTTTCTTGTCCTAGAGCATCTGACTTCTAATTCTTTAGAACGTGTAGCTAGGTGGAAGTTCGATAAAGCAGATTGGATGGCATTTGAGATGTTCTGTGAGGCTGACATCACTCCAGAGAATCTTAATGCTGCAGATGATTCTTTGCTTACATTTAATGAACTCATATTAACAGCAGCCGTCCCTAAGACCTCGACAAATCCGAAATCCAAAAGTAAACCCTATTATGATAATGACTGTCGTAAGGCTATAAAAGACCGCAAAAAGGCCGAGCGCAGATTTAATCATCGTCCTGATGATAATAATTTAAGCTAGGTTCGTATATTTGGAGCTTAATTAAGTCCAAGAGACGATCTTGTTGGCGGAACTTTGTTTCAGGCATTATGTCCAAAACACCCATGCGTAAGGTCTGGAACATGGTTCAGAAACTTAAGGGCAAGAACAGTAAAGCCAAAGTTCAGCACTTAAAGGATGGTGATACCTTATTAACTTCACCGCATGATATAGTCAATAAAATAGCTGAAACAATATCCAACAAATCTTCATCTGGGAATTATTCTCCTGAATTCCAGCATATTAAAAACCAGAAAGAGAAAATTAAATTGCCCTTCTCTTCTAAGAATTTAGAAGACTATAATCGTCCATTTTCAATTGAAGAGCTTAAAACTTCTCTAAAAAAGGCACACGATACTGCGTGCGGCCCGGATAATATATATTACAAGCTTCTGAACCACTTACCATGTGAGCCATTGGAGACACTCTTGAACTTACTTAATGATATTTGGAAGACTGGTAAATTTCCACCATCATGGAGAGAGGCGTATGTTATCCCGGTCCCTAAACCGGGTAAGGATCATCGTGTTCCGAGAAATTACCGTCCCATAGCTCTTACCAGTTGCATCTGTAAGACTATCTGGTTTTCGTCAAGGTCGATCCACTATGGATCACCTTGTTCGATTTGTATCTGATCGTCAATTTAAGGTACGAGCGGGGTCCACTCTTTCGGACTCTTATGAACAAGAGATGGGTGTGCCCCAGGGCAGTACCCTTTCACCAACAGTGTTCAGTATAAAAATTAACACCTTGGCTCATACATTAACATCTGGTGGTATTGAGGGTTCTTTATATGTAGATGATTTCCTGATATGCTACCGCGCTAAAAATATGAATAACATCGAGCGGCAACTGCAGCTTTGTCTCAGTAAGATCGAGAAATGGGCAGTTGCCAATGGTTTTAGATTTTCTACGTCTAAAACCGTGGGTATGCATTTCTGTAATAAACGCAAACTTCATCTAGACACTGAGCTTAAATTTTGTGGTGAAGCAGTAAAATTTGTTGGAGAAAATAAATTTTTAGGGGTTATATTCGACAGTAAATTATCCTTTATAGCTCACATAAAAATGCTTAAGGGTAAATGTACAAAGGCTCTGGATATAATTATGGTCGTGTCTAGCACTGAGTGGGGTGCTGACCGATCAGTTTTACTTAATTTGTATCGTTCTCTGGTGACGTCTAAATTGGACTATGGGTCCATCATTTATGGTTCCGCTAGGAAATCATATCTTAAAATGTTGGATCCGGTCCATCACCAAGGTTTGAGGCTCAGCCTTGGTGCCTATAGGACCTGGCCAGTAGAGAGTTTATACGTAGAGGCTAATGAGCCTTCTTTATATCACAGGCGTATAAAACTCAGCCTTCAATACGTCGCTAAGCTTAAAGCTAACCCAACAAACCCTGCCTACGACTGTGTTTTTAATCCATCATACGCAGATAAATATGATAAATGCCCCAACAAAATTTCTTCCTTTGGTCTTCGAGTTCGGGACCATATTGTGGAAGCTAACATCAAGCTGGAGGACATAGCTCGGGAGTCTTCTCCCTGGCTTCTTCCACAAGCTAAATTAATATTTGATCTACGTCAACATAAGAAAGCCGATACAAACCCTCTTATAATTCAGCAAAGTTTCGCTGAAGTAAAAGCTAATTATCCGGATTATAAATTTATATATACTGACGGGTCAAAGGAAGGGGACAGCTTGGCGGCTGCGGCTGTCTTGGAACAGCGAGTCACCTCTCTTCGCCTTCCATCCTCGTCTTCAATATTTTCTGCCGAGGCCAGAGCCATACTTTTGGCTTTATCATACGTTTCATCCGGCGTTGCCCAGAGAGCAGTCATATGCAGTGACTCGTTGTCCTGCCTTTTGGCAATAGAGCAAAATAAATTTCAAAACCCGTTAATACTAGAAATATTAGCCATCCATAGAAAGCTAATTAAAAGATTGAAAGATATTGTATTCTGTTGGATACCAAGTCATACTGGTATTCACGGAAACACAGTGGCAGACAGGGAAGCGAAAGCTGCTCTTAGTAAACCCATATCTAAAATTAAAATTCCTTATACTGATTTTAAATCTGATATTCTTAAATACATTTGTCGCCTTTGGCAGGACGATTGGGACCTGCAGGTCGATAACAAACTGCACGCCATTCACCCTGTCATAGGCTATGACTCTTATACGTTTGGTATGTCTCGTAGAGACCAAGTGGTTTTAACAAGATGCCGCGTTGGGCATTCTCGTCTAACACACAATTTTATCCTGGATGGGGGGAATGCTCCCGAGTGTGTTGGATGCGATGCGCAATACGGCATCAAACATATCCTGATTGACTGTGTGGACTTGCCCATGTGCGGCAAAGATTCTACACAGTAAACTCCATATATGATTTGTTTGACAGCATCGCTGGCGACGCTGTCATAAAATATTTGAAGGCCATTGGCCTCTATCATAAAATATAAATTTTATTCTCAAAAATAAATATCTGTTATAAAATTTCCTTAATATGCTGGTTTTTGAGTTTTAACTGTTTTGGTTTTCTTACCTGTTTTTAACCCATGTCCGAACGTTTTTGTTTTCTTTTTAATGTTCTCCAGTGACTATCGAAAACCTTTACTGTCTCGTGTTTCCACCTTGTTCTCGCCACGATATGGCTGAGATATTGCCGATGTGGCGTTAAGCCATAATCGTTCATTCATTCCTTCCTGTACTGAGGGAAATCCAAAAGTGAAACCCTCGTGCGTAAGTTTTACTAGGAAGCGATCGAAGATTCGGTGATACTTAAAATTTCATTTTTGCAGAGTTTTTTTCTAACAGAGTCGACTTTTATAAAATATTGGAAATAAAAGTCTACATGCAAATCATTAATTAAATATGTAAGCTGACAGTATTTACAAAAGCTTTGCAGTTAACCTTTAATGAACTATTGTTAACAGCAATGTCCTCAATGGCATCTTCCAAACTTTTCTTGAGATTATGATCTTCCATCAGGCTGAAGAAAGTAAAATATAATTACAAAGCCCTAATTTATATTACAGTTGGGGAGCTTTGAACTTGAACTATTTTATAGCTGATTAAACCTATAGCCGTAAATTTACAACAGGCCGTAATTCACCTGTTACGTGTGACCATTTGTGAACTTCACACTGGTCTCTGCTCTGGATTTATACTCCATGCTCAGTTGTAGTTTTCTGTATGAATATCATAACAGCCCGCTGTTAATATCTGGCTAGAACTCCATAATTTTACCCTATGAGAACAGATAACCGACATACGGTTTCCTCTTAAAATCAGTTGGTCATCTAATTTCCAACATCAGAAGACTAACTCAGTACAAGTCGTGTACTTCAGTTTAAATGTCAACAACTCATCAAGGGAAACAACCCTGGTAAGCAAGGCATGCGTACAATGTGGGCTCATAAGGCCACACACCACAATTAATTTCCCATTTACTTACATGTTAACGTTTGGCCTCATAGCACTGTCCCTAAATCTGCAAGCCCTAAATCCTCCGGGCCTTTTAGCCGTTCTCCCCTGAGAAAACCGCAGTCAAATTCCTGATAAGGAATGATCGATGAAATATTTCGCAAATTTGACAAACAGAAGACGGGTCAAGCCCACTCAGTGAAAGATCAGTGAGCCTTGATTTATAACTACTTTTGGCTTGTGTGCATCCGCCTCCATTTCCTGAAAAACACACAAATTTATACCTGTTATGAAATTTTAAAGCCTGTCCTAAAAATGATACCACCCAACAAGCAGAAAAAAATGAAAAAAGGCAGCCCAGGGGAGCAAAACAAAATATGTCTAAAAATAGAAAGGAACTAGCTTTGTCCCTCCCGAACCGGAAGTATTAATTGTGGTGTGTAGCCATAAGAGGAAGTGACATGATGAACATTCAAACATACCGGAGTAGAGGATTTGGAAAATAAAAAAATAAAAAATAAAGAATAGGGGTTGTGATGATAAACACCCAGGACAAAATGTAGCAACTAATAACTATCGAACACGTAGTGCACACTACCATATACATGATAGCGAAACATAGCTTTGACATACGATTTACTTCAACACCTTCTACCATATGTTCTTAAAATAAAAAATAAACCTATCTAATCATATAACCTCATTTGGCACAAGTGCTAAACAATCTTCACGGATGATGGCAAGGTGCAGGCATCTTTGTTCGCCTCAAAGGTGGCGATCTAACACGATGAACGCATTACACGAATTACACACAATCATGAAGCAGAGTCCTAGAAAATCTGGACATCTCGTCCATATTTACTTACTCAAGAGAGGTGTACTCATTATGAAATCTAAGAAACCCAGAATGAAGACGTTTGAATTCTTGTAGTGCCTATTTGTGATATTGATTGAAATCATCGCGCATCACACATAGGTCAATGATCATATCAATGATCAATATACTGTTTGGTTAATGAAGAAGACAGAGCCTGACGAATATTCCTCTTTAATGTCTTCTGCATACAGTCGTATTCATATGAGACAAGGTGTGAATTTGACAAAAGTGGGGCACAGTTTTCACCCATCGGAATATTGATATATTGCTAATTGATAAATAGTCATCCCAAATTTCATGTACGTTACCAGTGAGATATTCAAGTAAATGAATTAAAATGAGACATCACAGGGACGGTAACCCCTGTACGTAATGGCGGTGAAGAAGCCCTTCTTGCCCTTGACGTTAATGTGGCAGTAACCAGTTTCAACACCAAAACAATTAATGAAGAAATTTTATCAATTTTATGTCTGTGAAGTATAGTGGTACACAGAGTACTGAAATACCTAGAGGAAATGTCCTTACAGAGCTTCTTGTTCAAGCGTCTTGTCCTTCAGTGAGATATTTCGAGTTGTTAAGAATCAACACGCCGTTGATACCTGTGTTTTTTTTATATTGCACAATCATACTGTTCCAAAATAACTACTTCTTGCAGTGTCTTCAACATGGCGGATGTAAGTTTAGAGGTAGGGCTTTTCGACCAAGCAATAAATTGAGCGTTATATGAGGGTTTGCATTTGGAATCCAAAAAAAGCTGCGTATCGGTACGGAGGGCAGGTTCAGATAAACTCCCTTCCTTAACCTTTAATTTTCAAAATCGACGCAAAATCCCAGTTCATCCTGACCATCCTAGTTTATCCCAGTTCATCCTGGAAGCAAATCGGCAACCGAAACCTATCGGGGAGAAAATTTCAGCGGTCGATAAACAATGACAATCGGCGTCTGTGGGGTCGAGGCGTTAGAAAGGCCTGATGATTTATTCATTCTTGTACCTTTTCGTCATCGTTAGAGTGTTGACTACTTCCCTTTGCATGAATCCGTACTGTTTTTTTTTTAAATATTTTATATTCTTCCGTAATTCTTTGATTGTTTGTGTTATTTGCCTTTTTGCGAAAGCTAACTTGCGATTACTGACCCGGAATGCCCAATTTGGTTGACGGTTGGTATAGTCTACTCCCAGGTTGAAATAGTTCGTTTAGAGTGCATGTTGTAATACCACACGTTGGCGAAGCGGCAGTAGCTGGAGTCTTGTTTCTCTCGTCCACAAGAACTTGATAGCAATTATTCTTGAAGAGATGCTTTTCTTAGGAGCTGTGTAGGGGACTATAAACCATGAGCGTTAATATGGGGGATTGCAACCACAACTTTTTCTTGAAATGCTGAAACCAAATGCCAAACATTGAGGAATCTACTTTCTCCCTTTCCGACCACTTTCGGGTCGGGCCATGCCAAAGATTTTAAAAACAGAACTTGTTGCCTTGCTTGGCGCTCAGCACTGAGAGGTCAGAGCCAGGTCGGACTGGTCTGCCCGGTGTCAGTGTAATGTGACTGGGTGGCGTGTCATATCTGTGTCCTCGGCATGATATTCCAGTGACGGCAGCACATTGGCGGCATGGACTAGGCCGGCCACATGAATACACAATATATATATATTCTAAGGAGTCCTGGTCGTCATATGACTGAAAAGTTGTTAAGTACACACACATATACATACATACATACAAATGATCCGGATTATTTCCACTTTTGAATCGCCAGTTCTGTGCGATTATTAACCCGCAAAGTCCATTATTGTTGACAACTGGTATATGAATTTCCAAGCCTACATTGTGTAAAGTACATGCATTTAAGGACTTAATGCCACGGTGTCAGAGTTGTTCATGATATAACACCGCCAAGAAATTTTGACTGACACAATAAATTTATGGGTGGCGGTACCATCGTATTAAACGACATATGTTCAGGATAAATGCCTCTCTTTGACAAGTTTCATGGGTGGAAGTCAAAAACGATCTTTGGTAAGTGCCGGACAACCTTGACCACGTGAAAAAAATCAATTCACTACGTCATCTTCATGCTAGATCTGAAAATAGGCATACTCTGTAACCAAACACGATTTACCGTATCGGATTCGTTGAATGTGGCTAGACCAATGAAAATAGGACGGGCTCCATTTTCATACAATTTGCATCTTTCGACTAAAACTGATTCACTGTTCATACGATTCCACTTCATTCCATGTTGTAAGCCTGTAGGACAAACTACACCTTCTAAGCTGGTCCAAGTATTCTGCCTGGAGTTGCCATATTACAGTACCTCCTAAGGATTTGGCTGGTTACAGAAGAAGCAAACCGTCACGCTGTACGTTAGTATGTCGCGGTGATAGGGCAAAGTACACGGACTTCTTGTGAACATGTCTTTGAAACGGTAACAGGCTGTGGAACAGTGCGAGAATCTGACACATTCCACACCTTACTAAAAGTAAGTAGAAAATAACACAGAAACCCTTAGCGAGCAAACAATTCGTTAAAGATACGTCCTCGAATAAAAAGGCGTGAGTGGATTGGTATCCATTTGAGCATATCGCACACGTAAGGAAACCTATAGCAACGAAGATATAACAAAGATGTGTTTTTGTTTTTAGTTTGGTATCATACTGTATTAAGCCACCAGCAAGAAATAACAGGGACTTTCGTGAATTTGGTGGCGGTGAAAACACATGTTCATTACAAAGGCATTTAAGTTTCAGTGCGAGCAATTAAAGACGGCAGTAAAATGTTGTCAGACACAGAAAGCTGCCAAGGACAACTTAGCGTGCTCCTCCTGTCATTCCGTGGATGGAATGTCCATAAGTGTGGTATAAAACACCAATGGTGTAAATATATAAATGCAAATGTGAGCAAAGTGCTGAATAACAACCTGAAACCCTTGGATAGTTCATAGCGTAACTATTGTCGGTCAGCATGGCATGCAGGATGTATGCATGATAAAAACTACACTTGCTTTGGCCTTGCATATTATAAGTATGGAATCTTCCTGTGTGCTAAGACAAGCTGACAACGTAACTTAGTGGATTAGAACTAATTACGCGTGCATGAGTAAAAACAATAGCTACATGAGATAATTTATGCTAACATAAGACGTGGTTATAATAGCGGCAGTCCGAGAAATGATAACAGGAGTTCCATTAATCCAGTCCGTCAACCAGACAAACTATTCGTTGGAAAATGTCTCGGTCTTCACCGGTGACGAATTCCACCCAGAAATCCACCATGGTTTCCTTCTCGATGCCCCGGGAGTCCTCCGGTGGACCGATATACTGGTATAACTTCTTGGACGCCGCTTCGTCAAAACCAAATGCTTTGTTCATGATGACGAATTCTTGCTGCGTGATGTAGCCGTCTTTGTCTTGGTCAGAAATGTCTATAAGTTTCTGGTAAATCTCGCTCACGACCTCTTCAGCGTATTTGGGATTCTGTTGGTAGAACTTGGCCAGCATGCGAACGAACAGCTCCTCTGTAACTTCTTCCACCCCGTCTATCCCAAGACCGAACACCAGCGACCCCCAATCCAACAAGGCCGACCGTGCCTTCACAGCAGCCTGTCCTTGGAGCCTATGACCTTCGATAAATTCGTCCGCGACTTTATTCCAGTCGTCCACCGTGAGCAGTAAATCACTATTCACATCTAGAATCTTGAACCAGTACCTCCATTTTTTTTGCCGAAGTATATGGGACGCCATATTGATTCACTATTTCGGCTGAAACGCCCGTATGTTGAGCTCCTGTGTGATGAATCTGCAAATATATTTTATATCCACTTTGCACAAAATGAACTGAATACAAAAAGTCAGTCTGTTCAAAGAGAATTATTGACATTGTTCTGCTTTAAAACCACACCTTCAAACGAGCTTTTAATGTGAACTTGATTTTCATTCTCTAAGATTTCGTTGTTTAATCTTCATTACTTAAATTCTTTTCTCATCACGAACGAAGTGATGCTTCATGCTATGCTAGAGGCAATGACATGAGATATAACACAGAGGGAAACAAAGACGGTTGAATATCTTTCAATACGTTAAATAGCAGCAAATTTTCAAAATTTTCTGCCGAGGCCAGAGCTATACTTCTGGCTTTATCATACGTTTCATCCGGCGCTGCCCACAGAGCAGTCATATGCAGTGACTCGTTGTCATGCCTTTTGGCAATAGAGCAAAATAAATTTCAAAACCCGTTAATACTAGAAATATTAGCCATCCATAGAAAGCTAATTAACAGAGGGAAAGATATTGTATTCTGTTGGATACCAAGTCATACTGGTACTCACGGAAACACAGTGGCAGACAGGGAAGCGAAAGCTGCTCTTAATAAACCCATATCTAAGATTAAAATTCCTTATACTTATTTTAAATCTGATATTCTTAAATACATTTGTCGCCTTTGGCAGAATGAATGGGACCTGCGGGTCGATAACAAACTGCATGCCATTCATCTTGTCATAGGCTATGACTCTTATACGTTTGGTATGTCTCGTAGAGACCAAGTGGTTTTAACAAGATGCCGCGTTGGGCATTCTCGTCCAACACACAATTTTATCCTGGATGGGGGCAGTGCTCCCGAGTGTGTTGGATGTGATGCGAAGTACGGCATCAAACATATCCTGATTGACCGTGTGGACTTTGCCCATGTGCGGCAATGGTTCTACACAGTAAACTCCGTATATGATTTCTTATTTGAAGGCCATTGGCCTCTATCATAAAATATAAATTTTATTCTCAAAATAAATATTTGTTATAAAATTCCCTTAATATGCTGGTTTTCGAGTTTTAACTGTTTTGTTTTTCTTACCTGTTTTTAACTCATGTCCGAACTTTTTTGTTTTCTTTTTAATGTTCTCCAGTGACTATCGAAAACCTTTACTGTCACGTGTTTCCACCTTGTTCTCGCCACGATATGGCTGAGATATTGCCGATGTGGCGTTAAGCAATAATCATTCATTCATTCAAAATGTAAGGAGTGTCTGTACAGGTTATCATATTCCCGGGCAAGATTTACCTGTTTGACACGTGAGTAGTTATAAATACACAGGAGTAAAAGCCTTCAGCGATTTGCCATGTCTGTACCTACCTCGCAGAAAAACGGGTAGCTATTTGTAGCGATATGTAGCATATAATATAATATACCAAGGAAGCGATGTGGTCACATGACTGGTTTAACATGTCCGTAACAACACAAAAACTTTCTGATTTTTTTTTATACAGGAGTATAACTGTTTATTTGAAAAATCATCATTATTATTAGGTGGCTTGGAACGTTACAGGTAAATACTTAAAAAGGCGTCGCAACCTGTCATTGAAAAAGCCCTTATTTTCCCTCTTAACAATTTTTCAAGTTCACACCTATATAGTATAGCAACAGATGACTTAAGAGGTCTGATTAAGCCATCGCGATTCCAAGTTGGAGAGGGTTTCTCTATGTTTAAAATAAAAACGTCAGAATTGCCGTGTATGATTTGTTATCACACAGGTCACGAGGTAATAGTCCAGCTAAGGTGATTGTTGTTTACGACGAAAGCAGTCAGCACATGTCGGTAATTATAGACCATTGATTTGATTTCGCTTTTACTACATCACATTTATAAACTCTTTTAAGAAATACTTTTACCTGAAAAAAACATACATAAAAGAACGCCTTGCCTTGCTTGCTACTTGCCAGTTCCATGTGGATCACATACAATTCATATTAAACTCGCGCTTATATAACTAACGTGGCGTATCCCTGTATTAATTCGAAAACATTTTTACGAAGAAGTGTAAAATCTACGAGGAATTGCAATATCTACGAGGGATATGAATTTAGTTTTGCTCCTTTATGCTGCGAAGTACTATAAAACATCGGGGACTTAAATGTGTCTTAATATTTCTTTGGCTACGAATATGTAGATAAATTCGTGCCTTTGTTGCATTGATAATTGTTACTCCCTTTTTTGCGCCACCCGCAAAGCGCGTTTTCATAACACTGTGCACTTATCCTCGAGTCAGGAAGGCGTCAGCATACGCCATTCATTTTAACAAAGCCCCATATTGTATTGAAGATTTCGAGGTCACCCCTCACGTCACACGGGTCTTAGGTTCATTTGTTTAACAGACATAAATTTTGTTCAAGTTGCCTTGAGGGTAATAAATAAACCATAACTTATACCGTGAATACTCGTGCTATAAGTCGAGGTCAAATCAAGGAGGCATGCTAACATTACCGGTCTCTATATGTAATGTTAATATGGTACGATTTGAATCTTCGGAGCGGAACTCAGCTACCCTGCACTAAGCTGCGACTCAAATGTGGGGAATGGGATGCTTTATGTGAATGAGAAAATTATCGCTTGTAAGATTTGCTGAAAATTTACCTTACTGGCTATCTTATCAGGTTACAACGTACAATAAATTGTCGCATTCATTGACAATCTCTTCGATCATTTTCGTACATTCAACATTTGATTGCTACATTGTCAACTGTTAAATTATGCAAACTGTATGTACTCCTTCTTTCATTTCTGTCAACGTCTTGAGCGACGCTCTAATATAACTTTAAATGGACTTACGGTATTTTACATTCAACAAATCAGTTGTGGTTATCAACTGTGTATTTCGTCAAACTATACATTCCTTGTTTCACGTTCATCGAAGTCCTGAGCGACGCTCTAATCTACCTATAAATTGACAGTCACCCAGGCTCTACCCTGGTTCTTCCCACCATAATGCTGGCCGACGTGGTATAAGTGAAATATTCCTGAGTTCGGCGTAAAACACCGATCAAATCAATAAACTGAAATCAACAGAAACTGGGAGCAAATGAAACATTTACAACTGATTAAATCTCTTGCGCTCAGACGTTTATAAGGCGAAGGTGTAAGACTAAGTCTACAAACCCAGTTTGAATTTTTTTCTTGGTGGCCTTGAAATATTACGAATTCCTACTTACAAAATGCGAAGTACCTAATTCATTGAACATGTGCATATGAGTTCGGCTTGGCGTCTGCCTCGCGGCCATACTGTGGCGAGCTGTTTAAACGCTCCAGTGGTCAAGGTGCAGCCTTGCCTGGCAGTGAGGTAACACGTCACTGGTGCTACAGTGAAACGTGGCTTGTCTCAGCTGGTAGTGTCGGTAGTCCTAACGATAATAACTGAGTTAGGTACCGTAGCGGAAATAATACATATAACAGAAACAGTTGTGTGAATTGACAGTCTACAGGTAATGAAGTGTCCTATTCCATGTAACGCGTTTTACTTGACCGAAGTTAAAAACCTGAATCTCATAGGAACATTTATTTTAGACTAGATAGAAGGGTTGATGCTAAGAATAGTAAGTAAATTATATGTGAACACAAATTCATCACATTCTGAGCTCATAAAATTCTTATTAAAACCAAGTCTTAAATGTTGTCTTTGTTAACTCAAAATCTTTTTTGTGGAATAGATCCGAGACATCGGAACGACGCTTCAATCATGGGTGTTTGAAGCCAGACCTCGCTGGTTCGGTAATAGAGAAACAGCTGATGAAACGAAGTCGTAACACATTATAGATCGGGACTTTCTGGTAATCACCAAGACAATTATGTTGTTACATTGGTTATCTGCGAAGGAAATAAATCTTAAAAAATGCAGGAGAAAGTCTATTTTTCGCTTGTCCAATTCGAACTCCTGTACTTAAACGTATTTACATTCATTATTGCTGTATAATCTCCCATTACGCCGTTTTAATTAATTCATCCAATCACGCTAATTAGTTAGTGCGTAGATATCTGAGGCTGTATCATAACTGCATGCTCGTTACAAGCCACAATGGAGGTGTTCTGTTCATGATTTTTTTATCACCTTTCTCGTGAAGCATACATGCTGACAGCAGGTTGTCCCTTTCAAGTGAGCACATGTTGAATTTGCCTATTTTAAGCTGTTATTCAACTTTCAAGTTTGAGGGAGAGAGAACAAACAGGTTTGGTTACGACGTAAATGTCAGGTAGCCGAGGGAAAAGGTCTTCCCTTTTTACCGGCGATAAGCAATATGTTAACCTTTGAGTTTCCCTTTTCTGTGTGTCCTCCTCTAAGTACAGGGACAATTTATTCCTGCATTATACAGGGACAATCCCATTAAGCTGTTACAGTGAACTGCATGCTGTTATCACAAGCTAAGCAGGGAATGCCGGATAATACATATGAGCTTTCTGCTCATCTGGGCCTACGCGTACTGGCTGTTAAACTCGACCCTCAAACTACACTGCCTATGTACGGCAGTCTGACCCAGTTCTCATTAATACAGAAAATCTTTCACGGTTGTTTGATTTACCTGGTTTTGTTAAAATCTCTGCCGGCTCTATCTCCACTCTGGCGTACTTTGCTGAACTTGATACGTTACTTCTGTGTCACGTTCACCCTTGGTCGTACTTCGGTAACTTCTACTGGGATGAGTGATTCCCGCTATTCGTTCATACATTTGGGCACCCTCACATTCCACTCCCACAAAGACCTGCGACAAGCGGAACGACGCTATCTTGACATCAGCCACAGAGACTGTTCACTCCGTTCACTGCACTTTTCTTTCCCTGAAGTCTGCTCGCTTAGGTCTCATTTTTATAGGCAGATACTTCATATTATGGTCAGATATAACATTCTTAGTACATATACAGAAAACTAATTGTCTTTAACTTCGTAACAGATCCCTGTGATAAAGATTGAAGTGTAAAACTATTTTACGTGGAGTAATTCGTTGAAATCATTGGCCCACTTTTTGCGGCAGAGGTTGTAAGTCTTGCACAGTTTTGCTATGGAGATCAGCATAAGTTTCTGCCTCATTCTGAAGTCAAGCCACATTCACATAACATTCAAACTCGTTCATTGTTAACGAACTTGTTTTCCAACTTTTCTGCACAACGTAGAGATGATTTAAAAGCGTGAGGGGTAAAAGAAACTAAGAGCAAACGGAAAATCTTTACTGTGAGCTGGATTATACACTCGTCTCTTCGCAACGGGCAACTCGGTCCTGGCCACGTAAACTACAAAGTTTAAATATTCATACTTGTATCATTTTTTTCACACCTGTGCTTGTGTGCAGTTCTGGAGTCTGCCTTGTCTTTGTTGATGCAAGTTTCCATGTGTTTGTTGATGCAAGTTTAGACATCGTGTATAATTTTATCAATGCGCCAAAACTGTCACCACTTTATATCCTGTGAACATATCGGGCATAATGAATTGAGTGTAAACAGCTGTATGTGTATGGGAATATGCACATACGCCAAAAGTCATTTCATTGATTACAACATATAGTTGTGTAGTGGCCATTCCATCATCGTGCTGCTTGATCGCTTTCTTAGCATCTCTTGGTCCTTCGATCGCGGCCGTAAGTCAGGAAGTCAGTCAAGAACATGTACATATATCTTGGGAAGGGCGGTGGTTTCTTCCGAGCGTTTTGGTTTCTCCTGCTTGAAAGCGATTTTAAACACCAATAAAATAAATAATTCGGTTAGCATCGTTTAATACAGTACAAATTTTATCATAACCCAACAAGGGTCTCGCTCCATCACTATTCTGTTCTCAGAAGGAAGCCTATTACTGATTGTGTCCCACTGGCCACATTTGGGCGTGTAAAGATATTCAGCACTTTTAGAATAGAAAAGGCTACACAATACGGAGTAAAACGAGAGCGGCGACGACAGTGTGTTAGTTGGCAAATTTTCACTGGTAATCAGCGAATTCCCAGTTAGGATTTTATTACAGTGCTATTAAATCCAATTTATTACATGTTACTGGCCTAGAATTCCTCAAAGTGTGGTGTTGTCATCACGTTTAACACATGTATACACAATAACATGAAAACGTGTAGATACACGCAGTCAAGTAGAGTTGTCTCCCATTTATTTTGATTTCCTTGTCTGAGCACTTTTCCACGTGGATCTTAGAGAATGGTTCATCGTGCCTTCATCATTTTTATTTCACACACTTTACGAATATGTGAATTTCGAATGAAGATGGAACTAGAAGTCATCAACCGTTTAAATGGCTATCGGAAAGACATACATGTATAATGCCCGATGAGTGATATCGACTACATCGTTCATAATTTGATATTAAAAGGGTCATATTTGTATTACACGCAATATCCTGCCAGAAAGCAGGAAAAGCGTTAAAACTATTTTGATTACGCTTTTATTATAACCCCATGTAAAAAGTGGTGATGCTAAAAC
This sequence comes from Acanthopleura granulata, assembly GCA_016165875.1. Lineage (NCBI taxonomy): Eukaryota > Metazoa > Mollusca > Polyplacophora > Chitonida > Chitonidae > Acanthopleura > Acanthopleura granulata. The sequence goes on along the minus strand of JABBOT010000080.1, from coordinate 31,089,985 downwards.
TGCACTATGTTTCGGCCTCTTTGGGAAGACACTTCATGCTCACCCTTCGCTAAATGATAACATAAAACGCTACAACGTAGAGAATGAAACCAGAGTAGCGATTACATCATGGCGGTAGGCATAAGCTGAGACGCAACCGGTAAACTAAGGCCTTTTGTAAGTTTTTTATTCTTCTTACCATTCATGTAAATGATAAAAATGATAGCAAGATGTACCAAATTAGCCGTCTCCTCGTTTGATTGGTTGGATCACCATGGCTTCGTGCTATACCACACTGCCAAATGTATCTGTAATCCACTGTCTGATTGATTAATAACTGTTACATTTAGAGCTTATCTACTTGATCACCTGTGTGGGTACGCTGTACCTAACCTACTTACTCCCGGTGGTAACATAGATCTTCTCTACCCAGGTCAACTTGGAGGTAAAATCGCATCTTTTTCCTATCGCCTCGTTAAATTCGCTTAGTTGAATGAAAGCTTATTTCCTAAGCCGTGTTCAGACACGACGCACTTTGTCGAATTCTACAACACGTATGGAGTATTTTCTTGTCCTTTTTTTTATTCCACTGGTCGAATTCGGTGAGTCGATCAAATCACACCATGTAAGCACTGTAAACTCGTCCAGTCATAATAGGAGAGATTAATCACTACATTGAAGTGCTTTACTGCGAACTGATCCAAAATATTTCTGAAAAAAAAAAAGATGCCAGTGATATACCAGATCAGATGATCACATGCACATGTTTCCGGTAGATTCTCTATCCAGGTGAGAAATTTGAACTTGTCCTTCATGTTATTCATAATGTTACGTGGTTCATCACTATCGTACCTGGTTCGACAGTCATCTTTTTTTGTACACAATATTCCTCATGTTAATCTTCGCCCGATAATCTATATTATCTATATCTATAATAAAGGTATTGATTTTGTCACTGCTCGGCCTGTTTAATTGTAAAATTGTACATCTTGGCCAATTGTTAAGTACATTTTAGAAACAAAAAGGACACTGAGTAATGCACATGATTGAAGTCATTCATCAGTTACTCGTATTACCAATCGAGTGAAACATTCTATGACCTTACCTTTTCAGGTTATGTCCTTCAGAAGTGTGTAACATAAGCAGATCTGTATAAGATCCTGTCGGTTTTTATGTTGAAAATGGAGATTATCAACGATTGAAGGTGCCTGTATTCAATTTTTCTTAAAACTTTAGATGAGGATATTGCCTGAAATGACTGCCCAAGTGTACAGTTGTGGTTTAACAAGAAGTTCTACCATATACTAATATTTGCCGACTGTGTGTGTATCCTTAACTCGAAACATCTCACGGAAGAATACTTTCTTCATGAATTGTATTGGTGTTCAAATCGATAGTGGGCCGAAGATGGTAAGACCATAGTTTTTTACTTTTCTTCAGCATATAGGGTGACTACGAGAACAGCAGATCAAAATGTTCCGCAGATACCCGAGGTAAGGTTCCAAGGCATGTGCTCACTCGACACTATGGTAAGCCCCACGTAAACCCACTATAGGTGTAGAGATTTCAATTGTCTAGATTCTTTACAAATCAGCTGAATCCATAATGCACGTCAAGGAATAATTTCTACGTTTTCAGACACATGGCCTGATTGATTTGGCAACTTGAGTGATGTGGAACGCCGTACTTAAGAATCATTCATTCATGTATGAACGATTCTGGTCAGATTTATTGGTGGAGGAAACCAGAGAAAACCACCACCCTTTGCCAAATACTCTTCGCACACCTCCTGACATATAACTGTGGCTAAGATGAGAAACATGCACTGGTATTCATTCAGTCACTAAACACCTACCCTCCCGTCGCCAAGTTATATCATGCTACAACGACATCACTGCCTGCTCTCAGTTGACATCGGCGTGTTCTGATTGGTTAACACTATTGCAGCCTCACTCAGCAGGAGAATATTCCACAGTATGAAACTTGAACTAAGTAAACAGGTGAAGAATAAAACTGTTTGTTTATGTCTTTATAGAACACAGTCATATCACAGTCACTATCTTTACATGAATATAGAATTTTTCCAACATTTAGGGCATATTAGCATCCTTCTTCCAGTTTTTTTTTTCTCTCGGAAAAGTGAAGACACGAAATGGTTGTTCTTTAAGATGGAGTAACCATGTAAAAGAAATTCAAACGGTACTATTCTATGTATAATAGAAAGTGCATACTATATCCCAAATATTACAAGAATTAAGGCATTCAATCATGTCCCGTGTCATCGGACCCTCTTACTTTCATATTGCACCAGCTGGCGGTTAAGGCATTCACCACGTTCACATAGATCAGACATCATCAGTATACCTAAGCTTTGTAGTTTGCACGCATGATGTGAAGATTAAGGAGATCCCTGTTAGGTGGCATCTTTATATCACTATTACCAGTTCCAAACCCAAAGCAAGTCTTTTTCTAAAATTTTATCTGTCTGATAACTATAAAAGATTACAGCTTAAAGAGTATAACCAGAGCAATGACGGCAGTGTGATAAATCGGTGAAATTTACAACAGTTAAGGTTTTGTTTTGTGCATGTAAGTGTTTCAAAAGTAAAAACGTAGACGTTCTCAAGACCATGTCCATTCTTTCCACAGGTCACAAAATGTTCTCAAGTGTGCTGCAGACCTCGTCATCAGTTGGAGTCCCTTGTCTTTTCCTTCGAAGGCAGTTATAGTATTACATCTGTGAATGGATGAAGGCCGAAAAGAGTTTCATCCACTCTTTCTTCCAGGTGCTTGTTACATTGTCGCATTTCTAGGAGTATACAGTCTCTGGTTACAATAAGTACGATCACTCGCGCAGTCATTAGTGTTGACACCCAAAGGCACGAGGAGACATTTTTGTCCATTGTACGAATTATGATATCCGTGTCTGCTGTCCTTGTATGATGGATGGGACAACTTCTTCCTGTTCTGTCTTCAGGTCAGATATCTCTTCAACAAGTAGTCCTGATGACTCGTGTAGTCTGAAATACTTTTCAACTTGTGTTTCATATACTTAAAGCCCTGAGAGGACCTGTGGAGAGCACACGTTCCACCCCTCAGCCAGAAAACTGAGTAAACCGTTTTTTTTTACAACCACATGAAAGGAACTTCTGCATTTGTTTTGGCATCTAATGGACTACTCGCTCTTTCGTTCCCAGTCTTGCATGGGACTTGTATTTCAACACTTCTAACCTTTGTGCAAAAGAGTGCAAACAGTAACACTGCGTGTTGTTTTAAGAGAAGTCTTTGACAGGCAGATTTAACTGTTTAACTCTTTGCCACCCTTTGAACAGGGTATTTTTGTAAATATGATACGATAGTGATAAAATAATGCATTAATCTCACTACCTCCTACGTTATGCATTGTTCATGGTTGCATCTCTCCACTATTTTACCAAAAATATTTCGCAATGAAGTCACTAATAGACTGGTAAGAGTCCCCTAGTTCTGCACTGCTGGCCTGGTGACCGAGCATTTCAAGCTAGCTCCTAGTCACCTGATTCAATACTTTACCACTCTTTACCCCAAGCGAATGACAACCATAGACGGTGTATTAGTTTCTAGTTGATCCCCTTCATGATTACAACTATATCCTTGCGCGCGGACTACTTTAAGGTATGTTAACAGCCCAATGTGCCGAAAAGTCCGTTGCACCAGTTTTTACTGGCTTTCGTTGAAAGGGGGTTTGTATGTGTGAAGTATTACCATCAGGAAAGTTTGAGAAACCACCGTTATTTTTTGTGACATGACCATTTCATTATCCTAAACCCTCGGGCCATTGCTAAAGATATCTGCGTGTATTTTGTCACGTGTGGCAGTGGCGATAAAGTGGGAAGACGATGCGCATGCCCTGTGGGTGAGTACAACATCTCGATTAAAATTTCCACATTAATGCAGAATTTTATTTTAACGTGTAATGTGTCAACTTGAATCAAAATAGCCGTTTTTTGTCCTTGTGAAGAAATCGATGAAGCAGATCGCCTGTAGCAAGTTGTCCCCAAACGCATGTGAAGTTAAATCGAACACCTATTGCTTTATACCTGACGGTATTAGCTGTAGTCATTACACACGGCTAGTTTCTGCTTTTAAGTAGAAAACTAATTCAAAACTGTAGCTTTATCTTTGAAGACATTGCACGCTATTACTTACAAAGGCAATTTTCTTCCCTTTCCCATATCAAATAAAGGATTGCCTGAAGTCTTGACCATGTTCTCTGAAGAGCTTTGTGCAGGCATGGTTATTTTCCGATGAGAATATCTAGCAGGCTTTGTACCCTCCTATCGGTAGCCTCCCTAGGAACAAAACTGTTAACACCTTACAAGGGTAACGAATTTATATTTTCCTCTGGTGTTTCTCATTCTGTAAAGAAAACCGACCAGAGCGCAGCTGATACAACGGTCATTATCTGGCCATTATCCGGCAAACTGTACGTAAACTGACAGGCGGGCTGGCGGGAGCTGGGCTCTAACACCGCAGTGCATCGATGAAAGGTTGGTGCATTATCTGGCAAGAACCAATTTGGACATTGCGACCAACATTCTAGGTGAGTTAGTTTGAATGAATGAGTATAGTTGATCGCTACGTCGGCAATAATTCAGCCATATCGTTGTGAGACCGCGTTGAGCTGGAAAGGTCGTGCTCTGTGGCCATTGCCTTAGTCAGAGAGATGATAAATTTAACGCGAAGAAATGTTAACACAAATAACTCGTCATTAGAATCCGTGGCTCATTTTCTGTGGACGTTTGGTATTTGGCTACCGATAGGAGGGCACCAACATTAAAAATTATAAGAAAATACCAATGGTGCAAATTCTTCTCATTACTTAAAGGCAACTTTTAAGTCTGATTGTTTTCTTTTGACGCAATGAAATAATCGTGTATACAAGCAGTTTAAAAACTCAATGGTTTGCTTAAAGCAAGACCACTCTTACTGTGAGAAGCAATTCCTACTCACGGAAAATGAGGCCTATACTGTCGTCTTCTGTTTGCTGAGATAATGTCTTATAAGCCTAGATTCTCGTAAACCAGTGTTTTCTATAGTATGTAAGCATTGCGTGGGCTTCATGACTACTTGGGAAAGTAATATGCCTGTATGTAACAAATGAGTGTGGTCAGCATCACCATTAAGGCCATGTAGCCTTACAAACGCGTTTAGTCGTATCGAATATAATCAGCCTGGTAAAGTTTAGGCGCCTAGCAAGTTCCCCACGTACGATGACTACCGTGTATTGTTTAGTGTCGTTTACTGGAAAGCCTTTTCGAACAGTTAACAAACCCAGTTTTTTAGTTTTATGTGAGCTTTTTTTCGATGGAATGAGGTTCTGCTTTGTGCTCTTTTGAATATATTCTAAGCCGCAATGACGTGATTTTCAACTGTCTCAGAGATAATTCTGTGTTTGGGGAAGGACTTTAAAGCACTTTTCCTGTACTTTCATTTCCATTTTTCGTAAAATTTGTACACAGTAGAAAAGAGGGTTGATTCCTTGAAATCTACTGGTATCTGTCCTGTGATGTGATCGACATCATAGCTTTCTGTCTGGTCACGTGGAGCCAAGCCGTCAATACTTATCCGTAAGGCGTCATGCAAAATAACTCTAAAACGAAGATTATAGCCATAGGTGAAACGGAGAAAATTGTCCAATAAAGGAACACAAAAATTCATTTTTAACGTATATTTTGTATCTGTTGATTAAACCTTTATTTTATGCATATTTATCTTTCAATGCTCGGAACGGTTCGAAAAGAATGTCAGTGAGGAACGTACTCAAAAGGTACTTAGCTAAACGCCTCCAATATCCCACTCTGTTCGGAGTCACATACAAATCACCACTTACGATTTAATATCCCGACGGACCTCTGGGGTCGTTGAAAAACCAACTGCCAAGGTTCAAGGTCATTTTTTTACCTTTCAAGAAGTCTGACAAGCTATTTTGTAGATGTATATTATCAAATATTCTTATAACACACACTCTAAATAAAGAAATTGCAACAAAAAATTTCGTTGAATCAGTTTAATGCCCAAGTCAGCAGCACACTTTTGACTGCATCGCCTCTTCTTTGTTTACCACTGTTTTTTTTTACACAAAAGGAGAAAACAAACGTGGAATCATGAGTTGTGAATATAAATAATGTCAGCAATAACGCTTATTTTCTTACATTTCAAAATGTTAACCTTTAGTGATTTACTGGGACTTCTTAATTTAATTAAAAAGAAAGAAGATGTCATATTATGTCCTATTTTGTAAATGTAAATGTTAGTTAAATACATCCTGATTGAAAAAAAGGTATGGCTCAGCATCTGTCTGGGCGCTTGCCGCTATAAAAGTAATGACTTATTCTTTTGATTGGTGTCAAGAACATTTCACTCATACGAAGGCGGATAGCAGTATGATAGCAGACAACCAAGCAGATCCCGGGTAAAACTCAGGACCATCCCTAGGATGCTTTTCTATGAAAGTATATGTACGAAGCCCGCCCAGTCACTTCTTTAAGTAATAATCATTTCTGACCTAAGCTTCAAGTCCGACATTCGTATACCACTCGTAAGCAAGGAAGGGGCCTTACAATCAAGAGTCCATCGCACAAAGGCACATTTTGGATCGCGTGATCTAGTTACCGAGACGTGGAAGCAAGATTTTGATTGTTCCTTCGCCACAGTTCACCGAAAAGGTTTCACCTACCTAGCTATTTGCCAACAATCACTCTACAGTAGTTTTACTCTCTATTGGTTTGATAGGTTTTCTTTTGCGCATATGGCTTTGATCCAAGTGTTCCGACTTACACTGTTTTCATTGTAGGATTCCAAGCGGCATTGCAAAGCATGGAATTTAACAGCTTTTTGGTTCAGAAATACCGTGCTTACTTTGGGTTCCTGGATGTTAACCACGAAGGATTCATTACCAAGGCAACGTTTGATCAAATTTGTGAGAACCTGTGTACAGTGTACAGCGCCAGTCCGGACAAAGTATGTTTGCTGAAAGCAGAGATTCCAACATGGTGGGTACATTTCCAGGATCTTGCAGAGAACGGAAAAGTCTCCGAGCAGCGCTACATTGACGTGATCCGGTCTTGTTTTTTCCTGCCCACAACGCTCAAAAATTACAGAGACAATATTGCCCGCGCTATTGGAATTATATTTGACATCATAGATGTCGATAAAGATAATCACATTTCGATTCAGGAACTTAGTAAATATTACAGCGCTTTTGGATGTACAGATCAGCAGTTCTTGAAGAAAGTGTTTGAGGCATTGGATATCAAAGGAGATGGGCTGATTTCTAAAAAGGATTACCTGGATGTTAACGACAAATACTTCTTCTGTTCCAATAGTAATTCTGGCTGTGCTTTTTTGTTTGATTGGTCCAGAGGTGGCGATTAAAGGCTACAAGTTTGAACCTTATTTGACAATTTCCGATGTACCAATAGTCATTTCTGTTTGAATGATCACGAATGAGCCATTAACAGGGCTGCTGACCTGAAACTATTAAATGTTTTTCAACCGTTTCTTCTCTGTTACTTCCAGCACAATGTCCCATTTCTCTGTTCTTTCAAGAAGGCCTCGTCCACTACAACGAGCAGCCATTAAATACGGAAGTGAACCGTATATTTTCCAAGTGTAACAGTTACAGTAAAAGACAGCTCATGACTGAGGCACTGTTCATTATTATATTATAAAATTCTCCTATGAATGCAAAAACCTGTTAGAATTTGCGTTGATGCGTTTGCTGAATTATCTAGGCCAACTTAAATGTCATACACTGTCTTTCACTTTAAGAGATAATAATTTCGACATCTTCGAAATTATGTGATATTTTAACATCATTCATTGGTGACCGAAAAAACTACATTTAACATGTACTTTTTTCTGTCATTTTGCTTAACCCATGGTGCCACAGGGCGTAAGTTGTTACTACTCAAACATTTACATCAACAGTTGGAATAAAACTATAAGGTCATGTGACAAGAGGCCGGATCCCACCGATTACGTGTGACCACACTCGTCGTAGCTCTGGGTGTTCTCTCTATGTTGTGGTCTTTTAAATTCACACTTTACCAAGAGATAGTTTCAAGATAAAGAGTTTTTCCCCATTGGCTTATTCACTTGATGTGTGTTGTATTTAGTGTAGATCTATCACAACCCAGAAAAAATCAGCTCATAATCGAATACTTAACATCTCTATTGGTTATTGGTCCATATTCATTTTTTCATATTATCGTATGTATGTATTAAATGTGATGACAACACAGTATTTTGAGCAATTCTAAACCAGTGACCTGTAATAAATTGCCTTAAACATCACCAAAATTTTTTATCTAATTCTGTTTGAGCCATGGTGCTAGGGGAGCAGCTAAAATGAAACCCTGAAGGAAATTGATAAGCAGTTTTATTTCACCAGTAACGTGTAGCCATTTGCCAACAATCACTCTGTTGTCACCGCTTTGGTTTTACTCTCTATGCTGTAATATTTTATGTCTGGTTTGAGTTTTTCAATTACCAATCTTTCGAAATGTTCTTCCAGTTTTCCACCATGGTCCGCCTTGCGTCTTGGTAGCTTAGAATTTGTTGTGTCCGCAAAATCGTGGGTTTCCTCCGGTGTTGTGCCCCGGTTTCCTCCTACCATAATGCTGGCCGCCATCGTATAAGTGAAATATTCTTGAGTAAGACGTAAAACAAAAACAAAACAAAACAAAAAAATAAATAAATAAATAATTTAAAAAAATGAATTGTATACCAACGTTAGTCACACATGAATATACTCACTAGCAAACATGTAATCATGCTGGCGATGATTAGAAATATGGAATTCAGTGCTTGAAGGTTTATCATCAACAAAAAGCTTTAAATTCCATTGATCATAATTGTGGATAGAAACAAAGATTTTACTTGTTTGTACATTGCTCTTTGCTGGAAGGACCAGTTTCCAGAACAACGGTTAACACAGACCACAAAGGAACTAAAAAAGTATGCAAGGCATATTTTTATATGCCACACAATGATATATATAAAGTGTTAATACATGTTCGCTGTTAGTTAGGGCAATATGGGTACAATACTGTCGAAGTGATATTCAACTACTTCACTCTGCCCATCCTAAAAGTGTTTTGATCATGAACTGAAGTTTAATTTTATCATTGAATAGAACAGTAACTCCTCACTGCCTAGACGAACTTATTGCAACTTTTTATTCCCGCCAATGCATTGTATCCAATTAAGTTGAGTTCATAAGTTGTGTTTGTTCAATTTTTTTACTCTGGCTCTAAAGGAACTATGCGCAGAGTAATGTCGTAACTCTCACGACGTTAAACCCTATGTGAATATAGTTTGGTTTCTTATGACAACTGATATCTGCGCTTGTATACATTTTATATAAATATATGTATATTTTCAATGATCTGCGCATATTGGGACAATAACCATACTTTAACGTCCACTGGTCAAATTCATGGACGGCCATAAAAGGTCTCTTCCAGGCCAGTGGAGAGACTTTTCCATGTTGTAGTCGCATATTTGGATCGTCGGACGGACGAGGAGTAGACTCATTTACAATGGTTTAATGTGGTGACAACACAGCATTTAAATCTAAGCGTCAAATCCGACATTCGCTTGTAGTTCTAGACCAGTAACGACCAATAATAAGCATATGTCACACAATGTTTCAAGCAATTAGATCATATATCTATTGATATGAGTTATTTGTGCATATCTGTATCGGGTGCGAGCACTATGGTTTTTTAAAGCACACACAAGGTGGTCTTAGGAAGGCTATGGTGGTGTTTATATTTTCAAACAGTTTTCTTCAAGTCAGCTTCTATACACTTCTTTATGCTCGCGGTTCATACGTTTTCGTAAACCGTAGTGGTTGTGTTCATTCATTTGAAATTAGGTTTTCCAGGATGCCATCGAATTCGCGACCGGAACTGTATGTAAATAAAGTGGTAGATTAGATTCCTTGACACTTATTACAAACTCACCCAAGCTGAGGCAGTTTGTCACACATCTTTTCAGTACAACCGTAATAAAGGATTTGAAACAGTATTCATCCGCTTAGAGCATTCAATACATCTTTCGTCATCATTAAAAACTCTTAAACGCTTTTCTTTGCATTAATCCATCCTAATGTTTATATATTTTATTAGTTTTTTGGTGGTTTGTGTTATTTCTCGATTTTAGAAACTGGTCTTGCGATTATTGATGCGGAATTTTGGTTGACGGCTTTTATACGGATGTCGGCTTGGACGGCTAGGTTCCAGGCGTAATGACTCTATGAAGGTAATGGAATGTGACTTTTTTTTATTCCTTGGACGTTTTATGTCAAGCAGATAGGTGGCAGAATCGTCCGAACGCTAGTTATACCTAATATCTATAACAAGGTACATAACTTCAATACCTGGAGCATAACCCCTAACTTTGCATAACTGGACATAAAACACAGGGAAATATTCCAATCTCAACCGAACGACGTTCGTTTGAAAGCTGACAAGACTTTAAGCTGATGTGTAAGTCAACAAACAAATATACTTTCTCTTTGCTACACGAAGCCAGAAACCCATGAGTTTGGATTTTTTTTCTTTTCATATGCTTTGGCTTACGCTTATTCCCCCAAACTAGACTTCATGGTATCAGGGGTACACTTGATGGTATCAGGGGTACACTACTTCACCAAAAATTGACGATAAGAGCAGTTACAACGTGGTTTACATGCATTTTTGCAGAAATAAGTGTAAGTATGTAAGATATTCTAAACTTATATGGAATTACAATATCCGTGTAATGTTACGGTCAGCCAATATTCTCTTCGGTTTCAGCACAAAACTTGCAAATTTCGCCAACAAGCATTCGTACCACGTTCAGTGGAAAGTTTCGATATCAAAATGCAAATCTCAAGCGGATTTCAACTCCCCATCAAACCTGACAGTTGTTGCTGAAGACGATATATTGCCTTAGTATACGTATGGAAATACATGTATAAACCTAGTCAATCATTTTGCAGTCATAATTCCTCCACGTCATGGTGCTAGGAGAGTGTAAGTTACTACGGTATTATTTTAGCATTTAAATGAACACCCAGAATAAAACCCCAACTGGGGCAAACTGACAAGAGACTTCTAGGCCAGTGATGTCTAGTATATTGTTTTTCACATCACTGCATTTTTTCTACCCAATTCTGGTTAAGTCATGGTGCTTGGGGGCGTCTACACTGTTACTTCTTAAACAGTTACATGATCAGTTAGAACAAAACCCAAACTGAGGTAAATTGACAGGAGGCCAGATTTCATCTGTAACATGTGGCCATTTGCCATCTACTAGTATCACACTGTCGTTGCTGCTATGGTTTTCCTCTCTACGCTATAGTCTGCTATATTCTATAGTTTTACTCTTTGTGTTTGTAGTCATCTGTATATCGACTTTGGAACGCCCCTTCGTGGTTTACGGTTTACGAATGTCGAACCTGACAGGTTTTGACTGCCATAAACATCTTCTGACCACGATATGGTTGTAAACACGGTTGAAGTGTCGTAAAGTCATAATCAATCATTCGTTGGGATTGTCTTTTCTATTAAAACGATTTACTCTGTCAGTTTTATAAGCAGGCGCAAAGGTGCTAGCCGCCGTCATATAAGTGAAATGTTTTTGGGTAATGCATAAAACACCAATCAAATAAATCTATATACATGCGATAAACGTGAGAATGTATCGCAGTTATTTGCAAAAGGCCCGTGGTTTTCTCTAGATAAATCACCAATGCGGTCGCTTTGAGTTAAAGTCCAGCTCATGCTGGCTTCCTCTCCCGCCATACGTGGGAAGGTCTGCCAGCAACCTACGGATGATCGTGGGTTTCGCCCGGGCTCTGCCCGGTTTCCTCCCACCATAATGCTGGTCGCCGTCGTATAAGTGAAATATTCTTGAGTACAGCGTAAAACACCAATCAAATAAATAAATGAAATAAATCAACCATATAACCGCCATTCAGGTCCACATATTGCAAGACCTACTTTACAAAATAACACTGATCACAAACCACAAGAACTAAGATAATATGCAATAATAAGGACGGAGGAAGTCACAGGAGTTGAGGTCCGACGTGATCTGCGTCTGCATGCGTAGTTAATACTCTGACAGGTTTAGCATACAGACGTCTGACCGAAAAGGCCCAGAGAAGTGGGGGCTCTGTGGCGACCGCTTTGTCGCTGGGGTACTCCCTCCATTCTATCGCCTAGATCTCCAAAACCGCAGATCCTTTCTACGTAACGCTTGCATGGCTGTGTTTCTTGATAATTGGTGTATAATATATGCATAGCTGACGAAGCGTTGATACTCCAATACGGCCGCAAATCTCTTTTTCACTTCTTCTGTCAGCACAGATAGCCAAGGCATTACCCACTTCCCAAGTCTCGTTTACGTTTCATGCAAATCCAAATGTGACATGTGGGGTCAATGCCATGATCTATAAGTCGCTGGTGTAAACACTGATCAGAGCAGTCAGTCATCTTGTCGAGTTTACTTTCGTATGAGTGCCAAAATCCTGAGTGGGGCGTAAAATACAAATCAGTTAAGTAAATTTAATATCGGTTTGCCGCAAACCTTCCGAACCGTAGCCTGTAGTTTAATATTTAGAAGACCCCTTCCAACCTCAAAACGCTAAAACGGCGATTCCATAAAAAGAATCTGTTTTGGCAAACAATGATACCTTCGGTCTGGGCGTACACGCTACATGATCCACCTGTCTCGGCTGTCGTTTGTCACCTCAGTTTCTTCAGCAAACACCTTTGTACATGTCTTAAAATCTCATGGCTACACCAAGTAAGCTCCCGCCCTGATCATATGGCAAGGTAACAGATTTAGTGCGTTCCCTTGGACACCCACTTGACGTCTATCCGTGTGAAAGAGACCAATAGGCCTCCGCTAAGTAATTAATGTCCTTGGTCAACAAAACCTATTGTACATGTGCCTGAAATGTGATGAGGCAGTATTTCCTAAATCAGTGATGTGCAGGGTCCGTGTATTGCCTGTGTTTCAGCCAGCATTGTGCTGTCGGCACTGTCTGGATAAGAAATGTATAAGATCAGCATGACTACTGAAACTAGGTCAGCATTACCTTGATTACTAGATCAAATATGGATAGTTATCATGGCCTGCTGTGGACCTCAACGCTATGACATATCCAATAAGTCACGAAGTCAATACACATTTTACACAGTTTTATGTCTGCCACACGTGAAATAGGTAACACATAAAAAATTAGTCAATGACTTCAAAGCAGGGTAACCACGAGAAAGCAGCAAATGGCGTCTGAACAGACAGAGCCTGTGAACAGGGCAGCCAAAAGGAAAAGATTACACGGGACTGGTTTATATATTAGGGGAAAGGAACGCGTTATATACTGTTTATGGAAAACAGCGTCTTATATGACGAGTTAAAATGTCAAAATCAGTTCTTCTAAAAGGAGCCGTATGTGAACAAGCATTTTCGTTTGATGTTGTGTCTTTGACTTGTATGTGATGCTTTCGCCTTAATTTTCATTCTTCTAGATCGATATTTCTTACTTTCTGCCAGATTAGTACTCCACATGTGGATGATTATAACATCTAGAGTGGACGAAAACTGTCGTTCTTCATTATGCGGTGCATTAGTTCTCTCCACGTCACCCCCTCTGGAATAACCAGCGTATGATGTGGTTATCCTGTCATTCCTTAGCCACGCAACAAGCGTCGATGCCCGCAGTATAAGGATTAACGACAAAATGGTGGCCTCACGTTCACGGCCTGAAGCATACCACTGATGAAGTGAAGAAAGCCTAATACAAAATGGAGATTTCCGTGGCTCAGTCAGTTAGCGCGCTAGCGCAGCGCAATGACCGAAGCCTCCCACCAATGCGGTGGCTGTGAGTTCAAGGCCAGCTCATGCTGGCTTCCTCTCCAGCCTCACGTGGGAAGGTCTGCCAGCAACCTGCGAATGGTCGTGAGTTTCCCCCGGGCCCTGCTCGTTTTCCTCCTACAATAATGCTGGCTGCCGTCGTATAAGTAAAATATTTTTGAGTACGGCGTAAAACATCAATCAAATAAATAAATAATACAAAATGTATTATGTACATAGTGTTTCTATAAAACACCAGTAGAACATTGCTCCTTGATTCACTGCCATGCCCGACTGCAAAGCCCCAGATTTTCAGTCCCATTGGTTTCATGACCGTCATACAACCGCCAAATTCAACCGTAGTAGGATCTCCAATTCGGAACGAATGTCATGGGTAAGTATGACACAGGATAAGTTACGGCTTTGTTCAATAATGAATTTCAACAATGAAATGAGTTGAGAGAGACATGTTATCGAAGTGACAAAACAAGTAGAGGAATATATTGATGGGATTACGGATTTAAAGGTATTCCCACACAGTTGAAACCGGGCATAATTATGTGTTGTTCATTTTGTGAAGGAGATGGGACTGGGCCTCGTACTGCTCGGTCTTTGAAAATCTCAGTTACAGTGGCAAGCACAACCTATGTATATCTTGATAAAACTGACGTCAGTGGACATCAATGATCTGTGACAATCATCAACAATTTCACTCATCCGTAGCGGAAAAAAGTGTAATTGTAAATTCACTAACGGATGTTCACGTGTTTGGAATCAAACTGGAGAACATAAGACGCCTGAAACCTTTCAGCAATTTTCTTATAATTAAATCCTGGGTAGGATAGGCCAAATCAATTAATTTGTGCTCATTTACCCACACCAGCCTGATAAGTAGCTGCAGATGTGGGTGCAGACCCATAACAAAACTAACTGAAGCTCTACAGTGCTGTGGGATATTCAAACGCTTTCTGGAAGATATGAATTAATCAGTGACGGTCAGTAGTATGAACTATCCAATTCATTTATTTATTTGGTGTTTCAGGCCGTACTCAAGAATATTTCACCTGAACCCTGGAGAGCCCGGAAAACCCACGGATATCCGCAGGTTGCTGGTGGACCTTCCCACGTAGGCCTACGGCCGAAGAGGAAGCCAGCCTGAGCTAGACTTGAACTCATTGGTGAGAGGCACCTGGGTCATTACGGTGCCATCATGATAAAATTATAGTAAAATGATGAAAATGATTTGACGCTGGGACGCTACCTTAAACTGAAACAAACAGAGAAACAAAACTATCACCTACAAGTTCTACACATTTTCCGGATGAAAACGTTTTTAAATGTTTTAATATCACGAGATACATGGGTAGGCCCTGGTCAGAAATGAGACTCTGAATACCTGATTAAACAATTGATGTTGAATTATGATCATACCGGCACATACCACATGCGTAAGATTATTACGAGACAAGTGCCAAGCAATTGGTTTCCTAAAGCAACCCTTGATTCTATGTCTGCAACAAATTTACTAAAGCTTGTGAATGAGACTTTTTTTCCGGTATTAACAGGACATCCATCCTAGAGTGAACTTCCAGGACTTGTCTGTGAAAGCATTATAGAAAATGCAGAGATTCAGCAAAACTACAATTAGCTACATTTTCCGGCCAAACCCAATGGCCTGTAACCAAATTGGTTCCAATCACAGCTCTATAATTCAGCACGAATTGGGTGAAGCCCCATACTTTCCGGAAGCAGCCATACAAGCGCCATTTTTCCGCATCCGGTGATTCACGTGTGAATATAATGGGCGGTATACCATAGACTACAGCATGAAGCGTAGAGCAGCGACGATAATTGGCAAATGGCAACACACAACCGCCCAGATCCGGCCTCTTGTCAATTTTATACAGGGCTATACTACAAGGGGTGAAAATGGTAAAATGGTAGCACTGGTAACTGAGGCATCCAAATCACACTTTATGCTGACAACATCCAAAGTCAATTTCTCCAAGGCTAATTTCATTTTTTTCATATTATTGATCTTGAAGCCTTTCTTTGAAGTGTGACAGATATCAGTAGTATTAATTAAAACGTTTGATGCACTATCTTTTGTAAGCCTTAGCACACTGGCCAAAGCAGAATTACATAAAAATAAATTAGACGTCACTGGTCTGTAGTTTTTATCAAAATACTATGTCGCCATAATGTTTAACTCGACAATTATGCAATGGGATATTTTGTCCTGGTTTGCACAGGACTACAATAATGATTTTAGATTTTATGGAGAAGCACTTGCGGAACCATGTCTGAAAGGTCTTTCAAAGTTCGTATTTACAGCTTTGTGTCTAACTTTTGTAAATCTAATCTTCAAAGCAGACATTCCTACATCAATCGTGGGCGATAGTGTTCATAAACGCACAACTTTTTGCCAAACCTCCTCCCCATTCGTAGATGGGAAGGCCTGCCAACAACCTGCGAATAGTCGTGGGTTTCCACCGAGAGGTGGCCGATTTTCTCCCACCGCAATGCTGACTGCCGTCGTATAAGTAAAATATTCTTGAATACGGCGATCAAATAAATAAATATTTCCAAACCACCGTTTGTCACAAACAATCAGAGAGAAAAATTAAGTGCATGAAGTAAGAAATTAGGACGGAGTAATGCGGATGGAAGCACTCAACAGTTTCAATGATGCCAGATAAACGCATGCAACGTTCTAAGCGCGTTTATTTAATCAGTATTCAAATCGTGCACCGTGCTAGTTTATGACTTCTCATTGATCAGAAACCTATGTTCTTGTTGCCCCCTGATTGGAGCTGCAACATTATTCAACATATTTATTTTAAAGCTGCTTTATGGATCTCTCTTTCGAATCTGGTCAAGGGCTGACCCACAACAGGTCGGACAAGACTGAAACCAAGCCACGTCCGAAAAACATTGCCACGGTCCGTTATTTGGACGGGCTATATTATAAGCCCTAGAATAACTATGTATATGAAACGTAAAAGTTATACGGCTGTTTTTAACTTAATGAAAATAGCCTTTGGTGACACTGGTGGTAAATGGTATCTGATGTGCCTTTGGCATCTCCAGAGCACATTTTGATTAGGCGAAACTGAAGAGCTGAATGTAATCTTAATGCTTGTGACGACAAACAGAAAGTTCCAGCATGTGTTATTTCTGTGCGATAGTTTGAAAATCAGCATTGTAATTAGTCGCAGAAGACATATTGAATATATGTAGAGGAACATCAAATGCCTGCATGACGGTGGATAACATTCCCATAATCAAAGATGGCGGAAACAGTTATTGCTCTCTCTTCATCTTTGGCAACAGTATCGTGTTAACATACGAGAGAGTAATTGCTTAGAGATAATTCATCTTTGTCACTAGACGTCTTCCAGTCAGACGTCAAAGGACAAAAGGCAACCAGGTCTGACAGATCAATAAAGTCATTGCATGAAACTAATCAGGAGATCTCTACAATTTCATTTAAATATATAACAACCATTTTCATAATGGAAGAAGATCTATGGGCGAGGTATTATTATGCGCTTGGATCGAGCTAGGGCGACAGGTTTTCTCTAAAGTTTCACAGCCAGGTCCTCCAGGCACGGATAACGCGTCCATAATATCCGTATTACATCGGTCCAAACAGGTTGATACTAGCTCCGTCATGGCCTTTTTCAAAGGCACGCTTTGAAGGGCTACTATGTCAGCTATAAAAGTAATATATAGCTGTTGTTGTTATTTATGCCTAGCACAAAACATGGAAACCTTCAGGCAAAAAGATGACGGAGTTAGGCGTTGTTTGATTTTAGGTAGCAGGTTTAGTTTCCACTATGATTGTGCAGAGAAAAGAACAGGTAGTTTTAACTGATCTAGGCGTCGAAACCGACGTTCGCATAACAGCCGTCAACCAAAATAGGCGTTCAGGGTCAATAATTGCAAAACCAGTATGCAAATCATGTCCCATTTTAGTATATGAAATCATATTTTGATTCAGTCATAGGGTTGAAACAAGAGAGTCGACTTCAAACTTTTTCGTTTTACGTCCGAGAAAGTGTACGTAGTCGGCTCCAACATCTCCGATGCATCATTGATTTGCAATTGCAACTTATGGATTAGACCGACAAGATCTGCGCAGATATCTGATTTTTACTCTTGGACCACATGCTACGCACTATAGGGTTGAGTTGTGTGGAAACTGTATTTTGTAATAAAAACAGTGACGATTACTTTATCTATTTAAGACAACCACGTGTAATAGAGACGTACCACAAGCGAAAAAATACAATGTCGTATTATTATAATGAAGAACTGCAGTTTACCCTTGGTATCTAGGTCGACATTGTCGTGGATACAAGTGTGTCTTGGTCTACACAGGAGTACTACATACCGTTGTGTTTTAATGAGTGTGTCGGTGGTATCTCCAGACACAGCGCATGTTTACATCAACCTTCGCCTCTTGCCTAAGGCAACATCGTTAGAGTCTTGAGTGCGTTAATAACACAGCCTAATGGTAGACAGAGTGAAAAGAAAATCACGGCGCCGGTGCCCTTCCATATGAATCCGTCGAAACATGGAAATATATGTAAGTTAACTGTTCGTTTTGTCTTTATATAAGCTAAATTGTGATATATAAGAGTTAATTAGGTTTCATGTTTTTGTAATGGAAAACTATGCAAATGTGAAACTAAGCTGGCTCCCCTCCCATAATTCTGGCATAGAAAACAGGAGCTCTAAGCTGTGCTTCGGCCTCAACCCGGCGGAAACCCGGCGGGAACCCATGCACGACCGGAGAGGATGCCAACATCAGCTGGACACGAACTCGCAAGGAACAAATTGGTGATTACGTAGGTGTAAACCTGAGCTTAACGAGAGACATCCATATTCTTTACATCAACGTTGAAGCGAATATTTCAGGTCATGCAGTAATCATTTAACAATGCTCTGTGTCAATGAACAGCATTCATTGAGTCTTAGTGAAATTCAGTGATAAAAGTTAGTGTTCTGCCATTAAATGAATAACAAAGAATGTTCCTGCATGATATAGAATGATGAAATATGAAAACTTGAACCATTTTTACCGATTCTTTCCTGGTTTCACCCAGACAGCGCTGAGATTCTTTCTAAATGTAATAAATGCGCTCAGAACATGGAAAAATATCTGTGACGTTGATAAGGCCCAAAATCATAACCATTCTTTTTGACCTGATTATTTCCTAGGGGTGCAATCGTCGACAACAATTTGTTATCCTTCCACATGGCGGCATCGAGTTTTAAATGTAAAAATACATCGTGGCATGAAATATTAGCGACTCGTGGAAAAGTAATTAGGTCACATTGCTACTGTCGGTTCGCACGAAAGCGCTCTTGTAGACACGCACGAAAGAGCTCTTGTCGACAAGGGGCCTAATGCCGCCATTTGCCAACAAAAAATGCGTGTAAAATATCATCTTCTAATTGCAAGTCAAAATATTTTTTCAGTTACATTCCTCTCGGGAATGTAACACGGGAGTATATTGCACAGGAAGACGCCGGACGTTTGCCGTCCCATTGCTTAATTTGCTTACCTGACAGGACGTCCAACGTATTCCCGAATTACTGGTTTGAAATCGCAATCTTAAAACATGTCCCGAGGAAACAAACTGATTCACTTTTTAACAGTTATTTATGGAAGACATTAGACCGTATTGTTTTCCACTCATTGTAAGTGCGCCGTCAAGAAAAGTTTGAATTAGAGCACGATGTTTCCTTGTTCCATTCTTTTTTATTTAGCATTATTGTTTTTGCTAATATGATTGTCGTATTTCACCTGTTTCTTTCATCAACCTTCAACATCAATCAAATCTATCATCGCGTATACCGTTTTTCTTGCCTGCCTAGGTTAACGTCTTGTCCACGCCTGAACCCTGGGAACTCCGTTACTGCCGAAAAAAGGAGAAGAATGGAAAGAATATAGAACATAAAACAACCTCCAGGTGGAATAAAACAGTATAAAGCACCTCCTGGCATTTTACAATGAAGAACTTTCCTCCAAGTACTATTCACTACTGTTCACCACATTATGGTGTTTCTAAAAGACATATGACGCCTGTCTTTAAGATCGCCCGACTTTACTGCAGTTGACTGACGTTCATTTCCACCGAGTTTTCCGGCATGTTGCCCCAGAAAGGTAGGACACAAATGTGTCAGTACAGAGACCCCGGCCTGCTATAAGGACAAAGACCTTGGGGATGTGATTGAGGGGCTTCCAATCCAGCGAACACATTATTCATTGGGTATAAGCCAGCCGCAAAAGTGAGGCCCGGAGTGGTCCTATATAGCTTCAGATAAGAGGATTTAGTGCAGGCACAAATCACCATTGAGCGTAACGAAAATACCTGAAACAGAATTCATCCGACCGATTTTGTTTACGCACAAAGAGAATTATCTTGCAAGCATGACCAATAGGTTGTGTGCATTAATGGTCACTTGACAGTTGAACGGCCTAGCAATGCGCCCGCCATGTTGGCGGTCAATCTATGGCTAACAGATAGGGCCTGTCAGAGGCGTGAAATTCACGTAAGCGGAAATCACGGATTAGAACGAGATGTACCGGTTATCAAATAGACTCGCGTCCACATGTCAGTCAAATAGACTCGCGTCCACATGTCAGTCAAATAGACTCGCGTCCACATGTCAGTCCTATCACTTTGAAGTAAGTTCACGTTGAAAAGCGGGATTTCGCATTACAAGAACTGAATCCCCGTTCAGTCTAATGAAGATACTGGGCATAGACCGACCACAACGCGGTGGAGTTTTCTAGGTATTTTGACGACTTGCACCCTGATGAGAAGAAAGAAGACATACAGGACAATAAACTTTGTTATTTCCTGAAAAAGATTAAGAACTTATCGAACAACACTTAATTAGTCAATAAGATGCCGGGTGGAAGCATAGAGTGGTTTGTCCGGTTGTATCTCAGCTTATTGACATCTTACATGTAGATGGGTCGCAAAACCCTTTTCCAAACTGATAATTTATAGCATAACATTCACGCGAACATTTGGATTAGAAAACTGAACTTCACAAAAGCATGTATATTGTTATACACTCCAGGTCTCAGCCTCAATTTGAGCTGGGTTATGAAGCGTACTGCACGCAATATATTGCTATGTATTCTTGAAGTTAAGTAAGGGTTCATTTTATTATTTCCCAGAATAACACAAAGTAGAATTATTGTGCGGAAACAGGACAAAATTAATCCAATTAAAACAGTCTAAACATTTAAATTTTTATGTCTTTAATGTTGTGTGACAAAGATTTTACATGGAAATCAGTACATAGGAAAGTTGTCAGTAACTTACTAAAGGTTGGATGGTTTACTTTTCTTCCTTTTCACGTAATAAAATGCCAGACGAGATACAGGTCATCCAATGAATCTGCTATATGTAGCCTGGGAAGGTTCCCAAGCGGAAAAATCTTACCTTTCTGATAAATTCTCAGGTTTGTTTGTCGTTGCATCTAACGTGATTGATGATTGTTGTCTTTCCAAAACTTGCCTTGTTTTATGGGCTAATACTTAGATACCTGAACAAAAGAACTTGAAAGTATAAACAAAATATTACGTAGAACAAGAAAACAGTCCCATCACTTTTACAGGTAGACAGCCATTTAAACAAACAGTGAAATAAACAATCAAAATTTTGAAAATGCAGAACTGCGTTATTAAATAAATATTAAGAAATAAGGTTTGTACCTCTTCCAGCTTCATGATACCAGTACTTCGCTTTGTCTTGATAACACGTAAGAATGTCAATACAGCCGACTACTTTGTTTCATTTTTCAGTGGAACTGGCATTAGACATGGCTTCGACTGCTTGGACATTTCTCCTGCGAGCTCATGGGAGATAGCCTTGGGAAATAATAATCCCATCCATTTATAAGATGGCAAGGATTCAACACGTTCACATGCTATTAGCATTTTCATGTCCTCGAATTTCTCAACTTCAGATGAGTTAAGAACAAAGTTGCCAACGTTAGCTTTGGATCTAAAATAGGCATATCTCTTGGCAAACTGGATACTTCAACTCCATCATAAGTCCAGTCAGAGATCAAAAAATGGATATCCGGACCTCTGGAGAAAAGTCTCACTTCGACTGCACTCACTCGGATATCTAAATTGTCATTGTTAATTTTACCACCTTTACAACTTTGTGCTTCCTTGATTATTCTCTGAACAGAATGTTTCCCAAAAGCTTATACAATGGATCTCTTGATCTCCGTCAGATGAATTTTATCGAGGCGGTTAGGAGGCTGAAAAGAAGAGAACAAGAATTTAGCAAAAGAATCATATCTGAAAAGCCACTTGCATGCAGTAAATACAACCATGTGAGATATCTCAAGTTTTACATCAGTATAGAAATTTTGATAACATCGAACATATGCCATGTGGATGTACTTACCATGTTATCAGAAAACAAGCTGCGACTGTATTGCAGACATCTTCGTATTCCTACTTTGCATTATCATGTACAAATCACAGATCTTGAACCGTGGTCTTTTCCATGACAGCATTTCTTAATAAGTTGAAATAAGAATGACACATGTTCTTGCATGTTCTCGTTCAATAATTTGTTCCGTCCCTTTTAAATCCAGTTTGCTCTCTCTCTTAAAATTAGTTTGTAGAATGGCCTCGATGTTTCTCAGCCAGAGCATGTTGCCGTTGTCTGCATTTAAAAACTGCAAAAGCGATTTTGTTACAGGTTACTTCCTCAGCACAATGTAGTTGTTGAAGGTATTTCACAAGAAGCTGACTCACAAAGATCTCATCGTCTGTTAATGAGGCTTCTTCAGCCACAACTCTTGCTTTTTTCCATGTTGTCTTCCGACCATCCCGTCATCATTTGGGCATAACTGTGATCTAAACTTGGGTCAGTTCGGGAGTCGTATTTTCTGTGCCAGCTCTTCATTTTCAGTGTTATCTCTAACATCTAAGCGCTTGTAACGTTTCCCCAATTTCTTTAATTGTCACCATCTTCTGTCTCAACTCTGGCAAGACCTGATAAATGTTTTCTATCCGTGTATGGACATAGACAACAGCAAATTTTCTGATTCCTTTGGGATGTCTGTAGGAAAAAAAAGTGAAACGAAATCACGTTTGTGCACGATTCTTAAACTGGTTGATGGACTATCCTCTTTGTAAGAGAACCACTATCGGAGAGGAAAATGATAAACAAACGGCTTGTTCTACTCGCAGACACAAAATCATACAAAGAAGCACGAAGACGCTAGACTACGTTCAATACATATATTTAAACAAAATAAACAAATACTACCACTAACAATTACATACAAAACAATACAGATAATTACAAAAATATATATAGTTTGGACTAGGATGGATTATTCCTGCTTCCATAGGCAAGTCAGTCCACGTAAATACAGAATCCACAGCTCTTCGGAAATTTCGAAGGATGACAAGTCCTGTAGTGACGAACAGCAGAGGGTTCGGTACGTCGACGATGGTAGATACCCAACTACCCGGCAAGCTGCAAGTTTCCTTGGCAGACCGGTTGACAACAGCATCCGTAATGCCGAGCTGGCGATGTATGTTTCACTCCTGGGATATATACACAAAGTCACTTTCAGAGTAAACTGGGATGAAATGTACGTAATCGCACAAAGAGCGATACAAGTTCCAAAAGAACGTCTCACACCAAATAGCAAGTGGCGATTCACAAAGTGGTACGTACGGAAAAATGGAGTACAAAATGACAAAATTGTCGAAAGGTGTGTAAGGCGATATCTCCAAAATCCTCTCAAATTTATAGCCTAACGTAAAGAAAATTCTGGCTGGTCTGTTCGTAAACATGTTTACAATATGGGTACATCTTTCCAGAATGTACGTTTCATGCTCAATGACACAAAACTGATAAACACAGAAGCCTGAGGAACCCGCGACTGAATTCCAATGCAGGCTATCACGTACAGAGAGAAAAATGTAGGTCGTACACCAGCCCGGTTAGCGCAGAAAAAATAAAAATAAAAAATATATATATAATGCAATATTTTAAAGACCGAGTTCGTAATACCTGCCTCAAAAATTTTGCACCAGCTTGAATGGCTGCTTACCATTTTGTTTGGTGGAGAAGCTGTTGTGAACCACATCTTTGAAATATTGTATCATATTTTTTTAGTTTTATTTTTCGCTATATGCTATAGCCTGCACTGTAATTCAGTTTACCAGTTTGGTGCCATTATACATGGAGCGTACATTCTGGAAAGATGTACTTGTGTTGTAAACATGTTTATGGTCACACTGTCTGCAATTTTCTTTACGTTAGTCTATAGTTGATGTTTCGCAGTCATATTTACGTCCTCTTGAGGAGTTTGCTTGGATATCATAGGGGCTAGGCTTTCAGGCCATCCGACATTCGTCATTTTGTATTCCATTTTTCTGTACGTAGCACTTTTGCGACAGTCGCCACTTGCTATTTTTTTCAGACGTTGTATTGGAGCTTGTCGCCCATTGTCTCTTTGTGCCTTTGCGAACTTTTCATCTCTGTTTTACATTGGATGTTACTTTGTGAAGTCCGAAGAAATATACATCGGCAGCTTGGCAGCACGGACACTATCGTCTACCTGTCCACCCTGGTAAGTTGAATATAACGCAAGGTTGGCGGGCCATACCTACTACGGTTCGTCACTTGGAGGCCAGTGTCTTCCTTCGATTCCAGAGTTCACAGAAACTGTGAATTTCAATTTACGTGCCTTTTGAAGCTTGATATTCCATCAGGATTTGGACGGTAATCCTTTCGAAACTTGTAGTGTTTATTTTGTTCAGTTATATGTATTGAACTTATTCACGCGTCTTCGTGTTTCTTTGTTTCATCTTGTGTAAGATCTATCGTTGTCTGAGAGTTGAACAAACCATTTGGTTATCATTTTTTCCTGTCAGATTAGTGGTATCCTTACAGAAGCCAAAGTAATTTTCAGGAAATTCACTTTCACTTGGAAAGGTAGATCAAATCAAATGTCATGTAAGTGTCAGGCAAGTGATTTGGCCAAACACAAGACGATTTTAGGCAGTAAAAAAGCTACCCGTCCGCATAGCGCAGTTGGTAGAGCGTCCACTTTCGGACGGGGAGATCTGGGTTCAAACCTGGGTCGGGTCATATCAAAGACTTTAAAAAATGGTACATCCTGCTTCCTGCTAGGCGCTCAGCAATAAGAGAGTGGACAGTATAATGTGACTGGGTGAGGGGGCTTGTTAGGTGTCTTCGGCAAGACGTCTAGGTGAGGTTCATTTGATTGAGGCAGCACCAGATAAAAGATACGGTGGAAGTCCGTCCAAGGAGACATCGCTTTCGTATAAGTGAAATATTCTTGAGTAGGGCGTTAAACAATAAGCATTTATCCATTCATTCAAACACCGCCTCGTTGGTCTTGTGGTGAGAGTTCCCGTATTCAGGTCCATATGGCGGTATGTGATAAATTTTGTGTTCTTTGGTGTGTATTTCCCCAAGGGTCATAGTCCAATCGTAGATCTGATAACCTGGGGTGCGGAGGGATCCGGGTTCAGTCCCTTGTCCAGTCATAGGTAACACTATAGAATAGGTTATGTTAATCCTATGACACTGTCATTTGCACCCTACAAAACTGACATTGCCTATTGGCTCGTGCAAGCCAATGCACCTAATGTATCCTCCCGTTTCGGGTTGTAGCTTGAAATAAGTAAATTGGTGTGCAAAACACCCATGAAAATAAATATAGATACATGTTTACTTAAAAAGTACAGCAAGTTTAAATATTATTCAAGATTACAACACAAGAATGTACACGGTACGATACATTAATGAAGCGGGACTATGGGAATAATCTTCTCAGTGTTACAACAGACAAAGTGCTAGTCATGAAAACAGGCTGTCCTCTTTTCGTTTCTGATACATAAAGTAGTAAATGCTCCTGGATTCTGGACAATGTCTTGATCCAGATGGGTAACGAAATTTACAAGGCCAAAGATCAAAGCCAGATTGGATCAATGGCTTTATATAGATGTTCATATTCTCGTCGTATTAAGACATCAGAGAGCACGAGGAGATAAGGCTTTCTTGACTGGAGTCTTTGATCTGTGTAATTTTCACTTGTTCCACTAATCCACACAATCCCCCAACCTATAACTTGTCACACTACCAATGAAACACTGAAAGCCTACCGAGAAAAGTCCTTCACAAAATCTTTTAAAGTCTTATTACAAATTTACAACTCAACCACGAGACGTTAATTAGCATTAACATTTAAAACAGCGTCTTCGGGAGGTAGTGTGAGACGGATGTGGCTATCTGACGCTAAATTATAATGGTTTTCAACGTGTTGTATAAACCATTGTAACGCATGTATTTCATGTCTACACAACTGAAGCAAATTTCGTCCCAACGCAGGCTAAGTGACATAACACACTGTGATGGAATACATAAGCGTTCTATCAGAACAGGTATTCATATTACTGATCCGCAAGGCCCATTTCGGTTGACGGCTCATAGACAAATGTCTGTTTGACGTCTAGATTCATATTTACCTCTCGGTTTACAAAATTAATGTTTATTAGCAATAGCGCGCCATCAGCACTTCTGAGCAAATAAAACAGATCCGATATTTCGACGACTGTCTGCTGCCTGGCTATCACATGCAATCCGGGCCTTCCCCGGCTCATTCATCTCAAGCGACTCAAAGTCAGCTGAGACCTGTTGGGCGTTGGCTTTAAATCAGGTTCTTTAATAAATTTAATTCTTGGCGTTAAATTAGGTACTCCAGTAAAGTGACTTCCTTTGTGTTGGTATGGATCGTATGAGCGTGCACCTTTGAAGTGAATGACAGCCCCAGCTGTTTCACTCGTCTGTTTAGAGGTCTGATCTTTTCCTATTTGTTGAGCTTTATGGCTCATGAGACAGGTCAAGACATCTCTGAGGTGGTTATATCAGGTGAGTGACTGTCATGACCATAGCTGCTGGCTGTTTTACTGGTCTGTTTGGAGGTCTGGCCATATCCTATGTACTGGGCTTCGCGGCTCATGAGGCAGGTAAAAACATCTCTGAGGTGGTTATATCAGGTGAGTGACTGTCATGACCACAGCCGCTGACTGTTTTACTGGTCTATTTGGAGGTCTGGTCATTTCCTATGTAACTGGCTTCATTGCTCATGAAGCAGGTATAAAGACATCTTTGAAGTGGTTATAACAGGTGAGTGACTGTCATGACCATAGCTGCTGACTGTTTTACTGGTCTATTTGGAGGTCTGATCATTTCCTATGTACTGGGCTTCATGACTCATGAGGCAGGTATAAAGACATCTCTGAGGTGGTTATATCAGGTGAGTGACTGTCATGACCACAGCCGCTGACTGTTTTACTGGTCTATTTGGAGGTCTGATCATTTCCTATGTACTGGGCTTCATGACTCATGAGGCAGGTATAAAGACATCTCTGAGGTGGTTATATCAGGTGAGTGACTGCCATGACCACAGCTGCTGACTGTTTTACTGGTCTATTTGAAGGTCTGGTCATTTCCTATGTACTGGCCAAATATGTGAATTCTTGAACATGTCTTGAAAATTAATTAGGGTCAGTATTTCAATTCCATCGTGTTGTACAAATATACAATTACCGCTCCATAAATGAAAATCACATGTGTTGAATGCGCATTATCCCGGAAAACCATGGCACATGGCAAAATATTTCAGGAGCATCCATTTCTGCTACACAACTAATCAGACATGTCAAATTACAGTTCTTGTTTTCAGATATCTTGAATTCGTTCCCACGTATCCGGAAATCATTTTTATAGAAGTGAATTGTTTTTTGTTGTATTTTTTTGTGATATGTGAAGGGCAAAAATTATCACTAAATTTAATTTAGATCAAATTTCAAGATGTCGTAAATAAATATTTTCGGACAACCGAAGTTTATATTAAATAAACATTTAAATAATTGCCGTAAGGCTAAAACCTTTTGCTCTCTGTGTCTATAAGCCACGATATGGCTGAAGTATCGCTGACGTTGTGTTGAGCCATAATCATTCATTAATTCATTTACTCAGTCAAGTGGTTGAGAAGATGTTTTGTGATTCTGAGATTGGTTTGATACATCTTTGAGAAGAGGCATTTAGAAGTTGAGTTGGATAACATAAAGAGGTTATACTGATAACAAATTCTGTTTATTTTGAAGCGACGTTTCTGTATAGATACTAATACCGTTTTCAAGCATAATGAATTGAAATCCTTATGCTTGAAAACGGTATTAGTATCTATACAGAAACGTTGCTACAAAATAAACACAAATTGTTTTCCATATAACCTCAATATGTTATGGTTTTATGTTGTTTTGAAAACTCATGAATGTGATTTTCCTGACAAACAGTTGTTCTTTTTAGGTTGATTTGCGTGGTGTATTTTTTTTCACAGTCTAAATTCCACATAGCGTGCTAGTGCAGCGCGATTACCCAGGAGACTCAAACCAGTGAAGATGAGTTGAGTGAGATGAGCCCACTTTGAAGCTGGCTTCCTCTAATGTCTTAAGACAGTAACCTGCATATAGTCGTGGATTTTTCTCGGGCTCTGCCAGCTTCCTCTCATCATACAGAGGTCGCCATCGTATAAGTGAAATTTTATTAAGAATGGCATAAAACCTCGTCAAATAAATAAATAAATAAATAAAATGATAATCATGTCTTCATTCCTTGGATCTGTTAGCACATAATCACTTTATTATTTATTTGGTTAAATTTTAACGCCGTACTCAATTTTCACTTTAATGACTATGGGTGGAGGAAATCGGCGTGTCCCGTGCAAATCACGAGGTTTCACCGAAATAAAGGTTGATGGGTTGTGCAACTTAATGACTCTGGATGGAGGAAACCGGCGTGTCCCGAGTAAATCACGAGGCTTCACTTAAATAAAGGCTGATGGGTTGTGCCACAAGATACAGCTGTGCACAGCCCTCACCGCTGCTGATCAGCCCTTAATTAGTAGAAAGTGCTCACTTGAATCCAGCTGGCACTGGTTAGTCTGCCAGTGTTTTAAGGCGGTAGAACTGTGCCGTACCTGCCAACGGGTATTTCTTCTAAATCTGGTCGGTTTCCTCCACATCTTAAACCTAATCTCCACCATATAAGTGCAACAGTCTTCAGAATGGCGGTAAGCATAAATGAAATGAATTAATTAATACAGCCCATGGGTTATCAGCTACAAAAAGGCCTTGACGTACGTTTACATACTTTTGCCTTGAACACTTATCTTTTATCTTTATTGTCTTGTGAACAGCTGTGCGTTAGCCTGTCTTATTTTCCTTGGCCTGGAATTGTTAATTATCATATCAACACTAACACCACATCCTTGTTGGATCGACAAAAAAACCTGAAGGCTATCCTAGACAAGTTACGGACATTTAGGTACCACTGGGTACACGTATAATGCATTTCTCATCGTAATGTAGATTCCTTAAAGAGTATATCTAGTTGCGGATTACGGATTGCGGATTTTGTGCCTTCTTATGTCGTTGTTTAAGGAAATCAGATCTGCCAAATACTTCATTCCAGCGTAGACACACCCGTTAATTAATGCAGATCGTGATTGTTGTATGTATTCTACACCTTGAGCGAAATGAATTACATTCTTACACAGACTTGTCAGCTCCCCCAGTTACAGTACACTGACACGGATATGCGGGTCACCAGACATGAAAGAAGTCACAGTTTGCTGGCACCGGGTCGACAGACACAAGGCATAAGAGCCCATCCCATTCAGTATACTGACACCAGTGAGAGAAACCAGACACAGTACACTTACACCAGGCCCAATCACAGTACACTTACACCTGTTCTACCAGTCACCAGATATAACACCACGACCAGTCACAGTAAACTTACACCAGGTCTACTAGTCCCCAGAGGTAACACCAAGCCCAGTCACAGTACACTGACACCAGGTCTACTAGTCCCCAGACGTAACACCAAGCCCAGTCACAGTACACTGACACCAGGTCTACCAGTCCTCAGACGTAACACCAAGCCCAGTCGCAGTACACTTACACCGGTAGGAGACACCAGTCACAGTACACTTACATCGGGCCTACCAGTCCCCAGACGTAACGCCACGCCCAGTCACAGTAAACTTAAGCCAGGTCTACTAGTCCCCAGACGTAACACCAAGCCCAGTCACAGTACACTGACGCCAGGTCTACCAGTCCTCAGACGTAACACCAAGCCCAGTCACAGTACACTTACACCAGGTCTACTAGTCCCCAGACGTAACACCAAGCCCAGTCAACGTACACTGACACCAGGACTACCAGTCCTCAGACGTAACACCAAGCCCAGTCACAGTACACTGACACCAGGTCTACCAGTCCTCAGACGTAACACCAAGCCCAGTCGCAGTACACTTACACCGGTAGGAGACACCAGTCACAGTACACTTACATCGGGCCTACCAGTCCCCAGACGTAACGCCACGCCCAGTCACAGTAAACTTAAACCAGGTCTACTAGTCCCCAGACGTAACACCAAGCCCAGTCACAGTACACTGACACCAGGTCTACCAGTCCTCAGACGTAACACCAAGCCCAGTCACAGTACACTTACACCAGGTCTACTAGTCCCCAGACGTAACACCAAGCCCAGTCCACGTACACTGACACCAGGACTACCAGTCCTCAGACGTAACACCAAGCCCAGTCACAGTACACTGACACCAGGTCTACCAGTCCCCAGACGTAACACCAAGCCCAGTCACAGTATACTGACACCAGGTCTACTAGTCCCCAGACGTAACACCAAGCCCAGTCACAGTACACTGACACCAGGTCTACCAGTCCTCAGACGTAACACCAAGCCCAGTCACAGTACACTTACACCAGGTCTACTAGTCCCCAGACGTAACACCAAGCCCAGTCACAGTACACTGACACCAGGACTACCAGTCCTCAGACGTAACACCAAGCCCAGTCACAGTACACTGACACCAGGTCTACCAGTCCCCAGACGTAACACCAAGCCCAGTCACAGTATACTGAAATGAACTTACAAACACAAGACAAAACAGCTCACTCAGTCACAGTTTACAGTAGTTAGCATGAGTTTTAGGCCAACGTCGGATTAAACCCGGTTAGGAAACGAACATTCCAACAGTGGGGCTTTCCTGTTCAAACTGCTAGATATGTGACCAGGATATTAATACTTTTTTACACACAGTAAAATGTACCTCAATAGTATAGCATGAAAAGTAAGTTTAGGCGTAACAACAAACATTGCTATAGCAATCACCAGTGTCCCTCACTGCGACGTAAAACTCCAATCAAATAAATGCATGTACCAGTAATCAGCTGACCAACTGGAATTGTTTCACGATAATAGCCAGACAAGAAGCAAGCATGAGAAATGTATATATACTTCAAAGGCAGGAAAACTGAACCCCACCCCACCCCTACCCCCAAACCAGAAATATGCGTACACGCGGTTGTGTTTTTTGGCTTTCTCGTCAAAACCCCCAAAATAATGATTGATACAAAAACAATACTCTGGAACGAACCAACACAGACAAAGCCTTAATCTAGATGTTTTCCACATATAATTTATTAATCCCGAATGCAGACAGTACCATCTGTCCGCATCCAGATTTAACTGGTGATTGAAACAACAGAGCCAAAAGCATACGTCAGAAACAAAAGGTCTACTATACACCCAATTAAAGTGCCAGTATAAGCACATGTAACACTTTATGCTATATTTGAATAATATTATTTAACGTATGGAAGGATTAAATATTTACTTGGATATTTGAAATATATGAACTAAGCACACAGGTAAAAGTCAACAAGCCATGTTTTAAATAACGCGACCCGTCCTTTTCCTAAGCATTAGTTTTTGCGCCGTGACCAATCAAACAAATACGCACACCCTGAATCAATGTCAGTACTGAAGAAGTATTTGTAGAAAATATCCATGAACTCCTCTTTTGAGATTAGCCCATTTTTGTTGGTGTCCATAGTTTTGAACACTTCGTCCAAAAACTTTTCATCGGTGCACCCAAAAGCGCTATAATATTTCCTGAGCTCTTGAACAGATATATTACCATCTTTATTAACATCGATGATACCAAAAACCATTTCGTTAAAGCAAATAATGTTGTCTTGGTAGGTCGGAAAAATTTCTGGAGTTGTGAAGAAGGACTGAATAATATCAATATATTGCTGCTGGGTGACCTTTCCATCTTTTGCTAGTGGCTGGAAATGAATCCACCATTTGGGAACCTCAGCTTTCAGCATTTCAACGCTTTCTTGGGAGGCTTCATAAACGCGACAAAGATTCTCACATATCTGGTCAAAGGTTGCTTTAGTGATAGATTCTTCGTGGGAAATATCCAAAAAATTGAAGTAAGCGCGGTATTTCCTCTCAAGAAAATCGTTAAACTCCATCTTCAACAACAGCGTTCTGGAATAAAGGGAGTTCTGCAAGAGAACATAATTTAAGTTTAGTTCGGGTCATGTAACTTTCTCAGTACCTACCTTTGGGGTGGTAGGTGTTACGATTTGAAACATTGACATCATGTCACCGGGTTGTCCGTAAATTAGACAGTCCACAGTAAGCCGAGAAGTAACCAGTGTAACGGTTCGGACAGCATGCACTCCAGTTTATATACCTCCAAAATCCAGAAGAGTTCATAAAACACCATTCAACTCCTGTATTACTTACATTAGTTTTGCGATCATGCAAGCATTGTTCATAAATATCAAGCAACGCATCGCGCCTTTTTGGACAAGGTTTCCTGTAACGTGTCACCTGGTGTGTAACGGATCAATCCGATTTATTTGATTTCATTGATGTGTAAAGCCATGATAAAGAATTTTCCGCATATGCATGTTGACGTCAGGTTTATGGGTAAAGGAAATCGGAAAAATCAGGGCTGTAAATGTACGAAAGCGTTACTGATGGTGCCTTCTTGTAGTCGAGAGTCCGTAAGCTTTGATATTTATAGTGCTGTTTTACTAAAACACCTCACCAACAACACCTTGCAGGACACTCTGTCACATAGATCTGACATCTGGTTCACCCCAGAAAGAAAATATCTGAACAACTATTTCTTGAAATATTGGCATGTTTGTATGGAACAAGAACCAAAAGACAAATAGTTCCAGAAATAGCATGAGAAAGTTGCTTTGTCGTGATACTTTGTTTCAAGATATTGTGTATTTATTTATTTGATTTAATTTGTATCTAACTAGTGAACAGTTTTTCATTTGGGAATATCATGTATGAGGTCACCAATTCGTATTGTGTATTTATTTATTTGATTTAATTTGTATCTAACTAGTAAACAGTTTTTCATTTGGGAATATCATCTATGAGGTCACAAATTCGTGTGTGGTACTGAATACCTCCTCCTCAGATGTTTATTGTGAAATGCAGACACGAAGCACTCGAGGTGGTGACCTCATAGATAGAGCCACCGGAAAAGACAGGTTCCCTTTTTCACTTACACACCGGCTTTCAGGTATACGGGTGGAGGCAGTTATCCAATCAATGAGACAGACAGAACCAAAATTTCGGATCAGTGCTGGCGAGTTAACAAGGCAGCGAGTATTACGAAGCCTGTATCGGCTAGCATGAACCGGGCAAATTGAGGAAAGGAAATTTTGCAAAGCAGGCACATGAAACAAAGCTTACAAGAAACAATAACTGTAAAAGTAAGTTTGTCAGTAAATACTTAAACTTTTTCGTGTACTTAAAAATTTGAGTTAATCGTCATATACATCTATCTCACTACCCAACAGCGGAATCGAGAGTCATACCAAAGCCTTCAAAACGAGGAATCTGTGAACTATCTCGCTTGGCGCTCAGCGAAAGAGGCTACAGCACTGGTCTCTCCGCATGGTATCGACGGCATTTCGCTCCTTTGAAGTAACATCATAACGATGTCGGTCCAGTGAGGCAACACTGTAAATATTCGATATATATCATATGACAAAAATAATGTCGAAACTATAACAAATACTCACCAACAGTTGTCTTTACCGTCTATACCTCTTTTTGCTTCCTGCTGTTAAAGCTGGATAATTTATTCTGATCCGATGCACAATTTCGAAAAACAGTATTCACAAGTTGTTGATTGGTTTCTGCGCAAATACCATAATAGGACCATAACAAGCTGTAATTATAAAGACAGCTGCAGCCACACAGATCTTATCACAAATCCGCTAGTATACACTTATCTAGGAAGATAAGTTTTCTTGTTTCAATAGTTTTCGCCAAACAGCGTCGCTAATGGGCTACATACGTACACTATTAGCAAAGTACCCTAAGTCACAATTCAGGCAGTCAACCTGTAAAAGAACATACAAAATAAAATTGCCATAGGCTATCTTCATGAATAAAATTAGCATCACAATCTTTTAAAATATACAGTGTGTATAATTTAAAGGGCAGAGAGTAATACTTGTACATACACACGTACACGCATATTGGGTGGGTCACAAAAGACTATAACTCCTCAACTCACAATTTTTTAATTTTGTGTCCTACGTGTCTGTGTATTCCTTCAGTTGTGACTTGCTACACATATGTCCTGGAGGTTAAAGATAAGCGTCTTAAACACTCGATATGACGACATGACCTGTTTCTAACTCACATTCGGACCTGATAACAGAGATTAATAACATACAAGTGTATAAATACATGTATCTTAGGATATGAGTGGAAAACTTTCATTGGCAGAATCTGCAGCTGAGGAAAAGTAATTGTCAGATTTTGTGAAGTTTTTCGGTTGTTAGATTGTATTAAATTATAATTTCTAAATTCACATGCGCTCTGTTTATGCTTCTGTTCACATTAAAAACACAACTAAGATAACATCTCAGTGTCTTGTTTTTATTGTCAAGTTTTAAGCTATTTCTTTAATTATTTGGAGCAATAGTTAAAATAGGCTGAAATTCTAACCTATCTTATATGCACATGTTAATAATTTCTTTCCATTTATTGTTTAAAATGTTTTCTTACATTTTTGGATGTATTTTAAAGGACCTTTGCAACTAGATGGGAAATCGTCCCCTGTCAATCAGGCCGATAGCCAGCCTGCTCACAATGACATATCTACTGCAAAATGACGCAAAGGCTTCCCCGGTATGCGGTTGAATTTGTTATATAGCAGATCTTGCCGTGCAATAGGCCAGCAGTATTTTTACACAATAATTTATCCACTAACATCTCTTCAAGTAAGATCTATAGGTTATATTTGAAAGTTTTTGTTAACGAATTATATCGTGAATATATATGACTGTGACGTTGCTGATAACCACCCCAGAATGTAACTATTCCATATGCTAGCACCACGTAGCGCATTGAAACGGACGAATAACGTGGACGCCACTTTCATGTTTTTGGCTGCATTAATCTTTCAATGGAATTATATACCATATATTGTCCATGTATGCTTATTATAGTTGTAAACATACTTAATATGGAGCTGTGCAACATGTAAACAAATAAGACTTGTTTCTCGCCTGATTTACTCATTTTCTCCGCATAATGTTACTAAAAAATGCCTGGTTAGACATAGGAATCGAACTTCTGAACTTACCGATATCTGGACTGTTAGCCACGCAAGTTACCGTTGTATTAGGGGGAACAATGACGTACAAATCATGAACTATTATGGTGGATATGCACGTCCAATGGTCCTAGAAAATATTTCATTTTTTGCCATTTACAAAAATATGATTGTTCGCAATAGATTAGAACTCCATAGCGTAACATCAAATTGGCAAAAATGATTTTGATTCACGTAATCTTGTTTTTACTAGGATTGGAATTCCCCCAACAAAACGTCCTAAAGTAGTTAAATCTGCTTTTGACCTTCCTTTTGCCTTCTGATAAAACAAAAATTATGAATTACACCTCTCCCATTTTTCATAGACATGTTGCTTAGTAATTGTGCTTCACATTCAAGTACATTTTCTCTGTTTTCTGTCCGGAAAAAAATCTGCACCTCACTCCTGCAACACCGGGGTACGATTTCCCATCTAGTTGCTAGGGGTCCTTTATAAAATGAATCAATAATGAAAATACATTTTTGAGAGATAAAACAAGAGAAATTACGGTAAAGTAGCATAACCAGTCAAAAGGTCAAAGTTTGGGGTTAGCTGAATTAATGCTTATTGGTATAATGGGTATAATTTTTCTGAATTTCAGAGTTAATTTTCCCCCTGAAACAACGAAATATCGGAAATTATTAATGTACTCATGCAGTATAAATTATTGTCTTCTTTGATGGAGAACAAACTTCTTAAAATTGAAATTTGCATGTGTACAGCTTTGGAAGTGGTATATTGTGGTTTACATTATATTTAGCTCTAAATAAAGTATATGTTAAAGAATAACCTTCTTTATTAAAACATGATATTTTAATCCATCTGATGTACAATATGAAATATAAAAAAATACGTGGAAAACATTTTAATTAAAATGTGCTAAGATCATCGTTCCACATTTGTTGGAATAATTTGCATAGTGCTTTCGTCCACTTAAGTATCCTTGTTAATGTGTAAGCTTTAGTTCAAATCGTATTTATCGCTCCTGGAGGAATTCAGATCAGTGGAATC
Organism: Acanthopleura granulata; assembly: GCA_016165875.1. Lineage (NCBI taxonomy): Eukaryota > Metazoa > Mollusca > Polyplacophora > Chitonida > Chitonidae > Acanthopleura > Acanthopleura granulata. The sequence goes on along the minus strand of JABBOT010000080.1, from coordinate 31,053,483 downwards.
TTTGTCTGATTTGGAGAGGGGATTGAATTACGCTCTTACAGAACTAGCCATGTTAACTGGCACTGCATGCCGTTGTGTGGCTGATTAGCCTCCTCCTGTGATGTCATTAGCTTACAAGTCTCAGCACGCCCAAGCGGGCTACGTGACCAATGTAAACAAATGTCGGGAAAGTCACTTAAAAAAAAACATACCAGTTGTTTATGCATAGTTTATTCTTTTGTATCAATATATGTAAATTTAAATAAAACATGCGCTAAGGATAACCTTTAAATATATGAGGGTAGAATCGTATATAAAACAAAAGCAGGGATAACAATGTGATAAATGATATCTAACTAAACAAAATCGGTGAAGAATTAACTCTTGGCATACTTGTAATGATCCCAATGAGGATTTATACCAATACATGAACCATAGTAATCAGTCCGTAACACGTTCCGCTTGAAGAAGAGTAATTCGTGCATGAACAGCTAACTGGATGTTTTAGTAATGCGTGTCACTCTGCGACCAATAGTGCATGTTATTATACGACTCTCTGTAACTCCTCTGTCATGGAATTCTGACGTTCGATGACACTACGAAGATCTGCTCCTAACGCAGCTATTTCTTGATCCACGTTATCAAGGCGTTTCTCAAGCTTAGCAGTAACTCTGTCCAGCGATCGTCTCAAAAGATCGTCCTTGGCCGAATCTGGAATGACGTATAAATTTGTAAGTATAACATTGAAATACAAGGTATCTGTTGTTACCAGTCTAACTGTGTTAACCTTGGGATTTCTAGACTGGAATGTTGGCAAATCCTTCCTGACATCATTAAACACCTGTGGATTTATTCCTTTGACTGCAGTTTAATTCAGCGTTCAAAATTTTTTAATTTATACAACAGCGGTCAGGTTTATTGGTGGAGGAAACCGGAGTAATTGAGGGATTTGGCCATATGTATACAGATTTGCACGCCATACACTTGTAAGATAAGTGTTTTTCAAGGGACGCTTCTGGCACTCGTATAAGTCAAATATTCTTGAGTAGGGTTGAAAACACCAATGAAATAAATAAGGTAATTCTACAAGAGACGCTAGACTGACCAAACGGACACTGGAGTGTTGTCGTTGTCCGCATATTATCACCAACATTAAAAAACGCTTACATCTTTCGTTCCATACGTTATATGAGGGGCAACGGATTGCATTTTCACCGATCTAATGGAGTAGTCCATTCCTGATAACGAATTAATCCCTAATCAGAAAAGATCTGTTAGATCCCTTAGATCGACAAAATGCAATCCGTCATACTTCAAGAACAGATTTATAACGGTTAATGTTTTGAGGGACGGTCCAAGGAATAGTGAGGGCGGGGGAATTTCCGATTTCCCTTATACCAAGGCGCGCTATCAACACGCATCCCGTAAATCAAAGCGATTAAAAGGCAAGTACCTGAAAATGCTTTCATTTGGCTTAGATGTATAACGATATAATTAACTTGTAAAGTAGCATACCATGTAAGTTATCATGTTTACTATATCACTTTATACACCCTTCATCCATGGACACCTGATCACCGTGGGAGTTCATCCAGTTAGAGGGAGGTTGGGGAGGAGGGAGGGTATTCGACATGATGATGATCCAAGATTTAGCAGTCGGATATGCAATCGACACTAGCTACAATTGGGCAGACACGCGTTCTTCATCATTAGCGTTTTCACTTACCTTCATCTTCCTCAAGCCTGTCTCGCTCTTCCTTTCTTACATATCTTCGTACGAGCCTGGACAAGACAACCTATGTATGGCAAAACTTTCATTTATTCATGTGCTTGTGACGAGGGCAGTTAGGTTTACGAGTGGATAAACTTGAATATTCAAAGAGGAAAAAAAATCATTACAACAACACATTCAGAAGCATAAAGTTATTGTAGAAATCGAATAAATTTACTTATTATTTACATCTCTCAGGTGATGGCATGTGAATTCCTCCCTCTTATGGAAAACCCATACAATTTAAAGGCGCGTTCACTAAGCAGCTGTTTTTTTCATTCTGTTATGACTGGCATATAATTTCATTTCTAGCAGGGGAATTGCTCTTGTCTAGTAGTAAAATGACATTGTACGTCGAAAATGTCGCGTTCATACAAGTACAAATCGTTGTCTATGATCCACTGGTAAATGCCGTACATCTATCATGCAAGATAAATTGTTATACAGCTACATAGTCATATAACTGTTCTTTTCTTTTCTTACAGCTTTCATGAGGAAATGGAAACGTCAGAACTGCTTATATCATTGTTTGCAGAATATCTTTACGACATTAACATTTAACGACAATTGTTCAGGAGATATATCTGAGACTTTGAATTTAGTCGTACCCTTCGAACTTTCTCCGTTTCCGCTTTTTGTGTCAAACCTATTTCATCTGAAGGTGGAGAAAAGAAGTTATTGAGAGTGGAGCAGAATCCCAGGATGCTTTTCGTGCTGGGGATGATGTTAAATGGCGGAGGAACGGCACTTCCGGGTTCGATAAAATTCAACCATAGTTCCGTGCGACCAAATTTCCATTCCACTTCTCTCTCGTCCTGGGAAAACATTGGAAGACACGTATTAAGAACAGCAAGTACTTTCATCTTTAGCTAAGGGATGGAACAGATCTAATCTGTCCAATCCATTTTCTTGGTATCTTTGAATCGGTAATATTTTAATCTGCAAATCTTAGGAGTCCATGGACTACATCGATCATAACAGAGAAACCGAAAACACGATGTTGTGCTACCCGTACAGTATTCCCGTTTGGTCAAAGTGCCATAAAGAAAACACGTCGATCGTTTGACTTCACAGTGGAAACATGGTTTCTTGGATTACAGAATTAAAAAAAGCTCGTACCCGATTGGTTAATATGGTTGATAATATGGCGGATTTCAATTGTCTTGATGTGCGTTATGTTGCATACTTTGAAGTACAATACACAAATCTCTGTCATACAACATCACAAAAACAAAAATGTATACAGTTTAAGTTCTGAGTGGGAACTTCTTTCGATACACGTTTACATATTGTCAAGCATTGTCTTTCCTTTTACGTAATTGGTATATGACCGAGATGATATTACAACCCAGTGAATGCAGTAGGTTACGGTATTCTGATAGTATAGTCCGTTACGATGTATTCCCCAGCTGGATAATGCTCTTCTCTATGATGTTGAAAAGATCTTTACGTAGGCTAGGGTTCCTAAGTTCATTGAGTTGAATACGATCCCAACGTTTCATATGTGAGCAGTTTCAAAATTAACAACATAACAAACACTATATTTGGGTACTTATTTAATTCAATTGCCTACAACATTCTTTACCTCTTTTCGTCAACATTAAAAACCTTTCTCTACTTTTCTTTGCATGAAACCGTCCTAATCTCTAACTTTCTTAGTTCCTTGGTTGTTTCTGTTGAATGTTGTTTTGCAAACTGTCCTTGCGATTCTGGATACGGAACGTCCAATATGACTGATTTGGTATTTCTGTTTCGAAACTTATATTTATAGGTTCCTTTGGTGTTTTGCACTTTAGTATATTTCACACCACCAGTTTACTCACGTGCGTCATAAATTATGGACTGTTGTAAAAATATCTGCGTTTATATATCACTAAAAACTGGACCCTATTTTCCTAACAGACACGTATCTCGACTACAGGCTTGCATTTCATGTGTTTATTTACTTGATTGGTGTTCGATGCCGTATTCAATTATATATCAGTTATACGACGGCGGCAATCATTATGATGGGAGAAAACCGGACAGAGCACGGGGAAAACGCACGACTATCCGTGCACCACAGGCAGATCTTCCCACCTACGGCCGGAGAGGAAGCCAGCGTGAGATAGGTTTGAACCCACAGGGACCGCACTGGTGAGAGGTGCCTGGATCATTACGTTGCACTAGCACACTAACCCCAGAGGCCCCGGATTTCATTTGATTTAATTTGTGTTTTATGCCGTAATCAGTTAAGAATTGTTTATTGTTCAACATCTTCGGTTGGAGGTCTGAGGATTAAGGTCTCTCTATACATTATTTCGTATCACAACGGGGTGTCGTTGCGGCATAGTTTTCAATCCCGAGAGGTGGCGCTAGTGTGAAGCAGGATCTTGCGCCATTGTTATGTCAAAAATGGATTGTAGCCCAACGTCCACAATATTACAATGTATCAGATTCTACCTCGTACTATAATGTGATGAGTTATGATGAGCTAGAAAAGGAACATTTGACGTCAAGAAAATGACGTCAAGGTCCTGTTGCCGGACAAAGTGACTGTAACAGTTGGTCGATTTCGGTGCTGTCATGTTTTTAAAACGCTGTCTTACTGAGGACACCAGAGGACACCAGACATGGCGCATGGCGAAGTAGCGTCATACCAACAGTAGTTAACCTGTTATTCTGCAACAAGGACACATTCAAGGATTTGAATATACACATTATTTTATCGCCGATGTATTGTTGTCTAATGCGGGGAGTTAGAACTCCATATGACAGTTTGGTTTCAATCGACTTGTGTGTTAGTGACAATATATAGTTGACCCGTCTAACAAACATCTGTTGTGATGTCTCAAACGCCTTTGGCTAAATCGTCTATTTCTCTGCATGGAAAACAGGCACAGAATTAAGGACGATAAGAGTGCATCTGACTACACCACATTTCAGTGATGCATAACGTTATATGACATGACCTACAACCATACAGGAATAAAATATGAAACAGACGCGTGTGTAAAAGTATTGTATTGCAAAGTTCAGAATCGAGTTAATATCGACTAGCTACAACACCTACCTGAATGTCCTGAAACGTGTTGGCCATCATAGCAATAAGCAAATTCATGAGGACCACAGCTGTGGCAAAGACAAATATCATGAGAAGGATGGCTCCGATGTTAGCTATGATGTCCGGCCGCAATGGGAAAGACGGGTTAGGCTCGGCGTCTATATCCGTGGAGGCACTGTCCCCCATACCAAACATAGCCCACAGTAATGTCCGCATCGTTTCGATTAGTCTGTCAATCAGGAAAAGTGACAGGTAACATCAGGTAAAGTGACAGGTACGATCAGGCAAAGTGACAAGTACAATCAGGAAATTCAGAAGGACCAATCAGGAAAAGTGACAGGTACCGTCGGGTAAAGTGACAGGTACAATCAGGCAAAGTGACAGCTACCGTCAGGTAAAGTGATAGGTACAATCAGGCAAAGTGATAGGTACAATTAGGAAATTCAGAAAGACCAATCAGGTAAAGTGACAGGTAAAATCAAGCAAAGTGACAGGTACAATCAGGCAAAGTGACAGGTACAATCAGGCAAAGTGACAAGTACAATCAGCAAATTGAGAAAGACCAATCAGGCAAAGTAACAGGTACAATCAGGCAAAATGACAGGTACAATCGGCCAAAGTGACAGGTACGATCAGGCAAAGTGACAAGTACAATCAGGAAACTGAGAAAGACCAATCAGGCAAAGTGACAGTTACAATCAGGCAAAGGGACAGGTACGATCAGTGACAGGTACAGTCTGGCAAAGTGACAAGTACAAACAGGCAAAGTGGTAAGTACAACCAGACAAAATAGCAAGTACAAGTAAACAAAGTGACAAGTACAACCAGGCAAAGTGACAGGTAGAGTCAGACAAAGCCAAAAGCACAGTTAGACAATGTTACACACAATCAGACAAAAGCGTCAAGTCAAAATCAGTCAAAGTGACAATGCTACCTTTACAATTCGGCAAAGTTACAAGTACCGTCGGGGCAAAGTGAAGAAAGAGGTGGAACATTGTAATAAGGCCCGATGTCAAGGTATAAGCGATTCAATAAACAATCTCCATATTCAATAATCTTTTCCCTCTCCCTACGACTTCCAGCACACAGGAATAAACCGACATTGTGTAAGACAACTATTGCTTTACAACGCGATGTCAAAAGCAATAAAATAAATAAGTACATGAACCACTAACTAAAGAAGAGATCTGCTATTTCAAGAGGTGATACTAAATACATCATATGGACTACTCTAGTGTGGATCAAGAATGGATGTTGAAAGGGGGTCATAATTTTCAAATGACCTCATTTCTATATATATATAGTAGTTATTCAGAGAAAAGTTTGGGCCAATAGATTAAAAAATCTGAGTTTTTCAACAGTGCTAATTCAAGTCAGAAAATTGATTTATATGACCAGGTCGGCTGAGTCACTGAAGACACCGCTTACTAACTGACTGTTTCATAAATGGTCGACGAGTCCTTTGATTTCTCTGGTATGTCACCCAAACAATCAGAGTCTTTAAAGAATTGGTCGATCTGGTCATATAACAGTGAGTTAAATCAGATGTACTGGAAAATTCAATCTGTTCACCCAAACTTTTCTCTCAGTGAACAACGACAATGATTAAATCACTATAAGTCCGCATAAAATGAGATGGTCTTTAATAAATAGTCTTTGCTCTACTAAACACAATATATTCTTCACGTATGAACACCAACAATTTTTCAGCATTTTGGGACAAAGAATACAGGAAACTTCCGACATTAGACACCGGTCGTTAGAAAAAGCTATTGTAAGTCTTGGATTTGTGACTTATAGTCTGAGCCGATCGAGGTTGCAAACATACAATCTTAATTGTCCTTTATACGTTTTCATCTTTTTTTAAAATTCCCCACTCACCCGCCAAACTGCTCGTTATTACAGGCCTCGGCTCCGTACAGTACCGTCATCCCACAGGAAAAGGCGAGCAGTACTAGGATAAACATAGAACAGAGCTTCACGATGTCGCCCATGGTCCGGCCAAAGCTGACCAGCATGGTGCCAAACTGCTCGTTAGACGGCATGATGAAAGAGAAGCGGCTGATGCTCATGAGAACGGCGATGGAGAAAGTGATGTCGGAGAGGAGGGACGGGTCCGGCAGCCAACTGGGCTCCCACACGACTGCGCAGGACAAGAGTGGAACAGAAGATGGATTTATTTATTTATTTATTTGATTGATGCTTTACGTCGTACTCAAGAAAACTTCACCTATAGGACGGCGGCCAGCCTTATGGTGGGAGGAAACCGGCCAGGTGAAATTCACGACCATTCGCATCTTGCTGCAGAAGATAGAGTGGGGGCCAGAGTCAAAGCGACTAGTTAACTGCAGTCTAGTGAGTAATGCGGAAGTTTTCCCGCCTAGTCATTCGGACCAAAACTGCAAAGTTTATTGTTCATTTCTTCCTATGCAAAGACGGTTTGTGGGTAAACTAGTAACGTAGCCGTCATTCATTACAAGAAAACAAATGCTAGCTGGGTTTTGTCACGAATCGCCAGAGCATACGAAAGGGTACTGACCAACTGATGGGCCACTATGAATTTGAGGAGGAAATTAGGATACATCCGGAAATTAAACTTGGTTTCATTGAATTAGTTTTTGTTTTGCAAACATTACACAAGGATTTCGTTCAACACAAATCAGACCGCCGGTGAGACCGAAGACACTTCCAAATACAAGGTAGTAAAATAAAAGGAATGTTAAAGAACAACCGAAAGGAAATATAAGTGATTTGGTCTGTATTTTTTTTTAAATTTTAACATTCAAAACAATGACTTTCCCATGCAATATACGCTAAAACAAAGAGGTCAGTGAATTACTAAGGTAACTGAACACGTATAGATAATTTCTCGCACGTTACCATTTGTCAATGGTAAACTGTTCGCCGTCTAAATACTCACTCATAGGTTGCATGTTTTTGTAGTCATTTTCACAGGAGAAGGGTTCCTCCCTCAGTTTGGCGCAGAATTCCGGCTCTCCAGTGGTCGCATACTCCCTGATGTACATGTTCTGGAGTACACGCGGACCAATCAGCTCTAAGCTAAAGGTACACATGTACAGCGACAACATCAGCGTGTCCATGATGTTCCAGAACGAGGAAATGTAGTCCTTCCCGCCTGCCTCGAATATCTGTTTACTCTCCTGCCAGACCAACGCTGTGAACACAACAATAGAAAACACTCATCTCAATTTATATATTTATTTATTTGAATTTCGTTTAACGCCATACTCATACGGTTTTCTCGTTACAGATCCATGGCTGGGAAAAAGTACCTGAAGAAGATCTAAACAGCCTGAGGCTCAAACTAAGGTAAAATTGGATTTTTGATCATGTAGACATGATAAACATTTGACAGTTTTGCCTCAGTCAGGTGTAATTACTGTTCATGCTAGTGCTTGCAATTTCCTCCAGCATCATGGACTAGAAAGCACTCAGAATAAGAACCATTCAGTCCGCGGTAAAATCTAGGTTTTCACTTTTCCTTCAAAATAGCATGATTAGTTTCATTATTTCCAGCCAAGTTACACAATAAGCAGATCCGAAAGTCAGTGACTATAGCAAAAGGAAGGGGAACTCATTCGGCGCGATGACACCAACTCACAATCGGAAGTTCATCCCAGCATCTTATTCATCATCTCCATATTTCACCTATATGCGATTCTCTTCTTTCAGAAGAGTATATAAAATGACAAATGGAAATATTGTTAACATAGCATTTAGTCCCCAAAACGGAAACGACATGTTTTATATATTCTGTACAAGGTATCTGACCGTTTATTGCATCACTCCATACAGGTACGCTGCAAAAAGTCCATGGTTGCGAGTAATCAACAATAGTTATTTCTTTAAAAAGAATGATGTGTCAAATCCAGACAAAAGGCACCACTGCAGGCACACCAATACAAGTGGACTTGAAGACCAATCCTCCAAATTAACGGCTTCACGTAAAACACCTTTCCTCGTAAACTTTAATACATGTATGTAGGATGAGTACAGGGTTATCTGTTCCACATCTGAAGGTAACTGTGTTTAGATCCAGGCTATAGGGTTCGTCTGCTTTGAACGCTATCGCCACAAAGTGTATCTAGATACTTACTGGGAAAGAGAGTCCACCATTTCTCTTCGAACACAACTTACCAACACCAGATACGGTTTTATTCCTATGGATCCCTTTGTTTCAGCTTAATAACTGCACTCTCAAGATTATTTACCTGTCCTATATATTTTATGATTTGTGACATCTAGAATTCGGCCAGGATTGTTATTCCTGGACATTGCTACAACCTTTGCTCTCCAAAAAGCCGTGACCTTCTACTGATAGGGAATCCACGGAGCTTTTCACACTCCTTTGTAGAGAGAATGGTTCCCTCGAACACAAGCAATGTGTATGATTTGCAGAAATAAGTGTTCGTAGTCTTATTGCTAATTATAGGCCTATAATTTTCTTGGGTTCATGTTCTCTGTCAGACGGCCTCTGTGCTGTATTGGTTATAGCTTCCACCTCGAGGTCGGGAGATTCGGGATCAATCCAGGCTGGGGTCAAACCAAAGACTTTAAAAATGGTGTTCGTTACTGCCTCGCTTGGCGCTTAGCACTGAGCAAGGAATCTGGTCGGTCTGGTGTCAGTATAATGTGACTAGGCGGTGTTTCATGTCTTTGTCGTCGGCATGATGTTCCAGCACTTTGGCGTAATGAGCATTCCCTGTCACAAATATATACATTCTAGAGACTCCTCGTCGTCATAAGACTTAGAATTCTTGTTAGACGTAAAACCTAAACACATATTCTCGTCCAAATAGTGATAATGGGTGTTTTCTTTTTTCGCTCCGGGCTAGGCATGGCCATATCGCGATGATAACTCATTACAGCTAAATGTTGCTAGAGCTATAACAATTATGAGCTGTCCCACAAAAATACCACGTCAAATATACAATCAAATATCCACATCATACTCATGCTGCTACGCATGCCTAAAGAAAGTAAACGCTGCATATATAGCAAGTGTTTAGAGCAAACATATACTTACAGAAAAGCCAGACGAGCAGAAACCCAAAAAGCCCCTGTTGCACCGGGCTGATGATGTCACAACCGATTTCATTCATGCTCATGCCGAAGTTGAGTTTTGCCACCATGACAAACACCAGATAGGTAATGTAGGAGCACGTGTAGCTGACAAATCTCATGATAGGGGTGTTCAGGAGGTCGCCCACCTGAGGACATAAAATTGGGCACGTCGTAAATAGTCTACAACGACGTAAAAATTCTTCATTGGTTCATATGGTATAAGTATTGCTATGATTTTGTTCGTCCAGCAATTTACTCCTGAACAACGTTTTATCCTACAATCAAATAAATAAAATCTCCCTTTAGTTATGCATTCGCATGTCACACATCTGCTAACTCATGCTTACATCCAACAATCTATTCACTAAAGCATCTCGCCACCCATCCATACCTCTTTTCATCCAGCCAACCCCCATCCGTCCATCCATTCACTCATCCATTCATCTATACTCCTGTCTAGTCTTCGATGGACTTAGTATGCGGCTTTTTTAAGATTATGGCATACGTTTCATACCTTTTAGTTTACTCAGAAGTACCGCTTTTAGTTTTCTCATATATACTCAATGTGTGGCGTAAATTAATATTCACAAAGGGATCAATGAAACAAAAGCAAGCTTTAAAACAGAGAGGCCACATAAACATGTCCTGAAATGAATAAATTCTCAAGGACTTCAAAACTCTTATCTTTCACTCCAGTTTTTTTTTCTAACTGAACACCGTCCACTCCAGTCAAACCACGTACCACCTGTAAATCTTGTCATAGATTTGACAATTTCATAGTCACCTTGCTAAATGGAAGCACGAGGTAAACAAGTGACATTAGGGGTATGACAACCATCCCTACTGGAATAGCACACACCAGGTACCCGAATCGGTTGAGATAGCGCAGTGCTGGCTGACCGCTGAACCACAGCTGTGCAACTTGGGCTTGACAACTCGGGTGGGCCACAAACTGAAGCAGAACAAAGCAACGGAGCAGTTAGCGAATTGCCAATGCTCTCACAATAGTAATCGGTTAAATTTAACAGAATGTTTTGTATACTGAATATGACGCAGTACTATGGTACAACTAGAGCCGAAGGGTTGTGGAATGGGTCTATTGATGTTTTAATTTTATTCTTCTTGTAACGAGTGACCAGTTGTCTTTCAGTACAATTCGGTGGTCTCCATGCACAAAGTACCTATTCGTTATTCTGCCCATAATGGGGAGCCCGTCAGCTGTACTTTACACCATTTTATATCAATCTTTTCTTACCCAGCTCATGACAATAGTTTAAAGAGAATGCATTACACTAGAACGTCAAATTGTGATATACTGTAAGACTGTAGACATTTTCCCTGACAAAATTTTACAACTAAGTCCTTACCATTTCTATTTGTTCGGTTAGTGTGAGCACCAACTAAGTCAAAAATATCTTCATTATGTGCACCACTGTTGTATGTGACAACAGGTCAAGGCAACACATCATAATACATGTACAATACATGTTTATTATGAATTTTTGTCAAACTTGTATTGGGGAATATATATTGCTGGACCCTTTGGACTCTGCGAATATACCATATACCTTCACTGCCTGTCACTGGGGACTAAATGTATTTTGTCAGCTGAAAACTGGCAACAATTGATTGTGGTTTGGGGATTGTCAGCTGACTTGAAACCTTACACAGAATCACTCAATTGCTATCACCAAATTATGGAAATTTATGGTTATGCAAAACCCCAAAGCAAACAACTGATCAACAAATGAAGTACAGACATATGTAATGCATGTGTACAGAAATCAGTCTCAAATGAAAGGAAATATAATTTTTAAAAAACTTTACAGATTCATCATTCAACATCAGAGCTAACAGTTATTTCGTAAGTCAGACACTGGATTTGTTCGGATCGCGAAGAGGAATTTTCAAGGAGCATACACATATATACTAACCTGAAAATCCAGCAACCTGCGGATGGTCATGGGCTTCCCCCGGAGCTCTGTCCGGTTTCCTCCCACCATAATGCTGGCCGTCGTTGTATAAGTGAAATATTTTTGAGCACAGCGTAAAACATCAATCAAATAAGTAAATAAATGAACCGAGAATCACATATTTCGCTAACACTCAACATTTGCAATCATATGAAGCTGTGCAACATATTTTTTCAATACAGAATTAAAATTGTTCACAAAGCCGCAAATGTTTCAGGATATTTATTTAATAATATGTTCATTAAAAATCTATAATAGCAAACAAATGGTGCTCATACGCACAAAACCACTGCTAAAGTTACCCTCAAACAGAATGCAAAGAGATAGAAAGGCTAAAAAGGTATGTGAGCTTTGTTAGGAAACCATAGAAGCATAACCCTTGTAGTTTGTTTTTGTAATATTTATAAAATAAAGTTCGGCCTAAATATGTTCTTACCATGTTATCCCATTAATTTAGCCTATGAAGATTATATCTGATGTTACGAAACGAAAGTTTGTATATATATCAGGGTGTTCATTACAGTAGCCAGCAGGCGGCGATTTTCGGCGGTTATAGGTAGCAAAACCGCCACCTACTAAAGCTAAATAGAAAATAAAATTATGGTGTTGTTGTTGTTTCGCTATTGTACCTTTGAGTTTGTCACTGTAAAAGCCTCATTTTCACATACTTTGGTCTCTGTACAATAACTGGTGTTTATTATTTAGATGATAATACTTTATTTCCTGTGATAAATTTGATTATTTAATCTTCCTGGAATACAAAACATGCATGTTTTCCAACTGCGGGCGACACTTCCTGTGTGACTTGTACATTGCCTTGGAATTTGCACAGTTTGTAAATGTGACAGGCAATGTACCTGTCCGATATTCGTTGTCAGTAACCCAAGGGGTTAAAGTCGGGTACCGTCCATATCATTCTTTATTTCCACCATTTTAGTGTTAAATGCATCCACGTAGGCTATCCAGGGTATGTAGGCTACATGCGCTACCACAGGCAGTGACGGTAACAACCGGTATGTGACATTTACCGTTACCATCCTCAAAACAGAACAAGCGCATTGGATAACCTTTCCGAACACAAAACTAAAAAGATAATAAATGAAAGCACCACTCCAGACATAATTAAAAGTTTTATTCAATGCATAATCATTACGTATAAATCCAAACAAAACAATGAAGAAAACATCATGTAAGGTAACTGATATTTTACCATAACACACGGTCTATTTCGTTACACGCACTGACACTGAGTGAAACTACTTCAGGAAATTTCTCCACATTTCTTCATTCCCCTATAATGGGCCTCTGGCGATTCTCACCAACAGGCCCATAAAAACAGGATACATTCCAGCATCACTCGGACTTTCTGGAATGTGGGGAAGATTTCCGGCGTAAACAAGTCGGTCCCTATACAAAAGCACATGATTCATTCCCTGCCATTACCTCACTATGTCTGAAAACCAGATGGACCTCCTATCTGTATTAGCATAAGAACACATAAACTGTTACCTATAACAACAAGGAACAAAAAGAGTTCACCGCTGGGATCGATTTGGTTTATGCGCACAACGTTCCCCACTAACTTTATATTTGTGTTATTCGTTAACATGAGTTCAGGTGAACGCAATATAGGCTTACGCCCGAACTAATACATTCCTTTGAAGAATATAGAAGACTGAAAGGAATATTGTGATTGGCCTAAACTGTGAGGGGAAGTATTTCGATGGTTTTTGATGATACGTTCTTGTGTTAAATATTATACTTAAAAGTATAGATAAAACAATGAGTTTGGAATGGAAAGATATATTTTTTCGAAAATATGTGCATGTGAATTACGGTTCTCAAGAGCTTTTGGGGTAGGGCGCTAATTATCATGACAGCCACGGAAATATGTAGGCAAATGGCCATCTTCACCGATGTTTGTCATCTCTGTGTCTGGGTATCCGCCAGAAAAATGTCAGTCGCGACATATCGTCATATGTGTATTTATGTATCCCACCAAAAATGAAAACCACACATGAAAAATAAAACAGTTTAAACTCCTGGTACAAAGTCATATCTATATACATATACACATCTGAGTTTCGATACATCTGAATTTATGTATTCACATAAAGTAGGACACTGGGACTAGTGCGATGCTCCAGGAAAGGTCAGGAAAACCAACACGCCCAATCTTCGTTTCTATTAATTGCTGACACATATGAATTCTCCTTATCTAAAGTATGTACCACATGACTCTAAGGAAGATGTAAAATAATTACACTGGTCCGCGCAGGACCAAGGCATGAGGTCCAAACAAACCTACGCGTGTCCCAAAGGGTCGAAAGGTCAATTTGTCTTCTTGTGGCAGAAGCGGTGCTACTGTTTAATGATTTATGTGAACATAATAAAACCCAAACTGCGGTATGTGGCATGCATCATCCCTATTCCGGGCTTGGAAAACGCCAAATATTCATATTCACTCACCCACTCACAAACTGAGGTCTGTTTTTTTGATAAGAGGCCGGGTTTCACCGCTTAAGTACAACCATTTACCAATTATAACAATGTCCTCACTGTTTGGGTTTTACTGTGCAATCTACAGTCTTTTATTTGGTACTTTCTCTGCTGCGACTCACCTTTTTCTGTTCGAGACGCATTGCCAGGTTGAGGACGGGAAGCATGTCATCTTCTCCGTCGGAGTCTTCGTCCACACCATGCCCACCAGTCACCTTACCGGAAAGAACCTTAGACACCTCCATGGAGGTCCGACACTGGTCAATCAGGCCGATGGCGAACTGCTGACACTGCTCGTCCAGGTCCAAGTAGGTTTGCTGGCAATGTGGCATGACAACAACAACAATCAGTTTACGACAGTCTTTGTGGTATATAAGATGTTAATGACGTCCAACGATACAGCAATGAAGCGTGGTGAAGTGGCAAATTAATTTTTACAGATATGTGACAGTGTCTCTGGACAAACAACCTTCAAGATGTTTTGGGAATTTGTACATTGCCCTAGTATGTCGCTCGTTGACTTCATTTGTCTTTGAACAGTACTGTTTGCAAGTACTTTAACATTACACATTGTAGAGTTCGTCAGTAAGTTGCCGAAACTCTGGTTTTCTTCACCCACAAAAGAAACTAACCACGGTCGTGTAAGTGATCAGGAGCATATTTGAGTAAGGCTTTAAATAAGAATCAAGTGAGTAAAAATAAAATGTGTTTTGGCTTCAAATCCAAACCAACTCAAGAGGGAATGGATTATTCCAGTTCGCAGTATGTCATCAGAGCTTGTCGGTGAGCAACTGACCACGTGACTGTGTTGTGTCTTGAATTATTGAAGCCTTGCAGTTTTTTTTTTTTTCGAGTTTTCTCATATTTGTTTTAATGTTTTGCTCGTGTACGTAAAATCCGCTAGCGATCAACAGGAAAATTAGTTAAGGTCCATTAACAGCAATTATTGACATAATAACCCCATTATTTATACGTCACGCCCTATTTTCCTACATATCTGTGCGGCATGAACAAGTAAACACACCTGGGCGGAACTTTTTCGCTAAAGCAGTGGTCTTGCTGCTGCCGATTGATCCATGAACACTGAGGTGATGTTGCCGAATCCAGCTGTCGCTAGTTCGGATGCGGCCTGAAGCCAGGAAGTTCCTCAGGTAACTGGGATGAAAGGTGATGATTGGTTTCATCCAACCGTAAACCTGGCAAGCTTTGTACGTCAAAATTCTTCAGCACAGCGTTAAACATCAATCAAATAAACACCTACATGTATCAGTCAGGAGAATGTTACATATAAAAAAGGACACAAAGCTCTATGCCTATTGAGCTCTGATATAACCCGCAGGCCCATTTGCTGTCTGTCGTGTCTTGGCGGATTCTCCATGTGTACATGTAACAATATCAAGGCCCTTCTTTACATGAAGATGTGGTTCTTCAAAAAGCATTTTATAAATTGTTCTGCGTAAAACGTAACAGTTTTCTGTACATCAGAAAGTATACTGGGGTTCTCTCCCTTAAACATACCTTATAAACTCATTCAAGGACAAAGTATGACACCAATTTCTTGAATGGCTGGCGTTGAATCTAGTTTCGCTTGCTGAATTGTCAGTTATCACTTATCTAGTACAAAAAACCTGCTTTTTTATTCCATTTATTTTGTAGTTTAATGTCCGTTAATCAATTAGAATATTTCACTTTAAGATGGCGTCCAGCTTTACGGGTGGAAGAAATAGGAATGGTCGGAGGAAACCGTTGACATTTGGCAGGTTATACTGGTGGACTTCACCATCTACGTGTGACAGCTCATATTGTCGGAAGGCGAGTAGTGTTCAGCGGTACTCATGTTTTCAAGAGAAAGTGTCGTCAGTCGCTTCTTTTCTCCAAGATCCGGGCACCAATGGAAGTAGGGTAATCTCGGCAATTCCCTCCTCCAGCCTGGAACTCTTCTCAAATCTCAGGTGACCCAGCGAGTGAAAGACTTAACCACTTGTCGACGACATGCTCTCTCCTCTAAACGTGCGTAAAGACGTTATGTGAAAGTGAAGATGTGGGAATGCATGGATAAGACATGAAATCGTACAAACCACAATACTTTGCCATAATACAAGTTGATCAGAGAAAAATTTGTAAACATTCAACATTCACAGAAAACATCACTATAACAATAAATAATAAATGATGAATAATTAAAACAAAATGTTGCTTTTACCTTATATTCAATTTCGATATCCGAAAGTTTTCGGAACTTGTAGCTCAGCTGAAACGAGCCGACAATCGGGTCTGTTTCCGTGACAGAGATGTAAGCAGGGCTGGCTAGAGCTTTGTAAGTGTCTAACCGTAATTTCGTGTACCGCATCATGTCGGAGCCCTTTTGCTTGGTACATGGGCTACACAAGCAGAAATAGTCGTGGGGTGGGTCTATATAGGCCCCTCGGAGCACTAGTATGCGAACAATAGAAAAGTTACACTCTTTGGCAGCCAAAATTAGCGCTTCCCTCAACAATGCTATACGGTTCTTTGGCATGTCGTCTACGGCCTCGAGATCCTTGTTTTGAAGCGACTTATTTTCGTAGGAGGTGTCATCTTGCAGATCTTTAAGTACCTCGGTACCTTCCTCCCGATACATTGGATGCTCAAGGATTTTTTCAAAGATGACATTCCGGTCGTTCTCAATGGCACAGAGAAGCGCTCTATGGACGGTTGATTTGGAACATTTAGGAAGAAGGTATTCCACGATTTCTATGTTGTTTCCATCGACGGCCAGGTCCAGAGCAGTTCTCCCGGACAGATTCAAAGCCTCCACGCTAACATCCTCGTTCTCTAACACCTCGATCAGGATGTCCTTATCACCGACTTCGGCCGCGTCCAAAAATTTCCTTTCAGATTCCGAAGAGTCGGCTTGTAATCGTTCCTCGACCAGTTTTCGACGCTTGCTAAATTCCTTGGCCGAGTCGGGTGCGGGTGCCTTTGCAGCAGACATACTGAAATTTCTGAACAAGTAAATCAAGAATCCCAATCAAACCTCCCAGACTTTTTGCCCTGTTGTCGGTACCCTAAACTTTATCAACTGTCTGCGAGAACCATTTAGCAAAAACTACTAAAGATTATAGCACAAAAGGCAGCTACTTTGTAAGCCCGAATATAAAGACATCCATGCAGAGTTCGGTATGACCACTATAGAGGTCTGCGTGTGGTTAACCAGCAAATAGATTCTACCATTTTTGGAGCTCGTGTACCATCCACCTTGGAAGATGACCAGCGTTTTTCACCGTGAAAGAACCAGCCCACCTGTTGCATCTGCGATAGCTCACTTTGGTCTGTATACGTCAGACACACTGGAGTGGCATTTCGGATGGGCTGATCCCATTATGTGGCCTGCATGTTGTTGACAGCATAGATCAATCAGTCCACTGCAGATGTCCCCCCGCGTCACTACCTAGAACAGGTGCTCATTGATTGAGGCACACACACCAGGATCAAATACAATGGCGTCATTACACAAGTGTAAGCTTACAGTGTTAGCGATCGTAACACTTCTACAGTACTGTATATACTAGTATGTAAGGGACTGAACATAATTTACGAAGGTGTGGAGTACCACTGCCCCCTGAAAGGAGCCAATGTAACTAGATGGGAGATCGCCCCCTGTCACCTTGGCCACTTTTCAAACTACGCACAGTGACAGATCTTCTATTGATTGACCCGACGGCTTCCCCCGATGCGGTATGGGAATGATGTCCTATATGTACAGGTGCAGCCAATGCAACAGGTCCGGAAGCTAAAATATATTCGTTACTATACAAAACTAAAATAAAACACTGTGTCTTATTTTTGTAATACATGGGCTATTGTCTTTGAAAGAAGTTTTATCTTCTCCACTGAGATTTCATTAGAAGTATATAGACTATACAGCATCGGTGTATCTTTACTATATTTTGTTATCTCGTATATAGATTGGTCAAATACAAGGAATAAAATGTGATCTCTAAACTTTTTTCTTCTGGGGCTCAGGTTAAGCACCAAAAATATGTAACCTATGAACGGAATCGAACTTGTCGCTTCAAGTGTATGATATCTTTGGACTTTGGGATGTTTCAGGCTGGGATGCTTCAGGTTGGGATGTTTCAGGTTGGGATGCGAAAGAAATATTATGGTGAATATGTAGTTCCAATACATGGCCCAAACAAGTACTGGTATTTCAATTTTTTGTTCTAGGTGTAAACATATTCTTACGTGAACCAACATGATACTTTGGAATAGTTAACATCACTGTAAGTTGATATCATATATGGAAAAATACTTTTGGTCAACAAAATCATGCTTTTATTGTGATGGGAAAAAGTCTTAAATTAACGAAATCTGCCTTTGACCTTACATTTGTCTTCTTTGAAACACAAACTATAAATCGTAAAACTGCAATTTTCACAGGCAGGTTGAAGACTAATTCCACATTTAAGTACGTTTGATAGATGTTTTTAATAATGAAAACACTTAAACCTCATTAATTGTAGTACCATTACACGATTTCCGATCTAGACGTAAAGGGTCCTTTGTCACAAAACATGCCCCCGGTCTTATCTATAATTTTGGCTAAAAAAATGAGGTCCTACAAAGAGTGCTGCTGGGATGTTGGGCACAAATTCTTGCGATAACCTGTTGTCTTGCATAATTATTGTTGGTAAATATGAATTAATAAGTGGGAGTCCCCGTCGTACTAGCGGGACGCCTGTTGAAATCGTTTGACTTATTATTCGTTCCAATATCTCGAAAACTGCTAAAGGTAGAAAGCCAAACTTGGCAGCAATAATACTAGGCATTTCAGTAGACTGTCTCTTTACTCTTTTTGACTAGTCATGTGGTCGGGTGACAATTTTGAACCTTTCAAAAACCCTCACCGATCGAACTAACCTTCCGAAGGCCTATTCAAAACTGCGAAAAGTTCTGATTTTCGTATGTAATTTGGGACGCAAACCACAAGGGTACAGAGGCCCACAAATGATTATATAGTTCAGGTAATTCATATATCTGATTTATGCCCTATGACCAAACTGGTCAATGGTTGTATTGTTCTTACTATATGTATACTTGGGTTTTACGCTGTACGATACTTACAATTTTTCAGTTACGCCACAACGAGGACTGTTTAGAATTTATATACCCCGATATTTCACCCCGCCCAGTCACATTATACTGACACCGAGCCGACCAGTTCTGTTTCCTTGCCGTAAGCTCTCAGTGCAGAGCGCCACGCAAAGCAGTAACAAGTACCGTTTTTTAAGTCTTTGGTATGACCCGGCCCGGGATTGATCCTGGATCTCCTTTGGTGTATATCTACATCATGGTCACTCACAGGAATAATGAATTTTTGTATTCGACAATGCTTTAGGACTATGACTTGCAAAATGCAGAATTATGACGTATTCAATCATAATCAAATTTAACTAGTAAACCATAAAACATATCATCATTTATGACTTCTAGTTTCACAAGAAGACTTCTGAATGCAGTTGAAGAAGAACCCATTAACATTATATTAAAAGAATTCATTACAGCTAAACAAAGGCAACCCCAGATATTAACTGGAGGTGGAAAATGTCTGCATTTAACAAAGGAGTTTATAGTGAGAAGGACCACCTTGGTTTCCTAGTGTTCCCACTTAACTATCCACTGTCAGGTCATTTTACTGGCAAACTGTCCTGTTATTTCAGATGGTGCAACTAAACATGTACACCCCAACGCTTAACGGAACTAAAAGAACATTTTCAGCTTGGCCTTCACTGAAACATACATGTACACTTCATCCCTAATACAATGTAATAAAAATTCACAAAATATTCATTCCAGAGTTTTTGTCGAACAAGCTTTCTATACCACAACGATGTGGTTTGTTTCATTGCTTGGGAATTAATGCCGATTCCAACTTTACCATTCTTATATTACCGACCTTTTTACCACTCTTTCGTCAAGCATCTAATTGTAAATACCTTTACTTTTCTTGTTTAACATCAAACTTGAGATATTTTCCTTTAAACCATTTAAGGACGACCAATTTTAGGGGAACTAAAAAGTAGGCCAGGTGCTCAGAGTAAACCACAGACCACTGGTGATATACTGGTGAACTCCCTCACCTCATGTCATACTAGTGAAAAGCCAGTGGTCTGCAGTGGGCTCCGTCCATGAACACACAGGAGAGCACCACTGATCTATTATTACCATCAAAACTTCGAGAGCAATAAAACCAGGGGAATCTGTTCAGTAATAAGTGCTCACCCTCTAAACAGTTTACTGCTTTCCCCTACGGGAAGGTAAGTTGCTGAAACACTTGACACAGACTAATTTTCACGGACATAGCATACATTTAATTATATGCAACATGTACATGTATCACATGCATAATTCTGATTAAAAATTTACGACAAGGCATAAAGAGAAGTGCAGAATAACACTTATTTGTTTAGACTTCTTTTGTGTTAATTTTGACATAAAATTTCAGATTTCAAGTAAATTTGCAATCACTTTTTTGAGTATAACTAAGTCAGAATGTGACATACATGTTTCGAAATCACACTAAAAAAGGCCAGGATTACAGGAAAGCTGATATTGTACCTGTTTCTTTACTTGATTGGTGTTTTATGCCATACTCGAGAATTTTTCATTTATACGACAGCAGCTAGCATTATGGTGGGGGAAAAACCAAGCAGAGTCCTTGGAAAACCCAGGACCATCGGAAGGTTGCTGGCAGACCTTCCCAGGTAAGGAAGCCAGCAAGAGCGGGACTTGAACTCACAGCCACCACATTGGTGAGTGGCACCTGGATCACTTCTGAGGGCACAACATTCAGAAAGGCTGGGTTCCAGGTTAGTGAACTGAAAACTAGAGATCTACATTTTTAAGTGCTAAGTTGAGAAGAATAATAAAAAGATTTCATGTTGAAGTGTACACTTAAGGCAATCAGGCATGTACACCACAAGATTGGAGATACAATGTAGAGCCACAATGGTGGTACTATGAGATGGGGCCCCAAACAGAATGTACATCAGTCTACCTCACTTACATGTGACAGATGTCACACTCTGTGTGTCCATGTCGCCTGCATGAACAAAAACCTGAGTTCTTAATATCACAGTAGGTTTTCCCCAATCTCCGTTGTTCACTTCGAATCACTGTCTGCTCTCGGCATCGGGAATCTGCTGCTGACTGTCTTCTTCACCAACAGGAGGCTGTTTTGCAGTGTTAAGTCCATCTTGTCCTGAATTACCACTGCATTCAAGTCCAGTGTTGTTCTTGGTACCATTTATGTTTGAAATCTCAGGCTTTTTCATAATCTGTTCAAAGTTTGGATTTGCATTCTTGGTATTTTTATCACAAAGTACACCTTGTCCATGCAAACTTTCATCTTTTCTGTTTTCACTTTTATGACTACAGCTTTCATCAAACTCCTTTGTGCTCAAAATACCAGAATGTGCATCTTCTGTTTCTTGTCCATGATTAGTCCTTTTGTTGTTCTCAGTCAAACTCTTAGCTGACCCTTTTGATGGTGGAACTTCGTTATCATCCCGAAATGCATCTGCTGGAGTCATCATTCTAGGATCTTTCAGATTGTTGTATTTCAGAAACACCAAGGCAGCTGCCTGTTCTGTGCACTTCTTGGACTTCTCCCTGTAAACATTTGTCACAATGATACCAGGCTGTTGCTAAAAGAGCATTACCAAAAGTCCAGTAACTAGAAACGTGTATCTCTCATTGCGATTGATTGATTTATTTATTTGATTGGAGTTTTATGCCGTACTCAAGAACATTTCACTTACACTAAAGAGGTCAGCATTATGGTGGGAGGACACTGGGCAGAGTCTTGTTGATCCACCAACTAGCTTAGTAAAGTACAAAAGCATAGAAACTCCGAAAAAAGAAATGTAACACATGGTTGACGTTCTCAATATTTCGACTAAGTTTTACTTGTCATCTTCAGGAGAAGTAATTTGTACAATCAACAAACACACATATATATACATTTACAGATATGCGGACAATAGAAGGCTGAATAAAATACACTGCTATGATTGATCAAATGATTCAACCAATGGAAATTAAACATTGATCACTTATGGTCATTCAGGCAAACAGCAATAAACAGATGTAGTTATGACAGCACCAGGCCTTTGATCCTAATACAAAGAAACTGCTATTGTTTAGGTGATAGGTGTTGAATAGGGATTAGGACGATATGTAGCGGTCATTCAGAGAAAACAGCAGAATACACACATAGTGATGACAGCATCAGACATTGGACCCTACTAAAACAAAATGTTGTTGTTTTAGTGATTGGTGTGAGATATGGATTAGAGCGATATCTAACAGTTACACAGAGAGAACAGCAATATACACACATAGTTATTTACAACGCCAGGTGTTTGACACTGGTTCGAACAAACTGTTGTTGGATTTATGATAGGTGTGAAATAAGGATCAGAGTGATCAGAGATAGCACTGGAAGTGAAAGAGGATAATTTACAAGTGTCAATACAGAAGCTTAGTGATAATACTGTTAATAAACGGGGAAAAAAAAATGCACACAAAACATAGGAAAACAGGGTAGAATGGGACTAATTAGCGAAACAAATGAAGCTCTTTTGAGGCTTTTATACCATTGTTAAGCACCGAGTGGTTTCTGCGAATGGCGAGTGCTTCCTTAAACAAAAGAACATTCCAGTTATCAGCTGTATCAATTACTTCAGTGTTAAGAAGAATAGCAGAGGTAAGTGATATGTTGGGCAAATTAAGTAATCTGTTAGGCAAATCAATTAAGTTCATATAATCATGGAACTGTTTACAGGACTGGGTGTGCGAATATATTTCACTGTTTCCAGTTGCATGTTCATCAATGCGGATTGCCAAGCAGCGTTCTGTTTTGCCTATATAAGCGGCATTACACCCGGGACAACAGAATTTGTAAACAATGTTACTTCTCAAATTGCGGGGAGTGCGATCTTTGTTGTTGACAATTTGCTGTGTTTTAGTTGTTTTCCATCGGACAGTTATACACACTGGCTTAGGAAGGTTCCGTTTGATTTTTCGAAGGTACTGGCTGACTACACGTTCGCCGTACTGCCCGACGTAGGGCAGGCTAAGCCATATCCTAGGTCTGTCGTCTTTAGGCTTTTCTTTGGCTGGTCGAACCGCAATTTTGGTAAATTTGTCGATAAGACCCCTAGCTACCGATTTTGGGTATCCGTTCCAAGAAAGAAATGTTTGGATCGAATGGAGTTCTTTCTTGAATAGGCTGGGATTGCTACACAGTTTGTAAGCTCTGGAAACAAGAGCTCTTGTCCAAGCTGTTTTGGTTCTCCAAGGTTCAAAGCTGTCAAAATTAATGTACTGTCCAGTGGAAGTTGATTTCCTGTATACGGTGGTTGTCATTTCAGCACAGATTTTAATGTCCAGAAAGTGCACATCAGTGTAAAGCGGAAAATCTTCCATTGTGAATTTTAAATTAGGATCAAAAGAGTTGAGTCTGTTGAGAATGATGTTGCTCTCCTCAGGTCTACAAAGCACAAGTGTGTCGTCCATGAAGCGGATATAGAATTTAATCAAACCCTCTTCCAACAGCTTGTTGACAACAATCTTCTCCAGCTCCGTCATAATAATGTTTGCCAGTGTTGGGCCTAATGAAGAACCCATCGATACACCGTCTGTCTGTTGATATACAGCAGAGTTGAAAGAAAAGGGGGTTTTCAAACAAGTTTCGCTATCCTCAAGCCGGACAAGGGTAGCGGTATTGTACTTTTGAAGAAAGACGATTACACGAGATGCCTTAAAGAAATATTTGAAAATGGTACGAAGTTCAGAAGGCTGGCTAGTGAACCAACCTTAACACAGCTACAGACTCTTCAAAATTATCTCCGAACAATCCACAAGCGAGGAGAAATAACGCAGGATGAATTAAATGAAGTCATGCCTAAATCCAACAGACCGGCGCGAGCCCATGGACTACCTAAAACTCATAAAGACTTTGACGCTCTTCCTAAATTTCGGCCTATAGTGGACACAACGGGAACAGCGTACTCAAAACTGGGTAAATGTCTGTCGAAATTACTGAAACCACTAACAGACAACGAATTCTGTGTAAAGGACTCGTTCGAAGCTGCAGAACGCATCCGTGCTATTCCACAAAGCATCCTGTCTGAAGGTTACCGCTTTGTGTCCTTCGATGTCGAATCACTGTTCACGAATGTGCCACTTAGGAGGGTGGTGAACATTGTTTTGGATCGAATTTACAACGTAAAACTAATACCTACGACTTTTCGCAGATCTACACTAAAGAAATTAATTTTGGACACTTGTTTGAAAACCCCCTTTTCTTTCAACTCTGTTGTATATCAACAGACAGACGGTGTATCGATGGGTTCTTCATTAGGCCCAACACTGGCAAACATTATTATGACGGAGCTGGAGAAGATTGTTGTCAACAAGCTGTTGGAAGAGGGTTTGATTAAATTCTATATCCGCTTCATGGACGACACACTTGTGCTTTGTAGACCTGAGGAGAGCAACATCATTCTCAACAGACTCAACTCTTTTGATCCTAATTTAAAATTCACAATGGAAGATTTTCCGCTTTACACTGATGTGCACTTTCTGGACATTAAAATCTGTGCTGAAATGACAACCACCGTATACAGGAAATCAACTTCCACTGGACAGTACATTAATTTTGACAGCTTTGAACCTTGGAGAACCAAAACAGCTTGGACAAGAGCTCTTGTTTCCAGAGCTTACAAACTGTGTAGCAATCCCAGCCTATTCAAGAAAGAACTCCATTCGATCCAAACATTTCTTTCTTGGAACGGATACCCAAAATCGGTAGCTAGGGGTCTTATCGACAAATTTACCAAAATTGCGGTTCGACCAGCCAAAGAAAAGCCTAAAGACGACAGACCTAGGATATGGCTTAGCCTGCCCTACGTCGGGCAGTACGGCGAACGTGTAGTCAGCCAGTACCTTCGAAAAATCAAACGGAACCTTCCTAAGCCAGTGTGTATAACTGTCCGATGGAAAACAACTAAAACACAGCAAATTGTCAACAACAAAGATCGCACTCCCCGCAATTTGAGAAGTAACATTGTTTACAAATTCTGTTGTCCCGGGTGTAATGCCGCTTATATAGGCAAAACAGAACGCTGCTTGGCAATCCGCATTGATGAACATGCAACTGGAAACAGTGAAATATATTCGCACACCCAGTCCTGTAAACAGTTCCATGATTATATGAACTTAATTGATTTGCCTAACAGATTACTTAATTTGCCCAACATATCACTTACCTCTGCTATTCTTCTTAACACTGAAGTAATTGATACAGCTGATAACTGGAATGTTCTTTTGTTTAAGGAAGCACTCGCCATTCGCAGAAACCACTCGGTGCTTAACAATGGTATAAAAGCCTCAAAAGAGCTTCATTTGTTTCGCTAATTAGTCCCATTCTACCCTGTTTTCCTATGTTTTGTGTGCATTTTTTTTTTTTTCCCCGTTTATTAACAGTATTATCACTAAGCTTCTGTATTGACACTTGTAAATTATCCTCTTTCACTTCCAGTGCTATCTCTGATCACTCTGATCCTTATTTCACACCTATCATAAATCCAACAACAGTTTGTTCGAACCAGTGTCAAACACCTGGCGTTGTAAATAACTATGTGTGTATATTGCTGTTCTCTCTGTGTAACTGTTAGATATCGCTCTAATCCATATCTCACACCAATCACTAAAACAACAACATTTTGTTTTAGTAGGGTCCAATGTCTGATGCTGTCATCACTATGTGTGTATTCTGCTGTTTTCTCTGAATGACCGCTACATATCGTCCTAATCCCTATTCAACACCTATCACCTAAACAATAGCAGTTTCTTTGTATTAGGATCAAAGGCCTGGTGCTGTCATAACTACATCTGTTTATTGCTGTTTGCCTGAATGACCATAAGTGATCAATGTTTAATTTCCATTGGTTGAATCATTTGATCAATCATAGCAGTGTATTTTATTCAGCCTTCTATTGTCCGCATATCTGTAAATGTATATATATGTGTGTTTGTTGATTGTACAAATTACTTCTCCTGAAGATGACAAGTAAAACTTAGTCGAAATATTGAGAACGTCAACCATATGTTACATTTCTTTTTTCGGAGTTTCTATGCTTTTGCACTGGGCAGAGCCTGGGGGAAACACAATGCGACTCTCCAGTCCTCCACAAAGGGTAGCAAATCTTGCAACTCGTAAAAGTGCAGTGCGCTCTATGTACAGATCAAACACAATACCAAGATTTCAATAACATAAGGTTTCATGAATTATAAAAAAAAACACACCTGTGATTTTCATGCAAGTAGCTTGAAAGCACTGCTGTTTAATGAGATACAACACGTTTTCCCCTTTCTATCGTTGTTGATCCAATAACATGTATGTAAGCTCCACAGGACTGGCGACTGGAAGCCCATGTGTATCTACTTGTTTGTTTCACTGTTGTTTAATGTCATGCTCAAACAGTCTTTGCGTTTGCAACCATTGGCGAGTTAACGATGCTGAACTTTCTCCATGTTACATGCAAACTTGCTGGCCACATTGGTGGAAGAAAACCCTTCTCTGATGTGAGCATTTGCATTATGTCTGACACTACGTATAACTAATACCCAATGAATGATAATGTACAGCTCTTGCTAAAAACAGTGCCCCAAACTGATACATGTGGGAAGTGCTGGCTTTGATGTTTGATGCCTTAGGATATCTATTCTAATTGTATAATTGGTGACCATTTCCTTATTTGACTGAAGCTAAAGGCCTCTCTCAAGAATAGTTTACCAGTGCAGCATTGGTCTGAGCAGAGAACAGGACTTCCTTTCTTTCACAGTTACGTTCAAATTATGAGGATGTATCATCAAGTTATGTGGTGTCACCACTTACATACATGATCAATGCATTCTGTAAAGCTCACATTATAAACTGGCACATTTGACCACATTTAAGTCAGTTGAAACAAATGTATAGAAAAAAATAAGTAGAGGTATTTTCATATAGATTCAGCAGTCTTCATTTTATGAAGCCAATGTTAGGAACACTCTACCATCATTTTTTTCCAAATATACCGGTTCCAAAGAACAACTTTATTCACTAAAAATGACAGATGTGTTTAATAATAAATGCACCTTTTCACTGATGCTTCCATTCATTGTTATAAGGTGCTTAAATGACATTACACAATATGAAGTTTTCTGCAAATATGACAGAGGCAGGAGCCAAAGCTTAAAAACAATCCTAACCCCTCATTACAATGATGACGTGTTCTTGTACTGGCAAACACTACAGTGTAGGTGTATGATGCTTACTGTGAGGTAGCTCCATACTTAACATCATCTCAGGGCAAACACTACAACCTATGTGTATGATGCTTACTGTGAAGTAGCTGCACACTTAACATCATCTCAGGGCAAACACTACAACCTAC
The DNA here is from genome assembly GCA_016165875.1 of Acanthopleura granulata. Taxonomy (NCBI): domain Eukaryota; kingdom Metazoa; phylum Mollusca; class Polyplacophora; order Chitonida; family Chitonidae; genus Acanthopleura; species Acanthopleura granulata. Next base: position 31,025,646 of record JABBOT010000080.1, on the reverse strand, counting down.
GTGTATGATGCTTACTGTGAAGTAGCTGCACACTTAACATCATCTCAGGGCAAACACTATGACCTAAGTGTATGACGCTTACTGTGAGGTAGCTGCACACTTAACATCATCTCAGGGCAAACACTATGACCTAAGTGTATGACGCTTACTGTGAGGTAGCTGCACACTTAACATCATCTCAGGGCAAACACTACAACCTACGTGTATGATGCTTACTGTGAAGTAGCTGCACACTTAACATCATCTCAGGGCAAACACTACGACCTAAGTGTACGACGCTTACTGTGAGGTAGCTGCACACTTAACATCATCTCAGGGCAAACACTATGACCTAAGTGTATGACGCTTACTGTGAGGTAGCTGCACACTTAACATCATCTCAGGGCAAACACTATGACCTAAGTGTATGACGCTTACTGTGAGGTAGCTGCACACTTAACATCATCTCAGGGCAAACACTACAACCTACGTGTATGATGCTTACTGTGAAGTAGCTGCACACTTAACATCATCTCAGGGCAAACACTACGACCTAAGTGTACGACGCTTACTGTGAGGTAGCTGCACACTTAACATCATCTCAGGGCAAACACTATGACCTAAGTGTATGACGCTTACTGTGAGGTAGCTGCACACTTAACATCATCTCAGGGCAAACACTATGACCTAAGTGTATAACGCTTACTGTGAGGTAGCTGCACACTTAACATCATCTCAGGGCAAACACTATGACCTAAGTGTATGACGCTTACTGTGAGGTAGCTGCACACTTAACATCATCTCAGGGCAAACACTACGACCTAAGTGTATGATCCTTAGCATGAGGTAACTGCATACTTAACATCATCTCAGGGCAAACACTACGATCTAAGTGCATGATGATTACCATGAGGTGGCAGCATACTTAACATCATCTCAGGGCAAACACTATGACCTAAGTGCATGAAGCTTACCATGAGGTAGTTGCATACTTAACATCATCTCAGGGCAAACACTACAACCTAAGTGCATGAAGCTTACCATGAGGTAACTGCATACTTAACATCATCTCAGGGCAAACACTATGACCCAAGTGTATGATGATTACCATGAGGTGGCTGCATACTTAACATCATCTCAGGACAAACACTACGACCTAAGTGTATGATCCTTACCATGAGGTAGCTGCATACTTAACATCATCCACGACAACTACACAGTGAAACAATCGGTCCTCAGCTTGATACGTCTGCAACAAAGAGAAATGTGCCATATTTGAAAACAAAACACTAAGTGAAGATGACCTAAACACGTGATTAAAACAGGCATTAATAATGTACTGCATACAGTCACCATAAGAGTGAATATAAAGAACTATTGAAATTTGATATCTTCAACCTTCCTTGTATAGCCCTGAACAGTGACTCCACTAAATTCCACTTGCATGGAATCCTTTCTGTGGTCTCTGAGGTAAGCTCAAAAGTAAACCCCTCCACCTCAACAAGGCACCTGACAAATCTTCCAAAACAACTGCGCGCTGGTGTACATGACTAGTGGTGAAGGCTAGTGATGTGAACTGGGGCAGCCTACTAGGCTGCTCACCCGAAAACTACCGCTGTGGAAGCACAATTCACTTACAGTTTGATACTCAGGAGGAGCCAGTTTATTTTTCTTGGTGTACTCAAATAGGATCAGTTTTGGGCTGCAGCCTTGACGGTAGTACTTCCTAAACACAACAGAAGGGTGCAAAAGACAAGTAGACAAGTACTCTGGAAATTGGTATGAATCATCAGAATCAATGTAACTCCTTACCCATATTTTCCTCAACCCAACCCAACTACAACCTGGTTGGTAACTTGTAAGCCAAGTAGAAAGTTCAAGTGCAATAGGATTTGCAGAATGATACATTTTGGTAGAAAAGAGTCAGGAAACTGTGCAGGTCCCAAACAGGACAAAAACACACGTAATCTTTTTTTGAAAAGAATGTGAGAGAGCTCTAAACTTGAAAATGTTTAACTGTAAGACATCAAAGTGAAACAATGCACCAAGTTTGAACTAAATACAATAAAGCTTTTTGAAAAAGTACGGAATACAATAAATTTGGATGGTTTAAACAGAGGCCCTAATATTATGACATCTGATTTACCATGCAACAACATGAATGTATTCTTACTGTACTTTATTATGTCAACAACAACAACAACAAAGAAAATATAAATTCCACTTAACATAAAGAGTACAATGACCAGACAATTCCCTCTCTTAATTTAAGGATGGTAATAGTCCTAAAAGTGGATGAGAGGAACAACACATAGGAAAGTTAAACACCTACCGAACATATTTCATTGGCATTTCAATAAGAACTCTACCATCGTCAGACTTTCGCCGTTTGACAGAGGCATCTCCAGAGGCCTCTTCTGCACTTAGCTGTCCCCTCAAGGCTTTCAGTCTGGCTCGCGTCTCATTGTAGAAGTCGGTCAGACCCCAAATAGCGCTGAAAAGAAAAATTAGATGAGCTAGCTATGTTACCAAAGAACTCGCCTGCAGGGGATAGGTTCTGATATGCAGTACGCAAGTCGGGAATTCAGTAATTCACAGTATTTAATATGCACACACGGGATCAAGGATGGAATATTCCCCTTGTGTTATTGCGCTCTACATGTGTGCAAACGCTGAGTTCAATGCATGTGATGCTTTTTAAGATACCACCCCTAACATTTTGTTTAACATTGCTTTCCCTGTTATTGGACGCCAACACTAAAGTACGCCTGTACTTAGTAAATGCCATCTATAAACATATTACAAACTGTGAAGCCTGTTGCTGATGCTGGAAGTCATAGTGAAGCTATGCTCTCTAACTTTTCCAACACAACAACCATATTTATTCACTTATTTGACTAATGTTTAACAGTGTACTCCTACAATGGCGGTCAGCTTTATGTGAGCTCAGAGATACCCAAATCCCATTCACCAGGTACAAGAAAAAACCTCCCAACATAATTTTAGCCACAGCTGAAGGACTGGCAGAAAGAATAGAAAGTCTGACCGAGCTGTTGAGGGTCCTCACAGTCGCAGCAGACTGGGCCAATGATGACTTTGGTAACAGCCCATGTAGATAAAAAAATCTAAACTAATAAAATGTAAATTAAGTTTTTATGTGATATTAATCTAGAATACACCTCACAGCCCAGTCAGTTCAGAGTGAAGTTATATATTTTTTCACCCACTTCACAGAATTTTGTAATGCCAAACTTGTCTTTCTATGGCTGAAGAAAAATGGGGAATCCTGCTTGCTTTTACTGATAAGGCACCAAGCAAAATGGTTTGTAGTGAGGTACTGTACATACATTCCATCTGGCTTGTATGAACAGAACAGCACCTGTTGACAATGAACAAGCTGGACCTCAGCAAACAGCAACTTTCAATGCAATATATGCACATTTTTAATTTGATTTCAGAGACAAAACTACATTGGATGGATTGGCCAGATTTAGAGCTTCACAAAAAGTATAATTTTATCAGTCACCACAGAATAATACCTTCAGAATATGCTGGAATAAACACCTTGCAAACATGCGAAAAGGTTGAAGAATTACAGTACTTATATGGCAAGTATGCCGCATAGGATGTGGTTAAACTCTTCTCCTTTCTGGGTAGGCCAGTAAGAGTTTGTTAAGCAGGAGATGATCTGTAGCTAGCAGGACTACTAATTACACTGAGTGAAGCAGGATTCTTGTTAATTAAACTCACCAGGTGTCCTCCATTGTGTATGCATGCTGAGTTGCCTCCCCTTGTGGTATGGAACACACCTCATCTTGGAGAGATCTCAGCACGCAGTACTTCACCACAGGCTGAGGACATTCGTACTGTATTGTCTGCAACACATGTGAAAACAACATGGAAATGTTGGCTGTCCAGTCAGCTGACCAGCCACTATTTAGGAGGCCTGTTGGTCAAGTGGTCTAGACGGCCAAAATGCATATGTTGCTTGCTATGAGGTTCTGGGCTTTCAGGTTACTTAATAAAAACCTGGATGGGTCAATTTGGCCCATTTTCCAGAGAGTGGGGACATTGCTGGCCCTGATAGTTCAAGCTCTGATTTGATTTATTTGGGGGGTATTTTACACCGAACTCAAGAATATATCACTTATATGTCGGCGGGCAGTATTACGTTGGAAGGAAACCTGGCACAGCCTGGGGGAAACCTACGACCACTCGAAGGTTGCTAGCAGACCTTCCCACATGTGCCCGGAGAGGAAGCTAGCATGAACTGGACTTGAACTCATAACGACTGCTTTGGTGGGATACTTCTGGGTCATTACGCTGCACTTGCATACCCACCAACTGAGACACAGATGCCCCTCCTTCCACATAAACCTCAACACAATTATCTACGATCAACAGAACTCTCACTGTGTTGCAAAATGTGTAACTTAGTTATGGATGGCATTTTAGGTTGAGTACTGTAACCATCCTTCTGGACCTGAGTTCACACAGCAGAGCACTTTTGTTTATTCATGAACTACATCCCTAATTCATAGATTCCAGAGGAACTCACATATCTAATGTACTGTTTGAGGACATCTATGATGGGGAGCTTGCCTTCCTTCCTGAAGATGGAGTAATTCCACAGCGCCGCACGAGCTAACATGACCGATCTACAACCAGTGGCCTGACGGAATGTCTCAATGTCTTCGTATGTGGATATAGCTTTGGAACCTCCACTGAGGAAATCCGTAATATACAGTTCACACCAGGAATAGTACAGAAATATACATTACACATGTGACATGTCAATACAACAGTACAAATGTACATGAAGTCATAACACAGAACATTTCCACAAAGCCATTTTCATGAAGTCAAAATAAAAAACCTCTTCACAATGCTTCCATTTTGATATGGGAAGTTGAAATTTTAACACTTCTATCTTAAGGTACATTTTGGAGGTGGTCAGTATTTTAATTTTTAGGTGCCCAATACAGGCTCTAAAATCTATTTTCTATTATCTATTTATTGGCTTTTAGAAATGGGCCCCAGTGGCTCTTGGATTTCTGATACATAAAACTACGATACACCTGTAACGGTTTATACACCATATTCAAAATATCAAAATTATCATCAGGTTACATAGTTATAATTGACAGTGTCAGGAAAGAATGTTAATGTGATCAAAAAGGCCATTAAATGTATATCAGCAAGATATAGCAAGTTATATATCAACAAGTTTTTGGACCAGGATACCAAAGTACTAGGAATAAACCATCTACCATTAGCAAGTTACGGGGCAAAGCTCCCAACTAAACCTAACGAGATAGAGACATCTAAAAATCTTACTTTGCTATGACTGGTATTTTGACCTCAGCAGCAATGGCTTTGATATAATCATTGTGATTAAAGTGTCGTGGTCTTTCGTCTTTAGTCCGCCCATGAACTGCTATGGCCTTGACCCCAGTGCTTTCTATCAGTCGAACAAGAGACAGTGTGTCTTCAAGCTGCAAACAGAAAATTTCTTTGTTTGATTGGCAACTGCAGATTATTGTTGCTTTCAACATTTTGTCACTCCCATCACGACAGTGTCTCCTTGTGGCAGGCTGGACCCTTTATGCCGATGTCGAAGACACCAGAGACGACACTCCACCTAATCACATTAAAAGAACACCGGGCCGACTAGTATTTTGCCCATTCTGATGTGAAAGTCTTAGGCATATCTTAATTTGGAAGTCAGACGATCTATTCACAACACCACTGCAGCGAGTCTGAAATAAATTTGTCAAAGTTTCCCAGAGTGTACACCATGGTGGTCATAATTATGGGCGGAGCGTAAAAAGTCAAATAGTACGAGACAAACTTTATCATGTGAAAAGTACCAGACAAACTTTCTGATTTAAACGGTACCAGACAAACTTCCTGATTTAAACGGTACCAGGCAAACTTTCTGATGTACAATTATTTATTTATTTCATTGGTGTTTTATGCCGTACTCAAGAATATTTCACTTATACGACCACTGCCAAAGCCCATGGAAAACCCATGACCATCCACAAGTTGCTGGCACCCTTTCCTACATTATGGTCGGAGAGGAGGCCAGCATGTTGATGTAAAAGGAACCACATGAACTTTCTTATGTACATGTAACAGGTACCAGGCAAACTTTCTGATGTAACAGGTACCTGGCAAACTTTCTGATGAAACAGGTACCTGGCAAACTTTCTGATGAAACAGGTGCCAGGCAAACTTTCTGATGAAACAGGTACCTGGCAAACTTTCTGATGAAACAGGTACCAGGCAAACTTTCTGATGAAACAGGTGCCAGGCAAACTTTCTGATGTAACAGGTACCAGGCAAACTTTCTGATGAAACAGGTACCTGGCAAACTTTCTGATGAAACAGGTACCAGGCAAACTTTCTGATGAAACAGGTAACAGGCAAACTTTCTGATGTAACAGGTACCAGGCAAACTTTCTGATGTAACAGGTACCAGGCAAACTTTCTGATGAAACAGGTAACAGGCAAACTTTCTGATGTAACAGGTACCAGGCAAACTTTCTGATGTAACAGGTACCAGGCAAACTTTCTGATGAAACAGGTGCCAGGCAAACTTTCTGATGAAACAGGTACCTGGCAAACTTTCTGAAGAAACAGGTACCTGGCAAACTTTCTGATGAAACAGGTACCAGGCAAACTTTCTGATGTAACAGGTACCAGGCAAACTTTCTGATGAAACAGGTACCAGGCAAACTTTCTGATGAAACAGGTAACAGGCAAACTTTCTGATGTAACAGGTACCAGGCAAACTTTCTGATGTAACAGGTACCAGGCAAACTTTCTGATGAAACAGGTACCTGGCAAACTTTCTGATGAAACAGGTACCTGGCAAACTTTCTGATGAAACAGGTACCTGGCAAACTTTCTGATGTAACAGGTGCCAGGCAAACTTTCTGATGAAACAGGTACCTGGCAAACTTTCTGAAGAAACAGGTACCTGGCAAACTTTCTGATGAAACAGGTACCAGGCAAACTTTCTGATGTAACAGGTACCAGGCAAACTTTCTGATGTAACAGGTACCAGGCAAACTTTCTGATGAAACAGGTGCCAGGCAAACTTTCTGATGTAACAGGTGCCAGGCAAACTTTCTGATGAAACAGGTACCAGGCAAACTTTCTGATGAAACAGGTAACAGGCAAACTTTCTGATGTAACAGGTGCCAGGCAAACTTTCTGATGCAACAGGTACCAGACAAATACTCTGATGTAACAGGTACCAGACAAACTGTGTGGTGTAGCAAGTACTGGACAAACTTTCTGGTGTAACAGGCAGAAGACAAACTGTCCGGTGTAGCTGGTGCGAGATAAATTGTCTGGTGTAACAAGTAGTGGACAAACTGTTTGGTGTAACATGCAGCAGACAAATTGTCTGGTGTAACAGGTAGCAGACAAACTTTCTGGAGTAGCAAGTGCCGAACAAACTTTCTGGTGTAACAGGCAGAAGACAAACTGTCCAGTGTAATAGGTACGAGAAAAATTGTCTGGTGTAACAAGTAGCGGATAAACTTTCTAGTGTAACAAGTACCAGACAAACTTTCTGGTGTAACAAGTGCCATAATAAAGTTACAGACAACAGTGCAAAATATCTTTTATAATGGCAAAAAAGTATTTATAACAATAAAGAAGGAAAACTGTCAATACAACACAAAACCTGAATATGTTCTGCTCACCGATGGAAGGATGCGTATTTTACAGGTCACCGGAATGGACAGCCCATCAACAAGTGTTGTTAGAATCTGTAATCAACATAATGACATGTGAATGAAACTGAAACCGGTGTAGTGCAACATACATTCAAGATAAATCAAGGTCGCTTGCTTCTGACAGAAATATGCCTGTTCTGTTAATTTTGCATCTGATGTGTTCATATCGGTCTGTGTAATCTTGAAACAAATGTTCCAAATTCATCGTACCTAAAATTTAGCTTAACCTGGGCACAGCCTGGACTTGCATGTCTCTTACATCAGTCAATCAACAACAATCCTGCTTGACTGCACAATAATGTTCTTTGGAATTTACATCTAGACAAACAACACCAATATTCAGCACAACCCGGAGTTGTCTGCCCCACACAACACCTACTCACTGTTCTGTTGCTCTTTCAAATAGTTATGAGTGACCATTTTCAAACTATTTCAAGTCTTGAGTGAAGTCTGCTACATAGCTTCGTGGTCTACTCTCTAATAAACCAAATCGCAATCCAAATACAGAAATTTGGTCTTGACTTCCAGTTAAACAGGTATCATCAAGACAAATGAGGTTGAATCATGTATTAATCTCATAAAATCATATAACAAGCTTGATGTTGATGTTCCCTTTCCTTTAATATTGTACCATGAAGTTTTACGCCACATTTGAGAAAGTACTACAAACAATTTATGTGTTTTTAACATGATATTTATTTATTTATTTGATTGATCTGAAGCCATATTCAACAATACTTCACTTATATGACAGCGGCCAGCATTATGGTTGAGGAAACCAGGCAGAGCCCGGGGGATATCCACAACCATCCGCAGGTTGCTGGCAGACCTTCCCACGGCCGGAGAGGAAGCCAGCATGAGCTGGGCTTAAACTCTCAGCCACTGCATTGGAGGGAGGCACCTAGGTCAATACACTGCACTATTCCACTAACAAAGGCACCTATTTAACATGATAACCGTACATAGCAAAAGTTATCCTCTAAATATACAGGAAGGAATCACTGTACGTTTTCCTACAATTTAGTCCACAAACAATCTGCAGATTGACTTCATACTTGCCAATAATATTGCTGGGGACCAAATAAAGTTTCTATTGTGTATGCAAATTTATAGGCAATGGCATCTCAAAGAGGCAATGTAATAGCATTCATTTAGCTACATAATATCCTTACCTCCTTCACCTTCTCTGGTTTTGTAAGCAGAGCAGCACCCATACCTCCCTGAAAGGAGAACAAATAGGAGATCAAATTATTCTGAATCCGAATAATTTATCTGTGCTTGTGCATATTTATTTATTTATTTATTTGAGTGGTGTTTTAAGCCATGCTCAAGAATATTTCACCCATACAACAGCCAGCATTACGGCGGGACGAAACCAGGCAGAGCCCGGAGGAAATCACGGCCACCTGCAGGTTGCTGGCAGACCCTCCCATGTGCAAGTTGTTCACACCTTTATCATAGCGGTACCCTAGGACTGTAAGCTTTGTAACCTCCATCCAAAACATAGCCTCTAAATAACACAAAACACTTGGAGATCCTTTATTCCCCCACGGTTCTGCTTGGTCTCCTCCTGCCACGATGCTGGCTGCAGTCGTATATTTGAAATATTCTTCAGTACTGCGTACAACATCAACCAATCAAATAAATAAATAAATAAAATGGAAAACGATACGGTAATTAAAGTGCTTAAACTCAAGAGATTTGTCAGGTACCTGCTGCAGGTGACTGGTTTACTGGAGTGTCCTTCAGTTGTAAACCTTAACATTGTCCCATCAGAGAAAAATTCTTGACCTCGTGGCTAAACATCGACTAAACGAATAAATAAATACACAACAGACTCCTAGCCAGGAAGTGAGAGGGGCTCGGTGGAAAGATGATAATCAGCGTATTGCAAACTGATGCAAATATGACTAAGACAGTCAGTGTCGTATCACCTGAAGTGAGAAGGACTTTGGACATCCCATGTTCACATCTATGCCAGCCACATCCTTTTCTCTGAAAAAGATAAATAAATATTGAGATCAAAAGCATCCTAACTGTATTTTGGGGTTATCTGCTAATTGTCGTAAGAGTACTGGTATATGTACAGGTACAAGTATTTCAGTTCATTCTTTGCAAAACTCATACCATTAATCACAAAACCATTCCTTTCAAGTAAATGAGTGAACGAATTAATGATTATGGCTTAAGGCCACATCGGGAGTATCTCAGCCATATCGTCGCGACAACATGTTCAAACCAGGGAGCCATGAACTTACTGACATGATGTCATGAACATTCACAATTAAAAGAAAACACGTGAACATTTTTAAAAGCAGTTAAAAAAAAAATAAATGTCAGTTAAAAGTCAAATCAAGTCAATGATGAAAGGGCTTCTTTCAGCTCAAAATCCAAATTGTGGTCTACTACAGCGCTACATGTGCATCGTCACCATTTATAGATTTATCATTTCTTTCATGAACAAAATCGATATTTATCCAATCATATTCTTAATCAATAGCTTTGACATTCCACTTGCATACTTACACCTTCTGCGCAGCAGCCAGAGCTCTCTTTCCATTGGAGGTGCCCTGTGTAGAGTGAAACATAAATCTGATCAGAACCTCACATTAAATCTAGTCAAGGACATGGTCAGACACAATTTCTCATTTCAGCAAGAAATGAAATTGAATAAATGCGAAAATGAACTTGTGAATGAGCAGATGATCAGAATGCCAAGAAATGGCACAGTACTTTGGATTTAGATAAAACAGAATTTCAACTAAACTGAGTAAAATACATGAGGTTCAAAAGGAATAAAAACTGGGTTTTGTATTATTTTTAACAAGTGAATGGTTCCCTATTTTTTATAATTTGCCAATTGTTTTCACCAAAGAGGACTTCATTTTGGCTGATAGACAAAAGTGTGTGAATAATATTACAAAACAAGTGAGGTTCTCATAAAAAGTTTACTTTACTTTCTCTTGACAATAACACTTACCATTTGGAAAATGACTTTTCCCTTCTCTCTGGAACATGTTTGAAACACAACTGTTCCGTCCGATAACACAAAATCCACAGTGTTCAGAATAGCTGTAACAATGCTCTAAGAGTTAAAATGTGACAAGCTAAACTTTGGAAACTCATCCAACTTGTTGTAGAATGTATGTATCAAAGTGAACATAAAGTCTGTCACCATATACACATTGAAAACAGAAGTAAGCCAAATAAATCACAGAAGCTGTTTTTAAAATTCAATAAAGATTTTAAAGTGGAGAGGACTGAATTCAGAATCGAGGATAAGCATGTGATGGACAATTCACTCAAAGTAACAATGCTATTGTATAGAAGTCTTTGAGGATGTGGACAACCACTTGCCTTAAATGTGCCATACGATACTTTGAATGCGAAGTCACCACACCTATCAGCTCTTCATTGTCTGTGAGCTTTCTTATCGTGGATAGACTGACAACAATGAAATAAACTGGAACTTTATCGTTTAATTTAAAGTTAAGCTGTTTAGTCCAACTGGACAGTCATACATTTATGTGGAATTGAGAATGGCTACCTGTCTTGACTGCAAGCTTATACATGTTGAACAGGACGTTGTTATAATTTGTCAGGGCAACTTGGAAACGAAATCACTTCGGGATAGCCACTGCCTGGCACTGTGAAAATTTTGTTGCCTGATTTTTCCTTACGCTGTAGCAAAGCCAGATTTTTTATGGAAAAATCTTCCTAACATCAGCGAGAAAGAATCTGTAGTAAATGAGAAGGATCTGTTGTGTTCAGTATACACTCTAGGACCTATACAGCCAGCTAATGACAGCATCCATGCATACCAAACAAAGATGAAAATAAATGATGAAAAACAAACTTAAATTAGCTTAATTAGCTTCAAAACACTAGCTTTAGTTAGGTAGTTAGTGTTATTGTTTCTGTTGTTCACTATCAGGTTTCTCTGCCTGCTCACATACACTTGCAACGTTGTTTAGTATCACTGACATACGCCAAATGGTGTCACCAAATGAGAGGATAACTCGCGAAGATCATTCGCTAATTATTCTGTTATAAGTGTTATACTACTAAAAGTTTTTTAAATATTTTCAGTACACCTCTAAAAATCTTTTTAGGGAATTTATTCAAATTCAGTGGCTGACTTTATGTTCACTTCAGTCATTCATTTATCGGACTGGAATTTTCAAGAATATTTAACGTGTATGATGGTAATCAACATTATGGTGTCAGAGACCAGTTAAAACCCACGGCCATCTGCAGATTGCTGCAGACATTTCCACGCAGAGTTAGCAAGCATGAGCTGAACCTGAACTCAACATAACCACAAATGTGAGAGGCTCCTGGGTCATAGTTCTGCCATAGCATGTTAACCCTACAACCATGGAAGCAACAGGGCCCCAATAAAATTAAACTTTAAGGTGAAAAGAACAAACTGTTACTCACAGTTTTCTCGCCTTTTACTATTCAGTATCTTGAAGTCAATAACTTCCTGAGGAAAAAAAGAAGTCTATTAGTCCATCATGTTCATTGATACCAGGTCAATGTGTGAATCTAATTGTTCATTCATTTCCTTTATGTACTGTCCCTGACCAGCAGAGCTATTTAATTATTAACAAATGAAAAACTCTTCCCATTTATTTGACTGGCAGATGGGTGGAGGAAACCTCACCCTGGCAGGGCCAAAAGGAAGTCCACCTCCCTTCATTAGAAAACCTTCATCATCTGAGTGTCTGAAACTGAGAGTATGGCAAGGTCGGGAAAAAACAACTACACCAAGTGTAAGGAAACCTTCTGATCTCCAGTCACATTCCTGCCACAAGTACATGTAGCTGATTTCAAAATATAAAAGCTCTCTAAACAAGCACAAATGAAACCTCCTACAAACAGTGTAGGGCTTGAGTGGATTACGCATGGTGGCGTTTGTGATGGATGTAGCACTCTACAAATGGTAAATGCTTTGTATAATCTGTATAACCTGCAAACACATATGACTATTGCAACACAATCTCAAAGACTGTCGAAATGGAATACCTTAATAGTGAAGGTGGCATTTCGATTTTTTTGGACTGTAACGTGTTGGACTTGCCCCACTCAAACATGTACCTATGCAATGAACTACTATTCTATTCACAACTTCTGATAAATGTGTGTGCACATCCATCAAGAATTTTCCAACTACAAACCAACACAAGCTCTATTCACCCTACTTACCTCCGAGTATACAAGGTCGGCCCCGAAGTCAAGACCCAGCAAACGTGCAGGAAGGAGGCTGACCCGAACCATAGGTCCCATGATGAGAGCATCCCTATACTGATCAGACCCCCCAGGACTGTCCCCCATCTTGTCTGCTTATGCAATACACACGACAAGAATTAGGTCCCAGGCATACGAGGATGAAAGTATCCCTGAACAGATGTGGGGCCACTTCCCAACACTTCGTACGTCGCTTTTTTTTGTACCTTTTCCTGTTAAAGACATTATATAGGTTATTTCACCATAAAGCGATGCGATTCAGGAAAAGAGTTATGAGAAACTGATTTAGAAAGTTGTGTGAAAGTTTGCCCAGAACCAGGACAGTCCCCCATCGTGTCCACTTCTCCAGTACACACATCGGAAGAATTCGGCTCCATGATGATAACATCTCGATACAGATCAGAATGCGTCTGCTGCTGCAATATATACATGGCAACAATCAGATCCCTACAGCTAGTAATTCCATTAAATTAAATGTTGAGGTCTATTTTCAGCAATTTCTGATATTTGCAGGTGAATATAAGAAACTGTTGAAAATAAACATAAATGTGTCATTTAATTTAATTGAACTAGCCAGCCATGCCAGCTACAGTACATATCCACTTAGAATTTATAGCTTCATGTCGTTTATTTTGGACTGCTGAACCCAACAAATTATCTATAGTGTATACAGATATGTTTATTACTTATATCTTTACATCATGTGTATTTTACTACACACATCCTCAAGAACATTTTACCTAAATTGCAATCACCACTCATCCCTTTTGTCAGTGTCACATTATGGATGCAGAAATAAATGACGGGTCAAGGCTTGAGAAAAAACACCACACCTCGCTCATGTAATTCTAATTAAAACCATTGCCCTAGGCAAAGGACGCGCAGTTCTAGCCAAGTAATCACATGGCATTTTCACTAAGCTACAATGCCATGGGAAGGTCCAATTGAACACTGATGACGCAAACTTGGCCACCTGCTGTCTGGCTTTCACCCCACCAGCTCTGCTTCTGTGTTGCACTTTTCTCATTTTGTTGGGTGCTTTGCATCCGCTACAATTTCCAACCCCTAATGCCCACTGTTAAGTCATAATAAACTTGAGCTAACTCCACTTAGATCTCGGTAATACACGAAGGCACCATGTTTGATGACGCAAAGGATTACGGGAACAACACTCGCCCCTTGACCTATGCAAAATGTATTCTAGGTTTTACACTCTGTTATAGCAGGTTGTCCATTCTTTGGAGCAATATCTAGACGATGGCGACATTTGATCCTCGTTAATAAACACCTGAAGTCTTTCATATTTGTTTGCAACAACTGCTGAGAAGGTTGATGTTAAATAGCTGAGCATAAGTTCTTCGGATAAAATTTAACGAGCCCTAGAGCGAGATGCTCAGTTCCATCAAACATGGCAAACCCTGGTGTAACGAGAGAAATAGAATTTGTTTGAGTTTATTACGACTTAAAAGTGGGCGGGTTGGAAATTGTGGCGGATGCAAAGCGTCCAACGTAGGGAGAAAAACGCAACACAGAACCAGCGCTGAATTGGTCATGTGAAAGCCAGACAGTAGGCGGCTGAGTTTTGGTCATTAGTGTGCAACGGGACCTTCTCAAGGCATTGTAGCGTAATGGAAACGCCATGTGATTACTTCGCTAGTGCAGTTCTAATCACGCCAGGAAGAATCACAAAATGTTACAACACTGTGAACAGATTGAAGTCACAGTATATTTAGGTTCAGTTAGTACGGTAGATGACTACGGTCCGATGTGATTGGTAATAAATGAATAAGGTGGTAACAATAAAGTAACCCGATAACGGTATACTAAAGGAATTTTCACAAACCAGAACCAAACTCTTTGTAACTTTGTTCCTTTCCGTGTCACTGTCATTAATTACATTCGACATATGTCACACAGTCAAACTTCTGGATTTTTATCTTTATCGGAATTTAATTAACAATAGAAAGCGTAAAGAAATAAAGGAACAGGGGAGTCTTACGTTGATAAAATTAATACTAGTCAGAATCATACAGAAACAGCTGCCAAAGTAAGTTAACTGTTGGCAACATAAAACACGTGAGAAATTCCCATCAACCTGATGCTGTTGTTGTCATAATTGACGCGCCCTCATGCGGACATCAGGGGCAGATAACTTTTCAATCAGGGTCAACCGTACGTGTTCTTTTTTTCTATTTCATGGACGAGTCAGAAATAAATTACTGGTACCAGAGAAGTTAGAAATATTTCTGTTTCTCTTTTTAAATGCAAACGTCAGGAAATATCCCCCACACCACCACACACACACACACACAAATACTTACTGTGCATGTAGATTATAGTACAATACAAGCCTATACGTATCGGTACCTATAGAGTTCATGTAGTGTTAATCACTCAGCCACGTTTGCTAATTTCTTTCATTTTCAACTCCATCAGACAGCTACAGGCATGTATTACAGATATGTACTGGTGGGATTCCAATCAATCAACACAAAACGCAGCGTAAAGCTCTCTCTGAGAATATTATATTTTATTATCAAATAAAACATGTAACATATGAAAACACTCAACAACCATTGTCTACCTCATTTGCAGGCCTGTGACAATGAACACTTATGCCAAAGAAGTGTATGGTTGATTGTAGAGAAAGGTTATATAATAACCTGTGCTATCCTGTAAATGTGGAAAACTAAAGTATTGCATGAAATTATGTTCCATCAAAAAGTGAGCTTATACAGCCAGTATTTGTAATTCTTAGCAAATTTATGGGAATAATTAACAAATTGAGCCTGAGACAATAATGAGAATGAACTCACAGAAGTCATAAAACAAATAAACTTAAAATTCATAAGATTGTATAATTATTGGTAAAATAACCAGATATACATGTATGATATTATCCCACAGCCACAAAGTGATGTAAAATCAAATTAAACACAGAGAGAATAAAATCACAGATGTTTCCATAGATAACACTTAGTATTTCAACTAACATGATTAGGCATTTTTAAATCCTTCCAGTATAGTGTTAAAATATATATCACCAAACATATATTTTTGGGGTGTATGGTGAACAATATATTCTGTCCTTTACATACATGAATGTAGTTGTCCTGATGACCCTGTAGCCATTGGCTACTGTGATAGTATTTGACCCAGAGAACACTTTGCCATGTTAGGGAAAGATATATGAATTACCATACATCACTGTCAAATTATGGTAGACATTTTAACTTACATTGTCCTGCAGTTACCCTTTTAGAAACACACAGTGAAACTTCAAACATAGAGACACCCATAAGACATACAAGTTCACAATGACTAACTTATTCATTCGGATAAACTAAACTAAGTACTCTAAACACATTGCAAAGGTGTATAATTGTATATGTGTGACTCTCATTACAAAGGCTAAAAAAAAGGAGTTAAAATGTGTCCTAAATATGACTTTGGTTTGTACGAATACTGGGGCATGTATCACAAAGAACTTGTCAATTAAGTCAGTCAAAAAATCAGTGTACTGTTTCTGTGAGCAGTTTCCATAAATGTGAAGTATGTAAGTTCACATTTCATTTCCTCTTAGAGATGAAATGTCTGAGCTCATACCAGTACTTTATAATCATGATTTCTAATAATTAAGTAATGACACTGATCAATAATATTCCACTTCCTATGATGGCAATCAGCTTTATGGGTGGTGGAAACCAGAGTGTCAGTGGAAAATCACCAATCTTTGGCACGTTATTGACAAACTTTTCCCCGTGTGACACATAGAATATTACTCTTGCCCACAATGAATGGTTTGAGAACTAAAATCTGATTCAAGTTGAGCCTTTGGTGACATAATTTTCATGCACATACTTCCATCAAAATCGAATGGGCCACTTGAGACAATTTTTTAACTGTTTTATTTATTTGCACTTATTATTTTAAGAGCTCTTTTGTTTTCTCATAACAAACAGAGACTATCACACATTTTTTATTTCACAATACTTTACCCAATCATGTTAACCTGGATGCCAGTATCAAACATTAACACCTTCCACCTTTTTGGCCCTGAATTCTTTTCAACAGGCAACATGTGCGACCTGTTAGTCTCATGGAGATGACCCTGGAAACCCCCAGAGCTGACCCGTACCTGGAAGCCCCTGTACATATTTACCATCATGTACAAGTACAATAAGACTGCCAAATGACTGATTGTCACACTTCTGTACATGACTGTCACTACACCTCTGATGATAAACAGCCAGACTCGATTGGCCTCTCTCCCACCACTCCGTTTTTGACGCTTCAATTCTGTGAGAGAAAAAAGATGAAATTCAACATATCAGTTGAACCACTACCAATTAGCATATATGTGTTTTGTACAATACATAAATAAAAATGCATTTGTTTTTGGTGTATATTTTCTAAGAAAGACACCAGGATATAAAATGCAATGTATTTCATATAACAATCACTAAACAGCATGTATCTGTTTTCCAGAATACATTTACATGATAAGAATGATTTCTGTCAGAAAATGAAATATTTAATGCATTTAAAGAAATGATAACACTAGAAGAAATGCATGTACCAGTATGCATCAATAAAAGTACCTCACATAGAGTTTACGAAGTAGATGTATACCTTTCTAATTTTGTAATGTTGCATGACCAAGAAATCGCAGTTTAAAGTAGCAAAATCGTGCACATTGACAAAATGGAAAGAACAGCCATGTCAACAGTTTTATAAAATAAAGTGCAATTTATTTCTAAAACCTAAGAATGAAGATGTTTCTGCTGACAGCACATGGGAACTATGCTGAAAGGACTGATGAACATCATGTTTCCTATTAATATCTTTCATATAGCGCGTCACATGGGCTCATACGAATGTTAGATTAAAAGTTTATAATGGCGTCAAATAGCACATCAGAAAAATATGTCTGTGACGCTTTAAGTTTCCATCCCGCTTCCATGACCACTATTAAAGGCTATATCATTTGTTGTCTTTTCTTTTAACAGCATCACTCGACTAGGATGTGTTATGGAACACAGATATAAGAAGTGCAATGAAAAATCACATTTAAGCCAACACTGCTACAACCTCCAATCAACTAGATAAAATGTCATATGCCATACGCAAGATGGTTTCAACGTCACAAATATAGCCAAGTGGTTGGATTTAATATCTGCATTATAAGCAGGAGACCAAGCTTCTGTTTCAACTCAGCTCTGACCTTCAGTTCCAAGTGTACACGTTCACATGGAATGAAACATAGTGGAAATGGCAGTGTCATTCGTTACATGATATGCCGGTATATGCCTGAGCGTCACTTTGTGGAACACACTTAATCTCTATGACAGCAGTCCGTCCACCCACCCTTCCCAAAGCACACCCCTGTTTACCTGTCTACTCAGTCCTCACCTGAGATCTGGCATGTTGCAGTCCCTCCTCCAAGGCTCTCAGGGCCAGCTTGGCATTATCTGGGGTACAGTTATACCCCATCAGCCCCACCCTCCAGACCTTCCCTGCCATATCACCTAATCCACCTGCAATCTCCGTATTGTACCTGACAAAGATTCATTTTTTGTCCGACTAACTTATATCATTAATTAATATTTTGTCAAGTCAGTTTTGCTTAAATTTCTTCTTTACTTCATTATGTTTTACCTCACTCGAGAATATTTCTTTGAAACATGTAGATGTAAAATTAAAATAAGGATTGTATGCCAAGGAAAGTGGGTAAGGCCTAGAGGTAACAATGGCAACTCGCCAGGTGCCTGACAGATCTCTCCACCACTGACTCAAAACAAACTGTATATTCAAACGTGTAACCTGGTTGGTCAAGGGCTTGAGATCTTCTAGCAGAACTATTGGATCATTCAGCAGATCTGATTTTAAGCCAGGTTGAAAACGAGTTGAAATTACAACCATGAAAGCTTGCTTTAAACTTACTCTCTCATTGCAAAATCAGACACAACCTTCCAGTTGACATCATCAGGGACTTTAATGCCAGTCACTGTGGGCAACCGAATTGACTGAAACAAAGAGCATGGGCCCATTACTGAACACATGTAAGACACCTGAAAGAAAACATGCATAGGCCTACAAAGTGGTTTGTTAGAGAGTACATCAAGTAATCAAGAGAGTTAAGTAGTGATACTGCTACTGTATAGCCAGTTATAGTTTTAGCACCTTCATTATATAAACTTTTGTTTTTCTTTTGCATATAGCTTACAGAAAAAAGAATTACAACAAAAAATATGATGACATGTAAACCAGGACCTAAACACCTAAACTTCATTTCACTGAGTCTCACTAATTAAGCCAGGAAGGAAATGTTACAATCTTTGTTCAGCGTGCCAAGTACTGAAAATGGTTTTGAACTGAAGTACTATGTTGCATGCAACATATCTATATTCCTCATCAGGTGTGTGCAGCAGACAGCTAGTAAAATACTGAAAAGGTTCACAATACAGATTCATCTTCAGTCTCAGGAACACCTCATGTATTTATTTGCACACTACAACATCAAGTCCCAGTTCAAACAGAATTTACGCCAAAAACATGTCAAACTGAAAATGAGGTTGCAATATATTTCCCCAAACTATCTGCTTTAATTAACACTGAAAGTGTTGCATACCCTATGGCAGCCAATATACTAGAACAACCCCCTAAACCTTTCACCTACCTTATCTTTGACAAGCAGCTCCAGGCCCAGCCTGTCTAGCCCATCGTACAACACTTGAGTTACTTCCCTTTGTTTGGTCCACATGTTTTCCAATCCCTGCCGGAGAATAAAACCCCTGTTACTCTTTCCGCACATTTGTTTGAGAAAAACAAAGTACAATTTCAGTTAGTCATGTCTACATTTCCCCATCCCACACTTAACAACAAAGAAAACTGAAATGTCTCTTAAATGATATAATCCACATCTTGTGTCTCCTTTTTTGTAGCCATTCCAATGGCATTTATCTATATTTGCCTCATGCAATACTTATTAAAATATCTCGGACTTGTTCTAATTTTAGTGTACTACAACACCATTCCCATGACAGTGAGAAATGAGACATTCCATGAAGCCTACAAGTACAAACCTCCTCAGCTACTCTGGCCAGGCCTTCCCTGATTGCAAATATTGTACTGATGGGTGCTGTGTGGTGATACCTGAAACAGAAAAAGACGCTCTGTCACCAAATCGTAACTCATACATACGGGTAGACACATGCATTAAAAGATTAAAAATGATTAAAAGTAATTATCCATCACCTCCACTGTTCTTCTGGCCTTGGTGGGTCAAAAAGAGGTTGACTGTGCTCATGTGTGTGTGTTTAGATGATCTTACATGAAGTTCACGGAAGATTACTTGTCTTCCCCCAACATGGTGTGTGCTTAAAAAATCAATGTATCACAAATGTGAAATTTTATAATTTATTGTCGTAGGTCTCTGTTTCAATGCGATGAACAGTGTTGTTTGAGCGAAAACATTTATCCTCGAGTATGGGGTTAAGCATGTCAAAAGAAATGAAAACAGTTAAGTATTTTCCACATAAAAGCAGATAATAAGAACGATAGATGAAAAAATAACAAATTGTCATAGCCGAGTTACCATTGGGAAACACTGCCATCTTAATTCTTGGGAATAGCATCAAGGAGTCATTTCAGAAACTTTGTACACTAATTTTCGTGTGACCATTTTTGGAAATGCTGTAAAATGACATGAAAAGTTGCAGGCAAAGGTGTTTATAACTTTTTGTGAACAAGGATCATGATTGGGAACAAAACTAAGTAAGTTTGGAGCCAACTGCTTCATGTAGGCAGAGTTTCCAAATATGTTTTTCTCTCATTTAATGAGAAATAGTATGATTACCTCCTTGGTTTATCATCACAGCCCCAATAATTTGCTAATTCCATAGCATCAAAATAATATGACCTTGGCTTTGTTTTTCTGTTGAGAATCTTCTCTCTGCAATCACAATACAGGTACACTGTATAACATTAAAACATCCAAGACAAAGGCCAAAGAAGAAAACAAGAATATGAGTTATCAATAAAAAAACTTCAATAGCATTTATGTGGTATCAACTGAATATGTGTTTCATCACATAATGATTCATGTAAAAATCAGCTAGGAATGGCTGTTAAATTCTTGTTTGTTTATTTACTTGATTTTGTTTTGGACTTCTTTTCAACTTTATTCCTATTACATCAAAACAAAGACCACAAATAATCATTCAGCAAACACCAAGGCCTCAATACTTAAGTCAACTGTGAATCTTCATTCATAATTTTAGACCAAAATTGTCTTTCTCTCCAGGTCATATGAAGTCTCCTAGTACTATTTTAACCCCTAGTAGCTCTTCAGTTTTCATGGACTACAATGTTGTGAGTGTTTGCATCACATATCTGTCTTTGCTATTTAATTACCATGTACCTGGCCCTTTCACTGTAGGAGATAGGACTGGCCCCAGGGGGTGAGCTGAGAACCTTCTGGGCCCCAGAGTATAGACAGTCAATACCTGAGAGGAGAAGAAAACAAACAGATGGGTCTGTCTTTTTTATTAGTTCTACTTTTTTTTTTTGCTTTTGTTCTAAATCAATGTTTAAGTTCAGTGGCTCTGGAGCTTAACATAGAGGCATTGTACTTATTTATTTATTTATTTATTTATGTGTTTATTTATTTCATTCTTGTTGAACACCATACACACAAATTATTCTCTCATACAATGGTGGTCATTTATAGTTTGAGAAAACAGAGGTGTCTAGGGCATAACCCACACCTCTGGCAAGTTATTGAGGAACATTCCCAAATTTAATTTACTGATAAGCACACCATACTGGTGAGAAAGAACTGAGGATAAATGGATACCAAACAGGGAAAACAACCATCTGAGCACATTCGGTTGCTATCAAAGAACATGTTAGACTGCTATTGTAGAAATTGTAAAAAATGTATGAGCCATAATTTCATTGGTTTTTGAATGAATGTTAAAAAATAATAAGGATTAGAGCTTTAACAAGCACTCAGTATACATGAATAAATATCAGATTCATTGAGATTGATATTATTTTACCATCTTTCACCTTTTTAATTACTAGGTAAATGTTTCAACAATTAAAGAGACTATACCGAAGAATTTCCATATGTTGACTTTTATATGCCTTGAATTGATTTATTTTTTTATTTACTTGACTGGTGTTTTATGTGGTACTCAAGCTTATTTCACTTATACGACAGCGGCCAGCATTACGGTGGAAGGAAAGCAGACAGAGCCCCGGGGGAAACCCATGGCCATCCACAGGTTGCTGGCTGACCTTCCCACGTATGACCGGAGAGGAAGCCAGCATGAGCTGGACTTCAACTCACAGCGACTGCATGCTGTAGGCTAAAATATAAGTAAAAGAAGAAAAATGGGTTGAAAAATCGAGTCTTTCTAAACGTTTTTCCCATATACATAAACTCATCAATGTTCAACTTTAAGGCAGTTCATTTGCCAAACTGTCACTCAAGAACATGCATATGACGTCAATATTGTTCCGAAAACGTCAATCGGATAACGTAATAATCGGCTACATACGTTCAGTTTTTATGTGACGTTAGGACGTCACAATTGCTTTTGCCGACAAAGGAATGAAAGTGAGTGTATATTGTGCAAAATGTTTGCCAAGCAACCTTCTAAATCCATATATGGTAATACTCATTACTTTTCGCACATACATAAACTTTCAACATTCAGGTCGAAATGGAATATTTTGGAAAATTAATTATTGCTTAAAAACAAAAAATTGCAACATACCGAGGGTGACATTTTCTGAAAGTGCATAAGTCATTTATCGCGGGAAAAATACAGTTTTCAACTTGAATTGATTGATCTGAAAATTTGCGATAATCCTCCGGTATAGTCTCTTTAATATGCAAAAGTTTATGGTGATGTCATAAAATTTTCTTTCTGAAGTCTTTTTTTTGTTTAAACTTTATGTCAAGTGCAGTAAAGATCTCTCATCAAGTGTTCTAAACCTTACCCCAAGCATCCATGAAGAGAGGAACCCCACCCATGGCAGCTACTGAGTCTACCACCAACAGGCAGTTATGTCTGTGAAACACAGCAATATTGTATTAAACCTTTGAATGTTATAATCTGGTTTTTTACATTTTCTATATTCTATTTAACAGCCTATGTCGTAATTGGCAGATTGACCGACTGTGCCATAACCCAAAGCATTAAGCCATACAGGGATGGCACTTTGTAGTCCTACTGGAGATTTCCTAAAACTGTGTATTCATAAAGGTCAAACAATGCCAAAACAAGAATGAGTATTGGCCGAATGCTTCTGTCATTAAGACAGCATGCCCAGTCATTGAGGCAGATACTTAGAGTATGTCAATTTGCACACTGAAGCCAGCCATACTGTTCACAAACGTTCGGACTGGCATCTGGTAAAGTCCACAATTCTTGATAATGGTGCTCAACCACAATGAAATAAAGAAATGAATGTTTAGTCAGATACCCCTGTAACTATAACATGGCAAATAAACATTAATTCCTTTATATCTCTTTGGACAAGGGATCAGATATGTACCACAGCCAGATTTTTCAGTGAACATTTTTACTGTATTTTTTTAATTTTTACATTTTGCTTTGTCCATGGTTAGTTATATTATATACTCCCTGACCATTTATGGAGCCTTCTACTCACTTGTGACACAACTCCCCCACCCCCTCCAGAGGGTGACATGTGGACCCTGATGATTCCCCCTGGGTCAGAAACAACACAGCCGGCTTGTGTTCCTTTAAACCCTGACAATATTTAACACAGCACATTCTGAATTACTTGTTCTTTAATTACGAGTTTCATTTTCATTATCACTGGGACACAGCACCCAAAATCAGCTCTTATCTACAACTGCTTTTATACTATTAGTGTTATAAATAGAGTTATTATCTTCACACTCCTGTACAGAACGTTTATATTGTCATCTCTTATGTGTACCTGTATCCATTAATTTTCTGGTTTTAACTACATTAGAGAATAACATGGAGCCTTGATTCTTCAGTAATTCTCACAGTGTTCACTGTATGACAAGTCTCAGAATGCTGAATAGAAGTGTAACTTGTCCTCAGCACTTTATCATGCTATGGCATCCATGCTAACGGCTGAAAACATTGTTCCGAGGATCAATGATATTTCCTTTGAGTAACTCTTGCATACTGGATGTAGTGACCATACTGGGTTTTGATCCAATGAACTTTGGCATTGAAGCTTGCACCTCTACCAGCAGACTAAAATGCGCTTTCCACTGCCCACTTCGGGACATCCACTATGATCTATCCAGTTACATTAAAAGATGTTTTATTACCTGTTGTGTCCTCATGTCAAGGGCAAAATGATGTCAACGCAGAATACATGTATACAATTATGAGGGAGAAAAACTCAGGGTGTGATGTATAGCAATTTTCTTGAAAACATCAAACCATAATTTAAGTGATGTAGCCACTGTCTAGCTACCTGTTCTATATCATCCATGCTAAAGACCTGTCCCTGTGGTTTGGTCATTCTCTGAACCACACAACCTGTGAAAAGACGAAAAGTAATTTAAGTCTTTGTTCCCTTTGAACTATGGTAATGATCAGGGGAGATAGCCCAAACGTCAGGCGCAATCAAAGGGAGACGACTGTGCAACCATCCATCTATAAAATACCACGATAAATAATATAAATTGAGACTTCTGAAAAGTGTAATTTATATCACTAAAAAATTCTATGCATTGTCGTATCACAGTCAAAACACATGATCAGCCAAGAAAACAAACAGGAACTTGAGTGAACCTATTAACATTTCAAAGCAAATGATTTTAAATACATAGTCAGTGATTTCTGGAAATGTTACATGCAGTCTATTTGCATAACACCTTCTAACAAAAGAGCAAAATTTTATGACAAGAAAGACATGAGAATCTGGAATCAAGATTCGGTAATATAATTATCTTGGTTATATACTAATATTAATGATGCTTTGATTCAGTTCAGACACACAGAGAACTCACCGTTTCTGTCTGCCATTTCTGCAAACCTTTGACCCCAGAGCCCATTCACGCCCACCAGTGCCACCTCTCCTGGTTCTAGGAGATTAAAACATGCTGCTTCCATAGCCCCATGACCTATGAGCAGCAGATAAGACAGATTGAAGAGATCTGATTCAACCCTTTTAAACTTTCAAGATTTTGACCTTCCATGGTGAGATTTTTTTTTCATTTTTCTCTATTTCAGATCTTGAAATGGACCTCAGCATGGAAGGTTGAAAGTGGAGTTTCTGATTATTGTGATTATTATAACAGAACCTACGACCTATGAGTCTAAAATGGCACATAAAACAAATTTCTTGCTGCATATGTTTACTTGTGAGCAATGAACATTATCTATCAACATGAAAACGTAACATCGAACAGTAATATAATATGAATATGCCATTTCCAGATGACAGTAACATACACTGTCACTTCAACACATGGTAGGTTTATGTTGTTCATGTAGTGCAGAGGCAATGTCAGGCTATAAAGCAGTATCACCCCTTTATTATATTGTAATTATGTCACCTTTTGGATTGCAAAGTTGTATTGCAACACAGAGTCTTTTATTTTCTATTAGTTAACTTGTCATGTGCCAGTGTAAGTCATTTCTGGTCATTTTTTGCCTGGAATGCTCTTCCTGTTATCCACACCGATACATGTATTTTGTCAGTGATGTCACACATCTAGCTTCCTAAGAGTTGAGTGTGTAGAGTTCACATGAGGTCATTCTTACCAGCAGCAGATATGGCATATGTCCATTCATTTTGGGTTTGGAATACATACTGGATTCCAGCTTTTGTTTCATCAAGGATCTGGAACATACATGCATATGTATATATTCATAGTGATTCATGCTGCTTTCAACATTATTTGTATCATGTTAAGCCAGAGTCCTTTTGTAGCAGGCTGGTCTCCTAACTACTGGGTTTATGGTACTGCCTCACTGGAAGGCTATGTCAAGAATACTCAGGGGCTTTTTCTAGCCAATTTCTTTTCATAAAGTCAGTTTTGAGAAAAAATCAGAAAATGTACCAAAACCTCAATTTACTTCATGAACACTCATTACAAAATTTGTCAAAAACTTAATTTTCCTATATTTTTCATTGTGGCTACCACAACCAGACAGTGGCTAGAAAACACCTACCCAGTCACAGTATAGTGGCAAATATACTGTTAAGTTAAACCTGACAACATGTGATACTTAGCCTACCCCTATTATGTTAGTTTATAAACGAGAATAAATTCCAAACTGAAAATTTCACATGTACACAGTTTAACATGGTTAATATATGCTTTCATCCACAGGTGGTAGAAGTCATATATATTCAGGTCAGTAAAGATAAAGGCTTTGTACATGTCACCATGCCCGTATAGATGATTAGGAACAGATAAGACAGATTTGCTTGGTACTGACTTTTGAATGAATGAATGCTTATTGTTTAACACACTACTCAAGAATATTTCTTTCTTATATAATATATATATATATAAATATTATATATATATAATATAATATTTCACTTATACGAAGGCGGTGTCTCCTTTGTGCAGGACGGATTTCTGCCGTATCTTTTATCTGGTGCTGCCTCACCAAGAAGACTTGCCAAAGACACCCAACAAGCCCCCTCACCCAGTCACATTATACTGACACCGGGCCGACCAGTCCACCCTCTATCCTCTTATTGCTGAGCGCCTAGCGAGGAAGCAGGATGTACCATTTTTTAAAGTCTTTGGTATGACCCGACCCAGGTTTTAACCCAGATCTCCCCGTCCGAAAGCAGACTCTCTACCAACTGCGCTATCCAGGCGGGTCACTGACTTTTGATGAGACAGTCACAAGTTTATACAGCCAGTGTGGGCTTCATCAAAAATTTATGCCATTTCACGCTGATTCAAATATGATCTTCATTGTTTTGGGGGTTTTTTTGTTCGCATTTTCTACATGTTCTGCAGTGGACTTTTGTGCCATACTGAACAAGCTGAATTCCACTGATGTCACCAGTTTTTTTTACCCACTAAACATCCCCTGACTGCTACACTTCTATCTTCTAGACGATTACACATGCAATACTGCATCAATATCTGTACTTAATTCATAATTAATTAATAAATAATTATTTATTTCTGTTAGTGGCAAAAAACATTCTGTGGTGTTATTTTGTTTCAGTCTTTGCACCATGGAAGCTGAGTGTTTTTCACTGTGCAAAACGTCAAAAAAAAAAAAAAAAAAGAATGAAAAATATCTTTAAGTATGGCCTTTCTGATGATGTTTATTTTATTTAGAGATGGCTGGCCTCTTCCAGTAAATTTCCTCCATGATGAGTAAATCAATACGGTAACGATTATTTACATACACAGGTAATTTTCTCACAGGAGCAACATAAGATTACATTAAAATAGCTTACAGATATCGTTTATATACCAGAGGTTAATTAATGAGTAATTATCATATGTGTACACATAAGAGTGGGCGTCACCATATGGATTGTAAATAACAGAATTAACTAACCTGAAAGAAATCCGAGTGCATGTGCCCAAGAAGTGGCAAAGCATTCGCTGCCAAGACACGAGGAGAAACATTTGTTGGCCCCGGTCCTAAAAGATGCTTCAGGGGAAAATTTAGCCGTTTCTTCAAGCATTCCGGTGGTGCAGTGACAGATGACATCTTTCTGTTTCCCTTAGTGAACTGTGGACAGGTTCATTAGCACATTTTGTCAGTTTGTAATCAATATGTATATCAAAAGGTCAAAAGTGAGATACCAAAAAGTTGATTGGCTAACAACCCACGTTGACATCGCGTGACCTCCTATGGCTCCGCCCACCAGCGCGAGACATTCTGCGCCAAAACACAGGCGTCGGCTAAGCATCATGTGACAGGATTAAGTAGTGGTAGACGTTACATGACATTGCAGTTATCTTGGACACAAGTCTTTCTCCAATATAATTCCATCAAACGGGTTACAAATCAAAGGACAGAAAATAAGACAAAGCAGGTAAGAAACTGATATGAGAAGGTTTTCGTAAGGGCACTTCTTGTCGGTCGGCCTTGAACTTTTTGCCAAATCACAGCTCTACATTCGGTAGGTTAAAAGCGTGACCAAGCGTATTATCTATATTATATGACATAAATGCGTGGCCGAACAACTCTCGTAGCTGTTGCAGTCATCGCTAGCTTTCATGGCAGGCGTTGTACTAAGATTTCATGATGCTAAATCCATGGTTTACTTACACAGTTGGGCTGCAATTTCCCCGTTTTGGAAGCCACAATTCGCAGTCGACTCGTTGTTACAGAGGCCATGTTCGTCGTGTTCGACACCAATGCTCACTTCGATCTAGTTCACGAAAGAAAGTTTCTAAAACGACCTGGCTGGTGTTTTGTCAGTGGTTGACATGTTACTGAGACATATCGGTCATCGGCCCGAGTATTGTACCCAGTTCAAATCGGCTCAGATTTCTTATCAAACCACTTTTTACTGGTTAAATTTTGGCGGTCGCTCAGACGGGACACCCGGCTTTTGCTGCATCGACCTCTGCTGCAGACCTCAAGCTTCACAAGGGAGAACACTCTGCAGAATGGGCCGTACTACATTTACCGAAGCAGTTGTTAATTTAAATTCAAGGCCACGTTCTTGTCGGTCGGACCCGTGGTTTGTGGATAAATATACCTGTGACTTGATCATTTTCTGGTGGTCTAATACATGTTTGAAATTCTGTGTGAACACTACTCCTGCCTACCCAAAGGTTAACTATATAGCTACCTGTACATATTGACTGCTTGACCAGATATGATAGAGGCGACAGAGTGACCTTTTATTGGGTCACTGTTAGGGTTTGATAGGAAAGATTGACACTTGGGGTCGAAAAGGCAAATCTCAGGGAAACAATTATCAGATTGTCTGGGAAATGGCAACTAGCTGTGGATTGGACTACACATATGTAGATTTGTCATCAGATATATGTGCCCAATCAGTTTATTTTGAAACCCTGTGCTGGAATTCCTTTATGTGAGGTGGAATAATTCGTTATTAAAATGGAAGTAGTAAAAAAAAAAAGGACATTTGAACATGAAAATTACAGTGAATGATGTATTGTCTGGAATTCACATATTCTATACGATAAAACTATCCAGCATATGCTTGAAATCACAAATTATGAGAGAAAGTTAGAAAACTCATTTTCTACCATTCATGCCCATGTCAAATATACTCTATTTTACCCTTAGCCTGTTGTTTTCATGGAGGGAGTCCTTGTGATCTAGAACAAAGTTCTACCTTTTGGCATGTTTGGTAATGGTAGAGCTTGAGAGGAAGTGAGAGAAACTACTTATCCTTATATTTCTTTATACATGATCACATTTTTGTAATTACTGGCTGCCTTGTGTGAAATATTCATACTCACATTTTAGGCTATGATGACTTAAGACTAGTCTCAGGTGTATTGCAAGGTCTCTCTCTCACAGTAAGGTCAGACAAAGAGACAGATATATTTTGAATTCGGTAGATAATAATATGGAACCAAGAGTTTGCTCTGTGATAAATTTGGTCGTCGTTCAAAGGTGATCTGATCTAGTTCACTTCCTGAAGACTTATTGGCCATCATCTAGTTTGAAGCAGTTATAAGAGGATTTATCCACCTGTCTCTGGGGCTTGGTATTTGTTATAGATATTTTGACCTACATGTACGTTTTAATCTCATTCTGGAAGATGGCACCTTAATTTGAAGGTTTTATGGGAGATACATGTATAGTTATATCTGATTGTTTTTACCTTCAGGTCAATGGCATATTAATTATGCCTTATATTTGAATATTTTTATTTTTATATCAATGGTATATTAATTATACAAAAGGAATTACTTAAAAAAAATGGTAATCATAATAATTATTTGTACTTACATACATGTATCTGCACTACACAATGCAAATAAGAAATCAGTAGGAAGGATTCACACTAAAGGTGTGTTTGAACCTTTCCTGAAATAGTTTCTTGAAATTTATCGCATCTGTATTAAATATAAAGGTTAAAAAAGGATTAAAATACAAGACACATACAGCTACATGTAAGTAATGCTGTCATATTAATTGTTCTCAATCAAATGTACACGTAGACCTAGGTGTTGTGTATTTATGTTCTACTTACATGTAGGCCTACCTGTCACATAGGATGCTGTGCTTGAATAGTGCAATTGGATATGTAGAAAAAAAATGACAAAACCAGTTTCAAATCAGTTCGGTTGAAATGCAAAAGCAAAGTAAAACCATGGTAAACCTGTTTGCTAAATCTTGCCATTAAGATGTCTCTTATGATGAGGCAATTAATGAACACATTCTGACAGGGACGTGCACATGTAACTTGAGTTTTACACAGTAAAAATGCCTTTTCTTCAGTTACTCCCCTTATGTTTGTGCAGGTGTTTTAGTAATGACTCTGCTCAGTCTATATGCTCAGTTTTATCAGGTTTTGAGTCACATGCTTTTAAGAAACCATTGATTGAGTGTCCAAGGTTAATATAATTGGCATATATCAAACAGCTAGGGCTCAGATTAAAAAAAAATTCTTATCAGCAGAAATAAGTAATGCAGAGAGCATATGATTCTGGATCATGGCAGAAAGAGAGCAAATGAATGACTATGGCTTGATGCCACACTGGCAACATTTCATCCATACTGTGGTGATAGACAGTGAGAAAGAGTAACCTTTTATTGTGACATGTTAAAGCGTATAGTCTTTTTTTCTTCTAAAATTGTATTACTGTTATATTTTCCACTGGTTATTCAAAGCTTACCATTACTAAATACTGTACAGACATCATCTGATTTGTTCTATCATGTTAAGCTCTGAGCTCATAATTAAAGCAGCAAAGGTGAGACGTTTTTCTTGTCCTTTAGCTAATGCAATAGATCTATACATATATTAAAGTAATTACATGTACCTTTGCACACATACATCATATAGAAAAAGGATGGATATTTTGGGGTTTTCCTTTGTTTTTGATGCAGAACAAGTCGCTCATGGTGTGTCGTTCAGCTAATTACAAACAATACAGTTCTCTATAGTTTACCTGCTCAGGTATACAAAAGCCCATTTACAGTCTCTGTATCCATATTATCAGGTGTACTGTGAATTATACGCATGTACATTAATTTAAGAAGGTTCTCTTATCTTCACTGTTCCCTATGTATGTAACATCACATCTTTCACTTGTACTGTCTTAATTGCGCGTATGCCTGCGTTAAACATTTTAAAACTAGATCACATGTGACCAGCCTGATAGTATATTTTCTCAAGATATAAAAAGCCACGCATCTTCCACCCCAAATTTATGTGAAACTTGCCAGCTAAGCACTGTTTAATATACGTCTTATTATGAATCAGGCTATTTTCCTCTGTACTGGATTAATTGGTGACCAATTTCAGCCACAAAAGACCAAGACTGAAATTTGAAAAGTGTGTTTATTATATTGTCTTGTTGAAATAGTGATGAAGTATCATGAAACTGTATGTGTACATGTATTTATCCTTTCCTTGTTAATGAGTTTCGTATTTACACTGTTTACAACTAAATTAATGTACATTCAACACTTTCTCAATTTTAGGATTGCATGTAATTAGGGGAGCCAAAATTTGATAGTTTTTAATTTCGTCAGGATCAAGCTGTAGCAGGGTTTTGGAAAGTTGATACATGACATGCACATGTAAGTTTTCAGTGCTGGCTTGAGATTGTGTTTATTGAAATGTTGTAGTGTTGAAGTGTTGCTTTTCGCAGAAGAGTTTATGTTGTAAATTGTATATATTTTAAGATGTTGTTAATTAAGGAATGTGCTTGTTTAAAGACTTTTACTAGGAGCGAATCATGGGTTAGGAAAAAACCTGTCTGACTGTACAAATAGTAAGCTGGAGACATTTTCAAGTGATTCGTGGAAGAGCAAGATTGAAAGTGAAACCTTAAATGTTAGAGATAGGACGAACGTGTATTAAAAATGTACAGCTGGCTTTACATGAATCCAGGTGAGTTGATCACCTGTGGCACTTGACTGGGTGGTGATGAATCATCACTGGCTAGAGTGTGATGTCATCTTTTTTTTATTGTCAGGTAAAAGTCATGTGAGGTTCACAGCTGTAACCTTGAGTTTTATTTAGGTTGCATAAGTATGTCTGTCCTCAGTTCACAGGGCCCTTGACTCATGTGTACATCTGTTCAGGCTGAATGAGGACTCCAGTATCCATTGTTAATCTTACCACCTGTAATTCTTTATTAAGACTCTCACATGTAATTAATCTCATCAAAATGCCTTGTGATTGATGTTGTAGGACACACGTTATATTGTTTCAAAATATATGTGTTTGTTATGTATTGTTGACACAAAGCATGCATATCACAATATATGTATCTATATAAGGGGAATGACTTGCCATTAGCCTCCATATATGCTCTACCTAAGCACATGTATAGGCTATTTGTTCAGCCAGGTAATATGGGCTACACTTTCAAAGTGTCCAGTAAGGCATAGATAATGTTTATGAGAGCACATGTGTTTAGGAACTAAATGGTGTTCATAAGCAGCCCTATTATCAGATTATACAGCTCCTGAAGTACATGTATAGTGTAACATTAGATATTGGAGCTCGTTTTATGAAGAGAGTGTAACATAAGAACCACGGCGACATATCTCTAAAGTAAGTATTGTCATGGCAATTATGTTTGACATTTAACTTACACCCTGTTTGTACAGTGGCCCCTTGGTACCAAGGTTGGATAGAGTATGACAGATATTAAAGCTTGTTCCAGAATGAATATCTAGGTGTTAATAATCATAGTGTGGCTAGTAACAACTTTCAAAGCTGAAAACCTGACGTGATATTTACACACCCATAAAGGGGAACATGTGCAGATTTTTTATACTGAACAGTCTAAGAAGGCCAGTACTTTTACCCTTTACTTGTAATTGATTATATTGTCACACGAATGCTAAAAAGCTCATATATATACTGTACTGAGTTGTGATAAACAGCTGAGAATGGCCAGAATATGCACCATGTATATCACTCTTGAATTACTAACATGACGTAAATTGTGCTCCTGGTATGTGCTTTTTTGTTTTTTCTTTTTTTGCGGTGTGATAATTGAACTATGTGACCAAAATACCAAACCAGACCAAATAGTTCTCACCTCCCTCTTTAGAGTCAGTGGCTTGGATGCTTGAACTGGATCCAAAACTTAGATTCTATCAATTAGGACGGTAGATCACATGTTAATTAATTTAAGTGTAGTTTTACCATTGAGATTTGTATACGTTAAAAAGTGTATTGAAAATAGGGTACCAATTCTTTATTCACGTTAGAATCTTATAATTTTTGGATCTATGAGCTACATGCTAGTGAAAAATTTTGAAGTATGATGTTGAACTGCCATCAATCAATCAAATGTTTGTCCAAATTATAGACTGCCATGTTGTCGTAACAAAACTGAATATTTTGTCGAAAATAAGGTTTATGATTCGATTGATTCTTTGTTAAGAAAGTCAGTTGATGCTTAAATTATGTAAACATGGAAAAAATTCAAAAGGTGAAGATTTTCCATGGACTCATCACCCCATCACCGTCCTGACAAGATGCGCAGAAAAATGTTGTCTGTCTCAGATTGCCACGATTCATTGTGCTTCTTATATGTAATGTATATCTAGGGCATCTTTCGAAGTTGGCCTGCATTATACTGTAAAGGCCTTTTTATTCGCGGGGATAGACTTTCGCCGATTTGGTAAGAAGACACATTCACGGGAATCAACTTTCGTGGTTCTTAACAGAATTTTATGACAACTGATAAACGAAAATCAAACTTTCAATACAGAAACGTCAAGTAATAAAACAACTCAGCCATTCAAGTAACAGTGTTATCATTTAAACTTGTTGTATGAAACACATGGGTTTTATATTCGATGGCACTTATTTTCGCGGAAATGTGTTTGCTGTGAAATCTGCGAGTGTTAGTACCACGCAAATAAAAAGGCATTTACAGTACATGAAAGGTGTTAAAAGATGAGTAGGTCCCACTGCCATGACTGTGCTGTATAAATGACACCCTTAGATAGAGCAGAATATCTAGGCCAAATTCGACAAATCAGCCTATAGCTCAACAACAGCACTTAAGAACAGGAAGTATATGTGGTCGGAAATTTCAAGTGGCATATATATGCTCTGTTACTGAGGGGTGGGCATGACTAAATCAGAAGATACCGCAGGAGGTTGACATGGTAGTGATCCTAGGCCTCTACAGCTCACATGCTTTTTGTAATGTTAGATTTACTATCTGTATCAAACAGATATATGATAGGATTAACGCTTTCAAGTCCGGTCAGGCTTGTAAAGTGGGTGGGAAAGTTACAGAGTACATGTCAGAAGCTTTAGGATTTGCATACTGCATAAGTTTTGCACTTGGAATGCATACAGTATGCATGAAACATAATACTGTTCAAAATTGGGTGTTCACTAGCATGAGTAAAACTCAATAAACTTGGTTTGCTGCTAGAAATAACAGAGAGTAACGCCCCTGTTCTAGAGATACAACAGTATGTAAACAGTAATGATAAAGATTTGGGAAGACAAAATATTATGTTTGTATACATAACTTTTGAAAAATAGAAAGTTTTTTGAATGGCGTTTTTGTGCATAATGTTACAACTAGATTTTGAGCTTGTGAAAGGTGTCTATTTCATACCAGAACCTTTTCCATAAATGTGCTGATATGTGTGAAATTGATTTCCAAACTGCTTGGTTATCCATGTTGTTCTTTATGTTAAAGACTTGAGTAAGGCATTATAAACACCGATCAGGAGTGCCTGAATGCACTGTGAAAAACTGTTGCTGGAGAAATGCATTTTGTGACAGTGTGATATGTGTTGTACATGTGCTTACGTGATGTATTTAAAAGATCAATTGCACTAAGCAGAACCAATGTGCAGAAACTTCAGAGAATTCTGGAATTTTCCAGAATAAGTATCTGTAGGCCATGGTGATCATAAGTGGTTTACGGTGCTTGCAAAGAGTTGCACACGTCATTGATGTCTAATCTTCCACAAATATGATGTGTAGATAATTAACATCATAAAAAGGCTCATCAGCAATTTAATTGACAAAGGCTGGAGGAAAGGCTATGGCCTCCCCTACATTGAAACCGTCCACCATCATATAGTTGACGTGAGTAAGTGGCGTTTTGAAAAAGAAGATTGAAATAAATAACAAAACTGGAAGACTGCAGCATAATTATATACATTTATACATGCAGACAACAACAGTGATACAGGTTAATTATAAAGGTACTCTGTTAAATAGTTGTGCAAACAGGAAAGTCCCTGTGTTCATATTTTCTTTTGTAAATTACTTGATTTCAATTGTCATATGTTGTGCAGAAAATGTATAGCAACATCTGTTACTTATTGGTTATCACATATACGCAAACATACATATGTGTTTACTGTATACTTCAGACATTCTGTTGCATACGCATACATTAGCAGACAAGATCTGATGGCTTCTGTCAAGAGCTGATATGTGTGGGAGTTCAAAATCAGTTTTTATCACAAGGCCACCAGGGTATTTTTTTTAGCCAATTACAAACACACACACACACACACACACATATATACATGTATGCCAAGGTGATCAACAATGAGCTTTGCAAATTGAAGGCTTTTTCACTAAATGTCAGATAAGGTCCATGTCATGGATGGAGGAAATGAGACAGGAAACCACACCACCCCTGATGGAAATCACCCCACCCCTCCATCTCAACACCACCCCTCCACCTCAGCGCCACATACACATGATACAGTGTACACCACTTGTGTAACTACATCATCTGACAAGTACAATTGGTCAAAGGCTAGTTGTTTCCTGTCTGCAGCACCCCTTTACAACATTTATTTTGAGAACAGAAATATCCAAGTCTCCCAAACTGAACTGTATAGCCCCCAATACATGCAGGCCGGTAGCCAATACCATTTATGGTTTCGATCTTAACATATCAGATTTAATCATTGCCAGGGCCATTACTTACTTATGGGAATCCATTTAGATTCTAGTGAAAAATGACAAAAGCGATACTGTGGTTTAATATGATAAAAACAACATTAACAGTAGACATGTATACATGTATAGTATGTTTTACATATTTGTAGTACGGACTCTAGAAGCACAGTAGTCATGGTGCTTTCAGCCAATCTGTTTACATGTGACATGTAGTTGAGTAGGTACATTTGTTGTGTACTGTCGCTGTGAGTTCAAGCCCAGCTCATGCTGGCTTCCTCTCAGGTCGTACATGGGAAGGTCCGCCAGCAACCTGTGGATGGTCTTGGGTGTGTTGTATAAGTGAAATATTCTTCAGTACGGTATAAAACACCAATGAAATAAATAAATAAATCACATTTATTATGACAGTTGTTCATTTTCTGAATTACTCGACGAAGTTTGTGGCCGACAAAAAATTGCGACTGGAGATAAGTAGTCTTAAAGAAGTGATAGAGCAAAATGTAATAAAAGAAGTGAGATGGATCCCAACTAAAACACAGTTGGCTGATTGTCTCACCAAAAAAGGTGCCTTGTCATTGAGATTACTGAAGGCCTTGAATGAGGGAATGTGGTGTATGTAATTCACATCTACTGGACAGGAGTGACGTGATTCGTGGACTGAGAACAGGCTTGTTGTGATTCATGGATTGTGAACTTTAGTGCTATGATTCTGGAGGACACCTGGCAACGTTACTTTATACACACTGTCAATATCTCTAAAATTTGAATTCCTTTCAGTTTATTTTAAGAAAAGCTAATTTCTGTGTCATCTGGTCTGGTGATTATTGTTGGTTTACAGATATCAAGCATCTGTGTATTACTTGGCCTAGGACTCTAATGATAAACTGATTCACCCTACGATGCAAATAACTGTGTGAACATTTTCGCAGCTTTCTTTCTCTCCTCTCTCATAAAACAGTGGACTTTATTTTTCTTTTAAATAGCGGGGAAGTTGTTAACTCACTCTGTACAGTCACGTTTGTCTGTTGATAGTGGTAGGACATCTGTACCTCTGGGGACGAGAGAGGGACTTTCAGTGTAAAACGGGGGAGAAGGGAAGGAGAGAAAAGTGTAATGAAGGAGTGCAATAAATGTTACTGGAGTGTCAAATCAAGAATTCAAAGATCTATCTAATAATTTAACATTTTGCGTGTGCCTGTAAATATTGACATGGGTTAGATGATATAATTACATGGGTTAGATGATAAAATTACGTGGGTTAGATGATATAATTACATGCATTGGCGTTCATTTATATTCCTATATTCTCTGTATATAGTGATCTATAAAATGCCACACTTGTTAGCTATGTATACCAATTTAAACTGCTTAATTTGACATATTTTGAAGGTCGGGTCACAGTTGACCGTGTATGCATGTCTACACAGCTGTAAGAGTAGTGGCTGTGAAACCTTACATATGTTGGCATTTCACCATACAGTAGCCAGCAGATGACTGCATCTATTATCAGGGCTGTTGTATCTCCTGTGCTTTGGGCTGTTACAGGCAACTGTTTTTAGTGAGGCTCAAGAGGAAAGTCCTTGTATATACGTGTGCATTATATAGTTACAGCACCGTAGGAAGGTCTGCCAGCAACCTGCAGATGGTCATGGGTTTCCCTCGGGCTCTGCTCAGTTTCCTTCCACCATAATGCTGGCCACCATCGTATAAGTGAAATATTCTTGAGTACGGCATAAAACACCAATCAAATAAATAAATAAATAAATAAATAAATATAAGTACAGTATTGTCATGTCTGTCTCTCTGCATGTCTGTCTTTCTGCATGTCTGTCTTTCTGTCACACTTTCTTTGTATATTGGATATCGTAGGAAAGAGAACCTGTCTATGCCTATGCCAGCAAAATTTGTTATAGATGCATAATAAAGGAAAAGAATCTCCACTCTGTTGAATTTGGACCTGATTGTTCAATAATTTTGGCA
The DNA here is from genome assembly GCA_016165875.1 of Acanthopleura granulata. Taxonomy (NCBI): domain Eukaryota; kingdom Metazoa; phylum Mollusca; class Polyplacophora; order Chitonida; family Chitonidae; genus Acanthopleura; species Acanthopleura granulata. The sequence continues at coordinate 30,987,604 of JABBOT010000080.1, read as the reverse complement.
GATATCTTTAATTTCCAAAATTCAGAAATTGCTTATAATTTGCAAACTGCTGTTGTGATTAATGAAGAACTTGGAATACAGTGTATATCATTGATGCACTGAGAACCCTGAAGGTAAAGGTTCTCATCCAAAGATCAGATATATGTATGCATGAGGAACAAATAATTCTGGGAGCATGTTGAATTAATCAAACTTTGATAATTTCTTAATAGGAAAGACATGGTCGCCCAAATTTCAGCTGCATTACCAAGTGACATGAAATTTAGGTATTTTTCTCGAGAAGTAAGTTACAGACTTTTCGTTAAAGCATTTCGCTAAGTGAATGTTTATAAATAACAAAAAAACTGAAAAGTCTGCCAGAATATTTAAAGGAAGGGGTATCAATTCAGTAGAACTGGAGCACGCATACAGAGCTGGGTGAACTTCAGATGTAAACAAATGTGGCTGATGATATGCGTAAGAGATGGACTTATGGCTCGCTCGTAACAGGATCAGCCAAAAAAAATGCGTAGAAGAGAGCTCAGCCGGTTAACGCTAGGTTTGATGCTAGCCAAGAATCCAGTACTGTATACCTAAGCTACAGGTAATTTACTGCAGAACTGGGTCAGAGTGATATACGTTTGTGTGCTCTTGTATAAACCACTTGTAGGATCTTCATTGTTGGAAATAAGAGTGCTTCGTGTCAATGTCAAAAAAACAAACACCCACTGTTTGATATTGTATTTTAACCATCGATGCACTTGTTTCTTTCAGTAACATACCAACAAAAGTTGCATATCATGTTACCATGGCAGAACATTCTTGAGAAAACAGTTCCATAGTAAAGTCTGTGTATAAATTGTCATTATAGTTTAATAAGATTTACAAGGTCATGCAAGCTAAAAAAAAAAATTCTTTGTTATGAGAAACCCAGTCCTATCAAAAAAAGGTGCAATTGGGTAGGGAATTTGCTTTGTTTTTATTCAGCCTCATGAAATAAATATGGATTTCGAAGAGATTGTTACTGAAAAAAAAATAAACATCAAGACAAAAGCATTTTAATCAAAAGCACAATAAAAAGTTCACTGGAAGGCTCATTGGGTTACCAATATAAGGAAACGTATGTTAACTCATGGCCAAAGTTGTAAGAATATCAATGCTGCAAGGACGTGTACAGGTATCTACTTGTACATCCATAGCAGCTGGGTACATCTACGTCCGAAGTTATCAGGGCTGTCAGAATTAAGATTTGACAAGGTAGCAACTTCAGATGCATACCTGAAGCCAGTTACATGAAGCGCACTTACAGGTAGCTAAGTATTCCCTTAACTGCCTTGACAATGTATATTGTAGAGATAGGAAGTGCACTTAGCACTGAACATTTGCTTCATGAAACCGGGGCCCAGAACCATGAAATGCGTTGCATGTGCATGTACCCTGTATTTAGACCAAGTTTGACCTACTTTTAGCAGCTGTTGTCCATTTCTGTTTGTACACATGTATAGTGTAGTATATGGATAAATTTTTTTAACACCTGATTTCAGGCCAGGCACCTTGAGCAAACATTGCCATAGTACATACAACTAATGGTAACTCACTGGAGTCACCCCCACTAGCATTGTAATGGGACCACCCTTCCTGGTTGAAGGTACATCCCAGAAGCTGTAGTAGCCTTCAGGGGATGGATTAAGTGCTGAACTCCACATGTAAAATGTGCGTCACGGTTGATTTTTATTTAAGATCAAGATTTAAGAAACTGTTTGAAAAAGATGCAGGCATGATCCATCCAAGTAGAGTTTACCGACGTTGAAACATGGATCAATAATTGTATAAATTTTAGTTCAAGAAGGGGATAGTGGACTTCAGCAAGGTGACTGCGACATATGTTATCACCCAGGAAGCAACCGGTGTTAATTCCATAACACTCAAAACACTACCACAACACCCCAAACCTACCGGAACACTCAAAAACGCTACCAGAACTCACCAAACCTACTGTAATTCTTCAACCTTTTTGCATGTTTGTATGGTGTTTAGTTAAGCATATTCTGAAGGCATTATTCTGTGTTGGTACGTAAAATTACACTTTGTGTGAGACCCTGAAAATGTGAGTCTCCCAAATTAAATGTGCATAAATTGCACTGAAAATTGCTCTTTCAGATGTGAAAAGGTTGAGGAATTAGGGCACCGGAACACTCGAAAACACTACCAAAACCTACCAGAATTCCCCGAACGTACCGGAACACTCAAAAACACTACCAAAACCTACCAGAATGCCCCGAACCTACCGGAACACTCGAAAACACTACCAAAACCTACCAGAATGCCCCGAACCTACCGGAACACTCGAAAACACTACCAAAACCTACCAGAATGCCCCGAACCTACCGGAACACTCGAAAACACTACCAAAACCTACCAGAATGCCCCGAACCTACCGGAACACTCGAAAACACTACCAAAACCTACCAGAATGCCCCGAACCTACCGGAACACTCGAAAACACTACCAAAACCTACCAGAATTCCCCGAACCTACCGGAACACTCGAAAACACTACCAAAACCTACCAGAATGCCCCGAACGTACCGGAACACTCGAAAACACTACCAAAACCTACCAGAATGCCCCGAACCTACCGGAGCACTCAAAAACACTACCAAAACCTACCAGAATGCCCCAAACGTACCGGAACACTCGAAAACACTACCAAAACCTACCAGAATGCCCCGAACCTACCGGAGCACTCAAAAACACTACCAAAACCTACCAGAATGCCCCGAACCTACCGGAGCACTCGAAAACACTACCAAAACCTACCAGAATGCCCCAAACCTACCGGAGCACTCGAAAATATTACCAGAACACCCAAAAATTACCAGTACACCCAAAACCTACCAGAATGCCCCAAACTTACTGGAGCACTCAAAAATACTACCAGAACACCTCAAAATTACTGGAATGCCCAAAACAATCTTGAACTTAATAATGCCTGAAGCCCAGGCTTGCTAGAAATGATGTGATCCTCCAAGATGTTTAGACTAATATTTCATCTGTGAAGTCAGTTATACATGTACAATGGATAAGGAACATGTGATTTGAATGGACCTGTGTGATCTACCAGTGTCAGTTACATGAACATGTGGCTGTTTCATGTCATAGTCACGTCATTGAAGATGAATGGGACAAAGTGACCAGTGTGATGATGAGATGGTCTAAATTCACATACTCTGCTTAATGTGACTGTGGATGGAAATCAGACCATTGCGAGGGTCCTCCTCGGGCACATTTTTACCAGTCAAACAAATATATGCATATGTATTTAGGTTTTCATGTAAAATTTTTCTACCTGTTAAAGTTGGCTATGAACTGAAGTCTGAAAGTAAATTGTACAGTTGTGCAGATTTAAAGCAGCAGGCAGGGCATATTACCGTAATTCTTCTAATTTTTCGGACAGGTTTTAAGCCTTTACCCATGGGGGGCAGTTTGTCTGTTTTAGTCAAACACTGGGGTTGGAAAATTGGCAAAAGGGGTAATCTTTTCCTCTATCCTTTTAGTTATCACACAAAAGATCAGAGCTTAGCCGTCACTTGTGGTAGCTTGACGCTCAACTGGTAATCCTGTTAGTGGTTCCGGAGAGGCAGCATTATGAATTTTTTTCGCATTTTGCTGTTTTTTGCGTTCGCTCTCAAAGCTATGTAATTAATGCAGGGTAGAATGTGTCACTCCTCATAATGCAAACAAGAATATTAAGCCAATCTTGGGAATGTTGATACTTCATGCTTGATCTTTAGAATATATACACGTCTTCAGTAATTACTGATTGTCATTTTGTTGTTTAGTTTTAGGACGAACTGTTGAAGAAGTCCCAAACTTCTAGAGTATGATGATGAAGGGTTACAGTGTAAGGTTGTGGAGATCGGTGGGGTGATGAGTTCGCAGAATGGCGGATCCACGGGAGGACAACATATCTCAGACACCAGTCACCATGTTAACCAGGACACCACCTGTTCAAAGGTCAAGGTCAGTGATCGCATCAGGGCTTTTGAAAAAACAAATGATGCTGCATCAGATGAAGTAAAGTGTGCTGGTGACGGAAATAAGACTGATCACCAAGATGTCTATCGTGATGCAGCGTCTTCAGTTCAATTAACTGATGATGAAGTTTACAGCGATGCATGGTCATCCACGCCTGTCCATTCAGAGAGAGATCATCTTACAAATAATGCCTGTAATACATATGCGCAGAATGGAAACATGATGGCCAATGAAATGCCGGAGACTTCAGAAATCACGTTAGCCAATACCCAGCTGGAACCTGTACAAATACCAGGTATGTCTGAGGAGGGGAAAGTGTCTGATAGGCATGACAGGCCAGTAGCACCTGAAAGCTCACTCGGACAGAGTGTTTCCTCTATATCTGATTTGACATTGTATGATGATGTTCCCTCCAATGATTCGTCCTTGGACTACTTTACGGAGTCACTTACAGACAAACCTGGACTCAGAAATGGCAGAAATTTGTCAGACAAGGAATCGGCCTTCATTTCGTACACACAGTCTCTACCCGCAAACTTCTGTCTGGTGGGAAAGAAAGCAAGAGCAAGTCTTACAGAAGGAGATGATGAGGATAATTCAGAAAGGAGAAGGACAGCGAGAGACAAATCTCTGACGCTGAGACGGCTCTCATCAGGGAAAAACAGAGGCAGCGGAGAAGGTTGGATCTTTTTATCGGACATTGATGTAGTTACTGGTGCAGAGTTAATTTGATTCTCTTTAGTATGTGGCATTATACAGTAACTTGTATGTAGCCTGCATGTGCGAGAGGTTGTGAATTTACGTGTAACTTCTTCATGTACATATAGCTTATACTTTGTAATTCTAAGGACTCCTCATTGTCCTATGACTGCAAAATTGTTGAGTATGATGTAAAACCGAAGCATACATGCATACACATACTTTGCAAATTATATTTATAGTGGCTTTGTTTTCTTAATGCTATTCAGTTCAGGTGTACGCATTTGTATGGCTGATAATGCGACATAAAGATCGCCATACTGAAACAGGAATGAACCCAGATAAGTGAAAATCTGTATAAATTAAAACACCACTGAACTGAATCAAGTTAAGAACTATTCTCATAAAGAGTTACAGCACATCTCCAGAGATGTAAGTGTTTCTTCAGTTTTAAACCATAAATCATTTAAACAAATTTGTTGTTGGTATCAGTTATATGTGCTTGTACCTGTTTGACCAGATAGCCGATACTCCACATAAACTGTTCTCTGTATCTTTATCACTTACTCATTTCTTCTGTAATCATTTTGACAGGGCAAAATTTTGAACTTGATGCTGGGGACCAAATGGGTGAGTTTTCAAAGTACAAATTAATCAGCACAGGTACATGTGGTTTTTTGAATCCTTACATAGCCTCATCTTAGCCCTGCTCTGCCTGACTAGTGACTGCATGGTGTAAATGTGTTAGCTGTGTGAGTTGATTTACACACAGCTGTAGATGTAGGCACAGCTGTATTCTGGAGTAATGGAATTTGATGAAGATGAGAATATCTATGACTTGATATTCTTTAAAACATTCATATCTATGAATTTTACCATTTTACCATTCAGTACCATTTTAGATGAGTTTGATGAAGATGTGAAAATCTACGATTTGATGTACATATGTATTCAGTTTTGTGACATACTGTATACAGTTTTAGGTGAATTTGATGAAGATGCTTTGCTTATTTATTCGATTGGTGTTTTATGCCGTACTTAAGAATATTTCACTTATATGACAATGGCCAACATTATGGTGGGAGGAAACTGGGCAGGGCCTGAGGGAAACACAGGACCATCCACAGGCTACTGGCAGACCTTTCTGAAGATGAGAACATCTATGGGTCAATGTATTTCAGCTTGATGACATGTTATATGCTGTTTTAGGTGAATTTGATGAAGTGGACGAGTCGATTTACGAGTCGATTTACCTTCAGCCCTCGGCAGGTGATAATGAGTATGATTCTGACGACATATCCTGGAGCAGTGATGAGTTTGAGTCGTACGAGGACAGCATTCACAATGAGGCCATGCCACAGGTCGTGCCTGAGGCCGCGCGACCCGCCGCAGTTATTATGGGACCTCCCGCCTCCAGAATCCGCAAAATCCACGTTGCCCAGGGTTTGGAGGAACCTCAGGTGAGACAGATGTCTGTGAAGAAATGCATGATAGTTCTGTCACTTGTAGTTTGTAATTGGCGCCACTTTTTTTCTGAAATTTCAAATAGTGTTGTTCACTGGAAGTGTACATGTACATGTGGCAAAAGTGCGACATGCTACATCTTTGTCAAATAACACGCATCGTTTATACAACAGGTGATTCAATAAAACGCTGTCACAGTTTTATCCCCCATATTTTCATGAAGTTGTTATTTTACAGGTGTACATACTTTCAAAAGTCGCCAATCATTCATGGCCGAGATGGTTAGCTCACTGTCGCACTATTAAACCCAGGTGCCTTTCACCAATGCGGTCGATATGAGGTTTAAGTCCACCCCATGGACCCCCATGTCCACTTCCTCTCCCAGCTGTATCTGGGATGGTTTGCCAGCAACCTGCAGATGATAGTGGGTTTCACTCGGTTTCTGGGCGATTTCCTCCCATCAGAATGCTGGCTAGCAGGACTTCATACCTGTCATTCAGAAGCATCAGATCTCTGTTGAGCTGGATAAAGAATACCTGTACCTGAGAAAGGCTTGTAATAAAGCCATTATCAGACACATAGATCTACATATTCATGTACTTAATCAGTTTATCCCATGAATGTGGCCCAGAACATGACATAAAGGTTATGGCATAAATGTTGTATCTACTCTTTTGTCAACAATGTTGAGTTTTTCTTAATTGGCTCACAACCGATAATTGATACAAATTAGCCAATGAAAAGCTACACACACACACCGAACTACTTTTTTTTTCACTACGTACTTTTGTCATCTGCCTGCAAATATCCGAAGATATGTTGACTTCAGCCGTAGATAAGTTGGAGACTGCATGATCAGTTTCATCTCTTGCTGCTAAAAGAATAATATTGCCATTAAAATCCTTTAATATTCTTGTCATGTATGTATACATGTAACTGCTTTACAGCTGTGTTTTCACACTTATTAGATGATGTGCATGCTATGCACTCATGTTGCATCGTTTGTTAGTGTCTCCTGTGACCTCTTTGTTGTTTTCCTCTGTTTGACAGATGTGTTTGTAAACTGTTTGAAAACAGTTACCTGCTACTTAATTTTAATTGTATAGGATGTTAATGTCAAAAATCCAGCCAAACTTGGTTCGCTAAAGGCAGTTCTAAATTTGAACTCTTTAGTGTGGCGTATATTTTATCCTATGTATAAATATGGCACTTCAGTCTGCGGATGAATTACTGAAGTCACATACTTTAATTAATCTGCACATCTGCAAGCGCGTTTATTAGCGGTAATAAATCCTGCTGATTTGAGACCCAGTATTGTGCTTTTGTTCAACTTGACATTTATGAGATAAACACAATCTGCAATGTGTGATCCTGTAGTATCCAATTTATCAAACTCAAATGAAAGATTTTGTTTGTTTCTTGCCAAAGGGCTCAAAAGAAAGAAAATTTTTTAACTAATTTGATACTACCAAATCACTCGTTGGAGACCCTCTGTGTATCATATGCATGAAATTAACATCCACATTTTCCATTTTCATTGTATGGTGTGGCTTGTTCTGTAACTTTCAATTCAGTTATTGCCAGGATAGGACTGAAATAGCATTGGTGTGGTGTTATAAAGTCATTATCATTCATTAAGTTCAGTTGAGTTATATTTGTCAGTTAGTACATTTGTTGCTTTTGTTCTTGACAAAATTGTATGACTGTATCACTGTATGACTGAGCAGTTATTTTCTCTTCTGTGTATGCAGTACCCTAGCTTGCTGAGAAGACTGAAGGAGAGCTTTAGAGGCTCAGCTGATTTATCCAGTTGGGATGAAGACAGCCCATGTTTACCTGTAGAGATTTGTGACATCAAGCATCCACCGCCTGTCCTCCCTCCTCTTCCAAGTGGACTCACCACAAACCAAGTAAGGTTTTGAAACACCCATGAAATGATTTTACAAAGAGTCCTTAAACATCCAAGTCAATACTACTAACTTAAAGACTGACAACAAAAAAGGTTAACTGTTGGAACAAAGTAAATTTTTAGTGAGCTGAATTTTTTTTTTTTAAATTATGTCTGACCTAGCTAAAGCAATGCAAGTTGTAATTTTTTGTTTATGGAGGAGACAGCTATGCCTCTGACAAAAATGTATGCACTCATGGATGTCTGGCCCAAGGTGAATTTGGTTGGAATTTGACATGTCATAATGTACTCATTTCTTTATGTTTTCAGGTGAAGAGACGACATGCTATTGGAGTGCTAATTGACAGTGAGAAATCCTACATCGCCTCCTTGCAGCGCCTGATTGATGTGAGAGATTTCTTACGTTCATTCTGTGTTGTTCATAATGTTCACTGAGATGTCTGAATTAATTCTTAAAGAATTTCATACACATACATGTATTTGCAGACAGTAGCAGTCCCACTCAAAATGGAAAACTATTAAAAGCCCTATGGGTTATAATGCATTGATTTGACTTTCATTGACTTTCTGGTTTGAGGGAACAAGATGTGGTAAGGTGTGTGACTCTACACCCTTTGACACTCGAGGTGTGAGCTTAATGTCTTCTACAAATAAAGGCCATCATCGAAGTGAAAAAGTGTGGAATATTGATAAAGTATTTTATTTGCTTAAAACCTAAGGCTCTAATGCAATGCAAATTGTTAAACAGCTCAGCTAAATTGAGTACTTGTGGTGAAATGCCAAGCGATACATAAAGCTAGATCATAAATAATAAGAGTCTTCAGAATGATGGGTAAATATAAATAAATCTCTGTCTTAATGTGATTGGTTCTCTACATGCAAATTTTCGATCAGTTGACAGTGTTGGATGTGCATCCCTATAGCTTTGCATGGGCCAGTCAGCAACTTGCATGTGTATTTGTTACAGGACTTCAGGGAGCCCCTGCTGGAGATCCCTGTCTTACAGCGAAGCAAGGTACGAGTCGAGCTGATGAAAGCAAAGGAGATCCTCCAGTACCATCGCATGTTCCAGATAGAGCTTGCTGAACAGGTGAAGATGTGGCACACCCAGGAAAAGATCGGAGACGTCTTTACCGCCTCGGTAAGGAACATCGCATTTTTCACCAGATACTGCTATTTCCATTGTTCTTTGGTCCTCAGTGGAAAGAAATGGTGGGTAGCTCTTTCTTGTGCAGCCTCAAAAGAAATTCTGCTGCTGACTGCAGTCCTGTGGCAGATGGGAGGTGTGTAAGACACTGGCCAAACGTTTATGGTTTATTTCAAAGCAGTCAGGTTTCTGCTATCCATTAAACTGGCTGTGATCATATACACTAAGTGAAAAATAAAAAAGTATATATAATAATAAGTATTTCTTGTACATCTGTTTTGAAGTTATAGTACATGTATAATGTGAATTCATTGATTGTGTTAATGACAGCAACGTTGTGTAATTTGAAAAGTTATAACTTGGCTATGCAGCGTTGCAAAAATAAAAGGTTCACTTTTTAACCATTCAGTGGGACATCCTTCCGTGTCACATATACATTTGGTGTAGTGTTGTCTTTGATATAGGAGATAACTTGTGGTTAAAATATGCTATTCCTGTGTAGAAAATAATAATGTAATACTGTTCCTCTTTTGCTGTAGTTCTCTAAAGCCATAGTCTTGGATGCTTACAGTGAATATGTAAACAATTTTACCGTGGCAATGGAGGAGATCAAGAAAGTGACACGACAACGAGCGGCTCTCAGAGACTACCTTAAGGTGAGATGACACGTGTAGACCTGAAGTGTGCACGATGCTGACGACTGTGATGAAAATCTTTGCTGTCACTGCTTGTGGCGCCTCCGTGAAATGGATGTGGTCACCTAAGCTCCTGTGGCCAGTTGTGTAGTGGAACATTTGCTGTTGACTACTCGTCTTCCACCAGTATGGTATGGGAAAGTTCATCAGTAACTTGCCAATGTTTGGTGGTTTATGCCGGGCATTCTGGTATCTTTCACCCATACACAACTGACTGCCATCGTATAAGTGAAAAATTCTGAGCATGTTGGTTAACATAAAAAACAGTCAAATAAATGAATTTATGAAGTAATTAAGTCATGCAAAATGGTATCATGATTTGAAGCTGTGTTTGCCAAAGTATCTTAGCTGCAAGATTTAAGAACATTATATATATGTAAAAAGGTGGTTCTTCTTAGTAAGAAACCAACACTGACTTTCATGATGGCTACATAGACGTGTACACATGCCCATCCCCACAGCGACATGCCCGTCCCCACAGCGACATGCCCATCCCCACAGCGACACACCCATCCCTTCAACGACACCTCCATCTCCTCATCAGCGACACGCTCATCCCCACAGTGACATCTCTATCCCCACAGCAACATGCCCATCCCCCCAGCAACATGCCCATCCTCCCACCGACACGCCTATCCGAGCCCATTCCCACAACACTGACTTTCATGATGGCCACATAGACATGTACACGTGCCTATCCCCACAGCGACGTGCCCATCCTATAGCGACACGCTCATTCTCACAGCGATATGACCATCCCCACGGCGACATGTCCATCCCCACAGCGACACTCCCATCCCCACAGCGACACTCCCATCCCCACAGCGACACTCCCATCCTCACAGCGACACGCTACCCAAATCTGTAGGAGTCTATTATATCTGCCTGACAGGCCAAAGAGATGAGCAGCCCTGACAGACTGGGATTGTTTGGGCTGATGGTGAAACCAGTGCAAAGATTCCCTCAATTCATTACCTGTTTGCAGGTCAGTTTAATACCACATTCTTATATATAATGCTACACGTTTCATACCAGGTGTATCTCTGTAAGGCTGTAGACTTATTTTTCTGACACTGAATGATATTACAGATAGGTTTTTATTCTCATAAATACCATATATGATATTAAGGTAGCTTCTTTTTGTGCGTGAGTAGACATAGCTATGATACCTTAAAATATGATACCTTAAATATGATAAGAATTTCTTCCCAAAGCTAAAGTAAAAATAGAAAAACTCATTTTCAAATTAAGGTAGCTTCTTTTTGTGTGTGAGTAGACATAGCACTGGCAGATATGATAAGAATTTCTTCCCAAAACTAAAGTAAAAATAGAAAAACTCATTTTCAAATTAAGGTAGCTTCTTTTTGTGTGTGAGTAGACATAGCACTGGCAGATATGATAAGAATTTCTTCCCAAAACTAAAGTAAAAATAGAAAAACTCATTTTCATATCAGTTTTGTCCCACCATAGAAACATTTATCTTCTTTTTCTTCAGTCAAGAACAGTCCAAGTACACAAATAAAGGTTGTGTGGGGATTTATGGTTAGTATGATGCTGTATTTGTAGGATTTACTGAAGTACACGCCACATGATCATCATGACAGACTCGGTCTTCAGCGTGCCCTGACTGAGCTGGAAAACATTGCCCATAAACTGAATGAACGGAAACGAGAAAGTGAACAAAAGCTGGAGGCCAACGTTATGCTGGCCAACTTTAAGGAACACAAGATAGCCAAAACAGGCCATGAACAAAACCGCAAGATGATTCGCGTCGACGATTTAGACCAGGTGGTAAGTGGATAAGTGGATAGGGATTCTCTTTTGTCACCTTCTGGTGAATTTCTTCCTCCAGGAAATCCTCATCAAAGTTGTCTTTCTTTGCATGTAAGTGGCAAAGAGCTAATCGGATGTAGCTTCTTTGAAGAAATTTTTAATTTGGAAATATGTAGGATAGAGGTCTGGGCTTCCAGTACATTGCATAAGTCGTTAGTTTATTGCATGAAATATTTCTCGAAAAAAATTGAAGTCAAACACTACATAAGTTATATATTACATTGCTTAAACAAAACATTTTTGCTGTAGTGAAAAAACTCCAAAAGTTACCTGAAACTGGGCCCAAATGTATCGCTTGCAGTAATGCTTTGTTTGTTTTGTTAATTACACAAAGCTTTATATTATAACTGGCAATTTGAATATCAAAACATTGTGATGCTTTCCCAATTTTCTTTTATAACCAGGTTGAAGCATCAAACAAATTTAAGAAAAGACGCCTTATTTTGCTAGATGATATCCTCATTTTGACAACAGTTATCCCAAGGTTTGTAAATATCTGTTATGATTCTAGTGTATTTAAGCCATATAATTCAAATTGGAAAGAAACATGTTCTTCTAGAAATATTTTGATAGAATGGGGCTGATTTCCAGGAAGAAATTTTACGTGTAAATGTAAAGCATTTTACATTTGTGGGCCTGAACTATTAGCCCTTGTTACGTAGAAAGTCTAAAGTGTAGTTCAGATTTGATTATTTAAGAGGAATTATCCCCCCTGTTCTGTAGTAATATAGATTGTCTCCCCTTACGACAATGGCTTACACTGGGTGCACCACTTATTACCATCTGTAAACCTGACCTCTGTGCCTTAAGTAAGGAATTTTTAAGTATGATGTTAAATAATTGTCAATAAAGAAGTGACAGTCTTCTGTAGCATTCATTGAGTACCCTGCATTAAATATATACCTAAGGAACTATTTTTTGTGGTGGTAATATTCATGGTCACCAACCTTCAGGATCAAACTGGTTGGTTTCGTATTATAGAAAAAAGTCACGCAAAAAATGACAGAAATTATCGCAAGAGCAAGAAGAAAGGTTGTACTACTCAGATTTGCAAGCTGGAACCAAATTGCTGAGGGGCTGGCATTTTTATTATGTCTAGTGGACATACTCCATCACCTTTAAAACTTTAAACTTTTTGATCATATAAATGCACCACATATACATGTAATTCAGTTAGGGATGAAAATTGCCATCTGAAGGAGAGATATAAAAGCAGTCTTTATACAACCATTTCATGTCCATTCTAAAGTTCAGGTTTGTGATATTGTTGTAAATGGGTATTTACCATGCTTCATACAGGTTTGAGGGAATTTGACATTTAGCGTTACATTTAACACGATAGATCTGGGTTTAGTTTTGAAGCAAGTCATACCTAAGACTTTTACTTCGGTAATTTTGGTGCTGCCTCACTTGACACTCAGCATGGGTGGTATACCCTAAACTCTGGACTGGTGTCCTAACTGGTTTCTTCAGCATGGTGTTCCAGTGAGGCAGCACCAAATGTCAGCCCTAGGAGATGTGGCCAATTTAGTCTTAGAAGCAACATTAAACCGAAACAGACAAACCTCATGCTTTGTAAAAATTTGGGTTGACTTTGACCTTCCTTTCCCACTTGCAGTCGGGATGGGTTGGAAGCAGAACGTTACAAGCTGAAGTGGTGCTGCCCCCTGTCAGAGGTGGAGCTAAAGGAGAGTTCCTTGTCGTCAACTATGCAGAGCTCTGTACGAGGTGAACCGGGCAAAATTACTGTGGTTATCGCTAAGCCTGGTGAGTAGCAAACACTCCATTTTCACAAAAGTTTCAAGTCTTTATTTTGTTTTTCATTTTCTTTTATTAGGGTTTCATGATCATGTTTTAAGAATGTTTGACTTACATGATGGCACTTAGGGTTTATGAAAGAACCAGGCACATATATTAATGTTTGAATTCTGTGGAGTTAATGAAACATAATTCAGGACATTAAGGGGAAAACCGATCAGATCTAAGTTATATGATGTGCTGCACAAGTGAAAATTTGTTATTTGCCAACAGAGACCCGCTACGGGCCTTTTTAAAGTACATATGTGCAGTCCTGTTAATGAAATATGTGTAGAAAAAAGAAATGGAAAGTCATACTAATAGTTTGTTGCATTATTTTATCATGCCTCAAAATTGGTACATGGGCCAAACGTCATTGTTTTTCACAAATCAATATGAAGAGCAAGTCTGTACATCACCAGTGGAAATCTTTGTTAGTGTTTAAACTTGCCAGGGGTCTGTGGTTTTGCTCTGGTGCTCAGATTTCTTGACCTCGCATAACCGACATCCGTTTAGGAACAAGAGCACAATTCAAGAAAATGGCATTAAACATAATTCAGATTAATCAGAATCAGGAAGGTATAAATGTCAACTGGCTTTATATGATCATTGATGTTATGTCTTTGTACAGAGAATCCAGATGAAGATCCCTTTCATCTGGTCAGTGATTTGAGTGAACTTCATCATGACTTCAGTGTCCTCAGCAACGTTGTTGCACTGGTCAGCACTCTGAAAAGGTCTTACACAGTAAGTGCCCAGTGAAATACCCCAATTATTAAAGCTTTTTCAATTCATGAATTATGACTGGTAAATAGATCCTCTCAGGTGTATTTAAGATTTATTCATAGCAACAAACATGTATGAACTAAACTGCTACATGTTTAATAACTGGCATGGATATTGAACTATTGAAGGTGTTTGTCCTTAACAATGCAGGGGTTGTCTGAGGAGTCTGTCCACGCGCTGATCCGAGACCTTCAGCGGATCATCCATGTGAAGGACGAACAGCTGAGGCTGGTCAAGAGTTGCTCCATTACACTGTCAGTGCCGTGTAGGACCGTTTCAGGGGGGTGAGCACTGCTTGGGATTTTGTAACAGTTGTTGGGGGGTGGGGAAAGGGCGGGAGGGGTTAAGACTGGGGTTGTGGTAAAATGTTGATAAAAGAATAAGGTAGGTACTGTGTAAAGTCGTAAAAGGAGATTATATGATGTGCACATTGTGTAATGGTGGTTAATTTTGTGTACAGAGGAAAAAGGGGAGAAATTGCTCTGAAGAGTGGTGAAAGAAGAGCAGTGATGTGCTGAATGGTAAGAGGGAATGAAGTGCTGTGTAGAGTGGTAAAAGTGTTGTGTAGAGTGGTAAAAGTGCTGTGTAGAGTGGTGTGGAGTGGTAAAAGTGTTGTGTAGAGTGGTAAAAGTGCTGTGTAGAGTGGTAAAAGTGCTGTGTAGAGTGGTAAAAGTGCTGTGTAGAGTGGTAAAAGTGTTGTGTAGAGTGGTAAACGTGCTGTGTAGAGTGGTAAAAGTGTTGTGTAGAGTGGTAAAAGTGGTGTGTAGAGTGCTACAAGGGTAATGTGTGCTGTGTACAATGTTAAAACTGGTGTGTAGAGTGGTAGAAGGGTAATAAGCGCTGTGTAGAATGGTACAAGAGCTGTGTAGTGTGGTCGAAGGGGAATGTATGCTGTGTAGAATGGTACAAGAGCTGTGTGGTGTGGTAGAGGGGAAATGTATGCTGTGTAGAATGGTACAAAAGCTGTGTGGTGTGGTAGAGGGGAAATGTATGCTGTGAAGAGTAGAAGAAGTGGAGTGCTGCATAAAATGGTAAAAGGAGAGTTAAATGAGGTGTAGAGGTACTCCTCGCAAGTCTCATAGCAGAACTTGGGGCGGGAGGGAGTCTGTACCTAAACCGGTGTCAGCGCTGTTGGATGCTAAAGGATAAAGGATAACAGAAGCTGGAGTAATGAGGAACACACTTCATTGCAAAAAGTTCGATTGTAATTAAATTCCTCCAATATTATGAGTGGATATTTAACTACAAGTAAACTGAAAAGATATGAAATGAAATATGAGCTTGTAATTTCCATATTCAAAGAAGAGACCAGCTTTGGTAGAATGCTAATACACTACAAGTGATGTTTATTCACATTGTATTCTTCCTCCCCAGAATGGGCCGGACTAAATATGTGTTCCACACTCAGTCTCCGTCTGCTCGTGAGGATTGGTGTTTAGACCTGCAGATTGCAAAGATGGCTCTAGGTGAGAAGGGTGGTCTTTGATAGAACATTTTTGAACTACTTTTTACACCTCTATTCGACGACAAGCAGCTGGGCATAAAGAGTGCTAAATTCTCTGAATTACACTCTTAAAATTTTTATGGGTAAATTACATTGGTTTTTTTCTAGAATTTATCTCATCAGGCAGGGGTGCAACACTTATATGAATGTGCCATTTGCATGCATGAATTTGGTAAACACAAACTATTAGTGAAATTATCAATCTCAGCATGCCTGATGCAAAGCAATATAGCACATCCAAGAAGAAGTCACCTGCAAAGCCTGCAGTTGGGGCAGCGTCTGTATGACAGTCACAATATACAAGACAGAGGTGCCCTTTACTGCCGGTTCCACTGCCTGCCCTTCGGAGGATAGATTAGGCTGTGATATAGGGCAGTCTTTTGTGATCTCTCAACTGAGGCCCATAATTACCCTGCCTTGCTTATCCTCCATCTGTGATGTTTTACCTCCTTACACCTATGTATGACTAAGTCTCCTATGATTGTGCACAGAGGCCCGTAATAACCCTGGCTGGGACATCCCCCATGCTGTGGA
Organism: Acanthopleura granulata; assembly: GCA_016165875.1. Taxonomy (NCBI): domain Eukaryota; kingdom Metazoa; phylum Mollusca; class Polyplacophora; order Chitonida; family Chitonidae; genus Acanthopleura; species Acanthopleura granulata. Next base: position 30,971,220 of record JABBOT010000080.1, on the reverse strand, counting down.
TGGAATCTTCAGTGTGATGCCAGCACTGTTCATTAAGGCTTTACCTGTGGATGTAGTACGCCATTACACCAAGGTAATTACTCATGGGTGTTGGTCATTGTTTCTGTGGAACTGTTTTTGTGCGTTATCATACCTCATAATATTCATCAGAGGCATGTACATTAAGTTTGCTGCGCTATTTGATCAAGGTGAGTGATAATACTGGCTTGTCTTCAATCAGGCTTCATACGTGAGAAGGTCTGCCAGCAACCTGCGGATGATCGTGGGTTTCCCTCGGGCTTTGCCTGGTTTCCTCCCACCATAATGCTGGTTGCCGTTGTATAAGTGAAAGATTCTTGAGTACGGCATCAAACACCAATCAAATAAATAAATAAATCAATCAATCAGACTTCATGGTTTTACATTGTGTGCTTCTCTCTATCAGTCCCCCAGTTCTACAGGTGTTAGCAATTTGAGAATGACTCTTGTTAAAGTTGTCCCAGTGCAGATAACATAAGATGTTTTTATTTGATTTTATCATTTTTATATTTAATGCATAAATAAAGAATATTAAAAAAGATGTAGAGAAAAATCGGGTAGGGTAGAATAACCCTACTGTTATGATTGTTTTAGTGCAGAGTACAGTTATTAATTGTATTTGTCATTCACAAGTTGACACTTTATTAAATTTGTTTATACATTACACTGAACCATTAGCCAAACTTGCCAAATCATACCCATCACCCACTGGACTATTATTATCGGGTGCTTTATGCATGTAAAGAGAAGTCTTTCCTTTTCTTATGGTTCATTAACTACTACCAGTAAACCTGCATCTCAGACTGCTGTACTACAGTGATAATTATCTTAAGTTACGCATCAGTGAACTAGGTAAAACTGGCTGCAGTTGTGTGTTAAGATGCATATCAAGTCTTGAGGGTGAGAGGCAAATAGATAAATAAATAAATAAAATGTGTCTTGAATGTTTAGTGATGTCTGTTGTACCAGGTGCGCTGTGCTGTACCTGTGTTTTTATCCACTCCATCCAACATCGGGGTGGGGATGCAGCACCTGTGGGTCTGCAACACAACGTCCACCAGGGGGCAGGTGTCTATCGTGTCCATCCATTCTGACCGGCCACGTGTCATTGAGTCCTACCAGGCGTGCGACTGCGAGATCATCTGTGTGGAGAATGTCCCAGGCTACTCGGCAGAGAATCACCCCTACTCCTTCAACATGGACACAGTGTGGATGGTCACTATCAAGGCTGAGTACGTGTATATCAATCAGTAGGGATGTAACTATAAAATGCACGAAACATACTGTGTTGGCGAGTACGTGCTTAACGACAGTGTGTCTGTGAAACAAATCTTGATTGACCTGCCTGCTTCTGACTGATGGCTGAAGCCGGTGTATTTCTTAAAGGCATGCCCTGGTTGGCTGTCTTGAGCATTACAGCCAATCAAATCGTCCGTAGTATTCTACCTCCCACCCAAACATCCAAGATGGCATTGCAACAACAAGAAAGCAATTCAGACAAAGTCAAATTGTTATTTTGCATTCCCCGCTGGTGATCGCGTGACAACTATGTTTCGGTCTTGCAACACCGTTATTAAATACACGGGAAGCAAGACAAACATGCTAATGCATCTGTTGTTTCGTCTGAACTAGTAGTGATGGTATCCATCTTTTAAAATAAATGACTTTCGTTTGACACAAGGACATTGTAACCACATACCACATTGTTTTTTCTCCAAAACTGCTCTTTATAACAGTCATCATGAAACTATTTTTATCTTATTCTACGTGTACATGTCCCAAGTTGCCATGCTCAGGTATTTAAGGTGGTTTCCTCTCACCGTAATGCTGGCCCGCCTTCATATAACTGAAATATTCTTGAGTAAGGCATAAAGCACCAATCAATCAAATCCCACCATAATGCTGGCATACATGGTATAAGTGGTATTTTTGAGTATGGTGCAAAACACCAATCAAATAAATATATATCACTGTACCGGTGTTGTAAAAGTATCGTATTGTGGTGTCTGTATCATGAAACGTGTCGTATTGTAACAAAATCCTGTCATTACTTGCCTGTAAATCACATATAGCAAGGACATGAGCTTTACTGATACTTCAGTACTGTTTTCAAAGCAGAGACTAAATTTTATGTATTCTATGCGGATGCATAGCAATGCATTATATAGTTGTGACAATTTCCCAGCTCTCAGACCGGAAGTAGTTGACCAAAGTACAACCAGTATCAAATAGTTCTAAAGGTGATGCCCAGATTTAACCTTCCTGGTGTCCAGTTTTGCTACATGCTCTTTAGAAGGTATTATAAAGAGGAGGTATTAGAAGGTATTATAAAGAGGAGATGCGAAGTAACAATTCAGTCGAATGAATTTAACATTTAAAATTTTTATTTTTTTCTCCTTCGTGTTCATGAATATTTTGTTGATTTTGTGAGGCTCATTCGGCAACAGTGCCAGACCTGTCAGTTTGTGAGAGGTAAATGACTCAGACGACAAATATTAATCAGTATATATAAATCATAAAAAAAATATTTAAGTGATTTAGCGTCATTCTGATACTTTTCACAGTGTTAGAGGTGTGATCGCTTAGGTTTTGTTTCTGTGCTGCTTTTGAACTTCATGGGCCCCACGCCTGCTTGATACTTGGCCACCATCTTGTAAAATCATTCATCATCGAAGGCTGTGTGTGTGCGCCATACTCAATAAATATTGCTTCACATGCTGAATATAGAAGATCAATAGCAGTTGAACAGTAATGGATTTTGATCAATACTTGTAGCGGTTTTGCCGAATACCCAGACCCGATCTCAGATCGGCAGGCTCTGGATCAGACCAAGCGGCTTTTAGGCCAGTCCTATAGAGAGTGCCAGTGTCATGGTTATGTCAAGTGGCTTAAATCATTTTTCAGGGAATTAGAAGGGAGATGTCATTTCTAGAATGGTACAGATCTATACCCATGTGTATCTGCTATAAACAATACGGATCTTAAAGTATTTATTTATTTATATATTTGATTGGGGTTTTATGCCGTACAGAAGAATATTTCACTTATATGACAGCGGCCAGCTTTATGGTGGGAGGAAACTGGTCAGAGCCAGGGGGAAACCCACGACCATTCGCAGGTTGCTGGCGGACCTTCCCAAGTATGGCAGGGGAGGAAGCCAGCATGAGCTGGACTTATACTCGCTTCTGGGTCATTACGCTGCGCTAACATGCTAACCAACTGAGCGCAGCCCCCCTCTCCCATCTAAAAGTAAATTTAGAGTGTGTCAGTAATAATGAAAATTGGACACTGTATAATGTGTCAAATTTCGTTTTTGAAGTAATACTTCAACATTATGTAGGGAAAACCTAGAGAAAATATATAAAGCTCAGCATATCTTATTACACGATTATTATCATGAGGCTTATTTGAGTCATCTGAGGTGCAATGGGGTGTTCTTAACAATTTAAAAGGAGTTGACAGTGGCCGACCACATGCAGGAGGTACCTATAACTGCTAGCCCTGTGTAGGCTACGGGCTACCATGCCTCACCTGAAGCATAGTTTGTATGAAGAAGTACAGAAACTAAATGTTGGCTGGGTATCCGTGAAAATTCCCCCTTTCTTTGGTGAGACATTCATATATGTACGCTGCTTAAAATGTTAAGGAGTTGGACTATGTAAATTATGGTAGATCAGTTATTTATGGACACACTTAATCCGAAAAAAAAAAGTTGTTTTTCATCACTTTCTTTCATGGAACAGATTTTTTGTTTCTTGATGATCATGAAACATAGAACTGAAGAGTTGCTCAGGCCAGTACAGGTGAAATCCCCGGCTTGCGGGCAACGATTTGAATGTTATCACTAATTAGAATTTGCTTCCCTCATGAAGCAATTATCAAACCTCCTAGTTTGTACAGCAAACAGTTGATGGATAGAAGTATGAAATTATGATAGAGTTACTTTAGTGTCTTGATCATAAACAAAGGCCAGGCAACAGAATTATCTACAAGCAAGAAACCTGAGCATTCATCATAGAATACATTTCAGTGGCTATAGCCTCCAGTTTATTCTTTAAATGAAATCATTGAGTGATCTTTATTTGCTCTAGGGTGAAAACCTGCATTAGATCTACTAATCTTTAGTATTTATTTTCCAGTGGACACACTGAAATTAGAGTTACTGTTGATACACGCACACTGACAGATTGATGCACACTGGCAGAGTGTTTGCTCTGTGTGACTGTTGGTCATTGCTTTATCACTGCTCACTACATTTTCCAATATCTCTCCATTAGTTTTCTGGAAGAGAAACATCAGACCATGAAATTTATATGTGAATGAAGAAAATTATCTTTTTGATTCTTGCATAAATAGAGCGTAAAACAAAGCAAGCAGTACACTGTAATTAAAATTACCGGAAACAAAAGTTGAGATTTGAAATAAATTTAATTGAAATCGCTACGTCTATATTTTCGTCAGGGTATTGATCTATCAGCTGACCAGTTCTGATGGACTCACCAAGCGTCAGCCCACAGCCACATTTGTCCTGCCTTCTGCGTGCTCCCACCTGAAGTATGTTGATGAGCGTGTGTTCGCTGCGCTGGACAATGGTCAGATGGCCGTGTACACTCGAGATATTGGTGAGTGGTAGAAGAAACAGCTTATTAAGACCTCAGGTGCGGGCAGCTGAGTCCCAGCTTTGCCCATAAGTTTGTACCTGGTTGAATTAGCCAGATGTTGTGCTGACACCCACCGGACAAGTGAGGCCAGTGTCTCACTTCATGCCAGCTCTGTGGCGTACAGATCGTTGATGTTTATTGCATTCATAGTTTGTGCTGCTTTAATTAAATAACTGAACTGAGTGTGTCAAAGAGAATGTGAGACAAATCCTGATTGAGTTTAGTGCTGTAGCGGTGTAACGGGAGCAGCATTCCAGTGCTTATACTGGCTGTAGCTATACGTAGCGGGAATTTAGCTCAGTTGCATGTATTAGAGCGCTGCAGAGATCTGGAGTTGCATGTATTAGAGCGCTGCAGAGATCTGGAGTTGCATGTATTAGAGTGCTGCAGAGATCTGGAGTTGCATGTATTAGAGCGCTGCAGATATCTGGAGTTGTATGTATTAGAGTGCTGCAGAGATCTGGAGTTGCATGTATTAGAGCGCTGCAGATATCTGGAGTTGTATGTATTAGAGTGCTGCAGAGATCTGGAGTTGCATGTATTAGAGCGCTGCAGAGATCTGGAGTTGTATGTATTAGGGCGCTGCAGAGATCTGGAGTTGCATGTATTAGAGTGCTGCAGAGATCTGGAGTTGCATGTATTAGAGCGCTGCAGATATCTGGAGTTGTATGTATTAGAGTGCTGCAGAGATCTGGAGTTGCATGTATTAGAGTGCTGCAGAGATCTGGAGTTGTATGTATTAGAGTGCTGCATATATCTGGAGTTGCATGTATTAGAGTGCTGCAGAGATCTGGAGTTGCATGTATTAGAGTGCTGCAGAGATCTGGAGTTGCATGTATTAGAGCGCTGCAGAGATCTGGAGTTGCATGTATTAGAGCGCTGCAGATATCTGGAGTTGTATGTATTAGAGTGCTGCAGATATCTGGAGTTGCATGTATTAGAGTGCTGCAGATATCTGGAGTTGCATGTATTAGAGTGCTGCAGATATCTGGAGTTGCATGTATTAGAGTGCTGCAGAGATCTGGAGTTGCATGTATTAGAGTGCTGCAGAGATCTGGAGTTGCATGTATTAGAGCGCTGCAGATATCTGGAGTTGTATGTATTAGAGTGCTGCAGATATCTGGAGTTGCATGGATTAGAGTGCTGCAGAGATCTGGAGTTGTATGTATTAGAGTGCTGCAGATATCTGGAGTTGTATGTATTAGAGTGCTGCAGATATCTGGAGTTGTATGTATTAGAGTGCTGCAGAGATCTGGAGTTGCATGTATTAGAGTGCTGCAGAGATCTGGAGTTGTATGTATTAGAGTGCTGCAGATATCTGGAGTTGCATGTATTAGAGCGCTGCAGATATCTGGAGTTGCATGTATTAGAGTGCTGCAGAGATCTGGAGTTGCATGTATTAGAGTGCTGCAGATATCTGGAGTTGCATGTATTAGAGTGCTGCAGAGATCTGGAGTTGCATGTATTAGAGTGCTGCAGAGATCTGGAGTTGCATGTATTAGAGCGCTGCAGAGATCTGGAGTTGCATGGATTAGAGCGCTGCAGAGATCTGGAGTTGTATGTATTAGAGCGCTGCAGAGATCTGGAGTTGCATGTATTAGAGCGCTGCAGATATCTGGAGTTGCATGTATTAGAGTGCTGCAGAGATCTGGAGTTGCATGTATTAGAGTGCTGCAGAGATCTGGAGTTGCATGTATTAGAGTGCTGCAGAGATCTGGAGTTGCATGTATTAGAGCGCTGCAGATATCTGGAGTTGTATGTATTAGAGTGCTGCAGAGATCTGGAGTTGCATGTATTAGAGTGCTGCAGAGATCTGGAGTTGCATGTATTAGAGCGCTGCAGATATCTGGAGTTGCATGTATTAGAGCGCTGCAGATATCTGGAGTTGTATGTATTAGAGTGCTGCAGAGATCTGGAGTTGTATGTATTAGAGTGCTGCAGATATCTGGAGTTGCATGGATTAGAGTGCTGCAGAGATCTGGAGTTGTATGTATTAGAGTGCTGCAGATATCTGGAGTTGTATGTATTAGAGTGCTGCAGATATCTGGAGTTGTATGTATTAGAGTGCTGCAGAGATCTGGAGTTGCATGTATTAGAGTGCTGCAGAGATCTGGAGTTGTATGTATTAGAGTGCTGCAGATATCTGGAGTTGCATGTATTAGAGTGCTGCAGATATCTGGAGTTGCATGTATTAGAGTGCTGCAGAGATCTGGAGTTGCATGTATTAGAGTGCTGCAGAGATCTGGAGTTGCATGTATTAGAGCGCTGCAGAGATCTGGAGTTGCATGTATTAGAGCGCTGCAGATATCTGGAGTTGTATGTATTAGAGTGCTGCAGAGATCTGGAGTTGCAGAGATCTGGAGTTGCATGTATTAGAGCGCTGCAGATATCTGGAGTTGTATGTATTAGAGTGCTGCAGAGATCTGGAGTTGCATGTATTAGAGTGCTGCAGAGATCTGGAGTTGCATGTATTAGAGTGCTGCAGAGATCTGGAGTTGCATGTATTAGAGCGCTGCAGATATCTGGAGTTGTATGTATTAGAGTGCTGCAGAGATCTGGAGTTGCATGTATTAGAGTGCTGCAGAGATCTGGAGTTGCATGTATTAGAGCGCTGCAGATATCTGGAGTTGCATGTATTAGAGCGCTGCAGATATCTGGAGTTGTATGTATTAGAGTGCTGCAGAGATCTGGAGTTGCATGTATTAGAGTGCTGCAGAGATCTGGAGTTGCATGTATTAGAGTGCTGCAGAGATCTGGAGTTGTATGTATTAGAGCGCTGCAGATATCTGGAGTTGTATGTATTAGAGTGCTGCAGAGATCTGGAGTTGCATGTATTAGAGCGCTGCAGAGATCTGGAGTTGCATGTATTAGAGTGCTGCAGAGATATCTGGAGTATGTATTAGAGTGCTGCAGAGATCTGGAGTTGCATGTATTAGAGCGCTGCAGATATCTGGAGTTGTATGTATTAGAGTGCTGCAGAGATCTGGAGTTGCATGTATTAGAGCGCTGCAGAGATCTGGAGTTGTATGTATTAGAGTGCTGCAGAGATCTGGAGTTGCATGTATTAGAGCGCTGCAGAGATCTGGAGTTGTATGTATTAGAGTGCTGCAGAGATCTGGAGTTGCATGTATTAGAGCGCTGCAGAGATCTGGAGTTGCATGTATTAGAGCGCTGCAGATATCTGGAGTTGTATGTATTAGAGTGCTGCAGAGATCTGGAGTTGTATGTATTAGGGCGCTGCAGAGATCTGGAGTTGCATGTATTAGAGCGCTGCAGATATCTGGAGTTGTATGTATTAGAGCGCTGCAGAGATCTGGAGTTGCATGTATTAGAGTGCTGCAGATATCTGGAGTTGCATGTATTAGAGTGCTGCAGAGATCTGGAGTTGCATGGATTAGAGCGCTGCAGATATCTGGAGTTGTATGTATTAGAGTGCTGCAGAGATCTGGAGTTGCATGTATTAGAGCGCTGCAGAGATCTGGAGTTGCATGTATTAGAGCGCTGCAGAGATCTGGAGTTGCATGTATTAGAGCGCTGCAGAGATCTGGAGTTGTATGTATTAGAGTGCTGCAGAGATCTGGAGTTGCATGTATTAGAGCGCTGCAGAGATCTGGAGTTGCATGTATTAGAGCGCTGCAGATATCCGGAGTTGGAATCCTGTTCTGACCAACAGAGTAAATCCTCCACCTTTCACACAGGTACTCAAAGTATGATTTTCTTCTAGAGAGTTAAGGTAAATGTATAAAAGAATTAGTCTCTATTGAAGCTTGAGATAAAACCACACAGAAATATTCTTGGTATGTTTTCTTGTGTCGGCAGCTGGCAAATGGAATGTTACCTCCCCTGTGTACTTGGACCTGGGCTCAAAGCCTGTCAAGTGTTTGTTCCCCCTGGAGAGTCACCTACTGTGCACATCCGGAAATGTCCTCCATTTTGTCAACGTAACCACGCTGGAGATTCAGGTGTGTTCCTGGCATTTTCAATTTGCATCGCCTGTAATCACACGGTGCTGTTGTTGAGGTGACCCTGTAATCACACGGTGCTGTTGTTGAGGTGACCCTATCAGTTTGACGAGCGCTGTTTCATGTGATTGTAGCACGGGCTAAATGGATCAGCTGATGGAGTACACTTTTCCAATTTCAGTTCCACATGCAGAATTTGACGAATCGATATGACAATTGCATTGTATGGGATAAAACAAGAACATGATGTCACATTGTAGAATAAGATTGGCAAGATGCAGTCATGGGTGGTAACAAGGGCAACCAAGAGGTGTACATCTCAGTGTTAGGGATAGAGCTGGTGTTATATGGGGTGTACCCCTCATGTACACCTCAGTGTGAAATATTATGTACACCTTATCCATAATATACAAGGTGTATTGTGCCTTGTGTACACCTCAGCCATGTCAGCATTTATTTGCCTATACCTCTCATACACCTCACAAACTTTGAAAGAAATCAACATGTACACCTCAAAAACTGAGGTTTTTTTAGCTTGCTTGTACTAAGTACAGGCATAGCTTATGTCATACCCTGAGCCTCAGCGTTGGCGTCTGCATCAGCCTTCAGTAACTTGGAAAGCAATATTAAACGAACTGTTAAGGGTGGTATATTAAAAAGTATAGCATGTATATATCTCAAGGTTTGCTTACATGTAGAGCACAATAACACGAAGGGGATATTCCATCATTGATTCCATGAGTGCATATTAAATACCGCAAATTACCGAATTCCTGACTGAGTGTACTGGATATTAGAATCGGTGTTAAACAAAATGTTAGGGGTGGTGTCTTAATAAGTACAGCATGTATTGAGTTCAGGGTTTGCACACATGTAGAGCACTGTGACTTGAAGGGGATATTCCATTATTGATTCTGTGTGTGCATATTAAATACTTTAAATTACTGAATTTCTGACTTCGTGTACTGCATATTAGAATCTGTCCCCTAGAGGCAAGCTGTTTGGTAGCCTAATAGTTACCACAGGTAAGTTTGAACCAGTGAAGATGTACCTCAGATACACCAAAGGCACTTTTAAAGTTTTAAGATAAGAGCTTAGATGTGACAGTTTGTGACTACAAAAATTTTGAGTCTTTTCTTCACACTCTACTGAGTTGCCTTTTGGTATGCAAATATTGAGGAATCACATGGCATGAATATATTTAGCCCTAATTACTCCAAGATGGCTGCCTCCAAGCAGAAGTGCGCACGTTCCTGGGAGAAAACATTCCAGTTATTTGTCCACAGAGATTTTCTGGGGCAGAGTTTGGGGGTAAAAACACTAGTGTCACATCCATGGTAAAGTGATGTGAATGTATATATTTCTGTTGTAGAGGTCGTACAAATTGTCACCAGATGACAATGTTGTGATTGGTCATGTCACCAGAGCTGGTGTTGGATTGTGGGTGTCATATGAGAACCGACCTTTGATCCATGTGTATCACCTGGAAACTTTAAACCAGCTTCAGGATGTGAATGTTTCATCAGCTGTCCAAAAAGCTCTAACAGGTATGAACATTGTCTGGTGCGTTTGTCTCATGTGAATCCAGTTTTATATTCCTTCATTTTGAAATTTTTTCTTCTAATCGTTTTACCTTTCTTATGACAAATACATGTAAGTAAGATTTTCAGAGGTAATTATTCCAGACAAGAACAAAGTTTACCTTTGGAAATCAAATTCGTATCAAAATACAAGCCCTGCATCCAGAATCAATTTGTCAAACATTCATGTTCATTAATGCAGTGAACCCAGGGTATTTGACAGTATTGTACAGTACAGTAATTGTTTCAGATTTGTTCGTCATAAAATAAGGTTTTAAAAGAACTTGGATTGTATCGGCTTTCCTTGGCATAATTACTTACCTTCTGTGGAATGTCAAATATGGTTACCTTTCCTCCTATAAATGAAGGAGTTGCAAATTAGTGGGTTAAAGGCAGGCCTAGTAGGCCTGTTAGACAGCAGTCACTCTTGGCCTATCTGTTGTGATGTCACATAACATGGAATCCTCATTTTATCACATTCTTTGATCTTTGTAACATCAGTGTAATGGAACATAGTAAGTGACCTCAAGTGTCATTCAGAAAAGTGGATTTGAAAAATTACTTTTAGTGCTGAAATTTACATTTTTCCAGTAGGATGTCTCTCTACCGTCTGAACACTTCTCTAACATCAATTGAACTCTTGGAAACGGCAAAATGGGCAACTTGGTCGTGGGCAAAACTAATCACTGCCCGTTTTTCTAGATATGTATAAATTCAATACAGATTAAATTTTCCAAAAGTCCAATGAAAAATATATTAAATGACAAAGAAAACGTTATTGACCTAATAGATTTCTGAGTCAAAAGTGAACTGTTGGAGTTAAGAATAAAGTTTATGAGAGACTGTAATTCTGATAAGTTTAAAGACACCTTGCCAAGATTTTCATCCATGTCTGTGTTGATCTTTCTCAAGATCTCTTCATTATGTCACTGTTCCAGGTCGCGTTCCAGAAGATGTTCTGTTCTCACTTACCAAAGACATCCAGGTGTCCTGTCTCCTGGCAAGCAAGGGTCTGCTCTGGATTGGCACCACTAAGGGAGTTATTTTGACACTGCCATTACCACGGTTACGTGAGGGTGTCCCCCAAATCGTCAGAAGGCCGTGCGTCTCATTCCATGGACATTGTGGACCCATCAGATTTCTCCTGCCTATCTTCTTCCTCACACCAGAAATGAGCACTTTTAAAGCCAAGGCTGCTATCAGAGAATATGATTACGTGCCATTTAAACCCTCAGCTGAAAAGCCAGAAACTCAGACTGTTCGGGAAAGTGCAGATGCTAGTGTTGGTGATCCTGTTCAAAATGATGATGTATTCAATGAAACTCACAAAGCAAACATCGGTGCAGGATCCGCATTAAATCAGCAAGATGAACAACGCAGATCTAGCCCCACAGCAGAGTTGTCTGGCAATGAGGCATATTCAACTGTCAAAATTGGGCAACCTGACTCAGAACCAGCTGGTTCAAATGCATCAGAATCCTTACAGACTCCGCCCACTGACCTCTCAGAATCAGGTCAAGGTCGACAGGTAAAGACATTAGCCTCAGAACTGTCCTCCTCCCATGTCCACCCGAAGGCCGACCTTAGTATGGCAAGGAGGAAGGATTTTTGGCAGTCGACTCCAAACCTAGCAGCAGATTTTGATGGCACTGAAGACATTTCAGTGCTGTATGGAAGTCTCATGCAAGGCCTTGATGATATAAACGAGCCATATGGCCTTCGCAGAAGTAAAAAGGTAAATGTCTCGGACATGAGCAAGAGACATACACTGCACACTTCTGTCAGCTTGTATGACCGTCATGCCTCGAGAAAATCGAAGTTTTCGAAATATCAGCTCTCAAGAAAAAGGTCGAATTCATTGCTCAAGGAAGAGGACCTTGATGTTGTTGAAGAAGGGACTGTTCAGAGGGGCCCAAGCCCCCCGCGGAGCGTAGCTACTGTCTCAGATACATCAACACTGTCCTCCAGAAGCAGTCAGGAAACATCCCTGGGAGGTTCCACACTGTCGTTGCCAAGTGTTCATGGAGCAAAGAGCAATGCTCAAAACCCTGTTAGCCCCGGCAACACTACTGATGACAGTCCTACCTCCCCTCATGAAAGACGTGAGTCATGGGGAACAACTCTTCAACGTAAGCCTGTGAATTCCTGTAAATCTGTGATTGTTGTGAGTGGTGGAGATGGCTATTGTAACTGGAATAAACTTGATTCCAGTAAAATCCAACGATCCGAGGAGGCCACCCTGATGTTGTGGTTACACAAAGTCAACTCCTGATCAGCCTATCTAATCTTATTTATAATGTATATCATTAATAATTAAATGGTACAAGAACCACAAATTGTCATCTCTCACACATTCTTGAATCCGTAGTCTACGCCCGCAAAATGAGCCTGAATGATCAGAAATAATCCATTGTTTGACTTGATGAAAACCCTTCATTACCATGAAATTTATTTTTAACGGGGATGCATGAGAGCTACATTTGAGTCAAACATACAAGTTAACATGGGTTTTAGACCCATGGTTTGAATCCGAATGTTCCAAAAGTGGACTGAAACAGATATGGTATTTAACCCACAGCAAATTAGTAATGTCAGCTCCGTTTGTTGTTCCAGCCATTTATTAAGGAAACTTATCAGGCTCTTTCTAGAGGTTTTGAAAATGGAATTTCGGACATTTTTGCATTCTTTCAAATATTTAGGAAATAAGCGACGAATGATGTCCTGAAGTTGTGAGGAAGTTGTCATTGAAGAAAGAAATTAACTGGTATAAGCATACCTTTTGTACATGTTCTGTTCGGTTGGAATTTTCCAAGCATACATTGAAGACACACAAGTTTTGTCTGTGTCAGTTATGTTTGATGTTCTCTTGCTGTGATATTTAAACTGTCTCCTGAGCATTAGGATAAATTTGATGTATCCATCTGATATTTTATGAGCGTTTTTGGAAATCATACATGTAGTTACCGTTTAACAGTAACAGGGCAAACACTGTATACAGATGTATTGTCTTAGAATTTGCTTAATGACATCTCTGGAATAATTCAAGAGTTCTGTAGGTGTCAGTGCAGAAACACCTGACTCTATGCGCCAGCCTGCTGGGATATCATTAAATAAATATATTATGATCCAAAAATGTAACCTGGTATGACTGCTGCTGTGGTAATTATTTTAAAAGCTGTGAATACCTGCATGTGTGCATTGTAGGTACAGCATGCTTGTTTTTACCATTGATAGTTTTGTATATTTTGTGTATTTGTGTTCATTTTTACCTGTAGTGATGTATATATGTATATGTATGTACTGAAGTGTGTATAATTGATAGGCATTGTTTAACTTATGGGTAGTATCAATGTATTTTTTGATCTTGATTGCAAGAATTGATGTGTAAATGATGAGAAAAAGCTAAGGAGATATAGAGATTGCCACTTTTTGTGTAAGACCTTTTACATGTTTTTGTAAATTCATTGGTGTTCATATTTTTTGAAAATATTTATGTTGATGCTTATGCACTTCAGTGTTAAACATGGATTATAAGAAGTAACATGCCTTGCTTGTTAACTTTTTTTATAGTAGGTCTTATCTAAAAGTTAGTGGAGAAGGAGTGTCATTGATACTCATGGAATTTAAAAAAATATTTTTGAACAAGTCTTAATCAAGTTATATGTTTAAGAAAACAATAACCCAAAATTCATGTGTTCTTGAAAATATCAGTTATGTATTTGTTATGGTAGTGCTGAACTAGTATCTTGCAACCCTGTATAGAGAGATAAAGATTCAGTTGATGGCTATCTTTAAACCTGTTTACCTATGTTAGCTGTGAAACATACGATTATAAGCTGAAATGTCTGATAGAAGCTGAAATCTGATAATAAGCTGAAACATTTGATTATAAGCTGAAACGTCTGACAGAAGCTGAAACATCTGATAGAAGCTGAAACGTTCCTGTAACCTCCGCAAAATAAAGACTGTGAAGCTGTTGTTACGCAGTGTAACTTCACATCAAAAAATTTGCAACAGTTATTGAATTTGATCATTATAGATATAATTAAAATAAGTGGACGAATTCTGGCCATGTAGGACCTAATGTATTTGGAATTTGACGAGATGAAATTTCTTGTGTGATTGTGTATTAGGTAGCGCTAAAACCTTAAAATTGGGCAGGGTTGTTTTTGCTGACCACTGTCACATTGTGGTAACCACAAGAAAATACAGTAAAATGAGTGTGGGGGCAATTTTTATATTGTGTTTGGGAGAAATAGGTTGAGTGTTTTCCTTTTGAATACTTTTTTGCGTTTTCACATAAAAACAAGAGTTTCTTGACTTTCTTCCAATTGAATTTATGAGGAAAAGTTTTCTATAAACCCTTGCTGAACCCTTAGTGGCTTCTGAACAATCTTATAGCAACCCAATCCTATGAGTAAACAAAATACAGCTGTTGATCTGTAGTTGGAGTTACGTAACCCTAACACTCAACTGCTTGAAGAACTTGTTTTTTTTTAGTTTGGCACGGTATATGTATTTCACAAGTTTATGATGTCATTGTTGATATGTCGTTTGTGCGTTGTGGTTCTTATCTGCAAGACATTGTAATGTTACTTCGTAGTTCAAATAAAATATGTTCATGGGGTAATGTTACTTCTGAAGTACGATCTACCTCTCGTTCCCGGCAGGAGAGTGTTTTTAAATAAGGTATGCATGCATGGGCAAATCACCAAACTTATAAGTAATGGAGGAATCAGCTGAGATTCTCTAGTATTGCGTATGTTTTGTTAACTGATTAGCACTTCTTTCCACATTTAGAATTGCAACTTCTCTGGACACGTTGTTGAAAAATGTTTTTGTTTTTTTTTCGAAAATTTGTGAAGTGATCCGTGTTCAGTTCTACGTGTTCCACTGTTAAAGTTTTTTTGATTCAGTCGTTAGTTGTTCCTCGATTGGAGGACTTTGGGGTGTTGTTAATGATTCTACACTTTTTGATAAACATTATTTCAATGACTTCAGAAAACTGGATGGAACTGCAATTTTTCGAAGCTTAGTGAAGCATTGAGTTGCGTTTGTGTATTTGTCATTTGTGGAGAGAAACAATGTTGTCGGCATTTATCATCCAATTAGATTATACATCAGCTACCTGCATTCGTTTTATAGGCTTGTGAGTTTTCCAATGTCTCCAAACTTTTGTGATAGCTTTGCATGGGACCAAGTAGATTTTTATTTTGGCATGAGTAAAATGTATGAAGAACAATGAAACGAAAAGCGTTCTTGTTTTTTATTAAGGAAACCTCAAATGATTAGAAAGTTTCGTGTTTTCATATTTCCCTGAAGTCTTCATCCGACAGGAATGTATTAAGTGGCATCGTTTACAGATAAAAGGCTTCTATATGTAAGAATTCAAGTACGCGTCATCAGACAAGCATCTTGGAACGAAATCATAAATACATAAGTTTTAAATATTGACAGTTTTGAAAGAAAAATCCGATGGACTCTTTGAATTCCAGTGTAGATTTTATGGACTGTACACTTATAAGGTATAGCAGCAGGTTTAGTTGAAAGTCAATACATGGTTTCAGAAGTGCTACAGAAAAGCATCGTCAATATTGGTGATAAATGGTCCATAATACCAGCTTTTCTGTAGCGGAGGGGCCTCCGGGGCTCAGTCGATTAACGCTCTAGCGCAGCGCAATGACCTAGAAACCTACCACCAATGCGGTCGGCGTGAGTTCAAGCCCAGCTCATGCTGCCTTCCTCTCCAGCCGTACGTGGGAAGATCTGCCAGCAACTTGCCCGGTTTCCACCAACCATAATGCTGGCCGCTTTCGTAGTAGTGAAATATTCTTGAGTACGGCGTAAAACACCAATCAAATAAATAAATAAATTTCAGTAGTGGAGAAACGCCAAGCAACAGTTGATTCCTGAAAAAGAATCGACGAGGCGCAGAGCCTCATACCATAACAGGCGTTGATTATTTTTCACGAATCCATGGATTTTGTGTGTACAGTTATTCAAATTTTATTCGAAGCACGTTGTTAGTGTACATTGTCACAGATATGCTTGTTCTTCATGCACATCTACTTGAACTTTGTGCGCTGTACCAATGGCTGTCCTGTGATCGTGCAGTCAGTGTTGAAATCCACAGAAGTAGAACTTACACACAAGCACCTGGCTTTGCCTCTGTCGTGCATCGCCTCGCTGTGATGGAAACGCCATCATCTACAAACAAAATATAGCCTATCTGAAATATAGCTGTGTCCGTTGTCTACCTTATCTAAATCCAGAATGATTTTTTTCTACCGTTCAGTTCGCTTCAAGCACTATGACATCTTGGGCGCGTAATGACAATGGATAGATTATAAGCAGCTTTCACTCGGGGGGGGGGGGCATGGGGGGATACGAGGCTCAAGCTGTTGGGTTTGGTTCACATTGGTACAATCAAACTTTCACAGTTTTTGTCAGTACGTAATGAAAACCATTCTGAAAGGACATACGATTCAGTTAAAAATGTCAAATTGCTAAATCGCAAGCTGGTAAATATGTGGAAATTGATCAACTAGTCGTTATAATTAGATGCTCTTGTGGCAACACTGCTTTAGATCATAATACAGGTTGCAAGGTTAATTTTTCTATATTTCGTTTAACTGTGTTTGTGAAAAAACAGAGGTAAAACTGTGCCAAGTTTATACCATTCGGTTCTTGGGCTTTGAAAATCTAACTGTAACACGGAATTTGAGCAGTCGTGATCGATGACACAGTACCTGTTACATTAACATATAGTATGCAGCCTCTTCTCAGACATTTGTGTTTCGTTTTAATCGCTGTTTGCTGTTTCTGTATATTTTCTGACCACATTTGTGATTTGGTCCATGCATTTATTCATTAATAAGTTGGATTTTTTGTGGACAAAACAAACCATACGACTACCAAGCCGTGGTTTGAATCTGGTGGTTGTTGTATTGCGCTGTATATAACGGCTTTGAGGCATATTTGGCAGTAGAAGTAGCTTTCAACGCATTCTTTCGGGCCTTGACAGTGTTTTTCCTGCAGAAATACGTGATATGCAAGTTGAAAAAACTTCCACGCTAACTATCATACAGGTGTTTTTACCTGTGTATGTCGGAGAATATGGCGGCGGCTGAACAGTCTGATATGAAGGTTCTTCCTCTGGAAACTGTTGTCGATAACATTCTCCAAAATCATGCCATATGTCCTCCTTAATTCCGGAAGACGACAGAGTTGTTATCGACGTTGGAGGGCGATTTTCTTCTCTCGTATCCAGTTTGTTAACCGCTACCAACACCCAACTGGTTCGGTGAATTATAACAAAACCTCGGCTACTGCTCAACCTGCCCAGGTTTTCTTCGACAAGAACTACTTTCTGTTTGAGTACATTTTGGATTTTTTACTGGACTGGAGAGCTCCATCTTCCCCGAACAGGTGTGGAAACGTTTTGCAAAGGGAACAAGACTTCTGGGGACTAACGGAAACAGTCATCGCTAGTTGCTGCTGGAAAACCTTCACGAAGTTTCTACCCAGACGAAAATTGAGAAGGAGTTTAACGCAATTTGTCCAAAAAAATGTCTGTCAATGTTGGACGGCTCTGTGATGTCTCAGATTTGGGCATATCTGACCTAACCCAAAGCATCCAGAGCGGCAATGGTAGGTTAGGCGCAGCCTGGTCGGATTCACCCTTAACATGTATACAACAGTCCATGATTTTCTCGTTGAAATATGGACGTTCATGGTTAGTTAGGGATTTATCTGCCTAACCAGTTTATACCACAACCGAACCAATACGCCTGAACCTTTAATAAAGCAGACAAAGAGAGATATTCTTGAAATGAGAAAGACCACCAATTTTCTTACAACTCACAAACAAGCAAATGTCAGGTTTAGGATAGCCCAAAGGGGTTCATGGGTAACCCAAACATGTGCCGGCTGTCGGGAGCCCTGATGCACCAGCCCTGGTGGATCCCAGTGGTACTCTCCGGCTGATATTGCTCTTAACCTGAGCCCCCTCTGGTAACACGAACAGGTGTAAACCTAGACAAAAGCCACACTCATCAAGCAGAGCCATAGCCCTAGCACTGTGGTGTTTTCCCGTTTGCTTTCTTCTATTGTTCAAAATAGGGGGAAACGGGGGATTACAAAAGGTGTGAAAACACCACACATAATCGGATTAACGGATCATCATGGTGTGTTCTAATCAAGGGCGGTGTTCAATAATAAAATGGTAGGCAAATTCAGTGATTTAAAGCATTCGTTAGTACGGTAGTTAGTAAAACACAAATCAAACAAATAAAACACAGTAATAAAATAGAGTTATATATGTAAGAAATATGAAGCTCTGTCTGCAAATTCCGATGTTGACAAGCTGTTGTTTCAGTTCGTTGAGCTTTCCATTTAATGTTCAGTATTTTCTCCGCTTCGAGACCCGTTTCAGTCTGTGAAAAAAAGAGATTCAACTACTCTGCTGTTCCGGGAATCAGCAACAACATGTGTTGTTGTCGGCTTGGCCGCAATCCTGAACCATTGGGAACGTCTCATCAGCGACTACACAATGAATAGTGTAAAGCTGGTCTGGACTTGCTGTCGATGTGTAAAACGCTCCGTCACATTACACATTATGTGATTGGCACAGCAGAGTGATGTCAGTTGTAGCGAATAGAAAGATCTTGTCATCTTCCCCGTCATCTGCAAACAAGAATTGTTCGCCACTTCTCGTCTTCGTCCATTGTGCTTCTAGGCTGATATCTCTGCATTGTATAGGTATCCGGGGATCATCATCTGTCGATATCGATAAGAGTCGGACTTTACGGAGTAGGACGACGGGAAATGAGCTGCTTCTGCTGGCGCCGCATCTTGGAGCCGTGACACCTCGTCATTGGTGTTTTACGCCGTACTCAAGAATATTTCACTTATACGACGGCGGTCAGCATTGTTGTAGGAGGAAATTGGGCAGAAACCCACCACCATCCGCAGGTTGCTGGCAGACCTTCCCACGGACGGCCGGAGAGGAAGCAAGCATGAGCTGGGCTTGAACTCACAGCGCCCGCATTGGTGGGAGGCTTCTGTCATGGCACTGCGATAGCGCGCTAACCGACTGAACCACGCAGGCCCACCATTCCATAGGAAGGCACTCATCAAAGTAATAGTTTCGTCAAAATTTAAAACCAAGCTGGTCCAAATTTCCCGGATATACTGGTATATGACGAAATGCCAATTTGGTGCCTGCCTTAGCTAATAATGCCCTGTTCCTAAATTTTGAACAAGTTTAATTACATTGTGAAGTTTTGAATATGTGACCGAACATAGTTTAGGGTCGATGTAATCATTAACAGATCTGCCAGGAGGATACGACAGATGGTGAATCAAAGGAAATTCACCGGGGCTCTTCTTAGGGACCAACCCCAAAGGTGAGACTCTAAGAGTCGACATAGGTTTAACCAAAAACTGATTCGGAATTCGGCGCAACATTTGCCACTTGTTTCACGGAAGATAAATTACTCGCCTCTGTTGGAATATGAGGACGGAAATATTGTAACTGAAAGCCTGTCTTAAACCACACCTGATAAAAATATATTTATCCAGTTTGTTTGGGTATAAAGATAACCAGTGACAAAATTAGTCAAACTTAAAAGGCGATGGTGCTAAAGAAAACAACTCGGAGCGAAAACTATCTACACAGGCACACTGCAGCGATATCCCGGTATTAGCAGGGGAGACAAGCTCTCCAGAGCATGAGCAGTGGGCCGCACAACGTGGTGCTCCACAACCAATTGAATTACAGGTACTTCGCCCCTCATTCTGAACCCTGAGCCCTTTGTTATTTCTTGCACTGATACAAGTTAACAAGTTATGTATAACTGGATTTTGAGGGCTACTTGTACCATGTGTACCTGTATTTTGAACTCCACAAAAAAACTGAGAGTGAACTGTACCTGGCCAGACATCAGCTGTAAGTTGAACTGCGGGTTGAACTTGGGCCTCGTCATCATAGCTCGGCGTGGACTGGACTGGGTCTCACCACGACGCCATTGGGAGCCGGGGTGGGTTCTCAGTTGGGTTGTTTGTTGCGTCTACCAAAGTTCCACGAAACTTGAATGATAATATCAAAATTAATTTTGATGATGCCAAAAGTTCTGCCATCTAAAATGTCATGTGGGTCGCGCTCTAGAATGGCAACCCAACCTTCTCCGATGCCAGCTCACCCACAACTGGAGAATTGCCCCGACCACAGGTTCCTATACATGTTCAACAATTTAATAGGCCAGTAGATGTCATATGCCTAGCAGTAATCCTTAACAAGGCGGGAAATTATTTAAGCGTGTGCACCCTATAGGGAGATAATCATAAAGGGACATAACCCCAATAGGGCGTCAATATAAAGGGGACTGTCTCTCTCTATCGCTCCCACGGCTATATAATACGTGTTAAGGATTATAACGTTAACACTGTTTATGTGACTCAGCCTGTGTAGCAAAATGTAATATAGCTTCTGTGAAAATTCGTTTAGTCAGACAAGGGACTGTAGCAAATGCCATCGTTGATTTTAATTCTAATATTGATATGATTAAATATTGTCTCATTGCTAGTTACGTAACTTCTGTATACCACATCTTGGAAAAAGTCCGATGATGTATTACCTATTTTTTTCAAAAGTGACAGGGATTTTAAATGTGTCTTTATGTGCTCTATTATAATTTAACATACAGTTGCCAGTTACCTGACAAAGACGGAGCTTTTCTCCGCTCACAATCTTGACCATGGACCCGTAGTATATGAACGAAGTATCAAAATGTATTTAATCGGATGTCTGTAAAATCTAATGTCAGCATTAATGTATATTTGGGTTTTAAAGAGGTTTTTTTTCTTTGAAGGGGTATATGGACATTATGATATCGTGAGCAGGAATTATGTTCTTTGTTAATTACTGTAATTAATTCGTTTTCTTACTCTTGATTGTATCTATACTCCTGTATTAGCAGTTTCTTTGTACTTCTGTCGTTGATGGTGTATATGCTTAGTACCGTAGAACGGTTTCGTCAGTCACTGCCCCGTGACCAACAACAACGCCTCAAGCGCTGCGCGCAGTTCCTCGATTGTCACTGATTTCCGCGTGCAATCCACATCAGCGCCACTCCCAGGAATCGCTTTTTTTGATTTCACTCTGGACATGTTAGTGTTTGTGGAATTTCTCATCAGGTTAATTGTCTGCCAGGACAAGAAAACTATCCTCACGTCTCTTGCTGCTTTCACCGACATAGCCCACATCATTCCCGTTTTCACACCGCACATCGCTGTTATGGTAAACCAAAGCTTCTGGAGAGATTCCGCTAATTCTGGAGCCTTCATCGCCATTCTGATATTTGTCTCTCTTCGAGTGTTACGACTCCACCGATTCGCCTCCTGTATGCCTGGATTTAACGTTTTGACCCTTGCGTTGCGGGCAAGCCTAAAGGAACTCGCCTTACTCGCCCTTTTGGCCTTGTTCGCCTTTGCTCTATTTTACGTGGAAATGTTGTCGCAAGATTCCTTGTCCAACGTGCTTTAAGCCATGTGGTGGGCCTTGATTACGATGACGTCAGTAGGTTACGGCAACTTCTCCCGACGAGTCCATTAGGCTATATCATAGGGGTGTTATGTGCTTTCATTGGTCCTTATCAGCCTGCCTGTTCCGATGGTGGTGAATAACTTTAGCTTGTATTACGCTTACAGACGAAGAGCCATTTTCAACAAACGCGATGCTGGGAATAGTCTAAAAAAATGAAGAGAATGCGATATTGAGCAAAACTGGGAACACCAAAGAAAGAGCTTTCAATGAACAAATGTAAGAGTGCCCCTTTAGGACAGATATTAATAGAGCTGAAGGTAAGAAACTACATTTCTCTCCTACTTTTTCAGAAAGGTATAGGTATGGATGTGTTGTTTATTAGATGGACAAACTATGTGCAAGAAGAGAAACTAAGTGCTCCTGTTATAGTTACTGTACGTCTGCTGGAAAAAAAAACAGACCAAATGTCCCAAAACTTTGCAGAATTAGGCTAAAATTGTGTTCAGCTATAAATCATAACTGGATTCCATGAGGTTATGCTAAGCTAAATTACTTTCGCGCGAAATGCCGCTTTTGTGACAGTCAGAATCTTGTGACATTTAAAGAATGTTGGTCTCAAAGACTGACACGCATTCTGGTTTTGCTTGGATTCATTGACTCTGGTTAAAAACTTTTGTAGTTTTCAATTTCTAACTGAGGCCTGGTAGTTTTATCCGCTTTTAAACATGTCCATCTTTTAAATTTAGTTTTGCATGTCTTTATTATCGTTTCGAAAGCCATTCACTCTTTGTTTGGTTTGGATATATTCTCGCCCCGATATGGCTGAAATACCGCCAATATGAGCTTGAAACAAGTACATGGGAGCATTCCATCGGTGGAGCTGATTTATATCACAATATAGCTTACAGACTCGGACATAAACAGCCAATCAGGAGTCATGAACTGACATGTATTTCATCGACTTTGATCTTTATACAAAATATCTTTTTTCGGATCCACCACCTACATGATTAAAACAGCAACTTTGCCTTTTACTTTGCACGGCCTATCTTTCACCCTGGTGTGTATCGAATAAATGGTGTAATTATTATTTGTAGAGTTTATTGTGCTGGCCATCGAAGCATGGTATGGACCACGGGATTGTGGGATCGAACTTGTTTTGTCATTTCCATGAAAGTGTGTTTTTGTATTAAATATACAATTTTGTAATAATGTCATATAATTAAACATTTTAAAAAGTAAACAGTTGAAGAAAATACCCATCGATCTTATATGTACCACATATTTCTTCTATATGTTTCATCGTCAATTTGACGCTGCACACTAAGACTGAAGTTGTTGCGATGTACATATAAATATATGCCAGCTAGCATTTTGAACTACAGGTTGCGATTTGTACTAAGTTAATAGTTTATGCTAACTGTCTGAAAAGTATTCTGTACGTTAGGGTAAAGTCATTGTGCACAACGGTGCGTGTTAAATGTGTCTCGTGTGGCAAGAAGAGGAAATAAGGCCAAACAAAAAATTATTGAACTATAACAATGATACAGATGCGTTGTACTATATTCATATTCTGTAATATCGGTCCATCATGCAAGCCTGCTTTCAATTATGTTTTAAAGAAGGGTGAAGGAAGAAAATTAAAGTTTAATTAGATCTTTAGAACAGGGAACGACAAAACTTGCATCAGATTGTACGTTGTACGGCATCAGATTTTCATTGAAAAGCACAAAATGAATGAAAGACATGAAATGTTGGAAACCACACAACAAGTGACCGTCTAATATGTGGCCTTCTGCTCGGATAACTCGAATACCGATACCTGATGATTGACAGTCGTCGTAGACAAACTAATCGATTTCTGTCTACAACGGGTGGTGCTAGCCATGGACACTGACCATACCTCTAAGATCTGTTGATAAAAGGAATTCATGCAAGCTGTGGTCATAAGTTTTTTTCAGAGGGTATACGGTATCTCAGTGAACAAGCATTGTCGAGCTTGACCTGGTGCTGAAACAGAGGTAACCCTCCGATAATGCCGTTTCTGTAATGGAGATAGAACAAGTAACTGTGTATTCGTAGAAAATATTCCACACGTCGGCGATTATTTCCTATGAATGTACAATAACGGGGGCCCTCTCTCCGACTTAACCAACAGTGTGCTTCTTCTGGGCTGTACATTATCTTTCACGATTCCACAGTCTTTGTGCG
Organism: Acanthopleura granulata; assembly: GCA_016165875.1. NCBI lineage: Eukaryota > Metazoa > Mollusca > Polyplacophora > Chitonida > Chitonidae > Acanthopleura > Acanthopleura granulata. The sequence continues at coordinate 30,947,243 of JABBOT010000080.1, read as the reverse complement.
TGTTGTTATTCAACGACAACTCCAAATCAAAGGCAATAGTAGGCTAAATTGTCGCTTTTGAAGTTTTCCTTCGTGAACGCTTATGCGAATTTGATGCAATGCTGCAGTATTAGTGTTATGAGCGTGATTCATTTACAAGGCACTGTATAGAAAATTTGAACTCCATAAACGCCTCACCCTATCTACCGATTACATGGCTTATCTGAATTTCTTTGGTTAACGTGCTAGTAATATTGTATTGCAGTTACGTATTTATATACCTCATCTTTATCGAACTTTGTTTTGGTTATAGTTACTAACGTCAAGTACACTTATACTTTTATGAATACAGGGCAAATACTATATTACATTTTAGTGTAAAGCGTCATCCCATGCCACAAAACTGTGCAAGAGAATCATGGCAACAGTTCATTAAGAACAAACAATCGCTTGCCGCTCTGCATCTTTATGGAGTGGAAAACACGAAACACGGGAATATATTATTGAGGTGAAACAAATTAACACCAACAAAAACCTGCTCAGGAACGAGCTATGTTTGCTAAGAAAGTTCTGAAGTTAAGATCATTTTGTTTTAAAAATGACAAATTGGAGATATAGGAACTAAGTTTGATCTTTCATGCCGGCTGTGGTCTGGCGTAATAAAGAGTACCGTAATGGAAAAATCCCGAATTGTGGTACCCCACGACGACACTGAAACGTTACAAGTGTGTCGTCACTCAAACGTCACTGGTTCGCGTAATTGAAACACGTCATATGCATGAAATGATGAAATTACATAAATGTAAACAGAAGCAGAGGTCGTGTCTTGATTTACCCTTTTCAGTGCCATTAATATAGACAAGAGAATATAAAATGATGTGTGTGTAAAATAATAAAAGAACATTGCTTTCACTCGCATAAACCTCAGTACAAAATATGCATAACACAATCCTGTTTTTATTCTGAAAACGGATCACCGGATTCATCACTGTCACGAGTAACTCGCAAGTTCAGCTTTGTGGTCATGAGCCGTAGACTACTATTCAAACCAATTATAGATGAAGTTATGTTTGCTCGTTTTAATTAATCCTAATAGGAGATGGAGGGACAAATATTTAAAAGTAACATAGGCCGACATAGGCATATTTTCAGAGTCTTGGGCCTTTGTTAACTGACATAAGGCCCTGAATTTCCTATGTAGGTATCCGTAAAATTGATAGACGGCTGTAGTAGTAACAAACTAATAAAAACTTGAGTAGGCCTACAACGAAAATGACGTGAATGCTGTTGCTAATATGTGGTGAAGGCATTCAGTGCTTTTCTGTGTGCCCCGCTAGCAGCGTGAAGAATTATCCATAAATTGTTTTATGAACCTCAGTTCATCAGAAAGAGACTAAGTCTTGGAAAATAAAGAAAATATTGAGCATGCGAAAGGAAGGTTTTTACAAACTGGTGCTATAATTGTTTGCTATATAAACTTCATTTCGTTTTCAAGAATTAGTCATGCGAAGGGAATATTATGAACCCAAAATATACTTATTCTGTTCTTTCGTGTTATTTCATTCGCTTAAAACAATTTTCATTTTAGTCTTTAATGAAATCGTCTTTTCGCTGAGGTATACCTCATACTGTAAACACCTCACATAAGCATAGGCTTATATGCATTTTCGGTATAAAAACAAAAAAAAATATTTTGAAAATATTTAATTCATATTAAATGTATATACATTGAACCTGACATAATTCTCTACGAACGTGTGTTATTTCTTCACCTTTAGGATGCAACAATGACGCCTCCGACAGACTCTAACAATAAACAACAGTGTAGTTCTCGTGGTATGCGCCCATTAAGCAATGAGCAGTATGACACAATCGTCGCAATATTGCAAGGACAATTTCATACCCTGACAACACAAAAGACCGACTGACCAGAAAAATGCAATTCTGAAGTATTGGCGTTGTAAGGACAGTTTAAAATTTGAAAACAGTGTGTTACTGTTTCGTGCGAATAAGTTCCTGAAGTCTGACCAAGTAAGATCAGTTGTATCCAAGAATTTTAGAATGAGTCACTCCTGTGGAGCCAGATCACTCCGCCCCCGGATTTATAAGACATATACTGGATTGTCTGACAGGCCAGTTCGGAAACAGAATGAGAAGTCAAAACAGTACAACCAGACATTTGCTCGTTTTAATCACAAGTGCATTTCCATCCCAATTCTGTCCAGTGAAGTTTCGGAGAGATGGCCGATTGACCTCATTGATATGGCGAAGGATAGCGTTCTCAGTGACAGCACGACATACAGATATATCCTATCGGTAATCGATGTGGTTTCGAGATTTCTATTACTATGGCCTCTGGAGAATAAATCTATTCAGAATGTCGCCTCTGAATTAGAGGAGATCTTTGCTGAGCATACCGTCTGTGTAGAACGTCGGTGAAAGAGTTTTAGTTCGTTTTCCATATCGAAAAGGCAAAACACCGAGATCAAGTGGCATTGCTATCGAAATTCGCCGCATAGTAAACAACAGCAATTGGTTTGACTCAAGGGTCTTTTTGTTATCACTTCCTCACCAATGGTTTAAGATGACGAACATATGGTGGACAAGACAACCACACGATTAGGCGAAGTGGGACAGACGTGTGAATGTTGAAAATTATCGGCACTTATACTCTTCATTCAAAGGAGTTTGTACATAGGTTCAGGGTGATAAGTATTTTTATACGAATTCTTTTGAAACAGAAAATTTTTACAAAGTTGTGTAACAGAGATGTCCACATACAGTTGGTACCATTGTTAATACTTCTAGATGTGGTATTTTTGTTTCTTGAGCCTCATTAGTTTCTGTCTTTTTAAAGAGTATACCACTCAGGTGCATGTGATGCAGTGAGTAAATTCAATATTCGCCCTTCCATCGTCTGCCCCTTAGTACTGAGTAATTTCCATTTTAATATCCAATGACTTCTAATACCCATTGAATGACTTGCAGTAGGTCTTATGCTTTCCAGAGATTCCCATTGCAAATAAATAAGCAAGGAAAAATTGCTTTGGCCCGCTTTAGTTTCGATCATTTCTTATCTATTGCATTTATTGTGTTTAAATAACTATTGTTGATTGTTGATGAGGCGAATCTCTTTAATGATCTCTTCTAATTTGTGAACATCATTAGTGATGACTGTTTATTTGTGCTAGTTAAAAGCTGACTTGATAGCAGCAAGACTATACGAACGGTACAAATAATTTGTACTTCATTGCTTAAGTATAAATGAGCATGAGGTTGAAAAGGCGTCAGTAGCGCTGAGAAATTCATTTTCTTTAATTCGCTTTATTTGTTGTCTCAATGAAGTACGCCATTTAACATGAAACTTACTGTCAGTTGTATTCACTTGGTTAAGGTTGGTTTAGTTGATTGATTGATCGATTGGTTCATAGGGGCTTAGTACAGTTAAGGCTACAAATGTTGTTGCTGAAGATAAAATGTTCTTTAATCATATTTATTTAATTATTTGATTGGTGTTTTACGCCGTGATCACTTATATGTAATATTAATTTATTTATGCGACGGCCGCCATTATTATTGTAGGAGGAAACCGGACATAGCCTGGGGGAAACCCACGACCATTCGCAGGTTGCTGGCGTACAACCGGAAAGATTTGGGCTTGAACTCGCGATTGCAGTGGTGAGAAGCCTCTTGAATCAGAATTATGAGGTAGCTACATGTTACACTGAATTCGCAAGTTTTGTGAACATCACAGAGTAGAATTACCATAAAACAGGATTTTCAGTAATATTTAAGCCCCCACCCCACCCCTTTCCCCAATACCACTAACGCGTCGTGGAAAAATCGTCAACAGCTCAAAATATTTGTAGAAAATAAAACGGTTTCTGATATTTTGAACACGTGATATTCTATCAATTACAGAGATAATGCCTTTGAAACTACAATATTACAAAGGTGTGAAATATTTCAAATGGCGAGTAGAATATGCGCAAAAGTGCCTTATTGAAATAAATCTTCTTTACTTCAGTAGGGGTTGCCGTCGCAACCCCCATTGAAAAAATATTTCAATAGGGGTTGCAACTGCAACACCTAATGAGATATTATTTCATTAGGTGTTACGACTGCAACCCCTATTGAAGTAACTGTTTCAAAAGGGGGTAATTTATTTCAATAGGGGTTGCGACAAATGGCGCACTATCTTGTTACGATAGTTTCTACAGGTTAAGAAATAAAAGGTTTTATTTTTGTATTCTATGTTAAATTAAATCCTTTTAAAATAATTTAAAAAAAAATAATGTTACGCCTGGTGTGCCATACACGTGTGTCTGACGTAATGTCCTGTTCAGACTCACTCTGTACACATGTACCAGGTATCAGTAGATTTAATACAGTTTACTCTATTCCCTTATCACGGAACACGACGTGTTACACTCATGATACGATAACTGCTATAGAAGTATGACTCCCATGTATTACGCACATACATACAAACAACGGTATTATTTAAAATGAAGCTGAAAAAATCTTATACTGTCGAGCCACTGGGGAACGTTAAGCCGAAAGGTAGGTTAAATGCAGTAGCCATGATTATATGTTCACATGAAATGTAACACTTCTTAACTTCAAGCGTATAAAGAAGGCGAACTACAGAATGATCGCTTGTGTCTGCAAATTGGCGGAAGTAAACTAGAACGCCCAGTTAAGGGCAACAACTACATGCCTTACTCTCAGTCTAGAATTTTGAATATGATTTAACGTCCCTAATATGCATATTGCTTGCTTACGTTGTGTTGTGCTTGTCTTATATAGTGCCATAAAAACGCAATGGGCAATTGAATAGCCACGTATGAACTCTGACAATTTTCAAGTTTGTTTATTATAACATGATGCCTAACGATGCCTTTTATAAGTTTTCAATGGTAAACAATTAATAAAGAACCATACCTGATGCTGGTCACTTGTGTACGTGAATGTGCTTGTAAACACTATATCATGTTACACAAATACTATATTCACGTAACAGTCATGATTCAACCGCAGAAAACTACCATTACATAACGGTAAACGACACCATCTTTTAGTACTGACACCCAGAAAACGTCTTTTAGGCAATCGTTTATGAAGAATTTGGTTTACAAAGTTTTTTGAGGGTGTCTGGATGTGTATTACCCATATGACACATACGCTTTTCAGTGGTGAAATCCATTCTACGAACAGTAAACCATAAGGGTTTTAACCTGTCTTGATGACACAATTGTAGTGTATTGTTATCAGATATACTAATCGTTATTTCAATGAGCTTCACCACCCTTTGTGTCTCACTACTGTCTGATAGACAGTCACTTGTGCAAATCTGTCAGATAACCTTATTACTGGGAATGCAAACTCATTACAAGACTATCCTATGTTTGGACTTAGAGATTTGAATACATGTTTCAATTCCCCTTATCCTCAATTCACAAAATTCTTAGGCAGACTGAAGTAGGTGCACTAACGAGACCCTGGTCCTTCCCCATTCTCACCTTGTTGTCAGTGCTTTGGTTGCTTCTATTTAGGTACGATATTTGTACATCAGGTTTTTGTTGAATGAATTTATAACATTCAATTTGTTGTAGTGCCTGCCCTTTGCTCTTACCGCTGGGCTATTGCGTTCGTGGTGTTTTTCGGTTGTGTGTTTATCACGTCCCTGAGAGTAGACTTAAGTTTGGCCATAGTTTGCATGGTCAAAGAGTCAAACAAGACCGATCAGTATCTGACCAATACAACAAGAACGTCTTCACCAGAGAACCTGTCTACAGTGTGGTTGACAATCGATGACGTATACAATGATGTGGATAATAATACAGACATCGGCAACAATGGCGGATGTAGTGCGAATTTCGGGGAAGACTCTCCAGATGTAAGTTTACTGTGGTTTCAAGGTCAGGCTGTAAAATGTGGCGACAAACCTCCCTAAACTAAGCTCATTTGCTTCAGGTATATGCGTGTATTGCTGCTGGGGTCAAGGGTTTAGCCACTCAGAAGCCTCTTACCAAAGAGGTCTGTGAGTTCAAGCCCATCTCAGACTGGCTTCCTCTTCCTCCTCTTCCATACATGGAAGGTCTGTCAACAACTTGCGGATGATATATGGGCTTCCCCAGTGCTCTGTCGGGTTTCCCCCCACCACAATCCCAGCCGCCATCGCAGACCCCGAAAACTGGTTACCGCAATTGAAAGGAACTGGACTACACTTCGACTCGTATTAAATTTCATTACTGAACATACAGCTACAACTCGGTGAACTTCTACTACTGTTTATTTTCTGAGAATATTCATTGACGGTTTTGTGGATGGTTTTACTATTATTTTGCCAGCAATGACAGACAATCTGTCCTGTTAAGTGTCATTTATTTATTCTAACCGTATATTTAAATATTTCATCTGCTAAAGGAGCAACTTGCGTGTCGTCGTGGGTTTCCCCTGGAATCTGCTTGGCATCGTCTTACTATAATGTTGGCCACCTTTGTATAAGTGAGATATTCTTAAGTATGGCGTAAAACAGAGGCCAAATAAATAAATAAATAAATAAATAAATAAATAAATAAATTTGTTTAAGGCAGATATTGGCGAGTTTGAGTGGGACAAACCTCTCCAGTCTGAAATGCTCTCGGCCTTCTTCTATGGCTACATCATTACACAGATTCTGGGTGGCTGGCTCTCCAGGAAGTACGGCTGTCGTCTAATCCTTGGAATCGGAATGTTGGTATCAGCGCTAGCAACAATTTTGTTTCCACTATGCGCGCGCACTCACATATACCTCGTGTTCGCCAACAGGTTTATCACCGGATTGGGAACGGTATGGTGTGATTCATTTATGCATCTTTTCTGCTTTGCTTTGAATCTATAATTTCAAGCAAAATATTATAGTATAGTATGGAACTGTGAACCTGTGCAGAAAATGATGGAGTTCTTAGAAAGAACAAAACTTCAGCTTTATGGCAGTTATTGGTGACTTGCTTAACCTGATAAATTTTACTGCATGAGAATGTTTGCTATGATCACGCGTATAAATAAACGAAAATAGGCTAAGACATATGCAAGTTGTCTTGTGCACCATCGTTGCTCAAACTGGCTTTGCTGTGTTTATTTTATAACAAGCCTGTGTTAGTATTAACAGCCACATGGATGTGTAAACCCAGAAAATGTGTACACGGATTCGCACCATGAGTTCGAAAGCCGTTTGAAGTCTTAATTTATTTTCTTTCGTTTCACATTTATTATACTCTATAAATAGATGTATTTGTACAAACATGTCGACTGATGCGTGTCTGTATTCCATCTGCAGAGTGTCAGCCTACCGGCAGTGTACGCGTTATGGGGCAGATGGGCACCGCCATTGGAGAGAACCAAACTCATATCTTTCTCCATGTCTGGTAAATTAACAGAAATAAACATGGACATCTAAAATGATGCAAAGCATGCGCATTCAAGTACAAATATGACTGCCATGTCTTATAATGTTATCACAAGATTTCCTGACAATCTTGGTGAACACACATCTATAGGTAATTATTGTTACGCTTTTGCGTGTGTCACATTTAAGCTGTACACTTTTGTGTTATTAACCCTTTTCGGTTGACAATTGTTGTAAGCATGACTGATTATGACCTAAAGCCAAGCTGATGTAAGATGAATGCGCACTATCAGGCTGCGCAGCCAAGATACATTTTTCTTTTTTCAAAAGCGAATTATCTTTAATGAAAATTATGATTTTAGAAATGCTTAATATATCACCATGTGTCCTCTTTATTAAGATATTCAACATACTTCGGTTTGCTTAGTAACATGGTGCATTTGTTCCTTAGTACAGCTATTGCCCTCTGTATGTTTTCTATAGGCGTCTCACTAGGTGCCATCGTTAGCAACAGTCTCTCTGGATATCTGTGTAAATATGGCTTTGATAATGGATGGGGGGCTATTTTTTACGTCTACGGTAAGTTAAGCTGAGTTAACTGGCTTGCAATGTCTGACATCATTACTATACACCATTATATTGCATCGTAAAACGCTACAAGTTGTAAGCGTTGACACGACTTCGTTTTCAGCTAAGCGTGTGTCAAGTTAGATAACAAGTCGAAATATTTACTTGTTTACTTGACTGGCAATTTTAAGGCTCCGTAATTGAGAACTTTTCACTTACAGGCATATAATGCATGGAGGTCAGGTCAATGTGTGAAGGAAACCGACAGTAAAAACAGTTGACCTAATATTTTGATAACTGACGGTTCATATCAAAACAAGATCGACTGAACAGCAACAACCAAAGAATATCATTTGATATGATAATTGCTGATGACACCATTCACCATACACCAAAGCTCCCAGAGAAATGATTAATCAAACTGAATGAAATATATGATTAAATAAACAATGAAACATGTTTGTTGGAAATGTGTGTGATAAAAGTTAATATGTGATGATCTGATCGATCTGCTATGTTGGTGTTTATTTTGATGCTTGGGGGTGGGGGTGAGGTGATGGGGACCGCATTGGGTACCATCGATAGTGACACAGTGTACTACAAGCAACGTATATATCTATATCTGTGTGGGTGAATGATTAAGAAAGGCATTACATATTCATAAAAGTGTGGAAATGTTTGAATATATGGCCTTGTTTTTTCTCCAGGTGGAGGTAGCATTCTTTGGCTCATTATCTGGTTCATGGTGGTTTACGACAGCCCCGGGAACCATCCCCGAATTTCTTCCGCGGAGAGGGACTATATACAGAACAGTATGGAGTCAGCCACTTCACATACGGTAAAATCTTCACACATTATGGATTCACGCATGCGCGACTTTCTCAGGAAAATGCATCATTTGGTCACCACGTTCAGTTGTGAGGTGATTGTTTTAAAACTGACTTTCCACCACGTGATTTCTTTTTTATCTGCAGGATACTGAGCACAAGACCCCGTGGGTGGCCATTCTGAAATCTCGATCAATCTGGGTGGTGGCCTTCGCCCATTTCTGTGTCAACTGGTTGAACCTCACTCTGGCCACGGACTTACCAACATACATGAAAGAGGTCCTAAAATATGACGTCAAGGCGGTATGTTTAAGACACGATTACTGCAAATTTAGCACGTGGGGAGAAGAGTCATGTTATCTGTTACAGCCTTAATGTAAGTTAACCTTACATATAGGCCTGTTGGTGTCATATTTTTCTACGGCAAAGCAATTTACTTAAAAACATTGGAATAATATAAATAAAAAAAACAACAGAGAAAGTTTATTTTATGTCTGTTTTTAGGCGAAAGGTAGTCCATTTTATGTCTGTTTTAGAGCGAAAAGTAGTCGATTCTCTGTTTTAAAGCGAAAGTAGTCTATTCTATGTCTGTTTTAAAACGAAAGGTAGTCTATTCTATGTCTGTTTTAAAACGAAAGGTAGTCTGTTTTAAATCCAAAGGCAGTAGGTCAAAGGCGTCATTTGTAGCATTTATTTTGCAGTTATTGTTTGCTTACTTATCTTAGTGCTTCAGCGAAAATGTCTGCTTCATCTTATATCAAGTCCTTTGCCTTCTTTTGACAAATTCACATTATGTAGACTTTCCGACACTGTGCTACCCAGTCCCGTGAAAGACCCATGGGCCTCAAAAAGATAAAGAAATGAAGTATATATGACTCGTTAAATATATGTACCTCTCCTCTGGTTTATTTGCAGAACGGATTGTTGTCGTCAGTGCCTTACATAACCAACATAGCCAGCTCCATCACTGCAGGAATCTTGGCAGACAAGGTCAGAAGGTCAAACGTCTTGTCGACCACAGCCACGCGGAGGATTTTCACTGCTGTGGGTAGGTCATTCAGCTCGATGTTTTAGCATATTACAGGTGCTATTAAGATTTACTGGACTTCACTTTTAAAGATTTCAGTATCAAGAAAACCTCAGGTGAAAACTTTCATCATATTAATGACTTCCTATCATCCTATCATCATCGAATGATTAAATCTTTTAGCCTGGAATGTGCTATAGTTCTACATTCTTCAATATCGCTTTATTGGACACAGTTGCAGAGTATTGCCCCTTTGTGTGTAAGTGGAGAGCTTGTGCAGTTGTCTCAAAAACTGATCATTCTTTTGGCAGATTTAATAGACATTATTATTTGAAAATTATAATGATTATTTCTCAGCTTTCATTGGTTCGGGAGGGTTTCTGGTTGCTGCTGGCTTTGTGGACTGCGATTGGCGCTGGGAAGCTGTCCTCTTTCTGGCTGTAGCCAATGGTTTTCTCGGACTAACCAGAGGAGGCTGCATGGTCAATCACGTGGACTTTGGTCGAAGGTTAGCGCATGCCTACATCACTGTTCGAAAGAGAATTCAGTGTTGCGGTTTTAAGAGCGATTCTAGTTCAGATTCAAGTCTGGTGAAACCTGATATTTGACGAGGAAAATTTCATATGATGTACCTGACTATAATCCAATGAAGGTATCATAGAATAAAGGTGTTTTCTGGAGGGCAGGCATATATTGTGGTTTTATGACTGATTGATTGTAGTTTAACATTGCCTTTTCATGACAAGCTTGTTTCGCTCATGGCCTGATGGTGTCTTCTCGAAGGGAATATGTTTGGGCACTTTCCCGATTCACTGAAACGCGATACTCATCGCCAGGTGTGCCTTTCCATCTCTTCACAGCATACAGTCTTGTGAGAGATACATTTAAGATCACTTGCCACCCATCATCCTGACGTATGCCACACGTGGTAGGGTTGCTGTAATGATCCGTGTTTTTCGCCGGGATATTCACCCATAAAATTGCCTCCCCCCAATTCACACGTATATATATATATATATATATATATATATATATATATATATATATTTATTTGATTGTTTTTTAATATTTCACTTATGCGACGGCGGTCAGCATTGTGTTGGTGAGAACCGGACAGAGCCCCATGGGGGGGGGGCAAGGAGGGGGTGAAGCCCGCGAACAACCGCAGGTTGCTGGCGGACGTATGGCCGTAGAGGAAGCCAGGATGAACTTGAACTTGTGACTTGAACTCACTGCGACTGCATTTGTGAGAGGCACGGGGTCATAACACCGCGCTGGTGTGCTAACACTCTAGGCCACGGAGGCCCCCCCAATTTGTATATAAGTGAAAAACTCTTTAGTTCCGCGCTGAAAGACAATTAAATAACCAAATCGTCAAACTCCCACCTTTTAGATATATAGGACATGTATCCACTTATCATAACGCGTGCCACCGTTGTATAAGTGAAATATTCTTGAAATATCAACGAAATAAATGAATAAATAATTTTGCAAGCATGTTGAAGTCACTCATACATAAAATGACTTAGATGTGATCTATTTAATTTCTGAATTTGCCGTTTCCTTGAACAGGATACAGCGCATAGGTGCATATAGTAATGTATCCAATTTTCGCTTAACAGGTATGCCGGTGAACTGTACGGTATAACCAATACCATTGCTAACGCTCCGGGAATGGTTGTACCCATAGTAAACGGAGCACTTACACCCAATGTAAGTATATTGTGTAGGTTTGACTTTAATTGCAAATTGCTTCGAACTACTACCAAAGTGGACAACTCGTCCCACAGCTAGAGTATAGCCTAACAATTCATGATTACGGCCCAATAAAAATACAATAAAAATTCATCATTGAAGTTATTATGACAAATTCGACTTTGTTTCATATTATATTCAGATTTGGGCTTTTAAATTTTCTTTTTATCGTCTTAGATAATGATTGATTGCTCCAGAAGTTTCACTGTTCAGCGAATTTCCACAGTATTTTTTGAAAGCCATGTATGTTTTTGCATACTCTTAAATGGACTATCATACGTGTCATACGTGAGACTGTTCACCACCAACTCTCCAAAGGTCCTTGGGTTACTTCAGGCACTGTTATCTGCGAAACTGGCCGCCATCATAGTAATGAAATGCTCTTAATTATAGCGTTACAAAAACAATTAGATAAATTCATGTAAATTTATAAATCTTATATCGACGTTTTAATTACCATGTTCTTTGCCATTGTTCAGGGCACTCGTGAGGAATGGATGCACGTCTTCGTGTTGTGTGCGGTGTTGTGTTTTTGCGGGACGCTTGTGTTTTCCACCATGGGTCGTGGAGAGCCGGAGCCCTGGGCGGAGACACCCGTGACCATAGAGATGACGGATGTGAGTGGAGACATATCCAAAGCCCCATCCGTGGAAAATGACTCATTGGAGACACCCGTAACTACGGATTTAGATGATACCAATGGAGACATATTCAAAGCCAGATCCGTGGCGAATGGTATACTGGTGACACCCGTAGCCATGGATCTCGAAGATACGAATGGAGACATATGCAAACCCCTGTCTCTTGAGAATCGTACACTGGTGACACCCGTAGCCATGGAGCTAGAGGTTACGAGTGGAAACACGCCCAAAGTTCAATTTGTGGAGAACGTCGCCGCTGGTGGAGCGGAGGCGACAGAAAAGGGAAACCAGGAGGATAATCAAGGTACATACCGGCTATAAGACCTTATTTCATCCCACTGTCTGTCTTTCTGCCTCTCTGTTTGTTTGTCAGTCAGCAATTCTATGGATTCACAGGGATTTGGATGAAACTTTATGCGGTGTTACCCGGGGATAACAATCCAATATTAGCGGATGGGGCTAAGCTTTCCCGATTTTGTTTATACTATTCGGCGTTCCCAGATAGGACAGAAATGCAAAGTATTCCTGCTTTGCTTGCATAATAGGAAACTTTGAACATTTATCTCTGTCGGCAAAAGATGCCACTGGAAGATACTCTATTTTATTATGTGTTTTTAGCAGATAATCGTGTGTGTCAAGCGTATGTTGGTTTTCAAAGTCATGTCGAACAATAGCCTTGATTAGCGCTACTATTCTATAAAAATTACTGCGTACGAGTGATTTACTGTGGCGAAAATGTACATCCACATAATTTTGGTGTACCAGTAGTACACAATTTGTGTAGATTTTGTAATACATCCACAATGACGTGTGTATCAGTCATACACAATTTGTGTACTGCTGATACACATACATTGTGGATGTGCACATTTATATACAGTTTTTGACACAGAGTAAACATGCATCTGCTAATCTGTACATTTCAGCTTAAACTATGTTTTCTGTATAGGGGTTTCAAGAATACTAAATTTTGACAATCAGTAAACTGTTAAATTTAGCATTTATCAGACATGGCTGTGAATTGATTTCAAGTTAACACCTTGGGGAACCCGGTTTTCATGATCATTTATTTATTTCATGCAGAAATTTTGTGTTCGCGTGTATATTCAGTTATTAATGCTGAACAAAATTCCAGTATAACTTTGTTTATTTTTTAAGACGACGAATAAAGCATTTGGTAAAATGACTTCTTGCAATAGCTATTTAAAGGTAGAAAGTTGATGCTAGCAATTCAAATCGTTTGATTCCAGATCTTGTATTCCACATTGAAACGTAAATGCATTGTTATATTTTAGTAAACAAAATCAGTGCATTTGTATTAGTCAAAGAATCTTGAACAAGCACTATGTTGATATTGTAGTGAAAATGTTCTTTTTCACTTGAGGAGAAGTTAAATATTAATTTGTGGTCAATGCAGGGGAAAGAACAAATTTAAATAACGTGCCCTTTTTCTACTCTAAATAAAACAACCAAGTCCGGAAAACGGCTTCCTTTGATAACTCTGATTACTGCAGAGAATGGAGACTTAAACAGATGGAATGTGTTCTTCAGCCTATAGTTACGGAAACAACTGCACAGAAGCATTGGAACCATTATCAAGACTACGAAGTGCAGAGGCTGCCTAAGAAAAATGGCTGTTCTCGATAAAATGTCACCAGGCCCTGACTTTCATGGCCTCTACATCGCAGGACCTCACGAATTACCTTTACAATGGAAATGAGGTCGTGTCATTTGTCACGTCCACAGAATCTCTATGGGGCTCTTCCCCCGTCCTTTCCTCATTCTTTCTTCGAATGCAGACACAGACAGACTGACAGAATCAAGATATCTGGCGTTCCACGTATTAGAATGATTCACGCCAGAGGCTAGGAACACTGTAAACATTGTTGTACTCGGGATACAAATGCCATTAAAAAACAACCCTGCTTCTTGCATTTAACCGGTAAACGAGAATTTAGGTCAAGCAAAGCAGTTTGCAAATTCAGACCAAGCAAGGATTACACAGTTCATTGCTCAGAAGCACAGATATGACCATTCTGAGGAACAGTTGTACTGGATAAAATCAAGCAACTAAGAGACTAATCTCCATGCCTTTTCAACAGTATCCATACCAGGTTGGCGTACTCCCGTACAAATATGACCATGACAAGATTTATCTCTATCTGCAGTAAATCTACCACAGGATTTGAACAGTTTCTCCAGCCAGACAACTTTCACAAAGACTTGAATCCCGTAATTCAAACATGTGTGGAGTACGAGTTTCAGATATGAACATGCGATTTGTAACAGAACTTCAGCTCTATGTCACTGAAATGTCAGCACACGGGAGATTAATCGGAGGTAGAACCTTTCTTGACCAGAGGCCTTAAACTACTAACAAATATGACGTTACGTTGCTAATTATTTCTGATGGCGTTAAACTGATATTTCTAGGGCAACATTGTTAAACTCCTACACTGGCAGGGAATATTCCGTCTTGTTTGCAACTAAATCTACAAGACTGGTGTCAACATGCAAAATGTCTGCCATCCTATCCAAAGATCTATTCCTATTCCAGTGAAGCCGCCCATGCCTTATAAAACTATTTGGCCTAGTATACCCTGTATCAATATCAGGGATGTTAAGACAGCCACTAGTTTGGCAGCTAGTACCGTTACTGAAGTACGGAAAAAAAATAATAAATCTAATGCAAAAAAAAATCATTTTCTTAAATTGTTAGCATTACTGATGAAAAATTGTCTTTTTAAGGGAAAATAATTTATTTTACTCCCAGTTGTCACAACTAGTAAGAAAACTATTTTTGAAGCTCAGAAAAAGAAATTTTTTACTCCTAGTTGTCATAGTTCGTCATAAGAGAAAAAATTCTCTTTTGAAAGAGTGTGAATCAGTTTTTAGTGTGCCATGTTAAAGATAAACAGGAAACACGAAGTCTCGTCACATCTGATCCACTCTGGTACGACTAAAAGATAAGAATGACGGTTCGCGTGTCATCAGCTGCGTTCTCGAGTTGAAGAAATAGCCCGCGCCTGAATGATTAAATTTGATACCAAGGCAACACTTTCGATGTTTGCAATGTTCACGTTTTAGTCTCTTAAAACTTTGTATGTGTTATTATACAGACGAATTTATGCATTTGGTCTGGTGTTTTCTTTACTTTTAAAAGTCTATTAGAAAGGTGTGAAGACTCAGATGGACAAATGGTGATTCGAAGGAATGAAGAATTTCACAGGGATAAGGACATTGGTGTAAGGCAAAACGTTAACACGGATTTTTCACAAGGTCGAGTAAGCTACGTAAGTAACGGCGTTGACGTACCTGCTGTGAGCTACACCATATTTCTTCAGGTTGTACTGAACTTTTGTGGCGTTAACAGTTTGGGTACACCCTTGAATAAGATAATTCGCTTGCGTGGGCAGATACTCGAGGTTGTCAAAGCCACACAGTTACACATGGATTTGTTTAAAATTAATGGAATTAATGGAACGCATTGTAAATTAAAATATTAATGATCACATTAAATGGTACACTGAGTCGAGTTTATGTCGATTTAATTTCATATATAAATAAATTTTGTTAATGGGTCAAATATCATTTATTTGCTTTTTTGGTGAACGGTAATGTTATTTAACGTGTAATGGCTTATATTCTACCAGAAATAAATTACAATTTGCTGCCTCCGTGCAGCCATTCTTTTGTATTCCCTGAGCAGTGGTGATAAGGGCTGTGGTAAGAAGCTGGGAACAGAAGTACAGACGGGAAATGCATAGTTTCAAACAAAGAATATCTACACAAGAAAGTCACGAGCTGATCCTCTTTATCAGAGGACCGTGGGATGATAAACTTATTAACGGTTACAGAAAACAAATTATGGCAGCAGCAGTTTCCAGCGGGTCCTGAAACAAGGAAAAACAAACTACCTCTGCCAATTACTGCGGTAAAAAAGAGTTGCACAATGGCTTTAATTAAAATTCCTCTTTGCGATCATCATACACAGACCATGAACCAGAAGAAATGTGGACAAACCATACATCGATGGTTGTGCTGCTATTACAATAAATAAACTCCTTACTGACTGTTATAGATAATTACAAGTGGCACCCACCCCTGGCTGAGACATGGATATTCAGCGTGGAATCAAGGGTTGGTGGAATGAATGTACTCAACACCTGTAAATAGGATTACATTACTTTAATCCGAAGCCTCGAAATCGGCGTTATTACTGAAGAAGAAGCACACCGCCGAACGGGTGCTCAATTCATCAGATAAACCCACAAACTATTAATACATTTATGGTAATATTTACCCATTGGATAACAATGCTGGGATGCGTAACAACACTTTCTATTAACTCGTCATAATTAAACTTGCATCATATCTCTTGACTATACTTGGCAACAATAAAACAAATGATCTTTTTCGGCATTTTACGGTAATACAACTTCCGGCTCTTGTTATGTAACTGAGGCGTACACAAATCAGCATTAAATATCTTTATGAATGACACTTCTCTGACAATAGTTGTTTCCGTCAATCCTCAACTGACTTAGAACCTTGTATACCGTACTGCTTGAAAACACAGATTATCAGAAATACATATAATGAGCATTATTGCATTACCGTGTACTTGCACAAAGGCCTAACACAAATGGGTATAAAATTATCTAACATTACTAATTGAACAGTCCTAACATTGCCATTAACTGGAAACTTCAGAACAATCTACTGTTAGTCCTTCCATTAATATTCATAATTCTCCAAAATGTGTGGACCGGCGTTCCCTCACTAATGATGAACTACGCCTAGAACGTGTGACATCAAGTTATGGTTTACATATGTGGAGTTAATTTAATGCTAGTTAGAAAACTAATGCAGCAAAATTATCTCTCCGACATTGGTGTTTACCCCAAAGAAACCTATTATCAGTTATATTTCTTCCCTTTTCATACAACTATATACTTCACATCTGTCATATCATAGAACAGCAGAAGACTGTGCGCATCAGTCCCGCTCTCCCACATACAACGAAGGCTGTTCACATCAACATTGTTTACTGTAAAAACGTACTTATTTCTGACTGAGAAACAATCCAATATTACACAGAGTTGTTCCTTGAACATTTGTACCCATGATCATAACATCCTATGGAATTTTACGTACCCGTAAATAGGATTACATTACTTTAATCCGAAGCCTCAAAATCGGCGTTATTACAGAAGAAGAAGCAGACCGCCGACCGGGGCTGGTAGCAAAGCTAAGTGAAAATAACCCGAAACCGGACTAGACCTGTATCATAGAGCATGCCCTTACCAGTAACAGATCACAATTGTTCACAATTGTAACTGTAATTATCTGCACTATTTCCAGGTAATTATACAATATAGAGCATTATCATAAATCGATGAAACAAAGTACATTTCTGCAATTATATCTTTCGAATAAACCAAAAAAACAAAGCGTGTGGGGGGCACTGTGAATCATAAGCGTAAATATCAGTACTTGTATATCGTCACACAAGCACGCGCTTGTAATGTGGTTTTGACTATCACGCCAGTAACACCGTGGGACCAGATTTTATAACATGTGAAGTCTGGCAAATTCAAAACAAATCTGTGAAACGGGCTGGGACGACCCAAACTAGCAAAACACAAGTCACAGTGACATACACACCAATCTAGGAATAAAATCCAACAGTCGTATACCATCCGTACACCATGTAGGGTCGTCCTAGATCGATATTAGCAAGGCCTATTTGCTAAAATAACCCATCATACCAATTCCCAAAGGAATGCTCAAGAAATAATAGGACTATATATAAAAAAGTTAAGTGAAGCTAGCAGCATGTAACAGTGTTCAGTGATGCTATCGATTTTCTGGGCATGAAATTTAATTTAAAATTCATGTGGGACGTGAATAATGCCCATGTCAAATACAAATATAGGTGTCTCAGTGGCGCTCTCATTACAACTGTTCATAAATTCTTAATATACATCCCCACTCACGGATTAAGCGCATTTCTCTCTCGCACAGACCCAAACGCCGTCAGCCACTCTCGGACGCGCACACCCACATCCACAGACGCGCATGGGCATACACACGCACACTCACACGAGCAATTATCCTCAACAAGCATGTGCTGTTATCTTCAACAAACGCTTGCGGTTTTCACCTGTGGTTAAATTTCAGTAACAAAAAATCCTGACTATGCCTCTGATGGACATCCCACTGTTGACACCCTAAAAACAATGATGGTATAACAAAATTATATTTACGAAAGAAAGCTTTAAGTTTATTAAAATGTAAATTCACAGTAAGACAGTAACTGTTAGCTACCTTGTAGGTTTGCCTAAAACGGCAAATGGTATGCACGCTTTTCGCACAGTCTTGCATGCTCTTCCTCTTAAAATATCAAGTAAAGTGGTTTCGGAAGCCACATCTAATGCCGCAGTTTCTACACAACCCCGTGTAATACGTGTATGTGATGACATCTCCAACTTTCAACTTTATCTACCTGTCAGAACTGTTAAACCACTAAAAATAGACTGGCGCTAAAACTAAAGAATCTCGATAAAGGTCTATACCGCGAATTTTAAATAATCCAGAGGCCCGCAATGCTGTGCCGAATTATTTCAACATACAAGAACCATCGTGCATATCATAGCAATACAATAAACCAATCGCTTCCAAAATCTTTTCCTACACGAATGTATTAAAGGATTACCAGATGTCTGATAGAGTAATCTTCATCTGGCTCGATCTTTCTCATTAATCAAACGGTACATTGGTGATTGGTTAGTTGTAAACAAGCTGTATAAAACAATGGCTGTGGAAGATATATTTCCTCCTTGGCGGTATTTAAGAGAAACTACAGGCTCTTCAGATGGTACACCTTATCTGAGCTTGTACCTGTGCAAAGACGATATTGATTTCCTATCACGCCGACTTTGCGACAAGGGGGATAGCTTCGACTTTGACATTTTGAATTATCCCTAATTGGTCAGCTATATACGGAATGGTCTTACAGATATAAATATCACAGCTTGTAGCGTTTGTGAGATCTTGTGAGTTGTGTGATGATTTCCATCAACATCGCAAGTTATTAACGCCAAATCTAGTATCTCAAGGATATTTTATCCCAGGCCTTCACGATAAGATTATTACATTTTACAGTGAGTTCGCCTCTCTTGTTTGTAAATACGAACGGAGTGATCAGAATCTCTGGGACTCTGCTTTATCGTTGTATTTGTATAATTCATACAGTACATGTGTCTAATTCCGCTTATCTCGGGGCTATGGGCCGTATATTCATCGTGTTGAGTGTGATCACCACGTTGGATATATGCACAGTTGCAATCAAAGCCCTACATATTTGATTATCGACACGTACCATATATACTAAAATGGTACAGGATTTGGATACTGATTTTATTCATCCGTCTAGAACATTCATTGCGTAGTTTTGTCACCATTAAAAATTATTGACTGCTTCTCTTTGCATGAATCCGTGCTATTTTGTTTATTTTATATATTTCATTAGTTCTTTGGTGGTTTGTGTTATCTGTCGTTTTTGGAAACTGGTCTTTGCGATAATTGACCCTGCACCCCCAATTTGGCTGACGGCTGGTGTACAAATGTCGGTTTCGACGCCTAGGTGATTACAATTCAGTTAATTATAAATGTGGCTGTGAATCGTCTAATTTTATTTACCGTCCAAGTAAGCATGTGACGATTGGCAATTTCAATATTGTAAGTAATGATGATCTTCGTAATCTACTTGTGAGGGGCACGATGTATAGAGAGCAGAGAAACGTAAATATTGGAGCTGACAAAAAATATCCTAACAGTATTATGGTTATTAGAGATTACACTTTCTTGATATAGCACAGGTCCTAGTGCTGAATTTGGTTGAGACCTATCTGGGCTTCGAACCAAGAACCTCACTAGAACCTGTGCTATATCAAGAAGGTGTAATCTCTAATAACGATAATACTGTTACTTAAATTCACTTTCTAGATGACATCTACTAATCCAAAAAATAGCCTTTCGGCGCTTGACAATGTTGTAAAAAAATGGTCGAAACGGGGGAAAATAGATCTTTCAGTGCTTGATACTTGTGTTTAGCTTGTGAACAAGATGTACTATTCACCATATTAACATCCATGTTCTCCCAGTGGCCGAAAGAAATCCTGAATGACCCTGTCGTATAAAATATTCAAGCACTTGCTGATCTTCAGGGAAAAAGATTATAGTTCCGCTGGACAAAGCTTCTACTAATATTATCTTTGCAAGCATTATTACTGTTGAGTTCTTGTAGAGGAGTTGAACACAGCTACAGCAATTGCCGCTTCATCAACATATTCTAATATACATATACCCTGAGGGAACAATCTGAAAACCAACAGGACTTTCTTAAAGAAAGATGAATATCCATGCTTTTCCATCATACCGATATACCACAACTCCCAGATAAAGCTCGCTTTATTGCGCCATCAGGAAGCTGCATCACACAACTTGTATCAACCCTCCTGCGGAGGCGTTCCAAGAAGTACGATCATTTTGGAACAAGTATTGTTTTGCAATTTCAAACACTTCAGGCGGCAATTTTATGCGGAATCTTAAAAACTCAAAACGTTTCACAAAGATCTAGACTCTCATACACACACACACCATATAAGGGAATTTCTACTTGTGATTTCTGTACTCTCTACACTACTGTACCTCAAACAGATTTAATTGATAGAATTGTTTCGGTGTTTAATAAAACCGATCACCGCTACATTAAGCAGTGGCAACAGCCTTCTTCGGTTCCACTGCATACAAGGGCTGGGTTGTCCGGTTGTTTATTGACCTACTTGAATTTCTCATCAGTAATATCTATGTTAAACTTGGGGAATTCATTTATCAAAAGTGTATAGGTATTTCAATGGGTACAAATTGTGTCATACTTTTGGCAGACCTATACATGTTCGCTTATGAATACGACACCATATACATTAAACAAGTGCGCGATTTGGATATTGATTTTATTACTCCGCCTAGAACATCCATTGCGTCTTTCCGTCATCAATGAAAACTGTAGACTGCTGAATCCTTTCTAATTTTTCTTTTTTTATATTTTATATACTTTCTTGGTTTTTTGGTGGTTTCTGTTATTTGTAATTTTTGGAAGCTGATTGTGCGTTTATTGGCCCAGAGCACCCATTTTGGTTGACGGCTGGTATTCAAATGTCGGTTTCTACGCCTATAGTTTTAAATTCATCAGGACAGATTGGAAGAACGTCGAACGGTTGACCAAGCCAACATTCATTTTCTTACATTTTTGTTTATTGCCGAGGCATTGCTAAGCTAAGCGTCGTATATGTATAAAATATGTCAACAATACAGCGTATTTAAACCTTTGCGACAATTTACTTCATGTATATATTATTATATATACACATATATCATGATTGCTACATAAATCACACCCATTACCTTGAATCCATGGGCCGAAAGAGACCCGTAATGGGCGTTCCGGGTCAATCACCAGACGATCCAATTTCCAAAAGAAAGTTCAATACAAACCACCAAAGAACTAAGAAAGCATATGTAGTAAGACATAGAAGGATGTATTCAAAAGAAATCCACAAAATGCTAGAAGCCAGTCGCTAATACCATAGCGTCTCCGGTCAGGGCGTTTCCGATCAGGATGTAATCCTGTCTGAGTAACCCAAAGCATTGTAATCCTGAATGAGGCGAGCAGATTGCATCTGGAACCTAACGCGGCATTTGTGAAGAGCTCTCGCTTCTGGCAATTGCCCGAAACACAATCTCAGATAATGATCGAGACAATCTGTCAGGACTGTAAACGAGGCCTGTTCACGGCAGCCAGAATTTCTGCCCACTCTTGCCTCCGGTTGGTTTATTTTAATCTCAACATAGCCAATAACTAATGCCAAAGGCTCTAAAATAAAACGAGGTCTTACGTTTGACAAATGGAGGTAAGAAAGCGTCTGCTGCGGCAAAATAGTTTACCCTCAAGCCGAAGGACAGATCTGTAACTGCAGTAAGACTGAAATGGTTACTGTCTTCCTTGGCCCCGTTTTAATGAACCATTTCTGCATGCCCTAAATGTCTTCTTATGAACGTTAATTCTGCCAATCTGGCGGCTTACTTCTCAGTCTTCCTCACAGTTCAAATGCAAACGAAAGAATGCGAAGAAGAGTAAGTCACAAATATAGACACAAGGTTTACACTCCGAAGTCACGACATGAAGTCGTAAAAATGGCGCATCTCATTCCCTTTAGCATCTTAATACTCTTTTAAAAAATTACCCTTTCACCGGTAACGTGTGATCATTTGCCACACTGTCGCCGCTGCTCTAGTCATACTCTCCATGCTGTAGCCTTTTATATCGTGTCTGTTCCAGTCAAGTGAAATAGGATAAATGGTTACAACAGGTTAACCACGTAGGTTTTATGAACCGCGAGACAATAGGTTATGGCTCATGTTAACTAGGTAGGTTTAAACAACAGGTAAAGTTTTATGGTTAGCCGTGTACGTTTTAAAAACCACAAGACAATAGGTTAAGGTTGATGGTTAACCATACAGGTATTTGTGGGGATTATTATTAAGGGATAGCTCCACTGAAACATGATTTTACATTTATAACTGAACGGTTGCTGGTCGAAGTTGGTGATTGATCATCTAGGTTTTCCAGAGGATATTAACTGACCCGCTGAGACATACACTTGTTCACATCTTCTAGTTTCAGGAACATATTGCAATCTGAACGAGTAGGTGTCACTGACGCCTTTGATATAATACCAATACCCCAAAACGCATTGGATCCCACTGAGGCTTAACACATGTAACGACGCTTTTCACCCGCCTAGGATAGATGGATTCCGTATCCTTGTCCGTGGAATTTGAGTCACAGACGTTGTTGCGCACCTCTTTGTTGATTTATACTCTCGTACAAGGCGTTTTTTGTCCATTTTGTTAATGGTTTTTGCGTCCCTTTCAGTATGAGTTGTCATGAGTGTTATCCTTGATTAACGGCCGGCGTCGTTCCGCATACATCTACGACTCACTGGTATCATTATCCATGCTGTTTTTATCAAGGTACAGCACATCTACCGAATAAATTGACATGATAGAGGAGGTTTCTCCTAAACAAGGGTAATAAACAATTTGCCTCTGTTTGCGTGTTTTATATTTGCAGGAAAGTTTATTTATACCACCGCACTTATACATCATTTTTATTCTTTTTTGACTTTAAACATTCGTGTAAACATTAAATTACCCATGGGAAACAGAATCCATAGGATGGATTGAACGTATGATAATCTATGAAAAGTAAAAACCCGTGAAGTGGAAGCTTTTTCTCTCGGGGTTTACAGTGAACATTTTTTTTTTTTCAATAAGAAACAAGGATTGTTTTGGGTGAATGTTTGACTCAGTGCAAAGGGTTACTAACGATTATCATTTAATAGAATAAACTTCACTGTATGGTAGTGGTGACGCGAGAAAAGGTGTACTGGAGAAGCCGTGAGATTTTAACCAAGGCAAATATGTTGAATTTAGGCTGCCCATCACCCAGATTGCTTGTCTTATCTGGGTGTGCATATTTGTAAAAGAACGACCAGGGCTTCCGCTAGCGTCGATTGTATGAAAATACAGATGTCGTTATGCAATTACTGACTGCTGATATGACTGGCACGACATGATATCGACGAGATAAAAACGACATTGATCAATTAAGGCCGAAGGTCCCGATTTTGAGCAAGGCTGAAGGCTGATGTCGTGTCAGTCATGTCAGCAGTCAATAATTATTTTATCACATACTGACTTCTCATGTCACTGTCATTAACATCACCGAACCACCTGCTTTCGTCGTTTACCGGTGGAGATATTTCGACAGCAGATACGCTTGTCATCATTGCAAGGTATCGTCTGCGCTCGTCAAAACATCACGGGACCCATTGGAATTTCCATATGACATCAGAGGAATCCCTCAGTTCTTATGCCTTATAAATCACTATGTGACATAAGGAAATGTCACATGTCACGCGCGGCAGGGGAGAAATTTATTGACTGTATAATAATACTTTCTATATTATGAACTACTCATTTATACATGACAATAGCCCAGAAAGCCATACATATGTTGTAAATATATCTCCCCCATTTATATCTCCCCCATGCAAGTTTTTGCAACTGTCTGAACTATCGTCGACGATTTCAATCTACGTCATTAAACACTGCTGCAGAGGCTTAAGTATTAAACTCTTCCATTTAAACTTTCTTGAATTGTGCTAAACATAACAATCAACAATCACAAGCTACAATCATGACGTGGAAGACCTATCGCGCTATGCTTTGTAAGTATGTATCTAATTCTAGGTCAGGTTACGTAACATGGTGCTGTTTTAAGATCAATATTTTTAAGAATTGCTATCAATATAATTTAGATACAGTGTCAGTTGTGGACAGACGATGTTACTGGCTGAAGTTTGTGCAACTTGATCCCAAGCTTATGCAGCGGCTACTTGCAGATACCGAGTATTGTGCTGAATTAAAATTAAAAATTTGACTTGAACGCTTATTTTGTGGACCTTTGATATTAAAGATTTGAATACTTGGCAAGTTTTATGTTACGATAAATATAGCCAAATTTGAACATCCGAATCTTGGGATGTATAACAAGGCATCATACTAAAAATTTTTTAAATAGTGCCTATACATTTGATCGACTTTTTGGAATCGACTCCAAGTGCTTTCTAACACACGCTTAGGATAAATAAAGTTCATCTCAGATTAAGTTGGTGACTGCCTTCACTTATTCTCGGGTTTCACCTAGAAAGCACAAAAGATTCAGCTATGTAACTACTGTGAGTGTTACGGGCATTACCCGTGATAAACCATCATCTTGTGACAAGGTGAAAGACAGAGGCGCAGGGCAGCTCAGTGTGTGCCGTAATTCTTCTAATATTTGGGACTGCCCCAACTAGTGCTGAAAGCAAAAATTCTCTTTCTTTCCCAGCTTTTCAACAAAGTAAAGATACAGATATGTTGTTCATCAGATGGACTACCCATGTGAGAAAAAAGTGACTGTATTACAGTTACATGTATGTTGAGACAGATCAGGTGTTCAAATAACTGGAAGAATGAGGGTATTTCGAATCTTTAGAATTGATCGGTGGATGTACGTGGTGAAGAGTCACCGATGGTCCTACGTAACGGCCAGACAGAGAATATTTTACATGTAACAGTTTATTTCAGTTTTAGTATTTGATTTTATATATTAGGTAGTTGTACTTTGTTATGACAGAGGCGCAAAGTGATGCGGAAAGGGCGTGGATGACCCACGACAAGCTGTATACTGATGAGGTAAACATGCACCGGAATAGTGTAGAGGCAAAGACAGACCAAATGGGACTTCTCTGTACCTGGAATATACGGAGAAGTTTTGGGGACATATGTAACAGAATTTTTAAAATACATCGACAGTTTTGATGTGATTGAGTTAATTGAATGTTGGGTAGATGAAAACCACCGGGAACCTTTTGACTTTTGAATATGTGCCAATGAGAAGGAGTATTTGTGATGTCGGAAGACTCGCTGTATTCGTGAGAAAAACGCTGTATTTACTTACAAGGTTCGTCGATATCCTTAAATAATTGTGATAATTCGACTGGAAAATAATACCTGCTCAAGTGAAGAAGATCATAGATTTTGTGTATATTATTTTCCTAAAGATTTTAAAGCATATTTTAATGAGCTTGTCATTATGTTCAAGATCAGTTTAACTTGCCAAGAATATCTATGGATAAAGAGTGTATTGGTTAAGAAAGGCAATGTGGATATTTGAAAATGAGTTAACTGAGGATACAATATGTCGATGTAGGGAACAAGATGTTGAGGAGAAAGAAATTGAATCAGCTAAAGCTACTTTGGTCAGAAGGCAATGTGAAATCATGAGTAATATTAGTCGACAAAAAAAAAAAAAACATTCAAGAGCCCTGTATCGCGTTCCTCAAGCATATGTTAGTGAAAGACAGCTCATGTTTTCAGTTACGTTTGCCAAAGAGGTTGGACAATATTATGTTTATTTCGATAAAGTATTTTATTCTAACAGCTACTACGACAGCGAGAACTGGCATTTGACCGTGCTCCGTCGATTAGCATGAAACACAGTCATTCTGTCTGGGTTGTGGCGTAATTGTTCCAAGCGCAGATTACTCTTCTCACCTGAAATTGTAGTAAGGTGCTAAGGTTGTGTTTGTAACTTAAGTATATATGCCAATTTATGACATGAAATGACCAAGGAACTTACTCCCACCATAACACAATGGTCTGGAAATATTTTGCAGTGTTTTTCACCCATGTACTTGTTATAATTAAAACATGTCACAATAAAACAGTGTCATGTCTCTATGTTATTACATATTACATTGACAGAACATTTACGTCACAGCTCATATTCAGCTGATATCTGATAGCTTTCTGAGTGGCCAATCCTCCATAAGCTGAAATCATGGGCGCCTTCGGATCCCCAGTCGGCAGCATAATACTTTACACTTCAAAGGAAGATAATTCAACAAAGAATTCATAAATTTCAAACAGGTTCTTACATTCAAGAGAATTTTATAATCTTTTTAATGAGCAGTACCTCAGTCATGAGCTGTCTTTTACTTTAAAAGAAATAATTGGTCCGTTTTAGAAAACAACCATAAAAATTAAATGCACTAAGTTTCGAGAGGTATTGAGGAGGAGAAACAAGGGAGCCTGATGAAGGAGGCTGGTTTACTGATAACAATCTAACCTTAAATACAAATCTACACCAACGTCGAGAATTTGATCTCTAATGTATTGGGTCGGCATTTTACTACATCATTCTCCTGGTTTCTGTATGTTGGGAAACAGGCAGACAGAGCGTAGATTTAAAAAGTTAATATGCCGGCAAACGAGTTCACGGTAAGAGCAGAAATGTCACACTTTTCCCGTATCCTGTTTGCAGAACATTAATCGTGTCCAAAAGCAGGCAAAGAACAGTGCCAAGGTGGGAGAGATTTCTCGTGAAGTGTTCCAAGAGTATTTTAAGAAGCTCGTGGCTGGTAATAATATCCACAAGAAAGTTGTGATATATGAACTTAATATTCCAATAACGAAAGAAGAAATAAAAACAGGCAATATTATGTTTAACGCGAAGGAGAAGCCAACAAGGGTTGTCAAAGGTTTTGACAACATTTTAAATGAGTTTTTCATTTTAAAAATGGAATCATCCCATTCCTGGTTTTCTTGTTTAACAAAATGTTTAATGCAGGTGATTTCCCAACAGATTGGTCAAAGGGTGCTACAGTCCCTATCTTTAAGAAGGGAGATGAAAATGATGTGAACAGGTGTAGAGTAATTACTCTTGCAAATTATATCGGCAAGTTGTTTACAAATATAGTTTATAGTGGGTTAATAAATTAGAGTAAAGATAACGGCATTATGCCTGACGCCCAATTCGGATATCGACCAGGATATTGTACTGTTGATGCGATATTCATTCTGCAAAATTTGGTTGAAAAATATTGAAGTTCTAAGAAAAAACTATTTTGCTGTTTTGTAGATCACAAAAAGGATTTGACTCTATACAGCCTAGATTTTTAAACTGGCCAGTAAAGGCTTGTTAAGATGATTATGCATCTGAATTTGTTCATGTTCCGGCTGGATTGATACAGAGTAAGTCATTATCACTAATTCTGTCCTCTGTGTTTGTGAATGATTTAGAAATGATACTTATAGACGGTGAATGTAGCACTGTTGAGCCAGAGTTACATGTAATTACTATTTTCTTATTAATGAATGCTGATGAAATGGCTCTTATATCTGAAAAAATGCTGAGCAAGCTGCATGACTATTGTTTGCATTGGGTCCTAACAGTGAATGTGGATTAAAAACAATTATGATTTTTAGGGAAGGAGATTAAAATGTTTACTTGGGTGAATGGATGCACGGCAATGAAGTAATACAAATTAATAACAGTTTCAGTTGTTTAGGCATAATATTTTATTTTAATAGAAAATTTCGATTAAGGCAAAGTATACTAGCTACTCAAAGTAGAGATGCATCATTTGGACTGTTAAATTCATTAAAAGATTATGAATTAAATAAGACCACTCAGCTATGTCTTTTTGATACTTACGTCGTATGTATATTGAATTACTGCTGTGAAGTCTGGGGTTTTGTGTAGCTAATGACATTCGCCGCTCAAACCTCGTACCCTCGAACCGCGCCTCGCGGATCTCGACCCGCGGCACGAGGACGCTGCACATCGCGCGCGAATGTTATCATCCTTGTGTCGCGGGTTATATGGCCTCATCCGGTTTCCATACGTTAATGCTCTATCTTCGTAAGGGTATCCCGGTTAAAATAAGACAATTTCTAACCAAACTTAGGCTCTCCTTCCATGCATTAGAAATAGAGAGCCGGAGACATGAGAATGTATCGCTGACCAATAGGATATGCAAAGTGCAGGCGGGTGGAAGATGAATTCCAGTTTGTTTTGATATGTCCTGCCTATGTAGAACTAATTTTTATAGAGCTTTGGTCTCAGACATTTGGAAAATTTATAGTATAGGAATTAAATCTTTCGAAAATTTCAAGAATATTTCCAATTTACCACAGTTATGGCATGCTCCAGTGAGAGATTTCATTATGTTCATTGCACATTTATCAGTTAACCATTTATTCCCATCTTCAGCCTCAACATGTTTGGCTGGTGTTGGTAGATAGGCATAAGCTTATGGGCTGGCCGGATCCTACACAAAATTTTATAGTAAAAAGTTATCAGAGGGATTTCGCAGGCAATCTGATCACCCAGATGTGCGCTCTCCCATGACATTAGATATTTTACTGAAAATTCTTCGTGCCTTTCCCCATGTTTATTCTTTGGTATATGAGGTTTTGTTATTTCGTGTGATGCATTTTTATTAGCGTTTTGTGACTTTTTACGAGTCAGTGAGCTTGTGCCAAATAGCATGTCTGACAATACACAGAAGTCCCTCCTCTTAAGCGACATCTGCTTTTTCCAGCTCTCCACTGGGCAATTGCCTGCTCATCCAAATACGGTTCTCCAAAACTCATCAATAGGGTAAAAAGGCACATCTTGTTCTCCATCTATTAATTCATGAAGAGCTTAGTCCTGTTTGAACAGGCAGTAAGAATTTGTCAGCTCGCACTTACTTTGTTATTTCGATACCAACCCAGTAACTCGGAGCTAATTCCCCTCTGTGTTAAAGAAGGCATGAGGTTATGCGGCTGTCAAATCAGGTCATTACACTTGACACTGCTTTAGGATTTGAGCTGGAACAGTGGGAGCCGTGTGTGGTCTGGCATAAGATCACATAAAGACTTTGGGAAGGTGGAAATCTTCAGCTGCCTGTACATACATAAGGGTAATTTAGAGATATGGTTATGTGTATTCATGGCAATTTAAATTCATTTTGCAGTTCAGGTAATTCAGGACCCGCCTGGATAGCGCAGTTGGTTGGGCGTCCGCTTTCGGACGGGGAGATCTGGGTTCAAACCTGGGTCGGGTCATACCAAAGACTTTAAAAAATGGTACATTCTGCTTCCTCGCTAGGCGCTCAGCAATAAGAGGATAGAGGGTGGACTGGTCGGCCCGGTGTCAGTATAATGTGACTGGGTGAGGGGGCTTGTTGGGTGTCTTCGGCAAGTCGTCTCGGTGAGGCAGCACCAGATAAAAGATACGGTGGAAATCCGTCCTGCACCAAGGAGACACCGCCTTCGTATAAGTGAAATATTCTTGAGTAGGGCGTTAAACAATAAGCATTCATTCAGGTAATTCAGTTTACTTTCAGGCAAGCGGTATGTGACCATCTACGGGTCATCTTTCGTGTTCTGGGCGGGCATGCGAGCACTGTGCACGTTAGGTAGGACTTCCCTCATTTTCAGTAACCATTTCTCTATACGGTGGCCGGGTAAAAGCTGAATGAGATGGGATGAGCTCCTGCCAGCTATTAAGCACGATTCTAAAACACTACATAACACCGGACATTATCGTCATAACACGGAGAGGAATGATCTTGTTAAACGCAAATCCTGTGACTTGATTTTTTTAGCATGATCCGTGTGCTTGGCTTATTTGATAGGTGTTTTAAGTCGTACTCAAGAATTTTTCACTTATACGACAACGGCCAGCATTATGGTGGAGGGAATCGGGCCGATCTCTGGAGAAACCCACCACCATCCGCATGTTGCTGGCGGACCATCCCACGTACGGCCGGATCGTGTGCTTGAAGAAATTCCCTTGTTAATGCCCTGTTGCCAGATTATGTGGTCATGTTTGCTACCCAGGCTAGTTGGAGGTGGGTAGAAAGTATTTTAGTCATTGGGAAAGGCCTCGGCAAGATTAACAAGAACAATGGGGCTAATGTCCGGCCAGGGGAGATACAGTTATAACTCACACAATCCGAGGTTTATTCAAATCCGATGGAACACATTTGTCAGACATAGGCAATGGTATCCTCACTTCAGATTTTCAAAATGCTCTGGAATGGCTCATGCCTCATTGAAAGTGCTTTTTTTTCTGGTGGATTATGGAGGGATGTGCACATTTATTTTGAATGTGCAAACGTGACAGTCTGTGAGCATATGTTTATCGTCTTAAATTTGTGGAAACACACTAAAATTATGGTAAATTTTATTAATGAGGTTTGCTCACCTTTATGTATTCTCACATTGTCAAATGTATGGGTTTTATGTGGTTATGTTTATGTAAATATATATATCTGAATGTGTGGCCAGATCAGTTGTGTTTGGCTGTCCCAAAGGTGGACATATCCGAGTGACCAGGATATGGCCTGGGAGGAATCTGTTTACCCCAGTTATAAATGGGTATTTTGGCTGTCCCAAAGGTGGACATATCCGAGTGACCAGGATATGGCCTGGGAGGAATCTGTTTACCCCAGTTATAAATGGGTATTTTGGCTGTCCCAAAGGTGGACATATCCGAGTGACCATGATATGGCCTGGGAGGAATCTGTTTACCCCAGTTATAAATGGGTATTTTGGTTGTCCCAAAGGTGGACATATCCGAATGACCAGGATATGGCCTGGGAGGAATCTGTTTACCCCAGTTATAAATGGGTATTTTGGCTGTCCCAAAGGTGGACATATCCGAGTGACCATGATATGGCCTGGGAGGAATCTGTTTACCCCAGTTATAAATGGGTATTTTGGTTGTCCCAAAGGTGGACATATCCGAATGACCAGGATATGGCCTGGGAGGAATCTGTTTACCCCAGTTATAAATGGGTATTTTGGTTGTCCCAAAGGTGGACATATCCGAGTGACCATGATATGGCCTGTGAGGAATCTGTTTACCCCAGTTATAAATGGGTATTTTGGTTGTCCCAAAGGTGGACATATCCGAATGACCAGGATATGGCCTGGGAGGAATCTGTTTACCCCAGTTATAAATGGGTATTTTGGTTGTCCCAAAGGTGGACATATCCGAGTGACCAGGATATGGCCTGGGAGGAATCTTGTTACTGTTAAAGTTGCCGACTCGGGTACATTAGGGGGTAAGATTAGTTACATGGGTTAACAGGTTTGACAGGGCAATTGGCGGTAGCCATTGGATACCATAAGTGTGGATATGTCGGTATGCCTTGTGCATGGTTATCTCATAATAGGGTATTTTAATAGACATGCTCTCAGTTCCCACCCATGCCCACTCATAATGCCCACAGAATGTCAGAAACCTTCGGCAATTCGGTTTCTACTTCGGATATTCTTTGAAACTGAGACGTCTTCTCTGGTGTTTTTCAGATATGTAACGCGTGTTTAATAAATATACACATGTATTTAAGTATTGAACATAAGTGTCTAAGACATATGTATATACGCATATACTACAATGCTATGATCACTAATATCTGATGCATAGAAGTGTTATCAGTTATACATTGAAGTTTGCAATGTATCAGTTAACGTAAATTCATTGTTGCCATTTTTGTGGTGGAATATCGTCTTACATATTGTCTAAATTTGTTTCAGCCGATCACTACATGCCAGTGTGAATTCATCGAGAGTTTAATAAACCTGAAAGACTGATGGTGTGTGTGCATTGCGTTTTTTACCCATATACTCCTACATACAGCTAAGCAGATATTAGACCTATGTAGGACGATCCGTATTAAATTCATACTTGTGACCTCTGCTCTAATCTCATGACAATAGTCTTCACCATATATATTATATCTACATTTACATACCGGCTCTTTAGTTGCCCGTGAGTTTTTATGGTGCGTGTCGCCCGGTTTCTCTGACCACAGGTGTCGATAAGAGGTGTATAACTCCCTTACACAACGGCGTATAAGGGAGTTACACACCTGCCATTAACACTCAGTGTGATCAGAGAACGTCGCTGTCACGCAGTCCTGGTTTCAAAGTTACAGATGACTTAAAACAACCTTCATGTAACACTACATGAGCATCAATTGGGTGTATGAGTCAGATCTGTTCTAAAAAAACCGAACTGGACTGCGGAAATACAACACTATACATCCACAATAACACAGGTGATTTCGGACATATAAATTCTGATAGTAACGTTTTCCCTAATATTAACCTTCTGTCTACGTTGACGAATTTTTTAGAGCTTTACATTACAAACAGATTGTCTTCCATGTATCAGTATGGTATATGGAAGTCAACATATTCGTTTTATTCGCGTTACATGAAGTTCGCAATACATCTCTGACGGAAAATATATTCTCCAGAACAAATTGAGACCAAAGAGTTGCTGTTCCCTCGAAACTGGGCAATACGCAACATAAAGACTCTCGGACGAAAAAAGTGCCATTACGTAAGTGGGCTATCGCTTTCGCTTTCGGTGACTGATCTCGGTTATTCACCTGGTCAGCGGTTATATAATACACCAAGGAGCGTTAATCACCTAGAGCTTAGGTAATAACACTTCCTCACACGAAGCTAATACTTTACCCACGTATACATTCTGCCACATACTCAAAACAATGCAGTTAATTGCCAAGCTGAAGGTTATTTGATTACCTGCGTTCTATCTATTTAACTGATTGGTGGCTTTCAGGCCATACTCAAGAATATTTCTCTTACACGACAGTGGTCAGCATTATGGTGGGAAGAAACCAGTGGTGGGAAGAATCATGAATGATATATTTATTTGACCGATTCTTCTCCTTGGAATAATCTTGTTGCCCTCTCTTTTGTGGTTGAAATATTGACAAAAAATGCAGAGAAATGTAAACTAACCGTGTTTGCTAAATGTAGAATTATTCCGTGATCAGTCCCGGCTATGAAGTAGCCAATGATGTATTTTGCTCGTTCAGCGGCCTGTTTCAAAACTTTACATCTACATGGAGAATGGACGACATAACTACACATGAAAGTTCAATGATTGATATATGTGCTAAATCAAAAAGCATTTGGAGAGACAAAAGAGCACCGCACGACATAAGACGGCATTTGGATATATATAAACAAGCAGAGCAGGGCTCTCACATAAAGCACTATCTCCCAAATTAAGCATTTGTCTGAAAGCAATTTGCTGCTTGCATCAGCAAACTGACTGTCTTTAATCCAGTGCAACACAAACAAAGCTCTTCTTGACACAATTCCAAATGTGATACACACCATGCTTTATGGCCTCTTGTGTACTGCACTCAAGACTCGCATACACCGGGTAACTCTGCCTCTGGTAAGCTCAATATCGGTCCGCTCCGTAATAACCAACCTCTCCTCGGTCTTAATTAAAACGATTGCAGGTATATTAACAACAAGAAATGGAACTGATTTTGGGCTGTCATCCCATGCCTGAGAATCGGTAGGTAATTCGGCCGAGTTGTGTGGGTTCGGGATTTACTGACCCCTTAACCTTTGTAGGAAGTAGCGTGTCCACTGACTCACTCACGTGTATATAGACCAGCAAACTGATTACTTGACAAATGGAATGGCGAGGCCTCATACGTTATCATAGAACGGAGAGCAAAGTTTATTTATTTGTTTAGTTATCTGATTGGTGTTGTACGCCGCACTGACGAAAATTTACTTATTCGACGGCGGCCAGCATTATGGTGGAAGGAAACAGGTCAACGCCCCGGGGGAAACTCACGGCTATCAGGAGGTTGCTGATGGATCTTCCCACGTACGACCGAAAACGAAGCCAGAGTGAGCTGGACTTCGTTGAGCAGCGATCTCACAACAAAACAGTTCACTAATTGATTGGCTGGTGTTTAATACCGTGTTCAAGAAGTGTTCACATGTACGGCGGGGGTTAGGTTTATTGGTGAAGGAAACTAAACTATCCGGAGTAAACCACCGGCCTTTCACAAGGTTATTGGCCAGATGGTTTGCAGAGAGCCGGTGCTTTAACCATTCTAGCCAGCGATGCTCTAGCCCAAAACGTAACAGGTGAAGGAAATATACCGTCTGTGGTTCTGGCTCTGGGATTGTTAAGAACGAAACCTTCAATACATATGTAAAACACTATACAAAAGGCAATCAATCACAATGAAAGTAAACTGAGGACAAAATCAACTAACGCCTGTTGCACATAATATGATGGGTGTACGGGTACCATTTTCGGAGAGGGAAAATGGCAGGTTCAACTCTCAGACAGCGACAGGCCTTACACAAGATCAAACAAAGAAACACGAAGACGCTTGAATAAGTTCAATACATATGTTTAAAGAAAATAGGCAAAACGTAGCACTGACAATAATATACTAAAACAATACAGATAATTACAAAAATATATATATAGTTTCTTACTGATGAGAGTGCCCAAATTCAGATGGAATATGCGATTTCCACGGCAAGTCAGTCCACGTTCTTGGGAATTCTCAAATCGAAGGATGGCAGTCCTGTGATTGACAAGCAGCAAAGGACACTGTACGCCGACTATGGTATATATCCAACTCCCTGGCAAGGTGCAACTTTCCTGAGCAGACGGGTTGACAATAGCCTGCGTGATGCCGAGCTGGCGATGCATGTTTCGCATGTTTCCTTGGAAATACGCTTTCTGGGTAAACTGAGATGAAAAGTACGTAACTCGCACAAAGAGACAATCAGCTATACCAGCTCCAAACATAAGGTCTCAAACAAAATAGCAAGTGGCGAAACACAAGCTCACAAAGTGCTACGTACTGAAAAATGGAGGTCAAACTGACGTATGTTGATTTGCAAATTATCAAAGCCGATATCTCTAAATCCCACAATTTTTTTTTAATTGGTCGAGAGTAAATATGATTGCTCTCAAATGAACTTTAATAAAAGACTCCTCTCAAGTAGACATAGGTAAAATGACAGCGAGCTTTACAACTTCGTCGGTAATATTTATAAAACTAAATTAAAGAAAATTCTGGAGTGTTTGATTGTATACATGTTACAGCATGGGTACATCTTTCCAGACTGCATGTTCTATGTACAATGACAAGAAACTCATAAACACAGATGCCTAGAGGACGCGCGACTGAATTACAATGCAGGTCACAACATACACAGAGGGAAAAATGTAGGTCAGACACTGACCTGGTTAGCGCAAAATTAATTAAAAAAACCCAATACAATATTTTAAAAACGGGGATCGTTACAATGGGTGGAGAAACTGCGGAATAAGGTCTAAAAAAAACCATAGTCAGTGCCAGTCTGGCGCAACGCTTTATTTTAATTTGTGGGGACATTGTGAAAGCATTCCTCTATTTACATGGCAAAACAAAGTCATTAAATGGATCAGTGAAGACATGAGATGGGCACAGATGTTATTGTAAAGCGAACCCATTAACCGAAGAAGCGAGCACAATCGATGGCACACCGTCTCAATCAGTATGCAGTCATTACGCCTAAGTTATACGCATGAATTCAGCACAATTAATACAACGAGAGTGATTTCCCAGAAGAAAAGCATTTTATAACTACATGCGACGCACACCAACATAAGCCCTCCTGACAGATGTTTTCCATCGTCGTTTTATTGGTATATCAACCTCAAAAGCAAAATAAAGAGGTATTTAGCGTTTGCGAATGGTAGTAGGTTAGGTATGTTATTGTGTACAAAATATGATGACAACACAGCTTATTGAGTAACTCTAGACCAGTGACCTCTAATATATTGCATTTAACATCATTGGATTTTATGTACCTAAGCCTACTTAAGCCAGGGGTGGTGTAATTTGTTATTTTTTAAACACTTCCATGAACAGCTATAATAAAACTCTAACACAGGTAAATTGACAACAGGTCGGATCTGAACGGTAACGTGTGGCCATTGTCATCTACCACTCTGCCGTTTCTGCTCTGGTTTTACTGTCCATGATGTGATCTTTAATATTATATTTACTACCTAGCTATAGAACGGTAGCTACTAGTCTACTCAAGTGAAAAAGAATAGATTTATGGCTTCACAAAATGTATTCTATTTTACTTTATGTTTTTCTACTAAATACAACGTTGAACTTCAAAGTGATAAAATTCACAGACAGGCGCATCAAAACATACTAGCATCAAACTTGGGAGACGTCATTTCAACGTAAGAGGTTCACAGGTGTTTACCCCGTCCTTTCTCGTCCATTTCCTCATCACAGACCACTAAAACTTACACGACTAAATAAAGAGAGGGTACTGCACACTAAAGGTTCAATGCCCAATTGCATTGCGAGTGAGAGGTGAAAATGATAACCCATGAGAACAATATTTGTGCAATATTCCATACATCATTAATTCAACTAAATGTGAAAGAGTTGAAATTTTAGAACAAGGACTCCTGCAGTTCCTCGTTCTAAAATTTTGCCATGCTAAAAATGAACAACTTACAATGACTAGTCAAAGAACAATTATTTCTTCAATATACTCTTTAACCTCGCTCACTTCTACGTGTCTTAGAACAGCAGTTAAACATGGAAAAAATATTACATGAGTATAAGCAGTTATTATTTCATGAATTTGCCCTGGTTTGGAGGGTACATGGAAGGGTGACACTTACTGCTGACCAAGGCAATTACAATTTTTTGTACACAGAACATTGGATGTGAATCGGTTTACATAAATTCACTACAGAGCGGATTTCTTTATCGCCTGATTATACGACGGAACCGGTAATCAGTATTCAATACACCTGTGAAAGTGGCTATGTGAATTCACGAAAAAAATAATAGTATAGTGCTTACACCGATACGTAAATTGTATAGGTCAGTTGCAGGAATCAGTATCACGGCAACTTTTTCGATTATCTAAATAGTTGGCAGGAAACCTCCATTTTTCTATAGTCAACGAGGAGCTTGTATTCCACTGGCCTTTATGAGGCTTAAACACATTACTATTGCATTCCACGTACCGGAGCTTTGCCCTTATTCCCAAGAAGGCTCATTACAAGAATGGCCTCTTGTCAAAGATTGCAGGCTAGGGCACGTAAGCGTCTTGTCAGGTCAGGTCTATGGGTATTTTACCTCCACCAGTAAAATTTATCATCCCTATATATAAGCCTGGCGAGAATATAAACGATGTAGCGATGCCAGATGTATAGGGAGTGTACTGATGTTGCCATTGTGCCATCTTTCCCTCCACTTCATGGCCCGAGTAGCTCTTAAAATTACAAACAGTTATGTAATAATACATACTGTCTGATTAAAGCATAAACATTAAACACAATGTAAAACGCAAAAAGGAACCTGTATGACCAGACATTAGTGACATAGTTTGTACGGTTGCCATGTTCAAAGAAAATCGGTACCTAGCATATGTTTTCCAATTGAAGCAGAAACATTGAAAAATGACAACGAAAAGTAACACATACGTCGAGTCCTGTGGTGACATATGTTGTGAGACGATGTTGTCAGTAACCATGTATATTGGGAATTGTGTCAATAGAACGTAGTCAACGTAGCTCTAGCAATCAAATAAACAAAAAGTTTACTTATATGATATCGTTCGGTTTTATGAGTGAAGAATATTAGAGTACCCAGGCAGCAACCTTTGACAGGTGAAAGGCCTTGACATCATTGATGGAATTAAAGGAGAAGAAAACACAAAAACGATGCCAAAATCAGATGAAAGAGGGTGAAAATTTGTTCGCAGATATAGTCTTCAATATTTATTTTGATTTTTTCTTCAAGGACAGTATATACCAACAGATAGTCCTAAATAACTACCACACAAAAATACTCTTTTCTCCTGAAAGAAAAAAGCAATATAAATATTAAAATAAAGTTTCAATCTCTTTTACCTGATTTTGGCATCGTTTTTATGTTTTCTTGTTCTTAAAGACAAGCGGTCATGTAAGACTACACAAGAGAGCGACCTCCGAAAACTCCGTTAGACGCCGAGGGGTATGGAAGCACGATAGTCTCGACGTTCGGATGAGAATATTTGAGACTATGTAGTTTCTTTCAAATGGATGGCTTTAACAAACCTATCAAATATCACATCTATTATTCAGGTGTCCAAGCATTTCCCCATCCGTCATCACATTGAATGTCTTTGTTTTCTTCAGTTCCACAAGATTTCATCAAAGTTAAAGCCTGTGTAAATTCTAGTCCTCCTTTTTTGTCCCTAGCAAAAAGGGTCTTCCATTGTCTTTGTGCCCTGAAGTCAAGAAGCCTTCCTATGAAGCTGTAATTAGAGCATTCAGAACGACACTACCAGAACACAAGACTTTTGGCTCACAGCACATATCTTTAAACATTGTAGATAAAAAAAAAAACGTTGACAAAGGAGTTTGTTATAAAGGTTTCCCAGATTTTTTTCTTGACTCTGCTTCTTCGGTGAAACCGACTAATTCGCTGTTGAGGCGATAAGCTGATTCACCAAGCACAAGCTTCTTTGCAGAAGCTGCTTTACCAGTGTATACGTACAGGTTTCGTCGTGTTAGACAGGCTGGACGTGCTTTCTACTTGGGAAAAATGTAAGGCAGTATTTGATTTAGATTGGTAACAAACATCTCCACATAAAGCCTGTGATTAGTAGGTGTGGGAGAAGACAGGTAGAAGCTAAACCAATGGTTCGTACATTACAAGTGCTTTAGAAACCCAAGTTAATTCTTTTGCTTTCAAATTTACATCATGTAGAGTTCATCAATCATTCAATGCGTCACTTTGACGTCTATACAAACTATCACAGCTAAAACCTTCTCATCGCATGATAATATCCAGTATTTATTTCTTTGGTGTACTCACAAAAATTTCACTTATACAACGTCGGCCAGCATTAGGGAAAAAACTGGGGGAAACCCACGAACGTCCACAGGTTGCAGGCAGACCTTTCCATGTAAGATATTCCCAATCCAAGGTCACGCAATAAGAGATAAAGATGGTCGCTCATAATAGATATACATTGAGTAAGCTTTTGGTAGGCTGGTAGTCTGAGGCAGGAGACGTTGAAAGGTCATGCCTTTCTGTCCATCAGAAAGTTTAGACGATAATTATGGTATGGAAGCCGTGTGTTAGACGGTGATGTCACAATTTTGACTTAAAGCATTGTTTCTTTGTTTAAAGATATGTCTAATTCGATCCGCCTATTATTGACAATGAAGTAAACTTCCACCCAACACACATAGTCGGAGCTTAAGGCTGATAATGGTACAGTGACTGACAAGAATACCTACCCTATCATTAATTAGCGTCATGTTTGGATTCTAGTCACCAAATCAGGAATTGGACTGACCTACTTGGAAAACCAGGGTGATATCTCACTGGCATTTGTTGTAATATAGTAGAGAGAAGACTGTATAATGACCACGTTGAGACTGTATCTCTAGAATGTACGTCACCGTGTAAATTGTTCACCACGGCAACATAGACAGTAGCTATATACATCAGGAAATGTTTTAGATTACATGCTGGTATATGTCGTTGAGCTAGTTTAGCTATGTGTGTATCTGTGCTTAGGGTTTTACATCGTACTTGACAATTTTTTACTCATATGACGACAAGGAGCCCTTAGTATGTATGTATACTGTGTCTTCTTGTGGCAGGGCGAATTCATGTCACCAAAGAACTGTCGCCCCTGAAAGATCATGCCCAAAACACCCTACCCAATCACATTGCATTCACACCAGTCCCATTTCCTTGTTCTAAAACCTCATTGCTGGGTGCCAGGCGAGGCAGCAAGGAGTATACCGTTTTTAAAGTTTTTTGGTATAACCCGATCCGAGACAGTTTAGCAGCTAATAAAGCATTACTATGGACATGTTATCAAATACATGTATCTGTTTACAAAACCGTTGAAAAGAGCAGAGTCAGTTATAGATTTACGATCGACATCTGTATGCAGTGTGGTTACATCAGCTCTTGTCTTATCACACTTTATAGGTTATTTATTTTATTTGGCGTTTGCCATAAATGACGGTGGTCGGGATTACAGGTGGAGGAAACCAGTGAGCCCACAGTAAACTAGGCTCTAAGCTAAGCGCCTGACAAAGCTACTGACATAAGTAGGCGCCCAAAACTGCGAGAATTGCATTCGAACACACGATTTCATTGGCTAAGGTCCTAAAAGTCACAGCGAATGAGAGGATTTACAATCTGTTCCAAAGGGGATCTCCTCACAGGTTAATAGAAAAGTTTTATTGTCCTCTTACATTTTTGAAAAGTCGTATCGTTTTCATGATATATCACAACAGGCAGTGTTTGTAAGACCTGTGATCTTAGCCATAGCAGAAGCACTTCGATTTCTTTGAAGCCTTCGAAACTTTGTCCTGTCGTGGGCGAAACATCATTTCCGTCACCAATGTAGGCTGTCAGATCTTTCCGGAGACCGCGGGCTATATGTGGTTAGATCGAAGAAATGTCACTCTAAAGTAGCTTTCCTGTGAATTTAAATTTGTTGTTTTTTCAAGTCGATTCTGCAAGGTGGGCAGTGGATTACATGATGTTATAAACTTTTTGGTACTGTTTTAATGCTTCAAGACATGCCAGATTCTAAATTCGAGAATAACATCGCCTTTGTTTAACAGTTGTTTGGGAATTTATGTTTATTAAGGTGTGGAATGGATATCGTCCTAAGAACAGAGCTGGGCAGGTGTACGTTGAAAATCAGAATCTGTCCGCCGTCGAAACATTTCCTTGGTGGTGTTTGTTGTGTTTTTTCTGATCTTGTGTGCAAATTTATTTGGAAAAATACCTCAGCTTTGCATAAGGCTCTAAATTCAAGCTAACTTCATTCCAAGGCTGAGCAAACTGCATTTTCGACCCAATCTCATAATAGCGGTGTTCATTCCTTCTCGTCGTTACAAAAACCATCACAGCTCTCAGAAATTGCCAATAACTGGATTGTTTCAAGAGTATCGGAAAGTTGCTAGGCTAATGGAAGCTCAGCAGAAGCTGTGTAAGGTTAAGGTAGTCGACTCTGAGCTGGGCAAAGTTCCTCGCCTAACAGAAGCGTGATTCGTGGGCAGTCAGAAATCATCAGCGTAAACCCGAAGCCCAAATGCAAAAAAGAAAGAACTTCTGTAGATCCTTAAAGTCAGAGCCACGCTAAGAAATTTAAGTTTTACCAAAAAAGGTAAATAAATGAATACCATTGTCAAATCCACTTTGTGGCCGATGTTATCATGGTCACTAAAAAAGAACCTGTTAATAAACTCTCTGACATGTGGAAGAAAAACAGCCCGGCCTCGTTAGAGGCATATCTCTGTTGATAAATTGGGTATAGCCAGAATGGCAAACGCGCCCTAGGGGTCTTGGTCCTGTTTAGGATACGTTAAGACTTATTAAGCGATCATTATTGGACAAAAACCTATAACAACTCCAGGTAATGCTATACGGTCTATAAATAATCCTATTCCGTTGGTGGTAAATAGAAGGTTGTATAGGAGAGCGGTTTACTCGCGGTCATCCGAGTGCGCTATGAGAGGGCTGTTCGCTGAATGATGCAGTCCTTAAAGACGTGGACAGTAGTGTTTACAGTCCGTCCCTCAGCTGGACAGAAGCAGAATTAACTCCTCTCTATGAGGAGCCCAAGATGAAATTGATATGGCTGATAAGAGACTTCATGTCAGTGGGTAAGTGACGGCTAGTAAGGGGTTTGGGAGATTCAATTCCCCGTCCTTCGTCACTGTTATTTGGCCAGACGATATGATACTGGCGTCATGTCCTGGGAATAGTCCGTCTGACATTACTGACAGCTCTGGACCGGTGTCCGCTACACTCTCTCCGCGTTATTTTCTTATTTTAATTATGGCATAAAGATGAATTCTAACAATTGTGCGCGTTAAGGTTACTATATAGTGCTGGATTGTACTTGGGTGTCCACATGAAATATTTTGGATAATTTCATGTACGTGTCGTGTGCATAAGCAGAGTCGACATCTCAGGAGTTCGCACAGGTTGAGATAAGACCTTGAAATTTTACGTTTACAGAAAAGGCGGGCTAAGCGCCTACCCTAAAATCTCGTCTAGGGTGGCAAGAGTACCATTAATCTAAGAAGAAAAGTGTTAAATAAATGGCACTTTAAAAATACATAAAATTACAAAAAATATAATTCCCAAAGGATTACCGTCCAAATCCGGATGGGATGTGAAGCTTCCAAAGGCAAGTCTGTCCAGGTAAATAACGAAATCATGTGAAATCATGAATCGAAGGATGACATTGGTCTCCAAATGACGAATGGTAGTGGGCACGGCACGCCGGCAATGGTTTATATTCAACTTTCCAGGGAGGACAGGTAGACGATAGCGTCTCGCGATGCATATTTCGTCGGACTTTAGAAAGTCACACCCAGTATAACTTTGGGATGAAAAGTAGGTAATGACACACTAAATATCTTCTCGGCTTATTATTATACGGACAGAATTCCCTGTTGGATTCTACTTCTCTTGCGCAACGTGTATCGTTGTATAATCCTACTCCACCTTCTGGGGAGCGATTCGTGGCCTAAAGGTTTGGAAGCTTGTCTGTTAATTGCTGGGACATTCTAGATACGGGTTCACCCCCGGCTTTAAACAGGGTTTGGTGTACCGTTCGTTGAAAACCACATGTCTTCGGCCAGTATGGTGTGTGTATGTATATATGTACGTCACACATGGGAAAGTTCGTCAATAACGTGTTAATCTTCGGTGGCTTATCCTGTGCACTCCAGATTCCCCACTCATGAAACAGGCTGCCCAAATATAGACCAAAAAGATGCTTGACCAAAGGGTTAAACAGCAATCAAAGTAATGATTATTGAGCCACATTTGTATTATTTATACATACGTTGTATATATATAGATATATATATATATATATATATATATATATATATATATACAACGTATGTATAAATAATACAAATGTGGCTCAATATATATATATATATATATATATATATATATATATATATATAAATGGCTGATAATCACGGTATGTCGATATTTCCCATAAGTGATTATAATTTTCGCTGGCTTATGTTATTATAGTGTTTTCAGATTGAGCTAAAACCGAATGTATCGTCTCTTGCTCCAAACATAGCGCTGGTCACAGGGGTTCAAATATAAATTACAAGTAGCTAAACCCGATAATATGATCATAACAGTTCAAGTGGAGTTTTCTTTCTCAAAAGAGCTTCGAAAAAATCACAGACGTCAAGCTGGGAAACTATTTTCCTATGCTTTCGTTCCATACAGAAATAATTTCCTGGCACTCGAATATCTGTTCTTTATGAACGGTGACGGCAGATTACGTACTTATCTAACTCTGACACTTATTCCATCTCTGCACGAGAGTACACCTTTCAGCTTGGGGGCACAGACGCAGCAGCTGGAAGTTTGTCTGTTGTGCTGCTAGCTAGATTAGGGTGCCTCATTTATCACGCATGCAAAAAAGGTTCCAGTGCGACAGTAGGCCTATAGGCGTCTTGTCTATGGTATCAGTAAGCCTGGCCTATTGCACAAGGCCAGTTTGTATAACGAAACGGACGTCCAATCAACGGTGTCTCTATTCTCATTAAATTGCTCTGTTTTAGAAATGTTATCCCATAATAAAGATTGTCATCGTAAGCAAACCTGAGTTTCACGGGTTATGGCACGGATATATCAATATTGAACAAAGTTGTATACTATAATCCTGTCAAAATTGTACTCAATCAGTTCTGTTTTTTGTACACCATTTGCAATATTAAATGTCATTGTCAGTACCCTAATGTTGGATGTAAAACCATGCATGTGACTCCCGGAGATTGTCACCGCCTTGGTTCAGGGTATAACATTTAAAAGATCTAGCTTTTTATGACATAACACTCACTATAGAAATTTAGAACTCCGCATGATGCCCCCCCCCCCCCACCATCAATATTGTGTTGAATGGCGTAGTATAAGTACAGCGTAAAACACCAATAAATCAAAATTAATACATTATTATACAATTATTGACTGCTGATGTGACTGACACGACATAATATCGGCCAGATAAAAACGGCATTGACCAATTAAGGCCGAAGACCGCGATTTGCACCAAGGCCGAAGGCAGATGTCGTGTCAGTCAAGTCAGAGGTCTATAATTATTTTATTATATAATCACTTCTCATGTCACTGTCATCAACATCATCGATCCTCCTATTTTCCTCGTTTACCGGTGCAGATATTTCAACAGCAGACACGCTT
This sequence comes from Acanthopleura granulata, assembly GCA_016165875.1. Taxonomy (NCBI): domain Eukaryota; kingdom Metazoa; phylum Mollusca; class Polyplacophora; order Chitonida; family Chitonidae; genus Acanthopleura; species Acanthopleura granulata. Next base: position 30,902,451 of record JABBOT010000080.1, on the reverse strand, counting down.
GCCTCCTTTGCTGGGTGTCGTCTGCGATAATTAAACATCAAGTGACCCATTCGGATTTCCATATGACGTCAGAGGATTCCCTCAGACCACATGTGGTATGAAAAAAAAACTATGCGACATAAGGAAATGTCACACACGTGTGGCGCTTTCAATCGATCGCAGGAGAGATATTTACTGACTATATAATAAAATACTGCATATAGTGATAGTTGGACGTAATCTCCATGGATGCTAGTGTTTCGTAGATGCTACGTTGCCTTAAAGTTGTTTGTTCGTAACGCTATATGTGGCAGAGACTCCAACCCAAAAGAGATGGTCTTAAAAAGATTAATCGATGGTACAATGATCGTTTGGAGCATGGGATGCAAAGTAAAATTCAAAGAATATTAATAAAACTAAATGCATGATCATTAAACCATAGAAGAAACCCCTCCCTCCATACACCCCAAAAGTAAACATAGACAGCTATGAAATAGATTTTGTGGCTGATTTCAAGTTTCTTGGTGTTGTCTTCAGGGAGAATCTCTCATGGATATCACATATCACATACATTTCAAATAAAATCTCACCTAACATATGAATTATAACACATGTGAATGAACAAAAACCTCTCCTGATACTACTATTCTCCCCCCATTCTACCATATCTTTCCTGTGCAAAAATATACCTACAGGGCCCACCTAAATCCCTTGTATGTTCTGGAAAAGCGGGCAATTATTACTACTACTCCATCGCACAGATTTGCACATACCCCGCCTTTATTCCAACAACTAAAAATCCATGATATATTTCAACTCGTACCTCCAAATTGTGCATAAGTTTGCCTACAGTCCTTACAACCTTCCAACAACGTTTCAAATCATTTTCAAACTGCAATCAGATGTACACCTTTACCCTACACGAAACCAAAGACTAAATCTCCATAGCCCATTTACAAGAACTAACATCTCTATATATTCAAGCCATTTGAAAGTCTCTCGATAGTGGAACAAACTACCCCAATATCTTAAAACTATTAACTCTCTATAATCAAAAATAAATTAAAGGATCACCTCATGAATACTACAGATATAAGAAGTCTAGCAACCAACGAACTCATGTGTTATCACTATCAGCCAGTGTTGTATGTTGTTACATCGGTACATACGTATATTTATACGTATACGTCTTTGAACAAACTGTTTAAATCATAAATATTAGTATTATCTTTATATCTTTGTATACATTTGTCTTATGTTGTTGGTGGCGTATAAATAAATAAACAATAGCACGATTAAGTGGTCGACATCGAAAGAACGGACGTGAAACCCCTCATCAGGCGGAATCGGAGAATTTAAGGCCACATTATATATCTTTGTACATCCAAACTCCTATTTGTCGCATGTCAACCCTATCCATCGTGTGCCACCCCGTTATTTCCTCCATCTGACCTCTCTCTTCCGGGTGTTGGAGGAAACCGTTTCCCAATTCATATTTCCCTCATAGACGCACGAGAACTTATATTTCTCTTATTTCCTACTCTTAATCAAAGGCGTTACTCTTTCTCCCATACAACCAAGAACGATTAGAAAGAAGGCCGGGTGCTTGATGGAACTCGGTCAAGAGAATATAGTATCGCTCCAAAAGTCGATTTGAGTCTGCGGCGAAGCGGTCGTGTGTCCAACACTCCAGTGAGTCTGTGCAACCAGAGGTCCGTTAACTACAATATGAAACTCTCCATGACGTCTGACACAAAAGATGGATGTATGATGTGAGGTGACAAACGCCTTTCTCATAAAAAAGTACGAAAAAAATTGCTGTTTCGATGATCGAGGTCCGTGACATTGTCAAGAGTCTGTAAACCCACGCGCCAAAACATTTGGATAGCAGCCGTCAACCAAATTGGTCGTAGGGAATCAGACCAGTTCCAAAACAACGTTCTACAAAATCCACACAAGAACTCATAAAGTATATAAAGTAATAGATGTACATATCGCTTGAAATATTAGTTCTGCGCACACTGTTAGAAAAGTCCATGTTTTAACCACAATGACTTCCGTATTTCTACCAGGGACTCCCGACTACATTTGCTTCAGTGGTAAAACTGTGAACTTGCGAAACAAGCGGTATGTGTGGGGTTCACATATTATTTAACACAATTTCTACGGCCTTTATGGCTATTATTTTACAGTGAAAACGCCCGGCGCCTTGTTTATAACAGTGTATGGAGTGACCTCCAAAACCTCGAACTACTAAGGTTGTGACGACAACTGCGTGTGAATTGAAATTTTCCCTTGTCGAATGCAGTGACGGGCTCGAACTGCGGATGATTTGTCAGTTAAAGGTAGGATTAGTTACCATTTATATTATCCACTGAATATATAACAGGCTGGTTATGGCAAATAAGAGCACTCAGACAAAAATGCAGACTGGGAAGATCTATAATTGTGGGGCCTCCGTGGCTCAGTTGGTTAGCGCGCTAGCTCTTGATGGCTTCCTTTCCGGCCGTACGTGGAAAGGTTTGCCAGCAACCTGTGGATGGTCGTGGGTTTCCTCTGAGCTCTGCCCGGTTTCCTCCCACCTCAGTGGTGGCCGCCTGAGAGAAATATTCTTGAGTAGGGCGTAAAACACCAATCAAATTAATAGATGAGATATATAATTGGTAATTGTATCAAATTTTATTTCTTTCCTTTTTTCGTTTCTATCTTCCTTTGTTTTCATGTTTTCGGTTTCCCTGAATAGTAATAATGCAAGTACAAACTATTACCAAGGTTTCAGGTTACACGAGCGCAATGATTTTTCTTACTATTATTTATGTAGTAAACTTGTCAACTTCAACCTCAAAAATATATATCTCCAAACTTTCGAGTGGTGTTAGCCATACCGTCATACACACCTCGGACTGTTCTCTATTTCATATTAAAAAATCAAAGTAGCATGACCACCATTTTTTGAGCTCTTCTTCCTGGAATTGACGTAATAGCATTTTGTCACCTTGGTAAACCTCTTTTACTGCCCTTGGCAAATAGTTCTCAGTTGTATCCAAAGCAGATGAAATTCTGATATATTTTAACCGGGTGTAAAATGACAGTATAGAAATTTATAGCGTATCAACAACCTGGACTGTCCGTGTGGCAGTATTATCCAATCTGCGCTCAGGCACTCATCAATGCCAAGTCAAATCTTGCACTCTACTGGTCGAACGACTGCAAATTTCGGCCACTCTTACAATCTTCTCACGGGACCAATTTCAGCGTCTGTATGGACACAAATGTACTCTTTACAGCGTGTAAACTGTCATAGTATCGACGAATTCCACTGGTTTATTTATTTGATTGAACAGTATCAAAGTTTCAAGGACAACAGTTACTGTTACGTTTTAACAAATGTGATTTGTCGCCACATTTCCAAACTCCATAAAAAGTAAGTTCCATAAGTTCCATACTCTACAATTTGAAATTTTCAATTCCTGCAGTTTTCAGATCCACTTCCATACCCCGCACAGTTTAGGAATGCTATTGGCGAAAGTGGACGAATTTAAAACACACCTTTGTAATTCTTTGTGTAATATATCAGGCAATCAAGTTCTTCCGTTTTTTACAGTGTACCGAGCCAGTATTAGAGTTCACTGTATCCTTACGTTCAAAGATCCATCCATATTCGGATACAAATATTGTTTAAACTGTTCATGTTTTTTTTGGAACTGACAAGAGTTGTCCATATTCGATAATAGATAAGTTTATTGATGAAAGCAGAGCATATATCCATATGTCATGCTGTCATTTACAACGTACTATGTCCTGAATCTTTCAAATAGCGCTAATTTTTACAAGAAGTCCAGGTAATCACTATTGAGACATGAGAGAATAATTGAAATTAAAAATAGAAAAGAGTTAATTTTAGAATATTATGAAAATATTAGAACGTTACATATGTTTCTAGGTTCTAGTTGTTACACTTTTCAATGACAAAATGATAATTCGCTCGCGAAGTGTAAGATGGATTAGAGATATGGTATTATGGAGATGATAACTGTTTTCCCCGTGTGAGCTTTTATATTCCAAGGCTATCTGTCATAAAATCTCACTTGGATACACTTCATCACAAGCAATACTGGAGACAAACATCCTCTTGGGTCTCGGTAACACTTTGATTTATCACATATAATATTACACTAATATTTTTAAGGAGCTATGTTCTTAATAACTGGGAACCTGGATCTGAGCATGCGCATGAAATTGATTTTCTTCTGCACATGACGTTTGTACGGTTCGCTTACTGCAATGCCAGCTGAGAGTTGACTGCATTTTTTAATATACTTTGATTTAAACCGTGGTGAAATTTCTAAATGTTATTTATTTCAATAACAGTATATTTCCGTTGTGTTCAGGGTATTAAACATACTCAGGATTTTCGTAGCCGTTGTTTAGGCCAACCCGAAAAAGCTATACCCGCGGGTTATAGGTAGTGATGCACGACTTCATGGTCAATTTCGAGGGCCTCCGTGGCCGAGGGGGTTAGCGGACCAATGCAGTCGCTGTGAATTCAAGTCTATCTCACGCTGGCTTCCTCTCCGGCCGTACGTGGGAAGGTCCGCTGGCAACCTTCGAATCGTCGTTGATTTCCCCCGGTCTCATGCCTGGTTTTCTCCCACCATAACGCTGGCCGCCGTTGTATAAGTGAAATATTCTTCAGTAGGACGTAAAAGATGAATCAAATAAATAAACAGGTCATGGTCAATTTCAGGGGCTCTTGTGCTGTCCACCTTTATTGTTATATCTACAATATCACCGAACTGTGGACAAGTACCTTCTTACTTAATAACAAACTTTAGAATAGGTTATGAATAACACCTGCGGAAAAGTATTTTTGAGATCCTGATGAATACATTCATGTGTTAAATATTAAATTAGAACATTACATAAAAAAAGAATTGTTCTTGAAATGTATCATATGCAACAATCGCGGGCCCTACCTAATACACATTCGTGCTGAATAGCTAGTAAGCCATATGAGTTGGTCATTGAGTTAACATTAGAATGGCTCAAAAACAGCTTTTTTTTAGCCATGTGGGCGTCTCGAAACGGTGTCTATCAGTAAATGAAAGATTTACACCCAGAAGAAACTCCTCCCTGTTATGTCATTCCCACTCTCCAAATGCCACTAAAAGAGCTTAATCAGCATAAGCTTTGCTTTTTTCCGTGTTCATTAAAGAAACCGAATCAACTTTCAAGTGCATTAATTCACACAGTCCGTGTAGAATATCTTTTAGGATATACTGTCTCAACGATAACATACGCCCTTTGCTTGTTTAATAACTTACGCATGGTATTCAACACTATGTAAGGAAGCTCTGAAAAAAAGATATAGGAAGCTTCATTAAAACGCTCACTCAAATACTTCAGGTATAAACTTATATCCGTGTTAATAAGAAACATTAATTTGTTTCATATAGATATCAGCGCAAAAGTTGACACTTACGCATGTAGGTCTATAGGCCTGTGTAAATTTTGTATATTTTATTTTGCGTGTACAGAATCCCTAAAAAAAATGAACTCTTACAGGATATAAAGTGGACAGAAGAAGAATTTGCTTTTCCTGAAATCGATGTATTTGACGATACAGTTGAAAACAAATCGTAAGTGGAGGATACGAATGTTGTAAAAAATATATATACTTAGTGTTTTACGTATAGCTCTCGTGGAATTAAGTATAGGTTGTGGTAATGTAAAGTTTTGTGACCCGCCATATTCTGCATGTGTATGCGAGCACATATTTTGAAAGAGATCATCAGATCGCTGATGAAAACCAGATGAGGTTGCCATGGTAACCACATATACGGAAAAATATGAGATGCGATACGTCGACGCGGATATTTCAGACGCTTTGAAATAAGTGGTTTATGTAGCACGACACATATCAAATCGCTGCACGGAACACGAAGTCTGTTTTGCTTTTCTCACATCAGTACAGCTACGTGTTAATCATGTGGTATAAGGCAACAATAACCTGTTAGTTACCACAGATTAAACATACTTACATATTATTTTCTGGATTGGTGTTTTATGCCGTCTAAAAGTTGCATCCGACAATTAGAATTGGCCGATCTCGAGAGTGTTTAATGTGACTAAATGTCAAAAGAAGTAATTATGAATCTGATAGAAGTATTAAGTGCAACTAATGTGTTGTTCGAAATTGTTTGGTTAGGGTAATGCCAATAATAAAATGCATAGATATCACTGGTATTCATCAAACCGTGAAGTCAAATATGACTAAATCATGCAGGTTGCGATTTTGTCCATGACTGTTATAACTGACACGATTCTGCTGACAAAAAAGCCGTACCCAGCAATCGGAAATGAAATTGTGTAAGCCATATCAGTGTGTTCTAACAGGCAGAAAATAATAGGCCAGCCTTAAAATGACCTCTCAGTCCGCACCATGTATCAGTTAGGGCCAGCTCTATACATCTAACCACATCCTAAAGCCTCACAGTGTATGGGGCTTTATTTGCCTTATGCTCTCAATCCCCTAAATCGGATTGCTGCCGATGATTGAATGACCAGTTTAATTGCGTACTGGAACTAACTAGGATGCTCAGTGTTTCGGTATGATATTAAATTTTCCATTATAGAACGCACCAGAACTCTTGAAAAGTTGTATTTAGTCGCTCGTATCTCATCGTTCCTTCCACAGATGATTATATGAAAGCCATTGCCTACATTAAGATGGTTCCATTCGTATTATGATTTTATGTTAGTTACTGAGATGTTCTGCTTTATCTCTTCTGTAATTAAATACATAACTCATAGTTAAAGTGCAAGACAGTTCATGTTCTAAGTTAAATTTGCCCAAAAGGTTGGACAATATTATGCTTATTTCGGTAAAGTATTTTTACTAACAGCCACTACGACAGTGGAAATTAACATTTGACCTTGGTCTATCGACTAGCACGAAACGTAGCCATTCTGTCTGGGCTGTGACGCCTTAAAAATTTAGGTAGCTTCTAAAAGGTTGCGTCATGTAGAACAGAGAAGCAAGAGCAGTGTGATACTGGCACATGGGTACATGCAACAGCAAAATCCGGCTTCTTGTCAGCTTACCTCAGTTAGAGTTTACTTCAACTGTTCATGTAAATGCATAAATCGTTGCAGCGTATGCTTAGTGTACCAACAGGCTTGTTCATGCAGTCATACAACACACCATGGAGAGCAATAGCACAGCAGCGACGACAGTGTGATAATAGGCAAATGATCATATGTAGCCAGTGAAATCCGGCTTCTTTTCAAGTCACTTCATGGACACTGGATTTTTATTTTAGCTGTTCACGTAAAGTTCTTCCTTGGTTTGGGGAGAAACCACCAAATGTGAACCCAAGGGGCTCCTCCGATGGCGAAAAGTTTTTAATTTAACAATCAGTATAAACGTCCTATAGATCTTCTTGCTTCATGTATGTATTTCAGCATAAAATGATAATAGATGCTTTTTAAATAAATTACGCAAAATCTAAAACAGCATATCGTGCTAATTCGAAATATGGTCATATGAGTTATTTACGATTGGTAAGCGGTATAGCTCTCGTACTTTTATTTGATTGGCCGTATTTGGGAATATTTCACCTAGAATCATGGTGGGAGAAAAGCGGTCAGAATTGGAAACTTTCCACCTTCCCCAGGTTGCTGGCAGACATTCTAAGTGCGACCAGAGGTGAAGGCAGCCTGAGCTGGACTTAAGCTCACAGAAACCTCTCATAAATGTGAAGATCAGATGACAGGATAGGAGTGACGTATGAAATAACAGTTACGGGGTGTCTCAAGACAGGGCCCAGTTGTGTCATGGCGGTTGCGGTGTGTCTTAGGACAGCGCTCATTTATGTCACGACAGTAGGGATGTCTCTTAGGGACAGGGCCTAAGTATGTCATAACAGTTACGGTGTGTCTTAGGACAGGACCGATGTATGTCATAAGTTATGGGGTGTCTAAAGCAGGACTCATGTACATGACGACATTTACGCTGTTTCTCAGGACAGGGCACATGTAAGTCACGACAGTTACGGTATGTCTGAGGACAACACTGGGCTATGTTATAACGGTTACGGTGTGTCTTAGGACGGGACCGATGTATGTCACAAATTATGGGGTGTCTTAAGAAAGACCCATGCACGTCACGACAGCTACGGTGTGTCTCAGGACAGGGCCCATGTATGTCATAACAGACTACAGTGTATCGCTGGGCAGGACCGATGTGCGTCATAACAGTCACGATGTACCGTGGGGCAGAACAGATATGCGTCATGACAGTTACGGCTTATCCCAGCGATAGGCCGATGTCAGGGACATAATATATATGTACTTTTTTGTTCAAAGGAATAGCATATCTCTTGAAATTTACTTCATATTTTAAAAAACATAAGACATGCTGACCTTGTTGTATTGTTACGAGGGGAAATACTAAAAGAAAACCACTAATGTATAACATTAAATATTTTATTGGAATCCTTAACACAATAAAATTTTACATTTCGTGGAAGGTATATTTCCTCTTTATATTTACAAAAATACTCTCAATCTCGATCATCCGTTGCATGACCTTTGACAAGTTGTTTTAAAAGTCACGCGTGGCATGGCAGGCAATACAAAAACCCAGGATTATCTCACGATGGCTCCAGTAATGATCAGAAACAAAAACATGAAGCATCTAATTGTAACACAAGCCGCAGAGAACTTGACAAAACGCTGGCATCATTCATTCTGTAATGTTCAAAACACTGTTAGAAAATGTCATTATTCCAGGCATATAACAAATCCCAGATCTATATAAAATTGCCCTGTACATCGCATTTGCCTTTTATCGAACTGTGTTAAACAAACCGCATAATCCAAATACACTTTATCCTAAATGAAGTCCATAATCGCGTTGTCGCATAGTACCCTGTCCTTATTTCACTGCATACTAGCCAACGGGATACCCTCTGCCTGTGCTAACAATTACATGGATACAGTGCTCAATCATGAACAAATCCATACCTTTAAATACAAAGAGAACCTCGAAAACAATTGCCAAGAAACACCTGTCAAACGAAATGAATGAATATATTTAACAAGCCACACGAAACACTAATGCATCAAACAGTAATCATCCACATAAAAGTTTCACTAAATATGAGCTTGTATCGTGTTCGTGTGTAAAATAAGAAAGATTTGTACAATTTAAATAAGCGCACATCACCAGCATGAAAAAATGCGGGTATATTGCAAATCTTATAAACGGATGGGAGCCGCCAGTGTTTATGTTGGCTATCGATAAGCTGGAGCTCTCAAATGCTCCCGGCCGATCATGCAAGTTCCGTCCATGTGCTCAAACCTGCCAACTTCCGACTTCAGGTGTCGTGTGGACAATCAAAATATTCGGCCATTTGGCGGGTGCAAAATAAGTCAAAAAATATGAAAATGAACGGCTTTATTATTGTTCATTTGAAGACCTTGTGTTCGACAGGCAGGAGAAATAATTTATTTCTGAATAATGTACAGTACAGGCCTTTGTTGTCAGAACAAGTGTTGTGTAAAGGCCAGTGCTTTGAGAGCAGTGCCTCGGGGTCTACACCGTATGCATTCGTGTGCCAGTCTGAGTAATCAACTCCACGTCATTGGTGTAGCCTTTCTTGTTATGCTTTGGAATCATTTCTAAAAACGACTTCCTAAACCTTTGGCTCATACAGCAATACAGGATGAAATTGACGGAATTATTGACGAGAGCGATAATGTCCATTATATCTCCCAGCGGCATGTAAACGTTTTGGAAAAAACCCTCTGTATAACAACAGATAAGAACCATGATGCCCTGGGGTAGCTCTGTGATGAAGTACATGACGATGATGATCAGGAGCATCAGGCTGGTGCGGTGATGCTGGCGGCTCCTCTGTCCACCATGTGACGTCTTCAGGCTGTCAGAACGCTGTTTTACATCAACCAACGTGTTAAGCAGCATGCCGCCGAATATTGCGATTAAAAGTGAGGGGATTATTTTCCCTACAATCCCATATATCCAAAACATTGCCAGTGCAACTGGATTCGGGTTACTCGTACCAATACCCATATCTTTTAAGCGATAGAGGGTTTGGTTTGGGGAGATCTCTTTTTTCTCCACCTGTGTCATGACGTAATTAGGACACATGATAAGTACGGACATTATCAGAGTGGCGGGAATAACCATACACGTGGACTGGAACTTGAAACACTTGTTTCGTGGAGAGGGCGCCTTCAGGTAGTAGTATCTGAAAGCCGCCAGATATACCGCCAACCAAATCGAGGTCATGTGCAGTACAGCCGTGAAGTTTCCGTGGAACATCAAAAACTGTGTCCAGCCTTGTGTATATTTTTGGACAGACGGCGCCAGGCCCGACTGGATGTAAAAGTGGATGGCAAATGGCACATAACACATCATGAGACACAAGTCTGAGATGGCAATGCCGGTGAGAACGCAGTTGATTGACGACCTGAGTTCTTTTTGTGTTAAAATCAGGATATTGAATATATTGGTGATGATTCCAAACGAGCAGACCACAAGGCTTGTGTACGGATGCACGTGCCAGTACCATGTGGCCACGCGCAGCAAGTCTGGATTCGGCTCGCTGTACATCCCTGACACTGTTGCATTCGGCATCACTGATCTAGTTCAGTTCCTATAGGACTGTGGATAAGCCTGCACACAGGCCACTCACGAACTTAATTTGCCTACATGTATAACCACCGTAAGGCCTGGGCTGAAAGGAATATGATTCCGCTCTTATCTATTTTTAGTCTAAACCGATATAGCCACTTTGACAATTCCGATAGACGCTATTGTTTTGAAATCTTGCATATATTATTGACTCGATTTCATCTTCCACTACTGCCGAAAGGCTCCCTGTCTGATGCTGGTGTCTTGGTGGCTGCTTAACCCATCTAGAAGCCAGACTTCTTGAGGAATGCTCTCTGGATGTCACTGACTTATTTCCGGCAGAGAATCTGTAAATATATAAATGTCAAAAGTTAAGCACAAACAATTTACTGTATCATTCCATGGACCAAATATGCCATTGACTAAAACAACATACAAACGCGCACCTGCTAGGCAATCGGAGTGCACAAATGATGACATACCAGCGCTGGTACAAAACATGTCACCAACTTTGACATACAATTTAGCCAATTAAAAGATACTTTCTGACAAACCGGTAACAACAACTCCTCTGAGAGCTTATTTTGCCTGTCGTAAGCAGAACAGATTTTAAACAAATATTTTTCCTATCAGGCTTAGTGATTATCCGAAGAGAAAGAAAAAAATGTGCTTGTATGAAACCAGAATTATAAATAGCCGTTTTTCTCAAACGTAACGACTACATGGAGGGCGAAATGGCAGGATAATGCCCCATTATATTTGTTAATATCCTGAGGATGACACTGGAATTGCCTGGGAAGGGCAGAATCAATCTCCCGTCGTTATGATATTGTGGTAAGCAGACACTTTACAATAAGGAAAAGCTGAGGACCAAATTCAAGCAAGGGACATGAATTAAACGTATGAGAAATGCAACAAAACACCACGACGGATTCACTTATTAACACACCTAAACCAGCGGGCACAGAACATGTCTAGAAAGGGCAAATTATTCAGTTTTAATAACTAACTTACGCCTATAAAAATGCATTGATCTGCGCGGAGAATTTCTTGTTTTTGGCTAAGCTACATTGAAAAACAACCCTTGCGGACCTCAAGGTAAATTTTCATGTCATGAAAATATCGCACTCACACACACTCGACATAGGCACACTGTTGTGTGTCCTTCTATCGCACTCACACACACTCAACACAGGCACACTGTTGTGTGTCCTTCTATCGCACTCACACACACTCAACACAGGCACACTGTTGTGTGTCCTTCTATCTATACTACCTTCAATCAAACCGATAGCCGAGAGAAGAATCAAAATATTGGGCCCATTATAGCGGTAAAGAGCATTTCGAATTGATTAGATCCTTATATAGTCTTATATAGTATTCATTTTCCTTCCGATTATCTATTATCTGTGAGGGTGGTGTTGTTTCTATCAAGACGGATCCACGTGAATGTATTACGAACTATACTCATACAGGAACTTGCAAGTGAGATCATAAAGGGGGGAATGACTAATTGTACGTATAAATATTATTAGAACATACGAATTTATTTATTCCTCTGTTATTTGAGGGAAGACAATGATCTATATTAGCCAAGCAATTGACAAACTACCCACACGTGTGACACACAGACTTTCACACCATAGTGCAAATCGGAAGACAAGTGGGGTGGCTTCAACAAACGTAGAACTGCTTATTGACCTTGCCCTTATAATGACAAAGATCGGTGTTGCCTTTATCTCGGATAAGTCATTGAGAAACCTGTATTTTACCTGACCTGAAAACAATTCACGGAGTTTGAATTTTGCATTGTATTTCATGCCTAGAAAATAGAAAATCTCCCTTCCTGCATCACTGAAAACTGTTGACTATACCTCCCTCTTACATGTTACCCGCTTTATTTACTATTTATTTATGTATTATTCGTATGACAACTGGTGATAAATGTTGTTTTCGATATGTTACCGACATGAAGCGCCCCTTCATGGTTTACGAACAAATGTCGGACGACGTTTAGACCCAAACGACTCATTGACACAGATGTGAAAGTCAAGCATTGGCTGTTTATCTGGTAAAGAGTCACAGGTGGCACAGTCGTGAACAAAATAGCGAAAATAAAGAAACCGACAATTGCTACATACAGTAAATGCTTTTGTTTATTGTTCCCCGCTTGATAACGGATTATATAACCAAGACAAATTTCATCGAACGTGCACATACTAACGTTGTTGGAATTGCAGCATACTTGTAGTTTCACCAAATGCATTGGTTGAATTATTAAGTATACAAACCCCTGATTCTACATATTAGCTGCACATTTTACATTCTGGACAATGAATATGAGTAATTGTAGCTGCAGTGGTAGATCTTGGTGAACCAGTTTGGTTGACTTCAACAAAGGAACATAAATCCGATAATGCTAAACACTTTCTCCCTATATTACTACATTATCTGTTAAAAATTACCAAGCAGAATCAATTAGAAAATTTGTTACTACATTATCAGTGCGGGTTTCCTATAGTGTCTTTTGTAAAACTTGTAACAGTCTCTGTCGTTTTTCTAACAGCATAGATCGTTGAAACATTAACGGTCAAAAATATTCAAACGTGTTTTTTCTCAAATGAATAAATGTCATATAGATTGCCACGTTGTGACGGTCATGAACATTTAAGGACGAGTGGTGAAACAAACTTGATCTTTCCGGAAGTACGTGCTACTTGCGGCAAATCGATCTTTCCTATATAGAGAGGTATGACAATAACATGTTTGGACATGCTAGCCTCAGACTGGGAAAATGCTGTGCGTGTGATATAAGGTATTCATCTGAACACTCCATGAGATCTCTGGGATTCAAATCGTACAAAATACAATTTTGTTCTTGATGGAGGCTGTGTATGCCCCTGAATGGTTATAGGTGGTATTTGCCGCTACTGGGCATACTGTGTGTGGATATTTGATATATTACAGGACAAATTAAAGACTTTACCAACTATATTCATTTTAAGGTGAAGGTTATTGCATAAAAAGTGTACTTAATGTGATTTTTAGGTATGTTTGTTGTTTGTTCTAATTTTGTTTAGTATGATATTATTCTCATGTCGAAATACAACTGTTTCCTGACTCTACAATGTCTCGACATGATGGGCGTAAAGAAACATTTTCGATGTCACATTAAGCCGTAATAGTTCGTTATATATTTTATGAGTATTATAATAATGCGATTTGGTTTCATTGTAGGGCAACTATGAGCTGCGGAAATTCAGAGTGCGAAAGACTACACTCGAATTTCAGAATAAGCTCGACGTTTCAAGTTATTAGGGAAGGGGCTATTTCATATGGTAGCTGATAGTGTCCATTGTAGGCCGCCCCTTCCGTGACCCCACGGAAGACACGGAAAGGTGTGGAGGGCACGGGTGCGCCCCCCCTCCGCGCCTTCCGTGACCTCGTGGAAGGCGTGGTTTTATTAAAACTGCGCCTTTCGTGACCTTTTCGATCCAAAAGCACGGAAGGCGCGCAGAGCGCAGATTTTATTAAAACCGCGCGACCCGCAACGAGCGTTGATGTGCGCCCTCCGTGCCTTTCGCGCTCTCCATGAGGTCACGTAGATCGAGTTTTGGATTTGTTTAGTTTTGGATTTATAACTACTCTGCTGATAATGCATAGCTTTACTATACCGACGTTTGGGAATGTCTACACAGTACTTATTATGTACGCTGTAATTGCCGTTCCAGATAACAGAGGGACAAACACTTATTGTCCACAGCGTTATTATCTGGACAGCCCCAACTCCCAGTATACAGCTAAATATACAAAATATACAACCTCCAATACATCTATATAATAGGCGGAATTTCATGAAAAGCTGAGGTATGCACACAATACAGCTTAAGCTCAGCGTTTACAATATTTCGGGGTTCATGGCGTTGGTTCCAACTGTAAACCTGTCATTCAGCATAGAAGTGCACTGGGTTTGTATCTGGGTGACTTATACAGGACATGTGCAGTACACATGCAGATGCTCAACGGAACACCACCTGCAAGACATGCACAGTACACATACAGATGCACTGTACACCTGCAGGTCGTTCGTATGGATGATACTAATCCGCGTGTCTGTAAAGCACGTGTGAATCCATGTCAAAATGCTTATATCGTTGTGACTTGGAATTTTCGATTTAATCGAAGACAGCAGGTGCACCATGACTCGTGCAGTCTGTAGTTTATACCTATATAGGACTGACCAGTTCTTGTGTCTTAAGTCATGCACCAAGCTATACAGAAGATAGCTAGAAACATTTTAACAGTTCTTCGTCTGTTTTTCGGAAATACTACCCACGTGGCGATAGGCACAGTGCAGTCAGCGCAGTCAAATCTATGTACAATTAATTCCAAAATGTGTTTTGGGGTTGAGTTAGCAAATGTGCTTTTGGGAAATACATTGAAATGGGACATGAATATATGCTGTCAAGAACTCGAACTGATTTTCTGTAAGATTCAGGCTGAATTGTGATTGATGTCCAAACCGCCTTCTTATAATTTGCGACCGTAACCTAGCGAACCCTAACTTGGAAGTCTGCATTTGTTGCGTAACACTTCAAACTTGTCTCTTTAAGCATCGTTGCTGTCTGTTTGTGGTCTTGTAAAGGGCATTTAGCTGTTATAGGATACATTTAATGAAGTTGTCCAAGAGACAACGCCTGGGTGATTCGAACCAAAATGCTAGTGCTTGGCACACCATCAACTAGGCAACTGAACTATTGGGACAGGCCATACAAACTAAGAGTTTTAAGGGACTACAATGTTAACCCTAGCGGAACAGAAACAAACACAGCGCGAATCCTTCAAGTAAGATTACTCGAAAAATGTTGCATGTCAACTAGTACTTTCACATGTTGATGAAGGAAGTATGGACACGATGCCCCCACCCCCACCCTACTAAGAGCACAAAGGAACAAAAACTGTGAATTCTTGAAACAAATCAACGGCAGTTGACAATGGTTTAAGTCGCATAAAACATTTGTAACTGTCGTTTCGTTGATAATAATACACTCGGCACATCGCGCCTGGTGTATTATTATCCACGAAACAACAGTTTCTCGTGCTGTATCCATTACGTAATACAGCCAAGGCCTTTACTGGTAGTCCATATAGCAGAGAATCAAATTATGAAACCTATAATTTGATAATTTTATTCTGTGCACACCAACAAAACACGT
Organism: Acanthopleura granulata; assembly: GCA_016165875.1. Classification (NCBI taxonomy): domain Eukaryota; kingdom Metazoa; phylum Mollusca; class Polyplacophora; order Chitonida; family Chitonidae; genus Acanthopleura; species Acanthopleura granulata. The sequence goes on along the minus strand of JABBOT010000080.1, from coordinate 30,886,596 downwards.
CAGGAAAACTACACTGAAAAATGACCCTTCTATTCAAGAAAGTGTATGATGATAAATAACAGAAAAAACAATGAAATTTTTGAAATTTTTACGAGATATATTTCCATACATGATTTATGTTTCTGCTTTACCTTGCCGTGGTAAAAAGAACCCGTGGAACAAAGCTCGACGGTGCTTCTATAACCGTCTGATGGACGACACTTGAAAGAAAAACTGTCGCTTGATCAAGGCCTGCTTTCCATGACTCCTGTGAAAATAACAGCCATTAGCGATAAAGTTGTTTTATTGACCTGCAATTTATAACACTGGTTAATTTTTCCGGACTCACTGATTCGTGATCGTATTTTTCCTTTATCTTTATCGGGGGTTTTACGCTATGATCAAGAATGTTTTACTAATACAACATCGACCAGCGCTGTGGTCAGACAACACCGGACAGAGCCCGGGATGAATTTCGAGCATCCGCAGGTTAGTGGCAGGCGTCCCTCCGTTCGGCCAGAGAAAGCCAGCGTAGACTGGACTTGAACTCTTGAATGATTTATGATATTTACACACCGCGTATTGTCGGCATTTATATATCAGACTTGTGCAATTTATAGGTGAATTGCATGTACAAAACTCGGGCTCTGACCGGTTTACTCTCACCACAATGCTGAACTCCCTCGTATAAGAGAAATATTCTTGAGTACGGCGTGAAACAAATAAATAAATACGAACCAAAGGTTAGTTTAATGCTGTAGTCACTTTATCTTGAGGCTGTCTTCCGTATTTTTTCTAACAGTGTGATTACACAAGGCAGATTAAATCATAGGTTCGTGGTAAGTTGGCTGGCTAATCACATGACTGACTTTTTTGATGGGCACATTAAGCCGATTATCACAGGGTAGGACAGCTTGAAGGTACGCGTATGCTCAGTGTTTTGGGCTCTCTTTACAACAGTTCACCTGTTGAGGTAAGCTGTACAAAATGGTACAGTAAACTTAAGGTGATCCACAATGGGCTGGCTCGGTGCGTCTAATCGAATTTCGGGGAATACTACTCATTTTTTGGTAATCTGTCAACGTGGATCAGAGACTTCGAAGAGACCACTCTGTTTGTCATGGTCTACTTACAAGAATCACGGATCACAGATTTTGAAGAGATCAGTCTGTCTGTCATGTAACACAGATTTTGAAGAGACCACTCTGATTGTCATGGTCTACTCCCAAGAATCATGGATCACAGATTTTGAAGAGATCTGTCATGTATCACAGACTTGAAGAGACCACTCTGTCTGTCATGCTCTACTTCCAAGAACCACGGATCATAGACTTTGAACAGACCACTGTATCTGTCAAGGTGTACTTTCAGAAACTATGAAAGTATATCACTAGAACAAAAGATAGGCTGAAAATTTGAAAAAGAAGCTCTTGAAAAATCTTTTTCATGGCATGAATATAACAAGTTTGTCACCTGTTACAGGGTAATAGATTTTCATAGTGAGAGGGATATTATGAGGCTATCATAGTTACAGGGAAATAACAGGTCTATCACAGTAAGAGGAGTGGAATATGTTTCTCACAGTGAGAGGGATATGTTTAGGGCCATCATAGTTACAAAAATGTAACAGGTCTATCACAGTGAGAGAAGTGTAATATGTTTTTCATTATTACAGGGATATTATGAGGCCATTATAGTTACATTGATGTATCAGATGTGCCAATGACAGATATATCGCAGTCATTTCGTCCTCTTGCCTCAAGACCTGATGCATATTTGATGATCGATATCCTGCAGAAAAGTCTAGATTAATCTCAGGAGTGGTCAGTCGAAAACCTGTCCCGCTGAGGCCCCAAAAGGTTACGTCCTTGGTGGATACGGCAATGACACGCTAGCACATCCAGGGCCAGGTGTAAGTCCAGCTCAGACACTCGCGCGTTGATGTCATATCAGATTCTCTTGTGGGCTGAGTTAAGACAAGACTGCCAGCCTCAGCGAGCGGGCCAGTAATGAAGGACTTGTACAACCTTCTTCGCGTCTTCAATAAAGCAGCACAAAGCGGTGGGGTTTTCTTTTGTCATGTAATACGCCACACTTTAAGTTTTCTTTTAGTTTTAAAAACACCTAGGGTATTGGAAAAAGCTCTAAGCAGTTACATCAGAAAGTGGTGTTTGTGACTACATTTGAACCTGTCCTTGTTGCCCGTATGACCGATAACAAATTGGACGAGGCGTTCCAGTTGTCAGCCTTTGCTGTGATGCCGCGGTATATATACCTCCTTGCTGCTTCACGAGCCTTCATGTACCTACGTGTGGCACCCCGGAAAGAGCAGAACAAGAAACACTTTTTTCCTCTCTATGCTTACGAAGAAAAAGAGTTTATTGCACTCGGTGCAGACTTGAAACTGACATCTAAATTAAAATGAATAAAATAAATGCAAAAGAAAACAAGTTATTGTTGATGAACACAAAAGGATAGGGGTCAGCGGCTTAAATTCTCTAACTTAAGTAAGTGTGATTGGACTGCCAATCTTCCTCTATTCTTGCTAACCGGAGGCTATAGACAACTGGCAATTTTGTAACTCCCTCCACCACCGGCTACTTAACCTCCGACAAAAAGTCAGACTAGATTATGAAATGCCTGCCAATTCCTCGCATCATTTGATAGGTAATTCATAAACCAATTAATTCTGATGCCTTCATATCTATTTACCAAGCACCATTTGACTAATTGGTTTATGAATTAATTGTCAATTTAATTCCGATGACATCTGATTTTAAAAGAGCGAATTCTTCTTCAAATTCATTCGAACTTTAAACATCTCTAATCCAATCTACTAAGACGTTTCCTTTTCGCTCAGTGTCACAGATTTGTGGATTATGATGGATCACATAAGTATTACATTTGTATCTACACGCCCGTTAAGTGTGCCTTGGTATAACCAAAATGTTGTACCAACGTCATTCAGCAAGAATGTCATTATTAATATCGTAGCGGCCAACTTTCAAATCAATCTCAAACTGATTTGGTCCCCCAAGGACCTCACAAAGCACGATATGCGTAGGAGCTCGTGTAAAATTATGTCGTTGATTCTGATGGACACTATGATTTAGAAGCAGTCAATTGTCAGACAACATGTACACACCAACATCTTTATATTACATTAGAGCTAGATTAATGGAAATATGTTGGATAAACTGATAAAAATGGATGAGTCAATATCACTTAGTATTCACATATTCGATATTGCTAAACCAGTATATTGATACCAATGCGCAATTCATAACAATCAGTAATATGATAATAGTTTATCATAATATTTATTTAACATAATAGTTACTTTGACACGAGGCATTCACAAAAATTAGCCACCACTGTCTTATTATAACGATATATTTATTGTTTCTGCACGCGTAGGCCTATATATAACCTACTCCAATCTTTTGTTGCATGGAATAGTGTCAGACATTGTCTGATATATGAGTATAACAATTTTAATGAATAAGTTGCAGTGGCTTTATGAATACATCTACAGAGCTCTATCTCAAATATTTTTTTCACTGACGTTTGGGACAAGCATAGGTGATGTGAAAGTCACGCCATGTTTGTTGACAGTGTTTTTTTTAATGTATCCAGTTCAACGAGTCGGCACAGACATTTCAAATATCAGAAGTCATCCATAATGGACGACGCCGCCCAGTAATTGCAAGAGCAATAGCCAATACAACTCAACAGTCTTCAACGATGACGGAAAGACGCAAAAATTGTTCTAAGCAATAAGCTTAAATCGGTATCCAAAATGTGCTTTGCTAGTTTATAAGTAGTAGTTCGTCAGAACATTTTTCTCAATTGTGCATTGATTGCAACTGTTTATACATCCAATGAAAGATTTTTGTCTTTGTTAAAACATTACTTAAGAACCCCACATTAGACTGTAGCTTCAAAATGAGTTCAAAATCACGCATTATGCCCTTAAAATTAAAATTTAAGATTGCTGTTCAAATTCAAGCTATGCGTTCTTGAGTATCAAATTTCCTTGTCGGCAACTCATCAGTTGTGACTAGCAATGTGACATGAGAACTCCTGCGTATGTCGGCAATTGCTTGCTATCAGTTTCTTTTCAGTGTAGATCATAATCTACGTTCTGCCCTCAGTTTGTACTAGTTCCGATTTCTTCTGTCTCGACATAAGAGGTATGACCGCTCCTGCGACTGAGTTGTGTATAATCACGTTATGACTGACCAAAACTTTGGTCATGTTGCGGTCATGTGGTCCAAACTGGCCAATAACTGGAAAACGACGTGGTGACCCGAGCACTCTTACGATTGCGATCAACTAGGTCCAGACTTGTGTGATTTATCGCAATGCGATACTAATAATAAACTCTTATCGTCGGATCATCCGAGTGCAATGGAATGAGAATTATATCGCCATCCATGCGTGGAGAAGAACATGGTCGGCGTATGATGAGCGAACGGTCAGCATATCATACGCCGACAATCCGCGGATGATTCGCTCAGAATGGAATGGGGATTGTGTCACAATCCGCGTATGGAGAAGGACATGGTCGACGTAGATTGAGCAAACGGTCAGCATATCATGCCGACAATCCGCCGATGATCCGTATACAATAGAATGATGATTGCTCCGCCATCTACGTAAAGAGCAGGACATTGTTGGCGTATGGTGAGCGACCAGTCAGCATATCATACGCCGACAATCCGCGGATGATCCACTTACAATGGACTGAGGATTGTGACGCCATTCGCGTATGCAGGAGGACGTCATTGGCGTATGATGAGCCACCAGTCAGCATATAATACGCCGATAATCCGCGGATAATCCACTTACAATGGAAGAACGATTTTGTCGCCATACGGGTATGGAGAGGCACATATTCGGCGTCTGACGGGCGAACAGTCAACCTGCCATACGCCGATTATCAACGTATACCCGATAACGATGGTGCAGTATTTAAGGTTACGATGCGACTCTACTATACTTAAGGAATACCCGAAATCTTAATTCAATTTTCAGCTCCTTGGCCCCTGATTTGTTTTCAGTGTCTGTCTCGATGGGGTAAAACTTCATCTGCATGCAGTCTGGAAAGTGACCATTTCGAGGACTAGATGTAGGAGTATACATTCCGTCGTCAAGTAAACATGCCTCTCTGCCTGCTCACTTCATTGACAATTCTTTGTGAGTTATTGCTTGGTTATCATAATACTGAGTTGACATTATCATATCAGGAAGCCGCCGTTCTGCCTCTCCAGTCACATAAGTAACACAGCCAGACCGTGTCAAATTGCAAACACGACATTTATATGATAGCCTGTTCTCGAGGGAAATAATTTTGGAGGGAATTGTCTCCTACTAAATTAATATCGGCAACTGCTTAACTTCTTCCATCTTAAACTAAGAATTATTAGCAATCAACATCAGGGAATACATCGAATAGATATGATTTCTTACACTAATATATCGAGACCAGGCGCAATAATACTAGCCCGAGTTCCGCCGTACACTTAGTTCAAGCATCTTTCAGTAGAAAACTACCGACGTGTGTAAACAGGAGAATTGTAGGAAATGCTTTATCGGAGTCTATCTTAGTCTACAATTAATCTGACAGGTTAACTAGTGTTTATAAAACCTGACAAAGATAGCTCTTCTTTTGAAGACAATGTGGTGAATTTGCAATGAAACAGATGTTACGAATATTGACGAGAAACGTCCATGTTATGACCAGCCCTCATTAATCATAGTAACGGTATGAAAATGTCAAGCATAGGATGATGGCGATCTACCTGCAGGCCGGGGGCAATGCAACCATTATTAACAATAATGCAATGTGCAATATTTAATAAGAATTGATATTTTACGATGACAAAAGCTACACGAGAGTCACTCATGTTTAATGTGTTTCGGGCATAAGAAAGTACATTTTCCGTGATAATAAATCCAATCAGCAGCAGGATACTTCACATTTTTTCAAAACTCACTTTCAGTCTGAAGATGTTTCAAAATTAACAAAGACACGACTTTTACAAAATTGTAGAAAAAACCATCCATCGCCGTCTTTTATATTTCATTGCTTCATAAGTCACGGAAATGTCGAATGTGAACTAGATATTCCGATAATTAAACATCCTCTTGTTTATAGCCAGTGATGACAACGGGGTTTAGAGTACAATTTCCGAATATTTACTTTTGGACGAAACATATATAGTACGTTTAATGAGCACGTCAAATATCCACAGATGTTTAAGAACCACAGCCAAGTCCATTTGGTAGTTATCACCTTAAACGTTCTCTCTGAATAAAGATTTGTTTCAACAGCTCTTCGGGACAGTATAATTTCCCGGAGCGATGGAACTACACGAACAGCCCTATCGTAACGATGTTAGTGCCAATCCTTTAACCCGCATGTAAATCCTATCCCCTAGACATTGTAATAACATTACCGGCCAAGCCTGTCGTCTTTTGCGGAGGTGAAGATGAATAAAACATAGTTTTACCCACCTGTCAATTGGGCACACAGTCGATCTGTCCTCCGGCTTCCAAGAGAGCCGTCACTCCGGTGAGCTACTAAGTGTTAGCCTGTGCTAGCATCAGTCCATCTGTCCTGGCCAAGTGTTCACTACAACGCTCCGTCGATGGTATTATCTGTGCTGCTCACGCAGACTTCCGCCACCTGTTCAGCCACTGTCAATGATTGGCTCCCTCGTTCTGATCTGAGGGCATAATTGAAGGAATCCTGTTTTTCATCGCTTGTTTTCGAATCGTCTGGCTACGCACGATCCATGATTGGGAGTGCTATCATTGTAGACATATACTGATTCAAACAAAAAGAAACAGTTTTCAGTGTATAGAACTAATTAAGGAATAATCATACAGGTTGTCTAGAGGTTTATACTGAGATCTGTTACGTGTCAGAAATGTCGAAGACAGACCTTGTCCTCCTGCTCTACTGATTCACCCGTACCCACTCCTCAGTTTATCGCCAGATTTTACCACCCTGATGCCTAAGTCTTTGCGCTGCGGGTTCAAGTCCATGGAAAGGTCTGCCAGCAGCCTATGGATGGTCGTGGGTGTCCCCATGGTTCTGTCCGGTTTCCTCCCACCACAAAGCTGGCCGCTATCGCATAAGTGAAATATTCTTGAGTACGACGTAAAACAACAATGAAATAAATAAGTAAATATACCATAGTCTTTAATCAAGAAACTGTAAGTAATATATAGGTAAAAGTATATATATTTTGTACCATGTAGCTTTGAAACCCTGTCCTTAAGATATTGTCTTATATAATTTTTTTATTTATTTTTGCGCTAAATGGGTCAGTGTCCGACCTACATTTGTCTCTGTGTACTTTGCAGCTTGCATTGGAATTCAATCGCATGTTCTCGAGACGTGTGTTTATCAGTTTCGTGTCATTGTACATAAAGCGTACATTCTGGAAAGATGTACCCCTATTGTAAACATTTTTAGAACTCCCCAGAATTTTCTTTACGTTAGTCTATACATATGAGCGACGAAGTTGTAAACCTCGTAGTCTGTTAAACAAGTTCACCTGAGAGCAGTCATATTTACTCTCGTTCACTTCGAAGAATTTTGTGGGATTTGGAGATATCGGCTTTCACGCCTTTCGATATATATCAATTTGTTCTCCTTTTTCCTGTATGCAGCACCTTGTCAACCCGTCTGCCCAGAAAAGTTGCACCTTGCCTAGGAGTTGGCGTAGTGCGCTGTCTGCTGTTTATCACTTACAGGACTGTCATCCTTCGATTTGAGAATTCGCAAGGACTGTGGACTCTATATTTACGCGGTCTGACTTGCCTTTGGAAGTCGGGATATTCAAGGCTTATTTGGAAGCTGTCACCAGTAAGAAACTCTATATATTTTTGTAATTGTCTGTGTTGTTTTTGTATATTATTGTCAGGTGTACTATTTGTTTATTTGGTGAAAATATATGTATTGAACTTATTCAAGCGTCTTCGTGTTTTCTTCTTTGATCTTGTGTAAGACCTATTGCTATCTGAGAGTTAAACTAGCCATTTATAATTTTTTCCTCTTCGATAGTGGTACTCTTACAAACTGCCGCACATAGATGTCAGTATACACTTCCATGTGCAGGCAGTTAAAAAGAACAACAAACATAATCCTTGCGATTTTTGGGATTCCTGTTCTGACCTTTATAGCTAACATACAACATAACATACATCCCGCGATGCTGTTAATCATACATGTAATGCTAAATGGGATACAAAGTTTCTTTGTTTCTTTCTATTTTTTGTGTTTATTTTTTTTTTTATTTGATTGGCGTTTTACGGCGTACTCAGGAATATTTCACTTATACGACGGCGGCCAACATTATGGTGGGAGGAAACCAGGCATGTTGCTGGCAGACCTTCCCACGTACGGCCGGAGAGGAAGGCAGCATGACCTGGGCTTGAACTCACAGCGACCACATTGGTGGAAGGCTTCGGATTATTGCGCTGCGCTAACGCGCTAACCGACAGAGCCACGGCGGCCCCTTTCTCCCATGGTTAGGCCATTTAGTGATCAACACGTCCTTTAACCTTTAAAAAACTGGTAGAGAAAAGTAATATTTTGCTTTCAGCAGGACTCACATCTGTCCCAACGAGTTGGCGAAGTTATATTAGGAAGGGTATATACCAATTTATTTATTTGGTTACTTATTTGATTGGTGTTTTAAGCCGTACTCAAGAATATTTCACTCATACCACGGCGACCAGCATTACGGAGGGAGGAAACCCGGCAGGGCCCGAAGAAACCCACGACCATCCGCAGGTTGCTGGCGGACCTTCCCACGTACGGCCGGAGAGGTAGTCAGCTGGACTTGAACTCACAGCGAACGCATTGGTGAGTATATACCAATAACAGAAAGCTTATTCAGATAGAAATACACACTACAAGTGCAATGAGCATGCAGGTGCCTTCACAGAGCGTCACAGTCATTAAATATCGCTACCAACGAATGAAAACAAATGAACCTTTTTCTTTTTTTACACTTTTCCGTGCCATCAAAAATACAGTGCATGCCGTTGACTGGATCTTTCAGGAGCTGTCAGCTTTGCATTTGTGATGTTCAGTATTATTATATTGTGTAAAGCTAACAATTACTGATATTCGTCTCACAGTATGCTCTATCTGTAAATTAATCCAGTATGTGTTGAAGATACTATTTAGTTATACCTGCGTGTTAGGCGAGCGGAAGTATTGATCTTCTCGATGAAATATCAGGCCGTATATACCCACACAACACGCTGGTACAACGAATTCATCACAATGCAGAGCATTACTCACATCAAATACACGTACTTCTGTCAACACGGCATATTTTCACGGGCGCTTTGCCACGACACGACCGAGACTCACCTGACTCATGCGATGAGAAGAGCACAGGCTCGTCCCGGAGTTCTCACTTCGCAACCAAAAAGCACTTGCCTTTAAGGCGAATGCTAGATAGTCATTTTTGATCAAGTTTGCTAAAGATGTTACGAGAAACTTTTCTAGGTATTTTGCTTTTGTTGTTAGCTGTTGAATCACTAAAACTCTTTGGAAAATGATGGCAAGAAAAGTTAGTAATTCATATATTGCTAGTTCATATATTGGTTCTTATATTGTCTTCGTAGGGATGCAGAAAAAAATATCCAACCCTTGCCTGTTTGAGAGATTTGGTAGATTATTTACCGTATAGAGCAATGGGAAGCTTAGAATTTTCTCTGGATGATGATAAATACCTTTACATTATTTCTGACCAAAGTCCCATGCTTAACTGTGCATGGTTTTTCTCGGATTTTGGACTGAACAGAATCCTCACAAAGAAAACCTTCACTCTTTAATGGTCTGAAATACATTCCTTCCGGAAAAGGTGTAAATGTAATGTACAAACGTTTTATCTGAAATATCCTTGATCATGCCGATTTATCGTGAAACTATGTTGAGCAAAATTTTTGGATTAATGAACCTGTTGGTGTCATATACACGGCACCTTATCGAAATTCCTTTCCCTTTGAAACCTTACGCAACAGTGTGCAGTGAGACGTTACACTAAATTTTCACAGCTGAACAATTCATTTAATCATTGGGAGCCTTCGTGGGCGAGGGGGTTAGCGTACTGTGCAGCGTACTGACCGAGGTGCCTCTCACCAGTGCGACCGCTGTGAATTCAAGTTCAGCTCCCTTTGGCTTCTTCTCGCACGTGGTAACGTCCACCCAGTAACCTGCGGATGGTTGTGGGTTTCCCTCGGGCTCTGTCCGGTTTCCTCACACCATAATGCTTACCGCGGTCGTGTGTTGAAATTTGAAGTGAAATGTTCTTGAGTACGGCGCAAAATACTAATCAGATAAATAAATTAATGACTAAATATTTATTTATTTCATTGTTACTTAACGCCATACTCCAGATTTTTTTTTATTTCTCCCATGGCTGTCTGCTTCATAGGCCAAAAAACCTGGCGTGCCAGGGTTAAGTCACGAACCTTTGGCAAGTTAGAGGCAAACTTTTCCATATCTAGATGACAAGAAGTGTTTAGCAAAAGTTTAACTGCACAGGCGTCGTCGTCGTGTGTCGTAGAGATTGAAATGCAAGCGTCTTTAAAGGAAGAGACCACCTTTAAATAAAGTACACATCATCTGAGATACTATTTTGAATCCACAGATATTTTTCATTATTTCGTTGCATTTTTACATTGAATAAAATGCGAGAAGCATTGTGCTTTTACGGTGTATTTTATGGACCATGCTGAACAGTGTGAAGCACAGTAACGTCAGAAATTCTTGTTTGCTGCCAGGCTGTAACTGTTACATTTCAATATAGTTAAAAAAGTGCCCCATTACGGAGTTTCACAAGATAATAAACCCCGTATTTGGAATCAACAGGAAATGACCATTTAAATGTGATAAATGTGATGACAGCAGAGCATTTTGATTACTGTTAGGCCAGTCACGCCTAATATATCACATCACACAATATTTCACATCACTGCAATATTTTGTGCCTAATTCTGCTTAAGCCTTGGTTCTAGGGGGCGTCTAAATTATTACACTAACATGAACAGTTGGAATAAAATCCCATCTGAGCTAAATTGACAAGAGGCCTGATTTCATCGGTAACCTGTGACCATTTGCCAAATATCACACTGTCATGGCTGCTCTGGATTTACTCTCTATGTCGTAGTCCTTAATTTTTTATATGATGAGTATTTTGTTTAACAGCTGTCCGTTTAGGTAAGAGCTAGGCCATTAACGCTCTAACTGAATTCTCTCCTTCCCATTGGATTTTACACTGACACTCAACTGCAAAACCCACTTGTGTTTCCTTTCGGAGATAATTTCCTTTTTCAATAGATCTATCTATTAGTCGCCCTTGTTGTTTATGTTGCTTCCCTGTCATTATTCAGTATTCAGGGAAATCACTTTGGGAAATCCATTTATTATCGATTATACACTAGCTCGACTTCGATATTCTTTGCAACACGTTTGTTAAGAGATCCAAATAACATTTATACTAAATGACAATATGTAGATTCTAAACAATGTATGCTCATGTGATGAATCTGCAAACCGAGTTCATTCATAGGAACATTACATACATATCTGAGTAAGTGTAACCCGTAGCAAACAACATGTTCTTAATTACGTTACTGAACAACTGTGAATGTTTATGTGTTCATCATTTATTACATACTTCATATATAAATGACTTACCCTAATTCTTCAACCTTTTCAACCACCTCTGCAAAAATATTTTGAAACATTCTGACGGAACTATTTGGTGTAGAGAAATAATTTGCACAGTTTTATGAAGCTCGCATAATTCCACAAACAAATTATTTTATTATTTCATTTTGATAATCAATATATGCATAAATTTCATTGACAAAGTGCTTTGGTGGTTGAAAAGGTTGAAGATTTAGAGTAAATATCGTTTGCATTTGTGCAAGCATTTGTAATTTATATATTTATTTTACTGGTGTTCATTAGAGCATTTTCCTTCCTATAGGATGATGGTCAGTTTCATGATGTATCCAGAGAGACGAGCGAAATCATTTGTGCTTGTTCTTCAGTGTAAGCACATATATATGTATTTGTAGAAGACAGCAATCTTTGACTTATTTCTCCTCTTAGTTGTTGCTTTTTGCGTATAATCTCCCCTTTTGGATTAGAAATCGTTCAATAGTGGTGTCATAGTAAGGTTTACATTTTTCTGCGGGAAAAAAAACAGGAAAATCTTACTTGAATGTTACGCACAATTAGTAACTATACCAGATGCAGTCTAGCTGCAAGGTATCCTTGTAAACTCATAGAGCCCATTGGTGTCACAAATAAAGAAATGAATGAAAGGGGAAAAAGCTGAAATTTCGACTTTCTGATTTATAAAATTGGACTTTTTTCTCGAAATTTCCACTTTATTACCTTGGAATATAGATTTTCTTATCTCGAAATATCGACCCCGTTATCTTATAGTCTGGAATTATCACAAAATTTCGACTATTTTATGCGAGAAATTTGAAGTGAGAGACCTGTATTCCTCTGCATTTACTGTATCCGGCAATGACAATGATCGTGTTAGTGGAACTATCAGTATGTGCGTTTTGTTTTCATCCGTGGCTCTGTTATTCAGGTGTTCTTCACTGTCTAGTGCACGAGCGTGGAGTGGGCCTACATTGAAAGGAATGTTAAAAATGATTTCCTTGATGTTGCGCTCGATGTACAGATGAAACTTCTGGGACAAATCATTATCAGAAACAAAAGTGGATGTACATGAGCGTGTAAGTCTCGAGAGTGAAAAGTCGAAATTTTGAGAATACAAAAGAGAGTACAAATTCCAAATTTCGATCCAAGGCGTACCAGTTTTAATAGTGGTACCAGTTGATTTCTACTGGCCTGTGATTATCATTGTTTATACTCTTTTGACTGGTATTCGTAAACGGAAGTTACACGCCTGGATTTCCAATTTCAAAGGGCTTTGTGTACTATATGTAGAAAGGCAGAAAGGGGAGCAAAAAGTCTGTCTGTGATATCAATAAACCATTAGGAACAAGACCGTGCATTCATTCACCCTTCGTTTTATGACAAAAGTTTACGAAAAACTGGTTGAAAAACTTCAGTGCATTCAACGTAGGCCCGGGAGTCTAACTTGCTCCTTGGTAAGACAAGTAAGGCTTATGAACTCTGATTTCAGTGTCGATTCAGCTTTCATGTCGAACTCTAGTGGCTGACGCTCAATAGTCCAAATAGTGGTCTTTTCAGCTGCTCTGGCAGCTGACTGCCAATAGCGGTGGCGTTGAACAGGTATACAATGGTGGCTATTAAAGGATCATTGTTTGTCGCCGGGTGGTAGTGAATAATACACCCGGAGAATCTATCCAACTGAACATAATCTTCAGGAAGCTTTAAGGAACCTTATGACAAGACCGAGTTCCAAACAGAGAAGTTACCTCTTTACAGTGGTGTAGTTCAATCGAAATTCACAGAGCAAATGATTCGAGCACAAACTGTATTTACCCTAAAAATTTGCCCAAAAATGCTTTCTCAGGCACACAAAGGTTTTTTTTCCCAGCAGGATCTCATCCTTTCTTCCATCCTAACCTTCAAAGTCCTTTATAAGACAAACAGAACTCTAAAAATTAGTGGAATGAATAACACAGTGTTAGCATTATTTTTATGTAAAATATAGAATGTGTGGAAATGTACACAAGAGGAATGTACACAACTGACAATATAAGACCCATGGAGAAGTTAGTCAGACAATCGCCGGGATATTGCTAGGTCTTGTCCTACATTTATAATACATGTGAATTTGAATATCTACGCCTTTACTGTAATTGCAATGGTGAGTATTTGTTTCCAATTAATTATGCACAGCCTCATGAATTCAGCAAGCGCGGCAGGTGACAGTGTGCTTAACATGAACCTGGTGTTTCTCTCTTCAAAGTCTACATATTTGTAAAGATATAGAAGCCAGCAATAAGATTTTAATAGCTACAGAAACCCGTGTACAGCCATACCAGTTTGATTCCTTTTGTTAATCTGACTTGAAGAGAATGGTGGATTACCGAAATATCGCATAGAGAATAGCATAACTATTAGATGATGCTAGACACCTATTTAGGGTAGATTTTCATATTTCTTATCAAATAGGGTCAACGGAAGACCATATGCATCCAACAAAAAATCCACCTTTTGATGACGTATAAAATGTGCTCTGAGACAAAGCTTTAAAGTTTTTAACAGAACATTCTCGTGAATCATTTTAGTTAAATATGTTCCAGCGTGGAAAACACAAGCGGTTAGAGAGACAAATATGATTAAAAAGGAATCTGGTCAGCTCCGGACGAAGAGTCTGGTCACATCAAAGAAACAGGCCGTTAATTACAGAGCGTCACAAAGTACATGGTGTTTATAATAAACAGCCTCGAGGAGAGTACAGAAGGTTGCTAATCGTCTAAAGGATCCAAGAGCAACTGATTACAAGGAAGTAGCAAGCCGTCTGTTTCAGCGATCGTGCCTGCTGATGTCCAGAAGCAACACATGCCAGTCTCATCTTATCGATAAGCCGTGTGAGAGGTCGGAGGTGCAAACCTCAATCCGGGTAGTTTTGGTACCGGATAGAATTAATGACAACAAAGTAAGGTGGACATTAGGCAGTCATTATCAAGCACTCTTGACAGATGACGTGTAAGGGGTCAGTGGTTTCCGGCGACCCTTCCGGTAATTAATTTCTCCCAGGAGAAATATTTCACGTGTCGGACCAATTCACGGATGATGAAGGCAAACACAGGTGATGAATCGCAAACAAGTTGGCCTGTTGTCTCAATAGCTGTACTGTTCTCCACCCCAACCCCAGCAATTTTAAACAGATTTAATTCTACGTCCTTCTCTGGGCCTACGTCGAGATATCTCAGTCGCACCTAAGTTTCTTGCGAGAACGAGTTCGCCTCACTAACTGCATTCGTAACATCCGAAGTGCATGGGTTTAACAATAACGTCAGAGAATGTTTTAAATTAGGGGTATACTTTGGTGCGTTACATTGGTATACTAGTGTTTTGGTTTGTGACCTCTGTTTTTAAGGTCAAGGTGCTTTGAGACTTCATGAATATACTAGTGACTGAAACACATGCATCGATGGTAGAAGTGTTCACCCAAGGCCCATGTAATTGTGCTGTAGGGTTCCCTTGGTACGTAATGGCCCGCCGACGTGCTCTTAAGCCAGGGATATAAATTCCCATTCTGTGTTGGGGTAGCTGTTCTATATGTATTAGAGCTCATCCTCCGATGTATTCGGTCGTGTATGTAAGTTTTGTGTAGGCCCTGTAATGCTGGCTTCTCTCACATACCTGCGCGTAATGACTATTTTGTTGAAGTACGCACGTTTCGTTGCTATGCGCACGAGACTTCGCCAGGATTGTGACCCTGAAATGAATGTTCACGTGGTTCATCGAGCAACGCAAAATGACAATAAATAACTCATTATATAAATTAATAAATGAATAAATAAATACTGCAGAAATCGATAATCATATGTTATGCAATGTAATGCACGCCAATGGATCGATATTAGACTATATAATAATTCTGCTGAAGGCGACCACTGTTTTTGGAACGGGCTACCAATATAATCCATGAGGAAAGATTTCAAACAGGTTCTGCAGTATCTGCTCAGCCCTTCTTACTGACTAAACTGCGGCGTTATTATGTAGCTAGATGGGGATCCTATTGTGAGGAGTCTGGAGACTATCAAGTTTAGAAAACATCATTTGATCCATGTGTGATAACTATCCCCAGTCAAGCGTCAAGCCCTATATGCCCGGATTTATTACACTCGTCCAAGTGGACAGGGTGATCAAACCTTTGGACTGAGATTCAGTGCAATAACAATAAATATAAAAGACGATAGCATGTACAGCAAAACCACAACAGCGACGGCGGTGTGTAGCTGGCGAATGGTCACATATATGAGAGGTAAAATGAGACTCCTGTCAATTTATCTCAGTTATGGCGTTAATCTAACTCTTCACGTAAGTGTTTAAAAAATAACAACTTACACCTCCCACCATCTTGCCGTAAGAGGAATTGGATACTCTGCAAGGCATATCCAGACCATTTCTAGCAGGTCGCTACAGTTTCAGGGGAAAGAGAGATCCGCGTGTGGAACAATTACGTCACAGCCCACAAAGAATGGCTGCGTTTCGTGCTAGCCGACGGAGGACGGTCAGATGTGGGTTTCCGCTATCGCTGTAGCTTTTAGAAAAATAGTTCATCGAAATAAACATAAATATTGTCCAACCTTTTTCGCAAACTTAAATTAGAACATTCGGTGTCTTTCACTTTAATATGTCCATCTGTGGCCTAAAGAGGGGGATAATTTAGGTCTAAAGGCCTATAGAGCTATCATTCGCCAATGGTATACTTCATAGATAAAATGACATATAATGTATGTTAAAATTTCCCTGTTATATTTCCATCGGTAAAGACCGATATTCTTCTGTTTCATGAATACTTAATTAAGTTGTCTTTATTAATTCAATAACCCTGCCTTCTGACTGTTCGTCATTGTCGGCCCATTTGGGGAAGTTGACGTGCGAGTTTACCTGGTCATGTGGATGAATGGCTCCTAACAGGTTTACGACAAATATAACAGTAGATGAGCGTTTTGTAGGCTCTAAATCGAGTTACACTAGACCATCTTTGCGTTTTAGCGACGCCCAGAAGAGCATTTAGAGTTGAGGGGATTACAGAACATCCGCAAGAACGATGCCGGCCGTCATTGGAAGTACCATTAAGTGAGCCATTATAAAGGCCGCATTAACACAAATGGGTTCTTTCTTCAAAATGGATTGACAACAACAGTCTTCTTTCAAAAATAAAGAGTGTCTGTGCTGATGCAAAAAATGCGTTGAAATAATTTCTGTCAAATTCTTGATTTCAAAGCAATTCTTCAAATTTGCCAATCTTTTTTTGCCAATTGATTTTTCAAAAATGTCCATGGTGCACACCAAAGAACGTGGTTCTGGAATGGACGCTTATAAGGACTGAAAAATAGCACAAACTGTGCTATTGTTTTCATCGGCCTTGATTAAAAGATTAAAAGATTCGAAGTTCAATCGTAGGCCAGGCAGAAATGTCAAGCAGCCGCTCATTTCCAACGTCATCAGTAGCGGCCGGATTGAACCATCAACTACCTCTCTGAAGATAGCTTCGCCACTCCTAACCTGCAATTTCATTTCCACAAATGCTGTTGTCTCGAATTTTATTTTAGCTAGGCTGCTGCGCATTTGGAGAAATTGGGTTCACACGCAACCAAAACATTGTGTAAAGTTATTAATGTAAGTCAAGTGGGTGGAAAATGTAAAGTGGGCAATAATTCTCCAGAGTGTGTCCTACTGGGGAGACAAGGTCGTGTCTTAGTGACAGGTCCACCTTTAGTAATTATGTCGGGAGTATTCATCTCCGCAGAGGAGAACGACATTTGGTATCTGCAGAGGACATAGTTGACACCGATAAGGATGGCACTGAGCGCATTTATTCTGAATGTAACTAGGTCACACTGATCGATCACTACTGGAGCCAATTCTAGCTGAGTTTTTCACGCGACGGATTTGGGACAAATGAAATTTTCTTAACTGTTAATATATAAGAATGTAATCTTGGCCGTCTCTGACAAAGGCAGTCTAAAAATAAAGGCTTGGATATGTTGTTCATTATATGAACATGCGTGTGAGAAAATAAAGAAACTGTTTCATCCCGTTACAGATACATCAATTTTGTTTAAAATGGCAGATCCGGTGTCCCCAAAATTACAAGAATTAAGAATATGTACGTTGAAATCAACAAGGAATGCCCTATGCATGTCACTTGTCTAAAAGTAGTGTTGTCCAGTGAGTTCTTCGCTGGAAAGCCACAACATATCTTTCCAAAATATCAAGATCCCGACCTGAAATAACACTGGTCAAGTCCGCATCATGTTTTACATTATAGGGATTGTATCTTTACAGATCGATCGATTGATCGACCGATATTCGATTTAACGCTATCCTCAACGAAATGTCGAGTATATCAAACACCGTAAAAAATGACAGCTGGTGATACCAGATTCTAGACCAGAACATTAGCAGCGTATTGGGTTCATGTATGATGTCAGTAAAGGTATTTTTATCGATCAAATTTATAAGATAAAACACACAATTCTTAGTATTGTTGTCTTCCGTAACGTTATTTTCCTGTTGTTTGTACACCATTTAGAACTTGGTACGCCAGATTTACAAGGATTATACGTCTGAATAAAAACTAAAGTCTTTTATTTATTTAATCGCCTACTTTTAGCCTTTTGTAAAAGCGTCCATTTTTACTATCAGTATTTCCTTTCTTCATTGACATGTAACACCCACATTTCAACAAACAGATATCTATCACATCTCCGCACTTGCTATGAAACTGAAATTGAAACACTTTAGCGGTGTATAATGTTGTATTCCCACAAGTATGTTTTCAACACCTCGTCTCAATTGCTTCGAATTACGTCACACTTATAATAATTAGCGTGGCACGCAAGGTAATGGGAGTTTGGGGACGACCACTTGCCAGCTATCAGGCTTTGATATTAGCAATTGCAATGGAAGCCTCGTAGATTTACCTATGATTTTCATCGTTGCATGACATCAAGGGCCTTGCGGGAAACTCATTCATGGAATATTCACCTCTCGGTAGCAACCATCCGGTAAACTTTCACGTAATATATAGTGTAAAAGAACACAGCGTAGACAGTAAAATCAGAGCAGCGACAGTGTGATAGTTGGCAAATGGTCACCCCTAATCGGTGAACTTTGACCTGTTGTAAGTTTACCTCAGTTGGGGCTTTATTCTTACTCTTCATATAAGCATTTAAAAAGTAACAAGCTTCACGCACCCTAGACTTAAGCAGATTAAGTAAAAACAAACAAAATGCAATGATGTTAAATGCAATTCTTAGGCGCCACTGGTCTAGAATTACTCAAAACCCGATGATGTCACATTAAATACAGAATTACATCAAGGACTTGCAGAGGCTTAATTCTACAAATCCACGTCAAAGACTACGGTACAGCCAAATTAAATTGAAAGTGTTTCAAACGAGACTGAAATCGTTTGGCTTTTCACACCTTACCATTTCTTTATTTTGCCAGGTCAGTAGAACAAATAACATATTGTAAACAGGGCCATATTTCGAAGGCCACATTTCACTACAGAGAAAGTCAGATGAGATGGAGCAGGGAACACTATATTTACACTCACGAACCAGTCCATCTCTGCATACGTGTGAAGTCGTAACAGAATCACTAGGACAAGAAAAACATGTACTTGGTACTCTATAGTTGAATACTTCTGTTTATTTATTTGGTGTTTAATGTCTATAATCCGTCGTGAAAGCGTGATTATAGTTGCATAGCAAAGAACAAAAGAACTGACAGCTAATGAGTTAGGTGACGCAAATTCCTTAATTGGTAACAATATGACGCCAGGATCAAGTTTCAGGAAAAGAAGAACATAGCACTTTGGCAGTCGTGACTCACTGTTATGAGAGGACGCTAATTACATGCCTCCTACTGATTCAGACATAGAAATATGTCTCCCCGTAATGACAGCATTCAGAGTTGGTGGCAGGTGTCTTGTGTTACTCAATGAATATAAGTCAGTCTCGGGGTTCTTACCTGAGGTTCAACAACTCTGTTTACCTAATGAAAATCACTCTAATAATAAATAATGATAATCCAGAGATGTATTTGTCAGGTAAGAGAGACAACCAGTGATATGAAAACAGTAATGAAATTGACCTATCTTTAACCTAACCATCTGGGCTGATTTATCAGCAGCTAGTCTTGATATTTTGACGCGTCCTTAAAACCAGATATAAGGGACACGTGTGAGAATCTGTATACTCACCTCCACATTGATACCTTCGGTGGCTAATGGGTACATATATTTGGTTACAGAGAGCTAACTGATCTTAAAACCAAAGATAACATGTATCCGTCTTTATGCCGCACAATTTTGACTAACTGTAATCCGTAGGGATGTGCCCTTCTGCATGGCTCTTCCTCGTAGTTTTATTATCTAAGAACCAGCTGTTCAGCTCAGTTAACCAAAGAAGACTTTATACCGAGTGTGCCCACATGGAGGGCTTTTCTGTCGGATAAACATTAATCTGTGGTTACCTCGGAGCAGATAACAGTTTCCAGATGTTATCCCCAGATACTGCCTCAAGAGGGGAGAATTTTAGCCTGAATATTTCAACAGGTGGGCTTAGGCCATCTTCAGATTTGGAATGGTATGCTTGTAGTGATAGCTCCCCTTACGGAAATGGAGGCGTCCTCTGATCAGTCTGTGGTTCATTATGCGGAGGTGATAAAGGCGATGGGCCCTTCTTTAAGGTGTTCGGCGCCCAGAAGGGTTTATTTCTAGTAGAAATATACACGTGGTTTTGTCGACACGTACCAAAGACGTACAATTTGCCCCAGACAGTTGTGTACTTCAATATTTTGTAGAAAGACTAAAGTCTAAAATGTTTTGGTGTATATTCATGTATGTAGCTAACGTGTATCCATATGACAATGAGAACACCTTTTTACGTGAATCCTACTCTTGTCCGACATTAGTCAATCGAAAAGAGTATCAATGCAAGATCAACACAATTATTATTAACAACTAGCATATTAAGCTATCCTGGCCTTAAGATTTACAGAAACAGTATTCAGTTGTCAACAATGTCAGGAATACCTGGTCGAATTCATAAATTAAATACTTCAGATTAAACAAACTTCGGCCAGCATATTAAGCTATCCTGTTTATAAGAACTATGGAAACAGTCTTCGGTTGCCAATAATGTCAGGAAAATCTAGTCGAATTTATAAATTAAATACTTCAGATTAAACAAACTTTAGTTTTTTACTTGTGAGTCGTCCCGGAACATTTTGATTGAAAGCTGGTATACGAAATCGTTTTAGACGCCAAGGTTTAGTACAAAGGCTAATGCCAAAGTAGCCAGGATTGTGCCAATGTGTCTCATATACCATGTTAAGGATTAATCCCTTAATTATTTTCCAATCCACTGCAGTATATGTTGATTTCATAGGACTTTGTTTTCTTGGAATTTCCCCAATAAAAACACGAAGATCCGTTGGGAATAACCATACTATATATCCATGGACTTGATACAGGATTAGGCATGTCAATATACTGTATACATGTATAACGTAAACCAACCGCTGTACAAAAAAGCACTCGATGAGTTCGGCTGACGTTCCGAATGAAACCAAAGTATCTCAGCCATGTCGTGGTGGCAATCTTGCAGTGTGGGCTACCTTTTTATTACTCTATAACCATTCTACTACTTATCTCTGCCCACTTGTGTAACACATTTGCTTATAAATGACGAAAAAGCTGCCTACATCTTGGCCAATCAGTCATTGTGCTTAAGTTTAGCTATCATAACATGTTTTTCTTTTGTTCAAGCCTGATATTTTACCGCAATCTATAAAACTTCCTCTCTCAAAAGCAAATGGAGGTTTTGCCATTGGGGATTTAATATTTGCTCGCAGATATGAATATTTAACGCACTGCATGATGGTGTGGAAGTAAAGCTGAATATTTCATGTGATGAACTGGTATAAATCTACAGGGGCAATGTCGCTTTACATGTATTTGTGCTCTGGCAGATATAACCACCTCCTGCTATTTATTCTGTTTAGTTTTAAGATGTAAAGACTGGATCCGTTAAGTGCTTTTGTTTGAAGTCAATTGCTTACTGTACACTTTGAGTGCACTACGCGGCTATCCATTTTCTATCATGAAAGGTTCATTTCCGAGATGCAATTATTTGGCATGCATACGTCATACGTATATAAAAATCTGACATTTTACACTGTCATATTCTTCCATTATGGCCAAACCTTGTTCTACTTTGCTTCGCTACATTTACTCTTCCTTTCCTGCCTTACCTTTTATCTTTTATAACACACATTGTTTTAATTTCCCCAAACATTATTCAAATTTCAAAAATGCACGTCATTGGTTTAAGATATACCGGGTACAATTAGCATATTCACTTGCCGCTATATGGATACTGTTTCATAAAGATCGTTCCCGTTTGTTTCTCGATGGAATACATGAAACATTTTATATTCGCCAGGTGGCCTCTATACGTCAGATGTTTACTTCGAATCACGGTTTATCAGAGGAGGAGACTTAATGGACATCGGAGTACGCCAATCGCTTTGGGAAATCCTTCGACACGATAAATTTGCTGTGAAGATACACTGAGTTCCCAAATTTATACAACGCACATAACCATTACCATATGCTTTTACACGCGTTTACAGATGGATACGTCGACGCCGAAGCACTTGATTTCCATTATCGAGTTCTGGTATGACACCCGCTGGAGAGCAAATAAAGGCTATATGGTGACCGTGCAGACGTGTACACCTGTAGCCTGGTACACTCAGAATTCATGAGTCGTGTTGTCCATGTACAGGAATTATTAACCAGTGTGGTTTAATGAAAACTGTTTGATCCAGTTGGCTTGGTTACAGTGTACTTTCCAGTGTGACCAGCTGTTTGTTATAGGTAAGGTATTAGCATCTTCCTGCAGAGATAAGACACAAAAGAGATAAGAAGCACAAGTGTTTTCCCCTTGAAACACGTGATAGTCTTCGTGTTTGCTGTTGTTCGCCAGTACGTCATTAAGTGATTTGAATAATGTTGTCACAAGCAATATTTTAACCTAATTTCAAGATCTCTAATGTTAAGCAAAGAGTGCTCAAATTGGAGACACATCCACACATCCGCCTCTTCACGGTTCATACGTTGCCATTTCGCTAATAAAATAGCGGGCCTGTGTTGTGTTGTAAACTTTTGTCAAAATATGACAGCTTTGTCATTAAACTGGATTTACAAATTGGTTTGCCTTTTCGAAACTTCAAATGTTAACGACATAAGATCACAGGATAGGCACGTTACTTGTGTATCATGTGTCAAGAGAGGGTATGAGGTTGCAAGCAATTACAGGATTTATTTCACAATCATTCCATGGACTTGCCGTAAACAATTAAAACAACACCCTAGACAGCTGTATAAACATAAAGTGAATATGGTTGTTTTCAGTTCTGCTTTTATTTAATTTCACACTCAGGACGGTCCCAATATTCAGAGGCTTTGGAAGCAAATGAAAAGTGGAAGGGAGAGGGGCAAGGCAACATCCCTAGTAATCATGCAAGAGTGCAGGGGCCAGCAAGACCTCAGAATCTCTGGGACCCTAGGCAGCCGTTCATGCGTTTTAACGTTTAGGACAGAAAAATCAACATATCCTTCTGGAAAGCTATGCACATTTCCGCATAGATTTAGTTACGGGATACCTTCCACACTTCATATACTAAGTCTACCTCCTGTACATCACAAGATACAGCGGCAATGCGCGCTGTGGATATTTCAAAATGTTCCACATAATCCATATACAATGCCTATGCCTAGATTCAACTGATCATTAAAATACATGCATTTGCAGCGTTATAGGTTGAAACCTACATGGCGCTGACTGTATATATATATATACATATCTCAATGTCATCATACAGCAAAGTGTATGTGTCTGTATAGTACAATCCATAAATCGCAAAACTGAATTACCACCCAGTATTATAATACACAGTAACTCGTTATTCAAACGTGTTTGTGCTAGAAAGGTTTCAGGTATCACTTCATACAACACTTGTTTATAGCTATTGCATCGCCTTGCCAAAAAACAGGGAAATCACAACATTTTTATGGTGTGTAAGTTGTCACTTTTTATTCTTGATTAGGCGGAAGAGAACCTTAACTGAGATAAACTGATAAGAATTCATAAGTTACAGGTGACCATTTGCCGACTATGACACTGTCGTTGCCGCTCTGGTTTTACTCTGTGCTGTAGTTTTTTATGTTATTTGCGGGTCAGTTTTGATATACACGCAATGGAGACCGTTTGGCGGCGTTACAAATGGACCTTTAGCACGCAGACAAGAAATCGTTAACTACAATGTCTTACAATAGTGCAGGGGCAAGGAGTAATTTTTTCAAACTGGAAAACAGAGAAATATCGCTTGAATCTAAAGAACAATTACTATACACCATTTTCGTGAAAATTTGGAGTGATATGATTCTTACTTTTTCTTTTATGAGAATACGAAAGTAGGGTCAAAAGCAGATTTTGTTTTTGTAAGGCGTTTTGCCGCGCGAATTCCCATCACAATAAAAATATGATTGCGTGAACCAATATGATTTGTGTTTTTCTATATATAGTTGGATAGTTGTAAACTATTCCAAAGCATAATACTGGTTCACGCCATCAAATTTTTGCAAATGAAAGAAAAACAAAATATTTTCTAAGGTCAGTCGAACTCTACATTCACTATAATAATTCATGGCATGTGATTCGTTGTTCACCCCTGTTACCTACATGTACGCCAGTGAGTATGTTATGGAATAGGAATAAAACGGGCTTGCCATGCTCTAATCATCTTGACAAAACAATGCCTATAGGCGGTGGTTGTCCATATGGTCAAAACTTCAGACCTGTAGGCCCTCGCTGTGACAAATCACCATTTGCTGCTCACATTCCCATTTATCTCGGCAAGAGGCCAAACCAATTAAACCCACGAGATCCTCAGCCGTCTTATTTTGAAAAAAAGGATAGGTCGTAAAGTTTAGCCCGCCAAATGGCCCTAAAACATCATTACGTCATGTGGCATGTTATCATCGAATTTAAAGTAACTCCCCAGAACCGCACGTTATAGAAAGCAGGTAACAAACAAAAATGGCGTCTTCATGTTTCTCCAACAATCCACCGCTATTGAAATCCGATGGACTGGCGCCTCTTGGCTGAGTCACAAAAAAAAGCACTGTGTCCATCTTACGTTCGCAACGTTTTAGAAACACCACAGACCAACGGCCGCTTTTCAACTTAAGTATTTTGGGATCAGGCCCAGTCTTCTCATATCTGTGTGTATCGCATGTTGGAAGCCGGCATACCTAAGAAAACCAAACCTCTTCTTGATATCTGATACCGTAATAGAAACCAGTTGAATATAACATGGTTATTGCAATTCCAAACGATGCCACGCCTTCTTGGCATTGCTGTACTACTAATCATCTACCCACATCATGATTTCAGCTTACACTCGAATGAATTCACAAGTTTAAGGAGACCGAAAAAGCAGCTTAGGCCAGACAAGCAGAAACCTTCTTGAGTCCCCACATGTATGTTGATTATACCGACTAAGTCCATATTCTCTCTTTAGGCTGAAAACCAGAAAACTACCGCATTTTAGCCCACCTAAGCAAGGAATCCCTCAACACGCCAGCTTGGTGAGAACACCGTTAGGAACGTTCATCATACACAGTACTTATTCATTCATTTATTCAGATGATTACCGTTACATGCCATTCTCAAGAATTTTCTAATTATACGATGACGGTCAGTTTTATGCGTTTAAAAAACAGGATTGTTCGGGATAAACCGCCGACCTGTGGCAAATAATTTGTGACAAACGGATTTGCTCGCCATACCGGTAGAATAGAAGTTAGTCTATGGAAATGGCCACACGATCGTCATTGATGGCTTGTCACTGAACGCCACAAATATTTAAAGCGGGCAACAAATTCCATGTCCAGGTTGCTTTTTGTGGCCTGGCGATTGACAGCCAATTCATCGTACGCAGTACCTGTAGATAAGATGATGTGAGTGGGGTGCAAGACGTCCTGTTCACAGAATTTCGTCATGTGTCGAATCCTAACGTCATACCGGTCACTAAAATAAAAACCTCTTTGCATAAGTTTTGAGCTCAATTTCAAAACCAAGACACTGAAATTCCCAGTTATTCATCACAAAAGAATACTGAATAAACCGTTTTGTCCCAAAGCCATTGTCTGTAAATGATATATGACATATTTAGGAGAATTTACAGAGCTACATTCACAACAGTTTTTGTTTTCTATCTACATCAAACCCTGTCAAATTGCTTTTTCACAGATGATGTGTAAAAATGCGCAGAAGAACTTTTAAATGATTTTAGACGTGCTTCAAACGAAAGTTTTATTGCTGATTTCCCGACAATCGCCACACGACAGTTTTTTGATGATGATATTTAAAGAAATTTCACACAAGATTTTACCTTGCGTATTGTATGGACAACCTCTTCATAACCTTATGCCACCAGTATGTAGACAAACTTTACACGAGAATTTATGTTGCCAATCAGGAATAAGCTTCACAGAAAAGCTTATGTTGTTTGTTTCTAGACAGACTTCACATATATGTTACTCATATCTGGAGTTGCACAGAAGAGCAGCATAAAGAGCTTACTTTTCCAAGCAATCGTGATTGACTTGGAAGAAATCTTCGTGCATACTACTTTTCGCCATAAGGGATGATTACAGCCTGATGTCTTCAGACACTCAAAAGCCATTGAACACTGAAGACAAAACTCAGCCACAATCAACTGGAGTATAAAGTGGATAAGTGATTGGCGACGATATCAATATTGTTGAGATGCTGAACAAAAACTCTGGGATGACGGGCAAATATTATGAGTTGATAGACAGATATTGTAGGGAGCTGGCGTGTCATGAGTGTTCGCCACGCCAGCAGGCACACAGACTATATAAAATAGATCTTTAATCCCACTGCCTGATTTTAGTCGTGACAAGGCAAAGAGGATAGAAATTAGGCTGGAGATATGGGAGTCTGAGTGATGTTGAGTGTCGACCTTGAGCCAGATTACCGATTGAGCAGGATAGCCTGCATATGTCATAAAATTTCTATCAATTTATCACAGCGAGGAAAATTACGCACCTTGAGGAAACCGAAAATGGAAGTAATAACCGTGGTGTCATAGTTTTCTGTATCATGCACTCCTCAAGATTAAAACATGACCAAGTATTTCTTCAGCACACGTTTTGGTAAAGAAATTGCTCAGCACACACCACATGCAGAATACAGAAAATTTCGTTCCAAGCCATGTTGCAGAAAATATCATTCACCGCAAATAGAAAACTGGTGCTGCGAGGTTTAAGTCACCTTGCTAAAAAATTAAAGGCGGAGTTTATCTCGCACCACATGATAGCTAAGTCACCACCTGACTAATCTCATCAAGGGGGTTGTGACAGGTCAGAAAAAGTATAGTGAAGAGTATGTTACACTCTGTAGCTACAGGATTGGTTGGTCATGTTTGCAAGTCAGAATTAACTGATCTGTACAAAAAAGAAAAAGGGTTAACTTATTAACTTGGGACTTATCTGAGCTTTTCTTAAACTGTCAATGCTGTTCGCCTCAAAATGTTTACCTTTCCAAGAGTAATTCTAAATTCCTCACCTAATTATCCTTCAGTAACAAAGACGATATATGGTCGTAGTTATCCAAGTGTAACCGACTGAACCACAACTCGTCCAGTATCCGAACTTCGCAAACCGCCGTTCTTGAATCACCTGACTTTGTTGCTCTAGGATAGACTCGGCCGCGTTCCGAAATTCAAAATCGTATTCTTTCACCCAATAAGTACTATTACTTGCTTCTCTCCATTGCTTAAACAATAATTAAAGTTAATACTCTTATACACTTATATATAATAGTTTTAATACTATGTATCTTTTTTGGCTTTAATCCAGCAATTTATCTCCCCGGGAGATTTCGAGTGAGGCCGATCTGATTGGAAAATGGCCATTAGCAAATTTCGACTCGTGTCGATGCATCAGTCACATTTGTATAAACCGTAACGTTGGTATTTGCAAATAACTGGGTAATATCAAGTCTGATTTATCTCAGGGTTAGAGGGCACCAAGTTTTATGGTGTACAGTTTTTGGCATATTTTCTTTCAAGAAGACTGGAATAATGATTATAACGCAACTACCATCGCCAAAGTCTGTTGACGGCCATAACAAAATGTAATGACCATCACCTACGTTTAGAGTCTTCTGGTGATCACCAATAAATGATGATAGACTTTTTTTGGTAATACACGTCACTATTTTTGTCACTGTGAGGTTGGTTGATGATGTGGGAGGCTTAGATGCTTATTCCGATTTCTCACATGATTGCAGCAATGAGATGTCCGTCGGTACTTGACTATGGCTGCTGTGTCAGCCTTTTTTCTCTTGGTCCATGTATGTAGGTATGAATGTCCAAGATAAATCCTCAATTAATGTTTTCTGATGACCTGTCAGGAAAAAATATAACCGCACATATAATATAATCGCACCATAACAACTATTCAGTTCGTGATAAATTCCAAGTGTATGATTTCAACATTATTATTATTATTATTTTTTTGGAAAGTCTTAAACATTTTTGCATGTTATACGTCAGACTATTCAATAAGTCAACTCTTAGGCATCTGCCTATTACAGCGATTACATGTAGAGCCCAAGCAAGAGAGAGATTAAAATTTCTCTAGCCAGAATCGATCCACCTTTCTCGTGTAGCATTTCATGTCGCAGTTTTGCAGTTTTTTCTCTGACATATATGTAAAAACAAGAATAAATTTTTCAAAATTTTTGACCGGGAAATTTTGACCGGAAAAAAGTACTCGAAAAAGTACTTCCGTACATAAAGTTAACTTTAAAATTAAAGTTAAAAAGATTTCAAACGGTCATATTGGTCAGATATTCCGTTCTCTTATAGGTTCAATCAAGACGCATGATTATCTCTCAATTTATCTCAATTAACTCTTGATATAAATTAGACTTAACTGTTGGTATAAATTAAACTTAATTGTTGATATAAAATAAACTTTACTGTTGATATAAAATAAATTTATTGTCGACATAAATTAAACTTAACTGCTGATATCAAGATACAGAGCTGACTTTATAGTTTACATCGTTATTTTCAGAACATCGGTTTGTTGTTTGATGCGTACAAATGGCTTAGGACTAGGGTGAAAGATAGCACCATTGCCAAGAATCTTTTTGTGATATGAGCTGCCAGCTTTAAAATTATGGAGGCAGTAATTATGTCATTGATTAATATTTAACGGCTTAATTAAAAGCCCTCGCTTATGCTGCGGCTGATAGGTTTACTGGGATTGCTATGTCGGCAAACGAGAGCTCAAAACCACATTTACCAGTAAGTGGGGTGCGGTACAGGCACGCATATCACACAGATCTCATGAAGCTAGCAATATTCATGTACAATTAACCGGGGTTCACTTTAAATATTCATCTATGGATTTAAGCCGTCCGTGTCCGTCTGTTGTTTTTATAGGTAAAATCACGTTTTGCAAGCAGAGCTGTGTCAGCTCCACAACTACAGAATACGGTTAGGTTATTGATCAAATTAGCTTCGTGTTTATCGTGTTGAGTGTTGAATCACGGGCTTGCTTTAGACCATTTCATTATGTGCTTTAGGTATAACGAGTAAGCTTAAGGAGTTCCGGAGAGCTGAACTGCTGATATATTCACCGTGGATGACTCCACTTAGCTGTGGTAATATCTCCGCAGTGGACACATATGGGGCTTCAAGAAGCTTTGATGTGGAACTTAAGGATACTTTCGAGGGAGTTTGTGATGCACGGCATTGAGAATGCTTGCCTAATGAAAACGGTACAAAACACCTTAGCATTTTCAACCCGCAACGTTACTCGTCCAGGTGAAGGAGGCAGGCAATTGGTCTCTAACGTACTTCATGTTGTACAACCTGTAAAAGCCTGGAACGTTGTCGTGACTGAATGCCGCTCAAGACAGTGTACACAAAGCAAGCTTGAAGACTACCTGTCCAAGGCTAGCAGCTAGGTTTGCTCAGACAACAGACAGAATGTTAGCAGTTAGTTTCGCTCAGACAAAAGACAGAATATTTGAGAAATATTTGTAATATATTTGCAATATGCAGACAGTGCATGCCGTGGAATGGGATATCAGATACTGGCAGCTCTCGACAAGGTATACTCAACTCATTCTCCACATCCTTTGAAATTCACTCATATCGAGCTGCCAATTCCTGATATCCCATCCCACGGCATGCACTATCTCCATATGGTAACTGCTAACTGCTAACCTTGGACAGATCACGCACATGCACTGTATTTTTTATTATAACGAAAAACTTAAAAAGAGGAATGGGAATAACCTGCTCTGTTATTAAATCGATAAACTTGTACGTCGTCGCTAGCTGAGCAAGCAAACTTCCGACTGTTTCGCTTACATACAAAAGGGCGAACTCATTTAGGGAGATAACGATATGGAATAAAAGCACGAGATAGCTGGCGTGAACATGGGATATTGCTTTGCTTGAGGACGCGATCGTTGTACGTTATATTTTGCGGAGTATCAGGTGACCGAGTAATACCAATAGAAACGAAGAATTACTTCAAGAGGATATAACAATATATTATGCAACCCCACACAAGGTAAGGTATGAAAAAAGCCTTCAAAGCCTTCTTCAGTGTACGAGACAAATACTTAAAAGAAAAGAAAATAACAGAACAACAACCTATCAAAGCAAACAACAGCAAGTAACCTGAATTAAAAATACCCGTGAGTAAAATTAAACAATGTTTAAAAATTCTAAAAAGATAGCCGTCACAAAGCAAGTGTGAAATTCTATGTCTTGGAAAATTGGTGTGAGGCATATTATGTCGCCGTTCCGTCCAAACTCTCTAATGCCCTAATGCTCAATGAATGTCAAAAGGGTTGGACACCAAAAAATATAAACAGCCGTGTCGAGTCACCGCCAGGGAGTTTGAAAATTGAGCAAATAGGATTGGCCAAGGATGGATATCAAGACTGTCTGCATTCTACATATATTGCCTTATTACTGAACTTTCTGAATTTATGACTGGTCATATGAATATCCCCTTTTTCAAAAGGCAGCAAAGAATATGTTCTTTTAAATAATACTTGGACGAAATGCTTCAACTGCCTTTTACTTTAATTAACCATTTTTTTTTCTATGAACAATTTTATTCATTGAAAGAGTCATGTAATGAGTCATCCAGGACTGGACTTGTACGACGGTATTAAATATGCTGACTTTCAGTTTTTACCAGCCATTTGGTGATTGTAGACTCAACAAGCCAGTGTGTTCAATAGACCGTACTAGTTTAAGCTACACCATTAATCTCAGAAACTTTAAATCTTGATGACATATTCAATTACCTGTCTGCAATCTTCCTTTACCTAAAATATTGGCTGGAACAGTGCCAAGTGCCCATTGTCTACGCAGTTAAAGGATGGTGTTGTTTGGTTGAACATTCATTCCTGGGGAAGGTCTTTGATTTGTGTGATTATAGGGTGATTTTGTTTTCATGAACAAAGCAGACAACGAATAAAAATACGATATTACATATTTAGGCTCACGCAGCAGATGTTCAGATTTAGAAGTTACTATATATGACAAATATTGGTGTAAAGATAATAAGTTCAACTAGATGCATAATATTTTGACATGAAGCATGCATAATGTATTTCTTTAATTTACGTGTTTCAGTAAATTGTCAAAATAAACAGACATTCTTGTAACCAAAGGCGATTGAACCAATGCGAACTCTTCCTATGAATTATAAATTCTTCCATATCGATGTGAACTGACACAATTCAGTGGAAAGTTTAAAAAAAAAAAGGTTTCTCAAACC
The DNA here is from genome assembly GCA_016165875.1 of Acanthopleura granulata. NCBI lineage: Eukaryota > Metazoa > Mollusca > Polyplacophora > Chitonida > Chitonidae > Acanthopleura > Acanthopleura granulata. Next base: position 30,854,956 of record JABBOT010000080.1, on the reverse strand, counting down.
ACAGAAAATCATTAAGTTATAATGGCAGTTAAATTTCCATGGTTTACTTTTATGAAAACTTCATCTTGATTTTGCTGACCAAGCAATTTGAGTTTCTCGTTTGTTTTGCAAATAGATGGATTAGTGTTGTTTGGGACAAACCGTTTCGACAGTTTTGACAACTCAAACACATTATCATCGATCAAATGCCATGAATTTGACCTCATCAGTGGATGTGAGTTAATTACATGAAATTATAAAAATATTAGTTTTCCATTTCCATATTTTCTTTTCGGATCAACCAGTTTCCCCCACCCCGACGGTTATTTTGACCTTGTTGTTTCAAAATTGGTCGATATAGGTCGATTGTGGTTTTATACAAGTCATCTAATCATCTCTAGGTTACCTGTTCTACTGGTTCGTTTCTCCAATAAGATATGATATATATTTCCCCAAATGGGGAAAATGCCAATGCTAAATTCAAAATAGGTACCCCTAAAGCAGAGGGTTAAAGAATGTATGAGCATCATATCACATGGTGCCTTAGATCAAAAATACCCGCTTTATTACATTCAAAGAACTGTAGACCATTATTTTTTCGGCAATGACATCTCGTATATTTGGTTCCTTATGAAATCCCCATGTTGTCTTGTAGTCAAGTATGGAAAGCGCTTCTCGGGGCATAACTCCATTCTTCGACACGTTTCATGAAGCAAAACTAATACTATTATTTATATTTCACATTTTGTAACATTGGTCACTTAGGAACATATATTACACGCAATATCTCATATCAAAAGAGTTCATGTTTTTACGTCTCATTTCTTCCACCCATAAAACTACCCGCGTTCTTAAAGTGTAGTTACTGAGTATGGCATGGAATGAGGATCAAACAAATACATAAACTTATTTATAACAGACGCTAGACCATTCGTAAGAGTCACGCAGTAATGCATAAGTGATTTACGGAAACAGTTTGAATAAAATTGAGGTAAAATGGCTAGAACATACAAGACAACAGGATATAGAGTGTAAAACTAGAGCAGCGATGACAGTTTGATATCGTGACAAATGGTCACCCGTTAAGGTTGTCATTGTGGATTTATGGCACACAAATTGTGTATCACTGGTACACATTCTGGATGTATTGCACAACTTACACAGATTGTGTACTGCTGGAACACAAAGATTATGTGGTTGTGTATTTTTGCCACAATAATATGTACCACTTGTACACAGTAGTTTTTAGAGAGTATCAACCCAGAAGCGCCTCCCCGCGCACAACATCTACCCAGCAAACAATATAGTCATGTCATTTAGCATTTTATTACACGAAGTGATCAAGAATTACAAGAAAGTTGTTCTGTCATCACAGTTTATAGACATGAAATATGAAACATGAAAACCTAACCTCCTTGGTTACGTGTAACCATTTGCTCCCTATCTTTGCTGATTTGGTTTTACTCTCTATGCTGTAGTCTTTAATTTTGTATTCTTGCATAAACCAGAATTCTGCCAGCGCACTCAGCTATCTCGAGGCCTGGTCACCTTGCTTTTTTATGCATATGTTTACTGACTGTGATCATGTGTCATCATTCATGTGCGTTTGAAGTACTTGGCAGTGACGTCCAGTAAATTACAATCCACATCATTCCCTTCTGTTATACCTAGTTCTACCAAAGCCGTGGAGTTACAAGCTGTTTAAGTATGAACATGTACAGTTAATTGAAATCCTAACTGAACTAAATTAACAAGATGACGTATTTCAATGGTTACCCGAAAGCAGTTGTCAAATTCTGTATTCAAATTATTCTTCCAGCAGTAAAGTCTGTAATAATATTGATACTAACTTACCTGCCGTACAGTTCCAATGGCTCTATCCTATGGCAAACTCTTGAACACTACACTGTATTCAACTTGTTGTCCGCTTTGGCACTTCTGCAGGATCCGATAGACTGATAAAGACAAGCCCCGGAGAAATATGAGCGTGAGCACCGACAAAATCCCAGTAACAGAATGATCTGTGCCGAGCATGTTTATTACTGGCCGTATCATCGACTAAGGATTTATGCTGTTTGCCCTGTGACTCCAAATGCGTCATTCAGGCAGCAATTCGCTGTCACAGGAGTGTGTGATTCCAGCAACGGTGAACGATGAGCAGACGGAGCTTCCGAAGTTTACTATCACATTGACAAGGTTAAGTGGCGTTCTGGGAGGTCAGCGTACTCTACATATAATCCTCTGATCGACCAACTCTCTGAGGTTTTCGACACGGCGTTCTCCAGCGCATCTGCACCAGCTGTGCACACTGAACAGCCATGCATTTTGCGTGTACTATGAACTGGCCAGCATGACGTAAATTAGGCATTTCTAAAGCGGGCCGTTAAATGCACCACGGCAAAATTGTTTCTTACGTATGGTTTTTAACCCAAGGCATAAATATAGCAATAAACGCTTGTGCACAACATTAACTAACACTGGTAATAATCCTCCGCTCAGGAAACGGTCTGTTGTCTTTTATGCTCTAAATTTCTCCTCTCTATTGAGAATTTGCAACATGTCTATACTTCATATAGTATATATCCGTATTATATATATATATAATATATTATTCCTAAATATGATATATCAAACTCCAGTCCGTGCGTGGGAAGGTCTACCAGCAACTGCGGATAATTGTGGGTTTCCCCCGGGCTCTGTTCCTCCCACCATAATGCTGGCCCTGCGGTATAAGTGAAATATTATTGTGTACTCCGTGAAACAACAATCAAATAAATAAATAAATAAATAAATAAGTAAATCAACTCCAGTCTCACACGCCAGTAAAGAGGACCAGAACTCCAGTACTGCTATCTGTTAAGATCACAGGTCGACTGATATTCCACTTCATATAACACTCGTCGTCGGAATGGCCCTACAATAAAACGACCTGTCCTGTCTCTGGGTGATAAATATGGTAGTTGGTTATTGTCTGAAACTGATGGTCGTGATTCTCAGATGAAGTCATGGCGCATCTATGAATCTGAAGATAGCGATGGCGAGGTGATTTGTCACTGGTAGTCGCAAGTGGTCGCAGTTGGTTTTCGCGCATGCATAAATCAACAACCGGCGATCGGCTGAGATCTACATCGCTCTGATTAATACTACAGTGGTATAGACACCCAAACTTTTTAAAACAAATTCTGATTGCGACGTCTTAACGAAGCTTTGAAGTTCGTTCATAAACAAAATCAGTCAAGTTGGAAAAAAGTATTCATGGAGTATGTAGCTTGTACGAGCCCGGACAAGTTCTGTGGTTATTCGAAATCAACACAAAGAAGGCCGACCTTATTGAACTTTGTAACACGGCCACAACAACAACAACCTTGGCACCCACCTATCAAGCAGTGTAGTTTTGTGACAAATGACCGCCAATTACACCTCTAGACGTGCTTCTCAACCTGTTGAGTTCTCTTTTACGCCTCTTTTTTACCGATCTTGTTACGAGCGAGCCGTAAGTCCTTATCTTTCGCGAGTCATCAACCACGTTTTTGTACATATGAGCGTTGTGCGCATGAACCTGTTCCACTGAATTGACAGCCCCTGATTTAAATATTCTGGCACATTTTCAGTTTTCAGTTTTTTCGTTATTTCTAAACATTCACTTAACGTACAATGCTGGGGAGGGATTAACGAAAGGTTTCTAACCTTCAATTTTTGAGAAAAATGCCTACTACTCATGTTATTCTGTAATAACAATAAAATACCTAATATTTGGTAATTGTGGCCTTTTTGGGGTATCAACGCTTGACCATCTATGTGTATATTATACACCAGTGTGAGGACAAATTATCAAAGAACACAGGCTTGTCATTGTTATCCCAAAAGGATTTGTGATTTTGGAGATCTAGGTGATAGAAGGAAGGAAGTGCCCCAGAGACTAAGCGGTCGCTACAGAGCCAACATTTCTACGGGCCAAATCGGTCTGCTCTCTGTGTGCAATACCTGTCACTACATTTAAATACGCCTACAGGCGCAGATCGTTTGGGACTAACTGTCATCGCTGCTCTGGTTTTACTCTCTATTCTGCATTTAGCCTTTCTGATATTATATGTGACTATGACGTCATTTATGGTTATTTCGCCGGGATTACGTTCAGAGAGCATGAGTGTATGTGTCTGCCCCCTCTTTAGCAGACCTTATTAAAGTTATGAATACGACAGTAGTTAGAACATTTTGAAAAATGATCAACTTTATAGAGTTCACTCCTTTACACGCGTCAAAGGAAAAGGTATGGCAAGGTGCTGAAAGTGCCTATGGCTTGCTCTGTCCGTTGCAGATGAAATTCAGTCAGTTTGTCTATGATGACAGTCAACCATCAGTTAACCGCAAACTGTAAACTGGGTCATCGGCATTCAAGTTAGCCGAACAGACATCCACATGTTGACCTGTTTGGTTTCCAACATTTAATATTTTTCATTGACTCTTTGCTTTCCCTTGAGCACCGTTTAGTCTGATACAAGGTTTGTCGTGCCCTGTTCTGAGGATCTAATCAAGCTTTAATTTTCAGCATTTATGTTTCCTTAAATTATAACCGTAGGCAAAAATTGCATGATAGGCCAATATTACAGAATGTCAATACAATACATCTTGTTTGGCCTTTTTTCTTCTACTTGTCCCACGAGACACATTTATTTATTGTACATAATGGCTGTTTCCTAACGTACAGACTATTTTAGGGAGCAGAAACTATAAACTTAGTAGATAGCGCAGCATATAGTTTCACGCGCTAGCAGATATTTGCATCGGAACAACTCCATCTTTAGTGTGCAGTGTCATAATGGGGGTCACATGTTCCACACTACAAGGTAATCCCCAATTCCAAACCTTGATTCGTTAACCACTAAACTAAACTCAACAAATAATTACAGCAACGTTTATTTCGTACACATCAAGGTAAATAACAGGTCAAAAGACAAAGTTATTGTTTTAACCCCGAAGGAAGTGGTGCTCCCAAAGCATATTTTGATCAAAGATCAAAGGTCAAAACATATTAAAGATCAAACTCACTGAAATACAAATCCAGTGCAAGTTTTGTTCTGGGGCTCCACTTCCTTCATGCCTTAACTGGAGCCTAAATAGTCCCAAAACTGGGCGAATTTGACCAAATTGAACAATAGGGCATTCTCAGTCAATTAGAACATTTTCGCTGATTCAAAAATTTATACATTTTTTCAAAATTATATACACTTATATATTATATATGTCGAAATTACAGGAAAAAGTAATGTAGGAATTGTTTTCTTTCACAATCAATTTAGGGGCCGATTTCTCGCCATTTCACATCCTTTCCTTTCATACGGGCGACCTTATGATATATTTAATCCCTGTATAAACGAAGCAGTAAAGGAAAGATATCTCAATCACTCTCAATCACTGATATCTCGAGAAGGCACATCTTATCTAGATTCGCATATTTATGCCAAAAAAAAAAAAAGATCGACCAGGGCTTCCTCTCGCGCTGATTGTATGACAAGGGAGATGACTTTAATTTCAACATTGTTAACTCTCCAGTGGATGGGAGTATCCCATAAAATAGTGCTTGTATGGTGTATATATCTCACCTAGTTGAGTCACCTAGAGCATGTACTGTCATCAACGATTGCATTCTACGTCATAGAACATTGCTGCTGAGGCTTCGAAATTAAGGTTTTCTCGCCAAGCCCCTCCATCCTTTTTTCAAAATGCATCTGACCACCATTAAACTGGGAATGTTCAGTAGTTTTATAACCATGGTGCAGTTTTAACATCACCGCTGTGTTTGTACAAACAGAAGCAATAAAAACGCAACCGAGACACTTCCGTAGCTTTTCGTCTTTTACAACAGCTGAGGATATTGTATATAATACAAGCACAGATTTTTGAATGTTTACAGATGTAGTGTTGTGGACGATGTGCTGGGTTTGGCGCATGGGCGCACGTATGTCTTTCCGGCATCATTAGAAACTGTGGGCTACTTCTACTTCCAGGTAACTAACTTCCGATAAAATGTTACGATTGCTATGCCAGTTTATTAATGCGACCGGTCTGTGAAAATTTGACGGTGGAGAATGATTTATAGTTTGACGACCTGAGCTGTGATTTGGATACTTCGTCTACTGTTTGGTGCTTTACGTCACCAGTGGGTGATGTATTGCGTCGTTGTGAGCCGTAACGACAGGCATAAGGGGAAATGACAGAAACATCTTAGTCTTTATATTATCTTAAGGACTTTCATAGGAGGCATTGGAATCCTACAGAGTTGTCATGAAAATGAGAAAAGCAATCCGGATGACCTCAATGCTGATAAAACATAAAGGCTGTGGAATTCGACTGCAGCGTTTTTCTTCTCACAGATTATCACATTAGGAAATCTTAGGATCCTGTGCCGCTAAAATAAAATAAATAACAAAATTATAAGTCAACTTGTAAGATATTTATTATTTAATCATATCTGACGTCCAATATTAAAAGGTTCAAGTTTTCTCCTCACAATCATATCACACATGAACGCTAATAGAACTCAGAAATCACGTATTCATACCTCTCCATGAGTAAAAGTGCTAGGGTGATCTAAAAGATTTATACATATTCTTAAAGTCAGTCTTAAATTTTAAGACCATTCAAAACAATGACACATGTGAAATAAGTCTAGAAAAGGGTTAACATACAAGGATTAATCCTAGTATATATCAGAACAACCCATTCTATCTTGCTTTATATTGTGGCCAATCTGTTGTGGTTTAGAATTCTCGGTTACTATGGTATGTTATAAGGCTAGGATCCTGCAGCCTTCTCTCCATCTCGCCCACTCAAGTTCATTTCTGGCTCTAATTAGAAACCGTGCGAGGTAAGGTGTATATGGAATGCAGGTCATTAACAGTGTCCTCCACCTGCAAAAGTGATCTATCCACTACATTTATTCTCGTCTGGGTGATAAGCCCAGCGTGTGATTTTTGCCCTGTCACCTAAGGGCTTGTTTTACGGATGAACACATGCTGTAGTGAAAATTTTTCGCCCTAAAAGACTTTTCCCTAAGAGAGCCGACATCGTCCATTCGCATGCAATTTCTCTTTGTCCACCACATCAGAATCCGAAGCTTACAGCGCGTGAGTCTCCTTTAAATGCTTATGGGCCAAACAGATACGAGCGCAAGCGAGGGTTTTTCACTTTCTTTTTATGTGCATACGACAGTTTTTGGACGGCCTCTTTTCCTTATGTCTGTGCAAATCTATAAATTATATTTATTTATTTATTTATTTATTTATTTGATTGGTGTTTTACGACGTACTCAAGGATATTTCACTTATACGACGGCGGCCAGCATTATGGTGGGTGGAAACCGGGCAGAGTCCAGTGGAAACCCAAGACCATCCGCAGGTTGCTGGCAGACCTTCCCACATATGGCCGGAGATGAAGCCAGCATGAGCTCACAGCGACAGCATTGGTGGGAGGCTGCGGGTTATTGTGCTGCGATAGCGCGCAAACCGACTGAGCTATAAATTATAAATAATATATACAATATATAATATTCCGATATATGACAAAAGATCAGAGATTCCAGTCTTACACACCAGTACGGAGGACTACAACTCTAGTAAGATCATACGGGAGGAAAAAGGCACGTGCATTGGATTTTGATACGCTTAAGAGCAAGATGGTTAATATCCACTTCCATAGCTCCAAGACCAATTTACGGCTGACGAACTGGCCCTGTCTGGAGGAAAAAGAAACAGAATGTGATTCTAACGCCATATTACTATTATCAACTTGCCTTTGGCATAAAGTGGTTTATTCGATGTATTATTGTCTCTCACGTTCTCTTTTGTCTTACTTCGTGTTTAAGATTGACGTCGGCAGTGGTGGTGTGAAGGTAACTTGAACAAGGCACAACTTAGTAAAATACTTTAATTCACCCAAGTAAAGAAGGCTTAATAGCTTTTCTACCAATTTAATTACCAAAGCTGAGACGTTCTAATGGTATCTTTGAATGGAAAACCTTTTTTGAGCTGTGTCTGGGGCTTTCTCGTCCATTCTTGCATCTAATACCTAGGTTTGGTACATATGTGGGGAAACTTACACAGCATATCTGGAGAATGTACTACATTTTGTATAAGTTGGTTCTGCTTTAGCGCATCTTTTGCCATTGTTTTCAGTCATATCACGACTGCATCTCCTTACAGAACGACGGTACTCCACGACGCTAACTCACAGGAACACCATGCCGAAGACACCAGATCTGACAAGAAGTCTCAGCAGGCTCTATATACGGTTAACCACTCAACCAACAATTTGACCCATTGCTCTTCTTCCCAGCACTAGTAAGCTTGTACCTGACACGTGCGGATAATCCACGTGTAGCGAGCACATCCAAAACTGTGCATACATTGTGTAGACTTTGTACACAGAATCGCACGACCCATGTGTCTCACAAACAAGAAATCGAATATAAGCAAAGAGTTATTATAGTGATCTCTCCAGTAAACCTTTTGCAACTGGGTAAGGACGACGAAGAAATGGTTGGCTGAATTGTGTCAATATCGTGGGCTTTGGCAAGAATCCAGTTACCCTCCTTGACAAAGAAGGTTTATGGGAGGCGAATCTATCCATACAAGTTGCAACGATAAACTGAGATCTATGGACAGTTAAATGTGACCTTTTCAAAATTTTATATATGATAAAGACCCGGATCAAAGTTAATGCTTTGTGCCAATATGCACGATAGAAAAATGTCGGCATACTGTCAACCCTCATATCATTTGGTGACGCGAACATCTTTCATTGGCATATTTTAGGCGGCGTTTGATGCGTCATTGACTGCGCCTACTTGGAGAAGGCTTGACTTCTGCTTTACGAACCGTTCTCCCTTCAAGAAAGAGTGGCAGTTTAATATGGCGTCTGTCTGGAAAGATATTTGACAGTAAACTAAGTATCTTAAGGTTTCACGGATCGATAGGCACTGAGGCTGGTCTCTAATGGCATATCGACAAACCTAGCCAGCAGGGAATCTCCAAACCTACACATTCTTGGCAAGACCTCAGGCCAGAAAGGCTGGCCCATCTCACATATGACTCAATTACAGGCACATATCGTTTCTTCAAGAATGGCTCCCCCAGTACCTTAATATTTAACTGTGGCAGAGCTTGTTTTTTTCTCACAAACCCTTAAGGCATGGGAACGCGCTCTAAACGCTGATTAACGTAGTTTATCTTTTTTGGATTCTGCCCTTACATCTTCAGAATGGTTACACCCTGTCTCTGCTTGATGATACACGCTGAGCCATGAATCCGCTGCATTAGCCTAATCAATTCTGCACGTCAAGAAGTAACGCCAGCATATCTTACACAATTTGGGTTGTTTTACGTTGATGGAACATGTAAACATATTCAGCAAGAATTACCTACTACAGGGTATATCATACACAACCCTTTAACCAGTGTTAAAAGTTCAGCGTAATGCCTCTCACCAATGCGGTCGCTGTGAGTTCAGTTCCAGTTTAGACTGGCTACCTCTCCCGCCGTACGTGGGAAGGTCTGCCAGCAACCTGCTGATGGCCGTGGATTTCCCTGGGCTCTGCCCGGTTTCCTCTCACCGTAATGAGTACGGGGTAAAACACCAATCGAATTAATTAACAAATAAATTCCTTATGCTAACGAGGAACATAAAGGGAAACTGGTAGACCCTTAAGAATGAAAGAATCTCTGAAAGGTATTCAAATAAGGGATATAACAAAATTGTCCTTTTACGGAACATGTTTCATTTGAAAAGTATCAAATCACTGAGTGCTGAGGCACACTGCATAAAACGTAATACAAAACAAGATTTATTCATTAAGATAATGGGTCTATGGATCTTTGTGTAGAGACTGTGGTATTGTTATTGAGTCAATATATCGATATTACTTTGCTTAAACGTAGAAACAGTCCGTCGCTCTCCATGAAGACAAGTACAGTATTCAGATATGCAATATTTGTCAAAGGCGTATACCAGTGCAAAAGATAGGGTATCGGTAGTTTTTCTTTCTTTTGACTTTCTAAACAACAGCTCAAGAAAGTTTTTTTTTAAACTTTGTGTATAGGATGACAAAAATATTAAACAATGATGAAAGACGAAATCCTGTTTCACTTTGCGTTCTTCAAATACGTATATATATGTGCTGAAAGACAAGTTTTTAGTCCAATTTCCCAACATTTCTAACTGTAATCAAGACCAAAAAAATTGATACGGCAGGTGACAAAATTTCGAATTGCATCGGTCCCCCACTCCTCAACCCCCTTGAAAAATATTGCTTCGTCCTGGTACACAAATACACAAGACTAAGTAAAACCTATAGGTCGGATGCAATAACGGTCACGTGACCGCTGATCAGACTACCAACCCAGTACATTCACCATGTTGGACGACAACCTATCGCTGACAGCATGGTTAGGGCCCCATAGGCTCGAAGAAACTGGGCTCAAAAACTAAATGGAGTGGAGTTTTCACCGTACGGTATTTGACGACTTGCCCACTGATGAGAAGAAAGAACAGGTACGGGAAAACAAACTCTGTTATTTACAGAAAAGGATTAAAGATGTGACTGGATAGCGCTTAGTTCATAAAGTGAACGTGCAGACTGGGAAGACGTCTGGTTGTGTCTCAGATTATTGACATCTGGCATGTAGAGGAGTCCCGAAAGGAGTCTCTTAATTTCCCTAAACCTGATACCCTTATAGCGTAATTCAATATTCATGTAGCCAATAGGCCGATGTGTACTTATGAAAAAAAAATGTGTTTCACATATAGGCCTGCCGTTATTTGAATAAATTGTTTAATATGACCTTCGGCTTACATATATAGTCTTGTCTTTCATATAATGCAGATAAAATAAAAATAAAACAAAAATGTGTGTTTTGGTTATTGCATGTGCGTATGTGATTCCACATGTGTCTTTGCCATCGTTTAACGGCTTTTTACAAGACCTGTTGGGTGTAGCTGCATCTACAGGCGTTTGAGCAGTTCTGTCTGACCACTTCCAATTCCACTCTACCGCACGAGAGGTGTTCAAGAAAGTCAATCTGTACAAGTATTATTAAAGTACTCCGATAGTTAAAATGTATGCGTGTCTACAATAGCACTGTTTATTCCGCTCCCTTCTGGACATACATGAACATCGTAAAACGGCACATGTGCAGGGCACTCACATTAGAAAACTGAACTTCATAACATCACGCGTATTGCAATACGCCCCACGAGTCAGCCAACATGAGAGAGACAATGACGCATATTGCACGCAACCTGTGAACATAGGCCTACTTGTCCAGCCCTGTATGGTTCTGCGCTAAAAGGGTCCATTACAAAATGCGGTCTGCTGAAGGTAGTAAATTTGCCCACTCGCCTCGTGTCTATCAGCAGTTAAGCCATGAAGCCTCGCTTCAAGTAGTCCACGAGATCCGCAACTATGCTGGATCGTTCAAAAGCTAATTACATACAATCAGGATAGCCAAAAGTTGGTGTCTGGACTTCTTATCTATATCTTTGAAATTAGCGAGGTTAAGAGATCTAGAATCCCTTTTGACCTTGGGCCAAAGGCTTGATCAATTGCTTTTCGAGGCACCTTTAACAGGCTGCATTTAGACAATATCTGATGCACATGATCGCTTATGGAAATCTTATTAGTGGTGGAATATCTTCCGTTTGATAAATAAATAAGGTTAAATCAAAGAAGCTGAATATGTTAAATTGGAAAATTTCTCTTCATCTATCACGTATCGATCTAAAGCTAAGATTAGAAGGTGAATATACACTGCTCCGCCTATAGGAAGCAATTATGGATTAAACCACTGTTTCGACAAGATAAATGGTCCTGCACATGAAGGAAGAGGAATAGAGTCTCTCTCTATGGTTGGAACGCGGTGTATTGCTGGTGAGAGACGGGTTGCGTGGGTGAGTAGGCGAGCGTCTCTCAGTGTTAAAATATCAATTATTTCTTTCTTTCTTTCTTTCTTTCTTTATTTATTTGATTGGTATTTTAGGTCCTACTCAATAATATTTCACTTTTACGACGCCGATCAGCATGCAAGGAAACCGTACAGTGGCAGGGGGAAACCCACTACCATCCACGATCAGGTTGCTGGCAGACCTTCCCACGTATACGGCCAGAAAGGAAGCCAGCATGAAAACATGAATTAAAACGAGCGAATATCAATATAAGCAATGGCTGAAATTGCTGATCCCGGCCCGCAATGTTTAAAGGACTGGCGTCCACATTTATTATTTATTCTTAATCAGATTGTCCTCAAGAACTAGCTATTGTTAAATTACACCGTATAAAAATATTAAAAGAGCATTTTAAAAGTATCGCACTCAAAATCAATAGTTAATGAGGTTGATTTTGCTATAACGTGGTAAAGTTCGCGAAATTGTGTCACAAACGTTCAACCATCACAACCTGGCAGAGCTTTTTCCTCAAAAAATCTCCCCTTAAACCCGTTGTTTGAGGGATAACGGATTGCCTTTAATTACTTCCCGATTACGTTATCAGGAAAGGATTAATCTGTTCCACCAAAAGGCAATCCGTCATCCCTCAAATAACGGAAGACTTTTTGGAGTGTGCCCCATACGTCCAGGGTTCATTATTACAACCAAAGTTTCAACAATCATCTATTACAGTTGTAATAACAATTTTGTGAAGAATCCTGGGGTTAGTTTCTTTAACTTTCGGTATGATCTGGTACTCAGGAGGGAATGGTTTCATGCACAGTACTAAACGGAAGGATGCTTGTACCAAGCAGGATCTGATATAGCCTTGTTTAATATGCGATTAACGGACGATACCATAGCTGCAGTCATATTGTACGTCAACATTATACATACCTTGTCTCAAAAGATCTTGCTTGCAAGCAACAAATAAATAAATAAATAAAAGAAGAAATCACCTTCCGCAGTATTTATACCTATCATATACATAGCCCTTGACAAATTGGGGTTAAATGGACGAAGATAGCAAACATGGACTGAAGTGCTGCGGTGGATTTTTGGAGACCATATTCAGTGAACAGACTGAAGCCTCTGAAAAGTCCACCGAAACGCCTCAGTCTTTATTTCTGTTTTAATGACTGTAAAAATATGCCCAAAGTAATAAAGACCATGTTAGGACGAAAAATGGTCTTTCAAATGATGCACACTTTGCTCATATGTTGTCTGTACTTTTAAGACGCTTCTTACCACATGTAAGTGGCTTCTTTTTGTTTATCGGTAAGGGCTACAGTTTCAAACCACCGAATATTCATTACTCTCAGGTAATGGCACGCAAGTTAGTTTGTAATTACTTTCGAATTTCGGAAAATTAGGGCGACCTTCAATACATGATGTTTTGGTTTACACAACCCATTACGTGTTTGGAGGGGAAACAGGATGTCCTCATTACTGTAGCACATCCCTCTTTACCAAAAGTTTTTTGTTAGAAATCACCAAGCCGACGGTGCTCACCTTTACACGAACTTAGTCTGCGCCAGGGCAGGTCTCGTAGATTGGCACGCCATCTTGAATGAACGCTGTCAGAAGCGTGAGAGCTTCGTAAACATAGCTAATACGTCCAGCAAGAAATTCTGTTCAGGATAGTAGTTGTATTGATTAAAGCTAAAGACATTTTATTATATGCTCCCTTCTTGTGAAACCAAAAATCACTATTGTCTTCAAGATCCAAAATATCTAACTTTTTTGTTTTTTCATCAAATAATACACAAGGATTATCAACTGGCGAGGACTACATGCCAATTGCTGAAGCGCCGTAGCTGCCGGCCACTGTTTCTTTATTATGGAGAAGATTGGCCACTAACTGAGAGGAAATGAACAAACACATGTGATCTGTATTGCTGACAGAACTAGACGATTACCGACCGTAATTTCCAATTGGATTTTGCGATAGACACACCGCAGGGTAAGGTAGTCAGCTATAATGTCTCTCAGTGCGTGGTTGACAAGCATTAGTTTCGGTCTACGGTCGGTCACCAAGGTTCACATGCATAAATACAGGAACAAAATCTAAGCCTGAGAAATGTGACAACGTAACGGGTATTGTTAATTTCAATCAGTATGTTGTTCGTGTAGCACGATGTAAGAAACATCGCGAAACTTACATTGCCCGTCTTTTCATCGGGCTTATTTCTTATTCCCATTTCCTTAGTTTGTCAAGCTATTCTTGAAATTCTCGGGGTGTAAGCCGGGTTGTATTTATACGTGTGTCATCCAGCTGAGAGTGTTTATATGTAGGAGTTACGATTAATGGATTCAACATGAGGTATTGTGTGGCTGGGAAACTTAGATTCAAACCAGTCCTTTTCGTGTTCATTACCTTGCGAAAACCACGACAAAGAAACATCAATAAACCGTCTTTACACACCCTGTTAAGAGAAAAACACTCGGTGGTCAGGTAGCCGCCAGAACAAACACAAACAGAGAAGAAATCACGAAAATACAGAAATTATATTTCATATATATAAGACAAAGAGTGCATGAAAAATGAATGTAAATCTATATCTAACCTTCGGTAGAACAATGTCTGGTGTGTAAACCAAAAACTAAATAACACTGCACTGAAAAGTTGATGAGATCCACCACTTAAAAAGGAGAATTTGTTTTTCGTTTTTTGCAAATCATTTTAGAATCTAGGCGTTGAAACCGACGAATTTCAGACCAATTCAATCAAGTTTATTGCTCTTAGCATTGAATAGAACCAAAATGCGCCTTGCTCATGAATTTATTTGATTTATATTTTCAATTACTGTTATATTGTTCATATGATACAATATATGCTATTGGGGCCAGTTATAAATTCCCTAGTTTAAATATATTTTAGCTATTTCTTTCATCGTTATGCTCAGTAAGACTATTTAACTTATACAACGTTGGCAGGATTTCTGGATGGGTGAAAGCGAAGTGCCCAGAGTAAATCACTGACCTTTGATAAGCTACCGGAGCACTTATCCACTTGAAATCTGTCATATATATGTGTCCGGTGTATTTTTATAAGACAGTGTCGTCGGCCGAGCTATACCACAATGAAATTTGCGGAAATAATGGAAACAGGGAATCTGGCAGCAGCGCAAGTAAACTGTAAAGGTGCACAAGGTATGCTAGTAAAAACAGACACGTACATGAAATCATATTTAGGCTTAACAAATTCGTTGTGATATATTTGTGGCTGGCCGTCGGATCTCTATGAGATCCTGTAGTGAGTACGTGGGTTTGCTCGAGGAGATCTTATTGAACATTATTTATATTCAAATGGTTTTGATTGCTCAGTGAAGGTACACACACAGTTAATTTTAAACCCCACACTTACGGATCCATATAAAAATATAGCTTTTGATAACTCCCCAGTGCAACTAATACTTGAAATCGTCCGTATCACCATTTTTGTCGATTGAGTATAATAGGAGAGTTTCGAGTTCGAACTCTTTTGTCGTAGAAGGTAAAAAGGGTTCAACTGGGTCATGTGACTTGTCAAAAATGTGAAGCAAATTTTGTTGATTTTAATTTACCGATCACCTGCCTTGCGATGTCAGGGAGGCACAAGCGACCTCTCCTTCAATCAGGAGCATCTTAAATTAAAAAACTTCGAGCTCCTTGATTCTCCCTATCGTGCGTCAGGTCTAAATAACTTTTTTGAAACTTTTCTTAGATGCCGATGTTATGGTCAATGTAATCAGAAATAGTTGCCTAACATTTTTGACAGGTGACATGGTACAGTAGGGCTATTCTTGCCTTTTGCGATAAAAGTGTTCGAATTCGAAACTCCCCTATAGCTGCACTCCTGAAAGAAGTATTTGGCACTTTCAGCCCAAGTACCGCAAGTGCAGCTACAAAAAAAAGATTACCTAGGTAATACCACTTTGCCGGCTTACTTTTAAGAAACATGTTTTCGATTGCCTGTTTAAATGATTTATAATGAGGAAGTGATTTGATAGAATCTGGTGAAGAATTCCAGTCTCGAACACTTTCTGTGAAAAGAGATTTACCGAATGTCGCAGATTTACAATTGAACGGGAAATTAACGTTTTACCGAACCAGCTGAGCACGGATTTGTTAGGTGTTATTCCTGGCAATTTGTTGCTTAACAAATATTCTGAATTCTCACTGATAATTTTACACCACTGACAAAGCCAGGCGACGTTTTTTTTTTTGGTTTTTTTTTTCAGGGGTATATATCCAGATTCTTCGTACAGTACAGCTGTGGAGTACTCATCGTTGGAAAAGATACTGTTCTAAGTCAATCCTTTTGCAGTGACTCGCTGACATCTGCCTGGTACTCCGCTAGTTGACCCAGACGATGTCGGCGTATTCAGGTCCGGACGAATCAAGATCTGTACATGATTTCTAAGTTCTTTCGATGAGGATGGTCTTTGTGCAACACACACATATTGTCCGCTTAGATGTCGTTGTTAAGTTTTCAGTGTGACTGTGCCAACTGCCTTGAGCTCTAAATCTTAGACAAAATTCCAAGGTGCTTGTGTCTTCTAATTGAGAAGGATTTTGACATCGAGAATTCAGTAAAAGTTTTGTCATTGATGACAGATTGTGTTACATTGTATTCAGTGAGAGTTTCGGATACCACCATGACGTATCGTCTGCAAAGAATTGTTTATCAATTCAGATGGAAGGTCGTTTATACATAAAAGAAGAAGTAGCGGACCCAAGAATCTTAGGGGACTCCAGTTAACACTTGCAGTAACTCACTCTATGCAGTGTAGAACTATCTGCTGTTGTCTATTTTCTAGATAATTCATTAACCATATGAGCCAATTCCCATTCACGCCACAATAACGTAGCTTTTCTCGATGCCAAACTCTATCAAATGTCTTAGCCATATCAAAAAGATAAATAATGCCTCATTTCCTTCATCTACAAGGTCAAAGGTCAAAATAAGTCTCATTTAATTGCTTAACTGTTGATTTTTCAGGCATTAATCCATAACGTTCCATCCGGCGTTATACCATTTTGCGTAGAAAGATAAAGACTGATAAAAAAACAACACGTTTGAAATTTTTTGTCAATACAAGTAAGGAAGGAGATGAATCTGTGCCTTTTTTTTGTTTTTTTGTTTTTTACATCGGAGATATCTCTGGATTTAAAAATTGGAGTTACATTTACCTCTTCAATACGACAGGAAGAGTATAGTAGTGAGCCATGAAAATTGAACACTTCTTGTTCAATGTTTCACAAACGACTTTGGACTTAAGCCTAAAATTGCAATCCAAAGCATAACCTGTGAAATACATACATGGCATGAGTCAAATTTTGTCCGCTGATTCTATGCTGTGATAGTGTGATTTCAGCTAAGGTTGAGCATCCTGCATGAAATATTTTGATTTTAAATAAACATTAACGTTTTGAGCTTTATCCTAAAATCACTTTGTGAAACAGGCCCCAGGGCTCATATCGTCTGGACCAGTGGCCTGGTTTGTGCCAAAAGCTATGACGACTGGTATTACTTCAGTTGGGTCAACAGAGATATCAAAAAGTTCACTGCCGTCTGGATGCACCAGGTCAGATGGATCAACTGCCGAATCGTATATGTGACAGGCATAAGAAAAGTGTCCATAAAGAATGTTTGCTTTTTCGTAAACTTCGCGTTGGTGTATATTACTTTTGTTATCAAAAAAGGAGAGTAGGTGAAAAATTTGAATTGCTATTTTTAAGGAATGATTTACACAAAATATCCACCAAAATATCTTACTGGTGTTTATTGACCATTTCGTTTATAAAGTTCCTTTATTTGATGTAAGCCGATGTTATATTTCTATCGGAGTTGCATTTCACTCGAGCGTTTGTATAACTTGCATCGCTTATTAATTTCCAGTTTTAACGTTGTATTGATCCACGGTTTGTCACTTGGGTTGAAGATAACCACACGATTTTGCATTGTGTCTCGAGCTACTTGCATAAGAACAGACGTAACTATAGTGTACATTTCATCAACATCATCGCTGTCAAGGATGGCGTTACAATTTATATGGGAAAGTTTTTCTCTAAAAGATACCCAGTCCACTTTGACACAGAATCACACATGTCTATATTCGAGAAGTTTTGGTGTACGAGAAATTTTACGAAAACAGCACAATGATCTCTGCGAAAGGTGTTCATTATACCCGAATGCATCACAAGTGTCAAATGGTTGCAAATAATGAGATCTAACAGTATTTGTGAGTTCGGTCGAGCTGGTTCGGATATCAGTTGAGTCATATTAAAAGACGCGATAATATCTTTGAGATGTTTGTTTTAATGACCAAGCAGATCGTCGTAAAGTCTCCGCAGATAAAGAAATTGCTGTTAGACATAGTGTCGATGGCACAGCCAATGTTATCCTGAAAAATTTACCGACTTAAGACCCTGAAGGCTGATAAAGAACGCCAATTTGAAGAGAAGTTTGGTCAAACATTTCAACCGAAATTAGTTCAAGGTCGTTTTGCTTTAATTCGGTATGGTGGCAAAAAGATAGCTTCTGCATTACATAAATAGAGACACTTCACTATGTATTAGCTCTGTTTCGTCTAAAATGCTTATGAAAGTAATATTAAGTCATTCGTTGGAATCGAATACCATTAAAGTCGCATGTATTTAATCTAGCTTCGTTTTTATCCCACAAACATTTAAATGCACCACAGAAATTTACAGAAATATGCGAAGGGCCGAGGTTTGATTCAACGTCGCCGCAGATGAGGAGGAGAATATAGATTTGCTAATTTCCGAAGTAGAAGGCACAATATTTTGCACAGCGCCTTAAACAAAATGTCTGCTTCGAAACTTTACACGACGAGTCTGCTCACTTTAATACACAAAAGTCGAGACCTAAACGTTTATTCTAATTCTGTACACCCATTTGAATTGAACAGGTATACATGGAAAAAGCGTGCAGCGCTAATCAGCTGTTGCCACAACCTAAGAAGATACGCAGTTGTTCAGTTCTTATATTTGACCAAGAAAGCTGCTACACATGTTTTTAGCACAAATCAAGCTGGGCATTGTCGTGTGTTTACAATGACGTCAGTTGTTGCGCATAGAGGTGGTGTGCCAGTCTCTGGTCACAACGCTGTATTATCATATACGTAGTCAACGCAAGAACAAAAATCCATGGTTTATATTGCGCGGCCTTAATAGACAATGTGGTGAGATTAGGCTAAAGTACATTTCACCTGTTGAACAAGGTATTAGAACCTACTCCGTAAATACAACGACGTTTTCCCTGCTCTGCTTTGCGATAATAAATGTTGCCAGCCTGAGTCCAGACACTGTGGCAATTCCCTTCTTTTTACATCTGTTAGGGTTGGAAGGGTTCTTTTGTAATTTAAGTGCCCTGATGTGTTTATGTGATTTCTTACGCTTTCGGTAAGAAATAAATTTCTCAATAATCTGTCTTTAGTCTTTTCGTAATTGGTGGGAGAGTGAAATATCCTCCTTTGTAGTGTTCCTCTATGGAGCTCTGGCCATTTTGAAAACTGCATCATCCGCTGTTCCCGCTTCCGTTGTCAGTCTGTTCAATCGTGGAGAATCCCTGCGACTATACTGCTCAGATTTATCATAAAGTTTAGCATTTTCCTTTCTTAGTTAGGTCAGGTCATTGGTGGATTTCCCCACCGTGGAGTTTACATTCGAGATTTCTGTTGACAATTCGTTTCTGCACTTCCTGTCATAATCCTTCAGAAATATTATCTCGTGCTTCTAATTTATGAACTGATTTTGTTGGATAGTTCAGAAAATATGTCACTGGTATTAGCGCTTGTTGAACAGCTTGCACATCCCACTGCGGGTCTGATTTTGTAAATATCTCAGTAATGGAAATAACTCTTTTCAAGGTAGGATTACTCAGTGGTTTGCTGGATTTCGGTTACTTTTTGTTGTTGATTGTTTTGTTTCTTTTTTTTGTTTTGTTTTGTTTGCTTTTTTGTAGTTTGTACCGTTTGTTGTTAGACCAAAGCTACTAACAACAAACGGTATTGCCTGGGGACGCCATGTCTTTGATCTTTGTGAGAAATCAACTGAATTGACAACTTTGGAAGAAGAAGGCTTAAACACCATGGCGTTGTTGTTCTAGTTCTGTTCGAAAATTTATATATTTATTTCTTTATTTATTTACAATTTTTGTCTTACGCTATACGCAAGAATATTTCACTAATACGACGGCGGTCAGCATTATGGTGGAAAGAAAGCGGGCAGTGCCAGAGGGAAACCCACGACCATCCGCAGGTTGCTGACGGTCTTTTCCACGTACGACAGAAGAGGAAGCCTTCATGGCCTGGACTTGAACTCAAATCGATTGCACGGATGAGGGGCACACGGGTCAGGACGCTGTGCTAGCGCACTAATTCCCTCGGCCATAGAGGCCTCACTTCCGCTGAAGAATCCAGTCAGTTGTGTTTTTCAGTTGAAATAGTTCCCAAGTTAAGTCGTACTTGGACTTGAAAACCCAGGATTGATTAAATATACTTTCTGGTAAAATAAGAGTCACAAAATCGTGCTTCAAGTCCATGGAACAGCTCATGCCACCCTAAGTATCAAAGACCACATTCTCACCACCTCGTACTAGCCGCCATTTTGCCTTCTATATGTTGTTGGCTGACTTTAATGATCGCCTGTCTCACCGTGTACAGGAAATACAAATGATACTTCTTTCAGAAAGTTTACAAACCTCCAGCTCTTTTCCACCATGGTAGTTCGTCCAGTCTGAATAATGTTTTGTGACACTTTTTAGACACTCATGTTATACTAAATGTAATCATAAATACTTGCTTGACATTTAAAGTCACGTGGTACACTAGGACTTTTCTTACCTTTAGGGATAAAAGATTCGAACCCCAAATTCCCCTATTCTTTAATCTTGATAAGGATAGTAAATTTGCCGAAAAAATTGCTATTTTGCATTCATTTATAATATTCAAAAGTAATGAACGCTATAGTATGACTTTCAGCTTTCCAAATACCAGATGCCATCACACAAGGACGATAAGCTTGTCTATCATTAAACAATGAATACGGATATTACCATGAAAATATCTGAAGTCAATTTTGATGTAAAAAAATATAATCTTTATTGGATTTTAATTTATTTATTTTACTGGGTCTTAATGTCATACTCAGGAATACTTCCGTTGGTGATCAGTTTACATTTATGGTTGATGGAATGTATAGGGTACCCGGGATAAATAACCACCTACCATTGGCACGTCAATGACAAAGACACGCCATATTGATGGTAGGCATTGCCTGTAAACCCTCTGAGAAAACTGTGGCATACAGTACAAGACCTGTTAGCAGTCAACTTTTTCTGTAAGCCTTTAACAGTCGCAGTTCTAGCTACCACTGACCAAGTGGAAAACACGGCACATAAATCCCGCCATATTAATCGTCACATTCTGACGACAATGCACAGGCGTTATGGAATCACTGTGGACACATAATATATGATGTCAATCCCAATGTCGCCGTATTTACCCAGACGTTTGGTGATTATGTTTCAGAAAGATGTGATCCGTTCGTTCAGAATCAAAACCATGGATTTGTTTCTACCCTTTGCTTAAACTTGGTGGAATAACACGCACCTATATACATATATGTAGCATCTATGAAAATGAGCAGGACTTTTGTGTGTGTTTCACTGTGGGTATATAGTGCCTGGCATGCTTATTCCCTGTAAAGAGTAGTGTTCCTTAAAGGGACAGACAAGGCAAAAATGAAGCTATGATGTGTAAAAAGATAATTAAAAACTGTAAATGAAAATACCCTCACGGTTATCTCCCCACGCCTTTGTCACCTATGACGTCAAAATACTTTTTGTACACGTTTATGTTTATTTCTGAATAAAGTTCCGGTGAATCGTACTCCTTTACTGTGTGCCTGTCTATAAAAGAGCTAATGTGACATACATTATGAGTACGGTTCACATACATGTAACCTACCCTGCGTTCAAAACATCTGACTGCATTTAATTTGGTGAAAAAAAAGTGAAGGCATTTTCAGACACAGTTTTTCATGGTCTTTTTTACTCACAAGAACTTTATTTTACTGTCCCCTTCAGCTGGACGTCTGTGTAAAGCTTTGAATTCCGTTTTGTATTGTCTAAAAGGTATGGATACCTGAATGTATCGTTAAGCTATATGGATACCTGAATGTATCGTTAAGCTATATGGATACCTGAATGTATCGTTAAGCTATGTACTTTCCTCATCACAGTGAACAATTAGAAAACCTACTTGAATAAAATTATGCACATTATTGCGTAATTGCCTTCGGTTAAAGTTTGAGGTTAATATTGAAACAAAATCGGAGCAAGAGAAGGCTCACTTGATGGAAGTGAATAAAAATGTAAAAATGTGTGTCTGCGGGCGTTTTCACAAGAGAGGTTAATCACCACTTAACTACGAGTACCGCAAGACATGAGTGTATGGCTAGTCCTGGGAATCTTGATGTTCTCAACTCTGATGGAATAACCCTCCTCTGCTCTCGGCAGACTGTTACATTGCAGCCTCAATTCAAGGCACGGTACATAAGAGGTCGTTAATGGTTCTCTGTTCGAATTTGAACCTTCCAACTGTTTGTATTAATCATTGTTATCGATTCTTGCGTTAGTGGTTCAAATGGTGCATAACCTCTCTCGTTTCAAACGCCCCAGACACAGCTATGATATAACCTTACCGGGATACATAGACCATTGGAGAATTACTTAAGAGAAACCGGAAGTTGTCTGAGTTTAACAGATCACGGTTGAATGTCTTGTGGTGAGTTCCAAAGGTAACAGCCTTCTACTCCCATCAAGTGAGCCTCACTCTGACATTAGCTTTGTCCCAACATTTCCTCGAAATTGTTCATCCGAAAATCATGGTAACAACAGATCTCTAGCTGGGATAGTATATAAAATATGTAAAATTGTGTTCAAGTGAGTCTTCTAATTATGAAGGCATGATTGTGTTCAAGTTAGTATTCCAGTTGTGCAGTGTGATCAGTAAAGTGCATAGCTGAAAGGATATACACACTAAGATGTTCATACCTTTAGAGCAATGTAAGCTGCATGCAAAGCTGTAGAAAGACAGACATGCTGCTGGAGGAATGTTGCTGAAGGTATATCAAACCATGGTTGCATAAAAACCACTCATTTTGATATTGTCTTGCGTGTTATTGTGCACAGGTTAATTGAAGTCTAGCTACAATTCGCTCCGGGAACCTATCGAGAAACTATGTACCCTTTAATCTGCTAAAACCTGGACATATATGGCCACACTGGGGTTTACATTATATTTTATGCCTTCAGGGGTAGACTGGAAATTAAAATGTTGTCAAAAAGTGACAGAGGGGGTTTATATGTGCTTTGGTTTACGTTTGGTCAATGATAGCTGTAATCGCGAATGTTAAAAACTTACTGTGAAACTATCGTGGTAATGGCTCTTGTTTATGCGTCACAGTTTTCTCAGAGAAGTTTTCTCTCAGAGAAGGGCTTGCAGGCACAGACGGAGAAAGCCTGGCCGATCGGCTCATGAACAGGGTAAATGGATTTTGGATTGTATGACCGAATTCCCATTCCTCCTTCGTAACTCAGTTATGATGGGATATCATCTCTAAGTTGTTTATTGATACGGCACTTGGAAACCTCACTTGGAAATGATTATCTATACACCAAACCTGAACGAGTTTTACCCATGGCTACAATGATCCAATCTTATCTTGGACGTCTGCTCTGGGATAATCCGATTTAAGCAGATTGGAAATATATAGAGCAGTCTGTCATGGGTGATGAAATCCCGACGAGACGTGTGTGGCTTGAATGGTATACTACCCGCTTACAATATTGTCATTAAGTATTTTGTCTTCTGAGTGTTGATGAACCATTCGATTTGCAGAAATGAGGACAGGACTTGATAACTCAGAAGGGTTAATCAGTGTATAGTCAACAATCATCAAATTAATAAAAACCATTTCTAATTGGGCACAGGTTTTAGAATGTCTCTTTATTTAGATGGAGAGCCTCGGGTATACCTAATGATAAATTTTCTACACGGTCCATTCGGCAAATGCACCTGTAGCTCCAGCATTTTGAATGCAAAAGTCTAGCAGTCCTTGCATTAAGTGGTAAAATCCTGATGTGAAGCTATCAAGCATTATGTGGTCAGAACATGTCATCGAGGAATCCAATACTTTCAAGAAGTTTTCCCTCCTTGAAATGTTTTTAAAAAATCGAATTATATACCTCCACTGGTGGGAGAATGTGAAGACAGGTGAGAGAATCTAAACGAGTGGGGAGGCGTACAGTTTTTATTTCATTTTATTGCCTTTTTGTGTTTTTAGTAATACATTCAGGAGATGTGCAAAAGCATTTCCCACGGCAATTAAATTCGCTATTTTCCTCATAATTTACATTGATCAAACTTGTGAAAATTGCTGTGTACAAAAAACAATAGGATAAACTGTTCTTTAGGGTTTTAGTTATTTTTTTTATTTATCTATTATTTATTTATTTCACTGGCGGTTTACGAAGTATTCAGGAATATTTCACTTATACGAAGGCGACCGGAAGGAAACCAGGTAAAGTCCGGTGATATCCACAACCATCCTCAGGTTGCTAGCAGACCTTCCCACGAAGACCGGAAATGAACTCCCATCGACCGCATTGGCGAAACGCTTCTGAGCCATTTCGCTGCGCTGGCGCATGATTCAAATGCCCAACCGGAAATGTCATTGGGATTGCCCGCTGTTGGAGGGTGACGTGATCGCAAACGTTGATCAAGAACATCCCATAATTGTTCCATAGGGTTTTGATCTACAGACCTTGACTGCTATGGCAGTACTTGGATTTTGTGGGTTTCTCAAGAAGGCCGTTCTTAGTCTTGACGTATGAGGTCTGGCATTGTTGTTTTGAAAAATGACCTTCCATAATTGGAACGGCGTGTGACCGAAGAAATTCATCAGTATCTAACGTTGAGCCTTTAAATTATCCTGGGCATGCAGTAAGTTTATTACACCGGTATAGGGAATGGCGATCCAAGTCATTGCGTTCCGGTCTTCAAACCTGTCCATTTCCCGTATACAGTTTTGAGCATAACCTTCCCCACAATGTCTGTAACCACAACGTTTTCCATCTATTTAATGATGTAATATAATGCTGTTACCCCAATAGAATGGAAAAACGTGACTTGTCACAAAACCAAACATATGTATGGACAGGTGTTTAGTGGTTTAGTGACAAGTCATGCTGTTGTGGCCACTGATCGGCTGTTGTCGCAGCCGAGAGTCGTAATCAGTGAAGTTGAATGATGCCTCGAACTGGTCGTCTCTGGCGAATACCTGCGGCGCGTGGACGGTTCCTCGTATTAATGTAGATAGAGATGGCTGTGCTGAGTCTGTCACGGAAGCGACGAAGCCCATATGAATATGTCCTTCTCTGTAGCAATTGTGACACGTAGTCGATAGGGTCTGGGTAAGTCACGTGTTGACCCCTTTGTCTGATAAGGGTTGGAATGGTGCTATTCAACAAGAGGAAGTAGAACCTGATCGGTTTAAAAGGGATCTGGTTATTGCGTAGTGCAATTGCAGGATTGTAAAGTATACGATGGTGTTGAAACGAAAGTTTGTTTAAAACTCTCTTTAATATGGTCATATCTTGGATTCGGATGCTTAAGTGTTTGAGCTGACATAAACACTGGGTTATCATAAACTTTTCATCTGGAAACAAACATTCCAGAGCAAAGCACGCTTCTTTGAGCTCGGTCAAAGCTATACCAGAATAAAGAAGACATATTTTTTCAAAATTGGGCGAAACAGATCAAAACTTTGTTTCACAAAGAAAAGTGACTGTGTATTAAGTTTAAATTTAGAATATACTAAACATACATAGGCCTATGCTTCTGGAAAGTCAGTTAAACTGCGAAAGTTCAACACAGGACCAAAATGTTGGAAATGGATGAAACAGCGAGAAAATTCGTCGGTATCTGACAACTCTGAATTAACCATTGGGAAATTATGTGAATTTATTTTCACAAACCCGCCTATAGCAATAATAAACCGTTATAAAAGCGTGTGGCTTAAAAGGGAGAGATTGCTGGTTGGCAGCTGTGAGAAATAGTCAGCCTTCTGAGACAGAAAGATGATCATTTGGGGACCATTTCGGTGAGCTAGGCCATATGAACAAGTAGACCTCCCCCTCCCAACAAAAAGGTAATAGTATGAAATTCCAGGAGTTTTTAATGACAAAATCTTAACATTATAGGAAGACCTGCATTTACCTTTAAGAGTATCCAATTTTAAAATCATGACAAATATTCATATTTCACAATGACCTAGGAGGCTCTCACCAGCGTGAATGCTGTGCGTTCACGTCCAGCTCTGGCCGACGTAGGCACACTTTCTCTCCAGTCAGATTGCTGGGAATCCCGCCCTTGAGATGTTGTATTATTTTTTTTAATTCTTTTTTTTTGCGCTAACCTACATTTTCCCCTCTGTGTACGTGATAGCCCGCACTGGAATTCAGTCGCGTGTTCTCGAAGCTTCTGTGATTATCAGTTTCCTGTCATTGTACGTAAAGCGCACATTCTGGAAAGAAGTACCCATATTGTAAAAATGTTTACAAATCGCCCAGAATTTTCCTTAGGTTGTTCTGTAAATATAAGCGACGAAGTTGTATAGCTCATTTTCTTTATGTCCACTTGAGAACACATTTATTCTCATCTACTTTTTGTGGGATTTGGAGATATCGGCTTTCATGTCATTTGCCAAATGTCATCTGGTATTCCATTTTTCTGTAAGTAGCATTTTGTGAGCTTGTGTTTCACCACTTGCTGTTTTGTTTGAGACGTTCTTTTGGAGCTTATATCGTTCATTGTCGTTTTGTGCGATTACGTACATTTTATTTCATTTTACCCTGAAAGTGACTTTGTGTATATTTCCGAGGAGTGAAACATACATCGCCAGCTCGGTTTCAAGGACACTATTGCCAAGCCGTCCGCCAAGGAATGTTACACCTTGCCGGGGAGCTGGATATATTCCCATAAACGGCGTTCTGTGCTTAGTGCTGTTCATCACTGCAAGACTGTCATCCTTCGATTCGAGAATTCTCAAGAACTCTGGGTTCTGTATTTACGTGGACTGATTCGCCTGTGGAAGCCAGAATATTCCATTCGGATTTGGACCCTGTCACCAGTTAGAAACTACTTATTTGTGTAATTATCTGTATTGTTTTGTATGTTGTCAGTTGTACCATTTGTATATTTTGCTCAAATATATGTATGGACCTCAGTCAGGTTTCTTGGTGTTTCTTTGTTTGATCTTGTGTAAAGCTTATCGCTGCCTAAAAACTGAAAAAAAAACATTTGTTTATCACTTTTACTCTCCGATAGTGGTACCCTTACACAGATGTCTGTGGGTTTCCTCTGGACTGCATGTATGTCCCGTTTCTTTCCAGAATTCTGTAATACTGCCCTTCGTCTGCAAGTGAAATATTCCTGAGTAGGCTGTATAATACCATTCAAGTAATAAATATTATTTTCTAAGATATTTTCTCATTAAATCGTAATACCTTTAATTTAATCCAACGACTTTTATTTTAAATCAATGCGGCCGCTGTGAGTTCTAGTCCAGCTCATGCTGGCTTTCTCTCCGGCCACACGTTGGAAGGTCTGCCAGCACCCTGGGGATGGCCGTGGCCAGTCAAACATGAATATGCTCTCCATAAATCACTCACAACGGTACATCCAGGAGTGACCCAATCCTTGATCAGAGGTAAAAAGGTGGCTCGACTCCGGTCTGCCACATGAACCACTCGCACGCTACCTGACTCTCTACCACACCAAACACCCACACTTGCTCTTTCTTCAAATTTCCCCCTATGGTACTTACGCTTACCGAAACATGACTTGTCCAACTCCACGATTTTACCAAGGCCTCCAAGCTTCTCTGTTAGCTGATCTTTCTCCATTCTCAAAACACATACTTCACGACAAAAATTTAACCAGTCAGTTGCTGTTGGCTATGAGATTTCTATCTCGTCGCATACATAGTTCAAAGTTTGTTCCGCACACCAAAGATACGTCAATTCCACAACTTGGCAGTTTAGAGACAGTTTAGATCCCTCAAACCAGAAATTCACGCGGATAATCTTGGATTTGCGGCAATCCGTCTTGCAACACCGCCACACAAAACCGTCAAGTCGATCGGACCGCTTCCCCTCCCGCATCTCATCGCCAAAAATGTCACATTGGACAGTCCTGGCCAGGAGTTTGTGGTGGCGACACCACACAACACACCTATCCAGGGAATTGGTCACGTATTCCTTAACAGTTCCCATGTTATGTGGGTACACCGGCATATTTCCTATGTTGAGACCCCCATCAAATACTTCAGCAGCTTCCATGCTCTGAATGATTGAAACACGCCCTTTGCTCCTCAATTAAGAATAACGCAGCAGCACATTAACATGCAAGAGACATAGACATTTCAATTTCTCCTTACCTATTCGAATGACTCACTTTCTCCTGCGCCCTCTTCCACTGCACATAATTAATTATCTTACGTCAATATGGGATACAGCCTCCTGCGCACATATAGCAATTGAATGTAAACATGTCACTTTATTCTAATAACATTCCCACTCATTCGGCCGAACGACGTTATGACAAAGTCTTGTGTTTTTCCAACGTAATCTACACCACGGCCCATCTATTTCGCTCTTCCACGTCCTAATGATATAAAAACTCACACATCGTCTTGCAACTCACACGACACCGAAAATGTCCTCCTGAAGGTAACAAATTCGCAGTATGTCGCCTCTCTTTGAAGATTTGAAAGGGCCAGCGGCTTCATGGCCAACCACCATTCGACGCCTGTTTTGGACACAACACTTGACGAATGTTCAACGCTTCAGGATAGCAACGTTTGCGTTAGTGAATGGGCTCCAACCGTCCTTACTTTTGGATTGGGTGCAGCTGATGAATCTAACACACTCCACAGGTCCCTTGCAATTCCTTCTAAATGCCTTTCAAGAGGAGAGGTACTCAAAGGGATGTTTTCCCTATAACGTGGCCATGCGGGAATGCCTGTGGCTGATTGGCAAGAACATAGGTAGTGTCCAAGAACACCCCACCTCCACTCCGCTAAACCCCACTCCTCAAACGAGCCAATACTACAGAAATACTCACTGACATATTCAGATGACATCGGACGACGTATAACTACAAGTTCATACGTCAACGCCTTCAAGATTACTGTCAGAAGAGATCAACCTGTACACATCGTCAATAAAAACTTTATTTATGAAGTACGGCTGTATTCCACACAACTGCCTCATTGGACGGAGACCCTTTCCAGATGTAGGCTAACATGGGTTGGGTACATGATAACATTACACACAGGAAATATGGAATATAACCTCATTTAACGGAGACGCTTTTCAAATGCAGCCAAAGTTATGCTCCAGTTTCCACACAACGTAACACAGGCAAGAATACCACAACATGAGGACATTGTGGTTTGCAGTTGACTTACTCTTGGTAATAATGATCAACATTTCACTCATTCATATGCAAATAAATACCAAACCGCACATTAATATCACGTGACCACCTCTTCAAAAGTAACAGTGGCCTCCCAACAACACCCAGCCTCAGGTACACGTCACGTGATATTTTGACATATACAATATCATGTTCCTTATTCTATTTATGGTGGCAGAGTAGACCCGGACATAATTACAATGACTTTCACAACAGCTCAAGTGGCAGAGTGGTTTACACAGAGGGCTATGGACTGGACATGTTATCTGGCAAAGAGTTAGGATCCACAGGTAAGAGTATATAGTTACACACACTCTGATAGTACACATTTATATATGTATGCATGCCTAACACAAACATGGCCTGAGCACACCACTCATACCGACCGAGCACAGACAGGAGCCTGGAATAATACTGAAGTCTATGTAACGCAGAAAATCACATTTACACCAAAACTTTTTAACCCCCGAAATAAAATATCTCCCCATTTTATTTGGACCCCCCCAAATAAAACACGCCCCCTTTTAAGACACTTGATTAAGTAACCAATGAAAAACGCCTTCAATCACGTGACCGTGGGAAAATACATCACCTCATGCATAATTTGGAAAGCGACACACACATCAACCCCACCTTTACGAATCCCCTATAAATCATCTTTTAATCCAGAATTCTTACGAGATCATGAGATACGCCATTTTTTGAGAAACTGGAAACACGATTTCACGTCATCCGTACCCTAAGTACTGTCCCCTTTATTATTGCAAGCGAAGGCCACATTGTGGCCTTCTGGTTGAGACCTCGGAGAATAAAACCCCCACGTATTCCACTACCACTTTCTCGAAAATGACTTTAAAGTATATCAGAATTATCTCGTAATAACAAGGAAAAAAGCTGATTTAACACTACTTCTATATGACCAAGTGGTGAACTAGGTAAGGGTGACGTCACAGCGGAAACAGACGTCTTCCTCGGTGGTAGAAATATATCGCCCTTGATTGGTTAAAATGGAGAGAGTGGCAGTCCGTTCGATTTTCCCCACCTAGGCGTTTTTGTTTACTTTGAAATACGATATGTGGGTTATCATATATCACAAAAATAAAAAGTTTCCTTTTTAAAACTATTAATTTAAATCTTTATCGATACATCTACACTTTGTCTAGTGTTGTTTTTTCTTTTAAATATTCATTTTCTACTTCATTTTACCTAATAAATATAATTTTTTAACCTTCTCAGTTCCGTATCAACTTTTTGTCCTATTCATGTCCAGCGCTCACGTTACATTTCAAAACTATCATTAAAATGGTTATGTTTATCCAAAAGAGCAGCAGCAGAAGTGTACTTTACTTTACTTCAACTATGAACAGTCGAAGTTATCCTCTTCTAATGCCACTGGTCAGCTTTCGGACGGGGAGATCTGGGCTCAAACCTGGGTCGGGTCATACCAAAGACTTTAAAAAATGATACATCCTGCTTCCTCGCTAGGCGCTCAGCAATAAGAGGATAGTGGGTGGACTGGTCGACCTGGTGTCAGTATAATGTGACTGGGTAAGGGGGCTTGTTGGGTGTCTGCGGCAAGTCGTCTTGGTGAGGCAGCACCAGATAAAAGATACTGTGGAAATCCGTCCTGCACCAAGGAGACACCGCTTTCGTATAAGTGAAATATTCTTGAGTAGGGCGTTAAACAATAAGCATTCATTCATTCATTCATTCCAATGCCACTGAAACAGTAATTTTTCACAAATGTCTTTTTTCCCAGCTAAATGAACTCAACAATGTACTTCCAAATTTTCTTTTCACTAAAAATCCTTCCCATTCTGGTCTTTATCAACCTTATAATATTGTAAATGTTACACTACTGACCCACCAGAAGGAGAAACGTGGGGGCTACAAGCAGCGCCATCTGTGATGTCACTTTCACAGAGCTTAACTTTGTTTTAACCATTGCGTTTTTTCAACTGAGGGATTTTTACACTGCATGCTGCCAAGGCTAATGAATACAAGGCATGATACGATAACTGTTTGTTGTTTAAGTCAAAGCCACATGTGTACGGGTGGTGTAGCTGGGTAACCGAAATTGGGCCATGTAAAATTCGCCAACCACAACGATCAATCGAATAACGTTAATAATTTGGTTTGAAAGTTGAACTCCTCGACTTCAATTTCTCACGTTTAAATGAAAAAGGAATGACATGCTCCTCCTACAAATCGAATTTTCAAGAAGTTCACTGCATTCCAAAAATGTCCGCAGTTCGTGAAAAGAAACGTTTGAGTTGGCCCGAATTTAGAGAGTGGGTCGTGTTGAGCGCAACAAACAATTTCTTTAATTGTTAATTGCCTTACCGAATCTCTGGAATTTCCTGCATATTGTATCATGGTATAAAAGAGTGCCTGCAGAAAATGCACCAATGTTATAGTCAAAAAGGGATCTGAGCCGGATTTCATGATTTATTTACGTTGTGCTGTACAATCGCAATGGTGTAATACAACTTACTGTCCGAAATAGAAGAAAATCTTTCAGGGATGCTGAAACAGACCGCGGCAGTACACACTTAAACTTGAACTACTTCGGACGGTAAATCGGTGATAATTTTGGCCACCTTTTGCACTCATAAGGCTCTAAAATCTGGATAGGGAGGAAGCCGAGTCAAATGTCTGCAGTCGGCCAATTGCGTTGCTTCGTTTAGCTTCTGTCAGTCGTGGCACATTTTCAGGTTTCACTAGCTGTACAGTTGTGATAACAGACAAATTAAAGCCCATCATTTCCATAGCTTAATAATTCTTGTTGCATTTGCATTTCATTTTGATGTGTTTGGGCATCAAGCTTCAACGTGGTTGCATTTCTCGGTGTGAGCCTCTTTTTCTGTACTTTTGGCCATACTATATACTACCCGCAAGTACCACTCCCTACGTATGAAGACATGAGAAATTCATATTTGGTATTCATTTTGAATGAATATCTGCAAAACTCTACCAGACATTTCCAGTGTTTCTTTTTTGGAGTTTCTTCTTCTTCTTGTTTTTCTCCTTCTTGTTCTTCTTCTTCTATTTCTTCCTTTTTTTTTTTTTTTTTTTTTTTTTTTTGGGCGGAGTGTGTATAGGCTTCTAGAACGTGTAGAGGGACCCACGTAGATTGAAGAGTCCATGCAGACAGATCCAGAGGTGAACATGTGCGCATTGCCAGATCTATTACGGAAGATCTGTGTGCACGTTGTCGAGCTGTAGTCAGCGCTGGAATCGATCACAAAACATCGTTGCTGAAGGGCCAATCGTCTGAAATGTGAAATGGTGTTATACCTACTCCAGCAGGGAAGGCCATAAAATACATAAGTATATATCCTTACTATACGGTGAACATACGCACGAAAAATATCTTCTCGACAACAGCAAAACGGTACTGGATGATTACAATAAGGTTACGGATGAGCGGTGTTCTTTTCCCTTATGATCGCGTTTTGTGGATCTGATATATTGATGGCTTGAGCGAAATCGTCATTGTGGACACAAGGAACAGTGACTGTTAGTCAGAGTAAAGCAAGGGCATTATTCTATAGGTGATGCATCCCGAGATTTGAACTCACTCAACTCCTGATCCTAAATCCCACACTCTTCTCACTGAGCTACAGGGAAATTCTCACTTGCCATTCTCATATCATCTGCTTCTTTTGACTTGTCGCCTATATTTAGCTCTGCTAAATCATTTATAGTCGCTACCGAAATTGTCTTCATTTGATCACAAGCTCTGCAAAATGATATGTTGGACGGCCATATTGTTACAGAAAAATTGCAATTAAAAAAATTTTTCACTTAATGATGTTACTTCACAACCTTGTTTTCAATGCCAAGGCTTCTTTGCCTCGGGTAATCGACTCTAAACCCTGTTTTGGAGACTTTTGAAATTGTTTTCAAGTTTTAGTATACTATAATCTTACTCAATAAACTTTATTTTATCTCTTGTAGCTGTATAATCTTATGACATCATGGTTTCAGATTTAAATGTCAGGAAATTATGTTCTAAAACAGAGAATGTTGCCCGAAAGATAGTACTACAGGTTTTGTCGTCGTTGCTCTGGTTTTACTCTCTGTACTGTTGTCCTTTATATTATATTCCTGCTTAAACTGGGATTCTGCCTATGGTCTAAGCATCCCCGATGCCTGGTCTCTTGGCATTGTTTTCATGTTATTGTTTATACATGTGTTAAATGTGATGACAACGCAGCACTTTGAGTGACTTCAGACCGGTGACGTCGGTCGAGGGGGTTAGCGCGCAAGCAAGGCGTAATGATCCAGGTGCCCAACGTGGTTGCTTTGAGTACAAGCCCACCTCATGCAGGCTTCCTCTCCGGCTGTACATGGGAAGGTCCGCCACCGACATGAGGATGATTGTGAGTTTCCCCAGTTTCTGCCCGGTTTCCTCCCACAATAAACGCAGGCCGCATTATAGTCATTCACTTCGTATAAGTAAAATATTCTTGAATATGGCCTAAAACACCAATCCAGTAAATAAATAAATATAACAAAATGCACTAATATCACTGTAATTTTGTTCTACCTAATTCTGCTTAAGACATGGTTGTTACTTCTTAAAAACTTTGGCGAAACAGTTAGAATAAACCCCTAACTGAGGTACATGTGCAAGAGGTCAGGTTTCACCAGTAAGGTGTGAGCATTTGCCATCTATCACACTGTCGTCTCTGCTTTGCTTTAACCTCTGTGCTGTAGTCTTACATTTTGTTACTGTTCTCCACGCCCATTATCCAGCATTCCACTGGTCTTGGAATAATTATGACGTCACTCAAGGCAATTCCTTCTCCGTGTCGAAAACAAGCTTATAGAATTAACATCATAAATTGGATAAACACTTTAACTGTATTTTGCTCTGCAATGATGTGAACTTCCAGCATGTCAATGTGTAAATCTTGAGGTATTGCATGTAAACGACTAAAGGCAATTTTCGTAGTGAGTGTAATTGATTTTTACATAGTTGAATATGAGCGAAATCTTTAAATACAACAGACTATAGCATAAGCACTGGGAAGCTGCTGCTGTTGCTAGAGGTACTCACTTGGGTTATATCGTTCTTCACTAATAGTCCAGAGGAATATCCAACTCTTCACATGTAAAGTATCAAGCAGTAGCCTGCTCGGTACGTTAGTGCACTGTTAAATCAGGTGTCAGCTTCACTCGTGGAGCTAATCTCTTCAGTGATTTTTATCGCCTCCACGTGCCAATCTCAATAAAAGTACTGCTACCAAAAGAACCAAATTTTTAAGAATTAGCTTTAAATATAGAAGACTTATTGTTTTTTTTTAAGCCATAAAGCCATGAATTTTCACTAGAATACGATGGCAGTGAATTTTATGAGTGGAGGAACCCGCGAGCCAGTGATAAACATCCGACTATTGGCAAGTTATGGACAAACAGTCGCACGAGTGTGGTCACTCGATCGCTTATTAACACCAAGACTCCGCAGACAGTGAATCTACAAGCTCCTTTGAGAAGGGCGGGTTTGAAGCCCTACCTCCTGTGTTCTGGTGATTGAAATCAAGACAATCGCCCTCAACCGCTAGGCTGTGGCCCAATCCTCGTAAGTCACATCAGATGACTCTCGCTGATTTGTACCAGAAATCTGATTCGGTTACTTTGATCTGTTGTGAGGTCATTCTATATCTGTATTGATGGTTATAGTGAGGCCGGAATTAGACGCACTGCTACAGAAACCAGGGCTTGTGCTTTGTTTCTTTCCAGATGACAGAAATGAAGACTGACTTTCCAGTTTATGGAAGCCGATAGAGGACCATTCGCTACCCTTTTACCTTCATGGTACAGGGAAGGATCGGCTTCCATATTCATCAGACTATTTTAATTGGCAGAAATCGCTACTAATAAAAAATACACGTATAGCTGTATTTGGCGTTGACCATTATATTTACTAATATGTCAAGAAAATTTTGTAATAGGCTGACTGAATAGCTTCATTTGAAGCATTCTTAGTGAACGCGTCCATATACCCAAACTATTTTTTAGTCAACAAAAGACAGCTTTACACGACATAACCGTATTTCACTGTCTGTGGGAGCCTTGGTGACAATAAGAGCTTGTCGTCGCTTGTGTGGCCGTCTAAGGTACGTTGGACAATACTTGTTCTCCACCAATATGTTCATTAGTAACTTGTCTAAGGTGGATGGTTTACCCTACGCACTTCTGACCGTCTTCGCATAAGTGAATAATTCTTCAACATACATGCATGGTGTTGAACCACAGTAAAATAAATACATAAATATGTAGAAAAGACTTTATTAAAGAACAATAATAACTGGATTTGAAGTCTATAAGATCATTTCCACAGTGGTAAGATTTTAATAGACATTATCTGTCTTCATTGTAGCTCTCACTACGAGGATGTAACGTTTGGTTTGTCAAGGAGTGAAATATAACCCACTCAATCTACAGACGAGGTCAGTCGGCTGTACCTCCTGCCTCTGTTACATTGAACCTGACGGGTGTCAGATACCAAGATTTGTAGCCCTAAAAATGAACTGAAGAAGTTCCATTTCCATGTTGTCAATTTATCCCGATATATTTTTCATTGCTCGGCTTTGACAACTATATTCACGGTATCAAATGATAAAAACATAAGTCTGTTGGTCACTGGCCTCGTGCCGATCGATGCACTTCCTGATAGTGGCGTCGTGTTACAGACCAAGATTTCTCATTATTTCTAATGGGTCGGGGTCTTTTCCCCTGTTTTCAAGCTTGAAATCAGACCGCTGCAAGAGTAATATGAATTGTGAAGACCATACTGATTAGACAACAGGGGTTTTACATGGCAGACCGGGTCAAAAATATGAAAAAATATGAATAAAAAAAAAATATGAGACGAAAACACAGTATTATAACGATAGCTATATCGTCAAGCAAACAGAAAGATTGGTCTTTGATTCCTCTGTTAAGCCAAATGTGAGTGGTTTCTTTAAAAATATTCAGATTTCTTTACAGGAACAAATTGTAGTTCAGCCCCATTCCCGCGGGGAATTTTTCAAGAGTTACCACTGAATTCTCAGCTGTGTAATTTTCTTTGACCCGTTATTTAAACCGCCTGGCTGATGGATTTGTTAGTCATGTAAACTTACTTAGGGTCATTTATCTTCCACATCGGTACCCTTTTAATGTTCCGTAAGCGATGATATTAACGTTTAGCGCTGTAACTCATCCCCGAACATTCCGTGGTCAATAAACACTGGTGTATACCTAGCTCAACTTTGAGAAAGCAGCCATAAAAATTTGACCTTCCTACGCTCGAGGCTGGCAGGTTTGCCAGGGAATGTCCCTTCTCGCCAAGAATTTCAAACTTTCATCAATAAAAATTATATACGCATAAACAATTTCCATTATTTTCGCACAAAACATGCTCCTGTATACCAAAAATAGCCGGCTGACTTTACACCCTAAAATACAGAGAATTACATTCGCAATTCCGAAAAGTGCAGAAGGGTACCATATGACACAGACATGTGTAAATCTCCGCCTGTCATACGTAACTTGTTCCATAGCAGAGAATCACATGTATAAGTAGTAGTAATCTACACAACACACACCAACTCAGAGAGTGCACTTACCTCCAACACCAAAAGAATAGTATAGTGATGTAGTAAGTAAGATAAAGTAAAACAAAGTATAGTAAGTAAAGCGAAAGCCTATGGCACTCGTCTACCACATCAGAAAACTGTACAGGCCTATAATACTCACCTACAACGTTAGCCACTTGAATAAGCACTCGCCTTCAACAACAGCCAATTGTATAGGCCTGTGCTACTTACCTTCAACATTCTTCCAGTTGTATGGCCTAAAGAACTCACCTACAACATCAACCAATTGTACAGATCCTTATACTTGCCTTCAACATCAACCAGTTGTATGGCCTAAAGAACTCACCTATGACATCAACTAATTGTACAGTTCTATGGTAATTACCTTCAACATCGACCAGTGAAATTGCCTAAATAACTCGCCTGCAACATCAACCAATTGTTCACGTCTATGGCACTTGCCGTCAACATCAACCAGTTGTAAGGCCTAAAGAACTCATCTACAATATCAACCAACTGTACAGATCTATGGCACTAATCTTCAACATCAACAAGTTGTGTTGGCTGAAAAACTCACCTAAAACACGAACCAATTATATCGGTCTGCAGCACATCTACAATATCAACCTGTAGTACATAGCTTTCATAGCTGACCACACGTGGTCAACGGCTCATTTCATACATTTTTTCTCTACTCATTTCATACAGGCCGCCATATGTAAAAATTTCCTTAAATGAGAAAATATCACAATTAATCAGCCAATCACTTAATTTACCCATTAAACTTCAGGCATTAGCATCAACCAATCCCGCATGCTTAGCACTCGTGTATGGAATACGTATATACGGACAATCGTATTAAGTATAGCACTACGTTACATGTACAACATCAAAGGACCGTGTATTGCATTAACTAGTAAGTTCAACACTTCGCATGTATCACTAACACACAACATCCGTCATCCGTATATAACATTAAAATGCGAACACCTGACAGTCTTATACAGCACTCTCCCAAATGGCTGGTATAAGAGTTCGTCCTACAAAACTGTGCAAACAAATTCAATCATAATCTCTACTCTCGATTCAAGATAATCATCGCGTCTAAAGTTCCAAATTATTATCTCGAATAATTAATAATTACGCTAGACCTTCAAAAGGTTTCTTGTAGTTTAACTGGGGTGTTTTAACTGAAAGTAGACGCGTTGTACTCATACAATACCAAGTGAAAAATGTATTTAGTCAAGATAAAGCCGGAAACACTTTCCCGCACGTCGCCCGTAATTTTGCATGATTCTAATATTGTACTGCCTTTAGGCCAGCAAACTGTCTTTCCCCCATTTTCATTTTTTAACGCTTATTTCCACCGGAATCAAGCATAGTTAGCTATATTCTTAAATCGATGAAAAATTACACGTTTTGGGGTGCACCATACAGTTTGCGGACAAATGGATTTATCTGGAAATCTCTCATATCAAACTCTAGAAACTTTGTTGGTCGCCCATTAGTTTTGATTTTAATCTATAATTCATACATATCATAACAATCGTTAAATCTGTCACCAAACAGAGAACAGTAGGGAAAAGCTTTTGTTCCACATTCCGTATTCTTTGTCATAAAACAAAGTAGTTCCTGAAGCTGAAAGGTTCTGGATAATAATTACCACAAATAATTTTGATGGATGAAAAGGCGCGGGTTTTTATATCTGGTTCTGTCATTTCTTACTCTAATTAACACCAGTGCGCTACAGATTACTAAATGGTACTCGAAGATTACTTCGCTAATACTATGACCGTAAGCTTTAATTGTGAAGAAAATTGGACAGTCTGTCAGAATGCGACTCAGTGTGCGCCAAGAACCTGCCAAACGAGGTGGCGTGACAACCCCTTCGTTTCCGCATAACTTGCTATGTTGGCATTTTGCGCTGTAACTATATACCCGAATTTTAGGAGACGGATGCACACTGGCTCCTATCTTCTTCAAAATAATGAAAGTGCACACAGATAAGTCTTGGCATAGTTTGACTGTCGAAATTTGCCTATATATTCCAGTAGCCATGATTGGTACATGAAACTTACAGGATCGACAGTATCTTTGTACCCCACATCGTGCACCGTCCGGATAAGATAGTGAGCATTTGCTCATTAAAACGGACATCAGATCGCATCTGTGAATCAGCAATGATTTGATGGCAGCAACATATAACCTAAAATACATGGGTTAAGAAGTGGTAATACTGACTCCTCGTTATAAACCGCAGCAGAACTGTCGGGCCATTCGTTTTTAATCAAGTACAGGTGGGTACAGGTGCGATTGACATGTGCTGAATAATTAAACCAAGTAATCCGCTTTACATAAACACTAAGAGTAAAACGCTAACTGGGGTAAATTAAAACGAAAGCAGATTTGTATGAATTACTCCCCATGCTATTATCCGTTATATTGCATTCCTGCATAAACCGAGATTTGGCTGGCGGGCTAAACATCTAGAGGTCTGATCCCTTTGCATTGTTTTCATGTTATTGTTTGTTAAATGTGACGACAACACATCATTCTGAGTGATTCCAGACCCTCGACACCCAACTGACTGCTGTTAAAATCTCTGCAGTTTTCACCTTACTCTGCTCTACAAATCATACGATGTATTGGGCTTATAAGTTGCTACTATATCTAAGCATTTAGAACAGTTAGAATAAAACCAGGATTTTGTGACCTTTTTCCAACACACTGTAGACGCTGCAGCTTGTTGTGGTCTTTTATGTGAGAATTTCAGTTCATCCCGTACAGACACAGTATATTCGTAAACATGGGTGTTATAATCAAGAGTCATTCGAGAATCATGGGTATGCATATATATGTTATTTAGTCATGTCCTGCGGACCAGAAAATGGACCAGCAGGAATGCCAGATTACGTCGTGTGCACGAGATCTTTGTTAAGTGGTACGGACGAGATGTTATTTACTTTAGTCTTGCGTAAGCAAGAGATCTTTCCCAAGAGCACGTGCTTTTTCCAGAGCACGAGATAATTACTATGCCGTGCAAAGATCTCGTGGGTACGACTTGCGTGATATGCGTGAAACTTGTTGAAAGTTGTGTTATTTTCCCCCATATTTCCAGCTTATTTCTTCCTTTTCATCCCGTTACTTTTATGGTGATATGGTAATATAGGGTCTTTTCGGGGCACAAAACTTCAACTTAGAAATAGCTCTGGAAAAATTTAATCTCCCTTTTTAATGATTGTGATTATGAACGTTATACTGTTAGTAGTCATTCTAGTTGAAATCGTTATATTTTTAATTACGCCGCTAGATGAGAATCAGAAATATAAATGAAAATATGAAATTGATATAAATAGTTTTGTTTGTAAAATCACATCGGTCTGACTAATATTTAATAAACTGAATCATTGATCCATTCCTTTTACCATTAATAACGCTGAAAACAAGAACGGCTTCTTAATAAAATGTATCTACTCTTCATACTATTATAGTCTCAGTTTAAGGTAAAGGCGATACGTACACTGGCGTGACTTGTATTCACTTGCGAAATCGGCCGAGAGAAAAATGCAAAATGCAACATGCGTCTCTATTATTACAGGGAAATCAGAGTTCCGACACTTTCTCCGTTCAAAATTCTAATACATAGTCATTAGTAAATTAGTAAATTTCATCGAAGTTCAAAAGAATTTCGAAAATACATTCGGAAACCATTCCATTACTGGAAACCTAATGAAGAATCTTCCGTTGATTCTATATTACCAGAAAGTATAAAAACCGACACAAAAAACCCAAGCTAACAGTATTTAACAGCTACAATTCTCTATTTTCCAGGCCATTTCTAAATCGTCAATCTTCTTTGTATGCAGCTGTCATTTTTCCTATCAGCTGTCCTGTTTTTCCTTGCAAAGGTCGCT
Organism: Acanthopleura granulata; assembly: GCA_016165875.1. Lineage (NCBI taxonomy): Eukaryota > Metazoa > Mollusca > Polyplacophora > Chitonida > Chitonidae > Acanthopleura > Acanthopleura granulata. The sequence continues at coordinate 30,813,946 of JABBOT010000080.1, read as the reverse complement.
GTAGATAAATCTACTTTTAAAATTGCATGCATGTGCTATGTTATTATTGTGTCGTCTTTGGAAGAGTTCACATCACTGGAATCTTCATTACATTCAGATACGTGCACATGCAGCGTTCTAGCAGGACTACCGATGAATAGCACTGAATGACCAGCTCCAAGCGAAGGCTATACCTCCAGTGTTGTAGTACCGGTATATTATATATATTATTGATTTACTATGTGGAATCTCTGAACACAAATTATGCAGAATGCGGAGATTGTACCGTGCATCTTATGACAACAACAAAACAGGCGACCACTGATCGATCCTGGCCATGTTGTTAATCTTGTTTCTGTCTAATCGATATCTAGTTTTGATGCGATACGTTTCTTCGGGCATACAATAAACACAATATATTTGTTGTCAAATATGTCAAGTGTGGCATTGCAACCAAGAAAAAATGAAATAAGGTTTGCGTTACTGTTACTCTGTTAACTGGGCATATAAATGCCGCTGTTGAGCACTACACTTTTATATAAACCACAATTTTATGTCACGTTGTTTTATGTTCGTGTAAATGGTTTTTGCAAGCAGCGCACTGAATAAACTGAAGTCTTTAGATCTGATTTGAACTTTCCGACTGACTAGCTATAACAGTGTACATGCTAATCTAAGCTATCCCTGCCTTTACCGCTTTTCACCACGATATGGCTGAAATACTGCCGATGTGGCCTTATACCGTAATCAGTCATTCTTCAGTGTTTTCGTTGTTTCGCCTTCACGGAAACCCCCATTGACCAGCAGAGCAAAGGTATGTATCAGTACATGCAGCCCAATATACATGTACCCAAATTGAACTGATGAACTTAAATTCACACAAATTTTATTTCAACCAGTTTTATACCATATAATCAAGATCAAGATGTCGGTGGTTTACGGTTAGACGAATCGCCCCATGGGTGCATTTGGAAAAGTAGAACAGTTTGAGGTTTTTTTCCCCATGTGTTGAAACCCAGTAGACATTGCACAGGATGTGCGTACACCCAAGCCGAGCCTGACCCTAGCAGCGTTCGTCATTACTTTAGTCTCTACGGCCGGGAGCGATTTCCAGTAAATGGCGATCAGATTTGTCAGTCCATTCACTGCATGAGATCTCTCACTGAAACGTCTTGTGCCCCAGGCTTAACAGTCGGGGGCACAGTGGGAGACAAAGGATCTGATCTTGTTCCCATTCGGTGATTCGGTAGCGGATGTTGTGATATGCTAATTTGAGAAAACCAAACACCCCTGGGCGATAAAGGGGTTAAAATCGATGTGGTCGGCGAGATAATATCTGTTGTATATTTGTCACTTTCCAATCGATTGGTTGGTCTGGGTGCAAAATCCTTTTTCAGAAAATAAAAAGAACTCAAGGACTTGACAGGCACCAAGTGATCCGTGAATTATATAAATCTAGGATTGGTTTGCAGTGGTTTATTTTAAGTACATAACGGTACCTGTTATGTCGGTGACGGTATGTGTACACAACTGGACAGGTGGTCGTCGTGTCTGCAGCACGGTTTGGCACCAGGGCAGAATGAATCTCATTCAATATCAGATCACAAGACATTGCACCAGCTGATAGCTTGATCAGTTTATACAGGAATTCTGCAAATGAATTTGCTCGCAAAAAGATATTTCCAGTATGAGCAAATTTGTTAAATTCATATAAAAACAACAACAACAGTTTGTTGGACTTACCGAACGTTTACCAGGCAATTATAGGCATGGACCATCAACAGGTTTTGCTATGCCATTAGGCGCATGCTAATCGGGTTGTTTTACTTTTACTGGAAGAGCACGGACAGAAACGTAACATCTAAGTATTCAGGTGATCGACGAAGATCTGATTTGCTTCAATTCCATTGTGGTGTGCCAGTCTACATAACGGGACAAAGAGTAGAAAATTACACATTTCTGCTCCTACTCAGTCTCGACATTGTGCATATGGTTCCTCAAAGTTTGGAATGTTAGCAATGCCTTGGCCTGTCTTCGTTAGTGTATTTGTGCTACTGGGGTACTGCGTACTGGACGCGCGTTGTACCTCGGTGATGCCACTCTGTGTGCAGGAACAAAGCTGTAGTTTGCCAGATTGCCGGTGCCGCGATAGCGGCGTTCCAGGACAGCTCAGGACAGACAGAATCCCGCAAATGATTCTCATTTCCGTGGATGGAAGTCTGGCGGAGCCTGAGTACCAACAAGTGAAGGTTCTGCTCCAGGATGAAATAAACCCGAATGGCTGTCCTTCTTCAATGACGTTCTTCGTTTCACTGGGAAACACAGCTTTGAGAAGAGTCAGGGATTTGTATCAGCAAGGAACGGAAATAGGTTTACTACGCAACTTCGAGAATACCTCAGCTCAGCAGGAAGCTAGAGACATTATACGGAAGTCACTGAATGTCCTCGAGACAGAGGCAGGAATTCCGAGGTCGGCCGTTCGGGGCTGGAGGAATACTGTCCATCTGCCTTTAGGTGAAATTGAGTTGACCATTCTAAGGGAACATGGCTTTGAGTACGACTCGTCATTGCTGGTGGACCCATGGCGACGTCAGTCTGCGTCCCGGCAAGCAACCTTCCCCTTCACCTTGGACTTTGGCTGGGGACCACTGTGCACGAACCCATTTTGTCTGTCTACAACGCACAGGGGCTTCTGGGAGGTCCCAGTTCCGGTTGCGCAAGACAACGCTTTCTGTGCAATGTCTAGAGCTTGCGCTACGGACATTCCTCACATCACGGACGCTTTTCAGTCTGTCATACAAACATTTCGTCAACATTATTTCATTGACCGCTCTCCTATGGTGTTGCACTTACAAGCCAGCTGGTTGTCCAACCCGGGCGTACTGCAGCTTATGAAAGATTTTATACGCACGACTTTACGACTAGGAGATGTTTATTTTCTGAGTTTGCACCAAGCCTTACAGTGGACGAAATATCCGACGCCCTTATCGGAGATTAACATGTTCGAGCCATGGAACTACACCTGTGCATTAGCCAGTGAAAGTCATCGTCTTAAACAGGACTCAGAAAATGGCCCGTTGCAGATGGCGTTCATCAATGGCGAAAAGGTCGAGGCTAACCATACGCTGCAGAACAAGGGAAGATTCACTTCCGGCGATGTCAAACCAGCCACGATAGATAACGTGAACGATGTTATAGAGAAAATCATCATGACGAGGAGGGAACAGATCTTATCACTGTACAAAACTGAACGCATCACAGTCTCGCAAAAGAACTTGATTTTCGTAGTGATAGCAGGCGTTGTCGGGTTGTTTGTGTTTACGGCTTGTGTTGTGTTCTTCTGCAAGAGTAATGAAAAGAGTGGGCATGTCCGGAATAAGGTCACACATAACGCGATATATGAGTTTGCTTAGAGGAACAGATACTCTCTAAGAACGAATGTGTACCACAGGTACACACACTATAACAAAACTGAACATATACTGCCTTTGTATACTAGAGGTACACAGTCACCAATACACATATTTTTTTCTCAAGTACACAATTTGTATACCTCTAGTACACAAGTACACAAGTTTGTAGATGCTGAATTTTGTTACAGTATGTGTACACGTGGTATATAGTCGTTTTTAGAGAGTGGCGTATAAATACTGCATGGGTATGTCAGACATGATAGAAAGTATACCTGTATAACATTTAACCTATAACATTGTTTATTTTTGTACTACATGTATAGTTTGCATTACCTACAAGAATGTATTAAATTGTCTGACGGAGGCGAATCGGAGCTTTTCGCAGTTTTGTGACTTCTCACTTGACAGTTGTGTGCGGCTTCAACCCTGGCTTTGCCTTCTCACAGTTTCGTATTCTCCATACTTTCGCAGGTTCAACATTTTGAGTTTCGAGGGCTTGTAAGTTCTCCAGGTGAGAAGTTTAGTTTTGTCTCGCTCTCGCAATGTTTTGATGTAATCAGATGTAAGCGAAAACGAGTGAGGAACTCATCGTCACTTGAGATCTGAGGTTACTTGTTTTACAGTGTACAGGATTTGGTATAGACGTGCATGTATATATGTAAGAGTTGTATATATTGGTAGCAGTCAAAGATTTAGTACTATATAATTTACACTTGTAATGCCCATGCAGTAAACATGCATGTATTTCTTGTCTACCATATTAGTTTAGAAATAAGCATTATTAAATGTGAATGTTTAATCATTTTCATCTGATTCAAAGTCACTTTATCACTTTAATCGTGCGCTGTATAAATTTTCTGCTCCCAGAACTTTGTTTTTTTATTTTAATTAGCGTGTGCCTCGCTCGGAGGGCTCTCAAGAAGATTCCACCCCAAAGCCATTCGTGTACTGGCTTACGAGTGGAGGAAATCAAAGAGGGCTGAAGGAAATCAGTGCACCGAGCCAAGTTCCTGCACGACAAAGCCCCTGACTTGAAGCCTCAGCTGGTTTAAGTTTTCGACAACATTCACCATAGGTCGATCTGAGCGGGATATGATTTGCATGTCGATAAACAGGTCCTAACAGACTTTTTCAAAATGCTATAGTCAAACAAGCTTCCACCCATCAGATCACTATTTATATCACATAATTTTTGTTTATTAGATTGATGTTGAAACATTTTTTCACACATATGACGCGGGATAACTTACGTGTGCGAAGTACCGTACATTAATTGTGACAAATTAATATCCACAGCTGGGAATTACACAGAAAAAAGTTTCCCGCACGAAATCATTTGCCAAGGGCCTGGCAGCCGCAGCGAGCCAGTGCTTTATATTGGTTTATTTATATATTCGATTGGTGATTTACTTATACCACCATCACTATAGTGCGGGCAGAGCCATCCGCACTTTGCTGGCGGACCTTCCCACGTACCAGTCGTACAAGTATTTATTTATTTGATTGGTGTTTTACGCCGTACTAAACAATATTTCATTTATGCTACGACGACCAGCATTATAGTCCGAGGAAACCCACGACCGTCTACAGGTTGCTGGCGGCCCTCCCCGCTATGGCCTGAAAGGATGGCAGTATAAGTTGGACTTGAACTCTCTTGAAAAGAAAAGACAGCACTATGCCAATTGTTTACATGTATGCATCTGTAAAGTATCGTATATTTCTATTTTTGTGAGATTTCGCAGTTTAAGATAACCTAAACGCGCACATTATGGAATTAAATCAAAAGCGCCGCCATGTTATAATTTTAACTAGTCTGGTGCGAGCTATTTTTTATAACCCGACGTTGACGTCATGTGTACGAATACGAATCCTGTATTGCCATTTAGCCATATGTGCGCAGTATACTGCATTTAGTTATATGTGCGCACTATACTCCTTTAGTCATTTGTGCACAGTATACTGCATTAGGTCATATGTGCGGAGTATACTGCATTTAGTCATATGGTTAGCGCAGCGCAATGACCCGAAACCTCCCACCAATGCAATCGCTGTGAGCTCAATTCCAGCTCATCCTGACTTCCTCCCCGGGAAAGTCTGCTGGCAACCTGCGGATAATCGTAGGTCTCAAGCGGTCTCTGCTTGGTTTCCTCCCACCATACTGCTGGCCGCCGTCGTATAAGTGAAATATTCTTGAGTATGCCGTAAAACACCAATCTAATAAATAAATAAATAAATAATTGGTCATATGGCGCAGTATACTGCGTTTAGTCATATGGCGCAGTAGGTTGCGAGTAACGCGACGTTGCGATTCCAGTTTTCTCTAACTTGGACTCATCCCAAGGCCTCGTATATAGGAATTCTCGAATAGAAGTTGATTTATGGAGTTACCAAGGGTCTCAGAGCAAAATAGCTACGTCCGTTTAGTTCTATTTCCACCGTTTTCCGAATCAATAGAGATTATATAATTTGTTGTCCTGTCTTAGAATTTTCTACATTTCATGATACCTTTTACACTAGAGACCCGTTTTTACAAGCAGGGTGCAAACTATACCAAACGTAATCGTGGCCATACATGGTTACGTTTGACAAAACTTGCGCAATCTGTCTAATTGATAGCAGTTTCTAAATTGGAGACAAGTAATGTTCTACGTTTCAAAACTGGTGCATTTTTCATATCACAACACCAAGATATGCAAGCTGGGAAGAGACGCCTGGACAGGTGTATATGTTGTCTTTGACGTGACTTACCCAAGTGTCATATCTGCTGTCTTTGGTGTAATACATGTACTTCATTAAGGCGGCGCCATATTATGGTCAGCCCAAGACTACATAGAACAAATGCATGATCACATATATATCGTGGCGTGTATGTAGCCAAATGCAGACAGGTTTCCTATAGTTGCTGAAGGTCTGTAAAACACCAATCCAGTAAATAGATAGACATAGTTGCTGAAATCACACCGACCAAACAACGATAAACTTTGCCCAGCAAAAATTCTATTTTGTCATGTTTTTCTTGGGACTGACTATCGACCTATAGATTTGGACATATCTCGCCCCCATGACAATAAAACCAGTGTCCTTTTGATGTCATTTTCAAGTCATTTTTCTGTGCTCTTCTTGTCATGAAGTATGCGCAGTTATCTAGCTCTTGGGAGGGGGGGAGAGGATGACAGATCCTCCCTGTTATCTACGTACAAGTATATACAGCTATACATGACCCTGTCAGTTCAGTCAGGTCACTCTGACCCATGATCTACATTATTCTACCCTACATTTCCCAAACCTCGTAACTCGAGACCGGTTTGAACGAGTTATAATCAGTGCAGAGATAAAAACACACCATCAACAAGCTGATACATGATACCGCTATGGGGAAGATTGATAAGGCACAGACCTATCAAATAACTGAAAAGCAAAGTTGTGAGGAAACCGCATGGCGCCTCGAGCTCTCAGTATTTGACTACCTGTGTAATGTGTAAATGTGGAAGTCATAAAATGTATGCACCTTATTTTTTCCTGTGACTATCACTACACAGTAGGAAAGGTGCCCGTGAAATCAGCCCCTAATTGAGGCTTTTATACACGTACGGTACATCACGCATGTAACTGCGTCCAGACGAAGAGGAAATAAAAACTGATAAAAAGAAAATGCCACACTTCAAAGTGCACCTGCTCAAAGGGGGACACCCGGCCCAATGCAGATTCCTGAAGTGGTATAAAAGTTTTCTCATGTGTTAATAAGAATCCACAGCAGGTTTTCTACGTAAGCACAGATCGAGCCATGGAGCCTATCTCGATCTGCGGTTTCGCTCGATGCGATTTTCTTAAAATACAGGTTATGACGTATAATACCATTTATTTATTTATTTGATTGGCGTTTTACTCCGTACTCAAGAATATTTCACTTATATGACGGCGGCCAGCATTACTGTGGGAGAAAACCGGGCAGAGCCCGAAGGAAAAACCCACGACCATCCACAGGTTGCTGGCTGACCTTCCTATGTACGGCGTTAGAGGAAGCTGGGCTTGAGCTCAGAGCGACCGCATTGGTGCGGAGGCTTCTGAGTCATTGTGCTGCACTAGCGCCCCAACCAACTGAGCCACGGAGCCCCCGGCTCCACCCCCACCCCCACCCCGGTATAATACTAACTGACATTCTACATGGCCACCAAACCCATTGATAAAGGCACAGCTAGAGGCATGAAAAACAGAGTATTTAGACTGAACACTTTTACCTAGTCAAACATAAAATAAAAGTGTTTTAGTTCTGTGTCAATCAGAACTATATAATTTCAGTCATATTGTACTAACTTTTAACAAAGTTCCCCAATCAATGTTCAAATAAAATAGAGTAACCTTTGATTTTAATATCGTGTTCTAAAGAATATTCTACTGTACGCTTAGTAGGCTTAAAAAATTAATAATTGAATTACAGAGTTATTTGCACTCCAAAAGCGAACAATGTAATGTAAGGGAAATAACTACGACGGTTACTCTGTTCAAGGTTTCGGGGGAGTACTCTCCCATTATCATCTGATTGCACACGGGAAACACAAAAGTATGTACCATAATCGATCTGTTCGTTCTTGCAAACACTCGGGTTCTTAGCGAGGACTAGGAAGTGATATATAACAACGGGGCAAATGAGCGACATGCTGATTTTTGCAGATTTCTAAAATTTAGAGCACAACAGAACACTAAAAACTATCGTATTTGAAAGCTAATTAGGTCGACTTTTCCAGAAAAAAAAAATCTTAGCTAAAGGCTGTATTTTTCATTTGATATGGTAAAATCTTATTCTATGCCAATCACACCTGAATTAAATTTGCTTTGTTTTCACCTCTAGTACGCCCGTCACGGGACCAAAGAACACGCCCATGATTGGATCAGAGAGTTCATTAGTTTATAATATCTACAAAAGCATGAATAGAAAGTTTTAAGAAACAATTCTTTATTGTTGGTCCTTGTAAGAAAATGAAAAAAAAGTTAACCATATCTACGGACAGTTTGTTGACTGTTCCGTTGACTAACATGCGCAGTTAACGTTAGACATATACATACATGTATGTTGGCTTACTATAGCTATGATACTATAATGGCTACAGATTATGATGCATAATTTTTTAGTCTCTGTTAATGTTTTAAGGGAAATCTGCCTGCAGTGGCTGTTAACACAGCTGGCTGGTCGCCTTTATACGTTACCGTAGCACCCAGCACGGGTCCCATGGGCGTCAATGCTGAAAATTTCAGTACAAATGACAGCTCGAACCTTACCTTACATTTGATATGAACCGAATTCCTTGAATCAACCAGCTTGCAAACATAGCAAAGTCAGCACCGGTAAACCATCTTTCAACAGTAATTCAACCGGTTAAACTTTTGAATCGAAATTTTACAGCCAACGTCGCCGTGTCTTGAATTCAAACTTTTCGCAGACGATGGGCACGCGAAAAGTTTCTCCCACCCTGCACATACCCATGCGCTGTACAGAGTATGTGTAGCGTGGGATAAAATTTTCGCGGCGACATTGGCTCGAAAGGTTCGGTTCAAAAGTTTAACTGGATGGATTATTGTTGATAGATGGTTTATCAGTGCCGACTTTGCTTTTTTCACAAACCGATCAGCTCACGGAATCGGCTCATACAGTATGTAAGGTAGGGTTCGAACTGTTATTTGTACTGAAATTTTCACCGTGGACTTCTGTTGGACCGGTGCTGGGCGTTACTGTAACGTACATAGGCGACCAGCTATAGATGTGCTGAGTGGTTGTACACAGATTGACCTTGGTCACCGACCAATCAAACGCATGGTGATACAGATCCGTTAATTTCCGGATGTTGACATTTTTAAAGGAGAAGAGAACATAAAAACGATAAGCCCAAATCAGATGAAAGAGCGTGAAAATTTGTCTGCAGATATTATCGTTCATATTTATTTTGATTATCTCTCTCAGGAGAAAAGAATATTTGAAAACATTTTTATATGATAGTTATTTGGAACGACCTCTGGTATATATAATCTTTTCATAATAATATTCGAAATAAGGATGTGATGGATGTCTGTTATAAATGTGTCTGAATGTAAATTAGTTGTTTATATTCAAACACATGCATTTAATCTGAATTATGATAACATTTGTGAATATATTAAAAATATAAATACATGTATAATCCAAATCCAGACTGAACACGCATTCAGATGAAAGGATTAAATATGCGCAACAACGTCATTTATAACATTATGACGCAAAGACAATAAATATATACCTGAATAATTCCCAAAACCACCATACAAAATATTTTCGAATACTCATTTCTCCTGAGAGAAAATCAATATTAGTATAAAGGGCCATATCTGCCAATAAATTTTCGCTCACTTCCATCTGATTGTGGCATAGTTTTAATTGTTTTTCTCTCATTTAAAATGATTTTTCACCATTGACAGATGGCACATATGCCCCACAGATTATTTGCAAACTAATTCTTCTTATCAGAAGAAATACTTTCATTCGTCGAGGTTCTTCATTGTAACGTTAAACGAGCATTACAATTAAGGATGTTGTTTCCAGGACAGACCTGTTGACCACTTTTCGCGGAATAAGATGGTGAACCAGTTATTTAAGTGGCCATTGGACAATATGTTGACCTTCGCACACATCTGACAATCCATTGGTTGAAAATACCACACCTCCAGTACTCACCTAATTCTTTTTTTACATTGTTTCTCACCCAAAGTTTGTTACTCTTGAAAGATGCTGAAATTTACCACAAAACATTTCTAAAAGACATCTCATATACCCGTATAATTTTGCTTGGACGTATATGTAACAGCGACCTACTTTTGTATGCCCATTGTTTGGCAGGAGTTCGGCCGATGCACATGGTGGAATGTCAAGCAGAGAACGTTGTGTGGTGTTGCAACTTATTATAGGTGAAGCTGTCAAATTTAAGCACAGACAGACGACTGATTTCTATTCAACATGTTGGCTATGAAGAAGTGCATCTTATACTGCAGCAGAAGGTATGTGATTTAAGGAGATTGTCCTGCAAACGTGCATGTGTTTACAGAGGCCGCTTTTACTTTAGCAAGGCCAAGTTGAAATGCAAAAACTACTATGTTGTTGTTGTTTTCATAAACTCGGTCAGCTGAGCTGTAAGCTAATCTTACGTAATGTAGGATACGCAGCAAGTTTGAATAATCAAACGTTGACAGTACTTGCTGTGTGGCTCCCTTTACCTCTGTCTCGAAATTGCAGTTGATCACGTTTTCAATGAAAATCAGTGAGGTCAAATTATTTGCGCAGGTTTCTGTAAGAGAAACTACAGATTTTGGATTTGGTGTATGAACTACGATTGCCAATGTCATGATCAGTATCATCATATTTTCATTGTGCAAAATAATTGTGGAGGATTTTATAACACAGCTAGCGTGGCCTACGTACATAACCGTAGAGCCCAGTACCGGTCCTATAGAAGTCCATGGTGAAAATTTTACTACAACTCGATTACTACCTTTCATGTGGCATGAGCCGATTCCTTGAGTCATATGGGTTGTGAAAATAGCAAATCAACGCCAGGAAACTATTTTACAACAGTAATCCAGCCACTCAAACTTTTGAACTGAGCATTTTGGGCGTCCGCCATGTCTTGAATTCGAACTTCTCGCAAGTGATGGGCTGTGAAAATTTTAACCCACCTTTCACATATTCTATACAATGCATGAGTATCTGCAGGGTGGGATAAAATTTTCACAATCGTAATGTGTGTAGGTGACCAGCTTGGTGTGCTAAGGATATTAAGGTGTGTCACTTGTTTTCGCTCCATGAAGAACATGATGCACTTGTTTGAAATACGAGTGTAACAAATATATCTCTGTGCCGCACAAAGAAGCCAGGAGTTTTTAATTGTTATTTGACAGTGTGCGAAGGGTAGTGAAGAAAACATATACCATTCTCACAGGATATGAATTTATACAGTTAGATACAGTCTCAGTGTGATCTCAGGAAGGACTTTCAAAGCAAAATGAAAGGGTCCAAAATTTATGAAATATCAAGTGAACATTCTGCATTTGGATACTGTCTTATGCTTGTGTGACAGCCTGTGAAAGAATGAGCTGAAAATGTAGTATTTGCAAATTTTTATGCTTAACCGGGCCCATTTAATTTACTCTAAAAAATACCTAATATTTAATATGCTATTTGAAAACAAGTGTTTCTTGAAAGAAATAAAATATTGTACAGCAACTCCTGGTAACCATCCTGGAATATTTATGGACGTGTGGAACCAGATGTTAGCTGCTGAATTGTTTAAATCAGTTGAGCATTCCATATAAGCAAACACAATAATGTTAGATTGCTGCTACCTGGAGTGATTTGTGTGACATCTGGCATACCTACATGTGATCCTGTTACATACGTGAACCTGATTTGGGGTCGTCAGTTTGCATGAACAGTGTTGTGTGGTTTGCCAGGCAGTTCCCTGCCCCTGATACACCTGACCTTTAGGTCATTAAACACGAGAAGGAATATTGAACAGGAGTTCACAAGACTATATCTCGGGTCAGGTCACAAAGATAAATGTGACGCTCGTATTGTTCAAGTAATATTACAGTACTGAACGAAATGCTACTGGTACCGTGTATGTGTACATGTGCATCTCTCCATAAATGCTAGGTGCTGTGATTTTTCCCACCTATAAACCTGTGTATGAACAACATGTAGATTTGTGAAGATAGTGAGATAACTTCAGATTATCTTATCTTTACAACGTGTACTTTGTTACCAATGTAGTCTGTCAGAGTCAGAATGACCTACATTGTAAACCTATGAACAAGAACAGTCAGGGTCACCTCTAGTGGTTTACATGCTGATTGATACGTTTTTCAAACATATCAACTTTGACAGTGCTTGGCTCCTGTGTATTCCTAGCTTTCTGCATGGTGTCTATTACATATGATGAGGACCTATGTGTTTTGTGGATACAAGAATATATGTCCATGTAATTATTCGATTATTCATGACACTTTGCATCTCCATTATCACAATGGGTAAATTATCACAATGATTCCATCCTTAAAAATATGTTTGTTGGGTGTTTCTCAACTCACCCTCCAAAAAGAACCTCACTCCAGAATTATCAAAGATGTTTCATAGAATTTTTATTTTCTCTCAGTGTTACTTTCTTTAAAAATTAAATTAAAGCAGAGACAAAAGAAGCCCATTTTTATGTGTCTACATGGATATGCCCTTGTAATGCTACTGATATGCGTGCTGAACGCTGGAGACGTGTGTCAAACCAAGGTGTAAATCAGGCATGAGTCAAAGACAGTAGATTGCATACAAACATGGAGTTGTAATATGCTTATCTGGCTGATGTATGTTTTAATCTGTTTCACGTGATGAACATGCCATGTGAGTACTTGTAGGTGGAAAGATAGAGTGTGCTGTGTTGGTTTCCATCAGTGGGACATACAATGGACATAACAGCATAACATACAGTTGATACATTCCGTAGTATACAGATTAATGAGCTGTGCACTCTGCACTAAAGCACTGATTGTATTTCATCTAAAGCTTGGCTTTTATCAAGTGACTTATTTTGCTTGGTTCAGATTGATTCATCCAACTTTTAAAAGAGTGTTTTGTGAAGCTTGATTAATTTTAAGAAATTAAGTGTTTGCATTAAAAGTATAAATTTAAAGCCTTCATATGCTTTTGTATTTTTACAGGCCAAATTTTAGGCGACATACTAGCTGGTGCAGTATGCATGTACGTGTATATCTAAATATGCACAGTTAAGCAACATGCAAATAAATTTGATAAATTTCATGGCCCTAATGTAGAGCTAAGTGGAGCTGTATGTTTAGGAAACCTATATAGGCACGGGGCCTCCGTGGCTCAGTCGGTTAGCGCGCTTACGCAGCACAATGACCCGAAGCGGTTGCTGTCAGTTCAAAACCAGCTCATGCTGGCTTCCTCTCTGGCTGTACATGGGAAGGTCTGCCAGCAACCCCCTGACTCTGCCCGGTTTCCTCCCACCATAATGCTGGCCGTCGTCATATAAGTGAAATATTCGCGGCGTAAAACACCAATTAAATAAATAAATAAATAAATGTACAGGCACATATGGACTACATGTAAGTGACAGTAAGTGACTGTATATATTCATGTGCATGCACATATGATACTTGCTGCGATAAAGGTGTGCCTAAGGGTGTACAGATAGGTTTTAATTGCTGTAATGCAGCTGTGCTGAGACAATGGCTTATACCGCTTGAAATGAATTATACTTTATAACTACTGGTAATATATTGGACTTGGAGTAAGTATGCAGATGTTCAGTTGCGATTACTGGAAAGTCAGATGTTGTAATGTTTGATTGATTGCATCAACCAGTCAGCCGACCTTCAGCTGGAAAGCCAGACTCTCATGATTGTGTGCAAATCGTAACGAACAAATATACGCTTATGATAGATTTATGGGAGCAGGTTGGTGCTGAGTGGTTAAGACATTTGTTAAGGACAGCCGGGATGTGTGCTCAATCCTGATATTGGGCAGGGAAATTCCCTCCTCCTTCCTGCTGTTCATGGACCATGATCAGAATGAGTGGCTGATTGTGCTCATGTGGACGTTTGTGCAGCCTAACGTTCATTGAAGATCACCTGTCATCCACCAATTTACGTGGACAAAAATTTATATGGTGTACATATTTGTACATCACGCATGTATTGGTTATAGGTCAGGAATGTCCTAAAGGGTGGTGGTTTACAACTGGCATTGTCTCTCCTCCACTCATAAAACTGACTGTCATCGTCTACGTGAAAAGTTCATGAGTGACATTGAACAATAATCTGATAAATAAATAAATATAATTGCCGTGCTAGTTTGTTTGCTATTTAAAACTGGATCTGTCACGTGCCAGAAATGTTCAGTGACAATATTCTTTCACCTCGAGATGAAAGAAATTGAGAGATATTTGGAAAAGTGAACTGTAACAAAATAAATAAATGGGAGTCATCTTCTCGATGAGAAATGTGTTCAACTTGTTTTTTTACAGCTCAGTAAGTTTGACGCGAGTCATGTCCTCTAATAGCCTGTCCGACTTCAAGGCCTGGAATGAGCCCATGTTTGATTATGGTCCTGGTAGTGAAGAGAGGGCAAAGCTGGAGGCAGCCATTGAACAGTATGATGGTCAAGTGACTGATATACCCATTGTAATTGGTGGAGAGGAGATTAGGACAAGTGATGTCAGATATCAGGTCGCAGTAAGTAAAGGCAAATCTTGACAGTGCACCACAACACGACGTTTATCGTGATGTTAGATTCCTCATCATTTCCTTACATGTTAAGGGGAGTGGCATGTTAGAGGGCTACATTTGATAAAAAGTCTGCAGAAATTAATTAACCAAAAGAAGGGAAAAAATTGCCCTGAACTAATCACTGAAATGCAGAAAAATTTTGCATTCAATTTGCTATATATGTGGCTAGTAGTATTAAAGCATTGGTCTGGCTGCATCTGATCAGTTTGTAAGCAGTATTGTGTGACACTGAAAATGTACATGTAGCTCTGCAGGGACTTTAGGTCAAGAATATTGTCAGGTACATGTCTCTGCAGGGGCTTTAGGTCAAGAATATTGTCAGGTACATGTCTCTGCAGGGGCTTTAGGTCAAGAATATTATCAGGTACATGTCTCTGCAGGGGCTTACGGTCAAGAATATTATCAGGTACATGTCTCTGCAGGGGCTTTAGGTCAAGAATATTATCAGGTACATGTCTCTGCAGGGGCTTACGGTCAAGAATATTATCAGGTACATGTCTCTGCAGGGGCTTTAGGTCAAGAATATTGTCAGGTACATGTCTCTGCAGGGGCATTAGGTCAAGAATATTATCAGGTACATGTCTCTGCAGGGGCTTACGGTCAAGAATATTATCAGGTACATGTCTCTGCAGGGGCTTTAGGTCAAGAATATTGTCAGGTACATGTCTCTGCAGGGGCTAGGTCATGTCTCTGCAGGGGCTTACGGTCAAGAATATTATCAGGTACATGTCTCTGCAGGGCTTTAGGTCAAGAATATTATCAGGTACATGTCTCTGCAGGGGCTTACGGTCAAGAATATTATCAGGTACATGTCTCTGCAGGGGCTTTAGGTCAAGAATATTATCAGGTACATGTCTCTGCCGGGGCTTTAGGTCAAGAATATTGTCAGGTACATGTCTCTGCAGGGGCTTTAGGTCAAGAATATTGTCAGGTACATGTCTCTGCAGGGGCTTTAGGTCAAGAATATTGTCAGGTACATGTCTCTGCAGGGGCTTTAGGTCAAGAATATTGTCAGGTACATGTCTCTGCAGGGGCTTTAGGTCAAGAATATTGTCAGGTACATGTCTCTGCAGGGGCTTACGGTCAAGAATATTATCAGGTACAAGTACCTTGCGAAGAAGTCGTTTGACACAACTTATTTGGCACATAAACTTGAATGCCACGATACGAGTAAATAATTACCCCATGAAATTATTTAATCTATGAAATTAAATGCTTACTTTGTCAGTTGGTAGTTTGCGTTGATAAGTACACTGTTTGGGTGGACTTTTTGGCTTTACTTTCTCACATTATATGTTGCTCTTCTTTTCACAGCCATTTGACCACCAGAAAAAGATAGCAAAGTACCATTATGCATCTGCGGTGAGTACATTTGTGCTCCTTATGCATACTGTGCTTCTTCCTGTGTAACAATGTTTTGATAATGTGAACAGTTACAAGTGTTGCAATTTCAACAACCAATCAACAGTCGACAAATAAGGTTGTGTGCCTATATGCAGCTCCTGCTAGCTTGCCTGGGACATAAGGTCAGGAGGGTCATCATGTACCAACCAAAGGGCAGTGGTTTTCTCCACACTCTATGTGGTTTCTCCTGTGCATCCATAAATTTTAGCATCATAGTGTAAGTAAAATGCCCTTGAGTACAGCATTAGATGAATATATGGATATGTTGCTACTGATTTACGAAACTGTCACAGATATGTTCATTTAGCTGTCCAAAGTGTACATAATGTACAAGCAGAAAGAAATGCATCAAAAAGTAACTTTATTTCCATAAACTTAATGAAGTTCAGTAGTTTGTGCAGGCACATTTAATATGCAAGATTTTTCTGGATGAAAGAAGATTTCTTGTTTCCTAATGTTTCTGGTTTATGATGCAGTTTGTCTTTATTGTGTACACCACTGCTTAGCCCTAACATTTGCTATTGCAGGATTTGATACAGAAGGCAATAGACACCTCCTTGAAGGCCCGCAAGGAATGGGAACGAAAGTCATTTGAGGAGAGGGCGCACATTTTCCTGAAGGCTGCAGATCTTGTAGGAGGGAAGTACAGAATGGATCTTTTGGCAACCACCATGTTAGGACAGGTAAAGGGTAGGGGGAGTTCAGTGGAAGGTTCTTGTATGCCTTGTAGTTAGCCTCTGATTCAGGGGAGCTAACTCACTTGGGAGGGTCATAATGAACAGATTGTTGAGCATTTGGTTAAGTACAGATGAAGCCATGATTTTATCCGGCATTAACATTTAGCCATCATTGTCTGACCTGGCCGTAATGATAACCTTTCTTCTCGCCAAACCCATGATCGTTCTTCTTTCAGTGTATAAAAACATCAGTTGAAAAGTTTTTCTTAGTAGTCAAAGCTCAACCTAGTCTTGATAATATATTGTGGAATTGCATTTATAAGACTATGGACACATAAACTTTGATATATATTAGGTGCCAGTATTTCTTCTTGACCAAGTACATGTATTGTTTCTTTTTTGTGGGGGCCTTTGTGGCCGAGGAGGTTAGAGCTCAAGTGCAGCGCTCTGACCTGCTGTCTCTCATAAATACGATCGCTGTGAGTTCAAGTTCCTTTCCCACCATGTGGGAAGGTCCGTCAGCAACCTGCAGATGGTCGTGGGTTTCTGCCTGGTTTCCTCCCACCAAAATGCTGGCTGCCCTCATATAAGAGAAATATTCTTGAGTAAATAAATAAATCTTTTTTGTGAATGAAACTCTTTTATTTCCATACATCACTAAGTACATGTCTGTTATGCAAATTAACATATGCAGTTGCATAACATTCTCTCTTTGAAGGCAGGACCTCTCAAAACCTCTAAAACCTGCAGTACATGTATGGCATGTTCTTGTCATGTTTGGTTTTCTTTATTAATGAATCTGTTTTGGGGGGCAATGTGGCAGTAATTTTTTCCTATCTTGAAAGCTGATAAGAGTTGAACCATGAAATTCAAATGTTGCCATGAGTATGTGAGACCTCAGATTAAGTTCAAAAATAAGCCCAGTCTCGTTTTTACATATGTAATGAATTCCATGATTCACATTAGTACTAAGTTCGTTTGTTGTGTAATAAATTCCCTAGATATTGTCTGATTGCTATAAAACTTGTGGGCGTAGGCTCAATTTGTGTACTGTCAGTTTGAGAAACAACAGGATTCATGTATAAGTATTTCCTATTTCCTTCATTTTGGTTGGTCTGTTTGTCAGACATTTTGTGTAATTTGCTCATAGTTGGATTAAAGATTGTTTATTACTTGCTACATGTATGTAGTGTGTTGATAATTTTCAAAATGCAAATTACACACTTATGTGTATAAATGATGTACTTTTGGGGTTGAGTGTTTCAAACGTATGATATGACAATGGTAATCTTTTTTGCTTTGTTTATAGGCAAAGACGATATTCCAAGCCGAGATCGATGCTGCCGCAGAGTTGGCTGATTTTTACAGATTCAATATTCAGTTCGGTTTGGTAAGTAATTTATTTACCTTCGATGAACATTGATCTTGTGTAATTCCTTCAGACTAATATGTCTTCCTTACAGTGTTAGAAGTAAGAAATTGAATTAGTCATTATGGTGTAAAATACATCACCCAAACGTGGATCGGAAGGTCAGGCCTCATTTTCTAAAGTTCTTTTGTTGCAGGAGTTACAGAAGGTCCAACCAGTTAGCCCATCCAGTGAGATTACTAATAAATTAAACTTCAGAGGAATGGAGGTAAGAGCAGTATATTTTACTTTTTGTAAGTAAATATTTACAAATATTTGTAAATTTCACAACACGGAAACGGTTCTGCCAGCAGCCTGCAGACGGTCATGGGTTTCTGCCGGGCTCTGCCCACTTTCGTCCTGCCGTAACGCTGGCCTGAGCTGTTCGAGGGAAATATTCTTGAGTATTCAGCGTAAAACACCAGTCAAACAAATAAAACAGGTGATGCAATCCTTACTGTACTTGTATGTATGATGAACATAAGTCACAGGTTTTTTTGATTTGGTTTCAGGGCTTTTGGGCAGCAGTCTCACCATTCAACTTCACAGCGATTGGCGGACATTTGCCTGTTGGTCCAGCTATAGTTGTAAGTTCTGGCTAGCCGCTGAGAGCTCCAGTAGGCGTGCCACCAGTGGTGCATAAACATTGAGCTAGCTGTAGGGATGGAAGTCTGCGTATTACACACACATGTACGGTAAATTCTATCAGGTTTAGTGTACTTACAAGTAGCAAAGACAAGGGGTTTACTCTGGATTCCCTGGTTTTCTCTGCCCACATAATTGAGGACTGTCTCATATGAGTGAATTATTCTTGGCTATGCTTTTATGCCACATGAATAACACATCATGCTTATCAGCATTGTCTGTATACCCCTGGGATGTTACTCTTAGGATGCTGTCTAAAAATAAGTGTTATGCTGTTGTGTTCATGTTCATCATCATTATCTGTATATCCCTGAACACCTCTGTGTTCTGGACACAACACAAAGGTGGACAGTTGCTAATACCCTTGGGAAGAAGCCTGGTTTATCAGTGGTTTTAAAACTACTTAGAATTTACCCTGTCTGTTTAAATGTTGTCTCTATCCAGTCACTTTAGTAGAGTAGAGAGAGTAAGATGGTTTCTTATGTTCTGTTAAAATTCCCCGATACACCGTATATTAATTTGAATAAAAAATTTCAACCTACATAATGCCAACATACTTCTCTTGACAAAGAGTTGGCTTAAAATATCTTTTAAAGTCAAAGTAAAAGTAGATTTATTGCAATATCCAAGGTCACAGTGAATTAAAAGGTGGCTCTCAGATTGTTTCTTTTGTTTGAAAGTTTGTGGATTTCACATAGGTTAAATCTACTGTGTTAATAATGTGTACAAATAAGCAGGGTGTTGTATTTCTTTAGTGTATACAGTGGTGTGAAAAGGCTCAGGAATTGATTACCTGTACTTATCACAGGGTAATGTCTGTGTTTGGAAACCATCCGACACTGCTGTGTTGTCTAACTGGACTGTGTTTCGAGCCCTCCGCGAAGCTGGCCTGCCACCTGGGGTGATAAACTTTGTGCCTGCTGACGGCCCAGTTTTTGGAGATGCAGTGACATCGTCTCCAGACCTTTGCGGCATCAACTTCACAGGGAGTGTCAGGTAAGATCAGCTTTCTGGTTCAGCTTTTTCAACATTCTCAACACATTGGCACTAAGGATATGTTCATGAGTAGTGCATATAGCTGTGGTGACTTTCCTTGTGGCTAACCAATGAGGGAACAGTGAGGAAGACCATCATGGTCTATGGTTTACCTCGTGAGAACTGAAGGGAAGTAACTCTGGCTGTCAGTTTTGCCAGCCAGTCAGTGGAAGATCCTCTTTCTTGCTGAAGTGCAGGTTCTTTTACACAACTACGCCATAACGTGTTTGTCAAACTGGGCTTCCCTCAAAGTCCATGGATACTTAAACAGAATTCTTCGTTTTCTCAACCATTGAAACTGTGGGCAGACTTTAGGGAACTGTCATGTCAACAGAATTTTTTTTTCATTCTGATACATGCATAACCAGCAAGGGGAATTTTTCTTGTATTTGGAAAAACTCTGTTTAGATTATTATTAGAAGAAGAGACTTCCTTCAGATCTCTATGCAACTTGTCAACTTGTGTTTTGGTGTGTGTACCTTCTCTTGTCAATGGAGAATTCAGTTAAAGCCATTGTCAAAAAATATATTTTAATGTGGCCGTAATATTATTTACTTGATTTACAGGACTTTCCGACATCTGTGGAAACAAGTTGGTCAGAACATTGATAACTACAAAACCTACCCACGTTTGATAGGAGGTGAGAGATTAGGACATATGATGACCATCTTGTGCAGGTATCAGTGCTGTATGTTGGCTCTTTGGTCAGACTTCTGAGGGAGTGATAAAGGTGTTTGCCATTAAATTGCCTGCTCACAGGAGTTGATTGTTCAGTCTCGTTCTCTTATGAGAAATTTTCTGTTCCCCCTGCTTCCATTGGTCTTGGATCTGCTTCTCGATTGAGTAGTCTTGCAGGAAATTTGCTGGAGGCCATTTGCCGTTAACCAGTAAGACAGAGGGAAATTTGTAGTAACTTGCCAAATGTCCGTGGGTTGCTCCTGACACTTCACCTGTAAACTGTCCATTTGTATATGTGGAACATTCTTGAGAACGCTGTTGAACCACAATCTAACCTGTAAATAAAATAGACCAGCTTTAGGGCACCACAAAGAGACAAGTTACATCAGCGGCTGGACAGTCTGTTTGGCCCTTGGGCACTGTCTAACAGTTGGACAGTCTAAACAGCAATGGGACTGTCCAGTCAGTGGTGGAACTGACATTCCAGCTGTGGGACAGTTTTGCCAGCATTGTGACAGTCTCCCTTACCTGATGTGTTTTTGCTTCTAATTTACATAGAATGTGGTGGAAAAAATTATCACCTGATTCACAGCAGTGCAGATGCCGAAACGGTTGCCGTAGCGACGTACAAAGCAGCATTCGAGTTTGGGGGACAAAAATGTTCAGCGTGCTCACGTCTGTATATCCCCCAGTCCATGTGGCCCAAAGTCAAACAGCTGATGCTGGATATGCACAAGGATGTGACATACGGCTCTCCATTTGATTACAACAACTTCTTATCAGCTGTTATTGATGAGAAGGTATGCTTTTATACATATTCCTTATTTTGAATTTCCATTTGAAATTGATTATCATTTTTGTTCTTGTAAGTAATTAAGGGTACTGGTGTAATTTTTTCATCAAATGTAAAGTTTTCTGAGGCAGTTAAAGGTCGCTTTGCATTTTTTAGCTTAATATTGTTGTTAGCGAATGCTATATATTTCTAAAATAGCGAAATTTTTTGTTTTTTTAAAAAATTCAATCATCGGTAAAAGAAAATATCCTCATTACAGTCATTTGACAGAATCAAGGGCTGGCTGGATCATGCCAAATCTTCCCCAAACTTAACCGTTGTTGCTGGAGGAGATTGTGATAAAAAGTAAGTGATTCACTGTTTTGTGTTCATTGTAGAGGATGTTTGTCAGATTCACAAAATACTGCAAACGGGGAAGATTTCGGGCTAAAGTGTGTAAATCGTGTCTGGGTATGTGATCATATCTCACATCGAAGAATTAACAACAACTAGTGCAAAAATATAACAAATCATTACCATAACATTGATCATGTGGATTGTTTTTCAGAAAAGGATATTTCGTTCAGCCAACAATAGTGGAAACTACAGATCCAAAAGATCCCATTATGCAAGAGGTAAGCAAACTGCAGGATTTTAGTTTTTATCAGTTTCTGACACTTTGGAAGATTTGATAGCTCCAGAAGATTACAAATGAAATTTATTCGGAATATTGAATCATCAGACATGGAGAGCTATTGCTATGTTTGTCATGTGGCAGAAAGTATGATGTCAAATCTTTGAAGAATTTGCTCTTCACATGGACCATCTGGAAACAAGGGAGTTTCAAATTCGAACTCTTTTATAGCGGGAGGACTTACTGTACCATGTGACCTGTCAGAAATGATAGGCAACTATTCCTGATTACATTTACTGTAACATGACTGTCAGAAAAATTCCGCAAAAATTTTTGAGTGTAGACAAACGACAGAGAAAATAAGCTTCTTGCCAATTTAATGAATCTTTCTTGGCTTTTGGTTGAACCAGGTCCAAAAGCTTATATGATTTTGAGTGGGGCATGTATGAATGCGAGCACTGACGGCTGTTGTTCACTCCACAGGAAATCTTTGGGCCTATCCTCACGGTGTACGTGTACCCGGATGATAAGATCCTGGATGTGGCCAAAGTGGTGGATTCCACCACGGTATACGCCCTCACAGGCTCTATCTTCTCCAAGGACAAGTAAGTACTGGGCCCACTAATATCCCGTCAGCCATCACCATTAGCTCTTGTCAGTGGTAGGCTTGTTTTCTGAACACAATGGTTAATGTGGAATTTCTAAAACCAGGTTAATTTTTCTAATGAAACCGTACTATTTCAGACATGTGAACTTTGAAATGTTATGAAGTCATATTTATTGAATAAAAAACAGCGTTAGCCAAATATGATGGAAAAGCCAATACGATAGTCAGTATGTTACAATGACGTACATGTATAAAGTTAGCAGGTTTTTGCTCGTGCTTTGAAGCAAATTTCAGAACTTTTTTGTTAAATGAGAAAACATAAAATTATAGAAAAATGTCCCTGTTTTAATACAGAGGTCACTAAACATTTCAGGTTGTTCCCTACCTGTGACAGTAATCTGCATGTATTTCACATAATTTAACTAATGAAGATGTCACATTTTCAGAAGGAAACAATGTTAAATTTAGTACCCAGGAGCTTGTCTTACAAAGCTGTCACGGTGTGTTTTCACTTGCACTTACCAGCATGAGTAATCTGTATCATTACATTTTGACCTGGATGTTGCATTAAATGCATGTTGCAAAATCTTTGAAATGCAGGCCCCTAATTTGTGTTGAGCTAGATTCTCTCCTGATAAGGGACTTGATTGGACACCCCTGGACATACAAGCAGATTTCAGATTGACTGTTTATCTGTGTTATTGTATTCTGTAGACAAGTGACGGATCAGCTCCTGGACATTCTGCGCGATGCTGCGGGCAATGTCTACCTGAATGACAAGTGTACAGGCTCTGTGGTGGGACAGCAGCCATTTGGGGGCACCAGACTCTCCGGTAAGGCAGCTGTGTTGTTATACAGGTTCTGTGCTGGGGCAGCAACCATTCTGGGGCACCAGGCTCTCAGGTAAGGTAGCTGTGTTGTTATACAGGCTCTGTGGTGGGACAGCAGCCATTCTGGGGCACCAGGCTCTCAGGTAAGGCAGTTGTGTTGTTATACAGGCTCTGTGGTGGGGCAGCAGCCTTTCTGGGGCACCAGGCTCTCAGGTAAGGCAGCTGTGTTATACAGGCTCTGTGGTGGGGCAGCAGCCTTTCTGGGGCACCAGACTCTCAGGTAAGGCAGCTGTGTTGTTATACAGGCTCTGTGGTCGGGCAGCAGCCACTCTGGGGCACCAGACTCTCGGGTAAGGCAGCTGTGTTGTTATACAGGTTCTGTGCTGGGGCAGCAGCCACTCTGGGGCACCAGACTCTCGGGTAAGGCAGCTGTGTTGTTATACAGGCTCTGTGGTGGGGCAGCAGCCACTCTGGGGCACCAGACTCTCGGGTAAGGCAGCTGTGTTGTTATACAGGCTCTGTGGTGGGGCAGCAGCCACTCTGGGGCACCAGACTCTCGGGTAAGGCAGCTGTGTTGTTATACAGGTTCTGTGCTGGGGCAGCAACCATTCTGGGGCACCAGGCTCCCAGGTAAGGCAGCTGTGTTGTTATACAGGCTCTGTGGTGGGGCAGCAGCCACTCTGGGGCACCAGACTCTCGGGTAAGGCAGCTGTGTTGTTATACAGGCTCTGTGGTGGGGCAGCAGCCATTCTGGGGCACCAGACTCTCGGGTAAGGCAGCTGTGTTGTTATACAGGCTCTGTGGTGGGGCAGCAGCCACTCTGGGGCACCAGACTCTCAGGTAAGGCAGCTGTGTTGTTATACAGGCTCCTTGGTGGGGCAGCAGCCACTCTGGGGCACCAGACATGTGGGTAAGACAGCTGTGTTGACCTACTTGCAACACCATGATTGGTCAAGTAAGTGTTCTTGATTGACACTTCGGAGTGATCAATATGTTATGACATTTATTTGCCAGTAGAAATCTTTGTGGCCAAAATATTAGTTCACCTACGATATATATGTGCATTTGACAGAGTGAGTTATGAGGACCATTGTAGTTAGCTATGTACTTTCGCTTGACAGGTACAAATGACAAGGCTGGGGGCCCTCACTACCTCCTCAAGTTTGCCTCCCCTCAGGCCATGAAAGAAAGCAAGGTGGAACAGAGAGGCTGGAGATACCCCTCCATGGATGTCTAAGTAGGTGGGGCTTTCCAGAGGCCACACCTCCTGATGTGATTGACATCACCTCCTGACATCACAAAGTTGTACAGAAAATGCTCAGCAGGGTGGAAATATTGAAATCCTTGTAAAAGGTTACACATACACAGGAATGATACAGTTTTGTATCATTCCTTTTGATACAAGTTATAGGATAGTTACAAGGAAAACACACATGGCTAATATTGTGGCTTTCAGAAAATTGCCTTACTAATCAGCCAATTGTACATGTACACTTGAACAGTGGTAGTATGATTCAAATTAATAGCATTTGCAAATACTCTTAATATTAAGAAACGTTAGCAGCCAAATTTAATGTTCCTTTTAAAGAAAGTAAACAGATAGAAAGATTTACAGATTGCAGTTGAATGCGAGTTTAAGTACGTGTACCTACCTGCGTACTTACAAGGAAGCTTTATGAATGCCGGTTTGCATAATAACAGGCTATAAAGACTTTATCCCTTCTACATGTACACAATAAAGTGTGCCATGTACATGTAGAAACTCACTTTTGTAATAACACATACACACAAATCAATATTAAAGCTGTCTTTCTTGTCCTTGTATGGCATTAAACTAATTATAACATTGCAACAAGTATTTGTGACAAAGTAACAAAATTTGACACACAATTGACCCTCTAGGATGAGAATCCTTTCTTAATTTGACATACCTGGTTGTGTTTTTACATAGTTCTTGCCATTTGTGGAAAGTATAGTGCTTGGAATTATCTCAGGAAAGCTTTAATGCACAGGGTAATCCTGTTTTATACACTTATGATCTAATATAGTGGGAAAGGTATTAAGCTATGTGTTGGATGTGTTGTACCAGAAAATAATAGGCTTCTAGAATATACAGGTATACAGGTATCGTCTGTTCAAAAAGAACAGGGCTAACAAAATATAGGACTCCAAGCCCGTAGAAATTCATCATTTATGGATGAGAACATATATAGTTATGAAATTAAGTAAAACTTTGAAAACTGTTTGAATATGTATTACATGTACTTCCTTCAGGTGGCATGTAATTTTGATAGTGTAAGTAAATGTGCTTGTGTGAATGACCTCATGTTTTATGTTTGCTTTCTTTGTTATGTTTTTGTTTCTTACTTTTGGCTCTTCTCTATTGGCTGAAATTTTGATTACATTACCAATTGTGCTGTGTTGGTTTTTTTTCGTTTTATTTTTGAAGGAGTTTTCAACCTGTTTCAATCATATTTTTATAAGAGGACATGCTCGTGTATTTATCTATTTCATGGTGTTTAGAAACAATTTACTATGAAATTTTATCCCCATCACAGTGGTATGCGTGATTTTATTGTGATCCAGTCTTACAAATTATACAAAATAATATATATTATGTTTAACGAAATTGATATTTGGTAACATTGTGCTGTGTTGACAGACTAAGGTGATCACGCAAGTCGGGACAATCACTGTCTTTACACATTAAATTCAACACGCAGATATGTTTGGCTGTTTTATCATTAGGAGTGTCTGCAGGGCTCTAATGGGCGGAGTATGAGTACTCTTGCTTTACTTTTTCCGTGTGATGAATGATGTAAATTCATGGAAAGGAGAGCTCACAGATTTATGTACATTGGACTGATTGTGACTGCTTTACAAATGTTGTAATCCTGATATTTGCGCTTTGGTGTACCTGTTAAAAGTGAAATACATACTGCTGCGTAACTATGTTTATAACATTTTCCTGTGTTTTCTAATCCCCGATATCAGGTGTTTATTTGTATGTATTTTGCGATATCACCATTTCAGTTTGGTTGAATTTACTAGACAAAAGCAAAGATCACGGTTTTAATACAGTTTAAATCGTCTCTTACCCATTATTTTAACCCACAGTTTTACTTATTTGATGATAATAAGTAGTTGTACAATAAAATACTCAGCCATTTAAATATACAAATATAGTTAATGTTGCTGTTTCTAATGTTGCTGTAACACCGGAAGATAGGTAGGTTTAAGGTTTATAAATGACAAGTAATGTGAAAATGGAAAAGAAATAACATTGAATAAAACTGTCTAACATAGTATTTTGAATGACTGCTTTGATTGTTATTTTGTTTTGTTTTTTTGTTAACTTATATTCCATGCTGAGTTTGTCACATGGCCTTCCTTTGCCAAGTTGACAATGATGCTGTCAGAAATTTCCTGCAGACCGCTGTGGTCTGATGTTGCGACTCTCTTCCATATTGTTACCTGTCTGAGTCCAAGGGCCTTCATTGGCTTGCCGGCAGTTATGTCAAACTGAAAGTTAGTCAGTTGGCAGAGGAGATACAGTGGCCACTGCCTTGTTTTCTCCAATGCAAAACCTACATGACCACGTGTGATTGAAGACTGAAGAGCCTATGGAAGTTATGAAAACAGTTATGTTTTAAGTTCACAATGCATCATGACCTCTTAAAAAGGTAAATTATGTACGATTCATTTATATGGAGGTACAAAGAATACCTCAGTTAAATTATATGCGGTTCGTATATATGGAGGTATAAATAAATACCTGAAATAATTAAATTATGTGCGGTTTATGTATATGACAGTATAAATAAATACCTCAAACAACAGGGGAGTTTCGAGTTCGAACCCTTTTATTGATAAAGGTAAGAAAAGTGCGACTGTACCACATGACTTGATAAAATTATTTGGCAACTATTTTTGATTATGTTTCTTCTAACATGAGTCTAAAAAAGTGTCACAAAAAGTTATTTATACTGGAAAAACTATGGTGAAAATTGAGGAGCCGAAGGTTTGTGAACTTAAGAAGTCACTGAAGAAGAGAGACGTCATTTGTACCTTCTGAAGGTGAGATGGGTGATCAGTAAAGTACAGTCAACAAACGCTACGTAACATTTTTGACAAGTCAAATCATATAGCAGGACTCCTTTTACCTTTAGCGGCAAAAGAGTTCGAGCTCAAAACTCTCCTATTGTCAACCGCATGCTCATGTAGGCTCCCAAGATGCTATTTGTACGTTGCTCAGACATGTGTCTTTTCAGACAGATTCACATTTTAAAAGCGATGACCCCAGGAGGCACATGTCCCGTTTAATTAGAAAAGGATGAAATATAAGAATGGCCTATGTTATGAAACTTCCCGTTTAGAAAGGTACTGTGAGATTACACAAAACTGGCAAGACGTTTCAGGGGAAAAAGACTCTCAGAGGCAAAAGACGGGGAAAATAAGCCTCTAATTCACGAGTTATCCCCCTTTTAGCAAACCTCGGCATAGAGTAGTGATGTTTGTTGCTATATTAATCTGATACACTAATACCTGTAAGGCTGTCTTTATCTACATTACATACACGTATTCTAATCATAGACAATGACTAAAAAGAAGAGCTGAAAAACAATCGTATTCCGACTTTACGGTTATTTTTCAGGTCGTAGATTCACAAAATCCGTACTTCGAACGTCAGAGTATTTACATGTATGAGCTTCCAGTGACTGAACTGAAATTATTTTAAATTTATGAGTTTGTATACATTGTGCATAAAATTGTGTATGAATACAAATTGAATGAAAATGTTGGTAAAGCTTTTTTTCATGTTATATAGTTCTGCTCGTATACAAATCAACCGACAAGGAAAAGAAATTTTGATACAGAAAAAAGTTTGATCTAAACCGCAAGATACTGTACCCAGCTACAAAGAGTTTCAGCTCTATTTTGTTTTCAAACGGTCGAAATGTTTGTAGTTTGGTAGTCCTGGACGGGTCGTGGGTACAGCGTTTTTTTAAAATACTTTTCTGCGATACTTGGGGCTTACTTCTTTTTTTTTATGCTCGTACATGTATAGTGGCCGACTTTATGTTCACTTTAAGTTTGTCATCGTTGTCTGTTTTTTTTTTTCTTTTTGACCGAAAGAACCTATTCCTTTCAATATATTTATGCTCAGTATATATAGTTATAGAACCCGAAAAGATGACGTTGGCCTCCGTGATTCAGTTGGTTAGTGCAGCGTAATGACCCAGAGGCCTCCCACCATTGCCGTAGCTGTGAGTTCAAGTCCAGCTCATGCTAGCTTCTTCTCTGACCGTGCTTGGGAAGGTCTGCCCGCAACCTGGTCGTGTGTTCTTCCGGGCTCTGTCCGATTTCCTCCAACCATAATGTTGACCGCCGTCGTATGAGTGAAATATTCTTGAGTAGGGCGTAAAACACCAATCAAATAAACAAATCAAAAGATAGCACGACCAGCTACGTGCTTATATATATTACGAAATGCAGCCATTCTTAATTTAGAAATGTCAATTTACGTCGTCAATTGAGACTTCAGCGCTCGTTTTTGGAAGTATTTTTTCAAGACAAGTGCTCAAAGTGAGAAACAATCATTCAAAGCAATGTTAGTATCAGGAATATGTAGTATAGGCTCATATGTAGTTTGAAGGTCAGTTATTGTCCGACTTAAATTAAATAATCAGTAGGCTTAGAGTTGTCCTTTTGAGAAAGATGCTAACGCCATGCTCTGTACACATTGTGTCCATGCGTTTGAATTTTCAGATATTTGAGATGAATTCAGAATTCATTGGAATCTGTTTACATTGCAGCTCTGCATAGTAGTTTAGTAGTATATAGCCGATGAGTTATATCAGAATTCTACTGCTCCCATTCCACTTCTCGTTGATAATTTGAAGCATTTTTGTTTCACCCTGCTTGGTACTCGATACATAAACCGGCACAGTAACACAGGCACTGAAATTCACATTAAATGTTTGATAACTGTTTAAGGTCGTATACGACGCCAGTAGAACTGGGTTACTCAGCTATTTGCCAACAAACATGTTGAGGTAAGTGCGGCCTGTTTTAGCACACTCCTAGGTGCCATGCATGTGCCACTACTGTACAAGCCAACGAACATGGGGAAGAAATATCCAGGAATAGCGGCATATCAAAACGAACCGTAACGTTTGTAAGTACGCTCAATAGGAGGACGACATATTAAGCCCTGTATTACGCAGGAATGTTCATTTGATTGTTGCTCAAGGCCATACTCAACAATTTTCCACGTATACAAAGCCACTGTCGCTGAAAGCCACCGACATTTGGTAAGAAACTGAAAAACTTTTCCATGTGTGGCGTACAAATATACACAAACATATTGGTGGGATACGACTGGACCTCAGCGAAAATTTTAGTGCACAAACCGTCACTCAAGCGCCGCCGACTACGCCTTGCAAGCTAAGCCTCATGCACAGGTAGAGATTGTAGGGGAAACTGCCTGCTCTTGATCACGCTTGAACCCACAACTCCTGTGTCCTAACGACTGACGTCAATCAGTTCTCACCATTCGGCCACGGCGCGCTCCCCAGAAATGAAAGCATCATCAGACAGGAGATATTTTGATTTTTGGACTAAGAAATGCGTGATGTTTTGACATCTACGCTACGGTCAGTGTTCTAGAGTGTTACTCCGTGTGTTGAATGTATAAAATCTTGTGAAGCATTGCGTCGATACATGGAATAATCTCAGTGTAGTGATGACTTAGCGGTTACGTGTGGTACATGGATACACGCCGTACACAACATCATTTAAGTTGTTCTGCGATCAACTGTTTATCAGTGCATCTATAAGAGTCACGTCCAACGTTCGTTTACCAATTGTAGAACTAGCACGAGCGGGCTTACCCATAGATTATTATCTGTAGAGGATAAGCCTATGATCCTTCCTACTCGCTGCTGTCAAATTTTACCAACATGCTATCCTGTCCCTCTCAGTTTGATGTTGGCATCAAAAAACATTCATTTCCTTACACTATGGAAGCCGGATGCGGCCACTCGCGTTTTCGCAGTTTCGACCTTTCAAATAAAAGGTCGAAAACGCGAAAACACGAAAGAGCGAAGGTCGAAAATGCGAAAACGCGAAAGTGCAAAAAGGCTAATATCCGAAAGTGCGAGGCGAAAACTCGAAAACGCGAGGCGAAAGCACGAAAGTACGAAGTTGGCACAACTTGGAATGACGTTACTCCTAATTCTTCTGATACGGCAAATGTCAGTGTAGATGGACCCCAGCATATCCAGACTAATGACCTGCATGCTACATCTAGCGTGACAAGCCACGTATCGATGGATACAAGTACTTCTGCTGATGAGCTACCAGACATTGGTGTTCATGTAGCCTCTGATGATGATTTCAGCACACCACCGCCATGGCAGACTTCATCCCGCCCATCTCAGGATACCCAGGCCAGAAATCCAAATCAGCAAGACCAAAGGTGGATCAAAGAATTTAAACACAGTATTTAGTCTCAGGGATTGTTAAAGAAAGCTGCAAGTGTTATTTTGATGCTCTTTGTATCAAAGATACAATACGTCAAACACTCTCTCATGTAGGGCGTATGGCGACCACTGATTAAACGTCCCTGGACACAGGAGTGCAAGTGGACAGGTATACCTACCTGGTTTCAATATTTTATTGTCTGAATATGATGTATACTATGAAAAAGGATTCATTTCAAATGGGTGGGTTAATTTTGCTGAAACAAAGTTCTCTATATAGTGTATTTTGGCGTCATTAATTTAGCTGTACTATGGAATCGTATGGTTTGTCTTTGTTGTTTTCCTTTATCTCTGCGAATCATTTGTCTCTCGCCCTTTCTCTAAACTCTCAATACAGAATGATACTTTTCGTCATTAGTTTGGGATACATGGTCAAATTGTGCACTGAAATTCCTGCACAAAACTGCCCTAAACGTGCAAAAGGCGGAGGACTGCTTGGAAACCATAAAACTGCTAACGGTTCAAGTTGATCATGATATTTATATCTCTTAGTTCCTAGGTCTGCAAACCATTTCTTATTCAATTTGCAGTGCGGATGTGCCTTTGGGAGACGTCTTAAAACAGTGGATGAAAGGAGTACAGTTAGAAGACAACCTAATGACGGTTGTGGTTCAAAGGAAAAAATACTGGAATCCACCAAACGAGAAGTCAATCGAAAGAAGTTTTCCTTTTTCGCCCTGGTTAACATTGTTTTTACGGATGAACTTGGCGACGATTTTGGAGGGCCAAAATGTGAATTTTTCAGGTGCTTAATATATTTGTTTTCCACAAGAAGGTCCTCAGCTGAAGCTGTATAATATAGTAGATCATGTAATTGTTCGCTGACCGGGGGCTCAAGTTAAATGATTCATCTTCGATAAGATTGTTGTCATGGATTGTGGTAATCAAGAATTTATCTCTTCGCTCAGTCTGTCCATCTACACAATGCACAGGCTGATCATTTTAGGCCTTTCACAAAACTTCTTTCGCAGATTGATCTTTGTTAGTAACAATAAGGACAGAATAAGCTGTGATTGAAGAGTCAGGAAAATAAAAATGAAGAAAGCCAATGACAGATCTGATATGTTCAACGATGTTCTAATGGTTTTATCCTCTCTCATATTGTTCAGTGCAAGCAATACATTCACTATACTTCTGAGAATGCGAAGGACTTTTGCTGATATGCACAGTATTTGCCAGGTATACTTCTGTTGCACAATTTCCGCAACATACAAGAAAAGGATGTTTAAGGTAGCTTGGTGATTAACGTGGGCGACCCCAAAATTGCGTGCTATATACGAGATGTCTGTTTAGTCCCAGTTGAAATGAACTTGGAATTTAGTAAATTCTCCGTATCTCATTGTTTTTAGGGCTTTGGTGACAAAATTCAGCTCGCACAGGTATACTTCCACCTATATAGTGTGTATGACACACATGGGAAAGTTCATGGGTAGGCACTCCGTTTTCCCTCCCTCTTCCAGAGACTTGGTCGCCATTGTATAAGTGAAAAAGCCTTGAGTACAGCTTTACACAATACCAAGCAATGAATCTTAACACACATTTATCTTTCTTGTTTAGAAAGTTGATGTCAAGCATAACCACCAAATTCTTTGAAGGATGCCGTAGGCGAATGTTTCTTCGACATGACATTAAAGGGAGAGAGGATCAAGAATACTGCTTAGCGGGTAGACTGGTTGCCTGGAGCAACGGAGGTCCTGGGTTGCCAATCATGGAAGACAACCTGTGCCGGCTGATGTGTAATCAGACTGCCGTAGAATATCTGACTGACAGTATTGCAGTTCTCCAAGATGAACGTGTGAAAACTATGATACATAAGGTATATATATATATACATGTATATCACAAAGCAAGGATACTGTTATTTTAAATCATGACTCAAAACTTGGAAGTTCCTGCAAATGTAAGTATCCAGCGTACAGAGTTTGCCCCTAAATGTTGGAAATGCATGTACACGTGTAGATATTTACAGAAAAATTCTGGAATAGTGGCATAAAGGGAATTTCCTGAGGAAATTGTTGGATTTTACTTATAAGACAATATATTTCCTGACCAGTGGTCCTCCAAGTTTTTAGCCAACTTAAACTTCCGACACACAAGGTAGGGCTAATGTGTTTTGTGTTCACATGCTCTTAACAAAAGTTACCTTCAAATCTCTTTTGGATGATACAATTTGGAGCAACTCCATTAACGCTGTTGCTTTAGAGCCACAGAGTTTTCCAATGTTTATCACTTTAATTTGCTGTTGTTCCCTTGATTGATCCTTGATTGTACGTCCTGGTCCGAGTTACAGTCTGGTGAAGATCTAATAGCCTTCATATTTGATGCTGGAATTACTGGTCCAACAGGTGCTCAGGGCACCCCTGAGCTTTGGGTGTCTAACAGGGAGACATTACTACAAGGATGCCTCAAACACCACATGTACTACAGGTATGGTAGTGTCATTCAACAGCAACGCCACTTACTGATTACCGTAACCATTATCATGAGCAATCATCTGCTGCTCACTACTACACTATCTATCCAGTTCATATGGTGCACATTTTGGCTGTTTTGTGTAAACATATATTTGGACTGAAGTAGAGTCGCCCTCTTAAAGCTTAAGTGGTATAAGGTGCCGGGAAATTTGGTGTTATTATTTACAGTCGTACTGATAATCTGAAAGTGTACACAGAGCTTTATGTATGATTTTATCGTTACCCAAGTTGACTTTTTTTTTCTTAACTATTTATTTCAACAGGATCTTTGCAGAAATAAAACAGTTTGTAGCAGGGCTCAACAGCATTGGGCATTTGGGAGATTTGCTTGAAAACTTCCACAGCATACTGAAGCCACTCTTTGTGAATGTGGACAGTGCCTTAACTTTCGAAACACTTCGAGCTCTTACAACCATTGGCTTTAGTGAATCCAACAGTACAAGAAAATCCCAAGAAGAGGATACGATTTATTGCTGGAACATGTTTCTCCGGGACATGGCAGGTAAGCGTTATTGTAATGATATCCACCACTGCTCTGTAATTCTACTTTAATACCGTACGTATTTTAGTGTGCAAGCTTTTCTGCTATTCAATACATCTGATGTATCATTGGGTGAATCACATAAGAAATAGTTCTGCAAACTTGGCTAGTCCTTGACTGAGACTATGTGATTGTTAACATTACTGATACCTGGTTTCTTTCCTCCATAATTCTGGCCGCCGTCACGAGTGAAATATTTAGTGGCCCGTAAAATATGTATGTAATAAATAAATGAATATCACTGATAGCCCGTCACGGTGAAAATGTTTACGCTTGCTTTTTTTTCAGAAGGAGAAACCGAAATTACACTCGCAGATCTGCTAGCCTTCTGGACAGGGCCAGACAACATCCCACCCACTGGGTTTGAAAAAGATCTCGAAATACAGTTTTTCGGGCATGTCACTAGGCTACCTGTAGCCCGTACATGTGGCTTGGTTCTGGAGATACCAAGGGGCGTGGATAATCCAGACAGCTTTCGTGAAATCATGGTGAAGACTGTTAAATGGAGTGAGGGATTCGACATGCTTTAAATTATCAGTGTCATGGCTTACCTGATCATGTTATGTGGTATGATAGAGTCAAAGGTATTTACAGTTGTTGGGTTATGATTACTATTATTATCCTTTTTTGTGTGTGCGTAATTGTCTAAACATAGACCTACAGCATTTTGATCTCTGAAGGACTTTGTTGCATGCTCTCTTTCATGTTACAGTGCTCTTTTCATTAATCATTAAACAAAGATAGACAAAAATATAGATTATATTTTCATATAAATGTGCATCATATTCTTATGTCCACGATCTTGAGTGTAGTTACACCTGGTGTTGTATGTTCATACAGAACAGTTAGGTACTGTGAATAAATTTATTATTTTCTACATATGTGATGGTGTTGAAAATGTTCAATCCCCCACTGTTTTGATGGCAGAATAATGTGTTTTTGAAACTGGTGTTAGTCAAGTGCATCCTCTTCCCTACTCTTCAAGGGGACGTCACTGGCTCAGATTCTTGAAGTGTTGGCCCGCTGCAGCTGTCGGGATCTTGACCAGTGAAGTGACTTCTACCAGCTTAGCTTATGGTCATGGCTTTCCCTGGGGCTGTGAGTGGTTTGCTCCCACTGTAATATAGGCATCATATAGGCAAAATTTACCTGAGTGGAACAAAAAACACCAATAAGTAAATACCAAATAAAATGTTGTATGCTTTAATCCAGTTCTAGTCGTTTCAACCATGGCTGTAAGTTAAGAGATTTGTCAGATGGGCCTACCTTGTCAGTTAGTGGTTTACCCTGGGCAATCCATTTTTTTTTTCACCCCTTATCCAGACTCCACCATCATATTGTTGAAAAAGCACTGTGTTGAACACCAATCCATCCTTTCGTCTATACTCTTCCCTGTAGAGGTGCTTTCCACATCGTTGGCAAATTTCTCCTATCTATTCTGTATCAACATTCTTTTATGCCCGTGTGTTTGCGACCAGTGTTATCATGGGTAGAAACTGGGAGATGTCTGGGGAAAACCCGCACTCCTGGGCTAACTACTGACGGAATCAGTAAAGTTGGCCCTCATGATCCTCTGTCTGACTATATGTTAATATCTGAGAGAAATAGGAGAGCAGCTCTGTCCCCACAACCAGTCAAGAGATAAATTCTCTGGAGATACTTTATATACATGCCAATTTACTACTGCCCTCAAATTGGTTTCTGCGCAGGTAAAAACCTACACAAAATTCTGACTCAAATCTGAACGATAACCACTTTAGCATGGATTTTTGATGAGGATAAACGTGAGCATACATGTCAAACACACTCATAAACACTATCTTATATTTTAAGCATGCTAGAGTGTCATGCCTGAGTATCCCTTTGAGTATGTTAGGTATTATTACCAGTTTTATCTTTACTATACAACCTGATTAACCTCTGATCTTGGATGGTTTTGATGGTCACTAGCACGTACATAAATCGACTTCAGCTTACTTAAACAACAGTTTTATTAATATTATTTTACTGCAACAAGAAAGTTTTCATTTTGAAACCACGTGAGTGGACTGCCAGATTACACATTGTGGTAAACATATTTTCAAGTCATACCCACAGCATTGTAGAAGCCAGATAAGATCTGCATTTGCACGTAGAAAGACCACAGCACCATCCCTAATATACCCCTAATTCTTCTATTGGGACACGTACCCTGCCCCTTTTAGCCATTATACAAGTACTTGTAACAGGAATACACCGTGTCTTTTTCTCACACGGTTAGTCAATCTTGTGAACACCAAATTTTTACTTTGTTGAAAAACTGGAAGAGAAAAATAGTTTTTTGCTTTCAGCACTACTGATACCCGTCCCCAAATTAGAAAGAATTAGGGCATGTACACAAAAGCCTTGCTGAAATAATAACAAACCAGGACATTGACAAGCCCTTAGATATGGTCAGTTGTTACATTAATGCAATTAAGCTTCAAAAAATTAAGCTCTGGACAAGTTCTTCTAGAACAACAAAATATTGACCAGTCATGCCAAATGACAAATAAATGCGAACAAGGTTGACTAAGGCTTATATCACTAAGCGTCAAGCAGATATATTACTTTAATTAAAGTTTCGTCTATTTGCACAGACACTACTTGTGCTGCCCTAAAACATCCAGAGTAGTGAAAGTGTAGATGAATCTTGTCGAGTGAAAAAACAGTGGAAAACAGGACTCAAAACTGACTTAGCAACCAGGAAAACAGACACAAAGCTTCAGCATGGTCTGTTGGTTTAAATTTTTGGTGGATTCGTAAAAGTTCTTCACAATGAGCCGAAAATTCTGTTTCACACCCATTCAAACTCTCTATTTCACAAAAAGCTCCTCGCACTTCATGGACTGTTTGCTGGTTAACTGGTGATTTGTGATCTTCACAGCCTGAAACATTAACAACAGTGTAAATTCTGAGGCCGCTACAGTTATGATTATTTTATAATTATTTGTAAACGATATTCATCCCAAGAAAGAGGGGCAATGAATTCAGTCTTTATTTTTGCAGTAATTCCCTGAAATAACATCTGCCCAAAAGACACTCAGTTACATCTGATTGAACTTGTTTGAATGAGGTTACAGATTCTGGACACGGTTCAAAAACTTGACAGAGACGTTTTAAGCAGGGTTGGGCTAGTGCTTACAATAATATGGTACTGAGTATGTAACTTAAAAGCAACCATGAACTGCCCGCACTTCTTACTCACCGGATGCTACATGTCTTTGATACTGCTTGAGAAGTAGTGTTGGTGTTGTATAAAACTACTTGCATAAAGAAATTTTATGATCCACATACCATAAAGAGAGGGAGTAAAAATTATCAGATCTGGCTTCCCACCTACTGTCTCTCCATGGCTGCAGTGTCGGATGCGGTGTTGATTTTCTCTGGTTGTTCAAGTCTATCTGTATAATTTCCGTGAAGGAGAAGCGAAGGCACTCTCTGTAAAAAAAGTAGAAACGACAAGAATGCATGTGGTGGGAAGAGGTAACTAAAAACACTTGGCACAGCTCTTCAACAAATCTGATGTGAGCATAGTTGTAAGCAAATTATGTATGAAATATAACGGCCAAGCCAAGATAACACACTGCTTTTTTTTGAATTTTGACATTTTGTATGGTAGTTATTTCTATCACATTGTGTAAAGTCTATTCAGATGAATTTGAGCTCTAGGTTTGTATATCAGAAAGATCGAATTTTTTCTAGCGGAAAATGATGTGCAATCTACAAGTAAGATCATGGCATAAATATTCACGAAAATTTCTACAAGGACCAATGAAAGCTGTTTTTAAGACAGTTTCATGTGGTATTTTGTTAAGCTTTATCTCCCCCGGTGGTTTGTGGTTTACTTCAATTTGAAAGCAGTGTATAAAGCTGTACTCACATAGGTAAATGATTACCAAGATCAATGGAATGGCTTGCTTCTAAATCCTTGAAAAGGTCAATCCAAAACTGTCCACCACCGTCCCTGTTTGTACGCCAATAGCGTTCAATTCTCTTAAATTTAAATCAGAGTGTATTATAGGTGTATATGACACATTGTAATGACGCAAGTTGACCATTAGCAAGGATACAGAACTCACAGTATTATGTACCAAATGTGCAAGTCCGGGGTACAATAAAGACAGGAGATATAATTACTACGGTGTTCGCATCATTCAAACTTTCCTTTCCCAGTCAGTTGAAATAGAAAATCTGAAATTCATGGATAGTTTAGCTTAGTATGAATCTGCATACCAAGTATTAAATTTTTACATTTACCTAAGACGGCTTAACTTATATTGCAGTTGGACTTGTAATCAATGAAACTTGTTATTTTCCAACATTTGCTGTAGAAATCAGAAATTGCACTGAAACTGGTCATTTCAATAGTCGATTGCACGTCATATATGGGGTTTTTACCTGAGGCAATTTAACTTTTGTAATCACATTATGCATATACAGCTGAACGGACACACTGACACAATGGCATAATGGATTCAATATAGATATGCCAGAAAATTAATATAACCAAATTTCGAAAAACGAGTAAATGAACTAGAATGGCCAGCCACTGTACATTGCATTGGTGTCATACCTGGTTATGTGGAGAGGAGCCCACAATGACGCTTTGACTCCCCGCCATGCTACTTCAATGTCTGTGATCAGAGAGTTCTCTGTACCAGCATTAATCCGAATGCGCCTGGGAACCCCTTACAAAACACATTTTTACATTTCAGTTATAGGGCCAAAAAGGGAAGGTTTTACACTTGATCGGTAGACCTCCTATGTATCTTTGAATATACGACCTACACACACAGTCACATCTCAGGAACTGATTTAAACGCTTGTGCGTATTAACGTATTAAGGTGTAACTAGTAAACATTTATCATCACTATACCTATATGTACTACTGAACTTCATTGAACACTTGACATGCAGAAACGTACTACCAGAAGCTCGCAAAAAGGCCTGGAAATGATACTTTTGATATATAAAATTCAGCAATAATGAATTCTGTCTCTTCATAAAAAAAACCTTGCGAGAGGCCCCAGAAGGTTAACAAACATACCAATCAGAATCAAACTTAGCCAAATGCTAAACTTTATGTGGAAAACTGTTTCCATGTTTGCGGTTTTCTTAATATCAGAAGTACACAAGAGGGAATGTACAAGCATTTGATTTTCATTAGGTACAGACTGTTTTATTTTCTCAAAAGCACACATACATAATGCTAAGCAATGTTCTTAAAAAAAATAATTGGATGGTAATGGTAGTGGTACGAAAGTGTATACCAAATTAAAACATTATTACTTATACTTGGCATCTGAAATGTCTTCTTCACAAACAAGTGAGCAAACACACCCACCCATAGATAGGTGCAAATCAATCTGTCACCAATTCTGTTGAATTGAATACCTTGTATTTCTTCCAAGTCGACAAAATTTGAGGCTACCACTTCTGGTTTGTTATTTGATCGCCCCACTTTCAACAACAAAACTCGCCCTGAAAATCTGCAGTTACAAGTTAGCAACATTGTGAGTAGCTTTCCATGATTTTGCTCGGCTGCAGAAGAGACAGCCACTTCCAAAATAGCTGTAGTTCTATTACAAAAAGGGGCAGCTTACAGAATTGAGCAACTGCAATTACATCATACGCAGTATTCTCTACGACTGAATACACGCTGGCATCCAGATTACATTATAACGCAAGTGAAACTGTTGATTTGATGGGATGATTTAAGATTCTGCTGAACCAGAATAAAATTTGTCAAGACCTGCCAAGACCTGAATGTCTTTAATACCCGTGTGCTTTGGCTGGAGACAAAAAGTTGAGCATTTATATTTATTTAGCTGACAGTGATATCTTAAGTACAACTCGCTATTCATAGAACACATTAGCTTGTGAATAGGAGGTACAACTACATGCATGGGGGTTACAAATATTAACAACGCTACAGTGTATTACCCATCAATAGCTCCATGCATTGCAAAACCAACTCGCTTTAGTTTGTCATATCCATCAATATGAACTAGATAGTTAGGACCACTGTTCCAGTATTGTCTCCTTCGCAGGCGGGGATTGGGACGGGCCTCAACTCCTTCAGGATCCAACACACTTTGAATAAGTGAAACAGTGTCCCTAGGCGTGAAAATGCAGATATATTTGTAATGAACTGGTATGAAAATGTCCTGCTTTTTAATACCTGCTTTTAATTATGATATTGTGTGGACCAACATTCAATCTACATAGAGGAGTGAATGCTTGCGTTTTAACGTTGCACTTAACCATTTTCAATCATGTGACAGGAGTTCTTGTGGTGTGTGCATATATAGTGTGTCTTCTTGTGGCAGGGCGAGTCCATGCCGCCAAAGTGCTGCAGCCTCTGGAACATCATGCCAAAGACACCAGACATGACAGCCCATCCAGTAACATTATACTTACACCGTGCCGACCAGTCCTGTTTCGTTGCAGCAACCTCTCAATGCTGAGTGCCAAGCCAGGCCGAAACAAGCACCATCTTGAAAGTCTTTGGCAGGGTCCGATTCGGGCTTGAACACAGATCTCCCGACCTCGAGGAAATCTCCATAGAGAATATGTACAAAGAAACAAGAATGACAAATACCTTACAGTCTAACCAAGGAATATAACCACATACCTAGGGACAACCAGGGCGTATTTTGACAGCAGTCTTCTCTGAAGGGCTCTATATCCCAAGTTTGAGCCACTACCTTCAAGCTCTGTCTGTTTGCAGAAAACAAACTGCATAAGGTAAAGAATTTATTTTCTTACAAAGGTGAGACAAAATATTTCGTTCATCCACATGACTAATATGAAGTGTCACAGTGCCATCAATTGAGATCACAAGTACTTGTAAGCTTTGGTTTTTTAATATTGCGTCATACCTGAATAGCAGACACTGCCTTGGGGACGTTTGTTATGCCGCGTCTCCTCAGACCCACACTGGTTAACATGCGACGAAGATGACGAGTGCTGTTTGGTTCAAAAGGTGATACAACAGTAAACAGTTGTGAAACTTTTTTCTGACCAAACTAGGGTAGTTCAATTCTCAGATCATCGACTGACAGACCGACCAAATGACCAACTGAAAGATGGACAGACTGACGCACTGACCGACCAATCTGATCAAGAGTTTGGCCAACTGATAGTTTAACTGATAGACAATTCAGCTTGGAGTAGCACTTCACCCCAACAATAATGCCACGCTGACAGTAGTCACCTAAACACACAACATGACTTAGTTTTCAACTAGTAGCGCCAGTCCGGCGCGAACGACTTTCGAAATGGGTCTACCCTCCAGGAGTTTTGTACCCGTGTGCATTTACCAGGCTGTGCGATGGGAAAACACGGGACAACGAACAGCTCCTAAGATATGTGGGTCTCCGGAAATAAATGTTTTATTGATGCCAACTTCAAACCGAGAGGGTCGGCATAGTATTTTGGTAAAATACGGTTGCAGAGAGTAGGAAGAATCTAGGGGTTAGCCTCTATAGATAATAATCTATGGGTAAGCCCGCTAGAACTATTGTAGACCATGAACAGAATTTGCCCTGAAACCTTATCAGACGAAAACCACTGCACTTCCCCAGTTGCGGAGTTACATGTATATCCGCCTGTCGATATAGTGCGCTTGTTCGATGTGTTGTACTTTTGTGCAGAAGATCGACCAACTGATCCAAATCGCCCCGTGGCTTATGTTTTTATTTTGTAAAGCTTGTCTGACATTTTGCCAAATATTTTTTCACCCACGCCACGGGGTGGACGATCGTTAACTTGTACCCTACTCCCACAGCAAAATTGTCACCGTATGCAACACTCTTTGCTATCCGCGCTGATACTTGCTGTATTTGAGTCCGTTTTCTCTCTTTATTTTTACAGCTTTAGCTAAACTGACACAGGTACAACAGCAATCATTGCAATCCGGTTGATTATTGCCGTTTTTTACCGCCGCGGTGGCCTAGAGATTAAAGCGTCCGCGACCGTGTCGGCGAATCCGAGATCAATCCCGGATCGAGTCATACCAAAGACTTTAAAAATGGTACTTGTTGCTGCCCGGCTTGGCGCTCAGCCTGGAGAGGTTAGAGCAAGGATACAGGACTGGTCGCCCAGGTGTCAGTATACTGTGACTGGTTGGGGTATCATGTTTTCGGCATGATGTTCCAGTGGCGGCAACACTTTGGCGGCATGAACTCGCCCTGCCACAAGAAGACACAATATATAGGCCACTATATATACATTCTAAGGACTCCTCGTCGTCAAATGAAAACACAAAAATACATACACATATATACATACATTGCCGATTTTCTCGCCTCGTTGCATATTGTTCACAATATTTCACAACGTTTTTACAGTTACACCTTTGTTGATACAGTGTCGACCAATCCTTGCAATCCAGGCTGATTTTATTTATTTATTTATTTATTTATTTGATTGGTGTTTTACGCCGTACTCAAGATTATTTCACTTATACGACGTCGGCCAGCATTATGGTGGGAGGGAACCGGGTAGAGCGCAGTGGAAACCCACGACCATTCGCAGGTTGCTGGCACACCTTCCCACGCACGGTCGGAGAGGAAGCCAGCATGAGCCGGACTTGAACTCACAGCGACCGCATTGGTGGGAGGCTTCGGGTCATTGTGCTGCGATAGTGCGCTAACTGACAGACTGATTTTAGTTGCATGTGAGTCTTCTCACAGCCATATATGACAACCACTCACTGCCATGCTGGATCTGCATGTAAAACTTAAAATTGTAACCAAGAGCATAGTACAAAAATATTTAAACTTTGTAGTTTTTAAATGGATCAAGCCCCCCACAGTCTAAATCCAGGCTATCGGGATGGGTGTATGGGGTGGGATAGGGAGGGTGCTGTACAGTAGCCAGTTTCGACCTCACGATGTCGTTTGTGGAGGACTACACTGAAGGCAGTCGTCTGAAACTTAGGCCTATTTTACTAAGTCTTAACAGTTCAGGGTCTTATACCTATATATTCGGGTATAGTATTATCTTGCCAAGTTGGAATCAATTCCAACTTGGCGAGAGAAGAAATCATGCCACTGACTGTGGAAAGGATATACTCTTGTCTTTTTAGGTGGTCGGACGGAGATCACGTGATTCGCATGTGGGTCGTCTGCGCTTCTCCAGGGCGATCTGCCGATCTCAGTTGTCCGTCCATATGCAGTGGCGTCGGATGGGGTGACGGAATAAAGGGTTACCCACAGCAGATCCGCTGTCCAGGTGAGCGATGCACGTGTGCTAGCCCATAACAAACATGCTTTGTTCATGGGAAATATTTGTGGTGAAAATGTAGGTTTATGTAAGTTATGAGTTCATAAGGCCTATGTATATACCGCACTGATTAGTCCGCAGTAGGTACCGGTATGGTCTTATCGTATCCGTCTTACTGACCGCATTTCCCCCCCCCCCCCGCTCCCCCACCCAAACCAGCTGTTTTTCACGGGGTGATCGACAAATGTCACTCTGAGGCCAACCAGTACAATGAGCACTATGCATATCCTTTAAGATTGGCATATTAAATATGTCAAATTAACATTTTATCCCTGTAGATTGAGTAATTCTTTTTATACCTATTGTGTAACAGACAGAAACTTAAAATTTTCGAACTTACAGTGAATGCACAGTGGACCCACAATCTGTTAAAAGAACGAAGCAGCCCATTGCTGATAATGATGTGCCCTGTTTTCATGGCCTGAATTTGGTACGGATAAATAAATATGTAAAATGTAATTGACATTGTCTACATTGTCATATAGACGTATTGGCCTTCTACGTGTGCAGAACTGAACATGCTTTCTCACTTTCAGTATGAATAACACTGACTCGGCATTCAGATGACGTTTTCCAAGAAAACATGTAAACATCTGAAAGTAACTGGAAATAGATGTCAACTGAAAGCAGTGTGGATGCATATGTGTTGTAGGATTACGTCATAAATGTATTGCAACAATACTCCAGCATATGAGATCTACAGGATGACTGACAGACAGGTATAACGAGCCGAGTTGTTGCGAAAGACGACTAGCACTTGACCAATTATTGGTCATGGATCGTGTTTTACAGTTGTCGCGAGACACGACAGTGCACTTGACCAATAAGGCTGTGTATTTCACGTGTTGCAGCGAAAGACGACTATTTCTTGACCAATTATTAGTCATTTGACCAATTAAGTATCGTGTTTTACGGGTTGTTGCGAAACACGACTGCCACTTAAATTATATGTCTCGGGTCGTGTTTTTACAAATTAGGCTGTGCATTTGACGGTTTGTCGC
The DNA here is from genome assembly GCA_016165875.1 of Acanthopleura granulata. Lineage (NCBI taxonomy): Eukaryota > Metazoa > Mollusca > Polyplacophora > Chitonida > Chitonidae > Acanthopleura > Acanthopleura granulata. The sequence goes on along the minus strand of JABBOT010000080.1, from coordinate 30,769,675 downwards.
GAAACACGACCAACAGTTCACTGACAAACTATAGGCTGCGTATTTACGCTTTGTCGCGAAATACGATTAATGCTTGACCAGCTATAGGCTGTGCAGTTTACGGCTTGTCCCGAAAAATAACTAGCACGTGACCAGCTGTTGGCTGCGTATATTACGGCTTGTCGCGAAAGGCGACTGGCACGTGACCAGTTAAACTGCGAATTTTACGGGTTGTCGTGAAAGATGACTATTTCTTGACTAATTATAGGTCACATATCTTTGGGTTGTAGCGAAAGACGACTATAGCACTAACTTACTAGTTTAAAACCCTGCTCTTAATTTGGCGGTTTCAAAGGCAACATGAATACGACGAGAACTGGTTTGTGAGGCATCTTACAATTTTGTAGTATTTGCGTAACCAGGCGCAAGGAGTGTACATGTATGCGGAATGTTCCATGCATACCGCGTATATTTATCAGTCTTTACCGGTTCAGAACAGCGCTGTACGTTTAAGAAAAAAGCAAGATGTATGGACTCCGGATTTTAAATTTAACATCGGATAAAACCCAGAAATACATCGTCCCCTAGACTGAGCGACTGACATTGTGTAGGATAATACAAGGCGGTTTCCCGGCTCTGCTCGGTTTCCTCCCACCATAATGCTGGCCGCCGTCGTATAAGTGAAATATTCTTGAGTAGGGCGTAAAACACCAAACAAATGAATAAATAAATAAACAAAGTCAGTCACCCAAACTTGTCCTGAAAAATCAGCCTAGTAAAATTTGAACCACCAACTTACATGTGAATCGAGCAAACCTTTGCCGACTGAGCAGCAAAACGAACTTGGATTCACCAGTTTACCAGTGAATCAAGCAAATTTGTTTCAAAGTAAGGTTTATGAACGTGTACCATTAATCTATACAAGCCACAGAGGCACTCTTTCTAGCTACCCATGTATACAACACGGCAGCAGACCAGAAAGTTAATATGGCTATTGAACTTCGAACTGTACCCAAGAAGGATACCCTATAAGTTTGAGAGACCGACTGTGTAATCATCAAACCAAGCCAGCCTCGACCGATCAACCAGTGAAGTAAATTTTAATCGATCAAGTAATGTTTCAACCTTGCAACAACCAGCGGATAAATCTGTAGCAGTTAAAGAACCAGTGGGACTGAATTAGTGCATAAATCTGTGAAGTAGGCCTAAACAATAGAATCGATATAAAACACCTAAACCGGTCACGCGCTCAGTTAGCTGTATAATTAATTAGTCTCCTTCTAGTTTCTTTTCGTTTCAAAACAGAACGTCGGAACTGAATTGCTTGAGCATATTTAAAAGAAACTTTGCTTTTTTGTTCTACCTTTGTCCAAATTTAAATCTTTTTTGAGAATTCGGGGTCATCGTACAAGGTCATGTGAACGCGGTTTTTCAATGCTGCTTTATTCAAAGGTCTACCTAGTAACTTAACACCGTAGTAGATATCAAAGCGTGACATCGTTGCCCAGATTGTGACTTGTTTCGGGTTGTCTCTTTGATGTTCGGTTTTTTACCAGGTCAGAGGAGATGTCTTCTCCCAGGCCCGCCTTTTAACGTGCCATTGTAGCCCCAAGTTGTGGTAGTGTTTCATAAAGGCCTCTCTCTTGGCCCTAGTTTTCCCAGCATGGTTGTAAGCATAACCTACATTTCGCTATTTAAGCTTGGAATCCAGGTAAAGTATAAATAAAGTAAATATTATACTAGTGTCAAGTTGTTAAATCAGCTGTTCAACACGTGCTTTGCGCTATACTGGCCAAGGACAACTTGCGCTCGTTCGTCTTATTTTTTGCGGGATCTGTATTTCACAGCATTAGTCTAGACTAACGTTTGATAAGGATTGTACTACAGTTTTGTATTTTGTATGATATGTTACCTGCAGGCCTTTTCAGTGTCCCTGTGAATCATATCAAATTTGCATAAACTGAAGCTGTCCAATATAAAATGATGTCCCTCATATCTGTCTACTCTAGCTGTGACACTTAGCCAATTCATTAAAATGTGAAATCTGAGATAAAATCATAAGCTATATCGTATAAAATTGCCCTTTTTGGCGTTCTGCTTACGATAGTTGTTAATGGCTTCACAACACCTGGTCCGCCTATAAAAGTATTTAATGTAACTGACCATAATTTGCTTTCTGCATGGCGATTCAATGAGGAAGCATTATCAGTCCGACAGCAGTGCACGCGAGGGTATGTTTGGTTTCAAGCAGAAACGTTCGTCAATGATATATGGTCAGGAAAAAACTGTAAATCTACATCGCGCACACCTTACAGAACACTTAATGGCTAAAGCGATAGAAACAGTCACTCGCGGTCACCCAACCAGAGATGTTCCAGTATGGGTTACACCATAGTAAATCGACACAAAAATTATTTTAAAAAAAGTCTGAAAAACGACAGTACCTAATTTTTTATCCAGATGTACGGGTTTGAAACTTTGTTTAGCTTATCACACCTTATATAAAAGGTTATGATTCGTGATTACATATATAGAGGTTCCATTATAGAGGTTGTCTTTCAGTCGCCGTACAGGGCAAGTCAGTTGCGCGTTGAGTTCCGGTACTGGGCAGGGAATTTTAAGATTCCTTTACTCTCGTTATCTGCGGGACGATAGTGGCAATACACAGGTAAAATATTTTACCTTCATAGTAACAGTAAGCGGCCAATGGGGGTCTTGAAGAGCACCTCCATCAAAACGAAAATTTACTCAGGATATAGCATACCAAAGGTCGATGGTTCTCAGGTTTCCCCAATGCATCCATAAAACTGACAGTGAACGTATCTATAACTCAGAAAAAACATGGGGTAAGCAAAAGTCCGATAACTAACAAACAAACAAATGAGCCACAATTCTCGATCTTGTGTTCTACTTTCCTAACGCAGTTCAGTGTGTTAGCTATATGTAGCTATAACACACTTGCTTGCATAATGGTATAGCCATACTGGCATCTGTTGACCGTATGTTAGCGTGACCTACACTTGGTAACTTGTGTATGTATCAATTGTTTATATCTGGTCGACCTAGCCACAAGAAAGTGTGTCTAGTGACACGGAAACAACACTCTCATTACACATGTTAGTGAGAAGTAGGCTACGCACGTTCGGTACTAGTAAAATATGTAGAAATTCGTAGGGGGGAGGGATTAAGGCTTTCCCGAGCAAAAACTCGACCAGGGCAAATAAGTGTTTTGAATGCAGTTAATTCAGCGAGTGTTCTGCGGAGATATTGTGAATTGGCGTTTATACACATTTATTTTAGTTCTGTAATATCCATGCCCGCTTTTCACTTGCCCCCTGTTACAGTTTGGAATAGAAATTATACAGCCTGTAGTAAGACACGTTGCTACATGTCAGTTTGCTATGGTCGTCAGTATGCATGCATTTGTGCTTCTGATTTACATTTCTTTGTTCATCTAACGAGCCAGGGGGTTCCTCAGCAATAACCTAAAAGAGCTTCTCCTCCTCAAACAAATGTACGTGTATTAGCACAGGGCATGCAGAGGAAGAACCAAAGAACCTAAATATCTGGGACTAATATAACAGTTGTATTATACATGTATAATCTTTCATATTATTCCCAGGCTCATCTTCGCATTTATAGAAAGACTAACATATGAACTTTAAAGTGTAGCGTTCCAGAAAGCAGTTTCTGCATTTCTCTCGGCCTAGAGCAGTGCTATGTATTCACTGAGACTAATATATATATATATATATATATGTATGTATATATATTAGTCCCAGGTATTCATTGCTAAAACGATACAATGGCATATAATACAAGAAATTAAAATATAAAATTTTAAAATGGCTTTGTTTCTTCTTTCTTTGTTTTTGACTTGTATTCATCATGACAACCAGTCTGTTACCCCTGTTTAAGTAAACATTGTTTTGTTAGACATTATGTATAAACAGTGCTCTCTGCTAGAAGAACATGTAAAAACTGGGCTGGAGAGTTGACTAGTAAGGTCCTCTGAGTCCTGGTCAGTCTCCATGTTATAGTTATAATAAATGAACTGTGGTTGACTACACGAGGCTTGGAGTGTTTCTGTTGTTCCGTTATGATAACCAACATAACTTACAATAACTTGACAACTTAATGATTGACCGTCCAGGTCAGAAATAATATATATCAAAGATGTTTGACTCATCTGGACCCATATTATAGGATGTCTAAAAACTTGTTGTTGGAAGAAAATCCGCCAGTGAACAAGAAATGTTTATGGTATTGACAATGGCAGTGGATGTATGCATTTGGAAACGAAGATGTCCAATTTTGCCCAACATATAGATACGCCTGTGGTTATGCTGCCATGACGACATCTTTACCAGACGATAAACATCATTCATGTAATATAAGTCATTTGGTTTTGTCATATATTAGAAGTGTAGATATCAATGCACATGTTTTCTTTCATGTTGGCATCCTTTTTGTAAAAATGTACTATATAATCTTTGTTTCTGTTTTGTATAAGAGAAAGACATGGCAACCTCACCCAAGGAAAACGTTCTGAACTCCAATGAACGTGCGTTGGATGGGCATCCCTGATCACATACATCTGTTCAGTGGCATGGACAAGGATTGGCGAACTCTGTTTCTAACGCCTTGATCCGAAATGCATATTTACTTATTTAATGTATTTATGCCTGGTACTTCGGTTAATGCGCGAGCTCAGGATGATGTTAAGCCGGCTCGCACATATTTGTGCTCGTTCTCACCTGTGTTATCAGCGAGGTGATAACGACCGCCACAGGAAATCACACCATTGTATTCTGAATGCACGCTTCCTAGTGCTTAAGTTCTCGCCAGTAAAACTCAGTGTTTAGTGGAACAATTGTAGGCTGTGGCCTTTACTCCCTTGCCATGTAATACAACGGGAATGGGGAAAGTCGCAGGACTCATTTTCCCAGTTTACCTTTGGCAAAATAGGAAAGGTATTAAAAAGAGTTACATTTATGAGTTACTGGAATGCGAGTTCCTATAATCTCAAAGCAAATTACAGTTAGATTAACAATTCCGCTGTTTTTTTTTTAAGGTACAAGCGCTTTCTGCAATATACCACTTCTGTAACAACCTGTGTTACACAGCATATACAGCTCTGAAAACTGGATCTACATAGTGAGCCTTCTTCTCACAGGAGTAGCCTGTAGGCACCAGTTCAATATTATCCGCTATCACTTATTCACCCGTGAACATTGTTCCGATCTACAGTGTCGTATCCTTTACGGTGTCCCTTAAACTTGGCTTGCATTTGTTTTAGGCGATTTTTTTTTTGAGCGAAATCTTCATTGAATTCTGTGTAGGACTTTAATCGATGTATATATGCTCCTCCGACTGTTATAATTTGAGCATAAATAAAGCAGTGGAGGGTTTTTCCACATACTTTGCGGGAAAGTTAATAACATGCATGTCCACGTTACTATTTTAAGTAGGTCGCCAGTACTTAACCAGTCCATTCATTAAGTGTATACATTATGTATGTTTTACGGTCTAGTGACTTTTTACACACTACGTTTTTTAGGCCAAAGTATCTTTTGTCGCAGTTCCAGTCAGATGTGAAGTCACGGTCTGGTCCATTTGTGAGTGTGGGGAAGATAGGCAGTGTTACATTTCACGGCGTTTGGCGTCTCAAATTTACACCTTAAATATATAACACACAGTTTTCATGAAATATCATTAACGAGCATGTGACAGGAATTATCCATATATAAGCATCAAAGTTACAAAACCATATTTATATTTCGACATTCTCAACGGCGCCAATTATATGCTGACTTTCTGTTGAGGTAAAATCAGTTTATTTAAAGATTACTACATGTATCTGCCTAACTTGGCATCAGTATATAACTTTGTTGGGCGATTTATTTTTTACCATTCATCATACATATGCCATGCCGCTGGTATTCAGTTTCTTGATTATTTAATGCCTAGCTCTGGTTAGCTATTATATTGCGGTGATTTTAAGCATTATTTCAAACCCTATAGGCTTTCTGTTATGTTGACTTTAATAATTACAACTTCTCTAACGGTTCTGATACTGCTTTCGATGTCTAATCATATATACTTTCTAAAAAAAGTCATGAATATTTCTTTAAAACTGGAGATGAACATATTTCTATTGTCCACTGTCATTGTAAACTAAATGGCTCAATAGAGTTACAAAACATCAGTAAAATTATGCCTTCTGTATTTGGTCTAGCTTGTTTCACTGTATTAACCGAACACGGCCATCAGTGTGAAAACTCGGGAATACAAGTATACAGAAGTTCTTGGAGTTTACGTCCTCGATGGGCATCCGCTCAGGACATAGGCCTTTCATGTCTTTTTTCTTACTGAGCGATGTAAATAAGTAAGTATGTTTGTGCGTAATAAATACATAAAACCAGGACGGCAGTCTGAGGCCCGGAAAACACAGCGCATCCAAGCTTCCTGCATCAAGGCCCGGTTCGACCCCATTGGTCAAGGGCTTCAGTCGGCTGGTCAAAATATTGTGGAAATTTTTCAATACATCTTTTAAATCATCTATTCGCAATTGTTAGATTGTGGAAAGGAAATTCATCGTCTGATCAAACCATTCACAGTGTTTAACTAAAATTTTAAAATTTTACCAGTTTTGCCCGTGAAACAAACACTATGTAAGCTGCAAATCTACAGTTTTGACAATTTTTAAATTAAAACTTTTGAATTCGTTGAGTAAATTTTACTGTGAATACGGTAAACATTGTAGATGACAGAATTCATTCACGGTTCATGCGTATGTAAATCTATGGTTTGATTCACTGTGCACTGTACCGGTCCCGACCTTGCTGACAACCCGGATGTCCCCACAGACAATGTTGCCACGAAGGCCATCTGCTCCCATGGTTGTCCGCATGCACGAAAGGTCACCGTATGATATATCCTGTTATAACTGACATTATTTAGCACCGATTGTCTGTGTTATTTATTACGAGACTCACTGAGAGAATGGCGCACTGGCTTCACTCCCATGGAAATCCGGTTGCCACTGGGACAAGTTTTATATATTAAAAAAAAAAAAAAGCAAATGGCCAAGTCCGGATACCTTATCCACTTAAGTCCAACCTCATGCCTGCTACCGGTTCAAACCATATCGACATACCAACGTCTAGAAAAACAAAAAGGATGGGAAAAATAAAGTAAATATCATGTATTGACGATAAAAAGAATATATACAGTAGCCTAGTTTTTCTGTCTGACACTGTAATCCATGTTGTAACGGTCCCATCGGACTCATTGTGAATAGCTCCGAAATGAGAGCTCGCGGTCAGCTGACTTCTTTCAAGTCAATCAACGTTAAATTTGTAGCAACCTTTGTTTGGAAATAATGACTGTCAGGTCAAGTCAATCGTCTTGTCAGAAGGTATAAAATTCATCGCTGAACGCGACTCAAATATCCGCTGTTGGGATATCTCACGTGAAGAATACTCTGGCACGACACAACACAATAGGTGCACTCAGACACTTACGTGGAATGCTACGATCTTCATTCACCTTGACTTCTTGACTTAGGAAATATTTTGTTATCAGGGAGATATTCATTGTATACATACCAGAAACTTCAAATTTATCCACTTGAAGACACAATCCTGTTAAAGATTCTAAATTAAAACACGACGACACCACGTGTTCACAAATATCCCACTCTGGATATTAGAACATAAATTGTTCACATCAGGGCCTTTTGATTAATGAGGAAGGCATGCATCACTTTCCCACAAATGAATTTCAGGTACACTCTACTAGACTGACGAAAGTGAATATAGATGCAAAGAAGTTTCCGTCTGCATGGAGACATTTCATGGAAGACATAGGGCCATCTTCTGGTACCTGTATGAACTACATGGGCCATGTGAAACCATTCAAGTTGATCGTATTGAGAAATGCCATGTCGTATTTGCGACATTTTATTATACCGGCGAATCGCTGTCCGTCATTCTAAATGGCAGACACGTAAGATAGTCCATTGGTATTGTAGGTGTGAAAGACTACACAGATCCGCTTACTGTAGTTTAAACTGAGCAGTTAGTTGGTAAACGTCAAATGCAAACCAAAAACCACATTTGAAAACGCCATTGTGTTAAAACCTGTTAAGTCCACACAGGTACGTGATGAACAATGGCCAGATATGAGAACCAAAATATATTTCTCCGTACCATGACCCAGTCGATTCTCTTAACCTAGGGGGAGATGATAATTGATCTTACATACTTGTTCTAGACAACGTGACTCGCGACCCAGTAAATGCTACACGTCTGGTTGACCCAGATCCAGATAGAAATACACGTGTGAGAAATCCGCCACCGAGGACTTAAGATTTTTTGTGGGTCGATGAATTATTATTGTGTTATAAAGCGCAAACATTTACCAGGATTGTCATTTTCAGTGAGAATAGTAAGCTTATTTCTTGTTGAATTCTGATTTCATTAACGCGATATATTGGTCATTGCTGTGTAACATCTGGTCTTAACACATATGTTAATTATTAAGCAAATTACATTCTTTAGAAGAACCCAATTTTTTTACCAATAGGGAAATGTGGTGTTCTGTGAGATGTCGACATCATACTGATTATATCACTTCTACATATTTACCCGACGTTGTGTTCGGTCCTATCGCGTCCCTCAGTTGGTCACCAGAGTACAGGAACTCAGATGTGTTTGTTGCGTCAGTCTTTTTTGATTTTATTTGTCCCCATTGTTGCCGGCGGGACTGTAGGCTTACATTCTGTCCTTCGGTATCTTAAGGGACAATGCACTGTCTTAGAACTTTATACATTGCTTCTGTTATGATGTGTTTCATATATTTTCTTGAAGACGGTTCGTCATACTGAACTGATAAGTGACATCTGGATGCATCATGACAATTTACAGATTATAGTCGAGTTTTGGTACATTTTTTCGCATATTTCCTGTTATAGACTTCAGTAATTTTGAGTACATTAAAAACTGTTCATCATAATTCATCCATTTTTTACCATGCCTTGTGATTACTAGGCTAAATGTTGTATTGAAACGTGGAGTGTGACAGTAAGAAGATGCATGTCATGTTTGACTTTAAGAAGCAATTTACATGGCCAGTATTTCATGGGATAAAAAACACCTGAATATTCAATCTGAAATCACCATGGTATATGTTATATGACCAGTAAATTACCTGATCGGCTGACAGTGCCATGGTTTGTTTCACCACAACTGTTATTCTGATATCACTGACTGGTATGCGGAATTGTATTACGGAAGTAATACTCCCAGAATGCTTTCTTCATTCAGATTTTACCTTTTGCATGACGCGCAAATAGCTACTGATTTTCATATAGTATTGTAAATGAAGTTATGGGTAAAAAATAATAACAAAGCAAAAACGGGAAAGGCAAAGGATCCCGAGTGCGACCGTGGAATATGTCTGACCAGGTATGTGCTGCGTTAGGTAAGATGACAAGCAGGCTTCCTCATAATTACCATTTAGCCTAATTTTAAAAGTTTTCTGTTACTTTTCCCTCTCGACAGAGTGTGTTAGCAAAGTTGTGGTTGAAACAATCACACGACTGTCTATATATGGAAGACCACAACCGGCCACGGATTTGTACTCGCTTCCCATTGCTGTTTTGCTGAGGCGAATACCATTGCTTAGTAATCGAGGATTTCTTCGTGTCGTCTTGCCTGATATGCGGCCCACAACAGACTCTGGGAAGACCTGTAATCCATATAGTGACACCTGATCGATACTTATACCTCATGGCGCTGTGGGGTGACGTGGGAAGTTACAAGCTCGCCAATATCTTACACGTCAGAACCTAGCTTTTTTTTCAAATTTGCTAAGGTTTATTTAAATATATTTATTACATATATTGCCCTCTTTAATTAACCCTGATTGTATGCTAATAATCCAATTAAGACCAATAACATATATACGTTCGCCAAGTTTCGTCTGCTGGTGCTAATTTCTATGTACAGCATCCGGGGGTAGCACTATGTAGCAAATCCATCGTTTTTAACGATTTCGTGTAATTTTGGGATAAGTAATGCGCAAATATTACTGTGCCGCTATGTCGGGATAAAAATGTGTCTATGTATCGCGGGACTGAGATTTCAGACTATACTAGAGAATTAATGACGTGCGAGGTGATCAGATTTTTTGAACCTGTACAAGTGTACTTTAAAACCGTTATGTTGCCTTGAACAATTTTGTGAGTGGGTGCTTTCGAGGTATTGGGGCATAAATCTAAATATGTGAATATTGCAATTTGCAGTAATTTGATTTTACATACACAAAATAACCCTTATTTTATCACTCCGAATATCAGTAATAAATATATGTTTAGATCTTAATCTTTTGTCACCCTGAACACCCATACAAGCGAATCTAAGCGGTTATGTTCATGTGCCTACCTCGCATCGCTACCTCGCTACCTTAATCATCTGGGATCCAGGTCGTGTGATTAGACATCTCGCAATATTCATCATCGGTGCTCAGATAATCGTTCTAAATATTTAGAAATGGTGTCTCGTACGCTGCATGTGCAACCGATGCCATTTTGTGTAATTATCTGAGCCTCTAGAATTCGGACAAATCAGCGGTAGTTTCTACATAAATCTCCTCATATACTACGTAGTGATCCTAATTAGTTTGCCCTAATGAATTGTTACTGCATTGTTTCTAAGTTGTTTCTTTGCATGTATATTCTGTGCATAGAAATTCTTCTTAATTGGTGCTACGTGTTAACTAACACATTTTAGACAACACCTGCATGTAACAGCTTTCTTTGATCTTTTTTCCTAAAAACAAGATGGTAGCCAGTGCTCTTTGTTAATGTTGATTTCTCGTGACATTACACAACCATTTGATCTATATTTATGATCAAAGCAACTCTTAAATCTGATACGTCACCTTTAAAATATTTTGGCGTACAGAATAACCTTTTTATATAGCTGCACAGACTACACAGTTAGCGCTTCTCGCCTCTGCACGATTAGTCCCATACATCACGCAGTCCCTTGTCTTTCACAAATGTCCTTCGATGTTGTTAAGGCAAAGGGCAGAACTTTATGTGGAATATTAACCTTAAATGAAAGGTCATCAAACACTGTTAATTTCTGTTAGAATTTTAAAATCAATATGTATTCTAAGCGCTGGTCTTCTCTTGTCATTGTCACCAATGCATGGCCTCACACTAGTTGTTTTATCCCACCATAATGCTGGCCGCCATCATGTAAATGAAATATTATGGAGTACGGCGTAAAACACCAATCATAAATAAGTAAATAAATCTTATTTCTTTGAACCAAACTATTTCAGTCCCATTTTCACTCTATCAACTTCACTTTGGGAGCAAGATCGTTCAGGCTCAACTTTGGTTGAAATGACATTTCTATGCAGTTACTATTCTGTCTGTAGTATCAGACTTATATAAACTAGAGTAAGAAACTATGGCCATATTATATTTTCTAGAGCATAAATCGAATCCTCTGTTCTCAGAGCAATGGAGAGATACGTGTAGATACATATGCATAACTGTGCATAAGCCATCTCACGATTTGTTACTCGTCACAGGCATATCACCATTTCAACTTTGTTGTATTGAAACAGGTCTAAACAATCCCTAACAGCTCATTCCATGTTTGCAACTGAGACAGTTTCATTGTCAGCTATTAATCCTGCTTGACCCAAAGTCCAGTGTTACAAAACCTCTTAAATCAGTCTCTCGTAAGTTTTCGCTCTTGTCTCGTCGTTGTGCTTTGTGAAAATTAACCCTGTTTCTCAAAGGTCCGATAGGCATTGAGAATCACCCTGTCCTATCTTTGGCATATGTGGCCATGGTATACTTTCAATCAACTTGGCCCTATGCACGATGCCTTTTTGGGAAAGAACCAAGGTGTCTGTATGTAGACCTGCTACCAACTTCCCAACAGGCACTAAACAAATTGGCCACGGTATGGCTCGAAAAGTGTGAATTGAGATGATTTTCAAGTGGCATTATGCGAAATATAGATGGAAGCTAAGCTCACTTCATATCGGAGAGACAAGTCCATGTTATATGACTTAGTGAAAATGTTCATCTACTTGTATGTAGTCTACACGGATATCGGTAATTACATAGTTTTGGCCTACACTGAGACATGAAAGCTAAATCATAGGGCCAATCCCCATAAAAGTGCCGATCTCTGTTGGAAATGAAGTAGGATTCCGGCTAGTTGCATAGTTTGGGACCACACTGAGTTATATTATGAACGCTAAAGTATCGGACAAACCCACTCAAAAGTGCCGCTCTATGGTGGAATTGATATTTATGGATTGAGTTCTATCGTTGTGAAGGTGTGTAAAATGCCGGGCTTCATAGGTCAGTAAACCTAACATCTACATCGCCGACTGCCCTTGGAAGAAAAACTCCTACATGTAGCTGACGTAACATTCAGGCCGCCCACAGGAATCTACAAATGTGAAGGGGTAATCTGTTTGTGGTTATAACGGCAAAGAGCGATGCTAACTGACATTTAAGTTAACTAGCAACAGAAGCCTGCAATACGGCATGCTAACGTCAGTTTACAGTTTCGGCTGCTTGTTTTTCTGACTGAAATAGACAAAATCGCATGCAGGCTACAGCGTGACGTCACAGACCTTGATTGACATACGCGTACATTATTCGCGCGCTTGGCGTGTACGCTGTATTTCACGGTAAAAGTAGGTCGCCAACTACACCTCGGGATTGGGTGATGTAAACACTACGGAACAATGCCCTTGATCATGTAAAGCAGGCTATTCCAATGTGCTTAGTGTTCATTGGTTGATGGCACCACGGTATTTTAGGCGCCAGGTTAAGTTAGCATCCCAATTATTTTGACGGAGCACGGCGAGTCGAATATACATAGAGGTTTCATTCGGAGGGGTGACAGCTGTTGATGGACAATATTCCAAAGAAATACCAACTTCATTCTTCGAAGAAATACGTTTGTTCGCCGAAATATGCGATACGTGTTTACAGCACTGAGATATTATGCACGAATGTTGCTCTGTTAAGAATGTAACTCATACAGCCGTAATTCCGCGAATCGTCGTGTTTTTCACCAGAGGTATAATTATGTCTAATTCTGCTTAACCCGGGGCTAGGGGCCGTATATTCATCGTGTTGAATATGATCGCCACGTTGGATATATGTACAGTTGCAATCAAAGTGCAACTGAAATACATATTTGATTATCGACACCATATATACTTAAATGGTACACGATTTGGAAATTGATTTTATTCATCCGGATAGAAAATTTATTGCGTCTTTTCGCCATCACTGAAAACTGTTGATTGCTCCTCTCTCATGAATCCGCCCTACTTTGTATATTTCATGTAATTTCTTAGTTCTTTGGAAGTTTGTGCTATTTGTCGTTTTAGGAAACGGGTCTTTCGATTTTTGACCCAGAGCGCCCATTTTGGTTGACGGCTGGTATACGAATGTCGGTTTCGACGCCTAGGTTCGTCTTGTGATCAAGAGTCTAGCTGAATGTCTCCAGGGAACTGTACATGACAGATGCACTATGAAAAAAAACTACAGCAAAGCGAGGGAACCAGAGATGTGACAGCAGCATGACACACCTATATCTGTAGCAAATGGTCACATGTAGCCTGTGAAATCCAGGATTCTGTCATTTTATCTCAGCGAGGGCCTCGTTCTAACTGCTCTTGTAACTACATAAATAGCTGCAACTTACACTCCCCCCCCCTTGCACCGTCTCTCCACACGTCACCGTACTAGAAGTGACATGCGTTTTCTCTTCACATTTAACAAACCATGATGTAAAACATTGCATAAGGACCAGACTTCGGAGATACTTAATCCCTCCAGGCCCTCACCTCACCCTAATATGTCGACCCTGTCGAGAGTAAAATTTCATACATGCCTCACCTATAGCCATATCCGATATATAAATAACTACTGAAGTGACTGCATGTCAGTAAACAGAAACTCTAGCTATGTCTTAGTGATGCATACACAGTGCTCAGCAAACATCGACAGCTTACTATAGCTCTTGTTGTACGCATGATAATCATTGCATGACATTTGCTCAGGTGGTATGGAGAGGTGTTATGACCCACATGCATGATAAGCATTGAATTATATTGTCTAGAGCGGTGTAGAGAAGTGTATTGGCTCCAATGCATGACAAAATTGAGCATTGAATTATGCTTTGGCTGAAATGATGTGGAGAAGCGGTATAGCTCACATGCAATGATTAGCATTGCATTATATTGATTAAGGTGGTTTTGGAGAGGTATATTGTTGCCATACTCACTTACATTGCATTATACTGCAGTGGTTTTGAAGAGATATATTTTTGCTCATAGTTATATACGTTGCATAATAAAATGACTAAGGTGGCTCTCAGGAAGTGGTGATTTATTTCTGTTCATTGCATGATATTAGCTGAAGTGTTCTGGAGAGGTACATGTATATTGTTTCTCATACTCATCACTTGTTAACAAACATTGCAACATCCTACTTAGTTCCTGATAATTTCGGTCTTATGGTGCTAAAGTATTCCATAGAAAGTTGTGAGTCATTTAAGAGGGTTCGGTTTTTTTATAAACACAATACCCGATATAGGGTTATGGGATCAGCTTATCTAGTATATATAATTTACATACCAGGCTAATTTGTTCCCTTGCCAAAATACCCAGCTTAAGCCTGTAGCATTGTTTACATATACCGTAGGCCAAAACGATGGCGCCATTTACCTAAACGGACTACTTACATTATGCATCCTGGCCTAGCTAATTGTCTGTATGTATACTTTACAAAATAACAAGCAGCCAGTACACACAGCAGTATGCCTCAGAGAGATAAACTGGTAAAACTGTGGCGTATACATCGGCTCATTAACTTTTACAATTATATGTATATATGCACGCATGAAGTCATACACAGGTATATTCTTGAAATGGGTTTCTTAATTTTGTGAAGAAGGCTGCATTTAATACGTTTGGATGTTTTTCATTAACTTGCAGTCTAAATATTATCTTGGCGTTCCACTAATAACACCGAAACCTTTCAGCAATAAATACTTTATTCCCCCTTTATGATCATGTAGCCTGATATTAATTGCAATGTTAGCTTGCTTTCGCAAAGCTGTACACTTTAATTTTCCATTACTATTACCTAAAACATAAGTCAAAATAAAGAGCCAGAAAAAATGTTTCGAAAACCTTGTTACGGTTTCGCCAGAGTATATATCATTTTTCAATAAAGACCATCTGAATAATTAAAACTGTTTTCTTCGTCTCTCTTACCAGTACATTCTTGTACATGTCTCTGTACTTAACAGAATCCTTCAGGTCACAAAAGACTCGGTCGTTCTGAAAGGTCCTGAATCAAAACACGACGAACATCACCAATTCACAAATATCCCACCCTGGGTATCATGGCGTACATCAATTGTTTACATCAGTAAATCTCTCGAGCGCTCTAGAGACAGGCTGTTTGTTCTCTCACGAATGAACTTCCGTAAAATATACTAGACTGGAAGGCGGCTGCTCGGTAACCTTAACTGCCGCAACAGTGGCATCGTCTACAAATCGACACGGTGCATGAACGGATTGCTAATTCTGCAACTTTCTTTGTAGCTACCACGTGTCATGGCGGAAAACGTCAAGAAACATTTAGTACACGACTAAAACATTCGTTGTTGTCAACTGGTTAGACCACCGGCGCTTACGACATGAATACAAAAACACATAACTTATACGTACGCTACGTAAAATAAAGTTTGTGAGCAAATGAAACAAAAAAGTAGATACATAAGAATAATAAATGTAAATGCGTGAACTCTGTAGAGAGATATAACGGTTAAGGAAGGACAATAATGGAGCCTGGAAACATAAATACACAACTAGAAACTCCATGCGATGTGTTATAAGTAAACTAGGCCTAACTGGGTAATCTGATACGTGACACCTCTTATGGAAGGTATTGTCATGATAAATTTGCCAAGTTTTATTTGTAATCTATGTTGTACGCTGTATATTTATTTATTTGTTCGATTGTTGTTTAACGCCATACTTAAGGATTTTTTTTCAATGTTTATGTCGTAGGAAACCGGAACGTCAGGGTTAAACCATTGACTTCAGGCATGTTATTGACGAACTTTCCCACATGTGACACGTGTACAGATAGTGGACTTGAGCGAACCGTAGACTGCAGATTCGGCCACATGTAAGAGTGTTGCACGCCGCTTTCTTCACCCAGGTTTCACAAGCAGTGACAACTGGGGAATGCCCAAGCCCGGTTTCGAACCGGGTGTCCATGCAGTATATGGTAATGAAAAAATAAGACAGATGAATTCTTGCATGCGTGCTTTATCTGTTGACGAAGCAAACGGTTAAATGCATCGCGTTTACACGTTGCTGTACTGCATGATCTGTACTGCTTGTCAGTGCAGTGCAGGACAGATTTTGTGGTTTCTATCATATGGCTAGGGCCGTACATCTACGTTATATATTACTGGGATAATGTTACCTGGATCGTGAACTGGGATAACGTTACGGGCAATGGGCGGGACTGTGTGATCAATGTAGTAGAGGCCGTGTTGATGTAGATTAGTGTTGTGGGCATGTTCTTGCTGACGCTGGATCACCAATATTCGTGGTCTGGAGGTGCTGACGGTGCTAACCTCCAAGATTCGTGGTGTGGATATGGTGTTGCCAGTTCAAGTCCACCCGTGATCGTGATGTAGAGGTTGTGTTGCCAGCACTGGATCACCGAGATCGTGCTGTGGAGATCGTGTTCCCATTCAGTACTGGCCATACCCGGGTCTTGCCGTGCCGTGAAAATCGTGTTACCAAGATCGTGTGATACGTCTTATTACAGGAATCGTTAAACAGGCACGAAGAAATACACACGTACACAGTAATATTGAGACGTCTTAATTGCTACTTTGTGTATATGAGGCACGCAGGTTCTGTTTGCCGATCGAGCTATATGATGGTCTTAAAACTTCACGAATGCGTAGAGTTACTATATCAGACTTGTGGTTGTCCCACCATACTGTTGGTGCCAAGGATTAGGACAGTTCAGTTCTTTTTTTTTTTTTTATTTTTTTTTATTTGGCAACAACCGGATACCTTTATAGAAGGAGATCCGGGTGATCCGGGTGCTGTTGTGAATGACAATCTAGGAACCTGAAGCCATCAAGTTACCATACATGTAGATCCTATACCATTCAACGAGGTGATGCCATTTATGACGCTTTACATATATAAAAAAAGACAAAAAAAAAACAACAAAAACGACTGTTTGGGTTAATCCCAGGATGTCCGGTTTCATGGGACTTCTCGGGAGAGAATAGGTCGATCAAAGCCTTTCGTGTTTCCTTATAGCGTACATGACAAGTATATCTTTCATATCCCTGAACAAATTTGGCAAGTAGAACCGGATCTCTGTTTGTCTAGGTGATCAAAATGAAACTTGCTACTTATATGTTTGAGCTTATACATGATTCTAAAAAATATCTCCGGATACAACCCAAGTGGAGGAAACCGAAAACTGTTTTGCACGTCGTCACCGCAGCCTGGCATATGTTCATGTATATACATATGCCTATAAATTTGAAACCACTTCCCATGCACGTGCATGTTTTCAAGAGCACGTTCTGTGAACAAAGACACGTCTGTTCTCGTTTATTCATTCCGGTGCATAGTGTGGGGGCTATATACCACTCGCGAGCGCATAGGATCGAATCTTGTAAGTTGGTTTCTCTGTATTATATGATATTGTCTACAATATACAACGGCATTGGTATCTTTTTATATACAGTTGCATGTAGCATACATGTATATATAAGGTCCAGATAAGTCTCAGTAGCCATTATGCTCATAAAAATTTTCAATATATAGGCTGTCTGTATTGTAGCCTGTTATAATAATAATAATGATGATGATAATAATAATAATAATAATAATAATAATAATAATAATAATAATAATAATAATAATAATAATAATAATAATAATAATGATCATCATCATCATCATCATCATCATCATGTATTAAATTTAACAGAAAGTCTGTTACTTAAGTGATGCTAGAGTGTGTGTATTCTGCTATTGCAGGCGGTTATTGTGCACATATATTATATGAATTCAACTTGAAGATTGTATAAAACTACCACAGGATATTATGTTGGTCATATATGACAGAGTATTGTGCCAAAAAAAAATTACTTTTGGTTTTATTTTGGTTTCGTAAATGTGGAAGGAACCTTGGTACATGTATGTAATCTTGTATGAAATGATTTTTATTGTTGTGCCGACCGGTTATTTACCGATTATTTGTATTTGTACGTGTTTTAAAACGTTGTCAATATACAGCACCTTAGAGCTGGATGTCTTACGGACTAAGATCAATATGTATTGTTTTTGTTTTATCGACATGTATGCATATAGACCTACATGAGATCGCCGGAGTAGGCCTACATGCGCCAGAAGGGTTAAAAAAAAATCGATATATTGAATGTTTGATAATCTGGGTGCCAGTTGAAATGTTTCCGATCTGCTTGTCTATTTGCTGTCGTGCAGATGTTGTCGATGAACAGCTGGTTTTACCGCCCGAGCCAGCACACTGGTGGCAAGCCAAAAAGTGCAACGAAGTTGTCTATAAATAAACCAGACTTGTTTTGCCCTGCCGACGTCATCCGGGGGCACGTCGAAGGTGTGGCTGTAAAGCAAGGTGTTTGATTGGCTGCCGGTCATTAATAACGTCTCACTCCAGTTTTGGCCATCGTGAATTTGGCACTCTTTAAATTCTAACATGATGTATGACTTGAATTACTATATTTCCTGACTCTGAAGAAATGTCGTATAATTGAACATGTCTGTTTGGACAGCGCGTATACACTTGCTTTCACCTGTGATGATGAAATACGCTACTCGCATGTTATCATGCTTGTAATGAATTCCACGCCAAAGTTTAGTATTAATGTAGGGTTTGCCCATTTTGCCGGAGAAGGGTACTTTTACATTTCAGACATGTTCTTTGGCACACAATGAATATACAAAACCTCGTTGCGTACATAGACCTGATTAAAATATTTGACCATTGCATAAAATAAATGAAACAGATGATAAGATCGGTGTTGGTGTTCAGCCGTCTTTATTACAATCAATTTCCATACATGTAGCTGACAATACGTATATAAGACTACACATGTATGCATCAAGTCAGTTAGTGCCAATTAACACCTTTTTCGAGGACATGAGAGATGTAACTGTGTTGCAGTACATGTACGTACATTTTATTACGGGCACCGAAAATTTGCTTATTTAAATAGAGAATATTTAAGTAGTCATAAAAGTACTACATTGTAGATTGCTGATAATAACAGACTTGTGATTATTTTGGAAGTATTGATTTTTACTATCGACCGTGAAACTGACATTGGAAAGAAAAAAAAATACCTTCCGTGCTATTTTTTTTTAAATATTTCTTTCTTTCTTTTTATCATTTTCCCACGTTCTGATGTGAATGCCATTAATCAATGATTGCCATGCACTCGATTCACCCCCTGCATAAATGGCCTGGTCTATAACCCCTTTTCTCGCTACCGAGATCTCGCGCCACTCTACGAGACGTAACGTGGGCGCACTGCTCTACATGTACATTCCCAGTGAATGAATATTTCACACACTTTGTCGTTCCAGGCCAGTACTTGTAAATTTATCCAGAGCACCCTCAAGGCTAAGCGAAGGTCGTCGGATAAAGACACGCCGTTTGGAGCGGGATTTTAACGGAAGATTGCACAAATCGAGCTAAAGCAGCCTTCAAAATGCCGGAAACAACGGTGAGTACGATTTTCAGTTGCAGTTGCAAGAAACACGTGTGAGGATGATAAGGTTGTCTGTGCGGCGGACTGATTGTCCCCATAACTTGTACATGTATGGAGCCGAACATGTTCACATTTCGTGCTCGGCTCGGTAGGCCCGGGCCAATGTCTTACTCAGGCCAATCAAAACGTCTACAGGGGCACACCTCCAATTACTTGACCTTGACATGATACTAGCTCGTATTATGAATTGAGTTCAGAAATTGTATTAAATCATATAAATGTTGACAGGCGCTAATATTTACGATGCCCCCTGTACTAGTGCGTGCTGTTCTGAGGGCGACATCCATGCCCCAGAAAATCCACCCACCTGGCCATATTGATGAGTGATGCTTAAACACCTGCTTAATGGCTCACAACAACGGTCTCTTTTGTTCTCAAATCGCGAACCTAAACATCACATTATTTTGGTGGACAAGAAAAACTATTATCTAGCGCCATCATTATGATCTTTTTTGTCGTCTTTGGACATATTGCAATTTACCTACTGAAATTCACTGTACAGTACTGCAAATTGTTTAACCTTGATCATGTATGTATCATTAACATACTTTGACATTCAAATGACTTTTACCATTGATAAGGTGTAAAACCCAGTTGATAGACACTATGATGCCTGAATTATTACACCGTGTTTTTATTTACAAATTGTGTCTTGCGTTAGTGGTTTTAAAAGGGGGGATTATGAGAGATGACAACCATAGGACTAGTAAGGTTTAGCTGTTTGTGGGAAATTGTCCACATCAGGTGACTGCCACATTAATAGGGCTGTCCCTTGTTTCCATTCAAGTCCCACCTCCCTTTGTCAGGCTACAATGAGCCTGCAGCTGAACTGCTGCAGATTTTGTAATATTGTCTTTGCAGCACAGTGCTTCATTGTTAGATGTTACCTCGGGTGACTCTCACAGGGTGCCATGTGTTCTGTCGCCACCCGCATGTTGTTTTAGCCCCCGCATCAGAACTTGTTCTTAATTTTTACCAGAAATTGTCGTGAAGAGATTAGATCATTATAATATCTAGCGGGATAATGATAATGACAAATGGAAATGTGTCATAATGGAAAAAAAGGGATCAAGTGTCATAGGCTTTAGAGTGAAGAGGCAGGTCATAAGATGTGCACTTGTATATGAGAATCAATAAGCCACATTCACGATTTGAAAGGTGACCATTTTTTCAGTTGTCATGTTATGAGTTCTGGTTGTATTCAAAGCATATTGCTAATTTTCACTCAACTCAAGGGTGTATGACATATAATGAAATCTAGTGGCCGCATGATTTCTGTATTAAATGTTCATTTCTTTGAAATTCTACATAGCAGATTTATGGGATTTTATCCAGAGTAACTTGTCTCAAAACGATTTGAGAACTGAAAATACCAAGCAGATTGTTAGTTTGAAATGTGAACTCTTAGTTGTAGAAAGCAGGTTCATCCTTAAACATGGAAGGCCACTGGGTGCTAATATTCTGGTTTCCCCATTTTCTGAATTATACTTAAACATTGAGCTAGAAGGGAATAAGTCCTGTCAAGATGTGTTGAGCCTTGTCACTGACTGGGTTCAAGGAGAAATCCAACAGATGGATGAGGCTCTTTGCTGGCCTAGTGTTCTAAGGTGTCTTTCCTGAAGAAAAGTGAAGTCTGACATCAGTTACAAAGTGTTGCTAAATCATGTTGTTTAATCAGTCAAACTCCTCTGGTTTCTTAAGTTACCCATCATTACCCATTTTCAAAACGTGTACGTAATTAGTGCAGCCATTCCATTGGTCAGAATGAAATTAGAGTACTTGAAGATGTGAGGATATGAGAATGGACAGGTTTAAATGAGAGCCTTGATAATGTAGGGCGGGTAAGTAATTTGCACTGACATAATTACACTTTATGAACAGTGTCTGTGATGTCACCAAATAAGTTCCGGCACACTGACAGATTATATCCTCGGGGGCTTGTTTGTGGGATGAGAACGGGTCTGGGGTCTGTGTCACAAGACAGCTGTCTGTAGCCATCTAGGTCAGTTGCCGAAAAGTGAGGATCATTCATCTGACTATGGGTAGATGGATGATAAGAAAGTGACAAAGCCTTTTCACCAAATTGGAACTGTCTGTTGTAAGCTCAGCATACTTACCAAACCAACCTTGCAATTTTCGGAATAAAGCTTCATAAACAAGACAGTAGTGAAGGAATTTGTGACATTAAACCCTGATTTTGACTGACATTGACGGTTTTGAGACTTCACTCTTCATGGACGTCAATTTTGAAATCTTAGAAATGGCGACATTTTTAAATGTCATCGTAGTTCACGTCCATGCACATGTATTTGTTTAATTCTGACATTGTTTTGTTTGCATCGGAACTTGAAGTTTTTACCCCAGGTTGTTGAAGCGATTGCACATGTAGCAACATTTGTACAGTATTGTGATAAGCTAGTTTTTGAAGCCATTGAACCATGAACAAACGCTTCATGGTTGATATGGCCTGAAGGCTGCTTATTGTTCCTAACAGAGCACTATCAGACACAAGTTAACTCCTGTTTAGTAACCTATAGACCTACATTGCTTAACCTGACATGGACTAGTGAAGCCTCGAGTGCATGTACACTCCAGTGTCAGAACAAGGCTTACATTGGTCCTAAGTACATATGTTGTCCATGTACAGAGTGAGTTCCCTTTTAGATACCTACATGAAATTGTTTAAAAAATTATTTACATCAAAGACACTATAAAGTGTAATTTTCATAATACCATTAGGCCATCCATTCAAAATATGATGTGAATAACACCTATCAGAGTAAGTAGGGTACCAGGAGGGAATTCTTCTATCTTTCCAAGTAAAATATCAGTACAAACATTAACCAGAATCAAGATATAAAGCACTGCATTTGAAGTTACAAGAGCTATAAAATGTGTACATTTTTAGGGGCATTTTATATCTAATTATATGCATGTGCAGTGAAGTGTATCAACTATTCTGTGCTCAAACAGTTCTAAAGCCTTGTATGCCCATACAGAATTAGTTACCATGGATACCTGATATTCCAGTTGACATTGATGTAAGCCTTGAGTCACACCATGATTTTCAGTGTGCCCGTGACCCCGTGATGTGGCATCACTAGCTATATCATTGATTCAAGTAGAAGTTAAAGGGGCATTTTGGTTGTCTGTTCTGGTCCACGGTATGAACATAAGGTAACCTGCACTTG
Source organism: Acanthopleura granulata (assembly GCA_016165875.1). NCBI lineage: Eukaryota > Metazoa > Mollusca > Polyplacophora > Chitonida > Chitonidae > Acanthopleura > Acanthopleura granulata. The sequence continues at coordinate 30,746,580 of JABBOT010000080.1, read as the reverse complement.
TATAAATTGTGTACTCAGGTGTGCAAATTGTGTATATCGCAATTGAAGTCCACCCAGAAGATCACTAGACATGACAAATGGCTTTGAATACCTGGTATACTGGTTTGGCTGTATCTTGTACGTCAGGAAGTTTCCAGGATTGAGCTTTCAGAAACATTTTTCTTGGAATTCACATGTTTACATTAAGATATTAATAACTATCACACAGAACAAAAGCAAGGTCACAGGAAATGAAAATTTAAATATCGAAGGCCTGATAATATTATACCCTTGCTAACTGTATAATAAAAATGGGTGAGTAAGACACCCACCACCTCAGCATTCACCAACGCCTCAAAAAGGTTGTCATGAAAGAGCTGTTAGTGTACCTGGTAGTGCCTTAATTTGTGCTTTGTGATCTGTGACCGGTACAGGTAGTTATTAGCAGAACCAATCTTGTCACCAGGTGAGACTGAGCGAATTTCAAATTCACAATAAAATAGTGTTAAAAATTTTAAACCCTGAGCAAATGAATCTGTCCAAACCAGGCGGCTCAGGGTGACCTGCCCTTCTGTCTGAACCCTTCATTTGCCATTTTGTCCAGGTGTAAACAAACAACAGACCCACACCGGAGGGTGAATGTTAAGGTCAGTGTGTCTGTTAACTACAAATAGACAGCTAAAGAGGGCCAAGGGTTAGGGACATGGATTTATGGGGCCTACATGTATGTACATGTACACTCACAAGTATTGCAGGGAGTTCTTCACTGTGGGATTGAGGAAGTTTTGCAGCATTCTTCATGTTTTTTGTTTTAAAAGCATTAAGAATTAACTCTTAAATATAACGTTACACAACAATTGAATGAATGATACAATGTAAGTCAAATGACATGAACAGTATCAATATGATTTGAAAAAAGGGTAGTATTCAGAGCAATGCAGCCCTTGAAATTAGCAAAAATTTGCAGCGGCAATAATGTGCTGTCACCAGATTGGATCACGGCGTCAGTGTGACGGCATTTTTAGATATGCACTAGACATCTGATAAACTAAGGTAATTTTATTACCCAAGCTGCTATATTCTCTACATAGAGAATGCATCTAGGATGTATACACATGTAGCAAGGCCTACTGATACTGCTGCACATGCATACTATACTCAAGCTAAAACAGAAATTGTTGGCAAACACTTTTTGAGGGCCTACTTATTGCTGTCATGTCTTACAAGGAAAGTGTTGGGTTTATTGGTCATTTGCAAGAAACTCCATCACAACACTGCTGATTTATTCTTTTATTTCACATTTACTTAAATCAAAGGACTGTATAAAATTGAAATTAGATACAAACGTTAATGTAAGATAGAGGACCACAATGAAGTACAACTGTGGTCGTGTACCTTAACTTAGGGTGTTGTCGATAATGGAATTAAAAGTTCAAAAAATCTACATTCAGTCCCTAAGGAATATCCACGTCTGCCCAGTCCATGCAGGACTGAAGTTCTAGAAACTCACTGGTAAGTTCCCAAACTCCGTTAACACATTTCAGTCTCTCACGGAACAAAACTAACCTATGCGCACATGCAACCAGTGCAATTTCTTTACCATAATTTTCAAACTCTACAAAACCCTGCACCAGTTACATGGGTATATGAATTCTCATCAAGGTTTGCATTGTGAACTAGGCCTACAGACTGCTGAGTTGTTTGAAGTTTCGCTCCCAGTCATGCTTCCATTAGAGATCGCGGGTGAAACAACAACAACATGAATAAGTCAAGGAAGGCTGACTTGGCTTTTATAACAATAAAAGCTGGAAAGTCCATGTTTTTTTTCAAAATAAAATGAAAACACATGTCAAGGTGCCACCATAGACAAAGGCCAGGCAACGAGATAAATTGTCAAAGGAAGCTATTGATAGATGAACCCACAGGAGGTCGGATTATTTCCTAGTTTGCCCAATGCATGTGATTGGCTGCTGTATAGTGTTTAAATCTCTGTTGCCAGTCACATTGAGTGTTCAGCGGCAAGCAGCTGCACATAAAGAGAGCTAAATCCTCAAAATTTCTCTGCAAAACATCATGGAGCATGAGTGTTTAATTTGTGTTTCAACTCAACGTTGCTGCTGTTGCCAGCATTTTTCTGCGAAAACATACACCAGCCTTGCCCGATCCTTCTATGGGTAGTAAAGCTAGCTGGTTGCCTACGTACGTTACCGTAGCGCCCAGCATCAGTTCCATAGAAGTGCATGGTGACAATTTCTCTTCAAAAAACAGCTCTAACCTTACCTTACGTTTTGTATGAGCCGATTCCTTAAGTCAGCTAGTTTGTAAAAGTAGCAAAGCCAGTACTGGTAAGACATCTTTCAACCGTAATCCAGCCAGTCTAACTTTTGAACAGAACTTTACGAGCAGTGTCGCCATGTCATGAATTACAAGGTCTGGCAGGCGATGGGCCGCCAAAATTTTATCCCACCCTAGACATACTCATGCACAGTGTAGTGCATGAGTATGTGTAGGGTGCGATAAAATTTTCGCAGTGCATGAGTATGTGTAGGGTGGGATAAAATTTTCGTGACCCATCGCCTGCCAGAAGTTTTAATTCATGACATGGCGACACTGGGTCCCAACACATGTTGCAAGTTGGAATTCTTGGCATGGCGGGCATTTGCTTGAAAAGCCCGCTTTAAAAGTTTTTAACGGCTGGATTACTGTTGAAAGATGGCTTACTGGCCCTGGCTTTGGCATTTTCACATTCTTTTGCACTCCAGATAAGATGGAGTAGTGAAATTTCCACCCTGGATTTCTACGGGACCGATGCTGGGTTCTATGGTAATGTACGTAGGTGACCAACTAGCTGTGCTAGTCTATGAGAAGACCTTCTGTCTGTTGCTACTCATGCAGAGTGTCTGTGCAGGCAGATACAGGTTCCAGCAGGCAGCATGGGGTCCAGTGTTGGACCTGTCCTGTGAGCAAACTTGCAATGTTAACCACCACCTAAATACAGCCGAAATCGGGGCACTTTTCCTCTTTTTGTGCACTTATCTTTTCATGATCAGTTCGGATAAAAGGTCTCCCGTTTTGGTGTAATCTAAAGTATTTTGCGAAAATTAGTACTGATACAGTGAAGGTGTGATTCTTGTCTTGGTGCAATGGCAAAAAAATGCCGTCGCCACCTGCACCCAGGCCAGCATTTACGATGGCATTGCAGAATGCTGCCGCTAACGTCGAGGGCTGCAAATAGGCCAATTGAAGCTTGAAAATTAGTAAACCTCACATTTCTGTTGATTCCTGTGAATCAGTTTAAAAGTGCAATACCATCAAAGTGTTACATCAAATTCCAGATATTTATGTAATTCTTGGCATTAAATTTTGAGGTTTTTGATTATTTGTAGAGGAGCCTGTGTTAAAATAACTCAAATAGCAAACTTTTCCAAAGTTTGAAAAATTTAGTTCTTTTTGTGAGTTTTTCGGCCTTTTGAGTGCTATTTTTACCCATGAAAATGCAGAAACCGTGATTAGGGAAGCATTTCTTCCGCATTCAGTGTCACTTGAGCACTTCAGTTACAAATACTTATGTACTGGGCCATATTCACGGATCTTACATCAACAGTATTAGGTTATCAGTGGCATGAATGGTAGTCAGTAAAGGAGTCAGTGGGTACAAAATCCTGGTGTACAAGAGGACGTGAAGAGGCAAGGTTTTCCCAGAGCAGACAGAATTGAAAAAAAAAAAAGGTGAATGAGTCTGAAATTTTCAGTGTTAGTGTTAATACCGTACATGCATGTATAAATGGCCGATGTAATAGGTCTAAAGGCAACAGGACTGGAAATAAGCTGTTGTGTTACAAATACACATGGACTCAGTACACCTACATGTATAAGGGTGTTATTATTTTTCCCAAAGTGAAAATGATTTGTATTTATATGGAATTGTGAGAAGCTCCAGAGACAAATACGTGTTCATACATACAGGTAACTCCTCTAACAGTTTTCATACCTGTGTAACTGTATGTACTGGCCCATGTATACAGGTGGTTTCTGCTGATCAGTCTGGGACCTGTTTTACATTGGAAGTTTAATCTGTACCTATTGACTATTTGTGGAAAAATGTCATGTAATGTACAAGAGAAACTCGTCACAAGGTGAAAAGTTTGCAGAATTTAAAATATAAAACATGTTTGAATGTTAAAATTTTTGCTATCTCGTGGCAAGATGGGATCCGGACTCCAGTTTTAGCTGCGAACAGACATTGAACATGTTGTCAAACAAAAAACCCAGAAAAAAATCACAGTGTGTGCAGACAGAAGCTTGCTGTGGTCTGAACACCTTAAATAGCATAGACTTCGTGAGCCACGACCTCTTAACCTGTCTGGCTGAGCTGGCAGTGTGTACATAATTATATTTGGGGAGCAAGCCCCAGATTTTCTGGCTGTTCCAGTTGGTTGTTGTAAAAAAAAAAAGAGGATTAAACCACAGAATTCCCAGTAGTAGGCCTGTGCATGTAGTTGAGTCACTTTAACATGTTTACAACAAAACTCTGTGATGCTGTATTTGAGAATTGTTTTTTATCTAATCATGTACGTGTATGTATACTTACAAGTAGTTTATTGGCCATGAGCTACATCATGTGCTCGTTCAAAACCGACATTTACTCTGTCATATGTATGTACTACGTTTCTGATAAATGGTAAAACCTGGATAAAGTGTGGAGAAATAACCTTGACATAATTGCTGCTTAAATTGAAAAATTAATTGAAATTATAATAATGAGTAATTATATATAATATTCAAAATTAATGGACCCTTATTTTTCTCAGGCAGAATGAAATGTGTGTGAAGACCACGTTAAATGTTTGGTCAAGCTGAGGCCAATCTGTCAATACTCCCAAAACAAAACTTCACACAAGGAAGAAGGATATAATTAATTTGTGTGATAAGGAAATAATGTAGTAGCTATTGTAGTGCATATATGAACTATTCTGCTTACAAGGAAGATCATACGAGTACAGCCTTCCTCACAGAACGGTGATGTACAGGGTACCCACACATACAAACATGTACACGCTGGATATAGCCTTACATTTTAAACCTTGAATTATGTCTGATTTAACAGGGAACAAAAAGAAAAACCTATCTTGCGGGTCGTCGTGACAACAGCATGAACCCCCGAGGGCTTGACAGCAAGTCAAATTCTGATTGGCTGTTGGCCCACACACCCCCAGCACACCCTAGAGCAGGAGTGTATTTGAGTGAACATGTGGCATACAGTCTGGTGACTGCATTTGTATTGATTCTGGCAGCTTGCCTAGACTAGAATCAGAGTTTTCTGATGAAATCAGTGTGGGCGGTCTACGTGTACGTCAGCAGAGATCTCCAACTGAACTAACATTTGACAGCTAATTTCAATTTTTTTCTTGTTGGCATAAACATGGTTGAGTTTTAATGCCGTTCTTAGGAATATTTCACTTTTGTCATATTTATGTATACATGTGCTTGACAAACTTTGGACTTAAAGGCACATGTAAGTGACCACATTTCACATGTTCTCATAACCTGTGAAGGTTGACACTCTAGGCAAGAATACCTGAACTAGTTTGACATGTACTATGCTTATTTAGATATATGTACATACATTATTCATAACAGATTTGCAAACTTCCTTTTCCTGGGTGAAGTTTCCTGAAACATTTATGTTTTTGTTTCGTTCTTGTAAATGTGTCATTCCTGCAAACAGGAACATATCTCGTGTCATTTACATGTAGGAATACACATACATCACATATTAATCGTGGCTGAAGTTGATGAGTAATAAAAAGTTTCGATTATGTTATGGCTGGCAAGATTGTAACAAAATATAGCTGAAAACAATAACCCTGTGATTAGTAGGCCTACACGCACCAGACCAGCCTGCTTTGATGTTCACACGTGTCAGCAGGCGAGGAATGGAAGGATGAGAGAAATCTGCAAATGGTCATTGTGTTCATATGTATCATACATATCCATATATCTGCAAAAATATGATTGGTTAGCTCAATGATTCAGGAAGTAATAAACGATATTATACATATACCTGTATAAAAGGAAGATGTCGATCTTTTTAAATAAAATACTTGTACTACATTTGAGTATGAAGTATTCATATTCTTGTAGAATGTACTTGTCTTGATCAAAGAACAGATTTGTGAGAACTAAAGACTTGTTAACATTGAGAAAATGGAAAAGCACTCCAATTTGATGTTGAAGGGGCTAAAGGGCATTAATTAAATCTTGAATGTTTGAACAACCAGTCGAAGAAATTAAATTTGACACTTCAGTCTTTTATGTATGCAAATTACATGTATTTTATGAATCCCCAAAATGAAACTATTAGGTTCTTACAGTGGATACCTGTGGATTACCTGTCTCATTCATTGTTTTTCCTCTCACAGTTTTTGTTTGATTTTCCTCAGGAAGGGAGGGTGACACTCATGTTAGTGTTGAGCACAGCTGTGGCAGTGGTTGGCAACTCTCTACTCTATGGTTACAACATTGGTGTACTTAACACCCCAGCACCGGTAAGTTCACCCATCAGTGTTTGAAACACTCATTTGTCTTTTTGTTTTCCATTTTCTGAGCCTTAATATATTAATATTATTGACAGTATTGGTTTATGTTAGTATTTCTCCTTGCTAAAAGCCAAATGGTATATGGACATGTATGTGGGTGTGTTCCTCAGTATTTCTCATGACTGTAATAGCCATAGGGTTCAGGGTAGCCATGTTTTGAAAACAACTAGTCATTTATTTAGCTTTTGTTTGAGACTGCAAGGATTTTACTTTGACGAGGGAGCTTCGAATTCTGGACAGAGGAAACTTATAAATGTTGATGAGGTATCTGTGATCTACCTCAAAAATAAACAAAAACATCTACTTGTGAAACTTGGATCACCTTTTATTTATATTGTAGTCTGTACAGCCACAGTAGTATATGAACATCATTTTCTCCGTTGTTTGTGGTTATTGTATGATGTGGAGCCTGTATGATGAGCACATTTTATTTGCATTGTAAGTTATATGATCATACAGGCGACATATGGCTTATTTTCAAGAATTAACAGAGAATGCCTCTTTGCTGGATAAGATACTGAAATTCATTCATAAATAACTGAAAGAATGCCAAAGAAAACAGAAAAGAAAATTTTCGGAAAAGGCATTTGTCAGTTTTGGCAAATTTATTTTTTTGCTTCAGTGTCACCATCATTTAAAGAGATGATTCTTTGCAAAGTTTGAAATGCATTGAAGTTTTCCCTAGGACTTTTATTGACCAGTTGTATATTACATTGCATTCCTGTTTTTTTTTTTTTTACAGATTATTCGTCAATTTTACAATGACATCTATTATGACCGTGGAGGTAACCCACTTAATGTGTCCCTGGTGTCTGAAAATGGCACAGCTATCCCTAAGAAGGGCTTAACTACACCTCAGCTAGAACTGCTATGGTCAATTACAGTCTCCATCTTTGTGGCGTTCGGCATGATCGGTGCCTTCGTGTCGGGCAAAATAGCGGATGTCTTTGGCAGGTGAGTCCGACCTTGAGCACACTCTGCACATTTACAAGGGTGAATTCCACCAGCGTGAACTGATTAGTATGGTGGGGGTGGGAGCATTGGGGGGAGGGGTTTACATCAGGAGGTCAAGTGTAGCACACTGTGTGTCATAGCTTTAAATACCACCCAAAAATAACATTTCATATGATGCAAAAATCCTATTTCTTCAAAGCAAATTTCATTCAAAATAATTGGAAAGACCTTTAAACAGGATTCCATCACATAACTGACAAATGTCGATCTAAATGCTGATTAGCTAAATGTAAATAGCTTTTTAAGGTGTGGCTGAATTTCACGCCATCATTTTCACTATTGGGTTTGTCTGAATATCTGTTTTCTTTGAATGTCTGTTTTATGAGCATAGATTTTCACATTCTCAACACCATAAGTCTGATGATGGGAGTGCAGTGTCCCAAGTTTGAACCCGGCTTGTTTGTTCTTGGTTTCAGACGCGGTGGGTGTATGCTGGTGTCAGCTGTCATGATCCTGGCCAGTGTCCTGGGTGGTCTGACCAAGGTGGCCTTAGCCCCTGAATTGCTGATCGCTCACAGAGCAGTGGTGGGCATTCACAATGGTAAGTCTACAATGTAGAACACAATCTCTGTGTTATGATCAAGTTTAGGAAAAGTGGGTGAAAAACCTCCTAACTGAAAATACATGTACCTGGGGTTGATGAACATGGAAGTCTTGGTACTAGAGATCACTGTCCACACAGGCTAGGGTAAAGCTGTGTGACTGAACACTGTTTGGCACTGATCCAGACACTGAGATTGTCTTACCTGCATTCATTTTCACCTGTCATGAGTCTCCCCACATGCAGTTTCCTCCCATTATAATGCTGGCCATGTAAGTGAAATATTCTTGAACGGCATAAAACACGAATTAAGTAAATAATTAAATAAAAATAGATTAGATTTGTTGAATGAAAGAAATTCCATATAAAAGCCAAAACATTAGTGTTTTACTTCTCAGGGGTATGCTTGTCCACCAGTCTTCAGGGTCTTTCTGAATAATTACATCTATGTGATTGTGGAGATTGAGGAAGAAAATTCAAAGATTCTTATTGTCACCTGTCAGAAACTGTGATAGGCTCATTGTATGTGAAAAACAACAGGAACATGATTTAGGGGCCTACCTATTCCAGATTGAATTTTTTTTTTTATTCTTTTAATTTATAAACTGCTTGAGGGTCTAAGTAAGAAAGAGCATCTACCTCTGCTTTTCTGCATGAGGCTTGCTCTCTCCAAGGAGACATATCAGCACCCTAATTGCTCAAGCTTGCTCTCTCCAAGGAGACATGTCAGCACCCTAATTACTCAAGCTTGTTGCATGATAATAGAGTAACTTTGAGTGTAATTTATTCACCTCTTCCATTTGGTTTTTGAGACAGAACTACATTGGTAGGTGGGGCCCTCTGTGGCTCAGTCTGTTAGAGCGCTAGCACAGCACAATGACCCAGGAGTCTCCCACTAATGCGATCGCTGTGAGTTCAAGTCCAGCTTATGCTGGGTTCCTCTCTGGCCGTACGTGGGAAGGTCTGCCAGCAGCCTGTGGATGGTCGTGGGTTTCCCCTCGGCTCTGCCTGGTTTCCTCCCACCATGATGCTGGTCGCCGTCATATAAGTGAAATATTCTTGAATACGGCATAAAACACCAATCAAATAAATGAATAAATACATTGGTTGGGTTGATCAACTTAATGCTTCATAAAAGATCTAATTTTATCAGTATACATAGAATTTTGCCCTCTTGTGCTTGAGTAAACATCTGGCAGACATGAGAGAAGGTTCAGGAGTTAAAATAACCATATCGCCTCTGGGAACACTCCTCTGTTCAGCTGATTAACAGATACCTCACATGCCGCAATCATCATAGATCCATTATTTGGGATATGATGGTGATAGGTAGCTGGGAGGTAGCTGTTATCACTATGGTCATCATGATTAATTAGCTAATTCTAATGTGTATGTAAATAGTGATTTATAATGTGATACACCATCCCAGCCAGCTCAGCAGCATGGTTTATGATGCCATCTGTTTTTTTTTTCTTTTTTTTTTTGTTTGTTTTTTGGGTTTTTTTTGGCAATTCTTTTATCTGCATTCCAATACAGCATTCAGTTAAATGATGGTTGTTTATCAAAAAACAAAAAAACCTCAGCATGCCTCATTTGTACACAAATAACCTGATATTAAACTTGGATATCCATGTCCTTATGAAGAACAAATATCGTCTATTCTTCCTGAGGGTACTCAGTCAGGTTGTAATTATGATATACATGTAATGACAACATGTGGCATGGACACCCCCTCCTCCAAATCTGACATTGAAGAGCCGTACGGGGTTTAGTCAACTATTACCGTAATAAATGGATTAACTATTGAGGCAAAAAAGCAGGGCTGTAATGATGCCTGTTGCCTTGGAGACTGGCAGTTGGTTAATAATGGGATGGCTGCAATCAGACTGTTATAGCAGCATATTGCTGTCCTGTTTGAAGAAGATGCTCAAATGTCTGGTATATTCTGGTTCATTATTTACCCCTCTTGGCCAGCCTTAGCATAGGGCTATTTTCGTAGTGGGTGGCATATGTGTTTCTGTTCTGTTCCTTTATAGATATGATGTCTCCTTGACTCCCCTCCAACCATTTCCCACATATACACAATCATCAAGTAGAACCCTCTTTAATTCCATCAACCTAAGTCTGTCGTTTCAAGGTCATTGAGGTGACTGAATTTGCATATTTTTTATGGCTGGCGTGTTAGAAGGGTTTTAGTCAGGATTTGAAAACTGCTTGTCAAAGTTTATTATCATAGCACAAATTGACCAGGTTCCAAGGGTTCCCTTCGCCCCAGAAGCTTAGGAAACTAAAGGTCCTTATTTGTTGCGTACAAAATTTACTACGTGTGTACCATGGCAGTAGACATTGTTGGCGTCATAATTTACTGGCCCAAAATCTTTTAATGTATAAATTATCCAAAATCTATACAGTGGGCCATATTCAGAATAAACTCCAGTTGCACTTGTACATGGATTTAAAGCCCAGCATCTACCTGTTTGCTGGGTGAATCACTTAGGGTATTAATTAAACTCTCAGGTTGTAATGCCAGCAGATGAGTACAGCCGAGTGACCTATCCCTGCGAGTAAAATCAAGACACTAGTTCATTATTGAAGTTAGTCAGTAGGTGGTGTCTGTTATGCAGGCTTACATTCATTATGTGGGATAATGGAGGATTTCTCTGCCAGAGGCTGTAATAAACACCCTGCCATTGAGGCTTCAAGACACATCTGCTGTTTCAGATTCCAGAGTTTATCCTTTTGTCAGCTAGCCTCCTGAAGTCCTGAGTGAAAGGTTGGCTCATATTCATGACTGGCTGCTGCCTCGCTTGGCGGATAGCATTGAGTGGTTAGAAGAAAGAAACAGGACTGGTTGACCCAGTGTCAGTATAATGAGACTAGGTGGGGTGTCATGTGTGGTGTTTTCGGCATGATATTCCAGTGGTGGCAACACTTTGGACTCAAGATGCCACAAGATGACACAGTTCATACACACATTCTAAGGACTCCCCACGGTCAGGTGACTGAAAAATTGTTGTGTAAAACCCATGCATACTTACATACATTCACATTCAGGACAGGGGTGCTGATCATGGTTTCCTGTTGGTCTGGAAAATCCTTCATAGGACCGAAATTTGAATGAATAGTATCAGAACCTTGAATGTCCTTGAACGAAACGTTATTATTAGATTTGTCCTTGAAAGTGCATATTTTTTTTCATGTGGCATATTTGCAGTACGATTGAAATAGATGGATAAATATGCTACCAAAACAGTGTCCATTAATCGCCACACAAGAAATATTTGTGTTAAAACTGAAAGGTATTTCAAAGTGTGTGAAAACACAGAATGTTACAACTTTCGTGCTCCTGGAGAGTTCTTTTGAATGTTTTCTTTCATGGCTGGGAAATCTTCTCTGATGTAACCTTAGAAATGGTTCAGAGATGGAGTTGACAGTAGCATATCATACATGTACACTGTACACACGAACCTGGCCTTACATATAAAACAAAATCACTGCTACATGGTCCATTTGAAATTGTGTGTCTCTATTTCGCACCTGTATGTTCAGCCAATTTCCCATTTTGGAGCAGTTGACCTGAAAATTCCGAACTTTCCTGCTCCTGCTGGGAAATCAAAAGGTTTGAGTTTAAGAGTAAAAAGAGGTGCTATCCTGTTTGAAGGGTATGTGAGTACCGTCTTGTTGACATTGGATTGAGGGTCAGAATATCCTTGGGCTGCCAAAAATAGGCCCTCTCATTTAATTGAAATCCTCCACAGTGAATGTGGCTATCTATCAGACTGGCTTTTTAGTATTAACCTGCTTCATCATAAGGTAAGGCAGTATTGATTATTGAGGCTTGTGTGTGGTTTACAAGCAACACGTAGGCTGGCCACCGCCAGTCTGGCACGTAACTCCCAGACATCTAACCTTGACTAGCCAATATGCTCTGTACATTAAGGTGGGTCCATTGTGTATCCTACCCGTGAGTGAGTTAGAGAGTAGGCTATTGTGATTGTCTCAAGTTTAGGCAATTCAGCTTTGGTGATGTTGTAGGGACATGCAATTCACCTTGTTCCGGTGATCAACATGGAAATTGCGGCAGAGGTTTTGCTTTCTGTGAGTGCATGGGCATAGAACGTGGGGCAGCCCACAGCAACGTGCAGATGGTCGTGGGTTTCCCTCGAGCTCTGCCCGGTTTCCTCCCACCATAATAACCTTTGTCGTATAAGTGAAATATTCTTGAGTACACCATTAAACAGTAATCAAATAAATAAATGAGTGTAGAAAGTATGCACTACAAATATATGCAGGTCATATGGTATTTCACTATTTTTTGGTGGGGACCAGTGCCACTGCCGCCACTGAATGACGTCTGTGGAGTGGGTGACGTGTATTGCAGTGTCTTAGCTCAGGCAACTTTTTGGAACATTATTTCATGCTGCATGCTCTGGTTGACACTGAATCTGCCACCAGTGGTGGCCAGGTCATCAAATGGAATGCACCCCAGGGCAGATACGTGAATGTTGTTCCAGCAGAGGGAGCTGAAAGTAATCTTGAGTGTCATTGCCATGTTACTTTTTACACCTCCGGATCTTGTACAGTGAGGTTAGGTGCTCAAATGTAACTACTGCATCATTGTAAAAGTACACATCTGCCTGTGTTGGGATTTTCCCAGTGCTATTGCCAATGTTCTGAAATCATGCTTGATTATAATGAAAATTAATAAGTAATTTTGTTTTCGCTGACAGAATTTGTTTACATATACATCCATGTCATTCTTCTGTGGACATTTATATCAGAAAGCTCCTTATCACCACAAATTAAAAAAAAAAACAAAAGTCTACAGCAGGACTGGCTTCCAAATGCAGACAGGTTTCCGTGTTCTGCTCGACTGAGCATCAGTAGGGCCCGCCCACGTACATTTCTCCCCGCATCTGTTACCCTGAACTGACACACTACCACAGCTGTCTAAGGCTATCGCTGGACTTGCCGTATAACGGGCAATTTGGGAATTGATTTTGGCATCAAATCCAGTCAGATGTGTAATGAACTTGGTCTGAATGACATTGTGATTTGTCTATTTAGGATATGTGAACCCTCAGCAAGCAGAATTTCCCATTTAGCCTTGTGTAACCCAAAATATGGATCAAATATGGTGATATGTATAGATATTCTGAAAGCTAAATGATGTCTACTTTCAAAAAAGATTCTAAATTTAGAATTCTAAAAATAAAGAAAAAACTTGAAAAAAAATCAGAGGTGGTTTTCAAAATGTTATTTTGTTGCCAGTTTTCAATTGTTTCTTGCACAAGTGGATAGTTTACTGTTGAAACTAAAACAGGATGCACAGATTTTTTATATTCATCTTTGATTGTTTTCATTGATCATTTGAAGTTAAAACTTTCAAGATTAAAAATGTTCTTCAGACTTTGAAATCCTTGTACTAATATCTTTAGACCTAGAAAAGATATCCAAAATTTGTGAAGCATTTTTTTAGCTTAAGTATCTGACTACTTTTGTGCTATGTTTCATGGCATGTTGAAAAATATGTGAGAAGTAAAGGTATTTTACCACACAACCATTTCAAAAAAGGGAGAACAAACCAAAGTGTCTGGAGGAGCATTTTGCATGACAGAATTCATCATTAATTGGTTTGACAGCTAATTTTAAAGGTAAAGACAACGCATGATCAAATGTCAGAAAGGTTGGACAATATCATGTTTATTTTGGTGAAGTATTTTTTTCTAACAGCTACTACAACAGTGGAAATTGACATTTTACTATGATCTGTCAGCCAGCATGAAATGCTGCCATTCTGTCTGGGTTGTAAAGTTATTGTTCCAAGCGCGGAACACTCCTGTCATATGAGACTGTAGTAAGCTGCAAGGGTTGTCATTGAAACTTACGTATATATGTAAATTTATAATATGAAATGATCAAATACATTGCAGTGTTATTCACACATGTAATTGTTATAATTAAAATATATAGTATTAAAACAGTGTTCTGACCCAATGTTATTACATATTACTTTGATAGTCAGCTCAGAACATTTACAGTATGTCACATTTCAGGCATGTCTGTTCACAGCAGGTAACCCCCTCTATGAACTAATCCCCCTGATCGAGGGGAACGAAGAAAACATGACCGCCTTGATTGTACTTTTTGTTAAATTTAGGGTACACGTGTGTTTACAATTCGAATTTGATTTTCATCTTTAAGTGAGAGGAAAGATAGTAGTAGTAATAATAATGTGGAATAAAAATGACCAAATTCCCAACAGGCACATACTCTAGAGAGTGTTAGGGAGCCATATAGATACACTGGTGTCAAAACATCTCTATGTTAAAAGCAAGGTGACGTGATAAGTACTAGTTTAGTCTGAACTGCTTTCCTACATTGTAAATATTTGTCAGTGTATCTTAAAATCAATGTACATTTCTTCAGAGATAGTTTTTTTCTGCTCTTTCCACTTTGCCTCATGTGACATCACGCAAGAACACATTAGGTCACCAATTGCTGACATGTATCCATCCACAAGTGACACTTTTTGTCAGAAAGAGACTGATATTAAGATTTGTTCCAGTTTTTAAGGAAAACACAACTTTAGAATTTTGCCCTTGCGCTGTTAATTAGAATATTTGTTCCTTTTCTAAAAGATCAGAGTTTTGGAGATGGAAGGTGTGCATCCCCATACAGATGTCCATCTGTCCTACACTGTAAAGCAATAATAATACAAGCAAACATTGTAGATGTTCTCTCTGTACATATTCTTGGGCCATTCCTGAAAACAATCACAAGTTTTACCTCCTTTACACTATATGGCCTACAGTTTAGTATCCGATTTCATTTTCAGTATTTAAAGTTGATTAAATTTTTTTCCTGAGTTAAACTGCTTGATGTTTTGTGTGCAAATATCAAGATTCTTGAGCTGGACTCCTCCTGCATGATAGAAGCGCGAACTCACAGGTTTGTTCACACTGTAGTGCCATGCTAATATGGCATTCATCCGCATTCATTCAGTGTATTCGTTAACCGGCTGATATTTAATAGAATGCATGGATATTGGTAATTTTGACTTAAGTTTTCTGTTGTTAATAGGTTGCAGTATAAGTTTAGCCTCGCTGTATTTGGCGGAGATTTCCCCGCGCAGCATCCGTGGTGCCGTGGGAACATGTCATCAACTTGCCATCACTGTTGGGATCCTACTGGCCCAGGTCTTTGGCCTTCGCGAGCTGATGGGTAAGTCATGTCCATGCCACAGACCCCCTTCCAGACCCCGGGGTCTCTTACATGATGAAAACTTCAGCTGAAGTGAGAAATTAAAATTCCATTAAAAGCCATTATTTATGAACCACGAAAGTTACTCTGGGATAGATTATTACTAGGTGCAGAAAGGCTGTCTTTGAACCATACCAGTGTAAATAACTGAATGGAACATGACTGGCTGAAAATTTCAACTTCTCACCTTAGTCTAAGATTGAATCCTGAAACTCGCCATCTGGCCATGGGGCAGCTTGTAGAATGGCATGCCGGTTTCCCATGGAGCACAATCATAATAGATAAGCATACATGTACATGTAGATCAAATATTTTTTGTCAAATTTGACATTTTTACACAGTATTTGGAGCTATTTAAGGATTGTCGCTTGTGAGACAGTCTGTGTCATGGTAAACTGAAAGACTGTTTGGCCAACTAGAAGTCTCTGTTGGTGTCATCAGCATATTGCTTTTCTAATCGGTATGAATGCATTGGAGTCATTATGCAACTGTGAGATGTGGCAGTATTGGAAAGAAACTGAGCCGAAAGGTTTTATCCAGACACTCTGATTTTGGGGAAAAAGAGACTATTTATGCATTAATTTAAGAACAGTGATCAGCATATAGGGACAGGGTGTTATCCAGAGTCCTTGATTTTTAGAGAAAAGAAGGCCAATAGACAAAAAAAGGTACTTTCCGTTGACAGCAGGACAATAATTTCAAATGGAAAATGTGTAGAAATTTGTGTATAAATGGGTGTTTCAAAATGAAATCAAATACAGGATGTAAAATAGTCAAATTGTAATGTCAAAATGTAGAATATTGTTGGATTCCTTTTGATTTTTGCTTGTACATGTATGTTTGTTTTGGAAGAGTGCTTTTTTTAAGCATGTGAGGGGATGAAGAAAACATAAGTCTTTGTTTTGTTTCAGGTACGGAGTTCTTGTGGCCTGTCCTTGTTGGCTTCCAGGGTATCCCCTGTGTTATCTCTCTTATCCTGTTCTTCTTCTGTCCGGAAAGTCCCCGCTTTCTCCTTCTGAAGAAAAAGGATGAGGAGGGTGCCCGCAAAGGTATGGCTGTCATCATATTGATGACAAAAATTATTACTAAAAACTGTTGTTTGACGAGAAGAAATACAAAAATCAGAAACATAATATAACAGAGGTATCCTGTAGTAAGGATGATACAAACAAGATTTGTTAACTGTTGGCTTTCAAAAGACCTTCTGGGAGGAACACATGACTCATTTGCTGAGGATAAAGCTTTGGTGGCAGTTATCGGTTGATTGCATGCGTGAGACTATTCAGGTAGCATTCTGTGAAGCCATCATGGATGTCTCTGCAGAAGTCTGTCACATGTGAGAAAGTTAATCAGTAACCTACCAAAGTCCTGTGGTTTATGGTGGGCAGGTCAGTTTCCTCCGCCCACAAAACTGACTAAGCTGTCGATTGCGTCGAAAATTCTTCAGTCAACTATTTCAACTGTCAAAGTGATTGTGATGTATGTTTCTAAACATTCTTGTGAGCAATATTTAGCTTACATCTGTAACTGAGGACATTGTTCATGTTATTCACATGGTTTGCATAAAAAGCAGGGGGAGATTGTTTATGCTGTTCACATTGTTCACGTTCCCCTGGTTTGCGTCTGTTCAGGGGGACATTGTTCACGTTCCCCTGGTTTGCATCTGTACAGAGGGATATTGTTCATGTTGTTCACCTGGTTTGCCTGTCCTCAGCCCTGGTAACTCTGCGAGGGACACAAAACGTAGAGGAAGACATGGAGGAGATGAGAACGGAAGGCAAGCAGGCCATGGCTCAGCCAGCTTTCTCTACCAAGATACTGCTCACCTCCGCTGAACTGAGGAAGCCTCTTATCATTGCTATTCTACTGCAGGTGGCCCAGCAGTGGTCTGGAATCAATGCGGTAAGATACACAGGAAATCTTCAGCTTTGCAGGGTTTTTCGTTGAAACCCAGATTGATCAAACATTTATCAAGAAGCCGGAGTCTGAACAGAGTACAAGACTGTTTTCGGATCCGTTTAATAATATTAATGCTTCAGCAAAACTCACTTGTAAACACTGCAAAAAAAGTCATGTTCCGAAACTTTGTTTGAATAGGGTCTGATTAGGGGGGACGCTGCTGTTAATGAGTTACTAGATTTGTTTCCATTTGAAAAGGGATGGAGAACCCATATGAAACCTTTGTATGATGTGGCCTTGATGCTGTGTTGGACATTTCTCTGAATGTTGTTTTAACCAGGTGTTCTACTACTCGGAGTTCATCTTCACTGGAGCTGGTGTGGAGAAATGGGCCATTCCTTACGCTATTGTGGGTACAGGAGCTATCAATGTCATCACCACCATCATCTCGGTATGTCGAGAAGTAACAAGAAAAAAAAAAAAGCAGTTCATTTTCTAAAAGGGGACACAACTTTGAAAATAATTTTGACCAGCGGAATGCAGGATTATTTAAAGCTGGCTGAGCAGATATAAATGTACCATGAATCTGTTGTAACATGTGACTCATTGCCATTCCGTCTCTTGACACCAACGCTGCTCTTGCGCATACAAATTTAACTCCATTATGGATGTGTGGCAGCTGCACCTTGTTTTGTCAGTGACCAGAATGAAGGGCTGGTAGGATGTCGCAGTGTGCAGCTTTGGGTTGAGCAATCGGCACGTCGAATATGGACGGGGAAACAGCTCCTCTTGAGCGAGCGGCCTCATCCACGTCATTCAGCCAGCTTCGGTTCAGTGATTTTGTTTCTGGTTTCTGTGACAGCTTGAGGAAGGCTACCTGAAGCTTGTCATACCTGTAGTTGTATTAACGTACTGGTATTGTTTCTGGTTTCTGTGAGGAAGACTACCTGAAACTTGTCATACCTCTAGTTGTATTAACGCACTGGTATTGTTTCTGGTTTCTGTGACAGCTTCAGGAAGGCTACCTGAAGCTTGTCATACCTGTAGTTGTATTAACGCACTGGTATTGTTTCTGGTTTCTGTGACAGCTTGAGGAAGGCTACCTGAAACTTGTCTCTGGTTTCTGTGACAGCTTGAGGAAGGCTACCTGAAGCTTGTCATACCTGTAGTTGTATTAACGTACTGGTATTGTTTCTGGTTTCTGTGAGGAAGACTTGAGGAAGACTACCTGAAGCTTGTCATACCTGTAGTTGTATTAACGCACTGGTACTGTTTCTGGTTTCTGTGAGGAAGACTTGAGGAAGACTATACTGGTTTTGTTTCAGGTTCCCCTGATGGAGAAGGCTGGTCGACGTCCTCTCCTTATCTGGCCTATGTGTGTCATGGCTGTCTCTATGGTTGTCCTGACTGTTTCCCTTAACCTTCAGGTAAGACTTGTCCTCACTTCAGGGCGACATTGAGGCCAAACTTGTTCTTCCAAACTTAGGGTTTCAGCCTTTGTATTCCTGGTGTTGGATACACACTGTGCCCTAATCTGTTTTATTATCAACATTATTATTGCATTCAACCTTGATGAAAAGAGGTTTATGTATCCTCGGGTTGAACGATTCTTCTTCTTATTATTCTTAGCATCCACAAGCCACAAGCGTCCCCTGTGTGCCACATCCTTAAATTTGTTCCCTAGAGCCTGTTTTCTGGAAACAGTCGAGCAGCCCTGGTGTGATTCCAAGGTTCTAGTTAGAGATTACTCTGTCGAGTTTAACAGTGGCCCACTCTCTGCATGTTTAAATCAAGATATCGTACCCAATCTAAAACAAGAGAGCCATGTCTGTTCTTGGGAAGTAGTCTGCTGTTTCACTCTTTGACTGGTTTGTATGGTTAAGGTGGCAGCTACCAGGCTCTTGACCGGTCAGGTCACATATTGGAATCCAGTACAGGACTTTCTTTCACACAGTTATTTCCGGGTTGTGATTTTATATATCCAGACACATTTTTGAGCTTGTAGGAGAAAAGGGCTATGTTTTGAAAAGTTGTAATGTACATTACATTTGTTCACTGTTACTAAAGCTCTAGTCGAGCACAGCCGATGTCATGCCTCTCTTCTCTTCTGACAGACCTCCATTTCGGCCATGGCCTATGTCAGCATCATCTGCATGCACACATATGTGGTTGGATTTGCTCTGGGTCTTGGTGAGTAACAGTAGAATTCAAACATGTTTATATTCATGTTGTTCAATTTTCACTTACATGTTCATGTAGGTATTTGAGTTGCTTATGCTGACTGATGTTTTAATTGTTTGCTTTAATTAATAAATACAACTTGTTTAAAAATTGAAAACTAAAGACGATGATCTATTTAATTAATGGTTTTTAGTGCAGATTATTTAAGGATCTTTCGTGAGGCAAATAGCTGCGTCTGTCCCAGTGTTGAATTGAAAACCTCACAAGTAACACACAATTCAATAAATTCTGGGCAATTTATGTGAATCTTTGTGACAGAGGAAGCTTGACATGGACATAGTTTCAGGTGGAAAGCTTCGAAAATTTTGCGTTGTTGCCAAAATCTGCAATGTAGTAGCAAGGATATGGATTGCCATGTACATACTATGTGTACCATGTACACTTTATACCTGTGTCTGGGTAGTAAGGCTGTACCGAATGACCGCTCTTCTGGTCACTGTAATTTAAATGGCATGTTTTGAGACCAAGCCATGGCAAGTTTCAAAGTTAGAAAAGCATCAACTAGTTGAAGATCAGTCTTCCAGTCAAACTTCAGTGTTGTAAACTGATTTGGGAAGCCCATGATAGATAGTATATAATTTTTATGCCTGTCTCAGGATATTTGAAAACACTCTAATGAAAGAAGCGTGTGTGTGCAAGAGAGTGCTTTTGCAAACTCTGTCTATGCATAAAAATGTTGGCTGCATTTAAGATCTCTCCACCAGCTTTTCTGTGATTCAGTGGCTGATGTCATGTTTTTCTTTGTCTGTTGCCTTGTCAGGTTTGTGACACAGTCTATACGCTGTGTACTTCAATACCTAAATTTCTCAACTTTTTCACATATGAAAGAGCAACTTTAAGTCTAGTTTATGTACATTTTTAATTTGATTTTGGAGACAAAACTACATTGGTTGGATTGATCAGTTTCAGGGCTTTACAAAAGGTATAAATTTACCGGTCAGCACAGAATAATGCGTTCAGAATAGTCTTGAATAAACACCTTGCAAACATGTGAAAATGTTGAAGAATTAAAGTAGGCAAGGTCCCACGTCGGGTCCTTTTGCAGCTCAAAAACTCATCTCACGGTAATGTAGAAGGTATGATGCTGTTGTGCCACAAGGGAGTTAATTCACAGGAAGCCTTTTGGTCGTGGGTCAATGTTATAATATAAAAAGTGCTAAGTTATATTTTATATTATAAATGAGCATGCTCCGCCTGCAGGTCCCATCCCCTTCATCGTGGTCTCTGAGCTATTCCGTCAGGCCCCTCGCTCTACAGCCATGAGTATCGCTCTCGTCTTCCAGTGGATGTGCAACTTCATCCTCGCTCTTTGCTTCAGATTCCTTCAGGTAAGATCACAAGATGTAATCGTGATCAAAATAAAGGCACTTGGGCTGATTCCACAAAATTTGTAACTAAAGTGACCTTTGTTAATTTCTAGCAGGAAATGGCTTTGAGGAATTGGTTTTGGGCTTCATTTTGAGAAGGGAAAGTTTGTCTCTTTCAAATGCTTTTTTTCTTGGTAATTTGAAGTTAAATAACCTTAAAATGTGGTTGATGCCAACACGTGAGTTTTTTTTTTTTTTAAATTAGCAATGAATCAAACTTCACAAGAAAGGTCTGAAGCAGCCCTGATGACCTCCTGTTATACTGCACAAATGACACATTGGAAGGAAGTTCAATCTTGTGACATAAAAATGTAAATGTTCACTTTGTTATAATTTTTTTTTTAGCGTACCAAATACATCTTGCTTCATGTGGACGAATCAGTCGGCATCGAGTAAAATGTTTCACTTGAAATCTTGTGCATTTTTCTTCCACAGGAGGCTGCTGGACCCTACACATTCGTGGTCTTCGTTGTCATCCTTGTGGGTAGTATCCTCTTCATCTTCTTCTTTGTGCCAGAAACGAAGAACAGAACATTTGAGGAGATTGCCCAGTCGGTGTCCATGGGGCGTGCCCGGGGCAAATCGCGAACTGTCAACCTGGGAGGCTCGACTAAAGACGAAGTAGAGCTCATGGACTCGGCCAAGGCTTGAGGGCAATCTAGTCTAGGAAGTTTTCTTAACTGTTAAGGGTGTCCAGAATGATGATGTTACTGCATGACAAGATGCCTGGTTTTATTTGATTTATTTGATTGGTGTTTTGCACCATACTCAAGAATATTTCACTTATATGGCAGTGGCCAACATTAAGGAGTGAGGAAACTGATGACCATCCGGTTGCCAAGACGTCTGGAGTAGTGTCCACTGTGAGCGACGGACACTGCATGTAAAATCTTGTGGGCACAGGTAGATTTAAGGTTTTTAAACAGGTGTATGTTAGATGTAGTTGTATGCATGGTGAAAGAGTTCAGATTCCAAGGGATTCTAGGATTAGGACTTCGAGCAAGTTTTTAAAGATGTAGGTTTGGAAGTGGTAAAAAGGATGTTATTTTTATTTTTTAATTATTATTTATTAGGCAACAGTTTTTTCCTTAAGGTTTTTTTGTTTTGATTTTGTTCATGTTTCTATTGAAAAATTGGCATTTAATGGAATAAATATACAATAAGATAGCAGTTTTGATATAACATGTGCAAGAAAAGCCCCAAAAAAAAAACATTCTTGAGTGACATGAAAAAAATGCATTTCAAAAATAATAAAAAAAAAAAACGAAAACCAAAAACATACCAAAAAAGAATAGGCAAAATTAAGAGGGCCATGAAAAAAATTAAGCGAAACTTGTTGATACTGTTTACAGTATAAACATTTTAAAATTCCCGATACTCTTACTTAAATGCTGATGGACAGCTATATGTCATTTGAGATGCTATCCAGTCGTATCTGATGTGGGAGTTATTGTAAACCTGCTAAAGTGATTAAAGCTTGGATTGCATGTACCTAAGTGTACTGAAATACATAATGTAAAAATGTATTGTCCTGTCCCTAGTCAAATTTTCATTGGTGTGATACGACCATAATCATGACAAATGAAATACACAGATCATACTGGGTAATACACTAATGGACCACAATAGCAAGTGAAGTGCCAGCAAACTTCGGTTGTGTGAAAATTTAAAAAAAACAACTTAGTAAACCGGAGTATTTTCAAGGCATGATACATGTACATGTAGAGATTGATTGAGAATCATGATACATGTACATGTGGAGATTGATTGGGAATCATGATACATGTACATGTAGAGATTGATTGAGAATCATGATACATGTACATGTGGAGATTGATTGGGAATCATGATACATGTACATGTACAGATTGGTTGGGAATCATGATGAATTTAGACTGGAACAGTTGTTATGCATCGATTTACATTCAGATGTTTAAGGTGTTATATCCATCAGGATTCTCGGAAGAATCAGTTAGATTTATCGTCATCCTTGTACTTGTCCATGTAACCCTAATTTATTACTTTATCTAGAAGTATGGAGAATTTCAAGTCCTATGTTTGTTTCCAAATCGATGCTACTACTGTATGAGTAAGTACGAAATTGAATTGATAATTATAATATACATACATTGTTAAAGAGAAGAGACATATTGTATGATGGACTCATATGCCTATATCTGTTCAAGGTAGATTTTTAGTGTATATGTAGAAACAAAGTAGCAGTGTGAAGTGTACAAAATGCAGAGGATGAAAGCATCATCTCTGGCTGTTTTGTTTGGTATTAACAGTGGCATCGTTAGGCCAGAATACTACAAAAATCATCATAAAATGTTAAGTTTAGTTTGGCAATTGTTCTAGCACTGTGACAAGGTGATTCTATGAGATGTATTATTAAATGTTTATCCTTGCACAATCATCTTCCTACCAGCATTATGAATGCAAGACGAGTGTAACATTGACAGCATTGTTACCATTGCGCTCAGTCGTAGCAGGAATATCATCATGAGATGAGTGCTTGGATGATGATGTATCGAACATGAGATTGAAACGGTGTTTGCGGTAATTGTTGCAAGATGATTGATGTACGTGTCAATGGAAAATACGGTGATTGAGCAGGTTCATGTAATGGTGGTTTATTTGATTGGGACAGATGTCTGTACGATTCCAGTATGAGTGCATGGAACATGTCTCAGAGAAACCCATACAGAGTGTACAGAATACATGGAGGTGTTTTCCATAACTTAGACAGTTGTGCAGGTGCAAGATTTTACATTTTGTTTTATCTTTCATATTGTGTCTACATAAATGTGGTATTTGTGTACACAGACTTTTATGTGTATTTATGCTTGGATGTCCTGTTCAAGCTCTGTGAGAGCCTGAAGTACATGCACATGTAGTTGTCTACACAGAGATTGATGGGTACGTGCACATCTATGCCCCGCCCCCGACCCCTGAAATTTCAGGGTTCATAAAGCTGTTCTCTACAAACCTCTATCCCTAACATCGTGTCATCACTCACCAAGGTAGAGGAATTTTGCAGTCTTGAGCATGTCTGCTCTGTGCATTTTGTATGGTAACAGACTGCACTATTGCGCTGCAAATATTAGAGGTCTCAATCAGTTTTGCTCTTCTCTCAGAAATAAACTGCTATTTTTGTACAAACACATATGGCTAGGAAGCTGGCTATTTTCCCACTCCCGCACATACATATATCAACGGGGGATGTGGTGAATGATGTAAGGCCTCGCCTAGAACTAAATTACACATTTTACCGGATTCTGAGAGTTCTGTTGAAGTTTTTCAAGTTAGGATGATATCCTGCAGGATATTATGTAATTTTCGGCACCCCAAATAAGCTTTTTATATTTATTTGCACCAACAAATGTACTATTTGGGACGGAATTTGAACTTGTTTACCATAAACAAGGGTCATTTAACATACATGATGGCAGAAAATCAGTTGTTTGATGTCTAATTTGACAGTGAGTGTTTACCATGACTTTTTGACTCGTTACACCGGAAAATTAGGTCCATATCTTATTTAGTTATTCTTACCATCCTTCGGTAATGATGGGTAAGTGGTTGATGAAACAGTTGGTGCTGCCATTGACCATGAATCTAGTTAACCGGTTGATGATTTCAAACTACATGTAAATGTAACAGTGTACAAAACTTGGAACTCATTGTGTCATTCACAAGTTACGTTAGATGTTTGACTTTTGTATACTTTACTGTAGTCATTGTATTACTACATGTATTCATCAACTCATCTTTGTTTTATGGGATTTTAGAAGTAAGTGTTGTAAAGTATACTTGGGGAACCGAAGTAGAGGGGAAAAAAATGCAAAATATCATTTACAAAATATTTGAAGATTTAGCCATTTTTTAACATTTTTTCTTTTTCCCTTTTAGGCATTTAGAAAGTTAAGCATTGTACTGTCTACACTGTGTTATGTATATCATGGATAATAGGCAGTGCTGCTTTAGCCACAAAATTGTAACAGATTAAAAAAAAACAAACAAGAGATTGTCCATTTGAAAGTTTGGTGCAATCCACTGGTAAGAATTCGTTTGAATTCAGGAAATGGAATTTTTATCATGTCAACTTACTCAATGAAATCCGATTGATATATATCTTTTATTGGCAGTCATTTTGCCAGTGTACATGCTGTATGTTGTGTGAGAGCATTGTCCTTTGATGTTTGCAGTGAAGTAGGTGTAGCAGTTTGCCTGTCATATTGGTCTTCAAATCTGTAATCTTGTTGTATGACAGTTTGGGTTCCCACCCAGGGGTGGAAAATCTTTCACAGTAAAAAAAAGGTATAGGGTACTTTCATGTATATATTTGAATTTACAGCCATGCTATACTCATTGAGTTTCTCCTTGAAAAGTACATGTATATTATATGTTGTAAACGTGTTATGTAAACAGTAGCTTTTGTTAAAGTGAAATCTGAATGATAAATTGCATTTGCGTATTTAACTCATAAGTGGCATTATGCAGACTTTTTGAAGCATGGCTGACAAATTTCAAAACCCATTCAGTCCAGATGGTGTTTTGAAGATTCCCTTTACTATTTGCTTGTAAAGTCTGTCAGCCACCGGATACCCAGGGGCTGTTTTGTGAGGCAGGGGCAACTTACGCCTGGAGTGACTTCAATGGCAATATGCTCTGTAGGTGTACGTCACCATGGTAAACGGGCTTGACGTAACGTTGTGACAGTTTGTGAAACGGCTTGTTTATTTACATGTATGCTACAGAGTATGAAGACTTTAGAAGTCATTTAGAAGATAACGACAGTGAACATTGTGTTACTCGTCAAGTCAAAAGTAACATAAATATAAGCTGATATAAATATATATACAGGCGCTCTCCCTGGCTTGCCAGTTGACAGGTGGCTACATAAGCTTGTAAATTACCCTCCCATTCATTTATTAAAGTGTAAGTGCCTGTTTAAAAGTCATCATGTGTTTACTCTGGCACATAACCCTTTGTCTGTTTGAAATGGTGAAAATAAAAGCGTGCATAAAATTTTTGTGTGGGATCCTTGCATGTTTTATGCTACATTTGTATGCTTACCCACGTCGTGTTTAAGGTTTACAAGCATACGTTTAAGATGTATTCTTAATATTGCCAGAACATCATTTTACATGTGTCATTTGTCTTACCAACCCATTCTCTGAACAGCAGATGGTCCAGCCCTTACTGACAGATACAACCTCTGCTTGAAGCGAATGAGAAATTGTAGTCCTCGACTCAGAAGTTGAGGACGAATGATTTTGAAGAACTAATATTATTCAGAACCTACTGAATTGCAGAGCGATTGAGAATGTCTTAAATAACGGTCTCAGCAGCGATCATCCATGGATGTTTTGCCACCAGAGAACGAGCTATATATCTGATGGGCACAAGAGATGCACTATGCTGTTAGACGAATGACGCAGTGTACATATGTATCTGAATTTCTCCGCCCAAATGTTTAGTTATCCCATCTGTGCTAATCATATTGTTCATGATTGCAGTGGTGAATTGTAATGGTATAAACAATCGTGTAGTAGTTAATTCAAGACCATTGTTTGGATGTACAAAATCTAAGTATGGTACAAGAAAAATACTCTCCATCCAGTGAGGGATTTTTGTTTTCTCCATTGTGGATTGATGAGGTTTGAATGTTGAAACTTCTAAATCATAACCATTGTGTGCAGTTAAGTTTGAGTACAGTAAATTAAAGTGGTCTTCATTGGTCAATTAAACAATAAAACCTTGCCAAAATAGTATTTTTTGAATCTTGATTTATTCATTATATAGGCTTGTAAGCAATGAATCAACATTACCCCAGGTCACCTGTTTAAGGACAGAGGAAATACACACCTTTGGAAGGGGCGGGGGGAAAGGACTCTCACACCCGATCATGTTTGACTATTGTAGGGTATCTGACTTTCTACAACTGACAAACCAGCAGGAACGGATCTGAGTTACAGAGCTTGGCCTATGATTAGTTTGTCTTGTTGGGTGCAAGTGCCTTAATCTGTTCTGCGAAGTATTCCCTGTGTAAACAGACATGGTTTATACAGTAATATGAAGTTTTACACCGCTCTACTTCTGAAATTGTCAGGCCTAAACAAAACCAATGGCATCTTGCACCTTACCAGGACAAATACAGTTTTGGGCACTGTCCCAGGACAGATACAGCATTAGGGACTACAGAGTGCAACTTTCATGTATCGCCGCATAAATATTTGTGTAAACTGTTACTTGTTAATACACCACCGTGTTAAGTTCCAGAAGAACAGGGTGTAGTAAAGTGAAGAGACTGAAGTACAGTACTGTAAGCCAGGCGTAGGCTTCTGAGTACATTTGTTCTTTATTTCAGTAAGACATAAATACATGTAAATTACATAACATTACACTTAAAATCCATATACAAATGTAATATATAACTAAAGTCTGTAAATGTACATCAAGACTAATTACACTGAAACACAATTCTTACAAGGCCATATTTAATTTCAAGACAATTACTGAAATTGAATATTCAGCATAATCATAAGAAATACATGTAGTACAATCTACATGAGTGAAACCATGGGCACAAGATCAACACCACGATAACTATTGAAATAACACAAACTATACATAACATACAACAAGGAAATGGCAGACAAAACCTATACACATAATAAGTTAATTTAAAAAGGTTAATACAATGCTTGTATTACAAACACGACTAAAGGAAAAAACGACCAAGGGACTGAATTACGACTAATGAATTACACATAAAACACCTGCCAAAGTGGACTGCCAGTACATGTATTCTGTTAGTCTCAGTTTCACTGCATTGTGTTTCATGTTCTTCACCGTATATATTTCTACTCTACATAACAGGTGAAAATGCTTGGTTTGACAAAAATAAAAACCTGAAACGAAGCACTCTAGCCTGTTTCACAGTCAAAGGACTCTTGAACTTGGTTGCAAACAGTATAAATTTGTAAGTGCACATGCACTGTGTACAGCATGAGGAAGACACTCAGTGGCTGTGCAAACACCCAGTGCTCAAAACATGTAGAAAGGCTTGCATATTATCTTGGTATACTACTTTTACAAATCTTTGTGAATCACTTTTTGTCACTTTCCTCATGATACACGAGTAAGTGTATTATGTTAAAGAAACTCAGCCACGTGAAGCCATGCCTGACTTATCCGAATCTCAATGAATTGTCGTCTTATTTATTTATTATTTATTTATTTGATTGATGTTTGATGCTGAAATCAAGAATATTTCACATACACCATGGTGGCTGGCATTATGGTGGGAGGAAACTGAGACCGTCCCTCGTAAGGCCAGACAGGAAAGCAGCATGAGTTGGACTCACAGCGGCACCATCCTTTTTTGAATAATTGAATAAACCTCCAAGCCATGTAATTTTTCCAAAACATACAGGTGAAACTAATTGTTTTGTGGGTGAAACCCCTTCTTATTGACTTCAGTAAGGAAAGGCTCCATGAGACTTTAGTCTGATCACAAAAAACTTGTACATATCATTCACTGACTACCATCCAGGCCAAAACCAGAGGGCATGTAGAACTACAGGAAGAGGCTGAACTGTTTCCTGTACTTGTGTGTTGTCAGATCAGTCCTATCCAGGTACGGATGTCCAACAAAAACATGCTATTGGTGGGATACATGTACATTACAGATGTCAAAGTTCAAACTGGTTCAATTTTTTTTAAAAATTCTTGTCGAGCACTTGTGACACTTTTCAAATTATTTTACAAAACACTAATACAGAGGTACATCTGAAACTGACATCCACGCACCATTACATATACTGGCAATGTATAATCTACAAATAAAAGAATTTTAGTAAAATTTCTTTCAAAGAATATTCCATCACTCAGATCTATAAATTTCTAATATATTTCAAACAGAAGTCCAAATGGATTCACCATTAAATAAATCCATTCAAATTTTGACTAGAGGTACAGTGTATCATTTTTTCATCTGAACAATGTGGACAAGTAAGTAAGATAAAATAGTACACATCCAAAAATGTACACCACATTTAGAACAATCTATGCAGAATGACAAAACAAAAGTCTCCACATCATCACCCAGCTAATTCTTTGTAAACAAGAGTAATTTTCAATTGAAAATGATATTCTTGCACCAGATACCATTTCCAAAAGTAGGTCAATTCCCATCTGTTGGTAAATTTACACATTCCTCAGAAGCAGTTAATATTATTTTCATTTTCCACGTTGATAAACTGTCCTTTTCTTCTGAATCTTGGTAATCAGAATCCCCCAAAAAAGACAACAAAAATCTGGATACTAAAACCGTGTTTTCAGTTACATTCGTTTTTTTGAAAGTCATGTCATGGTCAAATCAATTCACTGGAAATTTTCGTGATGGTTTTTGTGAGAAAGTTCAACAAATGTAAGAAATGTAAATACTGATCAGCACAGTGCCATCAGACACATTCAGTGAGTGTTTAAATTTTGCGATCTCGCATAAAGCTGTACTGTAACCTGCTTACCTTATGCCGTAAACACACATGTAGCTAGACTGTTATTTAACGTAGCAGTTTACAGTGATCAGATTTAAGTTCAGATTCCTGACACATTCACCTCTGCACAGTGACTTGGGAGAAACACCTGCCCAGTTCTGATGAACTGATGAGGCTACGTTTAATGGACTATAATATCGTTGTCAATTTGATTGACTTGAAGCTGATGGAAGTTTAAAGTGAATGTAGGGCCACTTGTGAGCCCTACCAATGGGAAGGGTCTATAAAAGGTGAGTAGAAAGGCAATACTAAGTTCTAGCAGCAGACATGGGATTAAATACCCATGTTTCTGCTCTTGGTGACGATCTATTCCCTGAAATCCGAGGTGAGATGCTGAGCTGCCCTGGTTACAACTGAACCGCAAGGACAATGGTTAGAATCACGCCCACCATGATAAAAAACGGGAGCCATGTCTTGATGAAACCACAGGCACTGCAGAATAAACAGATAAACATATCAAGGATAAACGTTATATAATGTTTCAACCATCTGGAGAAGTGCACTAATGAAATACGCATACATGCACAACAGATGGCTTTGCAAACTCCTTCAAATAGGGCCCATGTATATTTAGCCTAAACTGAAAAGCAGTTACTTAATTTAAGATCTCTAGGCATTTCTGCCACGCTCGATGACTTCAGACAACATATAAACAAAGAGTTTTGGGCCTTAGAAAGACACCATCCGCCAATGTGAAAATAGGAAACAGTTTTAACAATTAACAATGGGCTAAAAAAAAAAACTTGCACTTAAAACCCCTGGGCCTGAAGCAAATGTACAATGTAATGAATGGATACAAATTCCAAGAGATATTATGTATAATACCAGCCATTCATAAAAATGTGTAGGTGTAGTATAAGTTAGGTGAACTTGGAACAAACTGTTCAAGAGATACAGCATTTACAAGAATTATATAAAATTTAACAAAAATACCCCAATGACCTTGAAGAAAAAGGTCAAGGTCCCTGAAACTCAATAAAATTCTTCTTCAGGCTAAAGTGTAAATACGGTGTAAGTTTGTTGTTTACAAGCTTTTTATCAGATTTAACTTAAATAAACCCAATATCCTTCAAGAAAAAGGTCAAGGTCATTGAAAATCAGTACGGTTCTTCCTCACACCAGTGTGTAAGTTTGGTCAACTTGAGCTGAACCGTTCTATAGTTAGAGCGTTCACAAGCCTTGTATAAAATTTATCTCAAATAACCCCAATGACCTTGAAAAAGAAGTTAAAGTTGCTGTAAATTAATAGGGTGTCTCCTCCTGCAAAAGTGAAAATATGGTGTAAGTTTGCTGAACTCGGGCTAAAAAGTTCTAGAGTTAGAGCCTTTACAAGCCTTTCCTAAATTTAACTTAAATAACCCCAATGACCTTGAAAAAATGTCAAGGTAGCTGTAAATTAATGGGGTTCTTCATCACACTAACTTGTAACTGTGGTGTAACTTTGGTGAAGTTGGGTCTGACCATTCTAGAGTTAAAGCATATACAAGTCTTTCATAAAATTTAATTGAAATGACCCTAATGACCTTGAACACAAAGGTCGCTGAAGTCAATAGGGTTCTTCCTCATGCCAAAGTGTAAGTTTGGTATAAGTTTGGTGAACGTTTAAAGACAGAGCATTTACAAGGATATGGACAGAGAGAAAGATGCCCGGACAGACGCTGTGACAATACCCCTTGGCCAAAATTGGCCGAGGGGTAGAAAGGAAACATTTGGCACACAGCATCATCTACTACTGATTCCTTCAATGAGCAGCCAAATGTATTGTCAAAAATATGTTGATACATGTACGAATTGGTCCACACCTAAGTACCCAGCTCCCGTAATGGCACCATCCTAATTTTTATTTTTCCATTTATTTATTTGATTGGTGTTTTATGCTGTACTCAAGAATATTTACTTATACGATGGGGGCCAGCATTTTGGCGGGAGGAAGAAGGGCAGAGACCTGGGGAAACACACGACCATCCGCAGGTTGGAGGCGGACCTTCCCACATATGGCCGGAGAGGAAACCAGCATGAGCTGGACTTGAACTCACACTAACCGCATTGGTGAGACGCACTGGGTCATAATGCAACGCTGGCGCACTAACCCTCTTGGCCACTGAGGCCCCCTCCCCCCACCAGGTGGGACCTCTCTGATATATACCTTTCAGGCAGACTTCAATTTTGTCAACTGATTTGGAAAGCCCTGGATAAACGTTATGTGATGTTTAAACCATTTAGGAGGAAATTTTAGGGCCAATATATATACTGTCTAAGATCTGCAGATATTTCTGGAACTCTCACAGACTGACATCATGCTTTCTGTTGCCCAGAAAATAGCTCTTACTGTTGTGATATAACCTAGGCATACATCCTACAGTGCCTAATAACTAATCTCGCGTTATGCCATAGCTGCTGTCACGTATCAAGGGAGGTAATTCAGAGCTGCTCTATTATTATAAGCATTAATCACACAGGAAAAGGGAAGCAACCTGATGCGCTCACCTCCCTTGAATGACAAGGGAATATTAAGAAGCCAGAAAAGTCATTGTCTGAGCCACAATGTATTACTTTCTGCTATTCAATAATGCCCTGAGTGATTTCTGTGCATGACTACCTGGCTGGCTCACAGTTCTGTTCAAGGGGTGAAGTGACTGTAGGGAACGAATGTATTCCTTGGAATTATCACAGAACATTCATGTGCAGGGGATTTTCGAGGCAATTTATTTTTTCAGAAACTCAATTCGAACAAATCAGAAAACTTGATTTTTTTTCGTCACCAATGTATTAAAAACTCAGTTCATCTCATGAAAACTCAATACAAATTTATCTAAAACTAAAGTTTTCGATATTTACCTTCTTGTGGTAACATTTGGTATGAATGGTTGTGATCATTATTAAATTTCAATGTATGACATGACTTCTATACTACAAAGAATTTATAGTAATGTTTTTGTCACAACTAAATCCCTAATTTCAACTTCTGCTTATAATAATAATAATATAATAATAATAATCATAATTTTATTCAGTGTACAGTTCAGTATATATCTTTCGAAATTAGAGGGTGGGAAAAAAGTCCTATGGACTTGTTCTATCCCAATACATGTAGTTCTACAAAATCAATTGTTCCCTATGAGAGATTTGAAATAAGAAGAAAAAAGCCCCCCAAAAAATTATACAGTAAGCTCACCTGACATATTTGCCATGGATCAACATGAGGAAACAGAGTTTGACCATATTCCAGCTGGAGCTGTCATTATAGTGCATGAGATTAAGCGCCATGGCAACGTGAGAATGACAATTGTCACAACACAAGTTGTGCTGGAAAGAGAACACACAAACAACATTACAGCAAACGAATATGCTTTTACTTTATCCATTTTGATGAATAATAGAATGTCTTAAGCCCTGTTCATAACAAGACAATTTATCAATGAAGAACACATCTGGAAATCATAAAGAAAGAATGAAGACTAGAAAACTCCTCTATATCATAATTCAATTATTAATTTATTTATCACTTTCTAAATTTATCCTCTTCTATTTGTAGAAGACACACAGGTGAGGCCACGGTAAGAATTAGTCCGTATACCCTGCCTGACCAAGTCGTTCACAACGTACATACATGTATATTCCAGAGATTAAAACTGACATTTGTACAGGTTTCCTCTTCACACATATTCATTTGTACATTACATATTTTGTGCACTACACACATTGGTTAGGCTCAAAACTCTTCATTCAACCCTTGTACCAGAGGAAACTGGATTTGGACAGTGAATATCATTGGTCACTACAAGGATTAATACATCGCAAGCACTAATAAAGAGGAGAAATGGTCATGAATGAGATCATTTTAAGGTTAACTCTCACATGCACTGAGGTATTATCAAGCCTGTAAATGCAGTAAGTGCATGATATTTTTGAGAACACCTCTCTGGTATGTCCCCAGAGATCTTTGTCAAGTAATACATACACGGTAACAAGGATAACATGGTCATATTACTTCATGCAAAGGGGTGTTTTCAAATTTGTCAGGCACCTATTTGCAGGCTTGCAGTCTAAAACATTCTTCAAAATTTGATAGCTGATTAGCATGACTAGTGCAGCATAGTACATTTACTACATGTCCAACTTCAGCAGAGTTTTGGCCTCTTCCCTTAAAAATTTGTTTTGTACAGATTATAGCTCAAGACAACTTGTGATGATGCTCCTCAGATACACGTACCATTCTGTGCTTATATTCCTCCGACGCGGCTACCACTGCTCTGTCCCAGCTGTCCTTGCCCCCCTTCACCTGAGTCATATCCAGCTGCCAATATCTGCCACCAGGGGAGACAACTCATTTATCACAGGGATCACACTGACCATTGTATGCCCTATGCACATGCCAGTGCAATTTGCACTATAACAGATTTCATAAATCAGCACGATTTCCTATCACGATAAATACTGCACCTTGTCTCCTAAGATGACATATTTCACCTTTGTACATATTAGCATGACCATGTTTAGATGTGCAAGTAGGTTCTGGAACCTCAAAAAGTGCAAATATTGACAAATAAGTCCGTGAAACCCAGTTTAAACGCAACTGTTAAGATGAATCACTGACAGAAAGCAGAAAGTGAACCTGAATATAGAATCCTGTCGCTTTTACAACTTTTATTTTTGTGAACACCAGATACTGAATAACACCTTATGTATCACCTGGTCTAACATTTATTTATTTATTTGACTGGTGTTTTAGGTTGAGCTTAAGAATATTTCATTCATACAACCAGCATTATGACAGATGGAAACTGCCAGAGGTGGAACCCACTACCATCTACAGGTTGCTAGACCTCTCCATGTACAGCCTGAGGGGAAAGCAGCCAGAGCTGGACTTAAACTCACAGCGACTGCCACTGGTGAGACGTTCTTAGGTCATTAAGCTGCACAAGCATGCTAACCACCAAGTCCCTGGTGTTATATTATAATCCCGGGAGCTACTAAATGAGGAATAATACTAAATACTAATATTTCATTTATACAATGGCAGCCAGGCAAGACCATCTGCAGGTTGCACAAAAGTTTTAAACAAACTGATCCTTGGTACACCCTGAGGTTAAACATTTTAAAATTCAAAATGTTACCGTCACAGTCTAAATCGTGCTGTATCAGCAATAATATGTTACAATAATCCCATGTTAAGGAAGGTAAAATAGACACGCGCATATACATACTTTGTTGGTCTTCCAAAGGCCATGCAGTCTTCCTGTAAAACAAGGCACTGATTTAATAACAATTCCTAAACACTGCACATGTACACAAAAACACATCAAATACATGTGTTTGTACCTTCACCCTAACAATCTGAATAATCAGGGTTAGAATTATGACACAAATCCACAAATTCATTCGCGTGAGAATCTGCCCAACATGGGTTTGGCATGAAAGCATATGGATGTGTACACAACAGATTTTTATTCAATAATGACCATGAAGGGTGCTTTCACATGCACTGTTACTTGTTGTTGTGGACCATTCAACAACTACAACCTGGGTCTCTCAAGTTTGTCCAAACTATCAGTGTTGTTTGGCTTCAAAGTGACATTCAAAAATTAGGACCAATCACTATGGCTTTTGCTATTTACTGCCAAGTAATCAGTAATCAGTTTAATAGTAATCAGTGTGGGAAAAGATCTCCATTTTCACAGATGTCGGATTTACACTCTCCTTATTTTTGTTTTTACCTAAGAGTGATTAGACTAAATAAAGTCTTTCATTCTGGACAAATATAAATTAGAATTTAAAATGCTATTAAAATTTTAAATTTTTAATGACTCACCTTCACCAGATTATATCTAATTTATTGGCTATAGATGTTGCACAGGTTAAACATTTATCATGCTGCCGAATTTGTCCACGAGCAGTCTGGTTGTCAACAGAATTTTAAGGATAGAGTTATATCGTAATTCACAAAAGATTTGTTTGTTACAATATCGGAGGAAGAGATTTTTTGCAAAGTTTGAGCTTATTTCAGACAAAGCCGGCGAAAAATTTGTGGCAGGTGTATGTATTATTTGTGTTAAACGTGAAGGAAATAAAATGCAAATATCGAGGAGTAGTAGTGCATAATATTCTGGCCTATAGTGTGGAGGGCAATCATCATATGACCTTTCATTATATGCTCCGTAGAGCTCAAATGACGATTGAGAACTGAAACTAGATAACCTACTGTATCTGCAAAAAATGTGAAACACTCCACACCACTTTTGACAACAAGTTACATACAGTTATACAACTGGGTCTGAATATTAATCACTAGATTTAACTGAAATATTTCCTGTTTCAAGTATACTTATAATTTTCATAAAAATTTCTGTCAGTTGGATTCTGTGGATTGACTAATGTGCCAGACAGAGCTGGGAGTGTGAAATTCTAACCCTGTTGAACAAACACAGAAAACAATATCTGGAAATAAACAAGAAATGGATATACAGTATTAATTGGAGGTTATCAAAATGAACAGATTGTCATTAAAACAAGTACTTACTGAGACATAGTATGGGCCAGCAAAGTCCCGAATCACCCCTGACGTCATGGCGATGCCCATGTGACCTATGATTGGAAACAGCCATCTGTGGAGAGAACATGGGTATGTAGCCTGTCTGTAGTACTCGGACAGTTGCCCAAAAAGCTAGTTATTCACTGTAGCACTTTGTAGATGTTAAAGCTCTAAACGATCATGACAATACACTGTAATACTCTCTCTAATGAGTGTAAAATCCATGTATCAGCCTTTCGGGTGCCTACAATACAATACTACCCGCTGAAGAAGAAGATACTTGATGAACACCTGTACAAGTTATGACATATGCATGTACACATTAAACCTATTTAAGCATCAATGGCACAGATATAGTCTTTTGTGTACAATCAATAAATCCAATTATTTTTGCCTATGTGCAGACTACTTTAGACAGCTTTTGCCAGTTAATAAAGGCCAACTGTACCTATCTGTAATTTAAACATGTGTGAAAAGCTGTGTTGTACATGTATACAGAACTACATGAATATGGAATACATTGCAGCAAAGCCTATAGTGCAAACATTTTCATGTTTACCCACGTGATAAATGAATCTACATGTTTTTATATATAGGATGCCAAAAAGTAAGTCGAAAACAATCCATGGATATTTCGAAAAAACAAACATGTACGTGAGTATGCTTGGGTTTTTTGTATGTATGTATGTATGCTTGGGTTTTTTGTATGTATGTATGTATGCTTGGGTTTTACGTTATGCTGAACAATTTGTCAGTTATATGACCGGGAGGAGTCCTTAGACTGTATTCATATGCTGTGCCTTCTTGTGGCAGGGTGAGTTCTTGCCACCTAAGTGCTGCCGCCACTGGAACATCATGCCAAAGACATGAGACATGACACTCCACCCAGTCATACTACAATGACACCGGGGCCAACCAATCCTGTTTACTTGCTCTAACCTCTCAGTGCTGAGCACTAAGTGAGGCAGAAACAAGTACTATGCTTAAAACCATTGGCATGACCCGACACTTCCTTGAACCTGGAGTCCCAGCAGTGATACCGGTAGTTAAACAGGTACAGGTTGTCTTTGAATTCTATTTGAATCATCTCTTATTTCACCAGAAGCTTTGTAATAAACTTGTTCCAAAGCGAGTCAAAAGATCCAAGAATTCTATAATTTCAGTGTCCTAAAATTACAGTAGGCCTAATTATTTACTCCATAAAAAGGATGTCACAAATGCCTATGGGAGTTTATGCAACCCTAAGTTACGTCACTCAAGCTCAAACCCTAAATCTATGCACAACGCCTCCCAACGAATTTGTTTGTGTTGAATTTTCCATTATCACTGGCAGTCACGAGTCAGTCGTGCCTACACACTCCAAGACATGAACTGGCTTTTGTGACAATTTCTAGCCACAAAAATGAGATAGTGAGCTCTGATGTGGGGAGTAAAATAGCATGCAGAAATTGACAGGAAACAGTGATCAAGTGTAATTGACCTGGATTTTAATTCCATGAAAAACTGTCAGACAAGTAACTACTGGGCCTCTCCAAAGAAACACAGCATAACCTGGCAAAGGCGTAACTAAGTGATTATTAGCCCCAGGTTGTTATTTCAATCGCTATTTTATATACTCGACCAACAAGATTCCATAGCCACAGCGGCAAGCGTTGGTAGAGCTTATGCGCTTTCACACCCAGTTAGATAAATCCTTTCTGAACGACGTAATAGCCATTACCGAGTGGAATATACGTGGGATGTTGTTCGTTGTAATTTTGTGGTGCTGTTTCACTCTTGATCAGCTGTCAAAGTGATATGGCGTCAATTTCATTGAAAACCTACTTTTGCCTAATCACAATGAATATTTCTTCAAGTGATGCCGGAGACCGCGTCATTTTTATTGTTAATTCCAACGTCTGAGCAATCTCGGACTACATGATAGTGATAACATGCCTTGGACTTCCTGGGACTTCTGAATAATGCCCTCACAACAACAACAGCAAGGAGAAAATCAAGCAGCCCTTACGTGAGGCAAGGAATGGGCGTCCAGACAATACTGTGTGGATATCTCTGAGCTTTGTGATCTATGTGGGCTGCGTGTAGAGGGGTGTTGCTGTGCATGCTGATCGAGGTACGTTCGGAATCCGAGGATGTAGGACGACTACTTCGCCCGCCGAGCTTCTCGAAGTCATCCATTGGAGGTGTTATTATTTACTCGGGGGCATTCATTATTTGGGTCATAAATGGCGGCCAATTTGGTGTCTTCAGTTTTTCATCAATCCATGGGAAATAAAACAACACTTACATTCAAACAAAAAGATATTTGCTCGCCATTACAAATATATACAGATGTATTTTAGAGCCTGCTGGGCACGATACTGTGAATACATACAATCACAGATTGCTCCCTTTTCTAACAACCTTGGCCTTGTCATTTTATGTTTGTCTGGTGTTATCCAACTTAAGACTGAATTACACGCAAACTTAGCAAACTGTTAGAAAATTAACATTCGTCCAAACATTCATTGTGCTTTATCGACAGCTTTAGTTTTGTCACGATACTCTCGGGTCATCCCGGAAGTGGTACCAGGGAGCCGTGTCAATCTTTGCGCCATGTCTATTGTCGTCGCGGTAATTTTGATCTTTCCCCCCCGTCTAAGATAAGCGCAAAGTGAGACTGTGGGCATGGGAGATCCTACAGACTGTGGGTATCAGCTAAGGCGGATAGGCCCCCCAAAGTCTCTGGAAGAAGTCCAAGATATCATGAGGTACGGTCCGTTGGTTGTAATGGTTCGTGTGGACTTCCCGCTCTGTTTATGTTGTGGTTTTACAAAGCCAAAGGCTCAATGGGAAAGTGAAAGTTATGTCTAAGAAGAATTGTGAATTCTAGGTTGAGGCATTTGCTGGTCGCTGACACACGGATGTTTATTGTGAAAATGAGATTCTTCAGTAAATAAACCAGGATCGGTATTTCGGGAGTCTCACGAGTTCATGCCAGTTATAGGGGACAAGGGGGTTAATTAAACGTTGAATAAGGTCTATTTACAACAATTTCTGATTTTCACCTGCCTCAGCGTTTAATCCCTGAATTGAAAAGTCCAGCCGGTCCATAGGGCAAGGCACCTAGTGGAAGCAAGTTGGCCTTCTAATCCGCCCTAACACAGCAAAATGTGCCTATTTCTTGCATGGATTGAAAAGAATAGGGCTGATAACACATCTCTTGCAAATGCCTATAACACTTGATCCTTGGTGTCCCATCACAATGTTTTGAAAAGGAAAGCAATGCTTATTCTAGTGCTAATTGTTGTAATTTTTTTTTTTTGGAAGTTGCTTGAACAGACCTGACATGACATTAACCTACCCTATTTTATCACGAGCATTGTTGGAATTTTAAACTGTACATTATTTAGACGTGTTAGATTTGCTTTGTGGCTGGCTTAACCTGTCTTGCCAATGGTTTGGATCAGTTAATGAGTAAAGTAGTTTTGTTGAAATGTTCAAGAAACAATTGATCTCCACATGTATACACTGCAGTGTAATACAGGTAACATTTCATTTTTTTTTTTTTTTTTTTACACCCATCTAATCCATCCATCCAGAAAATGTGCAGCAGCCTCATAATGTTGTTAACACAGTCTCTCCTCGCTTCATTGTTTTACCATGAGATTTGTATGTCTTTTCAGGTTCAGCCATGGATGTGCAAAGTTTGGGCGGAGTTACCTACATGGGGGGCCAAATGAGTTTTTCCTGGATTCTGCGAAAATTAAGAACTTCATCTCCAGACGACATGCTGAAATCTATGTCAAAGCAGATGGTGAATGTCTTCTTGTGGACCTAGGACTGAATGGAACTTATGTTAATGATATACGGGTATGGGTCCTAAACGGACTTGTGATTTGTACTCTTTTAAGTACTATGCACAGATACAAATAGTTTCTATAGCTATGGCCATCCTTAAAAAGTTCTTTTCTGAGCTTATTAAATAGACATGGTCATTTGGGATTTTTTTTATTCTGGCTATAAATGAAAAGAGATAGTGATTTTTAAAGAAATACACTCATTATAGTTTGTTGCTCTGTTTTTAGCTTGTTTGTTTGTCTCTCCAGTATTGGGTGAACACATGGTATTTTTACTCTACCGTTACTTTCAAATTTGTCCGGAAGCTACCTTGTCATGAAATCAGGATTAACAAAGATTGATTTTCAGATGTGTATAACGTATTGTGCTAAGCAGAAAATACTGATTGCATGTTTCCAGTATGAAAGCGGGTTGTACCAATTTCATAATGGCCTTCATTATAAATATCACACAGGTGGATGGAAAGTGTATGTTGCACGTGGGAGACAGAGTGACGTTTGGACATACCAGAGGGATGAGGATCAAACCTGGGTCTTTCGCCCCCGAGCCAGATTCTGAATTCCAGTTTATTGTAATATATTTTCCTCATATTGTTTCCAGTCATTGTAATGATCACTTACATGTACAGAATATCTGTTTTTAATTTCATGGTTACTGAGTGATAGGATAAAAAGTGTATATGGGGGTCAGTAATTCTCATATAGTTTTGTGTTGTGTCACTCAGTGTGAACAAATTTATCTCATAGACTGAAAGATGCTCAAAACTAGACTGAAATCTGTTTCACAGCCAAAAGAGTAACAGTAATCCACAGGAATTTCATGTCACATCAAGGAGTCATCTGGAATCTTTGGCGTCATAAAGTTATTGTCAGCATTATGTTAACAATCATTTATGATGTTGTGACCTGTGACTTTACTATGTGGTTTGTGAGTGTAATTCCTACATGTGTGTCATATGTAAAAATGTCTAGCTAATGTGAATGCAATTCAGTGGTAACTACACAACTGCATTGTCCTCGACCTTTTGTCACTGTCAGTGATTCTAAAGTTACGCAGTCTTGAGCACAAAGTGGACTCCTGTACAAACGGCCAGAAGTAAGCAATGTGTTCGTTTTGGTGAGCAAGTGTGATTCTTTAAAGGAAAAGGCAGCAAATAATAAACATTACTGTTACATGTCATAAAAGCTGCTCTATTTTCGTTATCCAAGTGCGAAACTGTCACATCTTTGCTGTTTTGTGGAAAACATTAAATAATTTCTCCGTCTAGGTGGTTTTGCAAAAGCTGCCATATTTGGGGCTATGGTCAATGAGTATAACGTACCCAGAGAACCACATCTGTCTTCAAACCCCTCACAGCGATATTTTTCAAACATGCAGAGACAAAAAAAAAACAAAAACGGATGGGCTGAGTGTTTGAGGACGAGTGTTTGCAGGCTGAGTTCTCAAACAGTGGGCCCAGCCGTTTTTCTCTATATATCTATGGCATTTTCGCCAAAATATCTTTTTTTATTTCCTTACAAACACATCAGAAATTTAGGGGAAAATGTTTATATATATGTTATGCTTTTTGTTGTCTTTTGTCTTAACTGTTTATAAATATGATGATATCACAGTGGCCATAAGATTCATGCCTTATTTTGTGTAAAAGGCCATTTTTTCATGCAGCTTCCATAGCTTCCTTGTAAACTTCAAGAATATATTAAGTGCATTTACTATAAAAGTATGGGGGGCCTCCGGTAGCGCACTAACTCAGTGCAATGACCGAAGCCTCACACCAATGCAGTCGCTGTGAGTTCAAGCCTAGCACATGCTGGCTTCCTCTTTGGCCGTACATGGGAAGGTCTGCCAGCAGCCTGCGGATGGTTGTGGGTTTCCCCGGGCTCTGACTGGTTTCCTCCCACCATAATGCTGGCCATCGTTGTATAAGTGAAATATTCTTGAGTACGGCGTAAAACACCAATCAAATAAATAAATAAATATAAATCTATGACTTGTTATTTAATTAAGGATGTTTAGTATTTCTAGGGTGAAGAAGGTTTTCAGTTTGTCTCAGGATTAGACATTATATTGCCAAGATCTGTGTTCAATTTCTCAGTGTTTAAAATGATGTAACTTTTTCTGTCCTTCAGTTGGAAAGGAGCACGCCTTTTAGTAGCATATCCGTTGACACTGAAGAAGAAGGCACTCTTTGTAAGATCGAGTTGAAGTTTGAACATGCAGATAAATATGAGAACATTCCTGGTCAGTCAGAGTGCAATGTTGATGAAGACGTGGCCTCTAGGAGGGACGGTTGTGACCAACAGGTGTCGTCTAGTGAACAACGAAATCAAGCTGTCTCACCCGTAGCTTTTGTGAAGACATCTGTGAATGAAAGTGCCGTGAAAAACATTCCGCTTCCACCTACTTGTTCAGAAAGTAAAGAAGACTCAGTCATTGTCCTGGAAATTTCCGATGAATCTGATTCAGATAACAGAGAATGTTCACACAGTTCGGATGAAATGACAAAGGAGAGGAGTGACCGTGGACATCTTTCATGTGGTAGTGACACGGACCAACAGGCTTATGTTGTCCTCCGTTCGTCAGGTGACTTTACCAGATGTGAAGCATCTGTCAGCACTGAGGATGCTACTTTGTTTACTGGATCCACGCCTGCGATTGGCCAAGAGAAGGACGAAGAGAATTCTGGCCGTCCTGTTATTCCTAATATGTCCAACCAATCACAGACTCCCATTCTGCATAGAAAACAGGAGATTGTGGGATGCAAACTTCAGCTGACCTTTCCGAAGGCTGCCTCTCCTGATCACCTTCAAGGGTAAGCATCAGTTATGTGTTGCTGACCGTCACTCAGCAACTTTGGGAGATAACTTCTGGATCATACTACTGAACACTCCGCCACGCTTGGCTTTTCATTACTGCCAGAGACAATATAATCCTTCTAGACAGTCATGCTGGTGCATGTATCTTTTCAATATTGGTTTTTGAGAAAGTCCAAGTCTGGTAGTGTGGAGACAGTTGGGATATGAAGTAGAACAGTCATAGATGATTCAGTTGAATTATTTGCTTGCAAGATTTGCTGCCAAAATTATATATATATATTTTTTTTTTTGACTGAGTAACAAAAAGCATTTTTCAAACAATACTTGATGGTACATGGTATATTTTGAAGTGATTTGTTGCCTTGACAGACAAAGCAGTACATGTACATCTTTGGTCTGGCATAACCTCCTGTGGCATCCAGTGCCTAGTCTGCATGTAGTAGCAGAACTGTTCTATAGTGCCAGATACACTACAAACACACTTGTGCTCTGATGTATATATATCCTTTGGCATGTTGTGTTCAAAACATTTTTTACTGTGCTGGCCATTACAGGACTGCCTCGTGGATAGCAGGTACAGGTAATGGCACAGTACAGGGTTTTGCTGGACTACTAAATGTACACACAGGCTGTAATTTTTGGTGTTAACAATCTTTCAGTTTACGTGGAGGTCATGCATCATCATTTTGACGCAAACGACCAGCATT
This sequence comes from Acanthopleura granulata, assembly GCA_016165875.1. NCBI lineage: Eukaryota > Metazoa > Mollusca > Polyplacophora > Chitonida > Chitonidae > Acanthopleura > Acanthopleura granulata. The sequence goes on along the minus strand of JABBOT010000080.1, from coordinate 30,703,215 downwards.
CGTGGAGACAAAGTGCTGCAGGTGTTGCTACTTACTGGTGACTTACTTCTTAATACGTCAAAGAAAGAGATAATAAATTTGTGAGAACGTGAGAGGATCAGACACTTATGGTATAGTTTAGAACAAAATTAAGCCTCACTGGATCGTGGAAAATAATTTCTGTATCACAAAACCGAAAGCACTTACGTGTTCACAGACAGTGGTGTCCCGTACACGTAGTCTGTCCTGCACTGACACATTTACGTGTAATCCATTGATGTAGATGGCTTCAGGAAATTATTTTAAAATTCTGATATCCATGACAACCCTGAGTCCTTCACCTGAACTCAACAGAATTGCTGTAAACCTCATACTCAACCTATATGAAATTGCTGTCAGTGAGGTCCACCCTCATTTAACCCCAACCTATGTGTGCTCAAAATTGCACCCTCCCCCCCCCCCAAATTATTCTCTTCTAGGTTGTATTATAAAGATTTAAGTGGCGCCTTCAGGAGACAATGAAAACGTCAAAGTGTTCAATATGTTTTTGATACCAGAAATCCAGTTACATTTCAGCACCAAGAGTTGGTTGCGAGACTTTTCTAAATGGCTGCGAACGATGAGCCAGTTGATACGTACGAAGCTCTCTCAGCTAATGTGACAACAAAACAACTTAATCAGTGAAGTTAATGCATTAAAAAGATAGGATTCAATGTTCAACCGGAAAATGACAAAGAAATGGGCAAAAGAGGTGCTATCTAGATGAACAAAGTTATATGTAGGTCAATGAGGCTCTCAACAGTCGTTTTGTTCGCACCAAATTTCGTGGCCTGCGTGCTGTATATAGCCCATAATACTCACAGATTGCCACTGGTGCAAGTGGTTTGGCACTGAACATGCTCATTTTTGCCACACAGTGTGATAGACTATGTAACCTTTCGCATACATCTACTGTTTGTGCAGAGACAGAACATCGTAACCGAAAGATGGGTAACGTAGATCTGTTTTCACACGAATGGCATTTCATTCGCGTATGTTTTTGAAAAATTATGGCCTGTACACATCAGAAGTAGTGTGTCAGATGTTGGCTTTATTTTCTGTAGTTCCAGTTGTTCCTCAACAAGCCTTCCTGGGGATGTTGGCTTTGAGTCCTGCAGTGCTAGTGAAGATGATGATGATTCTGTGGATGGTAACGTAACCCTCGGCAGGGTTTCAGAACCACGAAAACCTCTTCAACGAGCCAACAAAGGGAGAGGTAATTTGTTTGCATATGTGTCTACCTGAAAAGAACAGCAAAAAATGCAGTAAATTCAAATCACCCAATGCGGCAGTGCATTACAAACTGTCAAAGTTCTCTGGTGACACTGTATATCAAGGTGTACACATACTGTATATCAAGGTGTACGCATACTGTATATCAAGGCGTACACATACTGTATATCAAGGCGTACACATACGTTTACCCAATGACCAGAACTAATTGTATGGAAGTATGCAAGTAATAGTTTCATAAAATTTTGAGAATCAATATTTCACAGGTGTATTTAAACACCAAAGGTCTTGTGATGTGTGCCATATTTCTCCTGAAGGAAATATGAGAAATTGGCCTTTGTGAAAAAAAAAATAAATGAATAAAAATTGTTTTTTGGAAAGTAATTATGATCCCTGCGCTGTACACTTTTTAATTAATTTTTTTTGCTGATATACTACTGGTTATCAGAAGTTCTGTTAGTGAATGATCATATTTGACTTGAGAAAAAATAATTAAATAAAGATCATGCATCCATGACAAATAATATACAAACTGAAATGTTATATTTGTGATCTGATTTACAAGACAATTTTTATATTGTAGGAAGGAGGAAAAAGAGATTTAAAAAAAGCACAGACAATGAAGATGAAGTACAGTGGTATGAGGTAGCCACTTGTGCAGCCGTTGATTGTCGGGAACCGAATTCCGACAAGATAGGCTGGGTAAGTCTTACTTTGGAAACTGGAACTAAGTGTACAAATGGACTTGTACCCTGGATAGGTATTCAAGGACAAGACCAATAAAAACAGTTTTGACTGCGCGTTCAGTTGTTTCTGGATCCTATTTCTTGAACATAAGACTCATACATAATTTAATCAGTTTTAATTCGAGCGTTTAATTTCTTAAATTGAAGCCAATCACTCACAGTGCGAAAATAACTATTTCGAAATTAATGAATAACTATGTTGATGTCAGCATTCACTGTCAGTCGATGAAGCAGAGGTGTGCTATAGCTTTTTACCAAAATATATATGCATCCCTCATATCAAAGGTATTTAACACCCAGTTCACTGTTGTTAGTAGACCAACAGTATATCACAAGTTGCGTTTGCCCTCCAACACGAGGGACACCAGAGCCAACCTTGCCTTGGTATTATGCTGCAAAGTGTTTTGATGGCTATATTTTAGCAAATGATCGGGTCATTCATGAAAAATAATTGATTTTATGTTACACCTCTGAAAAAAAACTGGGTAGGTAGGTAGGTAGAAAAAAAAATTTTTTTTTTGAAATTTTTTTTCCAAATCTTTTGATTGGCTGGGAGGGATATAATGCAGGAACCATCAAGTAAGGACTTAACAGAAATACATGTACTCTGCAGTAGTGGAACTATAGAGCAAGTGGCATATACTTGTGACAGAAGTTCAGGCCTCCACTGATTATTTTGTTTTTAAGGTTGGGCAATACTTTGAACTTTAAATTTGAAACATTAACTTAATCGCATCATAAATATGTCTCGATGTAGCCAGGCAATCTCAGTGGATTAAGTGCCCAAGGTTTTAGACCCTTAATAGTCATGTCAAAGACCTGGAATATCAATAATATATTCATTATCTTACAACAAGGAAGCAACAAGATTGCAGATTTGATATTTTAGCTAACTGAATCCAGAATAGAAATGTTATGTTCAGTTGACACATTTATATATTACTGCTAAAAGCAAATAAGATAAGTTTTGCCACATACTTTAGGTAAAATGGTCGAAGAGCACAAAACTAAGAAAAGTGTTGATATACATGTATACTGTATTCCATAAAGTTTCACGTCATGTAAACACTGAGCCTAAAAAATGATACATTTTCAATATGAAGATGAAAAAATGCATTGCAAAACACTTCGGATAAACATGAAGGTACATTTATCTCCCTTACGTTATATGAAATAAACATTTATCTGACATGTTAATGAGTAGCAGATAGGCTTTTATCCTCTTGCTTTCATTGAAAGAAATCACTGTGGGTGTTGCTAGCATTTGCAGATTGTGTACAGAGGGCAATGATATTCGTAAGTTTAACAAAAATACTATGGAACTGATGGCTTTGTCAAGGAATTAAGTGGAACCTCATCTGGACTGTGAAATCTGTTCTGTTTAATTACTTTTGATTAAATAAATGGGTCATAAAGTTAACAATATGTTCATTTAGAAGTGTTTGTAACAGAGGATTCTTCCTTAAAGTTGGGGATAACATAACAGTTACATAATGTTTTGATGAAAGAGTGCGAAATGTTAGTTGTAAATGTGGTCTTGAATTTTTTTCAAGTTTTCTTTGAGGAGAAAAAGACACTTGAAAATTATTTTTTGTATGGTGGGTATCTGGGATTTTGGTATATATTGTCTTTGTGTAATAATGTTATAAATGAGGATCTAACACATGTTTAAAAAATATTTTTTGCTCTAGAATGTGTCCTTTTCAGCTAACAAATGTATTTAACCTGGATTTGGATGATATTTATATTTTCATTGTGTTCATAAATATTTTGACAATTTAAGTTAAAAGCATATGTTTGGATGTAAGCAACACATTTACATGAGAAGTGCATTCCCCATACAAGTACATTGCTCATGCATGGCTGTGTTGATTGTAAGCCTTGATGTAGTCCTAGGCTTACATGGCTGTCTCATCTATTCTAAAACACTTATATTAGGAACATGAGAACCAGGACCATGTCACGTTGCATGAAGTTTAAAGGGTGAGACTTTTCAACATTTTCCTTGCATATGAACTCCTGCCACTCTGGAATGCATCTGTCTTTTTCAAGTGACCCTAATCTTCAGTATTTCCCCATCACAACAGTGAATCCGTGAAATGATACATGTTTGATCAAAGTAATCAGTGGGAAAATCACCTTTTTAAAAAAGTAGGATGTCCCAAATAGGTACTTTTTCTTTACCAGAAGAAGGGGATCAGTGGGAGAATCATAAAAGCTGAAACGCTCATAAAAATTGGGGCTCTGTTGGAGGTTCTTTGATAACTCAAGGATTGAAAGACAAAAATTGCATTTTGATCTTGTGACTGTAAATTAAAAGTTCTGAAGTAATCAGTTTGAATTTGTCACAATGGTTACTTGACCCATAGATATATATATATATTTCTAACACTGAAATAATTAAATTCACAAAAAATAAAATGAACATATCATAAAGTAAACATTTTAGTGGACTTACTGGCTGGAAAGTGTTCATGTATATATGTTCAACAACAGAAACAGAACATTACAGCCATGGTTTTAAATGATTGAGACTAGCATTTATTCAAACTAACAATAAAACTGATGGTAACAGGCTCCTTGTATTTTCATTTTTCTTTAAAATTTTGCTAACAGCACTCAGCAGAACAGCTTTCTATTTGCAGAAAAGGCACCATGTGAAAATTTAATGGGTGAAGTGAAATTAAAATGTTTTAGTTTGACTTTAATACAAATTCACTGTTGAATCAAACCGATAACTTGAATCTACTTGGACCTTTCGTGGTGATGATAGCTTAGACAGGGAAGTTACTTCCTCTCAAAGTTTGGCTAAAGTTATCTCCCTTGAATTTTGGCTGATTTAAAAAAAAAAAGATGCCGAAGGTATTGCTTTTTTTCCAGCAAATTTTTTGGGTCAGTCGGGTTACAGCAAACACAAGTTATATTGTGTATGGCCTCATGACATCCAAGCAGAGTTTTATTAGACCTCAAGGTTGTACAATAGCAATATTGGTTGCCCCGACAACATCAGTGCATCTCATGTCTGCGTCTGTGTTTCAGTTGCGTCAAGATAAAAACACATAGTGTCAGATTCGTTTGGAGCAAGCCTAAATTGAGCGGGAAGTGATTGCGCTGATAATATTATCGTGTCGGTCTGCATATTTACAAAAACATACACCCCAAAATGGTCACGTGTTAGTTGCAATTTTAGCGGCTTAACCATCAAGTTATCTCTGCCCTGTACTGTATACCTTATGGGCAGGAGCTGTTTAATTTACATGTGCTTACAGTCATGTTCCTGCAGCCTTTGTCAAGGTTCAGCTACATGTGAATATAGTGTGTATTACAGTACATGTACAAATGTACATGATTGTACATCTATTCAGGCTGTGTGTACATGTAGCGTTACATCTGTACATGTAGCATTGCATCTGTACATGTGGTGTTAGCCTTTGCATTGGGAGGGTTCAAATAGTTGGAACACATGAGATGCGGGTTCAAACTCAGCTTTGGACAGGAAATTTGTAGATCGACTCTCAGTGACTCTCATGCTCATGTGACCATTTGGACATACAAATAGTGAAAGAAGTCTACTTGTCTTCACCTAGATGGTGTACATATCTGTATTTGACATGTAGGAATGTTGGCAGTAACTTGCCAAAGGTCAGTGGCTTACCAGCTGGTTTCCTTCACCAATGAAACTGTTTTAAAAATGTGAAAAATTCCTGAGTAGGACATTAAGCTGCAAGTAAACAAACAAAACATTGGGAAGGTATCCTAGTATACTTGTGTCTTTATGTGACGGTTTCCGTTCATTGAGTTAAGTCTGGTCTCTACCTGCACAGGCTGAATATTCTTTAATTCATTGCAGATGTGCTAAATAGAGGATATTGCACAGTGAGGGTTGAATATCATGAACATTGTTCAAGTGAGAGATGGAAATGATAACTTAAGAGACTCCACCTTTCACGAGAACAATATTTATGGTATCCAACCCTTACGGTGCAATGCTCTATTTATTTCTTATACTTTAACAATGTCATGAATTTGTACATTGTTTTTGCAATGTTTTTAGCTTCCAGCAGGCCTTCAAAAACCTTTCACTAGTGTGACCTTGTACCGATATAGATGATGTCTATAGTATGACATTATGCCTTCTTGGGTGATGTTGGAATATTGCTGTTGACTAGACTTGTGTCAAGGTCACCAGCAGTGTAATGTCAAAATGTAATAACATATCAGTGAGATCTGACTAATGAAGATATTACTTTTATCAGTGAAGGAAATACTGGGATTTCACTGGGATGTATAAGTAATAAATAGATCTTTAATGTTTTCTTTGGTGTTGCAGGTGCAGTGTGATAGCTGTGATCAGTGGTATCACACCTCATGTGCTGGTTGCACTTACCAGCAGGTTAGACACAAAGACATTGAGTTTCACTGTGGATGTGTATGAAGGGCCTTCCCAACAGGTCAGAGACAAGACATTGAATTTCACTGTGGATATGTGTGAAGGCATCAGATCTCCTGTGCTGGCTTTATTTACAAACAGGTCAGAGATAAAGACATTGAATTTCACTGTGGATTTGTGTGAAGTCATCAGACCTCCTGTGCTGGATGCACTTGCAAACAGGTCAGAGACTTTTGTTTTAACAGTTGGCAGTATAGGATGAAAGGTTGAAAATAAAGACACAGTTTTACTGTGTCTTTTCGTATACATGTGTTGCTTCATTTTGTCATGAAGGTATCATCTACGTGTTGTCCATTTCTTCAGCTGAACAGCTGTGCACATTAGATTTCATATATATACTAACAGTGTTAGTGTATCTTTTTGTGCTAAATTAGTGCATTGATTTCTACAATATTCTGTTCATTACTGTATTGCCAAATTTCTACCTGCTTGTACATGTATAGTAATGTGTTAGGTAAGGCACATGAACATGTTGAAGGTACACACGTAGGTATATCATACAGCAGTTACAAGTATGATGTATGTATGTATATCAGGAGTTTCAGTCATCTTGTTGATCCACCAACTAGCTTAGCAAAGTGCAAAAGCATAGAAACTCAGGAGAGGATGAAGATGACAAGTAAAACTTAGTCAAAATATCGAGAACGTCAACCATGCGTTACATTTCTTTATTCGGAGTTTCTATGCTTTTGCAGTTTCAGTCATGTTTTGAAGATGTTAAAATACACCTCAGGGTCTGAATGATCATGTTTATCGTTATGACATTTGTATTCATGGACATCATTTTGTTTTATTCTGATGTGTTAACTGCTCCCAGCTTTTACATTTGTTAAGAAAATCATGATACTATGTTGACTAGTGTTTTATGTTAAAAGAAAACACATAATCTGCAATTACATGACTTCATCATCAGAAAAGTTAGAATTTCTTAAGAAAACAAGCCACCTATTGACATCTAACTACCCTTACCCACAGCAGCAAATTCTGTTCAATTTTCCCCTCAAGTTTGATAATTGACCAATTATATGACAAGTTAAGTTTTATAGCATTTTCTGTGATATTTTAGTCATTTCTTCACTTTTACTTTGTCATCCATTTATAACACCCTGGTATGCTCTCCGTAAAATGATGAACACATGTTGTTAATAAATACCCTGTATTTTCTTACTGATAATAGGTTGTTTGTGTGATTATTTGGTTACTTATGAACTTAGAGGGAAAGACTCTGCAAAAATGAAGTTATGGTGAGTGAAAAGATCATTATGAACTGTCTCTGAAAGTACCATGGCCATATCTAGAAAAAAATTGTAGGTTCTGATCCCAAACTTCATAAGTGGCAGTGTGAGAAATTTTAGAAAATGCAACTTGCTTTCTCAGGGTGTTGAAGCATTTGTATAACTAAACTTTTTATTGATATACCGTATTGTATAGTGTTCAATTTACTCATTAGTTATAAAACATCTTGAACAGTTTTGGCGCCTAACAGTTTGAGAGCCCAAACGTTTTCCGGAACTAAAATGGCTCTAGATATGTCTCTGAATTCAATACCTTCATTTTACACTTTTTGGATTTTTTGTCAGTTGCCAGTATACAGAAGCTAAAATTTATTTTTTTATTTATTTGATTGGTGTTTTATGCCATACACAGGAATATTTCATTAACACGACCGCTGCCAGCATTGTGGTGGGAGGAAACCCACGACCATCCGCAGGTTGTTGGCGGACATTCCCACATCCGGTCGGAGAGGAGCCAGCAGTATGAGCTGGACTGAAACTCACAGCAACTGCATTGGTGAGAGCCAAGGGGTGATAGCGCCTCGCTGGCGCGCTTACCCCCACATCTACAGAGGCCCCTAGGGACTAAGATTTGTGACGTATCATGTGGCAGTGTAATGTGGCTGGATGTTGTGATATCCCAGGTGCCAGAATAATGAGGCTGAAAGTTGTGGCGTATTAGGTGCCAGTATAATGAGAATGCAAGTTGTGGCGTTCAAGGTGCCAGTGTGACGTGGCTGGATGCTGTGGCATGTGAGGTGAGAGTATAATGTCATTGGATGTTATGGCAATTGAGGTGCCAGTATAATTTGGCTAGGGATGTGGCATTTGAGGTGCTGTATTAATGTGTTTGGATGTTGTTGCATTTGAGGTGCCAGTATTATTTGGCTGAGGTTGTAGCATTTGAGGTGCCAGTATAATGCTACTGGCTGGCTGTGGTTTAGCATTCATGGTGCCGGTATAGTGTGGCTGGACAATCTGCCTTGATGTTGTGTGATCCCTTGTGCCAGTAGAATGTGGCTGGATGTTGTGGTATCGCAGGTGCCAGTATAATATGGCTTGAAGTCGTGACATCTCAGGTACCAGTGAAGTGCTTGGTGTCACAGGCAGTGTTACTGGACGTACATGAATGGGGATTTTCTGTGTAAGTGTACAAAGACTGACTGTTGCCGTATCCCAGTTACCAGTATAATTTGGCTTGAGTTTGTTGTATTCCTGGTACAGGTATAATGTGACTGGATCACAGATGCCAGTATAAAAAAGCTGGAATTTTGTGACATTCCAGGTGCCAGTATAATTTGACTTCAGGTTGTGGCATCCCAGGTGCCAGTATAATCTGTCTATATGTTGTGGTGGCCGAGGGAATGAACACACTAATGCGGTCTCTGTAAGTTAAGTCCAGCTCATGTTGGCTTCACCTTTGGCAGTACGTGGAAAAATCCACCAGCAACCTGCAGATGGCGTGGGTTTCCCCTGATCTCTGCCCGGTTTCCTCACACTATAATACTGGCCGTCGTCTCATAAGTGAAATATTCTTGAGTATGGGGTAAAACACCATTCAAATAAAATAAATATATGTGGTGACATTTACATTGTTTCATGCTAATGTGTCAGGATGTAAGGCTAATACTGTTTAATGTGATGTCGCGCCAGGTGTCCACATAATGTTAATGTGTGTGGTGTCATGTTAAGTGTCATGATGTTTCATTTCTAACGATTTTGGGGCACCCGTGGCCAAAGGTTTAGCATGCTAGAACAGTGCAATGACACAGTAGCTTGTTACAAATGGTGTGAGCTCAAGTACTGCTCATGAAGGCGTCCTGCCAAGAATCTGTTGATGCTCGTGGGTTTCCCTCGGGCCTTTTCCTGTTTCCTCCCACCATATTGTGTTATACGTGAAATATTTTTAAGTGGGGCGTAATACACCAATCAATGTAAATAAATGAATTTGGCTGCTAGAATAACCCTTCAGCTTACTTCTGGATTTATTCTTCCTGACAGCTGTAAGTTGTTCATTAAAAATCTATGAGACATGACAATGTCAAATTATCGAAGTGGCGGTTAAGAACGAGCCTAACTCCAGATTGAATTAATCAATTCGACATCGATGCCCAGGCCGTCTTAAACAGACCATTGTCATGACTGTTGTTTTAGTCTACATTGATTGCTTTTTAGAGGTTTTCAGTCGCGTGCCGATCTTATAGAATGGCGACGACAGATGTTGTAGACAGTCTCGGGAATTCTAATACATCTGCGTGCCATGAAATAGAAGACTTGGCCCTGATCAAAGTGTAACGTGTGTCAAAATGCCCAGGATTAGTGCATTTAACACTGAGATATAACGGTTGTGCGGTGTCACGTGATACATCAAAACTTTCAACCCCCTCTCTCATCTCAATATGGCTAAATCAACCTTTTATTGATTTATTCTATATCATCAGATATAGCATGTACATCTTTGTTTTACAAATTCTCGTCCGTATATACTTGCATCTAGTCTTTAAATCAATGAATCTCCCCGAAACGAGGATGTTTCACTTTCCCTGACTGAAGTGTATTTGATTTGAAAGTGTGGCAGTTAAAGAAGATGAATTAAAGTAAACATGATTAAAGGACTGTCAGCTGATTAATCAACCAAGGCCGTGTTATACGTGTGTCCATTTGTAATTGCAAAATTTATCCGTTGGACATACATGTCGTTAAACTTTTAAATTCACTGACCTTAATTTCCATTAATTAACTATGAAAAAACTACTGAAATTGTGGTGACTGTTTCGTGGAGTGATGGCCGCAGCATCGTCATGGTTACCAGTGAGAAATTCTCCACCCATCAAGTACCAACATATCGATGTGATCCCTGACTGATCACACGTGGCGCTGGCAAAATAACCAAGTCACGTGATCAAATCAACTTGTACAAAATCGCAGTCTGCTAAAGATGTTTTGCACAGGTGTGTGAGTCTCATCACCTGAGCGTTTGTATCGGACCGGACCGCGATGATGAGGAACCAGGTACAGTGGGTGGTATGGCTGATTGCCCTTTGCCATGTGATCCCAAGTGATGCTGAGCTCAACAGGGCACGCCCTAGTGGGACCAACTTCCGGGTCGCTTACACAGCCAAGGGTTACCTCAAGACTCAAGGTCATGACGTGGACAAGGAAATGGGTGAATTAAAACTTTAAAGTTTCATGTTTGTTCGAGGTTATGTGTATCGAGTACTTTGAGATGCCGTAGAAAGCGTCATTTTGGAAATCTGGCAAACATATGGAAAGAGTCCTGTAAGGAAAGTACACAGTTGGTAGGAAAATATACAATTAATTGTTGGGAAAGTGAACATTTATCAGAGATATTTGCCTTTGGGAAATGTTGAGATGTCCAAAATCATTTATTAAAATTTACTTTTTAGAAATAAAGACTGTGACAAAAAAGTTTTTCATTTCTGTTTTAAAATTAGAATCGAGAGTTACTGGAAGCCAGATTTGAAAGTTAAATTGCAGTGTAAAAGTGAAGAAAACGGTATCACGCAATGTCGACTTTTATGACGGATGTACTTATGCTGTAGATGAATTGAACAGGTTGATTTCATTAGGCACGTGTAGGATACATACATATATGCTGCATATATCTGACCCTGTTGCTTTCTGTTATACAGAAATTTGAACAGGAATTTATATTATAGACCTCTATTTCAATTCTCCGGTGGGCTTTAATCTGTGCCCTGAACAGTTGAGAAATTCACGGATTTGTTCTTGGCGGTGGTGTCTTCAGAGCTCCCTTCCCTTGCATGCTTTCGGCTTAATATGACTGTCTACCACGAGGTGCATTAACTAGCATGTCTATTTAAGGACGTAAAACATCAGGAAATCTGCATGCGAAACTTCATTTCTTTGACATTGGTCTATCTTTAAGATGCACACGGTATATATACGTTGCGTCTAAGGCTATTCCAAATTGCACAGACCTGCAGAAGTTTGCTGCCTTTCCTGTTCTAGTGTAACTGTTCTTACTGTTAAACGTAACGTATTCCTGAAAAGAACTGTTTTTGGTTTGCTCAAGTTACATTGGAACTTATGTCATCCTTATATTTTAGATATATTACTTACACCTTTATTTACGCACATGACGTTACTAGGGTTTTGACCTATGATATCTAATTAAGGCATTGTGGTAATTAAATACCATGGCTATAACTTTCGATCGTCAGAACCACTCCCCCTACACCTAGCCCTAAAAAATCCGTATTCGTCCTTCTCACTCTTTGTGGGGCTCTCTTGACTAGGAAAGTAGATGGTAAGACAGCTTACAGTTTCCTCTCTCTCATTTCGTTGAATATGAATCTTCTACCAATATGATGTGCTCGCCTGTCCGTCTAGGAAAGTTCGACGAGTTTATGTGCGGCACTCAAGTTTTCACCACGAAGTGAATACTATGGTATTAAACAGTAATGAGATAAAGAAATAGAAATGAACAAGATCTTTATTACACACAAGCTTGTGTGAGACTCGTATATTTGGCAACAGCATTTATGACAGAAACGTGCATTGTGCCAGTATATCATTTTTTCCATAAAATCTTCGTGCACTTGCAAGAACAAGCCTTCTTTGTCGGTATATGGTGTTTGTTATCTATTTCAGATTATTACTGTCTGTACTACCGGTCCATATTTTATGGCATAACGATCCTGTTTATTACTTTTCAGTGTGTAAGGAGCCGTTTTATCCCTCGGGTCGGACCTGTTATTTGATTAGTCCAGAGAAGATGAAGTTTGAAGATGCTAGTAAGTTCTGCAGCAGTGCGGGAGCCAGTTTTGTGGAGCCTTCTACGCCAGAGAAAATGGATGAGGTGAAAGATTTCTTGAAATCCCGCGACGAGCAAGGTAAGAGTGATGTCTTCACGTTGGGCTTTAATTTACTGCTCTTAGGGAAAGATATTTTTACATAGTTCCTGCATGGAAAGTCATTGGGTTAGATCGTTTCGACAGTCTGTCACGTTGGTATACTCACGATTTTTTCTTGTGGTACCACAAAGTTGAATTTTGAATAACTGAGGTTTATATATATATATCATAAAGCACTGAAAACAAATACTGAATACATTTACAGGTACATAGAATAATAGAAAGTAAATAAATAAAGATTAAAAATATTAAAAAATACCCTTCGCATGCTGCAGTGGACGTTTGGGTCGGAGGGCAGAAGAAGTCTGGACATTGGATCTGGACAACAACTGAGGCACATTTTCGTATGACCTTTTGGGCCCCAAAGGAACCTGCTAGAACCTGGAAGTTATGGGCGCCCAAAAACTTCGTGAAACTCAGTCACCAATCAGACTACCAGTGGAAAGCTGAAAGCAACGGACAGGAGCTAAATGTCCTTTGCGAACAGCGTAAGATATTTGTGTATTAAGTCAGATAAGAGTCAGCTGGTCAGTCTTCACCATGCATGTAACATGGACCAACAGAGCTAACCACAATTTGGTATGAGCACTTTCTACTTCTGATCTTTTCAAACTTTTAATACCAGTTGGTACCTTACTGTGCAAGGCTATGGTGTGGTTTATGGGGTTTATATATGATACCAGAAAAGGAACAAATTTGATTAAATGACACAGAGCAGATTGGTCTCACCTATTTACTTTCTTCAACTTGTCTCGGTGGGTTAATCCCATCTTAATAAGTTAAGAACAATTTATTTGTCATGACTCACCGAAATGCACATTTAAATCTTAGAAAACTTTTGATATTATCGCGCTGAACTATATGACACATTTGTCAAATAAACTGCTCACAGTCTAAATATTTCCTCAGACGACCCATTGTTGGCAGCGGCTTGTCCAGACGGTTTCATATTCAGAGGTCAATGCTATACCATCGGACACGAGAAGAAAACCTGGCAGAGTGCAAGAGAACATTGCGAGAAAACCAAAGGAGAAATCGTCATGGTGGACAAGAAGCCAGTATACCAATTCCTGGAGACTAAACTGTACCAGTTGTTCGGCGAGCCAGTCAGGTAATCGTTGGCTTGATGATTGATATGTTATATAGCTTTGCCATCGATAAAGTGCTTGACCAAAACGAATGTTAATGGCTTTGCTGAGGTAGCTGACAACGATACCTATAGGCCAACTGACACCTTGCCGAATACCAAGTGTTAATTTTTTTTATTATTAAAATGGCCAGAATCTGGAATGCTTTGTTGTGAGAATCTTCAGCTTGGTCTTTGTTCCCTTAAAAAATTCACATATTCAACATGTAAGCATCTTTCTTAACAAAATTATGGTATTATTGAATGGAGATAAAGGTTTCATTAGCGGGCTAGTCATCAAACAGTGTAGAGCACATGGTTTTTTTTCCGGCATATATTTAGGGCATTTTACTGCAAAAATCAGTCTGCTACTTTTCAAACACAGTTTTGTTTTTGCAGCAATACAATTTGGACGTTTGAGTACAAGGTTTCCAACGGATTCTGGATAAACATCTGGAAAGCTGTGACTCGCTTGTTTGGGGCGGGAGAGGAGTGTAGCCTATTTGACCGTGACACCGGAGAAGTCAGCATCGTCGACTGTGGTACCAAACACCCCTATGTCTGTGTGTTTGAGGACAGAGGTTAGTTCTCATCGGTGCTGCAAAAAGTCTGAACGAAGTTTATGGTATGAGGAGAAATGAAGAAAAATTTGCCAAAGTTCATTCGGGATGGAAAATTGCGGTTATTTTATACTTTTTGAGACGTACTCTATGTCACTGAATGAAACTATTGTTTTGTACATATTTTCCGAAATTGGTCAAAAATTTTCGGAAATGATACGATGGGTAATCTTACCGAGAACGCGATACAAGCTTAGCGTCCAGCATTCAGATTCAGTCTTCTCCCGCACTGAATTGTCGTCGTTATGTTGACATCATCACTGCAAGCGGATTCATGTCCGGACCGACTTCTGGGACATTAGGAATGGTGTAGTTTAAAACCATTGTTGGGCTCATAGAAGAAAGCTGCATATTAAGCAAAAAAACCTTGTATACAACCGAAGTTAATGATATGTTCAGTGAGGAATCTGTTTAATTGATATACAGTGAGGATTCGTCTTTAATTTACATCCACACACTTTAATTTCTTTACCATCACCTGCGAAATATATGTGCCTGTGACTTCTCATTTCTTCACATAGCCAATGTAAATAAGTTGAAATGATGCCTTAATTTATTATGTGGAAAGCTACATGTAAAATAGGAAAGCACTGGCCAGTTCTGCTTTCGTCGGTTAATATGGAGCCTAAGTGCTTCTACACTTTGGAATAATTCCACTGAGATGGTTAAATTAAACACCATATACATAATGGTCTGATGCTGTCAATGTCAGAGTGCAGTGCTTCATGCAATGTGGAGTGAGGTACATGTAAGAAATGATAACAACATTGGTGTTTCCGGAGATTGTGCAAGGTTCCGATCAATTTTCATAATCAATGTTAAAGTTAAAACAATGCATGGTCGGGGAGAATAATATATCTAGCATTGTCCACTCACACAAAACGGATATTATATACTTTGCAAGGTAGACCTACAAATTTGCCTACGCCTCCTGGTAGTTTAAAATATATTAATATAATTTTCAGACATGTCACTGACACATATGCACAAAACGGATATTTAAGCAGCCTAACAAATATATCATCAACAGCCATATATCCACAATATAAAGCCACAAAAAGTGTGATACATGTTATTAATTTTTGTAGATGAAAGTGGCAGAAAGCGAATCCCTCAAGCCACGTTTTTTACGGTATTGTATTAAGGGGTATTGTTGTAACGGGCGGCGTCCATCCGGCCTTCAGGCAGTCTTTCCATATCCAAGTAAACACTAGAATCTCTGGAACCGTCTGGAACCCAAGTTCACCAAACTTACACGACACTTACACTTCAGCATGAGGAAAAACCCTATTGATTTTCTGCGATCTTGACATTTTTCAAGGATCACTGGGGTCATTTAAGATAAATTTTATGAAAAACCCTTTTAAACATGATATCTATTTATTTGTAATCAAAGTTGACCAAAACTTACATGACATGCAAAGTAAGGGTTGTAGGTGAACCCTGTTTCACTTCATCTTTGCACGATCAGTTGTTTGAAGGTCAGGTCATGCGTGTTTTTGTCCGTGTGGTCATTTCGGGGTAAACTATGTATCTATTGAAAAGTTGAACTAAAATTCTCTAAACTTATACGACACTTGTAGGCCTCCGTGGCTCAGTCGGTTAGCGCGCTAACGCATCGCAATGACCCAGAATTCTCCCACCAACGCGGTCGCAGTGAGTTCAAGTCCAGCTCATGCTGGCTGCCTGTCCTTCCCGTGGGAAGGTCTGCCAGCCACCTGCTGATGGTCATGGGTTTCCTCCCACCATAATGCTGGCCGCCGTCGTGTAAGTGAAATACTCTTGAGTACGGCATAAAACACCAATCAAATAAACAAATAAATGAATATACCACATTTGCACTTTGTTACCACACGGAACTCTGTTGTCTTGTCTTATTTTTCCTGTTTGTCCGTCCGTCATTGCGTATGTCCATTTCTCTGTAAACGCTCTATCTCTTGAACAGTTTGTATCTTGAATTAAACAAGCTATACACAATATATCTTTTAATTTGTGTCTATTCGTTATATTGCACATGTGCTCAAGTCAGAGGGGTTTTAAGTGCATTGCACGGTATTTTTAGGCATTGTTGAAGACAAAACTTGTACGATAAATCACTTCCACACAACATAGGTAAAAGATTCTGAAAAGCAAGTCATCGCTTGCAAAAGTGGGTAGTGCCGTGCCATAGTTGAAAGTTGGGCTTCATTTGCGCCTTCATCCAAGACGGCTGCCATCCTAAATCTACCATCCTAAGGTTAAATTAATATGTCATAACTGATTTAGACAGGACGCGAAAATGTTGAAAACAATCTGATGGAATGGTTTGTAAATGTGGACAGAGCCTCTTCATTGATAAAGCAATAGATGCGCTTGCTTTTCTGAGGTGCATGAGGTAAGATGGCCACTATCGGCCATCACTGAATACAAGAAGAGATCATTTTCTCGACCTTTGTAATAAATGTTTTGGAACAACAGAAGTTACAATTCCTGTATAATTACAATGAACGTCAGACAACGTTGAAAGTACCCCTAGTGGATGTACAGATGTTTGCTTAACACATACTCCATGGTGGGGAGGGGGTGTCGGCTACTAACTATTCAGCTAGTTCAAACTAAAAAAACATGTAACATATCACAGAATATGTTAAAACCGTCAGTTTACTGTCTCCTTCAGAGAAATTCCCGGTGAACTATATCCAGCATGATGGGAAGTGTTACAACGTTTACAATCGGTTACTAGCTACTAAGGTTCTTCCGACTCCTACGACCCCCCCCCCCCAAAAAAAACCCCATCATGTAACATAGCATTGAATATATGAAACCTGCAAGTTTCCTGTTTCCTTCAGAAAAATTCCCTGTAAACTGTATCGAGCATGAAGGGAAGTGTTACAATGTGTACACCGACCCCAAGCCTGCCCGGGATGCACAGTTAGCCTGTCAAGGTATCGGAACCCAGAGACTGAAAATTGAGGAGGCGCCCCAGGAAAAAACCATACTGAAAGACCTGTTTCAAGAAGGGTTAGTTCACGTTCACTTTTTCTGGCTAACATTAGGCTGTGTTAATGTGCATTGTGAGAACTTAAATACATTGTTCATCTCTGAAGATTAACAGATTAAATTTGTTTCTTACCTGCAAAGGACACAACTTTAATTAGCAAGTTAACAATTTTGGGAATATGTGGTTGACTTAAATGTTTTCTTTTTAAACCCGTACAGATATTGCACTTAAAACATAAAAGCGGCGAAACTGTATTGTGGTTTTTCTGCATAAACCTGTGAGGTATTGCAAAAGTTCACTCTTACAATATATAGCACCCGAAGTTTTAGCATCCAACAAATGTAATTTAAACAGGTAGATAGAACATGCCAAGCTATGCATTATCTTTCCGACCTGAATAGATTCATTTCGTAGAGGTTTGTGAGACACCTCTTAGGGCGAAATTGGTGTTGTTGTGGCCCTGAACATGTACCAGGTATAACACATCTCATAGAGCGCTCAGGAGAGAAGCATAAGCTGGTCCACAACTTGGGACCACTCAAGTGTACTTCACGTCAGTTATCCTCTTGGTGTTTTCACGATTTCCTGACAGTTGATAAAGTGGGTTTATTGAATCTTTTAAGATAATTTTCCCCGCGTGATATTGATAAGTGATAAGCCTAAGATGGTAATGACAAAATGACGCCATGTTTATTTATTTAGAAATGGAACTCCCGAAAGAGGGCTGTGGCTGGACTCTCACGTTGAAGGGGGACAATCTAAAGAGCTTGGATTGAGCGCCGTGAGTGAAAATGCACTATTTATTCAGTGTTTTGAATTTCTCTTTTTTCACAAATTTATTACATACGTTCAGAATCGAAATAAAACACTTGCAATAATTAAAATTCGAACTCTTTGATAGGTTTGTCTAAATTCTGGCCACGCAATCTGATATTTTGTATGGAGTAGGCCTGCGTAAATTGTTTTCCCATTCTTGAAAAAAGTGTTAGTGCAGATTATGATGCATTCGGTAGACGCACCTAAATCCCATGTTTTGTCGTAGAATATTCATTTACTTTCGAGTTCTTAGTCTATGTTTTCAGTTGCCCTCGGCTAAAGAAATTCCAGTGCAATTTCAGCTTGATTGGCGGCATCTGGGCCCACTAGCACGAAGCCGTCTTACGAGCATGCACCTGCCATGGCCACGTCTTGCCTACATAGCTGGTCGCAATTGTAGTTGTGTGCTCGTAACGTTAAGAGAGCTTCGTACAAGTGGGCCCTGCATGGTGTACAGAAGCACATCTGTTGTTGCAGTTTTTTGACAAGTTATTCTACCTGCACATGGAGCGAGGGTCGGGACTGGCTGCCGAGTGTAATGTACTTAACCATGATAGAGGGTCCATAGATAGCCGCGACTGCCAGGAACGCCATTACTTTGCTTGTGAATACGGCGTCCAAGGTTAGCAGGACTGACAAATTCACACATCCTTGCATTTGCAGGTAGATAAGATTTATTTATTTATTTCATTGGTGTTTTACCCTAGACTGAAGAGTATTTCACTGATACGTCGGCGGCCAGCATTATGGCAGAGGGCGGGGGGAAGGTAGTAAATAATATAAGGGTCGTATAAACATGGAACTTATTTAATATCACCTTTGTATATTTGCAAAATGTAAAGATGATCAAGTAAAATTATTTATGTATTTATTTCACTCTTTTACGTCATATTACGAAAATATTTCAGTTATATAATTTTGGAGGAAAATTGAACTTTAACTCGGAAGAAACCTAACAAACTCCCTCATTTAAGCCCGAGGCCAAACAACCGGAAGTTGGATTCGAACCAGCAAAATCTTTGAAATAATGAACTAATCCTTTGTCTACGGTCGCCTACATTGAATCCTGCTGTCGGGCCTTACGATTCTTGGGGGCTGCCTCCATTTTCCTCTCCATCCGATCCTAAAGACCATTCTCTGGGTCTCCTCATCACCTGCATGCTCTTTTGACAACGGCCTGCTGCAATCTGACCGACAGAATGTGTGGTTTCCTCTTCACCCAGACTTCATCCGTAATCAATCAACCAATAAATCAGTTCAATAAAGCAATGAAATAAGGAGATGTGTTGATTGCGTTTAGATGATCAGTACGCTGTGGAGAAGCTTAACGAGCAGGTAGAGGAACTGGAACGCCAACTGAAGGTATCCAGCGGCTCCTTCTTACATAAAGTTCAAGAGGTCAACCAAAGAGAAGGTGAGTTAATGTATTTTAGTCGGTAGAAATTAGCAAAATAATATTTGGCCAATAAATGTAAATTTCTATATAAGCTACCGAAACAAAAATTGGTAATGATACTAGAAGTCCAACTTTATCATACCCAAATTGCAAAGCAGAGCAAGGTAACCACTGGTTACAAACACGATAACATTTGGAAGAAATGGCATGTCTCAACACTAGGAGGAAGAAAGCTGTTTTCTCTCAGGCGCTGTAAATCTGGTATGACCCTGATGCATGAGCTGTTCCTTGCCTACACATCTACCATTAACATTTATATTCAGAGAGGCTAATATTAAAGCTTTTCAAAACTCTGAGGTTTGAATTTTAATTATCGCTTATTGTTTCACTTTTCCAGGTGTTAAAGACCTTTTCCAGGTAGACATAAGGCTGACCCCTGAACAAGAGTTACGCTTACATGGTAATGTCTTCACCTCTGATGAGAATGGACCCAACCAACTAGATGGTGACATCACACCCGAACTGTACAAGGACTGGCTATCACATCAACATAAAAGGCAATGTGGGCTTATAGACGGATAAACTGAATGAAGCCTCAAATATGGGGTTTTGTTGTATAATACTGTGATTTTAGGTGTTGCTCGTTGTGCAGATTCTAAAACATAACACAAATAACTAATAGACAATAAAACATGTATTTTGTTTAATGCTAAATTATTACTTAACTAGAAGGCACTGGGAGTCTCCATGGCAAAGGTGGTTAGCGGGTTAGCGCGCAGCGCAGAGTCCCACCAATGCGATCGCTGTGAGTTCAAGCCCAGCTCATGCTGCATGACTTCCACTCTGAACGTAGGAAGGTCCGCCAGCATCCTGCGGATGGTCGGGACTTTCCCCCGGGCTCTGATCGGTATTCTTCCACCATAATCCTGGCCGCCGTCATACAAATGAAATATTCTTTGGTACGCCGTAAGACACCAGTCAAATATATAAGTGAATAAATAGAAAGTACTGCGCAAACTTCCGCCACAACTAAATGCCCTAGATATAAATGAGACACTATGCACACAACAGAACAATACTGTACAATTCTGTGGAATGTGTTAAAGGGGAGGAAGTCTTAGATCGGTAAAGTTAACAGACAGACAACTGAATGTTTGAAAATGTGCATGGCTAGTACAGTACACGAGTCAGCTAACTAATGCTTCGGATGACATATGACTCATTCTGAAACCAACTGGAAACACAGGACTGACCAGTTTTCCATGTTACATAAAATGTACATATAACTATGTAGATTGCTTCCGCCTTGATGATATGAACGATTCGCACGCCTAATTGTTAATATAATTGAATTCATTTTCTTAAAATACCTGTTGATGTAATTATTGGATATGCTAATTCTTTTAACCACTACACGTCTCAACTGCTGTTTGTAAACAAACAAAACCTGTCACATTTGTATTTCCACACAACCCTTTAACCAGTTGATCAAACCTGCCATTGATCTTTTCAGGACAAGGCGAAATGCCATGTCTAATACGGTGGGCGCATGGCCGTCTGGAAGAGTTCCTTACATCATCGACCAACAATCCTACGGTACCAGATTTACTGAATATTTCATGATATGTTGGATTATCATTGCATTTTATAACTGATGGCCCCTCATATATGTCTGCGTACTCTTTAATCTATCGTTGGCATTTGTGTTTCTTAGCCATGCGTGTGAAGCCTTGATTTATATAGAATATATGTGTATACGCTTAAGCCTTTAAACATTATTGTTTAGTACGCCGTAATGCACTTTGATTTAGTCAGCTATTTCATCTAAAATAAGCTAAACAGGCTGAGGGATCAATTTAGCACACTGTGCTATGATTACACTCTGTTAACCTTTCAGACGCCCAGGAATTGGCCTTATTGAAGTCTGCTTTCACCGACATTACAGAACAGACATGTGTTCAGTTTATTCCAAGAACAACGGAAGAAGATTATGTTTATATCAACAACACGCAGAAAGGGTAGAAAACTTTCCACTATGTAATAGCCATACGCATAATGAAGTATTCGCAACATGCGCCAGGCGTTAAATACGTCACCATGGCAAGCATGTACGCATTCAGATGGCTTTGTAAAGCGCGTTTAAGTCATCTGGGACAAACTTTCGTATGAAGTTTGCATGTGCACTGAGAAACCCTTTTCAGCTGCTTTCGTAAGTTCTGTCTCAGTCAGGTTTTTTGGGGGAGGCCGGTAACTGTCAGCCATTTGCACCTAACTCATGAGAGCATACTTTGAACAAAACGTTAGTCAGGAACACGGAGCTTACTAATTCACATGATTAAATGCGGCATTTTATTAAGGTGCTCCTTGTATTGGTAGGTGTTATTCGTACGTGGGTCGTATTGGTGGACAACAGGTCTTGTCACTGTCATCTCAGTGTATTGACCAATCATCGATCGGAACAATTCAGCACGAACTTCTGCACGTGCTGGGATTCTATCACGAGCAGTCGAGGTACGACAGGGATGATTGGATTGAAGTCAATATGGAGAACATAAGGGAAGGTGAGGGCATGTTTCACATGGGCAACTTATGCAAAATGCCGGTCTCATCCAGAGCCTTCGAGGCTCCTATAGCCAGCAAAAGGACAATAGGCCTATGAGATTAATGTTCCACACAACGGTGTCCTTGTAAGATAACCAGGGTCGATCAAGTTTTACAAAAGCAGAGTGTTAGACTGTTTAAAATAACGGCCAAAGTACATGCGAAACTAGGCTGGCATTGAATTTATTTACCGTGTGGCTTAGCGACTGAAAGACTGATGGCGCTATTTCGCATGGATTAACCTCTTACGATATGATTTGCCTTCACTCAATATGGTCATGCTACTTTGCGTGTCCCGGAGAGGATCAGTTACCTGCCAAGCATCGCGGGTTAGCTTCCGCCGCCTATGAAATTGATCATAAATATGGTGTTAAACACCAGTCAGATAAATAAATGTTCAAAGATTGAAATAGTCTTATCATTATCTGGACAAGCAATAATGATCGTTTTGTGATTGCAAAATGTCATTGGTTTATTATCAGGTATAACTTTTGTGTCCATCTAAGCATCGAAATGGACATCAGTCGTCAACCAAAACGGACGTTCCGGGTCAGTGATCACAAGACCAGATTCCTAAAACGACAAATAACACAAACCACTAAAGAACTAAGAAAGTATATAAAATGTAATAAATTAGAACGGTTTCATGCAAAGAGAAACCGTGAACAGTTTTCAGTGATGCTGAGAAGGCGCAATCAGTGGTTTAGGCCGATGAATAAAATCAGTCCCACATGATGACCACAAGGCAGAACACAGGAAAAGTCATCTTCATTTACATGTATATTTAGCAAAACACTTTCCCACGGCTAGCACTACTGTTACCTGTCCTTATTTTGCATCACAGAACACAGAATAAACTTTGAAAAGATACCACAGGACATGATGGAAACCAACGGACTGCCCTATGATTATAACAGCCTGATGCACTACCCCCTGAACGCTTTCGCCATCGACGAATCAGTGCCTACAATTATCGCCCGACGAGAGACGAACGTTGCCATTGGTCAGCGGAAAGGCCCGAGTACTAACGATTACCAAGAAATCAACCGCCTTTACAACTGCCAATGTAAGATCTTCTTGATTAGTTTCTGTTTCAGTCCGTGTTTTGATACATTTATGTACAGTTTGTATTAGGACAGTTATATCTTTCAGAAAAACTCATGGAGAGAAATCTTTGCTTCGCGCAGCTCATTATATTCTGAGTTAGGAACCAGATATTCTCATTCGTAACCTTCTCTTGCATTTAAGGCGAATAGGGAAGCTTCTCAAAGATAAGACTTTCTAGAATAAGCTTTTATGCTTTAACATGGAGCTTAGAATTGTTGTCTTAAAGCCAGGGGGTTAATACTGGGTCATTATGGCTAGTATCTTACAAACTACCAGCTACTAACCATCAAATATGAACACAAGACCTCTCGAATGTTGTAAAATGACATTACAGCTTTCCCCTTGTAGTACCTGTTAATGGCGGCTGGGGATTTTGGGCAAGCTGGACACCGTGTTCGGCAACATGTGGCGGAGGGCAAAGGTCAAGGTCACGAGAGTGCGACCATCCTTCACCTTCTAACGGCGGAGCTGACTGTCAGGGTTCGTCTATGGAAACAGAGACGTGCATGCCCGAGACCTGCCCATCGCTTCTTCATGGTAGGCTGTATAAAAATGGGAAACGCTTAACAGATACCGCCTCGTCAAAATTACCCGTGTGGTCAAGTTCCTGAATTGCATGTAGGGTGGTCGCGAACTGACTCGAAAGCTTATGGTTTGGCCTACCCTCATGTTTCGAACTTTAACATGTAGATTTGATAGATTCCTTGGATACTTGCCTTCAAGAGAAGTACTTGTCATCCGAAATTAATTCGTCCATGTTTTGTCTGCATTTTGATTTAGCGAGATATCATTCCATTTGGCGTCTCTTTTTTGATCATTCAATAAGAAGACTGATGAATGGATTAGTAAGTTGCGATAAGCACCTAATGTATAGCCAAGAGGAGGTTAATTCCGGTGAACTCGTGGTCTGGATATATTAGCATGTATCCCTCGGATCACCGTGGATTGTCAGAAATATGTGAATCTGTATTACAGGGCACGTGCACTTGGGTTGCTGGATGGAACCTACTCTGCCAACTTTACTGGAAACTTTGGAAGGCCAGAGCTCCTATCTAACAGGACAGTATTCGGAAAGAACAGATAGTGTCAAGGTTAGCCTACTTTGTATATTATCCCCGTCTACAATGAAATACGGAGCCCACTTGAAGTATTGTTTACTCACCCACATGTAGCCAGTTGACGGGTTCGACAGGGTGTATGTACTCACCCTTTGACTGCCCATTACTGATATATTTTTTGTTTCAGGTGCAACTAATCCTAAACAATGGCAGACGTACGACTAACGTTTGAAGAAAGAAAATTTGTAACAAGTGATAATAATAAATACTAATTATTTATTTATTTATTATTATTATTTATATATTTTATTATTATATTATGAGTAATCGGGAGTCAAAGGGTGAGTACATTTTTGGGGACACCCTGTATTACGCTAAGTGTTGCTTAAAACTTTGCTGCATCGTTTAAGTTGTGAACCCACCCATGTGTTCACTTTGGTTATTTTGTTCAAGAAATAAAACTGCTACTTTTCTCTTGTCGCATGTTGTTGGTCTCTGTCTTAGTTGGCATTTGTTTCACGTTTGTGGATGCAATTTTCATCGTAATGTTTGCTTTGGCACTTTGACATTCTCAAGAGGAGCATTGGATTTGTATTGGTCTAAGGTTTTAATGACTCTAGGGATATATCTTTACGTTTCTCAACTGTGGTTTTGGTTTGAAATAATGGGGAATATACTCTAAAATAACATGGACTTTCACAATTGATGCGCTGTGCAGTTATTGGCACCTCACTGTTCTTGTATGCTAAGGTTTAACTTGAATCTCTTGTGTTGCTCGTGACATTATTGTAAACCTACTGAACTTTGTTTCAGAAATGCGCTCAAGCTGCCCGTGAGAAGGGGCACACCATATTTGCCCTACGTTTTGGTGGCAAATGTTTTGTCCAGTTGAAGAATGATGATCCATTTTTGTATAAGAGTCTAGGACCCTCGGATAAATGTGAGAGTGGGAAGGGGAGTTTGGGTGCTATTGATGTCTACAGACTAGGCTCCGGTAAGTCCGCACGTAGGCCCGTGATACATTTAACAAAACCGTGATATATGTATAATAATTAAGGCTTGATACAATACATGAAGCCATAAAGTGTAATTTTATGTATGATAACATGAAGCTTGTGATTTTTCAACGCCTTGTGGAAGGATCCACAAATTTCTCTGCTCTTGTATTTATGTAGTAGCATGAACTAGACAGACCAAACCCTGAATTTAACCTGTTGTGATTCTATAATCTTGGTTTCTAGAGTATAACTTTCATGGTGCAAAAGTTGATTATTTTATTAAGGATGAAATATATTGTTTCCAGGTCCTGTGGATGGAGACTACGGTCCGTGGTCTGTTTTTGCTCCATGCACTACATCGTGTGGCGGAGGGATTCGGCAGTTCACCCGTACTTGTACAAACCCGGAGCCTTCCCTGCTGGGTAAGCCCTGTGAAGGACCAGAGAACAAGACAGAAGCTTGCAACCTTATGGAATGTCCAGGTGAGGAGAAAATGCTAGAGATTATACCGATGATTTCAGACGTGAAATGTTTCAGATATCATTTATCAAAATCCGCTTAAAACCAGTCAAATGCATATTTGGGCTTCACTTTACATTTAGTCTCGGCAAACAATTCATATAAATTCACACTCGATCCGGAGATTCGATTGGGGATAAAGTCTGAATAATGTATGGAGAATCCCGAGATTTCACTCGGGGCCTTCTGTATCGTAAATGACTTTTTGTGACAGGCATTTATTTCTTAATTTTTACGTTTGTGTCGTTTCCAAAACAACCTATAACGTAAATAGTCAAAAAACGTAAACAGTGAATTGAGCAGATAACATGTAATGGAACACAAAAGACTACAGCACAGAGAGTAAAACCACAGCAGTGACAATGGTGTGAAAGGTGGCAAGTGGTCACACACTACCGTTGAAATCCGGCTTCCAGTCAGTTTACCGCAGTAAGGGTTTTATTCTAACTGTTCATGTAAGTTCAAGTAAGTGTTTAAGAAGTAAAAACTAGAGAAACAGTAATCAGTTTTGAGTGATACAGGAAAGACACTTGATATTCTGGGCATAACATCCAATTCAAATTTCAAACTCATATCCCGTGGCTTTCATTGCAATTGTTCCTAAAATGATCATGAACCTGTTTGTACGGCGCTTAGCCCATGGTCACGCGGAATCAGACACTACTGTGACGGCTATGAAACAGATGGAGCTAGAGGGGTTTTGAACGCTTTGCTCACATTGTGGAAAATGAAGAGATTCCAAATTCTACGTAAAAAGATGATTTTTAAACTCAGATTTTGGACAAATTGAACGAGAGCGCGGTCTGAAGATATTTCAATCTCAGGTGGAGTGCTGGTGAAGCTTTACGATCTGTTGGATGTTTTACCGGTTCTAATTGGCTGGAACATGATGTATGCATTTAAACCTTGGGGCGAACGTCTACCAGAGTTTACTCTGATTAATTTGGTAAAGTGGACTGGTTTGTTTGAACGATTTATACACATCATGGGTAATATATGATAGCTATGCATAAATTCAGTCATGTTCACATTCATGGCGTTTGATACTTTCATTTAGGTTATTTGCAACAGTGACTTAGTTTCTTGGAATTATTCACTCTGATATGAAAACATTTAATCGTTTAAATGTTTCCTTTGGTACAGTGGACGGTGGCTGGTCTGTGTGGAGCGATTGGAGTCTCTGCTCGAGTCCTTGTGGCACTGATGGTTATAGCACACGACGCCGCGTCTGCGACAACCCAGCACCGAAACATGGCGGCCAGAACTGCGGGGACTCAATGTATGATGGCGTAGAAATCAGGGAATGCAACAGGATCCCTTGTTCTCAAGTGAACGGTAAGCAGACTTGCTTGGGACGAAATTCAGGCTTGACTGGTTATCAAAATGGAATTGTTTAAGGAGTTAATTTCGAGCACACTAAGCAGGTCAGGAAATGGTTGCCCCTGCAACTAACTGTAGAAAAACTGACTATATTTACCTAGTGCATAGATCTGTCCGTTTGCCACTATTGCAGTACAGTTTTTAACTGAAATGACCAAATTTTAAGGTTTGGAGTTGTCAGTCAAACATCAGAAAACGTTGTGCGAAATTGCAAGGAATGGCAACTTGAAACCCACTTTTGGTGGTGTTAAAGATAATTCTGCGTCGGATTATGTTTAGTGCGCATATTCTTTAGACAATAGCAGCAGTTGATGGCCTTAACCTGTGATACTGCTTGCTCGATTCCAGCTTCAGTTCAGAAACTTTGTCTGGTGCCAAGCACTGGGTAGTGGTTTTCTCCAGGTCTCCCGCTTTGTGCGTAAGTATTCACTGTGCATGACTAATATAAACATTTACACGCGTTGGGTTTCAAGTTCAATATAGACACAACCTTTTATACTCTATACTAGCTGGCCTGGCACAGCAGAAGACACCAGCTATGTACTTTTCGATGGAAAAATTGGAAGGTCTCAAAATTGAAGGCAACCCAGCGCCTTTGTTGATCCAGGGAAATGTTACACTGACTGAGGATGGTCGAGCTGGTCAAGGACTGAAATTACATGGTGGTCAGGTGACATATCAAGGTATGTGGTTATTTGTAGAGAAAAAAGAGTATAGGGGAAGGGCCATAAATGAGATGTTGAACTATGATATATACATGGTTTTGAAATATTTCTAAATGTTTCTAGTACACACATATCTATATATGCAGTATATCCAATACTTTTCACATTTTATCGGATGAATAGTGTGAATGATAATGTTAAGTGAAATACAAGTAAAATAAATAGAAAAAGCAATTGCCCTCGAAATATATGCCCTTCAGGGGCATAGAGATTTAAAAGCCGAATAGGTAGATGTACAAATAGAATAGACCCAAGTAGTTTGTAATCGCTGCAAAAACAGGTCGTTTTTTTGTTATAACACTACAATTCTTATGCCCTATGTGAGTGTTAGAAGAGCATAGACACACCGAAATATCTGAGGTACTAATAACAGGAAAGAACAAAGGAGCACCTACTTGTAGCTATGAGCAGCCATGTTAAAGGTGGAAATGGGTTTTAAGAATTCCCCATTAGACACCCATTTAATAGGTTTCAGTGGGATTTGTGTTGTAGTGCACAAGCTGGGATTTATTTATTTATTTGATTGGTGTTTTACGTCGTACTCAAGAATATTTCACTTATACGACGACGGCCAGTATTATGGTGGGAGGAAACCGGGCAGAACCCGGGAAAACCTACGACCATCCGCAGGTTGCTGGTATACCTTCTCACGTGCGGCCGGAGAGTATACGTTGATTTGGAACATCATAGTTGCTGTAACACAGGAATAGTTGTTGAAAACTTAGTTTAGTTAGTTTAAACTTTTATTAGGTTTGGCTTAGGTATAGACTTTTGGAAATATTATCTGTTAATATTGGAATAGCCGTTACTCAAGTCATTTTGTTTTATAACAGCTGATAGTTATTACATCTCTCGATGGATCGGCTCCATACACAGATACATTTTAAAAGATAACATTTCCGATGCAATCTTCAGGCCAGTCCTGTTTGAACGTACCGAGTGAGTGTGGGCTGGGATTTACCTTGTCTATGTTTCTCAAGGCGGATATTGCTCATGTTAAACAGAGAGATAGGTAAGTATTAAACCACAGTGTTTGGGCAATTTTGA
The DNA here is from genome assembly GCA_016165875.1 of Acanthopleura granulata. Taxonomy (NCBI): domain Eukaryota; kingdom Metazoa; phylum Mollusca; class Polyplacophora; order Chitonida; family Chitonidae; genus Acanthopleura; species Acanthopleura granulata. Next base: position 30,674,223 of record JABBOT010000080.1, on the reverse strand, counting down.
CTGCCAGATATCTGCTCAGTTGTTTGACTTATTGGTAAGTCCAATATGTATCCTGAATTGATAGAATTTAATGATTTAATTTATGGTTATAAACTTTTTTATACGTCGCCAGTAATGGCGGTCGTATAACGGTATTACCGATTTTGTCCGTCTGCCCGTCTGCCCGTCCATCCGTATTCGTGTCCGGGCTAAATCTGGCATTGTTTTCCACGTACGGTTTTAATATTCGGTGGATATATAGATACAGGTATGGCGATGTGTCGCAATTTACATTTGTCCATTCCCGTGGTTGCCATGGTAACCAGATCGCCATTTTGCCCTCTATATACTGCATAAATACATATAACTTCGTGTTCCGGCTATATCTGAAGTAGTTTTTCACGTGCATTTTTAATTTTTGATGGATACATAGATACAGATGTAACGATGTGTCGTGATTGACATTTGTCCATTTCTGTGGATGCCATGGTAACCAGACCATCTTTCCCCCCATATATACTGTATAAATACATATGAATTCATGTCTTCGCTACAGCTACAATTGTTATCAATATTCAGGTTTGATTCTTGGTGGATACTTAGATATATGTGAGGCGAGGTGCCCGACTCACATTTGGCCATTTTCACGATTGTCACGGAAACCAGATTGCCATTATCCCAACATACACTATATAAATAGATGTGATTTCATGTCCAAACTACAACTCCAATTGTTTTCCTTGTGCAGTTTTAATTTTTGGTGCATGCATGGGAGCAGATGTGCTCACGTGTCGCAACTGACTTTTGTCGATTTCTGTGGTGCCATGGTAACCAGATCTCCATTTTCTCTAAATATTGTAATAGATGTGGCTTGGTATCCAGACTACAACCTCCAAGTGTTTTTCACGTATAATTTTAATTTTTGATGGATTCGTATATACAAAGATCGCTCACATTTGCCCATTTCCACATTTGCCATGGTAACCAGATTGCTATGTCCCTTATATATATTATATAGTTAGGTATGAAATTCATGTTTGGGAAAATTAATTCTTGTTGGATACAGATGTAGATACTGATATGACAATGCGTCATGACTCACATTTGTCAACTTATAACGTTGCTATGTTAACCAGATAGCTCTTATCCATACATATAGTTACGACAACTCCATTTGCTTTGCATATAGAGTTGTAATTTTTGGTGAATGCAAAGATACAGATATATCACAACTCACGTTTGTTCCATTTCTGTGATTGTTGATTTTCACTTTTGCCATGGTAACCGGATTGCCATTATCATATATATAGTACTTTATAAATGGATATCATTTCATGTCAGGGCTACGACCCCAATTATTTTCCATGTACAGTTTTAATTTTTGGCCGATACATAGATACGCAGATGCCGATGTGTCGCCACTGATGCATCCATTTTCATTTTTTGGCGGATACACTGCTACAGAGTTGTCAAGCAGAGGTGATGATGGATATCTGTCTATATACTTCCGTGGCTGTCATGATAATTAGTGCCCCCACCTGAAAAGCTTGTAACAGGATGAGAACTGTAATTCATACACGCGTTTTTGAAACCATTTCTTTCCAAACTCATTGTTTTATGAGTAGTTTTCATCAAAACTCATGAAGTACATTCCCTCACAGCTTACACTCATCACAATGCTGCTGCTATTCGTTAATACGTTTCAAACGAATGTATTTGTTCTGTAGTATTATGTGTTCACCTGATCTTTTGTTATATGCAGATCTTAATAACGGATGTTGGTACCCTCTTTGTCTGTCATAATTTACCTATTGTTATAGGTTTGTTGAGCAACGTGTCCTCTGTTTTCCCTGTCTGAACGTAATCAAATTTGGTGGCTTGCGTTGTTTGGAGTCAGAAATATTCTCTTGAGTAACATATATTTGTTACATTATCCTCTACTCATTTGTGGAAGAGTTATTTTGAAGAGATGGTGTTTGTTTGTGTTTGTATATCATTGTTTTGAGCTTACAGCAAAGGGCAAAAGCATGCGCATATGTCTGAAATTGACCTTACTAAAATCATAATGATGGTATTTTATTCCAGACAGCATTGTAGTAATCACAGCTTGCCCACTTGTCATGTTAATTCATAGTCAGTTGTAAAACATCCGATTTATTTCAGGGAATCTGTGTTGTCTTTTAGGAGATCTGGGTTCTATCCAGTTGTCATGTGAATTATAATATGGGGTTAAACGTTTAATTTATTTTAGGGAATTGTGTGGCGTCTTTTCTTGTCAGAACTCTTGGTTGTGCCACTTATAATAAACTGCCGTTGGGCCTGATACAGGGGACTCCGTAGCCAAGGGGTTAGCGCGCTATTGCAGCGTCAAGATCTCGGGGCCTCTCACCAATGTTGTTGCCTAGGCTGGCTTCCTCTCTGGTAACCTGCGGATGATAGTGGGTTTGCCCCGAACCCTGCTTGGTTTGCTCAAAACATAATGCTGGCCTCCGTCGTGTGAGAGAAATATTCTTCAGTTCGGCATAAAACACCAAGCAAATAAATAAATAAAGAAACATATATATATATAACATTGATACATGTTACTGTACTTAACTTGAGTGTGATTTTTTCAGGCCCACGTATCTGTTAAGTAGTGGTGTGCAGTCAGAGGAAGTGGAGACTGACGACCATCTGGGGCTGGCTATCTACTTCAGACAAGATGGTATGCTCAAGGTAAGCTGGATTGGCACAGGTTATTGTGCCTTGCTCCTGGTCGCACACCGAGAGCTGGCTTCTCTCATGAGCATGTTAAGGTTGTAGTTACAAAATCAAGCGAAAACCCGATGTCGTCTTGCACCGTGGCCCCCAGTTAAGTGAGTGGTTGATGGCAGAAGATAAGATATCAACAATTCAACCATGTTAAAGGATGGGATGCCAAACACCTAACCGACCGACCGACTGACTGACCAACCCAAAGACAGACAAATACCGACTTACAGAGTTGATTGTCACAAACGGAAATATGCTTAGTCGTGGAATTTCCATACACAATATCGCAGCGAAAATATACGAAGTCGTAATGATGCCCATAGTTCATAAAATCAGTATAAATTTGAACCGTATTTAGAATGCAACAATGATATTTGGCCAAATGATGATTACGTCTGTTGAATCGAGAAGTACAGCACAAAGTTACTGTTTTAGTTCATTCTGCTTAGTGCATGCAGAAGTGGTTGGTTTTCGGCGGGCTGCTCGCTTTATTTGAGAAAAATATCTATTTCCCCACGTAATTACAGGCCACTCTACGCACAAGTGAACTGGAATGTACTACTGACCTGCCTTCTTCGTTATTCACGGACTCAACGAGATTTTATCACGTGGCGGTGACGTATAGTCCGGAGGTCTGTCTCACAATGTATTACCAAGGTGATGTATTAACAAAGTGATGTATTCTCATTGTGCCAATGCCCTGAGATGCATTTGACTGTCTTATGCATCATATATGATCATTAAAAAATATCGACCGACAGGTGTCAGAGAATATGTGCGATAGAATGTCTGTGGCTGATAAGTTTCTTATGGAACATGACCGCCTCAAGGGTCTGGTGGTTAGAGCGTACGCCTCGAGGTCGGGAGATTCAGGTTCAAGCCAGGGTAGGGTCATACTAAAGACTTTATAAAGGGCATTTGCTGCTGTCTCTTTTTGCAGCTCATCACTGATAGGTTAGAGCGAGGAGATGGGACTGGTCAGCCCGGTGTCAGTATAATGTGACTGAGTGGGGTATCATGTCTGGTGTCTTCGGCATGATGTTCCAGCACTTTCCTTACCACAAGAGGATACACTATATGCACTCACCAGAAGTACTCCCCATCGTCGTATGACTGAAACATTGTTAAAGTACGACGTTAAACCAGAACACTGACTCGCGCTGGTGGGACATGAATAAATAAGTAAGCCTTAAGTATTATGTGAGCTGTGTGAACCCCTCCATTGCTTCTCGTTACCGGGCTTACCGTGTAAGTTTTTCTGTTATAGGTGAACCATTGGACAATGACGTCAGAGGAAGGCCAAACCAAAACGAGGGTGTCAGAACACGAGAGTCCTTCATCCTGGGGAAATCGTTTGATGTGAGCGGCCACGAGCTGAAGGGTACTGTGGACGAGGTGCAGTTCTGGGCGGAGAGTTTGACCGCCGCAGACGTTCAGCAAGTCTTGCGATCAGGTAATAGATGTTTGTTTCTGTATCAATCATCGACCACCATGGCTCATAGGTTTTTAGGTGTGCATGCCTCCCTCGTCTCTATTTTATTGCAAAAAGGCTTTTTAATCATATATAAAATGTTTTTCTCTACGTGAGGGATAAAGCAGAACAAACACAAAGACCTCCATCGGCTTAAAATAATCGAATCCTCTGAAATCACGAAATCATGGATTGTATGCGGAAATCAAGAAAACTTTTCTTTTTACATGTACGTATGTGTAAATTATATTTTGTGTTAGTTCTGGATGTTCAAATCATCTTGTGTCTTCAAGAAACGAAGCTTGTTTCCTTTATTTCATTCAGACTAGTACTAGTTCATGGATAGACATTTTCCCATGTCATGAACAGACAGGGAGCAAACATACAGAGAATAATCAGCTGAACAGAAGATCCGCCAATCCGTTCGAGCAAGATTCATACCATTGATTTGTAAGCATGGTGATGTAGAAAGTAAAGGGATATAATTTGGCTGTTCAATTTTTGTTATCAGTAAATAGATATTACTGGAAAAGTTCTCGTTAAACAAACAAGTCTGAAATTTTGTCCCTCTGGTTAGGCAGAAGTGAAGTTGCATATATTACGACTGCCTTTTTCTTTCAGTGCCACACTCTTGTAACGATTGTGATCCCAATGCCGACTGTGGCCAGCAGAGTTGCACTTGTAATCCAGGTTACCATGGCGATGGGTTCAACTGTGGCAAGGAAAAAGGCAGGTTAATTGAAAAACATTTGTAGTGAAAGGAAAAAGGTATTTGCTTTTCTAGATCTTATACAAGTAACCCACGTTGTCAATGCCACACTATCCCCACCAAATGACTGATATGTTCTCAATATACCTTACGATTTAGCTAGAAGGGATCTTAGACATAATTCTTGTTTACGACCTATCCAGAGCTCAATTCCGCCAGTTACATTCTCTCGATTATAGATAGTTTGGTTAGTTCTGCATGAGAGTGTTGCAAGGCAGTGTATGACAGAGGAACGCTCTATCATAACAAAAGTGCAGTCAGCAGTCACTACACACAGTGGTAAAGCAACCACTCTTTGGTTAACTCAGTACATCATTGATATAGTCAAGAACAATGAGTTTGACTTTTCGTGACCTCTATCCTCATAAACACTCCCACGCTTATATTTCCTAGGATCTTGGTGACAGTTATACAGGCCTTACGTTCGCTGTAGACCACCTCTCTTCCAACAATGTGAAGTGCAAATCTGTGGGAAAGTGCGTCAGTAACATACCGAACGTCTGTGGTTACCCTGTGCAATCCAGTAAAACCAACAGTCATTTAAGAAATTCTTGAATATGTCGATGAAATCGGCAACCCAAAGAAATCAAAATAAATAAATAAAGAACTCTGTGAGCTAACCTTAATTTCACTGTTCCACTAGGCAGAGTGTATGAGTTGTGTAAAATCATGACGAAGCTCAGCGCGACATTGTGTACCTTCCATGTTTGATTTGCGCATGCTCTCACGACTGCAGCGTTTATTGATTCGTCTGCTGACTCCGCCGTTCTATACTTGCCACTGGACAAGGGAGAGAACCCCGAAGTCCAGGCCACGGTCGGTATGATTGGCTCTGCTATCTCATTTGATGGACGGAGAGACTGGATTAATGCAGGTAACAAACACATGTGACTTTATCGCAATGATTTTTCCTTCCTTGGAAAATTATCACTTCAGGACAGCTTTTATATAGTGAACAGTCTAAGACACATTTATGTCTTACTTAAACACACGGCTATTTGTTTGCCAACTCATATGGTTGATCTAATTTTCGCTTCTAAACTTAAAAGAAAAATCATCACTGCACCAAATGTATATATGTATCGACAAAAAATTGTTTATTTTTGTGAAGTGTAATAACCGAGATTCAATGTAAATAAAAACGCACACGTGTGGAAAATCGAACTGGCCGCCACGCTGTCAGTTGAACCAATCAAGACATTTCTACTACCCTCTACTATAGAAGTAGAGTGAAATCAGCTGTTTCCGTGTCATTACGAGACAACTGTGATATACTTTAAAGCCATTTTCAACGAGAAAGTGGTAGTGGGAGGCATCTGAGGTTATTCCTCAAGGCTTGGCCTTCGATTGTAGTAATAAACATTACTGTACTTCGCACAAAGAAGAGTGTCTCGCCTCCTATTACTGAAGAGTGTAGGGTACGTATGACGCGACATCGTGTTTATGGTTTCTCTGAAATGGCGTATCCTATGGCCTCGTAAGAATTTCAGATTAAAAGGTAATTTATACAGTTATCAAGCACGTCATAAAACTGACTATGCCCGTTTAGGTTTGTTTGGACCCCTCTTCTGAAATAACTTTGGTTATATTTTTTGTACAACTAGTACAGCTACAGAACTGGTAGAATTCAACACTATATTGTAGAACTTTAGGAAAAAGGCCTGGCTCCTGTAGCAGTTTTCCCAAGTGATCATTTTGTCGAACTAGTTATTCGCTTTTCCATAGGTAATTTCAGCGGAAAGTGTCTGAGTAAACCAGATAATTGTCAGGACGGGTTAACTATTGCGTACTGGATGAAGTACTTTGGACGAGGAAACCGCCCAAACTATGTCTTATCTAGTGCCGCCCAGGTAAAGTTCACATAGTTTGGTATCTTTGTCAAAACCTTCAGTTTATAGAACATATGGTATAATTGTCCTGTGTACTTGATTCTACATCCTTTCGAACTCTAACCTTGGAATTTCACCTGCGCCATTCCGCAGAAGCCGAGGAAGATTCCAAAAAGTCGTTTGGGGTGGGGGTCCGTTGTAGGGGACAAAGAGGTGGTCGACTATAACAGCAAACTGGGCGAGGCCCCAGAAGAGATAGATGCGACTGGAGATGTGTTCTCCGCAAATTGCCGTTTATAAATTGGTTGTTAAGGCATTTAGATTTTTTTTATTTTTATTTGTTATTTTTATTTGTTTTTATGTAAAAGTACAATGTTCACTGATTAAATTTATATAGGTATATTAAGGTGGATTTAGTCTAAACTTATCGGAACGTCGTGGAAAGTTGGTTGGCTAAAGCAAAGGAAATGTTATCCCCACTAATAGGCCTGAGAAACGTTCCGTGCAATTTCTGCTCACTTTTGCCCCCCCCCCCCCGCCTTCAAACGGTGGAGGGGCATTTGCCCGCCATGACCCCCTCGCCTCCGTTTCCTACGCCTCTGTTCCATTTTCCATCGTACATACCAATCAGTATGCTGTTTTAGAAAAGCTCACAAGTATAAATGTTGTGGAAAAAGTATTCCATCCAGAATAATATTCTTTTCACTTATAAATAACAGGGTCGAGCCACCGGAGTTGATATTTACGTTGACGGCGATAAGATGAACATTACTGTACTGACAACGACGCAGCATTACACCGCCATCTTGCCTGTCTCAGCTAATGAGTGGACTCAGTACTTCATCGTTTGGAACCACAGCAGTGGACTCAAAGTGTTCATTAATGGAAAGGTAGGTGAAGATGACGGAATTTCCCTAAGGACAACAGATAAAGTAAGGGGAAACAAGTCCTAGACTCTGAGTTAAAGTGTGTTTTCCCACATCAGGATACAGCCAAAACCTCTTAATACAGTTGGCAGGTCTGCTGAAAACATGGTATTTAATGATAATCTAAAATCACATCTTTAATACTAACTGTGAAGAGTCTTATCATTTTTACTCGTTTGCCCAAGATTTGTCATCTTCCCAAATTCAGGTTTTTCAGCCTAAAAAGTGAAATTTGTTGTTCGGATTCCCAGTATGGACTTTATTGCTTATTGATCTAGGTGTGTTTATTAGTTAAAGTATGGGTAATGCAGAATCTGTCATTCTTTAATTAGGTGGTAAATTCAGTGCAACTCAAATGTACTAATTTAGCTCTGATATTGGCGATAACAATGTCATTTGGCGTTAGACATTGTGAAAATGCATAAATCAACAGGGTAGAGTAATCTTGTACGTGAAGAGAGACTCCGGTAACGTGTAACCTTGGCATTGCTATAAAGAACAACTGCCAGTCAACGCAACGCACCGCATAACATTCGAGCCAAAATAATAATAGTAATGATGCCAAATTTACTATCCATAACATAAAACTATCTCTGTGAGAGTTTAACAGATACTGAGAATGGTGATTTGTCTTATGATAAGCAACGAATGAGTATCCAACAGCTTATGGGCTTGCCCTAAATTATTATTTGTCTTGCTTTGCGCAGCTCGTGTCGGAAGTGGCACAACCAAGGGCTGTCTCTTTACTTGAGACAGATAACACCGAACTGAGAATTGCGCAACCGAACAACTGTTTTGTCCTGAATGGTAGATTTGTTCTTGATGACGTCACGATTTGGCTTGAATCTTTGGAGGCGTCTGAAGTGGAAAGTTATTATGAATCTGGAGGTAAGCCGACTGGTAAAAACCCACAGGCAACCAGACAAATATTTTGAAATGAAGTGAGTTATATTTATAATTTATGAACAGATAAGTTTCTAAAATTTCTGAATATACAGTATGTTTGCCTTTAGAGATGTTCAATAATTCCACAGACCAAGCTGCAGTTACTATGTAAATCAGTTACCATAAACAACCATTGACACTAACATCAGTAACTGATAAAAGATTGTATTAAAATCTATTTCTTCAAGCAATCGGCAATTGCGGTAAGCTTTCGCTTAAAAAGAATCCAAAAAGCTTTACAAGGCTGGAACTGAAGAAACACTCATTGTGTCCTTACGACAGAAGGTGGCACTACCATAAGAAATTGCTAATAAATACAGGATTATTGTTTAATCCTAAACTTGAAAGGAAGATAAAACTGGGCTTACTTTCATTTCAGCCAGGGCACCAATGACAGACGGTAACCTGCAGCTCTAACAGAAAACTCAATGTAATATCCTTGTGGACTACTGAATCTGGAAATTGTCCAGAAACATGTTCGTGGACGTGTGGTAAAGATCTACACGTATGTTGTTATGGACCAAATCTTCCGAATAAATAAAAAGATCTCTTAAAATATTGATAAAGTCTGTTTTGGTGTTGATTTCATTTATTCTAAATATCAAATTTGAACCTTAGAAATGCAAGAGAGAATATGTATATAGCAATATGCGCACACTATGGTTCCACTTTTTTAATTTCAACAAAGGGCCTCATAATGAGAGAAGATTCCATTTGCTGTGTATAGTGACCCATTTATGTTAAATTTATTTATTTATTTGAATGGGGTTTTATAAAGTACTCAAGAATATTCTAGTTACATGTCGGCCACTGGTACTATAGTGGGAGGAAACCGGGTAGAGTCCGGGGGAAACCCACGATCATCCGCAGGTTGCTGGTAGAACTTCCCACGTACGGCTTGGAGGAAGCCCTTAGTGTTAAATGAGCATCCTGACATCAGTCTGGAGGTAATACCCCGGGCTGATGGCTACAATACCTACAATTGGCGTCAGTTAAACGGCGTTCGCATGATGCGATTTATCGTGTTATAGCCATCAGCAGTAAAAATAGAACTTGTGTCTTTCATAAGCCGCGTTCAGACTTATTATTGATCGAATGCTACTTTCGATCAAACAAATGCGGCTTTACCGTCGAGCTCTGTAACAAATTTTGAAGGAAATTGTGTTTTCACGATGTAGATGCAATATAATAAATTACGTAGGAAAATCGTTAATGTCGCTGCTGACGTCATTCACCAGTTTAAAACGCACAGTGAAACAAGTGTGATGTAGATACTGTTTAGTTATAATTTTTTTGTTTCAGTAGAAGTTTAAGTTCTACTTAAGTACTTGTAATAATAAACGCGTAATTGTAAGAAATAAGCGCTGTATCCGAGATCAGTTAAGAACCTTAAGAAAAAATGTTCGTTCCATAATGAATATGTGCTATGAATGGAGACATTGCACTAACTCTTTGAAGCTTAACAGCCAAAGCATAACCCATGCCTTCAAACCCTCCAACCTCTTTCACCATAAGTTGTTTTCAAATGTTGGTCGCCTGGGGTTTTTCAAATGTGATGTTGTACTTGTATGTCAATTTTCATTTTCACCGGACAGTACATGGTGTTTTCGAGAAAATTATAGTGATGTTATTGTGATGTTTTTCATAAACAGTACTTAAATAAACTAGGCACGTATTCAGAATCATCCGTCTCCCTTTTCAAATGAACATCTCCGCCAGATAATCATTTTGAAGGGATCAATACGGCTTGCCTTCCTGTTTATTCTTTCATCACCATATTTGGAAAATTGTCTCATCCCAACTGCGCACTGGTGCTGAGGCACTTCATTCATTTTTTCTTCTGAAAATCAATAATTGACATATGTCAATACCTCTGTTCAACTTCGTACGTGTAGTTCTGTTTGTGTGTTTGTTTGATTGGGTTAAACGTTGCTTTCAGCATTATTTCGATCGTATTCCGACTATGTCACGTTGTATAAGGTTTACTGGCATCTTTGATGAGAAATTCGAGCTCGGTTCAGATATATAGTTCGACGCTCGAACTGCCAGACCAAAGGGGATGTTGTAACCAATCAGAATATCCCTCTTAAATGTGCACTGCAGACTTGAACAAGATATTTAAATGAAGGTTAATTTGCTCAGAGATTTCACTGGATGGCATAGACAAGGCTAATTTGTAACTAGGTCGAACTACCTGCCTTGTCCATTCAATCAAGGGTATTCCTGCGGCGAAGCCAAACAGAGCCGTTGACATTGTGAAGGTGCTGGCAGCACACCTGACCCAATGCGGACATATTTATTATGCTGCCTCACTGGAACGGCCTTCCAGGACACCAGACATGACACCCTACCCGGTCACATTACACCGACTCAGGATCGACCAGTGCTCGGTCTATCCCTCTTATACTGAGCGCCAAGCGAGAAAGCGATGTTAATTTCGTAGATCTGCAATCGATAGCTTGAAAGGCCTCTGATACATGTACTCCCTCTAATTCACTTCTAATTAGCGACTCATGCAACTCAACAATTTTCACTTCCATGAGATCGAATAATTCATTCGACAGGTCGTCGAACATTGAGAAGGCGTTCTCTTATAGTTAACAAACAAATGAAAAGTAGTCAGTCGGGTAACGTCACGTCTTTGCAATATAACTGTTCAATACAATTTCGTTTTGGTCTATTGTCATTTACTAGTTAATATCGTTTGAGCCCGACAATTAGTGTGTAATAGAGTAAGATACAGGGTGACCGTCATATTGAATGATAGGAGTTATGTTTAAATACTAATTCAAGCGTATAGTGACTTTCATATTAAAGAGTGACTGCATATCATCCCTCGAATTGTTATTCAGTATCCTGAATCAACATTCTGCTGATAAGATTGATCATACCGTGTATATTTGACACAAGACAGACCGAAGCAAGTATTATTTTAACTTACATGTTTTATTAAAGTGATTTATCATGCAGGCATTCTTGGCACATGTGATAATCCTTAGTCATCTTACATCATATTGGCGAGTGACAAAACGAACGTAAAGCTGAGCAAATGGCCCGGCGGACTCTGATAACCACTGATATTGTCACCAGCAAAAACATCGATTTGATTATTTCTTTGACTGGTGTTTTACGCCGTACTCAAGAATATTTCACTTATACGACAGCGACTAGTAATTGGTGAGAGGAAACCGGGCAGAACCTGGGGGAAAGCCACGATCATCCGCAGGTTGGTGGCGGACCTTCCTCGTACGGTGGAAGAGGAAGCCAGCATGAGCTGGACTTGAGCTCACAGCGACCACATTGGTGAGAGGCACGTGGCCATTACCCCGCGCTGACGCGCTAACCCACTGGATGCGGAGGCCCCCGACCAACGTTGAGAGCGCTCGTGATTAGCAGACAAAATATTCCGAAACTGTCGAACTGTCGGAAGGAACTATTGCAAAGTCCCAAAAATAAAGTAACCTAAGTTTCATATTAATAGCCCTATGAAAATATTTTATTTGCATACGTGTATAGTGTGGTTTCTTTTGTGTAACGAAAGTAAATTTGAATGGTATTTCACCATGAGATAGCTGACGGCAGTAGGTTTTTGTCGGTTGTGTAAACGGTAAAGCTGTCACATATTTCTGTCAAAACTAGATACCCCCCCCCCCCCGCGAATATTCTAGACAGTGTATTTTCACATAAAAAGTTTTACAGAAAGCACATTCAAAATCGAGGAGGAGTGGAGAACACTATGTATTATTTTGTATAATAATTCTTTTATTTATTGTGCGGGTATACACTACAAACCGTGGCAAATGGGTTCCTGGCTTTATGGTGATAAAGTGTGTTAGAGACTTCGTTAGACATTATTGTGACTTTTGACTGTTATTAGATCAGAGCTGGTCTAATAAGCTCATTGTATTCTCTGGAAATGTAGAGCAACACTGAGTTATCTTCCGTATTGCAGTGATAGCAAAGATAACTCCACCAACACTACAGTAAGTTACGAGTTAAATTCAGCACGAGGTCAGAAAATTCAGCACATTTCAAGGAAAAGGTCACCATCAAGAATAAAGATAGCAATCGTGACTAAGCTACGGCGAATGATCATCACTTGGCCTCACACATAAGTCTCAATACAGCCTGTTTCCTCACAGGTCTTGGCAAGTGCGCCATATTGGACCATTCTCGGATCGTTTGTGTGTTTTCCAGTAAAACAAAACCCTGTATAATATCCATTAACATGTTCATCGTAAAAAAACATCCGCGAGAGTCTGAATTCCAGCATGCATATTTTGCACACGAAAACAGCCCCCTTGTCATCTTGTTTCACTTTTTGCACATGCGTATTAGGGTGGCGAATGCAGCACGCGGTATTATCTTTCGGTCTGTACTCCTTGTGACACCGAACACAGTGTGAACGCGTCGCTGGGGGACAACTGATCCTCGGGAACAAAATACCCAAAGCTATGATGTGTTTGGAACTTTTCCTAGACAATTTGTTTAAGATGATGTCCTTTAAAACTTCTCCGTCTGTCTCCAGAACAAATTCTTGAAGTCTTTGATACTCGTTGCTAAGGTGGGCACTTTTGACAGCCGATGACTTGGAGTCGTCAAAAGGAATAGAGGAATGGATGGACGAATCGATGGATGAAGGGCGTGGCCAGTCGCCACTGACACTGTCACGTGAACTGTTTGTTTGCGAATCTTCGTCACTCGATGACGCCGGAAGGTACATCATGATGATGTCACGCGAATACCATGCCTCTTCTTCGGTGTGCTCAATGTCTGCCAAAACAAAATAAAATTTTACAGATTCATTCTCACAATAATGATAGAACTTAACTTACAGAATTACATAAAAATATTAAAGCGTAAGCCTTAGTACAAAGTTCCAGTTGAACCGATTTCCTTTCTTGTGTAGAATAGTTCTTCCTAAATCTAAAAACTTTAGTATATATGAATAGCGATTTCCCATTCACTTTTTAATGGGTTTAAAACTGGGCATGAAAACAATTTCACACATCTCAAACTAAGCATTAATGATTAACATTAATATACATATATTTGCAAATGAAGTTGTATTTGCGAACAGGGACTCGTTTATCGCCTGTGAAGCACATTGTTGGTCTCCGTTTGTTAAGCTAATATATTGCGTCAACTTTCCTGACCTGCCTATGGGTGATGTTGTGTTTGGTGTCATCACACTCACGCTTTCCTCCCCGGATTTGTGTTTGGGAAGTTATCTACAAATAGCCCTTTGGAGGAAAGCCTTCAGATTTTCTTGATAAATTGCGAGACAATAAGACCGGAGGCGTAGACCTTATCTCCAGTCTCGGGGAAGATGATGATGTCAGAGGAGAGGTATGCTTGGATAATGCATGCTAATCATATGCACGACTGTGTTATGTTTACATAGTCCTCAACATTTACTTACCCGCCGGTAGTTCTCCGCATATATGTACATTGCAAATGGGCTTTCACGGTAATCAAGTTCCCATGGGGTACGTTATCTGAATTTGGACTTAATCTTATGGAAGGTCTATTTGTAGGTTAATGTAACGAATGACATCCTGTCACATAATTATATTTGAATTGTGTTTTTGTTTTATTTTATTTGATTCATGTTTTATGTCATACTCAAGAATATTTCGCTTACACGAAAGCGGCCAGCATTATGATGGGAGGATACCAGACAGGGCACGGGGAAAACCTACGACCATCAGCAGGTTTTTAACGGACCTTCTTACTTATGACTGGAGAGGAAGACCGTGCCCTCGGCTTGAACCCACAACGATCGCATTGAAGAAACACCTGGGTCATTGAGCTCTACTAGCGCCTTACTTATTTGTTTCATTTATTTGACGGTGTTTTACGCCGTACTCAAGAATATTTCAGTTACACGACGGCGGGTAGCGTTATGGTGGGAGGTAACCTAGTAGAGCCCAGTAGAAATCCACGACCATGTGCAGGTTGCTCACGAACCTTCCCACGTGCGGCCGGAGAGGAAGCCAGCATGAAGTTAACTGGAACTCACAGCGACCGCATTACAAGGTGGGAGGCTTCTGGGTCATTGCGCTGCACTAGCGCGCCAACCGACTGAGCCACGGAGGCCCCTTCAATGCTGAATAGCATTCGCAAATGATGCCACGTGGTCAAATTCAGTTTTATCCATTGAGGCTCCCGATAAGAGTTATCCAACGCCTTGCGAAATATGGGGTTTCCTGTAGAGTTATCCACGGCTTCAAATATATATCAAATAACAATCGATTTGTGTATATCAAATAACAATCGATTTGTGAGTCATATCATTAATTCTGTTATGTCGCGTACCCTATACTATGACAGAGTCTTGAAGAATCAGAAGAAGTGTTATAACTTGGTGTGGACTGTGCTTCATACATCCACCACACAGGCCTCGGCGCCCACAGCACAGTGAAGAAGCCATTCTCCAGTAAGATGGGATTGGGTATATATAGTCAACAGTTCGATTAGAACTCGAGATTGGGTAGTTGAGAAATGATGTGATGTATCACATTTGTTTACTAAGCTGTCTGCCTAGACTATGAGTTTTATCAATGTCGCCACACTTTGAGGGCAGAGAAAAATGTTTAGAAGGCACGTCATATTCATTGTCGATTTTTAGCAAGAATCCAGTAGAGTGCCCCTCTCATGTCTACATATGAAAGCCCAATAGTTTAGCAACCTATATATGTTTGTCCTGTATGACAGGGTGAAATATTGTTGACACGACAAAAAAGGAGGCAAATCCACAACACTGTGTGAGGGAATGCACCCGATCAAAAATTCGAACACAAACTTACCCTGAAATGAACCCTCTTCAATGCGTGGATTACCTGCCTATTTGGACTTCAAGTCAACACGAACTGTGGCATATATTGATACAACAGCTAACCTTGAAAAAAAAAGTGCCGTAATCCGGACTGTTGTGAACGGGGGTAAATCGCATCAACGCCAACGTAATTGACCCCAATGGCTCGTGTTATACGTGACTTGCCGTATTTGTACACAACACAGAAACGGTGTAACTAAGGGTAAGATGATGTAAACTAGCCCGTAAGTTCATGCCTGGTGGATGATGCAGCATTTTGCGCGTACCCACGATGTCAACAGGCTGCTCCCAATTTTGACTTTTAGCGGTACACCGACTGAAACCGGGATATGAAAGAGGAAAGAATGCGGAAAAGCCAGGTCAGCTTGGCAGACATGTGGGTATCAGGTACTACCTAAAGAGCTTTGTTTTATGGTGCGTGATTCAATTGTTAAAAAGCGTGCTGTTCCCAACCAGGAGTCGAGTACAGTTGCAAAAACACCACCGCACCGTGCAAACTGTCGGCATATATGGTCACACAAAATAACTACAGGCCTACATAACAATCTTAATTATCAACTCTTTCTTTACTTACATATTCGAAAACTATATCAACCGATAAGCTATAACTGGACCATGGCGTAAACATGCTGGCGTATAGCAAAATTTCCTGCGTTAGTCTTCGCATATAGATCTGCTGGCATCGGTCAGCCATGCACGAATACATCAATACATCCTCTTTAGGCTCCGTTTACCCTGAAATTCAGTCTTGATTACAATTGATTATTGAGGCCAGCATGGAATTACACTTTGCAGCCAGGTTGCTCTGTTCAACGTCGATGTAATGCCTCCGTCGCCAGCCATCAGCACATAACAGTTGAAATCAATCGTCCTTTGTGCTTGCACTTTTGCAGCTATTTCCAACTATATATATATCATCTAAACAAAGGTATCACGCATAGAGGGCCATATACAGCTAAATTAGACTGGCCATGGGAATGATTAACAAACCTAGGTCTGTGTAAAACTCGTACTGATTGCAATATGCAGTATTTAATCACATAAACATCACCATATTCCTGTGCAGATATTTACCTGTTTACTGAATATGACATCACGCACGCCTACCTGTATTCTCTTGGTGGTGATCTCAGATGAACTCCAGCATATAATATTCTGCACATATATCCAGTTAAGTTCCAGTTGCAGCTTATCAGGTTGAGGTAAGAAGAAAGACAAGCGAAAGTATGTTGATACATTACACTTTAACAGGACAAAGGCCTGCTATTTCCCATACCTCCCTTGATATAAATTATTACATTTTATTAAGTATGCCACTTCAGAAACTGCATAACACGTACTTTACCTTTAAACTTGTAAGCTATGGATTCAACAACGTGTTTTATGGATTGTTATTTTTCTTAACTCGAGCTTTTACGATCCAGTGCAAAGCAAACATTATATTTACAGTTGGCTGGAGGGTACGACATTCAATTATACCGGTCTATATCAGACTGGTAGGTTGTGTTGTCGGGACCGATGTGACAAGAATAATTTTATATTCATTATCTTCAAAATCTCTTCTGTAATGCTGCTTTTTACATGCCTACTTATATGTTTTTACTGGAAGATTTCACCCGAAAATTACGTTGCACAAGGCTTTTCTTCTATAAAACATGGCTATAAACGGCCGATTCGTATCTAGTCCCACTCAGTGTTATCTTAAACAGAAAGGACATTTTCACAAAAATGAAAACAATGCACATTTTGTGCAAATTGTAATTAAATTAATCTACCATAAAATGTACCCCCAGGACAAGATTTTGTATACGTTCCTGTGGGGAGTATAAGATATATGGGATGTACGATATTATCTTCTTCATTTCACTGGAAAATCAATTTAGAAGCATGAGTTCATTAAAACAAGCGCAAATCTTCTGGTTTTCACAGCAGCAAAAAATATACCTGATGGTGTAGGTACAGATACCTGTAAACTAGCAATGAATAATATACAACAAAATAACCGGCCTACTTTCATCCACATGCATACCACTAAGCGTTAACTGAGGACAAAACAATGATGCATGGACGATCAAGTGATCAATAAAATTTATCTGCCCCCAATGATTGTTTAGCTTGCTAATTGTCATTCAGTGGAGACTAAGTGGTAATTACTTCGATATTGATTAGTGGAAATTTTCTTAGTTACAGCTCATATCTATGTATATGTGCCACGACACAATAAAATAATGTCCAATGATATGATTCTATCGTGGCAGAATTATTAATCAGTGTGTACATACCGCACGCTGTGGTAGCCATACACTGGCTTTATTGCATGAGTCAGTAAATTATCACCTTGTCTGATGACCTAACAATGTCCTGTGTGCTGTATTACGACAGTGTATAAACAAAACAATCTGCACTCACATCAACTTAGGTGAAAGTGCAAACCTTGAATATATATAGCCGCTGACTATGCATCATACTTATGGCATGTTCTTGAAATTGGGACGTGTAAAGTGTCTAACATACGCAACCCATGTGAGGTGTCCCAGCGAAAGAAATATGGCCAATTATGAAGAAAAAAATCCTCACATGCTTATGTTTGGTGGAAATACCCAATAAGCGACACTTCTTGCATTAGCACGTCAAGAACTATATAAGTAAATTCATCCTATGCTTATATTTGCTTGAAAATCCTTAACTAGCGAAATTCCTTGTGTTACCACTTGTCCAGGGCCCACTTGCACGAAATCCTCTTAGCCTTAAGAGCACATAGCTACCATGGCAACCAGGACTGCGGGTATGGTAGCTATCTGCTCGTAACGTTAAAAGGGATTCGTGCAAGTGGTCCCCAGAACTATAAAACTGTTCACATGCTCCTATTTGTTAAAATACCTGGATGTTGTTCCCACAAATTCAGGTGATTAAAACTCCCTGTGCCCATATATCATCACCGCTGAGATTTGATATCATTTTCCATTGTAACCAAGAGAAAAGAAACAAAATGCTCCATCTCCACTCTATTTGTTGTTAAGCACTACATAACCTTAACTACAACTCCACATGTACCTGAGAAATCTTTAATGGCCAGTCAAGCCATCAGAAGGCCGTGGTTCCAGTGTTATCAAAGTATTAATCCCACCTCAACTATTTGAATGCTGGAAATATGGCTGCCTGTGATCCAACAATTATTACGGGAGATTAAACTTTTTATTCAGTTCGTAAATGGAAAAGGTTGGTGTGTGTTGGGGGGGGGGCGAGGGGTAGAGGGTGCTTGCTTTGTAACTTCCCCTTCATTACTGTGGCTGTTTCACTGTCATCAGCTTTGTCAGTAGTTTGTACCTTAAAAATAACAGAACGTTTTTCAGAAAAGAAAGAACCGTTCATATTCTTACCTATTAATAATACCATATATTTGGTTGTATGTAGGCCTATTTATAAATTTAAACTTTTTGACTCAACAGCCATCCTGGAAGTAGTGGTAATCGAAATTAGGCTTCACGACATACATGCAGGATAGTTTAAACATTTCTGAGGGTTTTTTTTTTTGTCCAATATCCTCTGATTAACTGGTCTATGGTTGTTAATAATAAATAGATACCTAAGTAGACATGCCTGATGAGACTTGATATTATCTGCTCTCTGAAATGCAGATAAGCATATGGAAATATGAGCTCTCCTCGTGTATATAATACACCCACTGTTTAGGCTTACACTCCAAGAGATCACAGATAAACAACAAACGGCAGGGACTATTTGATCCAGGGTTGTCGGAATAGCCGCAGGTAAAGTTCAGATTAAATTTACATGACGCGGCATTTTACCGCTCCTCTGGCAGGTTCGGGATTTCGAGTCTTCCGGCAATCTCTGTGTAAAGCCATCCCTTCCCTAACATCGGATGAGCCGCCGTAAGCCCAGGGCGGAAGAACGCGTTGATTCCATATTTATGACATTTTTGCTTACGACTGGCATTTAGTTCCATGCAGGCGCATCTAAGAAGCTTTGTTATCCACCATGCCCCAAGCTAACATGTACAGTCAGCGAAGATATATATACCCTATACTTGGCACATACATATGCCATTGATTTCATAAACTGTGAGTCCAAGGACGATTGTTATTCTGAGATTTTAAAGACTTTATCCGCGGTTTGTTTGGTTTGGATTAGCCGTTGGGTCTTGTTTTGGCAGGCAAACGGGTGTGTGGAAAACAGATGGATTGTATAGTCAATGAAGGAAACTTCAAGCGGAACTGTCTTTGTGGCTGAAGTTTATGGGCAATTTCCAGAAATACAGTGTTTTAGAAGATTTCAATAGTTTGCGTCATACAAACTAAAACAATCAACGGTGAAAGTGTGTCATTTCACATTCTATATTTGCAGTTAAGCATGTTCATTTCAGAATGGCAGAACAGCTACATATCCAAAGTTTTCAACTTTAGCCAAATTATTCGAGCTTAAAAAACAAACTGTTATATGTACATTCCATGTGCAGATCACCCAGTATCATTCCCAAAGCTGTTGTATTTGTGCTGTGAGGTCTGTGATGAAACAAGGTATAACAAAACTGTTAACCAAGCATGCATTATACAATTTTTATTGCATGGGATCAGTAACAAATAATCACAATAAGAGATGTGTAAACAAAGTTGTATAACATATCCTGATCATCTGTATCGGTAATACTTGTGTGACAAGGTAGGCCTACACCTTTCAGATTTGCGTTATTTCCCACTGTCTATATATATATGTGTGTGTGTTAAATGCGAGATACAACATAAACACACGTATTTACATTTAAAGAAACATATGGACCATGAAATAATTTATGATACATATATGAACTATAGTGTCACTCTAGTCCACTGTTTTTCAACCAAAACGCCGTGAGCAGTATACATTTGACTACCTACGTGTTTACAATAGAACGTGAGTGTGAGGACGCATGATTTACGCGCACTTTTATCGTCATATGTCAATTATACTACACTCATAAGGCACTAATTACGTGCGGAAATTGTAAAAGAAAAAAAGTACACGGACACACACGTCAATACAACACTTATTGTCAGATAAAACGTATGTCTGATGTGTATTTCCTCATGTATAAGTTATACCAAGAAAACAATTGTTTTCATGCTACAGTGCCCTATATGCGACATTTTGGCACCATTTTGGTGTAGGATAGTACAGAACAGCTATGAAACAATAAAACATTTTTGCGGAAATTCTATCACGACCCAGCACAAATGACCGATGAGGGAGCAGTTTTTTCCCCCAATAAACATGACAGATATCATCCTCAAATCGTAAATAATCATACTTGAGTATATTATTTTTTTAGCCCACACATGCGAGCACTTATCCTGTCATATAGCAACAGCAGTAAGTAATTCTGGTGAAATTGTTATTCATGTATTTTGATTTGGGCAGGTAAAAATGATAATAAAGTGAAGTCACTTCGATAGTAGAGTGCGGACAGTCTAAGATTTCTGTGCTAGACTGTCTTACTATGCTTACGTTTTAAAACGACAACATCAATCACTGAACGGCGATCTTCTCCAAACTATCATGCATGTTTGGTGATCGTTCTCAATGAGGACAGGTTGAAAGATCTTTTTGACTTTTTGTCTCAAATCAGTTGATGGCCTTTTGTCTAAAATCAATTGACAGACTCCGTACCCGTAGTCTATTTTCTGACTTCTTTGAAACGTTGAAGGAATTGTAGGTTGCAATAAACCACTATTAGGCTACTTTGGTTTAGTGTAGGCCTATACCTGTTCTTATTAATAAAAAACATACCTGGCTGAAGGTTGACCCCTTCCTCATGAAATCTTGTCAGTAGAGCATCAACATAACCAAATCCTGTACGGTAAATGAATGTCGTAGGCCACTAAGCACTGGTATAGTTAAATCCGGAGAAGATTTGGACCATCGAACTGAAGGCGAATGCACAGATCACCCACACGCTAGTGTGAACCACAATGTGAAAAAAATAAGACCAATATAGCCTTAGTCGTGTGGCGAGTGCATGCGCTTCTGTCAAACTTAACACAAACAAAACACGACCCTCTTCTCAACCTCCCAGCCCGCCAGCGCAGGCGACAATGACAGAGCGCGTGGTTCTGAGCCTCGCGTGGAGGGACGAGAATCGATCGACTGCTTCAGTCAACTTGCACCACACAGCAGTCGATCCGCGCTCTCGGGCTGTTTATTTGCTATCGACAGGCACACCTTCGCAAACACGGATATTTCTCCTCTCTATGCCTTTAACCTTAAATGAACCTTTCCGTACATATGTTGGGTGTAACTTAAACAGTAAGTCTACACGTACTTAGGGCCCTGAAAGTGCCAACATATGAGTAATCCATTATTTTTACCGGTGCGTGAATCGAATTTCCTGGGTGGAAGGTTAATTATGGAGGTAAGTCCACTCATCTGGATAACGCGGAGTTGTGGACAGCGCTAACAATGTGTCAGTGACCGTTATCATCCCTTCAGGTAAGGTCTGCTTTCAATTAGGTGTTGGTGGGAGGCATTATCACAGTTAGTAATGAATGTCCTGAAAATCCCCAACCACCGGCAGGAGTCTGTCGATAATGATACCTGCCAGTCTCAGTAGGTCATAGGTAACTTGATCTTCTCTCTTGGGGGTCACTTATGCTGTGAATGGGGGCACTGATGCCCGTTATTTGACAGTCTTAAAATCGCACTCCCCTGGGGTATAATTCTAACAAATAAACTACTGGGAACACGCATGAGTGACTAGGCTCCTATACATATATATATATAAGTTCTGCTCTGTTAGTAGCTATATTTATAGCCCAGAAATAGAGTGATGGAGTAAAAACATTTTGTAGGTGGACTGGTACGGGGTATGAATGTTATAAATCTAGAACAGCGTGCGACTTCTGGAAATCATACATCGCAAACCGCACTATACACACACTCCTGCGAATATTTATTAGTTTATAACTGGGCCCAAAAGTCCATGTTATATTTTTACATGTAGATGTAATTCCTGTGCAGTGTAAATCCTGATAATTAACTACAGATGCTATTTATGTTAAAATGAATATCGCCACTATTGTGTAGCAATATCTTGGTAAGTAACCCTGGCTGTTATTGTAACTCACAATCTACTTGTGTTTATAACATTTATTAAAGTATTAATGCCAAACAGTTCTCAATGACGTAGATTAAAACTTGTTTTTAGGTTTCTTTCATAAATGAAATAAACAGCTGGGCAGTCACGTTAAAATCAGGTGTCTGCACTCGCAAACAACAAATGAATCTGCGGATTGTGTTGTCCATAGCTTTAATGTTGCAATATAAAGTTAATGTATATTCTAACATAATAGTATGTTAAGGTTAACATATCCATGTTTAGAAAGTAAGTAAGTTTTAAAACGCAGAAAATAAATTCCACGAGAAAAATTCATAGTCATGTACTTTTCCGCTTTCTGCATCGTTTGGAACATTTCGTAACATTCAAAAAAATTTAAAGACGAATTTTTTTGGTGGAAGCCAGGGGTACAACAGCCTTTCTATAGAATCTAGATACATAGACGTGTCTACGATTTGTCTCTCAGCTCTGTCCTCTTGACCTGGTTCAATACATCACAAACAAGCTTTGACCATGGGCAAACAGTGCGCGTCTGCTCTCTCCCGCTCTCTCACCCTGTTCACACCTAAAGGCGTGATGCGACTCGGCTCAGTAAGTATCCAAACATATTGCGTTGACTTTAACACAAACCTGGGGAATTTGCCAGATGGGCTTTCGAAGTGAAGCCTCATGGTCGATGCGAAGACCTCAAACTAAGCCAGAAGAAGCTACCGTCAGTAAACAAATGCGATACTGGTTGCAGCGGTGTGGTATACAGTATGTGTCATACCACATCCCAGGTGGGTGTCAGAGATGGCATCCCAGTGTAGTGCTTGCGGAGGGCAATAGCCCTTCATTTTGTATCGACCACGCCTTGACACTCTTTCCTGACCAGTTTTCACCCGACTTTCATACTACTCACAGTGGGGACGCCCTCCATGTTATTGGCGATGTGCTACTGATTTACTAGCTATCCTGATATGGGGAAATAACATCACAAAAATATTAGTTTACAATATGGAATATACATGTAAATGTTGTATGAAATTTCATTTCTAACACAGAGTCATCTCCAAAATTGGTATTATTCTATTTGTGCTTTAAAAAAAACCTTTCTTGTCCTGAAATGACTCAGTGTTTATATATTCTATCATGTTTTTGCACACATGTTAAAGTGAAAGACAGTGCAAAGTTAAAGTTGCCAAAAAGGTTGCACAATAATATGTTTATTTCCGTAAAGCATTTTTTCATGGTCTGTCGGCTAAGCCTGAAAAGCCGCCTTTGTGTCCGGGCTGTTTAATAATTTTCCAGGCGTGGAAAACTCTTGACACCCGAGACGGTGGTAAGCTGCTATGGTTGTCGTTGAAACTTAAGTATATGTGTAAATTTATACAATGAGATGATCAAGACACTTATTCCCGCCACCACACAATGCTCTGGAAACACTTTGCAGTGTTGTTCACACATGTACTGTTATAATTAAAATATACAACATTAATATACAAATATTAAACCATTGTCCTTACCCTACGTTATTACATGTTACATTGCCAGTCAACTCAGAAGATTTACGTCACAGCTTATAAACAGCTGAGATCTCCCAGCTCTCTGACTGGTGGGTGATAAGCTTAAAAGCATGGGCGCCTTCAAATCCCCAGTCGGCAGCTAAATACTCCACATTTCAAACGAAGATAATTCAGCAACGAATTCATACAATTTCAAACAGGTTTTGCATTCAAAAGACGATTTTATAATCTTTTCAATGAACTGCGCCTCAGTCACGAGCTGTCTTTTATTTTAAGGGCGTTTTCTGTCAACGCCATATGTGGTTGTTTGGAATCGAATAACTGAACTTCTGGTTGAAATTATAACAACGAACGGGAAGAAGTGTACGACATCCTTGTGACAGTGAACATGTATAAGTGCTAAATATGTACCGAAAGAACCCCCAGACATTTCATAGTTCTTGAAAATGAAAAAGAAATTAAAAAATCTCTAATTAGCAATTATAATACATGTATGTAAAACAAAAAAACATAAATGTACACGGCTCCCCTCCCTCCCCGTTTCGTCGAGTGAATGCTGTTAACGCGCCCGAACAGTGGCATAACAAGCTCTTGTAACTTCATTAGTGGAATGTTCAAGCTGACACGGCGGTTGAAAAAAGTATCCAGTGAGGCCAGAGGTTCACGCAAACCTATCCATTTACAGACAATCACCTGCCCCCGCGTAAATGACATGAGGGCAGGTGGCGACATCTATAAGGGGGGCAATCCATTTCTGTCAAGTGTCACCAGTGTAAGAGTCATGGATGATTTCACACACAAACGTCAAGCACAGGGGTTGTCGTAAATAAGCAGTGTCATTAATTTGCATACTGTGCTCTTAAAAGAAAGGAATTTATTATTCGCTCTTGTCTGAGAACGTTATTTTAGGAAGGTTACAAAATAAATTGAAAAAAAAAACAAACACAAAAACATCAAGCATGTCATGACATCAGCTCCCATTGTATGCATGTTCTTCTCTCCATATGAAAATTTCCCTGCTATTTTCTGAAATGAAGTTCATTATTTCAAATACACCTCAGATTTAACACCAATGATTAAATTAATGTAAAGTTTAGAAATACAAATTTAAATGAAAGGTAATTTGTAGTTCTATCGTAAACCAAAACAAAGTTGTTTTGAGTTTGTGGCCTTCGAATGTTTCAGAATGTATATTGAGATTTTAGGGTTTTAAAATTCCCACCAATGAAATCGTGTGGCAAATCTTCTGGAGATAGCAACCGAAACATAGGGATATCTCCGGAATCATGCAGAAGGCACATGTAGGCACAGTACTCACAGTGATCTTTTGGCAACATATCGGGCGTTTACTGTTAGCTACTATATAGTGGAGATCGTACCTCTACCCGTAAGCCTGAGCGCCAACACATAAATGAAAAAGTCTAATTTAGTACATTTGGAAAAAGAAATCAAAATAGATTAAAAGAATGGAACTAGTGAACGCCACGGAACGATCAAATTCACCGTGAATGATTTTGACAGCATTTAGGCGTAAAGACCAGGCATAAACCGGGGAGAAAGGCCTGCAGATAAATACGTACACGTACAGGTATATCTACTCATCACAATGTTGGCAGAAAATCTGGAATCAGTTGAAGGCATGGTTAAGACTGGCGCTCAAAATAACATGTTTGTCAAGAGGTCGTCCGCAGCATAATGTGACAGGCTGGGGGAGGGGCCAGCACCGCGTGTATAACAATATAAAATCTCTGCTTTTTAGCGATCGTGGTTCATTCAATTTATTAAATTATTTGATTGTTGTCTTTCGTCAGACAAAATATTTCCCTTACACTACAACGGTTAGCATTATATGGTACAAGGAAACAGAGCAGAGCTCCGGGGAAACCCAAGACCATCCGCAGATTGCTGGTAGACCCTCTCACATACGACCTTAATTAGAAGAAGCCAGCTTCTGGGCTTGAACTCACAACGACACTATAAGTTATGAGCGCATCAGCACCTTGACCACTGTAGGTCAACGTGCCTCTCCTTGTTTATTTATTTCTTTGTTTATTCAATCATTTTTGTATCAGTGTATAATTCCATGCTAGAGAATTTTCATATCTTACGGATCTTAATTTGTCCAAACCGTTCATGTGGTCACCGTAAAAGAGGTTTGAATGAAATATAACAACACGTGATTAAGTGATGTTGTTCTGTATTGTTCACTTAATGGGAGAAAGGTGGACTCATTGGCCGGGGAGGTTAGCGCGGCATAATGGCCCATAAAGTGCCTCTTGCCAATTCGGTTGCTGTGGGTTCAAGTTCAGCTCATGCTGGCTTCCTCTCCTGCCGTAAATGTGGGTAGGTCTGCCAGCAACGTGCGAATGGTTGTTGGTTTCCCCTAGGCCTTGACCGGTTTCTTCTCACCATAATTCTAGTCGCCGTCGTACAAGTGAAATATTCTTGAGTACGGCGTAAAACACCTATCAGATAAATAAACAATTGGAGAAAACCGGAGAGAGAGCAACAAACAAGCAAAGAAACAAACAACAAAAACAACACCCGCACCTTGGCAACTCACGTAACAGACCTACATGCTGACGTGAAGTCAAAGCCTTACGGACAAGACTTGGGTTCGAACGCGTGACCTTGTTACAGGGATCAACTACCTAAGGGCCTTTATAAATTTATGAGGAATAAAACTTACCCATCGCTAGAACACACAAGGTGTCAGCGATAGACAGGGAACTCGTGGGTTAGCCCGCCCTCTCCGTTCGTGAGTTCTTCGGAAGAGGAAGTGGCCAATCTCCATTTGTGTCGTCTAACTTTCGTCAAAGATAATGTAGGCACTTGTCTTCCACGAATAATGCTGTGCATATCATGCCTGGATGATTTCGTCAGGACCTTCCTAAAGTGGCTGGTTTAGTCCGGGCATTCCGGTTTCCGTCACTCATGACTATAAAGGTGGAAATTTCTTGAGTATGACGTTAGATAACAATGAAACAGACAATTTTATTGCTGATATAAATGGCAGGTTAATATATTTTAAGAACTTACACTTCCGTCTCCAGGGATGAATTATCCGCTGAAGAATTCTACTATAACCTATCTGTAAACTTAGAGGTCAAATAAGTGGGACATGAAAAAGTCATCCTTTTCTCTTGAGGTAGGCGACAGCTACCATACGGCCGATGGAAACGAAAATTCTTTTTTATATTTCTGCTCTTTTTATGGCCTACGATGGTATAGTAAACCTTATCATATATCACTGTGTACAGAAAAGCAATTATTTTAAGACCAAGTGTATACGAGATGAAATACATGATTCCCAAAGTGCCCTAGTAGCCCATGGCCAAACCATATCTTGGTCCACACACTGTCAGATGTGAACATGCTAGCTTTGCAGGTGTATGACCGATTGATTCATTACAGTTGTAGTACAGGAGCACGGGCCTAACATCGTCCTTCCGTAAGGTATTCTTAACTTGCAAAATCAATTTTCAGCCTTTATAACAACTAGTAGATAAGAGTTGTGGCAAGCTTCATTTTAGGCGTAGAGGGCACAACAAATAAACGTAGGCATAACAATGGTTTTGGTGTCTATATATAGTAATACTTGCATTCAGTTAATATTTATAGGTTTTCTACAGTTTCATCAGAGGTGTTAGTGAAAACAACTAGTCTGTCCTTGTTATTTTCATGGTGTAAACTGTAGAACGACATTAGCGTATTGTCTGGTGGATCTATGCAATGAGTGAGTAAAATACGTGAATGAGTTAAAGGATGCGAGAGTATACATAAACAAATATTCAAGTGAGTAAATAGCTGAATGAATGAAGGAGTGAATGAATTAACAAAGATATGAATGAAATGATGAATTCAAGAAAGAATAAATGAGTGAATGAGTAAATAAACAAGAGGGAACGAATGAATGAACGAATCAACCAACAAACCAAACGTGATCACATCAACTAACATCACCTAAGTCTTCACCCTCGAATTTTAAAGCCCACTCGAAGTGAACTTGATTCAAGACATTGTGTTTCAGCCCGAAAAAATCTGTGGTTGACTTGTGAGTGTGAGATTGCGAAAGAGAACACTGAAAACAACTGAGAGGAATTTGCAGAACTAAGGTGTTACAATCCCACGTTCTAGATATCTCTTCCCAGTGAAGATGTCAATATAATGATTGTTACGTTACATGACATTCAGAGTTGTCGCCCTTCTTGAAACCGAGGCCACACATGTGGTTTCGTTCTGTTTAAACCAGTTTGTACATAAATCATCCACGGGTGCCACTTTGCCCTGTGAGTTATCAAACTATTTGAAATAAGTTGCTTCTATTTTCTCAGAAAATTAACACAAGAGGTTTAGCAAATATTCCTGCATAGGCCTCATTGTGAAGGTGGTTGAAATATTACGAATGAGGCCTTAAGCCATAACTATTCACCCATTATACATGTTGGCCTCTAGGCCTTTTCCAACAGGACAAAGCACTGTGGTTCACTCTTCATTGATTGATGTACTGCAAATCCGTAACGGTAATATCAGTTGTACAGTGTATTTAGTGAAATGTTGCTGATAATAAGAGGTGCCTTTAACATGACGAACACAAGCACAAACCAGAAGTATTCCATTTCAAAGGGTGGAGTTCTGTTGGCTTTACCCATGACATGTTCATGATATAACAGTAAGGAATGTCATTGTCCCTCTATAAACAGCGACAAACTATAGATTACGTCTGTGATGTTTCCCATATAAGACTGCCATACAACAGGGAGGTTGGCTTTTATATCGGCAAATTGGTTTTTTGTAACGTCAAAGTTTTCCGGAGACCCATTGGTCGCCGCAGGTGGTATAATCCCATGTAAAACACTGTGCATGCACTCAGATGAATTGTCACACATAACACGCCCTCTGATGTTGACTAAATTCAGAATTTTACGTAAAACTTAAAACGCATAGCATATCAACAATGAGAAATGAAGGCAACGCCAATGAGTTGTACTTAGAAGTATATTTTTTATTTGAACAAAAACTGTAATAATAAATATTCGTGGGTTAATGCTGTCTAGAAATGTGCTTCTTATGACATACTCACATTGCAGATCCATGTCACTCGAAACGAAAACGTCCTTCCGTTATAATCTTTTGTTTCACAAAACTTAACATTTTGTTTATGAAATCGTCCACAGATCTCTATACTAATGACGTGTTGTTTCCTCGTGTTTTAGTTCTGAGTTACACAGGACTGCTGTGTACTGTGACTGACACAAACTATATACTGTACTTTTGTTTGGCACATTTCATATCTCATATATTTGGATATATTTTGTATACAGGATAGATATACACAAGTTAGAGATCTACACACGCTAACGACGCCCTTCTTTGTAAATGTACGAACGTTAAGTACATCCTTTAGGATAGATCTACAAATGCTATGTAATAAAATAATGGGAAATAATACGGCCCGTACTTGTATAGAATTAATATTCAAATAGGTATGACTAAAATCTAGAAAAAGTTCTAGTATACTGATGCATATATGTGAATATGTATAGCACTATATACATATATAAATGCAATCATATAACTTGAATGTATAAATCTCATGAAAATAAAAGTTATTCATTAAATGCATGTTAACATGTAACAATTTCAGCACAAGATTTCCGTTACCCTTATTCTGTATAAGGTGTTGTATAAGCTACGTTCAGTCATTATACCGAACCACTGCATTTTATAGACACTCTGCGTTGGAAACTTGCGTGTAGCCTGTCAAATGCTGACAACGTCTTCGTAGTACTTGTACTGCGATTTACTTTACCTTTCAATGCTGTAGAGCGACATATACATGTATTCATTTAGTACTACACGTTTATGGAACGAGGAGATTGCCTCTTCTAGAATAATGTAGCAGTCCCAATCTATATCACTGAGCACAGTTTTAAGTACCAACTACTTCATTATGCAGTAGTGTAGACATTTGCAGATCTTCGGAACTCACATTCGTACTTTCGTCTCGATCTTTTGCGTTCTACGTGTTAAACAATTAAGCAAGAAACCAACGAGAAAGAAGGGAAATGTGAGTAACCATATTTGGATTGATCGGTACATGTAGCTTCACAGAAGGGAGCATCACAGATAGTTCCAGTTTCACAATTTGTGCATTTGGACCTCAGTCATTGCCTGCCTTATGAACGCTGATGCCTATCTATAATCATGAGATTCTAAATTGTTTACAGAACATACGAAATATGATTTTGAAAACCTGGTTTCAAATATCATTAAATGCTATCAATGCAGTAAAATGTTTCAATGGTTGTAACAGACAAGTAGAGACTAATGGTAAAAGCAATCCAGAAATAAATTTTAAGTTAAGTAACAGTCCACAATAGTGAAAGTACCTAAATATACCGCAAAGAGCTTAATAAAGTATACACATTTATAATATCGCAAACGATTTGTGTATTAACAAGACCATATCAGTTAAACAGTACATATCCATGTTAAACAAACCCAAAGGTAGGGTAATATAAGAGTACATATCCATTTCAGAGAGTGAATCAAATTACGGAATTGTGTAACAGATGACTTATATCGTGTAACAGTGAAAACACATGTACGTGACAAGAAATCCAAATTACACCGTATAAAAACAGACAGTGTTACACCATATAAGTATAAACGATTATCCAGACCTCAAAGCTTAGGGGGCTAATCCACGCATTTGTCCTGTAGACCCCTTCATCTTCCACGGCTAAAACCATACAAAATAAAGTCAGTCATTAAAAAGACCATTAAAAAGTTTTGTGTCGTCATTGGCGACGCATACATAGTCAATATGGTCTATAAAGCCCATCAAGCAATCCAAAACGTTGATGGCATTTATTTCAACGAAGAAAGGTGAAAACGAGTAAAGGTCTGCTCATTTAAGGCTTTTGTAATATCAATGGGGCACTACAGGGATGAGTTCAAATTTTTGATCTGACCGGAAATCGAGTCAATTCACGTGGTATTTACGCAAGATGATATGTCCTGTGACTCCTGCTCCTTCTTCACTGTCTTGACGGCCACGGTGGCAGAACTTTTCGAATTTTGAAATAAGCACAACGAAGCGTCACAAAAACAAGAGATTACAACCTTCAATTCTACTTAAGGGATTTTGCAGACAGACGCTTTATTACTTGGCAAAAGCTCAGATTCAGATATTATTGTCGCCTGCTGAGGATGTAGCATACACTCTCAGCGCGACAAGATGGCGGCGCTCCATAGCAACCCCAGTGATGCCACGAGAATCCCCGCCATGCTTGGTGCCATCGCACCACTGATGCAGCGATTGTCCGAACAGAAGCAGGTCTCTCCTTGGTAAGATTTCACGTTTCGTGGTTTGATAGGGATTCTCTTTGGGAAGTAGGTCAGAGCTTGTCTCAGGTACTCTCGTTGTATCCCGTCATCGTCTTCACAATACTCGTCATCCTTACCTTCCGGTACCTCAATGCACATGCGCACTGCTATTTCTATGGGAATAGTCGGATCTGTAAGACAAAGGTAGCAGTGGAACGATGATGACAGCCTTTCTGGCTTTAAAACGATAACTCTTACCGTATCTCGTTACCTATATGTCTTCCACGTTATCGAAAACTAGCTGCTTAACAACTTATCAGCTGAAGACGGACATGGCAGTTATATTACAAAGCCGTAATCTCTATTGGGAAACTTTTCATAAAAGTTTCACATGTACAAGTAAAAAGAGCATATTCACATTAACTTCGACATCCCGCAAAAAAAAAAAAATGGTGCTTTGTATTCAGGCCCCTGAATGGCCAATGTTAAAAAAATATCTGACCGACGGCGTGACAGATTGACCGACCGGCCGACCATCCTTCATGTATACCGACAGGCAGGCAGCTCGAGACTTAAAACGGCTGCATGTCGCAGCAAAATGTAGTTTTCTCTTCAGCTATGCGCCAGAATGTAGCCTACATACCGTGCTCTATGGAGATAATCTCTTTACAGCAGTAGGACAAAATAAAGACACATGATTAACACATGTTACCCTCCGAGGAATATGCATTAGCCCCCTCATCCCCAAAGACCTAACCTTTAACCCAGAACAAGCTATGTTAATGCCCAGTCTCTCTGCACGTATAATAATCAAACCGAGATGAACCACTGTCGTTCTACACCTATTTATACACATCGTTTTAAACGTGACAGAGATAGATATGTGATGAACCGAAAACCGAGAGGATTACAAGTATAGCTCCACAGGAAAGGAGGTAAGGTGGTGTATAACAGATTAGTCTTAAAACGGCAATATACCCATATGTGTATTAACCAACAGATGTGCTTGCGGGCATACAGGTATATCTGATTTGTGCGAACACTACATTCTAAAAATTATGAGGATGGCAGAAAATGATTCTGAATATTTAGAAACATGCAATTTTAACATATTTTCGGTTATCATATGTATGCAACGTCGGAAGGACAAACTTTACATACGCAAAAATGCATGGAAAAGCCGTATAGAAACAAGATGTGCCAAGCCCAAGAACACCATGGAATCAAGAAAGAGATCGAAAGGGAAAATACAGATATCTTTTTTCTCATGATGAGAATGACGATGCTCAAAATATGTACAAACATGCGGAAGAGGTGTAAGAATGAATGATTATGGCTTAACGCCAAATTGCCAATATTTCTGTCATATCGTGCCGAAAGAGCCGTGAGAGGGGATATATAGTTCCTCTTGTGAAGTCTTGTCCTTCGATGAGTCATTCTTAAATAGCCAGTAAAAACAAATCTGCGAAAATAAATACCATACTCGTCTAGGATATTTATATGCCTGGGTTTAACCCTTTCGGCATATTTATAACTTAAAATAAACTAATGTGTAGGATATATACAGACCTATAAACGAAATCACGAAATCGATATATTTTTTTTCAAGATGGGAATGTTTCAATACATGATTTTCCAAGATTTGTTCACATTGTAACCGAAAAGCTAGTGATTTTAAATAGGTGACTTAAATCAGAAACTGACACATTGTACCCAATATCGATACTCTTATGGATATGCTTCGCAAATTGTAATCTCTGGAAGGTATTTCTTCATGTTTTCTGGCAAAAACTGGAAGTATTCTACAGCAGAGTTATTCCATATAAAGTACACATGTGTGTGTGTCTACTTCCGGTATATACCTTGTTCACTTTGACCGTCGACCTTGACCGAGGCCCGACCTCGGATCAGACCACACTTGTACTCTGCGTTATCTCCGGATCTGTCACATTTGGTCTCACGGACACCGTACTGGTTAGAATTCACCGTCACATTGTTGTATGGGCATGTTGGGGACACCAGGTTGTCAAGGGAGCTACGAATCAACCCGTGGTAGGAACGATGGGTAATGTGGACACACTGCAGGCAGTCTACGGCTGAAAGAGAGATAGCACAGGTTGGGCCACAGGTGAAAGGCCTGTATTGATATTTATCTTTTTCGGTGTAAGCTCATGGCTCACGGTTGCCAATGAAAACCAAAACTGATTTTGTTAAGATGGTTGATATCAATCATACACATCACAGAGGTGATAGTAACCTAAAGTAATGTTCTCTTCCATAAAACGTCCTGTCTTTCGGGTCGCCACCTCTGATTCACGTGACACCAGGCAGACTACGGGCCGTAAACGACAGACAGACTGACCGTCCCGGAAGAAGATTTGCACAATATGGCATTTACTAATCGCCATCATGGACAAAACGAGGCAATAATCATAATAACCTAATTTTGTCGGGACGCTAGAATTCATAATGGTCTGCATCACTATGAATACACATAACAATGTATATTGGTGGTGGGGGGGGGGTAAGTTAACATGCAAATTGTGCCCTGATGGTTTCCACACATCTTACCTGTCGACACCCCTATGACAGCAGACAAAGTAGCCAATAGTAACGGAAATGGAGCTGCTACCATGCTGAAACTTGGCCTCACGTTTTTTTAACCTGGAACATGAAAGATATACATTCACATGTTACACTGTATAAACCACATGTCGTGGAAAGCGAAGTGGTGATTGGTGGAAGAGGTTATTGGCTTGGGCGGAATGTACATGAGTGAAGTAAAAGTATTAGAAACGTATGGAAAAATGGGCATATACAGCGAATTGAGTTGATTTCTCATATTTCTGGATATATATTTTGTAGTAAACCAAGAAGTAAACTGAAAACAATCATGTCATGAACAAGTATGAATGCGTTCTGCCTAAAACCAGGGTTTTAACAAGATAGGCTGAAAACGTATCGCCTAATGAAGTATTCTCTGCGTGTAGATTACTAGTCATAAAAGAAGCGGTGCGAATGAACCTGACATATACAACAGTATACCCAATACTGTGTACGGCAAGTTTTTACCACAAGGTGTAGCGACTTCGATGAAACACGACTGGTACATGGACGTTGCTATCGATATTTATACTGAACACCATGTACAGCTAGAAGAAAATAGGGTGGTCATATGTATAGCCAGCTTGCAGCTTGTCACCATATGGCAACACTTTTGTTTTCTATTTCCAGCGGTTTCCTGTACTGCGAGATAAGGTCCAGCATGTCGGGTGTCAAAGGGCGGTGCAACTAGCGTGTGTATGGAAACCAGTTGTTCCGAAAAGCTACCCACTTTAACCTATGTGCTTTGAGGTTTCACTTGGTTTTAGCATTCAGAGATACGTCGTAAATGATTCGCTTGTCAACTCGTACCACAGTCCACAGTGTCACAGAGGACATTATTTACGATGATTATGAGAATGTTATAGTTTAATCATAATTACACCATGCGATTCGCAGAATTATCATATTGTATGCGCCTAGCCAGGTGAAAATATGAAAAAAAGTGTCTTTCACACAGTTTGAATCACTAGCTACTATCGCTTCAGCTGTTGACATGTTACATTGCCTGGTAAAATGCTACTGGCTTAATCCACATGACCTTATTAGGAAGAGTCGACGACTAACGAATGTAATGTCTGATTAACGCACTACACAGATTGAGCTCAGGTTGATGGGGTGTAAAATTCGTCAGTTATATAGCTAGTTAGTGGCACTTTTTGTTTCAACACCTCATAATTCAGATAGATGTGATGACAACACAGCATTTCAGATATTTCCAGACCAGAGACCTTTAATAAATTGCCATTAAGATGACTGCATTGTTGAAAAGAAAAAAAAAACAATTCTGCCTGTTTCATTTGTGCTAGCGGACGTGTGAGTTGTAACATTTACATCAATAGTTGGAACAAAACCCGAAGTGAGACAAGTGACAAGAGGCCGGATTCCATTTCTCGGTATACTTATCATCATGTCATTCATCAAGCTGTCGCTTTTGCTCTGAGTTTACTCTATGATGTGTAGTCTTTTACATTTGGCAGCGTAATGCTAAAATGTTTCAGCTAGTATCATGCTGAAGACACCAAAGAAAACACCTCACTGAGATATACTATCCTCACTGTTCATGACTGGTAACTGTTATCGGTTCGTGTGCTGCAGTGAGCATATGTTATGTACAGTTTCAAAACTAATCTGTCAAACGGACAGAATCCATGTCCCCTGATAGTTTATTAAATAGATTATGTTATTGCTACGTAGCATTAGCATATTCTGTTTTACCATCATGGAGAAAATAATAAAAATAATATGTTAAGTTTAACATAATAGTTTTTAGAGTGTAATGTTTTTGGAACAGGAAAACAGGCATCTGTGATCCATTTTGCTTATAGCTACATATTATACGCAGTATAAAATATAACTGATATACATTCTTCAATGTTTTCTATAAGTTTATATGCGTGGGTTTCACCGGTAAGCTGTCATCATTTGTCAACTATCACACTGTCGTCGCTACTCTGGTTTTTACTCTTTCATATTGTAGTTTTTCATATTGTACTTGTTGACAAAAGAATAATAGAAATAAACAATGCTACAACCTAAAGGAACAGGACTTAACCAATAACCTCTTCGATGGGAAAGTCGATCCCGTCTTCAGAAACGTCAAAATCACAGCAAAATGTTCAAGTATATGCCATTTAGTAAATTTTAATTTGAGCTATTCTATAACAGGTGAAATTCAATAAACGTTCACATGTCACGGTATTAAATGTAAAAATAAAGATCCCGAACAAGTATCTTTATACCTTGAAGCTTGCCAGGTATTCTGTAAGGCGTAGTTGCGTTCTCTCGTGCTTGTCAAGCACTTTCACCCCAAATCCTGAGCGACGTGTAAAAAGTAAAACAATCTGGCGAGCAACATAAAACATCCCTAAGTATTACAGGAATAAATTTAAATAAAGGAAATGAAAGAAAATTACCTGGATTTTCCGAATTTGCCCGAAATGTAAGGCCTGGTTTTGTCCGTGCTGTACGGCGACAATCTGCTAACCGTAAATACTGAGTGATGTGGTGCGCTTGTATAATGGGGTTCTCCCATTGGTGGGTTATTATGGCGGGATTTATTCAGCATGCGCAGTCAGCTCAAGGGCTAACACCCTTTATGATATATACGGCGATATGATTCATGCACTCGGCGTGACTTCCACACCTAACAGAAAACATATGGTAAAGTTATGTGTTTGGAATCTGGTATATTGTATTAGGAGGTACCCCACTGATATCTTGCTCTGTCAATCACGGTCAGGAAAACCGTTATGATTGCTATTAATGGCGCCACAACTACTCAATCGATACATTAACATTGAGAACACAGCATCCCCAATTGATGCGGTTCATCGAGAGTATTTCACAAAATTGCACGAAGATAAAGAAGTGGTTACTGGCGTATAGACATCCCAGCCATGTTAATATACATGTAATACAAATCAAACGCCTGTTGCATTCGCTCATGGTTGCAAATAACGTCAGCAAAACCCACTACATTAAAGCTGGCGATGGTTGGCTACATAACACGCACACGTGCGAAGTTTAATTATCGATCGTTTTATACAGTGGAAACAAACCCGAGGGAAACATATCAACAGATGCTAGTTCCTAAGAAGGCTACGTCAAAGTTATTGTAAAATCAGAGTTAAAGCAAAAAAGAGAAAGAAATGAATTATTTGAGAAAATACCTTTTTAATTTTTTTTCCTTTTTTTCTTTTAGACAAAGTTCATTTATATTTCTTGGATTTGTACCCATTGGAACGGTGTGATTTATGGACACATTGCTGGATGTTGGTGATGTAAAAATCAAACTGAGTATGATTTCCATTTCTTCTGCTTCTGCCTATAGACTTCTTGTGATGTTCTGTAGTACGTCGCGTCTGCCTATGAACATAAAACAGCTTTTTCAGCATTAAATAAGGTTGGTGAAAAATTGTTTGTGACGGCATTGACTTCTAAATTGTTAAATAAATTCCATCCTCGAAATCATTCATTTTACAGAATTTTATTCGACGAAATAATGTAAAACAGTGAATGTAATTCTTGCGTGTATACTAGGGGCCATATAATGGTGTTTTCAGTAATGCTTACTCTATTTTTTTAACTTAATTATTCTGCCAAAAATTGATTCCGGATAACGTTTTACAAAAAGTGAATTGAAATGAAATACAAAAAGAGCATGCGATAACTGTAGAGAAAAAAAACCCACAAAAAACCCTGCAAATCCTGAATAAAGTATCAAATGGCTGTACAGATACAACTTCTATGCCTTTTTAGAATCATGTTTGTCTTTCTCTTGTCTTTACCATGGATACCTTACCCTAAAAGCTATGTTCTCTTTTAATAAAGATTTTAAGGCAGTGCAAACACAGGTATGTCTTAGAGTCATGATAAGTATATGCTTGTATGCTATAATGTGATCATTAAATGACAGAACTATCCTCAGGCAAACATATCATGCATGACGTTATATTTTGTTCCTTTAACTAGTTTATACATTTTAGTATCCTTTGAATTATTAGGCTGATGCATACTTCTAAATAAAGTATTTGAAAAAGCCATATTTTGCTTGATCCGGTCGCGGGTATGTTAGCACGTGTTACGTCTGGGTATATCCACAGCCATTATTCACAGCGATTGCATCGGGGTCAACTCTAACATATTCCAACCAGAGTTATGTTGATTTGCTTAAAACAAGTACGTGTAGGTCACATAAACTAGAACTCGAATTGTTTTTCTGTGTGTGTGTGTGTGTGTGTTTTTGATTGTTTAACGGGATCTTTGGACAAATCTAAATGAACTTCAAGGAGAACAAGCGGAAACTTAGGCTTTCGAAAATAACAGAAATTATTATTTTTCAAATCGCCTCCGGATCTTACGGCGGCTTCAGTTAAGTTAGCCTCTTAACAGCACACAAAGCTGCAATGCACCCCTCCTCCCTGCAAAAGTTGGGTAACGATATATTGTTGTGAGCTTCCACATATCGATTTTACAGGCACAAAGAGCGAAACAGCAACTGTCAATAAGGACTCCATTTCTGTAAACCCTCGGAATGTTTACCGCGGATACGTCCAGCTTATATTGGAGTTCATGTGTACATATGACGGAAAACATTTTTGACAGGAAAACAGCTTAGAGTGTAACGCACACAGCTATAGGTGAACCTGTATACCTGCCGTCACTAAACCACATGTACGTGCTAGAAATGTACACATGCATGGAAATATACATACACGGATATCAAGATAAAAAAAAAACACATCACTATTATCTCCAAGACCAACAGTTTTCAACAAAACAGTGAAGGCAACGATGACGTTGTATACACATAATTATATAGCTGCTGTAACGCCAACAGAGCGTTGGACAGAAGGCCTACATATGTTAACTGGGACCTCCATAGCAAACA
This sequence comes from Acanthopleura granulata, assembly GCA_016165875.1. NCBI lineage: Eukaryota > Metazoa > Mollusca > Polyplacophora > Chitonida > Chitonidae > Acanthopleura > Acanthopleura granulata. The sequence continues at coordinate 30,635,275 of JABBOT010000080.1, read as the reverse complement.
CCAGCTCACAATGCTTATCTTCTGATCTCGGCCCATGAGAGGTTTTACAAAGGCAAAGGCATGTCGAATGCCCCAAGTGCTGAACACGCTGGTAGCTAATTCACGTTCCATGCGACAGCATTCTGCATATGTATACATCTATGTTTGACTATTCTTTGTAATACAGTTTTGCAGAACTTTCATGTAGGAGCAAATCTCACATCCCGTCGTGTTTAGCATGCACGTATGATAGTATTATATGAAATATTGGTTTTCCTAAACCCATAAACCTGAAATTGCTCTTGAGCATGGTATTAAGCACCAACAGATAAACTATGGTAATTCAGGACCACACTGGCAAAAATATGGTAATTCAGGACCAAACTGACAAAACGATGGTAATTCAGGACCAAACTGGCAAACTACGGTAATACCGGACGACACTGACAACACTACGGTAATCTAGGGCCACACTGGCAAAACTACGGTAATCTAGGACCACACTGGCAAAACTACGGTAATCTAGGACCACACTGACAAAACCACGGTAATCCAGGGCCATACACACTGACAAAACTACCGTAATCATGGGCATCCACAAAATTTATGTAGAATAATCACCGAAAGACCATGAACGTGCTGTGTAGATTTACCACCGTAATTATGGCAATCACTGTACCACGTGGACTTACTATCGTAATTTATGGTCACCACACGTCTATCTGGACTTACTACCGAAGGCTAATACAGGATTAACACTCTCCTATGTTGACTTACTACCGTAATACATGGATACCACTGTTCTATGCGAACTAAACATCGGTGTCTGTAGAACCACCTCTGTGTCACGTAGACTTACTTCCGCACTTTAGGACCACTTAATGACTACCTCAGTCTACAGGACCGCCACTGTGCTATGAAGCGAAACTGCCATATACCATAACACTACTACTGAGATTGGCTACCGTTTCCTAGGGCCACCACTGCACTAAACAGATATACTACAATAATCTATGAAGCCACACTGCACTGTGTAGTCTAACAACGTTATTCTATTACCACAAGTTACTAATGTAGGGCCAACACTGTATTATAAGAATCGAATAACTACCGTAACCAAGCACTACAGCTGTACTAAAGACAAAAACTGTCGTAACTCACAGAACCACACTTGTGTTATAGCGATCGAATTACTAAGATCACGCATCTTCTGTAACCACCGACGTTTGGTAACTTACTCACGAACTTTTCAACATGTACAGACACACTATATAGGTGAAAGACAACTGTTCTTCATTAAACGGCAACACGGGCGCCGCCGTAGGCTACTGTTGCCAAGTAAGGGTACGAGATGATGGGCTAAAGCCGTTAATATGTGATCAGTGTTAACAGAATAAAAAAAATCCGTCTGTGTTGTAACATACACTGTAAGTTTCGATGTTCAAATTATACACACTTTTATGCAGATTTAAACACAGTTGGAAATTATATCATTATAATATAGGTGTGTATGTATATGTATATATATATATATATATACACACATACATGTTTTAGACGCTTATGTTTAATACTTAAATATATGTGTATATTTAATAAACACGCCTGTATCAAGTTTAATTAACCATTAAGCGCGTTGGCCTTTGGTCATTACACAGTGCACAAATCCGCGAAACGAATAGTTCGACTAACCTCAGAAACGCGTACACCACGTGACATTTATTTCTTGGTGCTTTTATACACCCTTTCAAGAACATTTCACTTAAAAACTACAGTCACCATAGTATGGTGCATGGGAGGAGGCAGGGCGAAGCAGCTGGGAACGCCACGGCCAATCTGTAGCTTGAGTCCGTAAATTACGAACGATCGTTAAAGCAGCTAGCCTGTGTTGGACTGATTAAAAAAAACAAATTTCAAAGGTATGCGGCTAGGATGAAAACCGACGATCATGTAAATGGTCCTCATACGTTTTCTCTCTGGACATGCCATCATTATTTACGTAGGTAAAACAGGAACAGGTGTCCTAAATAGCCTGCAAGGGAGAGCGAAAACTTTCAGCTATAGACTTTGCAGACTTCGGGTTAAGCAGCATAACGCAGCCTAGTGAAATTTACGATCGCAACAACTAAGGTGTCGGGCTACAGAAACTTTCAACAGAGATCTACATACTGGGATAAAGACTTCGGTAACGCCTTCGCAAATTTGAGAGGACACTGAAAATAATTAAGTCTGCGGACGTGCGTAACATCTTACCGTCTGAAGGGCCCCGTTTAGAGCAGCCTTACTGCACGTAACTTACCTGCCCTACACCTGTTGATGTCCGGTTACAAATCAGGCCTAATCTAGGTCACAGGCTTGTCACACACTGTTTAGCCTGCTGCACTCTATACTCTTCTGAAAGACAGAATGCCCACGCTACAGAATCCGATTGCGGCCATTGCTCCGTCGCTTGTTCTCTCCCTTTCACCTTCATAAGCGACGTATCTCTCTACTTTAGGATAACACAGGTCGACAACACGTCAGCAAGCTTCTGCGTGGAACTGTCACTTTGTTGCGGTTTAACAAATGCAGAGAACAAACTAAACTACCACATTAGCATAAACACTATCACGACTTGGGGTGCTAGACGACGAGCCGGGTTTATCGCCGCAAGGCTTGCACAATACGCTGTATTTTGTCTAAATTCCTGACGATGTGTTACACAGACAGGTGAATCGTTACTTGGTCTATGTTCAAAATAAAGTCTGCCTATGCCATGCTCCGACACTGGGGGGTCTAACTTACAACGAAAATGCTTTTATCACGTATAGGATAAACTTATACGTGTGTACGTATATATCGATATACGTGTACAGAACTTGATGAAAGTCACAGAGGGCCTTCCGAGAAATATAGAAAACTTGTATCTGTAACATGCCCATCTAAATATTGGCATGATGAGCAAATACGGGAGAGGTTTCAAACAATTTGCATAACGAGAAACATTTGCTCTTTGCACGGAGGGCAATGCAAAACTGCAACGGACAAACTGATGAAGTTAGATTTCACAGGAAAGAAAGCATATCGATAAAATACCCCGGGAATTCAGCTGCTGGACGGCGCCTTTCCAATATGTACATGAAGCACCTTTGCCCAGTGTATCGTATATGGTTGCAACAGTGAACTCCTAAAATTGCAATAAAATGATTAGTCACTGACCAAGTAAGGTTTTTCTGAACTAAAATTGAATAAGATATAGAGCCAAATGAAGCCTTTACTCGGTAGACAATAAACAGCGTCAAGACGAAGTATTTTGGACCTGTCGCAGTGTAACAGATGTGGAGTCCTGAATATACCACATTCTGCTTTTCAAACGTGAAATGGTGCTCTAAAAATGGTAGAGCCAACACGTGGATGGATATCAGTTTTTTCCCCCTGTGTCCATCTGCGGTTAACTTCACTGATTTGTGCTCAAGTTGCCCTCTTCGAGCCATGCCAAAGACTTTAAAAATGGTATTGTATGCCGCTTCAGTTGGCGTTCAGTACTAACAGGTTAGAACAAGGAAAGCGGGCTACTCGGCCCTATGTCCGTATAATGTGACTGGCCATCCGGTGTCCTGTCTGGTGTCTTCGGCATAATATTCCACTGGCACCAGCACTTTGACGGCATGGACTCGCCCTGCCAGAAGACAGTACATACATTCCAAGGACTCCTCGTTATAGGACTGAAACATTTATACACACGCACACACGCGCGCGCTCGTACCTTTATATATACGTTTCTTTTCCGCCTCGCCACAGGAGACCCCTTGACCTCTTCCAGTACTGTAACCACTTTGACCTGGTCACGGGCTAGCCTAAACTGGGCCATCCCGTCAGCTTTCAGAACCACTTTAGATCTGAAAACCATGTTACATCAACAGCTAATCTCATTTGCCTTGAACAATTAAAAACGAACACTGATTAGTCACAAGTACTCCGTCGCTCTGGCACCTTATGGGCAAAAAGGAGTTACTTGTGCTTAACTCGAATTACCTAAAGATTTTAGCCATACCTGTAAAATCTGATGACCGCGCGTGTGTGTATCTAGAATATGATGGTCGATTTGGATACAGTTACCGTGCCAAATACCTGTTTCGGTCAAATTTCTTTGTCCACATTTTGTGGACCGCTCAAAATTGAGCAGAAAAAGTTTGTCCCACGCATGAATATTTTCATGCATGTATCTTGTAAGGATCAGGCGTAAGTAAGAAAGAGCGGGAAAGTGTGCTATAGCGCTAAATAGCACCTCGAATTGAATTGACAGCTTTTGGCGTTCTCTGTATTGTGGTCATTCGACCAACCATTTGCCAACAATTCCTATGCTCCACATACTGCACGACTACCCATTTCTTTGAGCGGTATTTAGTAGAAATTTAGTAACATGCTTACCGAGTAAAAGGATACGAAACTACATTATAAGTATATAGAGTCTAAGTCTCGTACTGGGACAGGTGTCAACCAAGTTTCGTAACCTTGCACTCAGTAACCATGCAACCAATTTATCTCAGAAGACCACGTAAACTTCACTGAAATTTGTTTCCTGAAAAACAAGACGCTTGAACAGTAATTTAATGTCGCGCAGAAGTGCTTTGAATTACGAAGAAGTGATCTGGGAATTATGATAACGTCATAACGTCATAGACAATGTCTCACTCTTTAGTGACACCATTGTATTTTCACACCATGGCTTTCTCCCTCCTGTTGAAATCAGACGCATACAGCATCTGCTGCAGGATATAGTAAGATACACTTCTGGCACGTCACCCTAACTGTTCAATTAAAATCAGAATCTTTGATGCGGGATATTACGCAGTTTTAGCTTAAGCTGCCTTCTCGACTCTGAACCTTCACTGTTAAGACTTGTGAGGTTTGTATAATCTCTTCAGGTATGTGGGTACAACGAGTTCATTTACCATGTATTTTGTGCTCATCTGTTAGATTATTGTACGCCATAAAAAGAATTTTTCAATTACACAAAGGCCATCACTTGCGCAGAAAAACCTTAAATCTCGAGTAAACCGCAATACTTTGGCAAGGTTATCAATTCGCACTCCATTTTGGTAAAAGATCATTCAGGAGACTTAGGTTGCCTTTAGAACAAGTGATAACCAATTCTCTACCTGGACACGTCGGATTGTAGTGCGTTATGGTCCTCCCACCACCTCGGTCCCGTTGTTGGAGGCGGCATCCTTTGTAGACCCATGTATATGGTACTACATGGCATTATTGCAGGATTTCAGAATTAAAAAAAAAAAAATCAGGAAAGAAATTACCGATAAATCAGATTTATTTTTGTGTCCTGCTGACAATGCGTGTCCTTAAATAAGTCAACAATAAAAAAAAAATATATTTAACGAAGAAAACTCGAGCATGGAAACTAAGGGAGTAAACGAATTCATTTGGTTTTGAATGGTTTGGTCTTGGCGAGAATGGCCGGAAATCCCGTGGCATCAGCTTCTGGAAAACAAAAAATGATGAAGCCCCAACTATTATATTGTCTAAATTAAATGTTTTACACACTTAGAAAAATCAATCAATTACACACTTAGAAAATGAACCAATTATAAACACGGACACGGAGTCCGTTAAAAGCCAACATGCTTCAAGCATATCGGGTAAACCTAAACATAGCAAACAAAGCAGAAACAAGGTGTTTCGCAAGTGACAAAAATGTTGTGGCAATGTCCAAGATTTGCAACTGATATGGTGTATACAGCGTATTCGATACAACTCCACAATCGCTCATCTTGTATTAGCAAGGGCCCGGGGTAATGCAGTGTAAAGGGGCTGTCATTTGACCGGTGTATCAGATTAAACAAAGATCACAGCGTTGAATGGACGCCGGAAGAAGTAATGCAGGTTGAACATACCTTCTGGTGCCCGCTTAGCGCGGAAGGCGGACCTGTTGATGAATTCCACAGAACAAGAATCCTGTCGAGGATACACAAAATACAGTTCATCTTAGTATCAAGTATAAAGGTCATCTTCATACCTAAAACCCTAACAAATAAGCAGAGGGAACGGATTAATATGGAAATTTGATACATAACGGTTTTTGCTGTTGATTAGTTACGGTTTATTAAGTATTACAGCGGAACAGCCACAACATCACGATGATAACCTACCCCATTGCAGGGTCCAGGGCATTCGGTAAAGCGACATTGAAATTCTACAGTATCGTCTGCGCCAGAGAGCTTGAAGGCGTCAAAATATGGACTGTACACTTTATTGCCAACAGTCTGGAAACCAGAGGTTTTGGGAAAAACCAGACCATCTCCACAACTGGAAAATAAAATGTGAAGAGAAGGTTTTCTCGTGCCGAATCAAGACAAAAGGACTACGACCCGTCTTGAGCATTGTACAGTTAACCTATTCCATAGGTCCGATTCGTTTAAATGCAGAAAACGTGGTCTGTGCGTTCAATTTCCACCGTCGAAAACGCCTATATAGAAAAGAGTACTAGGGATTTACCTGTAAAAAAAAATGGTGGGGATGTGTGTATATATTGTAAAGACGATTACATAGTCAGGGGAAAGAAACGTTATGTTGGAGACATGGAAACAAACTCCACGAATCCAAGAGTTTGCTACAACTTACCCTGCACGGAGTACATAGTACCGGCTTATGTCGTTTTGAGCCGAACAGCTCAAAGCTCTGAAAGATACAGCCTCACCTGTGTGAAACAGTGCATAAAGTTAGACAGGCTAAAAGAAAAGGGTATGAATAGAGTGACTACATTTGAAAGTATATGGACATTTCTGGATCAATACGTTAAGTAGTCTGTCAGAGTTGCCTCGCTTTCGTATTTGGCGACCGTTTGCTCAGTCATAAAGGTAGATGCTTCTCTGGGTTATGGATTCCTACGATTTTAAATTCAATTAAAATTTCAAAACATTTCGGTTACAAGGCTTGTATTTTCATAACAGTTGGACTAAAAAAACAAAAACTTAAAAAATAAATGTATAAATACCCGATATGTCTTGAGCCATGAGTCGTATTTTTCGTCCAATAGAAATATGGTCAGACGTGACTTCTCTATCAAGAACGTCAATGACCTGAAGGACGAAAGTGGCCGAGGAATTCCCCCCTAGCAAAGTTTGAGCTTCCCGCGGATTTAAGAACCTGAAGAAATAAGTGCGAGTTACTGGTTTATAGCTTTAGACACCTAAAATGCAAACAGTATTAAAAATTATGCCTGAAATGGGCAACTGAAAAACATTTAAAACAATCATAATAGCCATGGTAGATTTACCTCAATTTGTGAATCATTTGTTAAGTGGCACAGAAAAGAGCAAGGAACATGTGATAGTACGGTATATTATAGAACAACGTTGAAGTTAACTTGGCGAATTATTCTCTAGTTCAACAGTCCAAACGCCTTTAGCTTAGCGCTATACTGACCAATCGCTGATCGTTTCCGATGAGGATATAGCGTTTCCATGGGCATCATAGGCACAGGAAATGGTATGAATTTTCCGTTGCTGTATAATTTGGCTGTCCGGTTCACCCCAACCCACCTCTACTTCCACCGTGTAAGTGTTACTTCCGTCTTTTTTCTTAAATGTTCCAAAAGTAGCAAGGTTAAAACAGAAATCCCAACATTTCATCTTACACATAATGGTACACTTAAGTCTTTTCTATCTATCTTTATTTCCAAACATCGACTCACACCTTTAGCCGAGAAAACCAAATCTTCAGAAATCTTAGGTTTACTCTTCTGTACTTCTATCAATGTCTGCAGCTCAGTAAGGAGTTTTGGATTAGTAGGGGGTAGAGCTCTTTGCAAACTATTCCTCCAGAATGGCTGTTCTAATGTACCCTAGTACTATATTAAGATAACTAGAAAAGTCGGAAACATTTTGTAGACATAAATTAAAAACCGCATTTCTCCAGTCCGTCCCACCCCTGACAACCGGCTGTTTGGGATATTTGGGACAAAATGGTAAAGATGAAAGCAAGAACAAATGGGTGCATACGTAGAATTGGCAGGCTTGTCCTATGTAGGACTGATTGAAATTCCCCATCAGCACAAAGTTGACTTTGTCTGTCGTGGTGAGGGGTAGATCGGCGTTTCTGCACCTAGCCATGGCGTACGCGGGCACATCTGTGGTGAGATGGAGGGTGGGGGTGGAGCGATCCGTTGAAGGGCACTGTGCAAACACTGCAAACAGTCATTTACACACGACATGAAATACGAAGTTTCAAACATGAAAATATCACCCCCGCAGGGCATGCAGATATCGGTGGCCAGTCTCTCGGCTAAGGGACAAAGAGCCCAAGGGAGCGCGGCAAGTTGCCCAACAAGGAGAGAGGTGCGAAAAGTAAAATCCTGCATCAATAGATCGAATTAGATGATGAAGTACTTGTTATATGTACTTTTTCCAATCCTTCATGCTAGCACTTATTATTCGAGATCTTTTGAATTGTATTTTTATGTGGGTGAAAATCGTAAAAAGAAAAACTGACAGCACTTTTCCCGACAAGATTTTCTTACTCCTAGTTGTGAATCAAGTTTCTCTCCGCGTCAAAAATGTATTGAGCATATACTTACAGTGTACAATTGGGTCATCTGCCAATGTTGATGCAACCTGAAACATCGAAATACCGGAATTTCCTGAACACTCTGTAAAATATCTAACCAATTATAGAAGAAATTACACCTCCAAAAAGTTTTTAATTTTGGAGATAACTCCAATCTATCTATAATGCAATACAGAAAATTCTTCAGTGGCGATAGGCCGTGCTAGGATACCCGGTCTCAATATTAGCTTTACAGTGGACAAACGAACTTCAAGTAGAACCCATTGTGGACCTTGAACCGACAAGATCGGATTATACAGGAAATAGTAAAAAAAAACCAAAAAAAAAAAACCAAATACCAAAGGAAAATGTTTTAAAGCGACGCTGGGCAGCCATAACTGCAAGGTACGTGGTCCGGAAACAATTATCTCAACAACGACAATATCGGTAACTTACCATCCATAACGCCAACAATATCGATAACATTTCACACTGCGAATAATTTCTGTAATGAATTGAAAAAATATTAATGGTAACGTAAATTTCTTAAGTTTTTATATTAACAGTAGCAAAACGGAAAAACCTATAGAAAACTACAAAGCGTATTCCTTACCTTAAATTATGAAAACAAAATATAAACGAACCAAAATAGTTGAAACTGAACAAAATGTAACTCAAAAGAAACACAAAATAAAACAAAAATGTTAAAACTGAAAACGACTCGAACTCCGCAACAAGAAAAGCACAAATAGTCAGGAAACCAGTCACAGCAGTCTATTTATACCGATCACTAGCTGAATGCCCGGAAAGCCGTGTAAATCACGTGACTAATAACAAAGAACGACCAACATGATTGGTCTTCCTGACACTCATGCAAATTTATATGCCTGCTATTTTATGACGTCGCTCTAAACCAAGAACGGCGTGCAATACTGAATCTCAAAGCCTTGATGCACAGCGACACAAAACTTCGAGATAGATTTTATCGGAAATCTAAGCTATAATGTTCACTGAGTGGCATTTGTCAATAATCTGGACGGAATCATCTCTAGGCTCACTCACCTGCTTTGTCGTGCAAACGAAGTCGATGTTGGGTTTCCTCAATCATTAACCTGACCGCCGTCGTATAAATGAATTATTGGTGAGTACGGTCTTGTCCAGCTTTATTGTAAGTGTCCCGAATGATGGTATTAATGCAGGCCGTGTTAACGATATCAAGGACTTCTACAATCACAAGACGATTATTGCTCTCTTTTATTTAGTTGAAGAAGTCAACTCTTACAGGTTGTGCGCCACTCCATACTCACAAGGTGCACCGGGTCGCAGTTCAATCCCGGTTTTGGGCATGAAATTTGTACATTTGTCCCGCACACTCATTGTTCTTGCAGACTTGCTCGCAAAAAACTTTCGACCGTCTTAGTGTGTCCGTTTAAATAGTCTTTATGGTCGTTTAAGACCCCTTGTCTTCTAACAGTATGACGTGCAAGTCTATATACGCCAAAGGTCTGAAAGATTGGAAGTAACCTGCAAAAGTGGTTTTTCCCCAGCACACAGGCTTCCACCACTAATACGCGGGATAGTCATGCTGAAAAATTCTCGCATAGGATGTTCTTGGAGGGGAATTAAAGAACTGTCTTTCTGGAAAATCATCAGCTGTTGAAAACACAAAGAAGGATTTTTGTGTTTTCAATCTAATTTCCTACTTTCCTCTATCCTCTAATGTGGCAGTCATCTTATACGAAAACAATTCGTGAACACGAATATATAAATCAGCTCTTGTGTCAATGTTTAATATGTCTATGACTCATGCCGTCTTCACTGAGCGTATTTAATTGCTTTATTTATTTGGTAGATGTTTTACGCCGCACTCAAGAATATTTCACTTATACGACGACGGCTAGCATTATGGTGGGAAGAAACAGGGCAGAGCCCGGGGGGAACCCACGACCATCCGCAAGTTGCATGGTCATCTTCCCAGGTACGACCGGACAGGAAGTCAGCAGAGACTGGACTTGAATTCACAGCGACTGTATTGGTTAGAGGTACTTGGGTCATTACGCTGGAGCGGAAGTATAGATTTGAAGAAAAAATATAAACCAATTTATAGTGTAAAATGTTCTGATTTACTTTAAAACGGTGTCTCATGGCGTGCCGATGACATTTCATCTACCCTAACAGTGCTAAGACATCAACCCTGTGTCCTATCTGTACTGACCTATATTATTATTAATATCAAAGCCGTGTAAGGCTTACAAAAAGCTCCTTCGGACGCCATCCGCAACAGAGATCTGTCTGTGAGTTTACGTCGTATGGCTAAGCCTCCCAATTCATCCCCAGCCAATCGAAAGCGCGATAAACTGACCTCAGTCAGAGTACGGATCCTGTCTGACATACTACGCAGTCAGTGTTATGTCAAAGGCAGTAATCATGCAAAACGCAGAAAAAATCACTTACATCTTCAAAAAACATGTCAAGATCTTAAATTAAGTAACGTCATAGAATTGGCAAAAAATTTCTGAATTCTTGCATATCCGATAATAAATGAAAGAGTTATGATTTGGTTTAATTACATCCAAACCCGAGTACCATCGGTGTGTGCTGCCGTGTATGGAGATCACTTGTCCCTTACATTGGTGTATATAGCCACGAGTCGTTCAAGCCGTTTAGTGTGCCGGTCAGCATTTGTCCTAGTCCCGAAACTGGACAGAAGTATGGAAAGAAGCAAATGAAATCAATCTTGCGAGTCAATTATGCGATTTATATACCTACTGGTGTTAATGTGTGATGGTAATTGAGTTATTGAATGGGAGAGTGAAAAAATAGGAGAGTGTATTCTTGTAGTTATCAAAGCTAAAAAGCCGGTGGTGGCACGCGCTGTGGAGGAATGTGCCGGTGATGCCCTACCTGGAAAAGAAGTTGTGGAAAATATCCGATGAATCACCTACATGTTCAGTGGGTTGTCATGCATGGGTTAACAGGTCGGGTGGGAAAACCAAAGGCAAAAAGCTACGTCATCCAAACTTTTTACCAGTTATTTTCGCATAAATTCAGGTCATAGTTAACTTACGTCACGCATTGTTACTCCATATATGGTAAAGAGGATGGATTTTCCTTTTTTCAAATATCAAAAAGCTTCGAGCATGTGACATACCCCACGGTTCATGAGTCACGGCATGATGCATATAGGGGCTGATGTATATGGGCCACACTAGGGTAAAGATACAACTCTTTGCTCAACACACGCTGGTCGCCTCGACATCCGGTCTAATCTCACCGCTCTGTGTGTATACAGCCTGTCACTCGATCTCCCCATTGCAGCATCAACTGAATAGCCCATCTCCTCTCACCGTCTAAGCTGTGGTAAGGTAAGTTCAATGGTTATAAATTTCTCACTTGTAAAACTGAGGCCTTATACTACATATAATACTGGCTGATTCAAGCACTACACGCTTGCGATCTATCATCTACAAACGTACTTGTAGCCTTCTCCAACAATCAACTTATTAAACGCGATGAAGTAGGCCTACACTTTTCCTCCACAAATGTGCAAAATCTGAAGTGGTGATCTAACCCACCGACTGACAACTACATCTAGACAGTGAAACGTCTCGATTATCACTAGCATGTAGTAGTCTGATTTCCCATATACTCCGAGTTTATGTAGGCCTACAGATATATGCACAGGGTACTCAGGGACGTTGTCAAAAACGACTGAGTTTCTATTTACAACTCTAAAATTCCCAAGGTTTTAAACCGTTGTCGTTTTACAGTTAATGACGATACTAAAGTAAGTTTCACCCTCAGAATAATTTATTCACTTATTGCCCAGTGGAAAACTCGAGGACCTCTGGAGCTGTATAAATAGATTCTGGCTAAAATATAGGCCTACATTGTGATGGTGTACTCCTTTCACCCCTGCCGTCTAAGCTGTGTACATATATTTTACTCAGCATTCATGCTGACATACAGCATGGTCTACATCAGAAGCTAAACCTTGCTCAGGCGGCCTGTGCCCCTTTTTAGAATGACCTACTGTGATAGGTGGGTTAGCAAGAAGTGAGTTTTCTAACCACAGGCAGCCTTTATTGCGCAGATGTAGTGTATCGCAAGTTGGGATGGGGGGGGGGGGGGCGATGGAGGAGGGGTGGCGGTGTGGGACATCCAGCGATAGTATTACCGGATATAGTACACATCCGGATTATGCAGCTTTAGAAAAATCGCTATTCTAGGGGATTTACAGTGCTCTGTTCTTTTTTGCTCAGGATAGTAAAGTAATACTCAGTCTTGGTTGATTTGATTTGATTGATTCGTGTTTTACGAAAAGCCATCCGCAGTTTGCTGGCGGACCTTCCCACGCAACCTGGGCTTGCACTCACGATCGCATTGATGAGAAGCAGCAGGGTCATTACGGTGAACTAGCGCGATAACACCCTCGACTATGGAGGAGGCCACCAATTGAGGCTCAAGAAAATGGAAATGGACACCAGAAGGATTATTGACAGGCAGTGGATTCATTTGGATAGTATTAGCAGAGCTGAATAAGATTATTCCATCTGTCAAATCAACCACTGTTACATTGATGACTGTAAAAAAAAATTTTTGTTTAAACACATTAAGAAACTTTTTTTCCTAATATTTGTTATAACATTGTAGTCTACCTAGTGATGGTGATTTATATTTATATAATAATAATTTATTGGTGTTATACGTAATACTCAAGAATATTTCACCTATACGATAGTGTCAGCATTTCTGTGGAAGGAAATCGGACAGAGGGCGATTGAAACTCACAACCACACGTTTACTGTTGACAATCGGTATGGCAGAAAATATGGACAATTTACTAGAGAGGGCTATAAAACATCAGGAGGTTCACAGGAAAGCCAGCAATAGTACTTTTGTTCACATGAACTGAACGACGCCACAGAGTATAAAATGCTTCCTGAACAGAAACTGGAAACAATAAATTGCTCAATTATTCTTCACTGGGATATCTTTTGAACAGATATAACCGAAAACCTATCAGCTTTAAAAAAAGATCTCCGCACAGCGGACCTGATGTGTTTGGGTGAACGAGTTCAGAATGTGAAAAGTTGTCCAACCAGTTCGCTTATCATTTTCATAACAATTCTTCATTTTTATGGCCCCGGTGCATGATGATGTTTGCAGATCTGGATAAACAGCGGCTCTTTCCCTGCTGGTCCTATTCTATCATTTAACCACATACAACAGAGTGTTCCCCAAGTGTAGTAGGTACACAGGGGTACACTGTGTGTTGTCGAGTGTTAGTCTGTGGCGAAGACACAGCAAGTGAGCAGCTGGAAAATAATGGAATCGGACATGACGTCATAGTCGTGAAATTTAACGATAACTGTTGTCATAGCACCGAACAACACACCACAAATGGTGCTTAGGGAAATAATTGAAATGAAGTTTGTTTTTGGGTGTCATTCTCACAAAAAAATAATGTGCAAATTAAAAACCATGCGCATGGTTGGCTTGAATTTTAATACTTTTTCTGTCATTTTTTAAAACAATTATAAGAAAATGGCATAAAAGCAGTCCGTGTATTAAGTTTCTTGTTTCCAAAATTACATGTTGGGTTGGTGTTACCAGAGGATAAGTGTTGAAGATCTTGACAACATGGGCCGTGATGGACTAGAAGGTGCGGTCCTCCTAGCCGTCTCCCTCTGCCTTACAGCGACCGTTGTGACAGGTAAGGATAGCCATTAATAGGCCTATTGTTCATGGAGTCAGAAAGCCCCCCCCCCCCCCAAATCTTGCCGGAATTAGGAGGTAAGTTTAAGACACAAGTTAGCAAATTATATTAAGGCAGTAAATTTCATTGCTTACTTTGCGTTAGCTCAAATGTCACCAACAAAAGATTCCAAGTCTCTTATGTCAGTGAATTTGAAGGAGCAGAAACTAAACATCTTGGGCCCATAGGGCACCCCTGAAAAAGCTCCAAAACATCCATAACATTGTTATCCATGTTCTTATTTTTAATTATCATTAATTATAATAATTATCGTCAATATTATCATTATTATTAACCTTGGTCGTAGCCAATCGGAGGTGCTGCGTGCACATATGCTCCGTGCCGATAATTATAGGCGGATGGTTTGTGCAGAGGGCATATTCTAACGGACATTAGCACAGTATTGTAATGCCGGATTTGTCTAGAGGGCTTCCAGAGGCCCCCTTACTCATAATTGTTCTGGAAGCCTTGGTGACAAACCTTTGTGACCTAGTCAGAACCTTACCAAAGGTATATTGTTTACCAAGGTACACCCGTTTGTTTACGAAGAGTACACCCGTTTCCTCCACCCATTAACACGACCGCAGTCGTATATGTGAGTGCAGGAGACGTGCGTGTGTTATGTTAAGCCACAGTCGTCCTGATCGCACAGAGAAGAATACCAGAACAGCATTAAAACAGCAAAACAAAACTGTAAAACAGCATTAAATAAATACATAAATAAATCTCTTCATGGGAGAGTCGGTGTTAGAACAATGACACCGCTAATTATAATTTATTTCCCGGGTAATAAAAATAACTCCCGCCTGATTGGTCAAAACTGATCACTTGGGGGCGCTATCAATTTCCGCAATGTACGCGATTTTGTGGCTTTAAACTGCGATACTTGAGTCATACAACATCACAGAAAAGTATGCTTTATTAATTTTTGTACTTGGATACTTTATTCAGGCATATTTACATATGGTCGAGTGTTGTGTTTTATTTTAAGGTTTGAGATGTTACGACTGCAGAGACGTGTCTTTACTAGAAGACATCCCCCTTGTGAATACAGTGTTCCGAGCCCTGGCGGGTAACAGCCCTCTTTGCAAGACCTCGGTGGACGAATCCACCTCTGGCGTAAAGGTAGACAACTGCCCGGCGCCGGCATTTGGGAAAATAGCGAAATGCGCCAACACCAGAGGCGAAGGCAGCGTGACATTTTTGACATGTAAGTTTGCTTTGCAGTACCACAAAGTGAAAAACTGCTTGGTACTGTAGGGGACATTTCTGCTCACCGCCATACGTCAGATAACCACAAATCACCCTGCAGTAATATGTTTACTGTGTATCCAAACTTCACCAGTTATGCGATTCATGATGATGTACCCATTATCGCATTTATTTATTTATTTATTTATTTGATTGGTGTTTTACACCGTACACAAGAATATTTCACTTATACGACGGCGGCCAGCATTATTATGGGAGGAAACCGGGCAGAGCCCGGAGGAAACCCACGGCCATCCACAGGTTGCTGGCAGACCTTCCCACGTACGGACGGAGAGGAAGCCAGCATGAGCTGGGTTTGAACTCACAACGACCGTATTGGTGGGAAGCTTCGGTCATTGCGCTGCGTTAGTGGGCTAACAGACTGAGCCCATTATCGCATTGGTACATGTTTTTATTTACCTTACATATCCATAGGCCAAGACAGCTTTTCTGGGATTTATGTTCGCCATTGTTAAGCTAGCATTGAAACAAATGTAGAAAGGTAAATACGTAGATATACAAGTAAAGTCCAAATAAGTAACGAATTTTCTTTTCTGAATAGACTACATACGTCAGACTGTTGATGAAGGTGGTGCTAAAGTGGTTCAAAGCATGGGATCCTGTTATCCATTGCTTTGACTATTGGTACAGCTGCAGGAAGTTTCCAAAATGTGAGGGACAAAAAGAATGTTCGACTGTCAGAGAAAACTGGGCAATGGTTCGTGTGTGCCCTATGGGCCCAGGAAGAAATCGCTGTCTATAACTTGGCAGTAAAGGCAGTAAATTACAAAGTACATAGGATCGAATTCATAGGTGTGGATGGAGTCTAAAGTTAGCAAAACGACGTGAAAATGTAGAGTGCCTAGAGCGGTAGAAATACTAGGTGAGGGCTCAGGGGCCGTCTAGGCTCCGGAAGCTCTGGCTTTTCGGATAGCAGGAAATACATTTTAGGCGATTTTGCGCCAGTAAAATTCGGATAAACTGACATTTCTGGGGAATGTCATATAATTTAGGGTGCTGAAACAGTGGAACTATTGTCGCAGGCAAACAGGTAAGGCTTGAAAGGCCTTGAAAAGTTGAAAAAACTTGAAAAGTTCGCAGAAACTCTGGCCTTTATATGGTCGGAGACCTGTTGCTGACTAAAAGTATTATAGGTCACCGAAAGAAGTGGGCATTCATATAATTATATAATTTTGACATGGTGTTAAAGGGGCAATAAGACTGTAAATACTCCTGTCCTGACCAGTTTCCTGCGCCTATTCTCAGGCACTCCGGTTTGCTTACCCATGAAACAGACCGACGTGATATTAGTGAAAGTTCCTGAGTATGTACTTAAATAAATAAATAAATAAACAAATAAATAAATAAATAATACACAAACTAACATAGAATCACTTATGAAAATCTTAATTGTAGTGACGTCAACACTGAAGTCATAATTTGTCTTTTTCTCTTCCCAGATGAGTTTGGAGCCAATTATTATGGCCGGGAGTGTGTCGAAGAGGACATTGGCAGCCCCGACACATGCACAAGAAATAACCACGAGGACAAATCTTTATTTTCTAACTTTCTGAGAACGATTGGGTTTAATGTTTTGTCCTACGACGGCACGAGATGCACGTGTTCTACAGACCTGTGCAATGGTCAGTCCAGGCTCACTTCCGGTAGCCTCATTTGGCTGGAGGGACTCGTCCTGGCGGTGTTGGGGTGTCGGCTGTTGTGAGTGGCAAGAATACATGTGCAAAGTCACAATCTGGCGGTATTGAGGTGTTGGCTATAGTAAGTGACAAGAATACATGTACAAAGTCACAATCTGGCGGTATTAGGGTATCTGCTGTAGTGAGGGACAAGGATACATGTACAAAGTCACAATCCGGCGGTATTGAGGTGTCGGCACTAGTGATTGACACGAATACATGTACGAAGTGACAATCAAAAGATGATAAACAGAGGGCAGTACGCGTACCGCTTGTCGTCATAATTTGCATTGTTTTTGCCTACATTTGAGGCCAGGTTAGTGTTCCTCTTTCTACTAATTCAAGAATTCATTTTGCAGACAACATTATTGGACATCAGCAAATCATTTCGTAGTGTTAGGCAGGCTTACAGCATGGCGAAATAACATATTGGAAAAAGGGCTACACATATTTACTAAAGGACCGCACATTATGTGCAGTGCTTTTGTACTTATGCCATGTGAAGAAAAGAACTGTACAATAGCCAAATAAGAATTCAATTTTGCACATATATGTACAAATCTTGTGCACATTGATGCAGTTATTTGCACAAGTGCAGTCGCACCTGTCTGCAGCATAAATCCTAAGGGTAGGAAATGGAAGTTTTCGTATGTTGCGGTCTTTGGAATATGTATAAAGGATTTACACATATCTATAATAAATGTTTATAAGACATAGCTCTATGTACAATGCCTTTGTACGATTCCTTTGTACATAAGTGAAAATCCTTTCATATACGTAAATAAATTTGTACAATAGAATTCTCTGTATAAAAGATTTGCTGGTGTGTATAAAAAATTTTACACATGTGAAATAAACTTTTACTTAACGCATGTAAAAATACATGTATGTACCAAATTGAATGGGGTACTGTGAGAGTGCCATTGGCATTCAAGGGGAGGCTACTCTACCTTAGAATTAAACTTTCGTTGGTGTCAGAGCAGACCAATCTGATTTCATCCTGAACTCACGTGGTCAGAAGTAGATTTGAATACTTTAGGCATCACTTTATTAAATACTCTGAACAAGTAAATCCTGTGAATATTGTTGTTGACCCGTTAAAAAACGCACCCTCTTTCTTTTAACCGCTTTTGATTTTCCGTTTGGGCCAAAGTAACGATATACTTATTGAAAACACAGGTTTCTGTACAAGCATGTCTGTATTTTGGGGCAGACATTTGCTTTGAACAATGCAATTGTTTTTCATAGTAATCATGGATAATGAAGGGCAGAAATACTGCATGTGTTGCAGGGAAACAAAACATTGTTTCCAAGAAGTTATATCGTATATTAAGAATATATACGGATGAAACTAAATATTTATCGTTCAACTAAAGCTGCTCGTATTTACATAGACGTAATACAATCCCCCGATTTTAATGTATCAGAGACTTTGATGGTCCGGAGCATCCCATATACGACTGATAACAATATATGTGCCGAAGTGGACATGTGTTGTATGGCGTCTCCACATTCGAAACGACGAGTAAGCCAGTGTCATTAGCAGTGAACTAGGATTAGCTTTTATTGAATATAGATGCCAACATCATCCTATAGCTGTGGGCTGTAGCTATAAGTGGGGGAAGTGTTTTTCCTGCCGTAAATTACTCTGACGTATTTTGTGTTCTTTTCGCATATTGGTTTAGGAGGTATATTTTTGACTTGCAACATGCAACGTTGATGATCACTTAAAATGCAGATATGAAAGATGTCTCTTGGCTTGCATTGAAAATCTGAATGCTAAATATTGTCTGTCAGCCTGGCCATCGGAGTTGAGGCAGGCTTTATCGAATAGGGGAGTTTCGAGATCGAACTCTGTTATCCTTAGGTAAGAAAAGCCCTAGTGTACCATGTGACCTGTCAAAAATGTATGGCAACTATTTCTGATTACATTGGCGTGTAAGAAAAATTTCCAAAAAAGTTACTTAGACTTAACACACGATAGGGAAAAGTGAGGAGCTGGAAATTTTTAATTTAAGAAGCTCCTGATTGTAGGAGAGGTCCTTTGTACCTTCCTAACACGGCAAGACGTGATCGGTGATTAAAATCATCAAAATGGCGGGACATTTTTGACAAGTCACATGAGACAGTTGAACTCATTGTACTTGGTACGACAAAAGAGTTCGAACTCGAAACTTTCGTATTCTTTGGAACCCTCTTTTCTTACTGATACCAAAAACGCTACTGCTAAAGTAGGATGAATTTCCTCGTTCACAGATTAAAGTGTATATATATATATGTGTGTGTGTATGTGTATGTATGTATATATATGTAACAAAGTATGTATATAGATGTATGTGTTAGACCTTTTTGTAAGGAAGACGTTTTTTATTTTTTGTATAACCAATTATGTAATCTTTTGTATAACCCAATAATGTGAAGTTCATATGTTTTGAAGTTTTATTATTGCAGATTGTTTATTGTTATAGTTTTGGAGCAAACAATGTATGCTCGGGGCCAAGGTGGGCTTTATTGCTTACCTAGTCAGGAAAAGCTCACATCATTCCCACTGACATTGTTGTCAGCATTGCTACGCTGAAGTGCCTGTGAACTACCCCTTTCCTTTACTAACATGACTTTACAGAAAAAAAATTATAAATTTCAGACAAGAACAAAACAGTATTCACCGCTTGGACTGACTTATTGTAGATTAGCAATGTTCCCGCAGCCATTACACTCCAAGGATCCATTTCCGTGATGTTTCCCTGAACGGTTTTGTAAATCTACAATAAACTTTATTTTCTAAGAAAAACTATACCATTATTATCCTCTAATTGCTTCACCTCGTTATCACATCGATGCCATACTTTGATACAGGTACCATGAGCAATATTCTATTGGCCTATGAAAAATGGCCCGTGAGACGTGCTATAGGTAAGCAAACAACTGAATAGTAGTTGTGGTGTTCAGACGTCACTTTGCGTTATTCCTTTCTACCACCATTGTGCTGACAGCCGTCGTATAAATGAAATATTCTTGAGTTCGGCGTAAAACACCAATCAAACAAACAAATGACTTCGCTTTGTTCTGTTAACTAGTTCTTCTGCTCACCTTTAAGATCACCAAAGAACACTTGTCTTCCACGAATATGACGTGCAAATATTTACGTCACACATGGAAGTGTTGATGAGTGAGATACCGAATGTCGGTGGTGTACTCCTACACAGGCACTCGGGATTCTTCCTCACTTAAAAGTGACCACCATCATGTAAGGTTGAGTGAAAAATCTTTGGGCTTGGCGTTAAGCAACCAGCAATCTATCACTCACTCAATGAGTCAATTCAAGAAGTAAATACCTAACCGAATCTTAGCGCGATGCCTTGATTGCAACGGTCGGTTGATATTGCCACAGAGTAATTCTCCGGACGAAATTACACCGGTAGCGGAAGAGGTGGCTAATGCAGCGTAATGACCCAGGCGCCTCTCACCAACGCGATCCCTGTGGGGTCAAGCCCAGCTCAGGCCGGTTTCTTCTCTGGTCGTAGGTGGGAAGGTCCGCCAGCAACCTGCGTACGGTTGTGGGCTTCCCAATGCTCTACTCGGTTTTCTCACAATATAATGCTCGTCGTGGTTGTAGAAATGAAATGTTATTAAGTACGGCGTAAAACACTTGTTAAGTAAATCAAATAAATATACCGGTACCACAGTTCAAGCTGCAAACCTGCGCCTATACTCAGTGTTAGAGTAACGTCCCCTAGTACCGCCTATACTGAGAGAAACGTGCAGATGTCCGCATGTGACTTCCACGAGGAGCAGCATTGCCATTTTTAAAACTTTAACATCCTTAACCTACTGCAGCTAGAATAAAACATGGAAATAGAAAGCTGTACCACTACTACCATAATTTCAAAAATTCTATCCAGTTCTAATTTCGTAGAAGTGAGAAAGACATATCTCTATGGATGTGGTGGGTTTCCCCCGGGCTCTGCCCGGTTTCCTCTCACCATAATGCTGGCCGCCGTCGTATAAGTGAAATATTCTTAAGTACGGCGTAAAACACTAATGAAATAAATAAATAAATAAAATGGATGTCGGTCATTTACATCCTTAGTTCACTTGGTTACTTCAGAGCTGAAAAATCTTGTCTTAACCTCTCCTAAACTAGGACTGTGTTTATAATGTATGTTGATTGATTGTTTCTTTGATTAATATCACTCAAGATGCTTCACTTAGTGTTTCACCTATGTCACGATGGCCAGGATAATGGGTACAGTGTTTGACCAGCCACATTTGACCTTAGGCTGGTACTTGAGATTTTCACTGCATGCATATGTCACTGTGCTTCTATTTATATATTACTTGTACTTCTCCATTTTCATACTAAGATAAATGGAAAATTAATCGAACGACATATATGACAGTGGTTGTACCTGGAGAACTGTGCTCCGAATTCGCAAAATTCAGACTATGGTTATTGCCAAAGCTATTATTTATAGTGATCTCCCTTGAACCGAGGTGTTCAGAGGTTAACGAGGTTTACTTGACACCCATGGCCCGTGGAAATAAACCTGATCGTCCTCGTATAGAAGAAATAATCATGTAATGAGTCGACTAAAACTACGATCATGTAAACCAACGTGGTATTTGACTAACATCACATTATCTGTGGTCTCTGTAGAAAGCCCAGTGTGGCAAAAACAAAGAGCTGCCCTTTTACAACGGGGGACACATGTTTGACGTTCTCTACGGCTTTCTTGAATCATTCTCGAAAATGATTCAAGTCAGTTTAAGATCATTTTGCTAAATCTGAATAATTTCTTCCCAAAGGAGTCAGTCCTAAATGCGTACTTTCCTTAAAACATTTTCACAGCTCTATGCGCACTATGCCCGCATTGTCAACATGCAGACTAGTTTATCTGCTCGGTTATCCTTACGATTCGAACTTCGTTAACCGTGCGCTCTTAACTTCCCCGACTTAAAACCTTTAAAGTCGTGTGTTCAAATCCAAACTTTTCTATAGGGCTTTTGTCAGGTACATATCTATATAGAGTGGTTTCTTCTAGGATGCCTAGTCTCGTAAAATTTTATCTGTCTAGCTTTACTTGATGCCCAGAGGGGAGTCGGGCATAGCGGGGAGATATTTCAATGTTTCAAATACGTAACAGTGACTAAAGCGTATTCTGATTGGCTGATTTGTTCCCACGAATACAGTGGACAGAAGGAAAGCATGGGATCCCATGTCACACCGAGGAGAGCTGTTCTGGATTTGCTGACATCGTGTGGAGATCAATTAGGTACAGGGAACTGTATGGCTGTTCTGACACAGGACAGTTTGCTGGACCTGAGGTGACGTGATGGAGTACGAGGTTTTGCGAGACTACAGACCCGTTTTCATCAACAGATCAACCCATGAAATCCAGCTCACACTGATTCTTCCCCGGAGGTACGTAGGGAGGTCTATCCGGTTTCCTGCCACCATAAAGCTGACCACCTTCACATAGAGTAAATAAACTATTTATGAATGCTGTGTAAATTTCCAATCAAATAAATCAGTGGTACCATTTGTGCATTTAAGTGTATCTGTCGTGAACTAGCGGCCACTTGCCGTTTGCTTAATTGATACGCTTTGTCCCAGTGTATTTCAGCCGTAGTGCTATCAACACTGACGCCAATCTACAGATGGCCGTGGGTTTCCACCGGGCTCGGTCTAGTTTCCTCTCACCATAATGCCGAGTGCAGTCGTATGAGTGAAATATTCTTGAGTGCGGCTTAAAACACCAATCAGGCATTTAAATAACTTCAGCAAAGACACCATTATGCTGTTTTGTGACTAATATTTTGATTTACTTTTCAGACGAGTACTTTACGTCACTAAAATCTCCTGAGTTCAGAGAGTACATGGCTAACCTCAGTAATACACAGTATTTAGCGGATTACGTCAAGGAGCCTAAGATGGGACAAGACGAAAATGATTCATGCAGACCTCTCGTTTTGTCCCACGATTTATGTCTTAAACATGTTGAGTTTTGCCTTACGATGTGCATGTATAGTTTTCTCAGGTTGCCTTACGTACGAGGGTTTTATCTTACATGTGTTCAAATGTATCCTAAAGTTTATATCGTGCACATGTTGCCATATGTCTTAGAGTTTATATTGTTCACGTGTTGCAATATGTCTTAGAGTTTATATTGTTCACGTGTTGCCGTATATACCAGGGTTTATAGTTCTCAGATGTTAGCATATCTCCAAGGGTTTATGCCTTCCACATATACAATATATCCTAGGGTTTATATCTTTTGACTTTACCATCTGATATGCCGTATACGTTGCCATACGAAAACAATACGTTATTTTCTGGCCTCCGCTAATCGTCGCTGCTCTGGTTATATTTTCAATCCTGCTGTCTTCTTTCCGAATTAAATACATTGATTTAATTCTTTAATTCTTATCCTATATGTCGTGCGCTTGCATATACATATATATTTCATGGACCACTATCAGAAATTTCCATTCCATCACACCAATTTAAAATTTTATTTGTTATAACTTATATTTATTTTTACTGTCTTATGTTGTAGCACCCTACTCTATTTCCGGGCTTCCCAGCTTCATTGTGTTTCCATTCCAATTTGAATTTCTTACGCTGGAATGTAATACCTTGAGATATGAATGATCTACAGAATTGTAAGCATATCTGTGGGTTTTAACGAGTAACGTGGAACTCTGTGTTAGGGATTGTACATTCCAAAGAGAGTTATCTCCAGTACATATACCGTTAGTCGAACATAACTGTGGGACTGATCTTGTGTAAATGTCCTTATTTAAATAGCTGTTTTGTGGTTAAAGAAAGAAACTCAACATCAAGTGACGACCAGGATTAGTGTTGAACCCCTGTGTTGTACCATACATGTGTAAGGCCCATCAGGTTGCGTTTTTTTGGTAAAGAGGATGGAACATTTTGTGGTATACTTCCGTTCAAAGTCACCACGGTGGAGAATGTTATCAGGCTGGAAAGTAGCGAGCCAGGAAACCATACAAGCGGTGGATAATGGGGAACTCGTAAAACTCCCTTCCGCCTTTAACAAACGGTTCAAAGCCGTGTCTTCCATTGTTCTTTCTTGAACTACGTCACACTTCTAGATGGATGTGAACTCAGAAAGCACTTAGATAATACACAAACACTGCAGAAAACATCTGCACCGAAGTGATTGCATTACTTTAATCGAAACCTTGTCCTAATCGCTGAGTTCCCCATTGTGGAGAAAACAAAACAACCGGAAACTAGGAGTCCATTGAAAAAGGAAAGAAATCGAGGTAGGATATATTATTTCAAAGATTTTATTCCTCAAAGAGTGATCATCGCTGAAGCTAAAGTATACAATGTGTAAGTAGAAGCCACCGTAATAGTTGGCATAACTCGTCGTTGTTTCCAAACGTTGTCGCTTAGATTCCAATTTAACAGATGGCTAACGCGAAACCTTCGGGGCACACACAGGTGTTCTGGGCAACACACACGCCTTCGTTCTGACAGGGTGGGTCACAAGTCTATGGGGGCAGAGGAAAGCACGGCCAATTACAGATAACTGTGAATGGATTGTGTAGTCTTCAGTGTTGAACTGTTGAATTGATTTTATAACATCGAAAGTAAATGTTTCATTTTCAGCTCGCAGTAATCTGCATTTATTTGTATCGAAAACACAAAAAGGCTGTTATAGTACGACTTACGGATTTGACTTGCTCAAACCGACTATATAATCTAAAAACCTCTGCAATAAACTGTATGTAGAGTGCTAAAGATAATTGTGATGGTACACACTCACGAGTCTGGCGTTTTGAGCAGTCTGGGGCGTTGTCCGGGTTGTTCTTAGGGCCACCCAGGGGGCTGGAAGATATGAAGTTTAATTTTCTGCCATTTGACGCTTTCGCAATGAAAAATCTTGGCAACAATGTTGAGAATCATTTCACGTGTAATGTGAAATATGGATTTATAGCGCTTGCTTTGAACCCAGATAGCAGGACAATATTTATTAAATGTCTAAACAATACGGCATTTCGGATAATTCTTGACCAGTGACGTCGAACAAATAGCAGTTAACATCACTATGTGTCTGTTAACCTAATTTTGTTTAATCGAAGCACAGTAATTAGTATACGGGCCGTCAACCAAAATGGGCGTTACGGGTCAATAGCAGTCATCAGTTATTACTTTTTAAACATTTCAAAATGTAACCTGTATGAAACGTCAAAAGGAAGGGATCTTACCGGTGGGCGTTTATCAACACTGACACAACATGTTGCAGAAACAATTTGTGCGAGTTTCATTTTCTGAGATAAACAAAGAAGGCTGTTATAATTAGCCTGAAGCTCTATTGCTCTTCCTCTCAATGCGACCATTCAGAAGTCAAGGAAATAGCCAAGATACAAAATAAGAATGTTAGACAGGGATGCCCTTTCCATCAGCATAGTTTTTCTTTATGACCTTCTGTAATACATAGGATTAAAACTGCACGTATTCAAAAGTAGAGAACTACTTCTATTTAAATTCTATTGGAGGCACATTCATCTGTTGGCACTTGATTCCATATTAAAAATGTTTTTCAAAAGCAAAAATATGATGCTTAAACATATTCTACTCACGGGTCTGAGGTTTGGAACAGTCTGGGGTATCGTCAGGGCTGCCTGACCTACAATCATACAGATTATTTGTTCAATCATCTAATTAACTTTCCCCGAGATGTCAGGGCTTTACTGAGAATGACATCTGAAGGGGATAGGTTTACAGTACCCTGTCAATTAATGCGCGAAATGCATCTAACGATTTGTAATCATGATTCTTCGCATTATATTTACGTTGATAGGAAATAATGTTTCATGGCTAGGCGAATCCAGGAACGAATAAAGAAATGTTTAGGTAACTAACTACGATTCTTTCAAGAAAACCACGAAGGCTTTCTATTATAATAATTGCCACCCACACACCCACGCCAAAAAAAGAAAAACAGCGGAGAAACAAAACAGAAAGGAGAAAAGCACCCCAAACATAATGTTTTTTCTGTACGAATTCATTGCAACAGGAAAAGATAGACAAGTGTTGAAGAGAATTAATTGCTTGGTACGCAAGCCTGTAAAGTGTCAGAAAAAGGAATTAATTGTTTGGTAGGTGAACCTGTAAAATGCCAGAAGAAGGAATCTTGGCTGGCGTTTCTCAACACCGACACAACCTGTTGATAGACGGGTACATGTAACGTGCATGAAAAGAAAGAAACCAGCTGTTTTTGAAAGGCAGATGGCACAAGGTAGACATGGTAATACCATATTAATGTTTAGACACATCTGTGATGGGTTTGCCTTAAGGCACATAGTAGTACTTTTTTCACCTTCTATAATACATCTGATGACAGATTCATTATATGCTTAGAGAAATTGAAACACTGAGACCAGATTTCTCTAAACCTGGAACATTCGTGAGAGTATAATTAGTATGGGAAATTTCTACAAAGGAAGTGACTTACAGGCTTGACGTTTTACTGGATCGGCAATGGAGGCACAATCTGCGCAGATACAAAACATAGTACAAATACAAGGATTTGGACTCTCAACACCATAAAAGGATGAACTTGAAGAGTAACGTTGTCTGGGTAGTGCACTGATTGTTCATTAATCAGTCACTGACTCTCATTTATTTATTTACTTGATTGGTGTCTTACGTCGCACTCAAGAATATTTCATTTATGCAACATGATCCCGCATTATGGTGAGAGAGGGCCGGGTACAGAGCACGGGAGAAACACACGACCATCTGTAGGTTGCAGACAGACCATTCCACCGACACGTTTGAAACACAGTCTAGAATGAAAAAAAAAGCGACCTCACGTATAGCGCAGTACCATACTCTCGGGTCTGGCGCTGGGTACAGTCTCGACTGTTGTCTGGGACCCCCGGGGGCTGCCAGAAATATGTAGATTATTGTGAGTTAAATCGTGTATAACTTGATTTGTATGATTTCTTTTGTAATAAAGGGTTTTCTTTAATTACGTGAACATTGATCTACGAAGCTTTCTGCTGCGAGAATTGGATAAAGTGCTATGCATATCTCTAAACGTCCACTTTAATCATAAAGTAAACAGTCAGACGATCGCTTTCTCAGATGGCGAAGACGACGACACCATTCTGGTATCCGGTGCCAAAGTCACCGAACTACATTCTATTTAAAGTGCTGATAAAACTTGTTAGATATGGGTCCTCAAGCAGGCTTCTATCATTTTGTAAGTATTATATATGATAATTTTATTTATGATTTTTACTACTTTAGGTGAACAAAATTTCATTTATTCCCACATTTAAATAATCCCCGGTTTTTTTTAGCGTGATGACCCAGAAGATTCCCATCAATTCGGTCGCTGTGAGTTCAGCTCATTGCTGGCTTCCTCTCCCTCCGGCCGTTCGTGGGAAGGACTGCCAGCAACCTACGGTTGGTCGTGGGTTTCCCCCGGGCTATGTCCGGCTTCCTCCCACCGTAATGATGGCCATCGTCGTATGAGTGAAGTATTCTTGAGTAATGCGTAAAACACCAATCAAATAAATAAACAAATAAATAAATAAATAAATAGTCCACCATCAAACTATACTGAGTATGTCATAAAATAACTCCAGGTAGCTCCGAATCTCTTGCACTCATTACGTTGATAGCACCGAAGCTACAGCGGCTGACATTGCAAAATCGTGTAGTTAGTCCAAACTTCTTGCGCGCTGCCTTCTCGATAAACATAACGGGGATTGTAACCAAAGTTCTGCTCCACCGCAACTAGAAAACCACAAACGCGGTGATCTTACCTTCGTCCTTTACCCGCAAGCCAGACTCAAAGTACGCCGCCCCATGTTAAAACATTCAAATCGTTGTCGCACCACAACACACATTAACCCAGTAGAGCTGTAGTGGCGAGTGTAACGGCCATGGCGACGAATTTGGAAGTTTTAAAAATGGTTTTGTACTTTGAGGCTGGCTGGATTTTGCGATATCATTCGCTGTAGCTTCGGTGCCGTTAACGTAATGGGTGAAAGAGCTTCGGAGCTACATGGAGCTAATCATAAAACAAGAAGACTCTTCCACAGCAGGTAGAAAATGACTTACAATCTTGACGCTTGACAATGTCAGCATTGTTTACACAGTCTGCGAAACAATGACGATTGATTTAAAACACACATCAAATGTTTAACCTAATAACAGATGAACTGATTGTCTGATTTATGGGCTGTTTAATGCCGTGTATAAGAATGTTTTACTTACCGACTGGATTCGAACGCGCGATCTCACTGGTCACGGGACTGGAGGTCACAGCGAGAATTTAACTCGGTGGTCTAAGAAAACACACAGTGGCCTAAGTATAAAGGGTGATGCAAGCTACCAGCAGGTAACGGGTCATTTTGATAAAATTTTGATTATATTTTTCATTTAGGCTGTCTTTCCACATAACCTATAGGGATCTCGTCAGATGCGTGGAGGAAACCGATGCGAGTCTGGGCCTACCGCACCTCGTCAGTTATCGGTATTACGATTCTCCTAACGTAAAGCTGCGGAGTGATCAATGGCCATAGTTGACCATGTGACTTGTTCAGCAAAACCTGGAATTTATGCAAGACAATGAATAACTGCTGAAATACTACCTGACACCGATGACTTTTTATTCAGGCGCTTGGCCTAACAAATACTGCCCTCATTCTTTAAATTTTATGAAAATACACAACAATGAAAACAGGATACGACACTAAGGTCATACTTAAGTGGCGGACGTTTAGAACAGTCCGGGGTGTTGCCAGGGCCGCCCGGGGGCTGTGAAAAAGATATAGATTATGTATTATAAATTAAATCGTATATTGCATGTTTCGTGGGTTTCCTTTTGTATACTAACTACTTTTTATAGCCAGAGGTATGTGCAAAATAAGTTTAGTGAAAGAATTCCATGAACTATTATGCAAAAAAACAGGGATATTGATGTTTTCTGTATCAAGAATTTACTGAGCTATGAACAGTAATATTGTGTAGTATTAAATCTAATTAAAGCATGAAAGCACAGATGCATGTACAACAGAATCAAATACATGTTTTTGCCAGTAAAATATCAGAAGTAATCTTACCGGTTGGCGTTTCTCGGCACTTAAACAAGTCTTATATTAATTTTCGTACAATACGGAAAACACCTAAGGGTCACAAGTATAAACTGATCGCCCTCAGCTTTAAACCGCAGATTTTAGGCACGTTTACTCGTGCTAACATAATTCTTTTATTGTTTTCTGCACTATCTTCTGCCGACATTGATGACAACGACATACGTGTAATGGTCTATAAATAAATCTACAGGTAAATGAACGGCGACCATTTTCCCTCGTTTATACAAACCATAAGATGCAAGTACATGTAGATTGGCATACCACGTAAATGGTTAGTCAAGTTTACCTGAGTGAAAACAGAGGCTATTACCAAGAGAGCAACAGGCACATGCATAAACAATCAAGTACAGAACTGCAAGGATGTTTCAAATTACACCGATGTGTTTTATTTGATTTTGCTCTACCTTTACGGTTGTTTATAAAAATTTACTACAAATTAATAAATGTTGCAGATATTGTTTTGTAATATTGTGTGACTGATTGATGGATGAACTTGTTTATTTTATTTATTTATTTAAAAAGTATCAATACCACCAAAATATTTCACTTATACAATTGTCTCAGCCATCAGGTGTCTGACAAACCTCCTGAACGACAGTTGCGGGAGAGCTCACGAGAGTTGGATTCGTGTCTGTGGCTACGTTAGACGTTAGTAGGAGTTGTTTTTTTTTGTATTAAAGCAACACGCTATTCAAAACAACTTCAGGGAAGATTTTACTTGTATTATCATATATGCCCAGCTTCATGTGCACTACGACACGTCCATCAAGGCGGATTTATAAATGTTTGTACATTCATTAACTTCTAGTGTGAATGCCTGGGAGGAAATACAGAAAGGCCACGTTTATATCACACAAGGAGGTATTCTGATCCAGTTCGCCGTGCACGTTTTAATAGTAGAAAAGATCCGCAGGTATCAGCAAAAGATTCCTCCGTTATCTCCAGAGATAAAAGATACAGTTAGCCAAAAAGAAGCGCAAATACATGTATCAGCACAACTTTTCCTTATGATGTCTAGGGATCAACAAAAAAAAATTAAACAGGAGAGCAATGCATATATTAATTTGCAAATGTGTACGATACCTTAAAAAAGACGCCAAGAAGGGATGACGTCACAGCGGAAACAGCTGTCTTTTCCGGTGGTAGAAATATCCCGCCCCTGATTGGCCAAAATTGAGAGCGTGGCGCCTCGTTCGATTTTCCCCACATGGGCGGTTTTTGCTTAGTTTCAGCTGGGATATGTTGGTTATTATATATCACAAAAATAAAAAGTGGTGTTTGTTGAATGCGATGTTCTATGAATAGGATTCTTTATACATTTAATCTAGTGTTGTCTTTTATTTTAATATAAAACTCGACAGTATAGAGAATAAAATCGATCGGGCGATGGTTGTGTGATAGTTGGCAAATGGTCACTTCTAACAGAAGACTTTACTCTAACTGTTCATCTAAATGCTTAAATTGTAACAACTTAGAAGTTGAATAATGTAGAATTAGGCAAACAATGTAGTGATGTTGATTGTAATTTATTAGACATCAACGGCTTAGAAGGCTCAAAATCATGTGCTGTCGTCTCTCTCGGTAAACAATCACATAAAATAATGCAAAACGAAATAATCAGGGGCTTTGGTAACGCTTAGTCCACCAGCTGAATCTTAGTTTATGCAGGCAGGCAGTATAAAAGGCTACAACATGGGTTTGATACACTGCAGTTGATAAATGGTCATGTCATTGTAAACGCACAAAAGCGATAGCTATTTGCCCGTTGACTATTTTAAAATATACACATCAGCGAAAAGATACGCTTCTTTGAGAATTACGCAGCATAGTTTATACTTAGATTTAATCACAAGCTACTTTCCAACGCCGTATTTACAAATTGTAAATTTGTAAAATTTAAATTGTATATGCATTTAGTAAATTGTAAATAGATATCAAGGACTGAATATCTATAAATGTATAATTGCGAAGGCAGCTGTCACTTTTATCTGAAAACTGAGAATATAATTTGCCATTTGCTATTCTTGCCATACATTACATTTTCACAAATCGTTACCGAACAGTATCCTTAATTCAGTCTGAACCAATTCACCTCTTTGTGAAAATCTTAAGCGCTGTTATCATTTCAGCTGTAACATGCAATAATCGTACATTATACCTATGGGAATTTCTCATTGCCATCGTCATCGTAAATCTCATCGTCATCTGTTAGATCATTCCGTGATGTCGCTTAAATGGTTTTCATCACTTCTCAATTCTGTTCATAGATTCAGTACTGCATTTATCCATGGTTATGTAATGCTACTGCGGGCGACTTACAGACCTGTGTGGTGGAGCTGGAACATGTCGAGACCAACTGTTTAAGGCACTTCGCGCATTGCAAGAGAGATGCTGATGGATGTGTCTTGTCGGATGGGGGATCTGGCCCGTTAAACACTTGTCTTCATGGACAGTCATGACGAGTGACCAGTACGAATTTAACGTGCCTGTAATTCTCTCTTAAATGATCTTTGAAACAAAACACATCCCGTGTCAATTTACTCGACGGTTTTTTTTTTTTTTTTGTCTGCTGTCCAGACATTTGCTCATGGTGAATGGTACACGCAGTATAGGGTCAAAATGGAGACGAGCAGCTTCTTCAAGTCATGACACGAAGTCATGACATTGTAATATACAATGAAATAAATGATCCACAGCAAAGTCTTGTGGATTTTCTAAGGGCACGGAGAGGAATACACCTTTGGACTGAAATGGTGAAGCGTGATCGCTTATCAGTTTGTAAACAATAGCTTAACAATCTGTTTCATCCCGATAGTCTCCCTCTATGACGCACATTTTGGGGTGTGGGTGGGGTTGGTGTGGGGTGTTAGCAGTTGTCAAATACAAAAATGCAAAGTATATATAGTCCATAACGATGTCCTGATCCAGTTCGTCAGGCACATTTTGCAGAGAAGGGGACCAAATATCAGCATGACTTCTTTTAATAGATGTTAGACGGAACTGAATATTATATATATGTACTTGTAGATGATAGCAAGTCATACGCGGGTTTGATTTTGTCAGCAGATGCAGGTGGCTGTTACAGTGAAATGGGAGAGCGGATCGTGGCCGAGTAATTAAGGAATTTGCCTTCTTATCGTTATGTCACGTGAGATGTAAGTTCAAACCCATGGTCGAACAGGAATTCGAGGTTTTCGGAGAGAACCACTGACCTCCGTATAAAACAACAGAACACAGTTGCTTTTCATCCTGAAGTGTTACAAATACATCAATAATATTTATTTTTGTTGACTAATTTGTTAACAACAGCATTCCTTGTCACAACGGCGACAAACTGTATTGAACAGTAATTATAATCATTATAATCCTGAACGTATCTGCGCATGTGTAGATAATGGTTCTAATAGTTCTGGTTCCCAGGGGAAACCAACGATCATACGCTGGTTGCTGGCAGATCTTCCCACGTAGGGCCGGAGAGTCAACTGTAAATATATATCGGTATATCTTTATCTGTATAATTACGAATGCACCAGCGACATATATTTGAGTAGTGATCGTTGCATAAATTTTGATTAATTTCTGACTATATATCAAATTATCACAAACAGCTGCGTATCTTCAGACTGAAATAAAGATACTGCTTCTTCTGTATACCTGTTTACGTTCCTAAATATTACTGATAGACTGCATACAAAGCTGTAGTTTCGCACTTCTTTGAGACTCGCCAATCAGAGGCGCGCATTCTCTTGGTGAATGTATGTCACTGTCGAAGACATGGATCTATTAATGGGATAATGAGGTGAGGACTGTTTTTAACATACCGGTTTAAAGAAAAACTGTTTGAGCCTGTGTAATTCACATGCGCGTTGCCAAATTAGAATGAACTTCCCGGACAGCGGATATATGAGACCTTGGTTGATAACCAAAGATCTCACTATTCCTGAACAGAAAAACATCAAGCAATTGGGTGAATTAGGTGCGTTGGCATTATCTTCACAACTATTCATTTTATAACTTCAAATAATTACCTTATTTTGTCACGTACTGAAGATTAAATTGATTGCCTCTCGTTTTAATTCAACTATCCCCGGTTTCCTAGCACCTTAATGTTGCCCATCGTCGTATAAATTTACCAATGAAATGAATTGAAAAACAGATACATAATATACACTATTGTTTACACATGTAAGCCGTATTTGGGTTTTACACACTAATCCTTATGTACAGAACATCATTCTGTACAAAGGGACAAAGAGATATCCTGATGAACTTTTCATACAGATAAGATAAGGCGTGAATTATGGTCTATCTGTTACTACAAGCAACTTCCAGATGTGTCATAATTAACTGTTATCCCAGTCCATACAGTCCTGATGGGATTTCGGAAATTTAACAATGAAGATGCTTCTCTCTACGAACTTGGAATGATTTGTGCAAGTTTAAATATCCCACGCGTCTTTCATTTCAGGATGAGTTTCCCACCTACCAGATGGCTTTCAGCGTTGACAGCAATAGTTTCGTCAAACTTTCCATTTACCAGGGGTTGTTCATGCTTGTATGAAATTGACAATCTGCAAGACCTGTTCTGTAAAGCAATCTATGGTAGGTTAAATGTTACTGACACTAATCAACACGGCTTTAAGTTCGAGAGGTGAGTCTTTTATTATATTTATTAACTGACTGATTGATTGATTTGATGTGCGAGAGGCACCTGATTCATTACTCTGCTCAAGCCCGTTAACCCCTTCGGCCATGGAGCTAGGTCCATGTGAATAATTATTGTATTTAACGAGAAAACCATGTTGATGTATTAGAGACATGGATTGCACCCAGTGTTCAACTTTCTTCTAAATGTCTGGCCGAGGTGTGTATCTTTTTTAATGTGATGCCAGAAAAAAAAAACACATCCGTGCTGTTCATCTTTTTCAGCCCTTGAGATTGTGGTAACAGATGAAATATTACATGCACCAACCCTCACTCCATTGAATTACAAGGTCAGATTCTATTGTTTATTCATTTACTTATAAACACAGCTATACAGGGATAGAAATTGAGTCACTCTAATACTTATATAAACACACTTGTATCATTTGCAGACAAAAACTATGTCTGTAGGACATCTCCACAGAGGAGATAAGGTGGTCAAATCTTAGATTACAGTACTTGCATTTATACTAATTTAAATGAAATGAAAAATATTTCATAGCAATACCATAGGTACACCTAGACGACGCTGTGGCAATAACATTCATGCGCAGACACTGTTTATCGGCTACAGAAGTTATAACTTTCTGTACTTTTATTAAACAGCAAAATTCGGATTTGCCATCCCTTAGAATCGGGTCACTACTGCTTTAGAAGAGAATATATCTGTCTCAAAACATGTTAGGAATGTACTTTGGGCGGTGATCGCTGATCCATTTGCCTTAATCGACGTCAAAGACAGATTTTTCGGTGCTGGTGGCAAAATGAGTATAAGGAATGTTCAAGTTCCAAGAAATATTCATTTTCCTCCTCGGTTTATATGTAGATAAAACATTGCTTTTTCTTATTCTCTATATCCAGACCTCGCCTGGATATGAAGCTTTGGTATCCAAGAATCATATATATATAGCAGCCAGCGATGCAATGAGTGGTGTTTTACTTAGTGGAGGGTGTGAAATACTTAATCCTAGTCTAGATTCCGTGAATTAGAGTCACAAGTGGTCGAGATGGACAATTTGTAAAAAAGAATTGCCACTTGCCCTCTGTACTAACTTCCATGTCACTGAACTCAGAGAATGTATTTACAGTCGCCTTGTCCTATGCCCGTGGGATCGTCAGACAAAAATTACAATGGAAAGGTAATTCTAGGACTGTGCGATGAAAGATCTATGAGAGCCGACAGTCTAACTGCTGAACAGCAAGCTAACCTCTTGAATGGGTTCGGCCAAAAATGCAATAAATGCGCGGTAGGCCTGTGTTATCATAGATTTCTACACTCTCCCCATTTCACATTTTATTAGCGGTATGTTACAAAGACGATTTGAGTATCGGATACAATACGGATAAAGACAGTCACAGAAACCAAATTAAGCACGTATAACAATGGTCTGAGCTTAAGATTTTAAAACGGACTGAAGTGGTTCAGTTAACGAGAAGATCACATTGCTTTAGTTCAGTCCTAACATGACGTTGGTCACACATAAGCACTTTTTTGAAATATTGGTATAAGGTTTATGGGAGATCACTTGAAGCAACAGGACACATGTACATGAATGTATGTTTACATTTTTACGTCGCGCTTAGGAATTTTTCAGTCATATGTCGACGAGAAGTCCTCAGAAGTAATATGACGACATCCGTCGGGATGATAGCAATATGACGCCGTGATAGCGTTACTGACTAACAGTGTGCAGGGTTTAAATGCATTTACACCTGTGGTCGTTTCTGGCTATCATCGCTGTCGTCTGTACAGCTATCATCTACGTCATTCTCATCAGCAATGGGTACCTTTACATGGTTTTCGACTTATCTGTGTTTACAGGTTGATCACTGTCGATTTCAAGAAATCCGCGGTATGGCTAATAGATCTGTGTAATCACCCAAGGAAACAACGATACCATGCGTATTCTCGACTTCGCCCATTGCAAGAGAGTTGGTGATAAGTGAGACTGGTCGGATGGCGGATGTTTTACTAGAGCCGGTGACTTATAGAGGTGTACTTGAGGTAGAACATGTTGAGGCCAACCGTTTAAAGGACTTCCCACATTACAAGAGAACTGACGATGTATGTGTCTGGTGGGATGGCATGCATGCATGGTAAATGGTACACGCAGTATACCGCTGAAATGGAGACGAGCAGCTTTAAGTCAGTAGACGAAGGGCAATACAGAGAGTTCTCAAATATAACGAAGTGCTTTCTTGTACGTGAAATATTATCGAGCAAGGCGCTGTATGTAATCAAATAAATGATTCTTAGTAAAGCCACGTGGATGTAATAAAAACAAGGATAACAGTAGGGCCTGCCCTTTTCGACTGAACCGGTGTGGTCGCTTATAAAATTTGTTAGCATTCGCTTCACAATCTGTTTCATTCGGATAGTCTCCCTTTATAACCTACATCTGGGGTGTGATTGGGAAAGGGGGAGTGTGTGTGTGTGTGGGTGTGCGGAGGTTGTGGGGTGTAGTTAGGTGTCAAATACGTAAATTGTTTTCTGTTTTAATTAGTCATAATAATTAAATCCCAAAAGTTGATGATCATGTGAGGATAATGAGTCAAACAGTTCAGGTGCCCAAAGTCTGCTCTCACATGTGGATAATGGTTCAGGTAGTTCAGGTGCCCAAAGTCTCTTCTCACGTGTGGGCAATGGTTCAGGTAGTTCAGGTGCCCAAAGTCTCTTCTCACGTGTGGGCAATGGTTCAGGTAGTTCAGGTGCCCAAAGTCTCTTCTCACGTGTGGGCAATGGTTCAGGTAGTTCAGGTACCCAAAGTCTGTTCTCACATGTGGATAATGGTTCAGGTAGTTCAGGTGCCCAAAGTTTCTTCTCACGTGTGGGCAATGGTTCAGGTAGTTCAGGTGCCCAAAGTCTAGGCTCACATGTGGATAATGGATCAAAAAGTTCAGGTCCACAAAGTCTATTTTCAAGTGAATAATGGCTCAAACAGTTCAGGTGTCCAAAGTCTGTTCCCATGTGTGAATAATGGCTCAGGTGCTCAAAGTATCTGCTCCTGTATGGATACTGGGTTAAACAGTTCAGGTCGCCAAAGTCTGTGCTCATGTGTGGATAATGGTTCAAGCAGTTCAGGTCGCCCAAATCTGTGTTTATGTGTGGAAGTTGGGTGAAAACGTTCAGGTGACCAAAGTCTGTGTTCATGTGTGGATAGTAGTTCAAAAATCCAGGTGCCCAAAGTCTGTGCCCATGTATGGATACTGGGTCAAACAGTTCAGATCCCTAAAATCTGTGTTCATGTGTGAATAGTGGGTCACACAGTTCAAGTCCCTAAAGTCTGTGCTCATGTGTGGATATTGGGTCAGTTCAGGTGCCCAAAGTCTGTGCTCATGTGTGGATAATGGGTCAAACAGTTCAGGTCCCCAAAGTCTGTTCTCATGTGTGGATAATGGGTCAAAAAGTTCAGGTCGTCTGTTCTCGTGTGTGGTTAACGGGTCAAACAGTTCAGGTTCCCAAAGTCTGTGTTTATGTGTGGATAATTGGTCAGGTCAGATCAGCGAGAAGATACACTTTTTAAAAATGACTCATGCCTTTTCATGGTCCACAAGTGATGTACGAATACCTGTCTTGACCCTCACATTCAACTACATTTTTTCAGA
The DNA here is from genome assembly GCA_016165875.1 of Acanthopleura granulata. NCBI lineage: Eukaryota > Metazoa > Mollusca > Polyplacophora > Chitonida > Chitonidae > Acanthopleura > Acanthopleura granulata. The sequence goes on along the minus strand of JABBOT010000080.1, from coordinate 30,597,592 downwards.
GCCATATTTATGTCAAAAGAAATTTTATGTGCTGTCCATTTACCAGGGGTTGTTCATGCACTTCTGTTGGATTGCTTAAGTCTTAAAACTATTAAGTCTGTAGATAAGAAAACATTGTTTTGTCTTATTTTCGACAGACCTGGCTTGAATATGAAGCTTTGGCATCCACAAATTACTTATACAGCAACGACCGGTGCATTGTTGTGACATTTGCTTAAAGTGAAAGACAGCGCACGTTCAAAGTTAAGTTTTTCAAAAAGGTTTGACAGTATTATGTTTATCTTGGTAAAGTATTTTTAACAGCTACTACGACAGTAAAAACTGACATTTAACCGTGCTCCGTCGGCTAACATGAAACGCAGCCAGTATATGTGATCTGTGACCTAATTGTTCCAAGTGCGGAACACTCTTGTCCCCTAATACTGTAGCAAGCCGCTAGGGTTGTCGTTAAAACTTAAGTATATATCTAAGTTTACAACATGAAATGATACCGAAACTTACTCCCGCCACAACACAATGCTCTAGAAATACTGTCCAGGGTTGTTCACACATGTACTTGTTACATTTATTTATTTATTTATTTTATTTAATTGGTGTTTTACGCCGTATTCAAGAATATTTTAGTGCTACAATACGGGTCAGCATTATGGTGGGAGGAAACCGAGCAGAGCCCGGGGTATACCAAAGACCATTCGCAGGTTGCTGGCAGACCATGCCACGTACGGCCGGAGAGGAAGCCAGCATGAACTGAACTTTAGTTCACAGCGATGGCATTGGTGGGAGGCTTCGGGTCACTGCGCTGCCCTAGCCTTAGAATAACCTTAACACCACATGTATTCTCGACTTCGCCCATTGCAAAGAGTTTTTGATAAGTGTGCCTGGCCAGATGGCTGATGTGGCAAGTTTTAATGACTTCCTTGATGGAGAGGCATGGAGAGTTGTACTCAATTGTTGTTCTAACATGGTTTTTGAAATAAAATGAATCCCGGGTCAGTTTACTAGAATTGTTTCCTTTCTGCCCATTGCCGATACACTTACTCATATTGATGTACATGTAGATTTAGTACTGCGTTTATCCATGGTCGTGTAAGGCTACTGAAGCTGTCTTAGATTCAAGTTAGACTTTGTTTTAACTTGGGAAATTATTGTTGAACTTAGATGTGGAGGTTAATTTTCATTTTGCCATGAAGATCTAAGACGACTCTTGGAATTAAAATAAAAATTCTTGAGGAGTGTCAAAATTTTAGACAAAAGAGCTGTTTTGAAGTTAAGACTAAGTCTCACTTAACTTCAAAGACAGCTTCGTGAACGTGGGACCAGCTTCGTGAACCTGGGGCCAGCGTGGTGATCCTAGAATATGTCGAGTCCAACTGTTTTTAGGGACTTCACGTGTGGCAAGAGAGCCGATGATGGATGTGTCTGGTGGGATGGCGAATCCGGCGAATTAAACTCCTGTCTCAGTGGACAGTCATGAGGACGATTGTTACGATTCTTTAAAGAAAATAAATCCCGTGTCAGTTTACCCGAAGTGTCTCTTCTTGAGTATAGTTCATATACATTATATTTGCCCATGGTGAATGACACACGCAGTATAGGTATAAAATGTAGACAAGCAGCTTCAATTTAGGAGGCGAAGAGCAGTGCACGGAGTTCTCAAATATAACGAAGTGCTGTTTGTACTTAATTGACAAACGTCCTGACATAGAGTCGGGTGAAACTTCCATTTATCACTAAGTGCACGTAAGTGAGAAATATCTTCACAGAGAAAGCGGAGTCGTCCTTGCCTCATATATGAATGAATGTATGAATATGGCTTTACGCCACATCGGCAATGTTTTCAGCCATATCGTGCCAAGAACATGTTGAAACCAGGAAGCCGTGCATAGTTTTCAACATCTGATGAGCATTCAAAATCAAAATAAAAAAAAAAAAAAGGTTAAAGAACTAAATGTCAATTAAAAGTCGAAAATCACAATTGTTTTATGCACTGTACTATATATAAACTATATCCTATGATATAGGCCAATGGCCTTCAAAAACTGGATAACAGCATCGCCTATTCAAGTTTACTAAAGACTTTCTGACATAAGAGCCAGAAGAGCCCTCCATTTCTCATCGAGTGCACTTGACAACTATCCCGACAGAGTTGAAGAATCCTCCATTCCTCATCAAAGTATTCGTAAAGTGAACATGAATTCCACCACTAATTAATACCCAAAGTTCTATCATTATTTATTATTTGATTGGTCTTTTACGCCGTACTCACGAATATTTCACCTCTACGAAGGCGGCCCACATTATGGCGAAAGGAAACCGAAGGAAAACCCAAGAGAGAGAAACCCCTTTGCAGGCAGACCTACAAAACTGTAGGAGTAATAGCGACAGTCATCGAAATGGAGAAATCGAAACTACGATTTTTGTAACTTGATGTAGTCCAAACCTGAAACAAGTTTCGGTGAAAATGGACAAACGCTGTAGGAGTAGCAGTATTTTGAAAGAAAAGTTAACAGCCGTTGGACAAACAGACGGACAGACGAAGGACAACTTGCTAATACATGAACACACAAAGAAAAACGCAACAATCGTAACAGTACAACTTCAGTCAATTTCTTTTTATTATTTTCCATACGTAAATTTGTTTGCTTGCTATGGGAGCCGACCCCTTATCCTGGACGGGGCAGCTGAAGACTTGGTTGTCTCATATACAAAGACTCTAGCATACTGAACTGCTTTTAAAAAACGGAAAAACAAGCTTATAAAAACCTTTCTTAATATCACCCAGAAAAAATGATCTAAAATGTTTTAAAGAGATAAATCAAAATCCGCTGTACAAAAATATATGTAAATGTACAATGGCTAAAAAGTCTCCGATCATCTTGTTCTGTTTATAAGCTTATTATGCAAATTTTACCGACAACGGGAAAACAGAATTGGTTCAAAGCCTAGTAAAAACAAATGCCCACCTCATGCCCGGGAATTGATCTTTCTCATTTTGCCACAGTCAGAGCAAGTTAATTAGAATATTAACAAAACGATGATCTTAAACGAAACCATCCAAGTCGTAAGGCAAGGCAGATAGTGTGAATTCAGAGAACATACTGTACATACAGCATTAAACTTAAAACATCAACCTTGCACATGTTGGAAACAAGTTACAACCCCAAATACCATTCTAAAAGCAACGTTTTACAGCATTACCATATCGTTTTTACAGGTGGCAATGTACACTATCACTTACGATTTGAAAACTGCTGTTCTTAAATGCATCGTGTATGTGCAATATTTTCGGCGTTGATGTGTTGGGTGTGCCCGGCTATAAACACAACTCTGGTGCTTCAAGCATGTTAGGGATGTGATGGGTACAATGAGGTGCTGTGGGATGAGGTGCTATGGGATAGGGTGGGTGGGTGGGCAGGGGAGCGGAACAGCTCTCTGGTTATCTGTAATCACATGCTAAATACCACACAGTCCTGGTCGCCTTTAACCTCGCCTGATGCTATCCTGTATTGGTGTTACCCAACTCTATACACATACATGTAAATGGGTTTTCTTACCCACAATGCACTTCATGCAAATGCACATATTTTTTTTTTATTATTGCCAGATATTTGGATTTTTATTACTAGACTTTCTGCACCAGCTTTCATTTGACTTCTACTCCTAATGCGTTGTGAAATCTTCAAGAAGGGTAAAGACAAGAGACAGATGTATATGTAGATATATACATGTATACAGAGTCAATATACAGGTAAGAACAGAGATCGACGCCCACACGGAGGGCTAAGAGAGATTGGTGTTCAGCAGAAGCTTACATTTAGAAGCTCTGTACAATAACCATTAAATAAATCAACAATGTTTTTTGATGTTGTTGTCATTTTCTTCTTTTTCACACCGCCAACACTGTTCTGGCATTGTCAACAAGTTTGTCAGGACGGAGAGAGAAAGCTTAACCTCAGTATGGGGGTCCAGGATAAGGGGAGGGTCCTCCGTATGGGTTGTTGTAGTTAGACGAGGGGTACATGGGCATACCTGGGTAGCCTCTACCAGCACCGCCAGGCATAGAGAGGCCACCATAAGCAGGACTCTGATACATTGGATTGGAAGGCGGCAACGGGGCTGAGCCATAAGGGGGCTGTGCCCCGGGCATCTGCGAGGGTGGGTAAGCAGTCTGGGGGTTGGGTGGGTAGCCTGGGGAGCTTGGGTAAGACGGGTTACTCATGGAGGGCATAGAAGAGTAACCCATAGTCTGAAATCCCGGTGCGCTGGCCCCAAGCGTAGAGGCAGGGTAGCCTGTCTGTGAGGAGCTGTAAGCGCTGCTGGGAGGGTAAGGCTGAACTCCCGGGTACGGCTGTGTCATGGCTGGGTAGCTGGGTTGAGGGGGTCCAGGGGGTAAGCCGCTCTGTGCTGGCAGGTAGGTACCAGCTGACGGCGGGTACGCCCCTGGTGGGAACATACCACTCTTCTCCGGCGGAGGTATATTTCCAGCATAGTAGCTCATGTCTGTCTACGAACAGAGAAAACAAAATGGTGCCAGTAAATAAAAAGAAATAAATGAAGAACTTCAAATCAATGCACAGTACTACTAGTTTGTTGGATCTCTCATCTCCACCAAGGCGTCTTGTGTTCATGCCCTGTGCTGTGTTTACATGTATGAGCACCTGTCAGTCTGTCAGCCACATTATCCAAGGCCTAGGGCCAAGTATCAATTTCCTACATTTTGGTGGTGATACAAATCTGGATCCATAAATTTTTAAACAAGTTTTCAACATTACTAGATTGTACACAAATGCATATTTTTTGTCACCTTGCAATATTGCCTAATTCTAAAACGTATCACTGTGTTCAACCTCAAGCAGAGCTGGTGTAGGGGAAATTGCACATTTAGCTGTGACGGAGGTTTGCGCACTTTGGAGTGACTTCATGTTACCTGCCCTACGTTTTTGCCAACATTAATTTATCCACCTGTCTGTCAGCAACAGTTACCAATGGATCTGGATGAAATTTTGTGCACAGCCATTCCAGTACATATTGCCGCTGAGCTGCCTTTGGTTACAGACAATTTCTAAACCTCTCTTCAAAAACTCTGGACACAAATGCAGAGTACAGTCCCTTTGTGTGGGAAGTGGTACAGGATTGCGCTCTTAGAGTGCCTTCTAATTCATATGGTGGTAGTTGTATTTCGTAAAAAAGAATTTTTCATTGGAATAAACCTGGTTTAGCCTGATGGTTCTACTTTGGCAGACCTTGCTCATGTATTTGGGGAACTTTAGATAGCCACAGAAAGATGCAGACATCCTCTCAGACAGACAGTCAGTAAAAGCAAAATACTTTACAAGCAGATTTGTTGATTTCCACTGTTTCCATTGTTTGTTTTGCTGGGTTGTCAGCCACACCCTTAAACTGAGTTCCTGTGCATTTATCAGAAAACAAAACTTCTTTTAAAAGAAAAGAGGGACAATAACACGAAACATTTTGGCAGAGAAATTTAAGTACAGCACCAGTAACAAATAGAGGATAGCTGGTATAGTGGTTCTTAGTTTCATTTCATTAATCTCTTCCTGGACTACATGATCAGATGGTATCACTGGAAATTTTAGATCAAGATTGCTGTCAGACAAACCCAGTCAAAATCAAACAATTCCAGTTTTTATGTCCAGCAAACATCGAAAGCAAGCTTGGCAGAAAGCAGCATTAATAATAATGCTTAAGAGGCAAAAACCCCTTGAAAAACATCTCTGAAAACATCTTCAAAATCTTGACCTCATCTGTAGGCTCGACTAACATGTAAATCTTCATAACACAACCGAGGATAGCAAAACAATTTCCGTTTATGTCAATTTTGAATACAAGTAAGTTTGGGTGACATTAGTGCGGATCTCATCAAGGGCAGTTTCTTCGACCTCGAGTTCCAAGATCTGGGTCAATTTTGTAGAGTTTGGGTGAAGAACTGCGAGCTGTGTTGAATGTCAGAATTTTAAAATAATATCTCAACATTTACATCGATGAACTACACGCAACTGAGTCAGTGGGGCCTTTGCATGATATATGTACGTGCCACCACTATGTCTGCACGTTTGTTGTTTGACAGGAATGTAAGGCAAATTCAAGTAGATTCACAGTGATCTCTACTTGACACCAGTATTCCTTGATCTTGTCAGTGTGAGCAAATTGAAAGGCTCTGAAGAAGTTACAGTAAATAAAAGCAAAAAACTACCAGGCAGTAGCTGCCACAAAGTTCATGTAACCAATTTGTGCAAACGGTTGGTATGTTTTTGTGTCATGGCAAAACTGACTGATTGGTTATTCAAGGCTGAAAATGTGTAACTGATTTTTTTGTTACATCAACCACCCAAATTTCATTGCTTGCAGAGCATTCCCAAAATCCTGTACCACCCAAAGTGGCAGATTATTAAATGTAACAAACAAGATGAAGAGCAGACCAATAGTGAATTCAACTTCTTCATCAAAGTCTTCATAACTAGTAAACAGCTTCTTGCACACACTGTGTTTGGAAATGCAAAGAAGAAACTCACCAGATTCTGTTAATGCCTCAAAGGGATGTCCAGTGAGAGCGCAATTCTAAAACAAAGAACAAACATATATGGTCCCACTTCTGCCACAATTACTTAACTTAAAAAAACCTAGTATTATGTTGCCATAGAAATCACACATTTGAGTTAACTGACCAATTTCGCACAGAGATCTAGGCATACATGGTGTAAGCCTACAGATGACATTTGAAAAAGCCTGGCTGAAATGGTACAGATTGACTAGATCCTAGAGGCCTCGACAGCTTGACTCCAATGGTAAAAGTACAATCAAGCTGCACAGACATGCAGGGCAGGGGTTCAAAGTGGTATGCGGTCCATCGATTGAACAAAACCTTACTCAATTTATGTTGGTTTTAGACAGAAATTTTATGTTCACTTCATCAGAACATCTCAAAAATCCCAAAAAGCAATCTGTGCTGTGCATGTTACGTTATCTCCCTTGTACGGAAAGCTCCACGACCAACTGCGTTTAAGACTCAAGAAGACCTTTATGGGCAGAGGAGGTACATGTATTGTGAAGAAAATGCTGTGCAATGCACTTAAAACCCCTCGGCCTTATGCACATGTACGATGTAATGAACAGAATTCGAAGATATACTATGTATAATACCAGCCATTCATAAAATTGGTGAACTTGAAACAACCTGTTCAAGAGACAGAGCACTTACAAGCCTTTCTACAGAATTTAACTTACATGAACAAGTTCAAGGTCGCTGAAAATCAATGTGTAAGTGTGGGGTGTAAGTGTGGCGTAAGTTTCTTGAACTTGGGTTACACCGTTCTAAAGATAGATTGTTAACAAGAACAGAACACGGATGGACACCGCCCGTCACGGCAATTCCCCTTGGCCAAAATAGCCAAACAAAAAGCAAAAAACATCAGTCATGATGGCGAACAGTATGTTTATTTGGTCTCTGCTAATCCTTACGAATACACCACACCTACTTCTAAGGCTCCAGAGTGATTGTTCAGTTTTACGCATTACAGAAGTGCAACTGGGGGTACATGCAGCCTGGCTGGTTTCCTCTCCTACTCTTTGCCAGAGGCTGCTGGCAGCTTCAGCAACTTTCAATGAACACAGATTATAATTTCCTCCTCAGGTTTAGTTTTTGATCCTGCAGTAATGGTCGTGGAACAAGTGACAACCCGTTATCACTGACACATAATGTAGAAGTGTACTTAATCTCTCTAAATCTGAAGCCTGTCTATTTGAAGATAATTCCACCTCATCCATACGAACAATCCATCACGTTTACCATTATCAGGAATGTCAGAGTTTTCTCTAAAATTTTTGAATTAAATCTTATTTTCACAAGCGAGGATAATACTACAAGAGAAACTATAGATGATTAAAGGAACGTTTATCTACATGCATTACTATTTTCTAGTATTTTATTCTCAGGGATTTGTTATTGTTAACTACACAATGCGTCAACTGATTTTTTCCTTGGTTGCACAGTGTTTTAAAGTCTTGTTTTTCCCACCAGCTTTTTTACTACCTATACAACGTTTTTTACATGCGGTTTTACAGACTGAGAGTCATGGCCACAATTTTCCTAACCCATTCATGACCACTTTATCAGAATTCATGACTGAAATATTGTTGAAAGCAATGTCAAAACAACTGCACAGCTTTTAAGTTTTAGTCCAGATCCTCATGGCTGTAAGCTTTTGGCCAGGTTTTCATGCTCCTTGACATTGTTTATGTGTGGACTCCTGACACAACGATAACTGCAATTCGCACCTGTTTTCCATTTGTTGTGTCAAGGAGAAGGCCACCTTGAGTTCATGTATACACAGACATAATTAAATAATTATGATGAATAGTGGAGGGCAAACATTTTCCATTTCAGTACCTAAAAAGGTCAGTCGAAACAATAAATTATTCAATTTTGATTGAAAGAGAAACTCAATTTCTCCTTTAGGGTAATGGTCGGTATGTGGAAATTGGCTTCTATGAACCCCAGCTGCAAGGTCTAACCAGACGATGAATAACTGAATAATCGTTTTTTATATTGTCAGCCATGTGAACATTTCTCATGGCAGCCAAATCATAGCACTTTTTCAATTATTTAAGCTTCCATCTTTTAAACAAAGAAATGAAGTTACACGTACGTAGGAGATTGTTCACTAGGTGATTTTCTGTCCCATATGTTAAACCTTGGGCCTGCCTCAATCCACCACTGTTACATCTGCAAATGACAAAGAAAAGAAACAGTTCAGCTTTGATGAATGCGACAAATAAGTACATTTGAAGTAAAAGACAGCTCATGCTCCAGGGTAAGTCTGTCAAAAAGGTTGGACAATATTATGTTTATTTCCCTAAGGTACTTTTTCTAACTACTATGACAGTGCAACTTGACAATGAACCGTGCTCTGTCGGCTAACAGGAAACACAGCCATCTTGTGTGAGCTGTGATGGAATTGTTCCAAGCTTGGAACACTCCTCACCTGTGACTGCAGTAAGCTGCTGGGGTCATGGGGTCATAACATGAAATGATCAAGAAACTTACTCCCTCCATAACACAATGTTCTAGAAATACTTGCCAGTGCTGTTAACACATGTAACTTGTTAGAATTAAAATATATAACATTAAAACAGTGTTCTGTACCTATGTAATTACATGTTACACTAACAGTCAACTCGGAAGATTTACGTCACAGCTTATATAACAGCTGATATCTCATGGCTCTCTGATTGGTCAGTCTCTCATAAGCTTATAAGCATGAGCGCCTTCAGATCCCCAGTCGGTAGAACAGTACTATACACTTCAAACAAAGATAACTCAGCACTGAATTCATATAAATTCAAACATGTTTTTGCATTCAGGAGAGAATTTTGTAATCTATTTAATGAACAGAGCCTCAGTCATGAGGTGTCTTTTACTTTAACCACTACCTGTACATGCCTGATGGAAATGTGGTTTTCCTTTTACTTCATACACACCAAAGATATTAGCAGAAACAAAAATATTGTCTGCAGAAATGTGATAATTGGGAATGTATCCCACCAAATGTAAATCTGGTCAAAGTTGTGTAGTCTATTGTTCGTTTCTGCATTTAAGATGACCTTTTGCAGAAAACTGATAAGGTATTACTCGTCAAGTTCAGAGAACAATGTTCAAGTGAGCTTAGCACTGAATCGCTACTGCTTTGGAATTTTCCTCAATGAAAATGACACAACTATAAATGATACACATGTATTACACATAAATTGCAAATTCACCATTTGAATGATGAACAAGCACTTATTTCTAGATAGATATGCAGGGTAAACTAGCGTGTTAAGTGTGGATGTATACACACAGGGCGCAACATTTAACCATACCATACATGTACCGCTATGTTTTTCTGGTATCATCGTGACGCTGAACAGCCATTCACTGCAAACAGGGTGTTGTAAAGCTGGTTGCCCTATTTTTTGCTGCTGTACTTTTCAAAAATTCATTGTGAATGTGATGATCTCCTATTTGATGTACATGCGCAAAACAAACCCTACTTTACAACTACCCTGAAACTGGAACTGTTAGCACTATGACTTGCATGTGAAATGACATGTAAACCATGATACCTGAGTATGAAGTGTTTAGGTAGATGACCTGATTCTTCTGATTTATGGGAATACAATAAAGATTCTAGTCTGAGAATGATATGTCAATCTAAACCTTCAGTAAAAGTCTCCTTATGAAATGAAAACAGTTCTGATCCCAGGTTGGCTGAAGCTGCATTCGACCATATTTCAGTAAGATTTCTATTTACATTTTGGCTCACTGGCATTTGCAAACTTCAAACTTTTTTTCTTAGCTGGTCCATGATAAGTACTCCTGCTGTGCAAGTAAGGTATGATGGAGCAGCTACATGTAGATCAGTGAGAGACCTGGCTCAAAGCTAAAATTCCAGCAGGTGAAAGTAAACTAGAGGGCCTTGCATTAATAACAATTCTCTCTCAGAAGACAGAATAGATTTTCGTGTGACACTGTCACTCGTCGTGACTTAAATTTTGAACGAATGCATATTATTTTAAAATGCGACATGATTGTCTTAAAACAAAATAAAAATAAGCCACTAAATACATAATACATACTCTGCCTGTAATTTACAACATATTGCCAAGTTAGCACTTTAATGGGTGAAATATGGCCAAGTTTCGATCTGAAATAAGTAGACGTACGGCGGCAACAACAACGACAATCATTATAAAACAGTGAAGCCAAGCGGTGAATGTCAGATCAGCAGCAAGGAGCCGGTATCTGTTTGTGCATGAGAAAAACCGCCTTCCGATCGGCGAACGCTTAAAACATTACATCCTAAATTTATTTTGGTGCTTGTTAGCACAGCCATTCGTTCACTCACCACATATAAAATAGTAGAAATCGTCTCCGAAATTTGGACTGTACGAAATACCAACAGTGTCGTAGAGTCACAACAATGGCTGCTCGCACCCAGCAGCTCCGACTCACTGATTGGTCAATTAAGAATATGATACGGAGACAGCCGAAGGTAACTCCAATGGGTAAAGGGAGATAATCTGAGAGATAAGGAGCCACTCCTTTTTGTAATCACATCAGATATGTAGAGGCGGAAGCGAGGACATCAATGTAAATGGATGTAAATCAACAACCTCTGTCTGTGATTTAGCAATAGGTTTATGCAAAGGATGAACCATCCATCAAAGAATTTTGGAATTTCTTAAATTATCCGGAAGTCAATATCGGTATGTTTAAGTCTCTACAGGGACTAATATATAAAACAGATATACCGTACCGGTATATATAATATAATCTGTTATATTTGTCACAGACCGCAACCGCAATATCTCTCGTAAATCAGTCCCAGGTCTCTAAAGAGAAAACACCCGTAATCAGATAAACAATCTACATATTCTCCTGAGTTTCATCTGATAACTGTTTGAAACCTTTGCAATATTAAACCTCCTGCTGGGCACAAAAACTATTGAGTGGTGATGATCATAGCCCTAGTTGCAATAACTATAATATGCATGTATATAGCCTAGGACTACTAAAATTAGAAATGAAATACATCTACCGGTGTATATAGAAGCCAGCAATAAATTTTAGCTACATGTACATATAACTACATTATATTCCAGCAAGTAGGCCTAAATTGCGCAATTGCTTGGAAAAACATTGTGTCGACCCTCTTGGAAACATGTGCTGCTGATCAGCTAAGCTTCAGCCTAAATGCTATGTTATGTTAATTAATGGTATATTAGATATTGTTGATAACTAAATCACCGTCGCACGCAAAATGTGCTCCCCTCCCCCCCACACACGCCCCCACACACGCCCACAGTTCATGGGAGAATGAAAAGAAAGAGGTTGATTGATGTCGCTTGTGTGGCAGTTTGCACAGTAGCCTAATATTATAGACGCAGACCAGCTGTCTTAAACCTATATGGGGCGCATATCTGTAGGCCGGTGTACTCCAGAGGGGGTAAAGCTCATCAGTAACTGGCCAAATGTCTGTGGTTTCTTCCGGTGACTGTCGGCTTCTAGTACTCATAAAGCTATATTGTATAAGTGAAAATGTTTTGAGTAGGGCATTGTTTATAGGTATATAGTTAATCAGTGAAAGTGACAAAATCTGAGGAGTAACGTGTACTACACATGAGTAAGGGAACGGGTAAGGGTATTAATTGATACACGCATTGAAATGATAATTAATGTCACTGTCTTTGGGCGAGGTGTACAGCTTTGAATTATATACTCAACACGCCGATCAAACCTGCTGCGTTCAATGCTCCTGATCATTTTCCTGCTTACATATATTTAATTCCATTCCCTTTCAATTAATTTCCCAACGTATACAGTAAAAAGGAAAGCATGCAGTATAAATGGTTCCATATAAAGCAGTCTTATTATTATTATTATTGTTATTATTATTATTTACAATAGCTGAATTAAATATACTTGTGTCGGTATAATGGGTATAATGTGGCTCTCAGTAAGGGTTTCCGGCCTTGATTGGAAAGGAATTTGTTTATTTATTTATTTGATTGGTGTTTTAAGTAATACACAAGAATATTTCACTTATACGACGGTGGCCAGCAGTATTGTGGGAGGAAACCACGCAGAGCCCGGGGGAAACCCACGATCATCCGCAGGTTGCTGGCAGACCTTCCCGAGTACGGCCGGATAGGAAGCCAGCATGAGCTGGGCTTGAACCCATAGCGACCGCATTGGTGGGAAGCTTCGGTCATTGCGCTGCGTTAGCGCGCTAACCGACTGAGTCACGGGGACCTCAACAAGGAATTTGTAGATTACCTCGCTCTTATTCTTTCTGGTGCTTTGATGAGAATGTGTGGTAGGCCGAATGTCTAGTCTATAATGCTCGTTGAAGACCACTTCATCAACAAACGATGTGCATATATAAATTTACGTCACACGAGGGAAAGAGCGATCGTCAGTTATTTGTAAAAGGTTGATGGTTTAACCGAGGCAATTAAGTTTCCTCTACCTAAGTAAATAAATAAATAAATAAATACGGGACACTAAACATGCATGCTTATTTCTGAAGTAGAATCCATGCAAATATTCTGGAATAGAGCGAGCTGGCAAAACAAATAATTGGGTTGAAAATCGAAACTTTTTCGGACTTATTATTCGTTCGTATAATAAATAGTAACTCGACATCATGACCTGAAATAGGAAGTTGTTAGTACGCCATATGGCTACTTAGCACATTGGTAGCGGTAAATAGGCCTATATGGCTATGGTGCATTGTTAACCATAACTCGAAAACCCGTTAGGCCTGTATATGTATAGCGGCAATTAATATCGGAAAATGAAAATATGACGGCCATGCTGTACAGAATAATGCTGTTTATGGCAAACTCTTCTTAAGAAAACAAACAGAAAAACGGCACTGATACAAAATAACCACAAGTTCAGATTGTGGAAAATTAGAAAAGAATGAATACTTTTGTTAAGGTCGACATGCATATGACACATTATAAGTGGTGGTAAACAATTTCCAGAGGGTTGTGGCATATAATAGGACAACAGCATTTTCCAGAGACAGAAATATGAAGCGTGTGCAAACGATATAGAATCTGGAATGGTTGATTGTCGTCGCCATAGGTTGGCCTTGGATATGTAACACAATCTTTATGGCATGGCGAAATGGCCCATCACGATCTCTTCTTTGGGTCAGTGTAGGTTCTTTCTGAAGGATTTTCCAACAAGACTTTTTGTCACGCGTGGTGTCGCAACCTCTAAAATTGACGCAAGTTTGCAGTAAAGACATTTTATGTGGTAACACTGCTGTAATCTTGAGACTGCCTCCATGCTAACAAAATCCATGGTAACAAAAATTCGTGATTGGTAAATTTTTCTTCTTCTGGTAAATCTTGAATCTTTGGCACTCTCCAAACAACCACCACTCATCAGTTCATAATTATGGTTTAGATTCTGGCATCAGGTAATGATGGCTTTGAATAGAAATCGCTCAAGATCAGCCAAGATTCAACCACAAGAGCCGTGGCCTGTTTCGAGCAAGCGTAACGTTGAACATCCGGAGCATACATGGCTTTTCTTATTGGTTTGGCCGCCTTTTTTCTGTTTGTCAGTGTTATTGACTTTTCTCCCAGATTTGTATCAAATCAGGACATCCTCTACTCGGACAAAACTGATCTGCTCATCATCTTCAATATGAAACAGATATATCGTGTCCTGTACAGTGTGCTCCGAATAGTTTGACAATTATCAGGGCACGAATTTATTTATTTCATTGATGTTTACGCCGTAGTCAAGAATATTTCGTATATATGACGGCGACAAGCATTATGGTGAGAGGAAATGATTTCACGACACTTAAGTAAGTATCTTGCTTTGCCCCAACTATTTTGCTAGTGTATTAAATATTGTACTTAAGACGATCTTCGGCGAATCTCTACTAAGAATTATTCCTAATGCCTTACACAATTTCCAGTCTAGATTCTGAACCGAAAATACTATATAACAAGATTTGTGCAACTTTAGTTCTGTTGTATGTGCATGTATCAAAGTGTGTTTAGGAGAGCGATTTTCTCATGTGATTTTGTAACTGGCAAAAGCATGTATTGACCCGGGCCTTTCCCGGATTATCCGTATTTAAACCAACAAAATATATTTTGTTTTATCGAATCACGCTTCTGACATCTCCATCTAGAGAGTTATAGATCTCATTTTCACTGCGAAGTGAGGTATGACTTAGCGTATGTTTGACTTTAGAGAAGTAAAATTTCCACTAGGACTCGCCTGATGTGGTTTAATATGTAGATCAATAAATGGCAGCGTACATGGCACAGATGATACATCATCATGTACCAAGCAAATGAAGCTATTTACATTTCAAGGCTAGGTCCTTGAAGTAATTGCCACTGCCCCGGTGTCTAGGAGCCCTCAGGTCATGATTAGGTCACAGCAAAGGCTTTATTTATCTATTTATCTATTTATTTCGTTGGTGTTTTACGCCGTGTTCATTTTCAAATATTTTATACGACGATGGCCAACATTATAATGTGATGGGAGATCTTCCTACGTACATGGCGTATGGTGGGAGAGGAATTAAACCAGCATAAATTGGACTTGGACTCAACTTGGACACAACCACATTGGCAAGGCACGTGGGTCATTACGCAGTGCTGTCGTACTTATCCCCTCGACCACGGAGGATCCAAATACTTTAACAATGGTATATGTGCTTGTTGATGCCTCGCTTGGCGCTCAGCACTTGCAGGGTAGAGCAAGGAAAAAGGACTGGTCGACACGGTCTTAGTCTAATGTGACTGGGTTTCGTGTCATGTTCGATGTCTTTGGCATGATGTTCCAGTAGCGGCATGGACTCGCCCTGCCATGCACAAGAAGACACAGTATATATACATTCCCAGAACTCCTCGTCGTCATATAGCTGAATACTTGTTGAGTACGACGTAAAACTCAAGCATGCATGCATGCATACAAGTAGGCCTATATGCTTGGCTGTCGCATACACGGTGCTTATATATACCAGGAGATATGTATATTAAAATCACACCTTGTTATAAATTTCTTTAATGTTGTGGAAATGGATATCAGATATTTTTGAAAGAGGCATCAATCCGACAATGAATGATGCGTCTTTCATTCTAATAAAACTTTATATAATATACTAGCAGGTGTAATCAATAAAGTTTTATTTCATGCGTATTCTCACAATACTAATTTCGAGAAATTGAATTTACCTGTATGTTTGTTTTCCGCTAGTTTTTGTTTGCTGAGGAAGACAAGTTTCAGAAACAAGGTAAAGAAAAAGACATATTTCCCATTTTGATTGTTCCTATCACTCGCTGTACATATTGTTGTGTAAACTGTTATATCAATGCCCTGGGGTCGGGAGATTCACACATTCTAAGGTCCCCTTTTCATCATATAATTGAAAACTTGTTGAATACCAGGTAAAACGCAAACATACATACTATACGGACACGCCAATATCACCACAACATCACTCCTCTAGGTTCAGAGAAGGCATACAGCATACATGGAGGGTAAAATCAAATCACTGACGGCAGTGATAACTGGTCAATGGTCACATGTAATCGATGGAATCTGGTGCCATTGTCCCCGAGTTGTCGAGAGGTTTCTAAAGCACGTGGAGCTTGATATTTATTTATCGATATTGTTACGAACCCCGTCTTTTAAATATAGTGTGATATATATATATATATATTTAATTTTTTTTTTTAATGCGGTAACTGGGTCAGTGTCTGACCAACATTTTCCCTTAGTGTACGTGATAGCCTGCGCTGGGATTCAGGTGCGTATACTCGGGGCTTCTGTGTTTATCAGTTTCGTGTCATTATACATACAACTTACATTCTGGAGAGATGTACCCATATTGTAAACGTGCTTACCATCAAACTCTCCAGAATTTTCTTCACGTCAGTCTATATATATGAGCGGCGAAGTTGTAAAGCTCACAGTCATTTTAGGTATGTCCACTTGTGAGCCGTCAGTCAAGTTCTTTTGAGAGCACATTTACTCTCGCCCACTTTGAAGGATTATAGTGGGATTTGGAGATATCGACTTTCATCCCATTCGGCATACGTCATTTTATACTCCATTTTCTGTACATGAGCTTGTGTACGGCCCCTTGCTATATTCGTTGAGGAGTTCTTTTGGAGCTTGTATTGCTCATTGTGCGATTACGAACATTTCATCCAAATTTACCTTGAAAGTGACTTTGTGCATAAGTGACTTTGTTGATATTTCCGAGGAGTGAAACATACATCGACAGCTCAGCATCACGGACGCTGTTGTCAACCCGTTTACCCAGGAAAGTTGAACCTTGCCGGGGAGTTGGATATATCCCAAAGTCGGCGTACCGTGCCCACTGCTGTTTTTCACTTACAGGACTGTCATCCTTCGAGTTGACAGTTCCCAAGGACTGTGGATTCTATATTTACCCTGGATTGACTTGCCTTTGGAAGCCGGAATACTCAAGCTGGATTTGAACACTGTCACCTGTAGGAAACTATATATATATATGTATATAAATTGTAATCATCTGTCTTGTTTTGTATATTATTGTCAATTGTACTATTTGTCTATTTTGTTCAAATATATTTATTGAACTTATTCAAGCGCCTTTCTGTTTCTTTATTTGTTCTTGTGTAAGGCCTATCGCTGTCTGAGAGTTAAACAAGCCATCTCCCTCTAAGTTACAACGAGTCTGAGAGAAAATATATGTCTTTATAATGGCAAACCATCGAGGAAGCAAAGCAACAAAATCAGGGCCGTCTCACGGATGTTATGCTTTTAAAAGAAAAGACAACAAAAATATAACCAAAGTTATATCAGAAGAGGAGTCCATACAAACATAAATGGGCATAAGCAATTTTTTTATGACGTGTTTGGTAACTCTATAAATCGCCTTGTAATCTCAAATTCTTAGGATTGCATGGTATACGCCATTTTTCAGAATTCCACTACCACTTTCTCTTTGAAAAAGGCTTTAAAGTATGTTAGAATTGTCTCGTAATAAAAAAAGAAAACAGCTGATTCAAAACTACTTATACATGGCAAAATTTTGAACACGGAAAGTGTGACGTCAGAGTGATGCCTCCTCCGATGGTAGAAATTCCCACTGATTGGTTAAAACTAATAGCATGGCGGCCCGTTCGATTCTCTCCACGTGGGCCTCCTCGCTTACTTTGAACTGCGATATCTCGGTTATCATACATCACAAAAGTAAAAAGGGACTTTTTTTTTAAAACTTTACATGGGATTCTTTATCAATACATATGTACATATAGTCCAGTGTTGTCGTTTCTTTTAATGCAGAACCTAGCCGCACGAGAGATACAGGCATTTTGCAGAATATCTGTAAAGTATTTGGCATTTTTCAAAATCTTGAAGCATTCGGTAAAATATTGGGGTATATAGGGAAAGTCTTTTGGTTATTACATAATGTAATATGTAATTATGTAATGGCCAAAAGACTGAATTATCGATATCGATAAATAATGACATTCATCGATATCGATAAATCATTTATTAATACAAAGAGAATTAAAGGGCCTCGTGCTTAAGGTAATTTTTAAACATTCAGCAAAAATGTTTCTTTTTATAAAACAATAGTCTTGACTTGAAGCAGAAATTTATCTAATCGCGAGTAATGAATTTTTTTGTATGATTATATGATATTGAAAAATTGTCGAAGAACATTATCAGCTACCCGGAGACTACCTTCGCCCCAACTGGAGAATCGTCTAGAGAAACCATTGGTGACGACGAACACTTTATCAGACGCTGATGGTCGTTGAATGAAATTCTCCACGGCCTTTGGTTGATATCCAGGCTTGAGTGTCTGCCAAGCTCTTCCATTTTGCGGATCATCCCAAATATGCATTACGCCATCTATCGGCTGCGGAATGGAGCTTGCACTGACGTTATACATCGTTGCCAAGTGATGATGCACGTGCTCTACAACTTTTGCACTGACCGAAAACGCAGCCGGGACGATGGGCGACGAAATGCTGGTCGAGGAATTGCGAAGGTGCTTCCAGAAGTCATTGTTTTCCTCTGTATCAGCGTAAGAGGCTAGCAATAATGCCGTCTCGTGACCCGACGAGTTTCGAAAACGACCGAATTCTCCACCCTGTCGGAGTGGAAGGTCAGTGACGAAGGCTTTGTAGTTGACAGGCAGCTTGTCCCACCAGGCATTTGAATAGGCCAAGAATATTTTCATGGCACTGAAATCCGTGAGTGATTTCAGTGCCGTTTGTACGGGAAGATCTTGTAACGGGCCAAACTGGATTTTCTTCAGAGCCCCCGGAGGAAGAGCGAGAATCACCTGAGATGCGCAAATCCGGCTTGGTTTTATCTGAAAGGAATGAATGAAGGATTGTGGCTTAACCATTTGGAGCGAGAGTCTTGTGTTAAACAAGCCGAACTCTGAGGAAAAGTATACAGGCGCAAATTATTACACAAATGTAACTATATAGTATGTAGTAATGAAGGAAAATACATGTAACTGTAATAAACTGACACATATGTAGGTCTAACTGATCTGTCCACATTTACTTCAAATCTGTCTTTATCATATCCTCATTCTCGTAGTATATCTATTAATAACATTTAGAGATCCATGAGTCTTTTTAAAAACTTGTTTTATCATGAACGTGCGTATCACTGTTGGGGTGTTCTTTATTTATGACATTCTTTCATCACAGTTATTACGTAAATATGTTGACAACAGGACGGCATTTGTTCATTTCATATTTATACTTTCATTTTCAGGGTGTCAAAATTTGTTCACCATGCGCTTCCGTTCAGATACAACCGTTCAGAGCTTTCCATGAAAAACGCATTTATGAAGCAGATTTAAGGAATGCTATAATGGATGGATGGTTGGATGGATGGATGGATCGACAGACAGATAGATAGATAACCGGTCGTCAGAAACTGAAAGAGTGGAAGAAATAGTACGGGAAGTTTTATAAAAGTGCCTGTCGGAACTCCCCGTTCAGGATCCAGTTAGAAACTAGAAAAATTCAACTTTTACATTGTCATTTAAAAGGCTTGTCAATTAATCTCAGGGCATCTGGCAAATATGAGTAGTTTTTTCATTCACGTTTTACTGCTACAATATGGAAAAAGTCACTAGGGTATCCCATTACAAGTAGTCAGTTTCACCACTGATTTCGTACGGGACAAAGTGTACTAATAATTGGTTGACGACCTCTGTAGAATACATAGGTCGTGACTAAATTGCCGACAAACAGTCACGACGTTTACGCGGCGTAAGCCATTAGGGCAGTTTGAAGTAAAAGATCCTTCTGTATCACGCTACATGGCATAGATATCATCCGACTTTCCTTGATATCAGCCTACTGCTTTCCGAGGACATCAGCCGATTTCTTCCATGTCAGTTGTGTTTTGTGCCAGGCTTTTAAACTCTTAATACTTCTTGACTTGTTTAGGCAATTTTAATCAAACTTGTTTTAGGCAAATATGCGCATACATGTAGTCTTGTAGGGAAAACCTTCTTGTCTTTCATTGGCTTTGTCATTCTTGCTTGGCCTGTGTCCCTTTCAGCCCTTACTCGCCTCTTTTAAATGTCTCTTCACTGAAAACCCTGGTATTGTAAGGCAGGTCACTGTGCATTTCATGAAACAAAACTAACAATATCTCTTGGGGAGGGGGCTGTGCATTTTCATGACACAAAAGTAAGTACAGCTGAGGGAGGGGGAGCTCTGCATTTCATGAAACAAATCTAACTACAGCTGTGAAGGGCACAGTTCACTTCATGACACAAAAGTAACTACAGCTGTGTGTGTGGGGGGGGGGGAACTGTGCACTTCATGAAACAAGACTTACTACAGTTGTGGGGGGAACTGATCACGTCATGAAACAGAGCTAGCTATAGCTGTGAGCCTGTGACCGACAGTTTTTTCAGACAGTTTTTACTCTCCTACCCCCGTCCCTCTTATAACACAAGAGCCTGACTTAAAGCTACAAACATGCATTGAAGCCATTTTTTTTCTTTTTAGTACTTTACAATTGATATAATCGAAAATGTATATATGTGTATATATTACTGAAATATCTCTTGTATCTCAATGATTTCTGCATAGGTGTGGTATACTTTACAATAATATACACTATACAATCATTGGTTCGAATTTATGGTAAACACATAATAAATACAGCTCGGCATACATGTGGGGTTCTACATATCTTCACTCGGACAAAGTTATAATTCCTATCAGTTATATACAAGGAAGAGCCACTAGAATACGAAGTCCCTCTGCAGGATCTATACATGCTCTACACCGTGACCTCATTAACTCACTATACCACGCAGCACACTTGCCCATCTTTGCCACAGTTATCTATTTTAAGACTTTCCAGAAATGACTAGGCAGGCCACACTATAAAGTCTGTGTTCTCCATATGAACACAAACGCTAATCAAGCCGAGAACTCGACAAGACACAGAGAGTTTCAAATATTTTTATGGAGAACGTCCGTCTTCGTGTAGTAAACTTAAAAGAAAATTCAGGGTTTTAGTTTGGGAGCAAAAATGTCTTTCACGACAAGGAAACAGTAATGGGATTTAAACTTTTGGTCGTGAATCTGTTGATCGGGAAATTTGCTCTTTGTTACCGTAGGTCCTTGAGGCTGAATCTCTGTCTCACCATGCTAGGTTCTTTTCGTGCAGACCGTAAGCATATTATCCCATACCCTTTTATCCCTCGTGTATCCCTCCAGGGTTCCAGTATCAAATGTCAGCAGTTCGTACGCCGGTAGTCCTCCTGGCCATATTTTTCTTATTGAATGGACTCTTTTGTTCAGATGAATAACATGCCTGTAAGCAGTAAACAGTGATAAAATAGCGTTGATATTATTCGTGGCAAATCCAGGGGTCATGAGAACTAGCCAAAGCTTCCGGTCAGAAAAGTTAGATTTGCTAAATTGTTTAGCAACCATGCATCGAAACTTTTACTGAGCTGATGGAGACAGTTTGTGCAGTACTGAAAATTAGTGCTTCGGGTCAAATATAAGATGTGGAATATACGGCTAGCAAATAAGAATCATATCATTTTTAGATTAAGACAGCTTTGTGATCTTATGTCTAGGCCCACACAAAACAATGGCAATTTATTTCTCATACCTTTTCTCGTCAAAAATTTGGGGTCATAGTGTAACTGATGCTATAAACACCGATTTAAGCGCCACCATGTTGTTTGTAAAGTGTGTTACCACTCGTACACCTACGATTACTTTTCTTTAGTCCATCAACTCCATCTAAAACGGCAGTAGCAAAGATTGTTTTGTCGCTTAGAGGCCCATTCCACTGCGGGCTACAACTACAACTGCAACCGCAACTGAAACGTTGAAAAAACAGAATTTAGTCTGTAGTGGTGCCCCGTCTGTCGACGTCATGTCGCGACGACATCAGGACGACATCTATGTCGCTGAGCAAAGATAGAGCTGGTTCTATTTTCTCGTCGACAGTTTTTATGTCGCCGGCAGTGAGGACAGTACACAACGTCTTGTAGTTGCAGTTGTAGTTGCGGTTGTGGTTGTTGCCAGCAGATAGGATGAGCTTTAACTTCATTCTCGCAGGCAGATGTTACAGGTGTATATTATTATCAAATTCGTAGTGGTTTTTGGTAGAGAAATCCTCTCTGAATATTATATTTCATTTAAAAGTGGATCCATGCAACAAGTTTACGAAAGTGCATGCATCATTAAGGCCATTGGTATTCGAAAAGGTGACAACACTCGTTTAATACAGGCCAGTGGAGCCGTTTTCAACTGAAAGGATCTTTTTATAATAAGCCGAGTCGGCATTTTGAGACTCGCCAGTTCAGGCGGTTTGAGGCGAGATAACGGGACTCTCGCACACTAACGTGGCAGAAGACAGGATTTTATGGTAGTTGCATAGTCGACCTTCAATCAAAACACGCCCGGGGGTTCTGAGGCCTCCAACTTATCCGCCCAGGTGTTCCGAACAAATCGACTTTGTCTATTATACCGGTAACGTAAAATCCCGTTTTAGCCGTGTTATTCACAGCCAGAAATGTGGTAATGGCGCATCATCAATAATTGCTGATGGGCTGCTGTCATCACCTATAATTGCTGATGAGAAATGGTGATGACTAATCCCATCACCATTTATTGGTGATGGGGTTAGGCCATCACCATTTATTGCTGATGAGAAATGGTGATGGTCTACATCCATCAAAATGTATTGGTGATGAGGTTATGTCCTCATCATTTATTGGTGATGAGAAATAGTGACGGCCCGAATGACAGCCCAAATCTACCCCTAGGAAAAGATGTCATTACTATTCATTGGCACTGACAGAGATAGGCCTATACCTATAGATATGATATTTTGTGAATATGTACGTCTATATTAATGTGTCTAAATTTTCTGAT
This sequence comes from Acanthopleura granulata, assembly GCA_016165875.1. Classification (NCBI taxonomy): domain Eukaryota; kingdom Metazoa; phylum Mollusca; class Polyplacophora; order Chitonida; family Chitonidae; genus Acanthopleura; species Acanthopleura granulata. The sequence continues at coordinate 30,574,609 of JABBOT010000080.1, read as the reverse complement.
GGTGGAAATATTACAGTGTTCTTCTCAAAACACAGACAAATAAACAAATATTGTAGGACTAAACTTGTAAAGTGAAATATTTAGAGTAACACATGCATGTAAATATATATATAATGTACATGGTACAGATGTACATCATTTTACATCCTCAAAAATAAAAGACAACCCTTGCTGTGGCGAGGGTTAGCTTTATAGTAAGTAATCTCTATAACACTGGCTGATTCAAGAGCCTGGGATTATGTCCGCGATCAGTAATTTCTTATCAAAGCACAAGATGCGTGGGAGTAAACCCCCTGCAGTAGGGTGCTCCCTTTCAGTCGTAGAAGCGAGGGAGGGCAGAGCTTTAATGCGTATTGCACCTTCCCGGCTGTGTGTTATCTCCAAAGGCTGTCAAATATCGATAGTTACGTATACCATGGAGCTTTTCAAGATAATACATGCACAAACTCTGTTGTCTTAGAAAATATGCACTCGCATAAATGGAATACCGCCGGTCACAATACTTGCATAAAAGTTTGTCCATTTTTTTTTAATCTTTGAACTTTGTACAAGAAAAGGAAAACATAGGCCCACATGCATGATTGTCAACCTGTGTGCCGATTTCTAGAGCGCACTATTTTAATGTTTTGACATGCCGCCGATGAAAGTCCACATAAAATTCATACAGAAAGTCTGCATGAAGCTTCTGATTCTGTTCTGTGTAGTAATGAATAGTCGGCCTATGTGATTAGAGTAAGGAAAGGGCGTATTTCAGACGGTATCAAAGATATTCTACATGGATTATATCAGGGCAATACACGCAGATGTTGCTTTGACTTCCTTAGTGAACAAAGGGAAAGGGAGAAGGTGCGAGAAGTACTGTTGTAATGATCAGATAACAGTGTGAATCTACCTTAATACAGGGATACCTAATGTTCTCCGCTACTTGCTGCTTGCAGAAGTGACTATAAGACGTGCGGTTGTCAAGAAAATGTTTAAAAATGACTTGAAGAATCCTGCAGTATTCTGTACATAGGTGGCAGCACTCGTGTTTCTGTATTGTTCAGAATAACCTAGAAGTGGTGATGCGAAAGGCGGATCTCCATACATGTAGCTTTATCATACCATGGAGGTAAAATAGATTTCTATGTTACCTCCATAATCATACAGGGCTTGCATGCAGTGTGCCTCCGCCACTCCCTCCACCACCAAGCTCCCACCACGAGGCGGCCGCTAAATCTTGTTTTGACAAGGTGTTACACTGGCAGGCCAGTGTGAGACGGTGAGGGATATACACATGTACATGGACTATATACTGATGATTTTGTAGTTCTGGAAAAGAAGCTAATTCATGTTCCTCGTAAGGTAAAAAACATGTTAGTTTTCTTCCAAATATAAGAAGAACAAACCGATGTTACATGCAAACCGATGTTATACGTAGCCTAGGTTGCGCGCCACAACATGAATGGGGAGATAACTCGGTATCAGTTCTCCCTCATATACTCCCGTACCCCAAACTGACGCGCCAGCGTATTACGCATACAGACCTAATACCCCAAAAGATATCCATCAGGCACCCTGTACCTCACAAAACACACCAGCATACTAAAGAAGCTGACCGCGTACCCCAAAAGATATCTATCATGTAGCCCCTTACCTCAAAAGACATGCCGTGTACCAGAATATTAGAGATGCAGAGCGTGTGCCCCCCCCCCAAAGATATCTGTCATTGGTTGAGATTATCTGTGTCTGCGCGATTACTGGCCTTGCTAGGGGGCGCTGCGGTCGACAGCAGAACCACTAGTTGCAAGAGACATGCGTTCCGGTCTGTTGCGCTGTTCTGAGTCATTTATCGTTTTGTGTTGCGTGTTTTTGTCACGGTGATTCACTCTTCAGGTGCATGTATACACATTTCGAAAGGTTACATACTGCAACGTGTGGTACAATTCCGTTATATTTGTGTCGATAAGGGTCCAATTTCCGAGACACGCTTTTTTTTCTTTCTAGCTTTAATACTTTGTTAATACATTGCAGAGCAATGAAGCATATTTCATAGTGTAAGGGCATTATTTACAATTCATTGCCTTGTAAGAGCGCTTAAGTAATTAACTTGTCGTAATTGTCTTAACCAGTTATGGTTAGGATTTAGTACAGAGTTACCTGCCATTAACGTTAGGTGTAGTTTGCCATTCGGAGTCATCTCCCATTTACTGTTTCAGATTACTATTGTACGTGTATAATGAATACTCATGTAGAATGTCTTTCTTTTGACACATCTGTTCAATTCTAAAATGAATACCAAAGCAGATAATTGATTTTTGTGATGATGAATTAATTCTTGTACGGGTGTGTCATTGAAGGTTTTGTGTGTAGAAAATAACGAATACTTAGCGGTTTCAGATTTTATTTGAAGGTATTTTTTTAAGACTATTTACCGGTTACAGGGCTTATATATGCATTAGCGCTAATGGCAGGGTGGTTTTCAGCTGTATGCTGTATATAGTATAGTTCATTTATTTCCATTTGAATTGAGCAATATATTTAGGTATTCAGTAATTGTTCCATGACAGTATATACTTATTGATTGCATTTTGCATGGACACTCTGATCAGTGTAATTCATGGTATTAATTCATTTCTTTGTTTCTGTGTGACAGAACTGTCTGTCTGTTTGTCTGCCTGTCGGATATCCAATGTATCATCTGTACTGTTTGCTAACTTGCAAACTGAGCGCAGTGAATAAAGACTGTTCCTGAAAACTCTCAGCATTAGTCAAACTTCTCTCTCTCGACCAATCATGTACGGCCAAACCTCAAAAGACACGCCGTGTACAGGAATATTAGAGATGCAGACCGTGTACCCCAAAAGATATCTATCATGTACCCCATACCTCAAAAGACACGCCATGTACCAGAAAACTAGATATGCAGATCGTGTACCCCAAAAGTTATCTATCATGTAGCCCGTTACCTCAAAAGACCCGACGTGTACCAGAATATTAGAGATGCAGACCGTGTACCCCAAAAGATATCCATCATGTACTCCCCGTACTCCAAAAAGACACGCCAGCATATCAGAGATGCAGACGGTACACCCGTAAAAGATATCCATTCGTCTTATGTTCAACATGAATTGTGCATGACTGTATTTTCTTTGTCTAATATACTGTTATGAATCCATGTCCTGGTTTGCTGTGAGTTCTAAGGATATCGTAATTTCACTGGGATGTTAAAAGCTAATAAATATGATTCATTTGATTGTGGTTTACTCTCGAATTCTATTATTTCACATATGTGAAGGTGGTTAGTAAAGACACATATAAGAAGGATAATGTTTGCATGGCTGTCTATTTTTAATTACTAATCAGCCCCTCTCTAAGAAATGGTGATCAGGCCATTGTTACGAGGCAAATGTCGTGATTACATGTGTCCGGGTTAGGACCCGCGTAAGTTTAAGGCCCACACAAGGTGATTGAATTCACGGTCGGGTTTAAAGCCCGTTTGGCGTGGCTGATTGTCCAGATGGGACAATGCTACATCATGGCCCAAGCTGAAATTCCCACAGATGCGTCAAAGATGGTTCTCGCCGTTGGTCCCCATTAATGTTACCCAAAAGCGGAAAGAGCGCACCTCCAGACGATACATGAAGTGAGATAACGCGAGCTTCAAAATTTACGATCGGTGACTTAGAAACAAAAGATTTACTTGTTCGCTGCTATATAAGCGAACCCCAAATTTCAATGGAGAAGAAGTCTTTTGGCCACTCAAACGCTACGTTACTGTGCTTCCTGATACCCCCGATCTAAGACTATAACTTCTCTCCTTTGGAGATACCCTCTGCTTTCGGACTTCACCAAATTGAACTGGGATTGACTTGTTTTGACTGGCGTTCGCTCTCTCTCCACTTTGAACCCGGGGCAGCAGCACATAGTAAGTATAAGTAGTAAGTATATATTAAAGAACTCCTTTCTTGTTATTTAACCCCTTGTCGTTGTAGTCACTTTGTCCACAGGTTTATCTATAAAACTATATAGTTTTATAAAGGTTACGGGTATAGGTAGTGGCAACCTCGGCGCATAGTTCCACTCTGCACGTTGTGTTACCTAGTTGTGTCTGAAAAGACTATATAGGCTCCATCGTGACGGTTTCCCTAAAACGCTTCCACTCAAAACGCTTCCTCTACAAACTCTGCGCTCGGATCAAGTAGTCACACAAACCCTTACCCCGTATCATCATCACCAAAAAGTGGTGATTACTAAAGACCCTCACCGTTTCCGGTCATCACCAAATTATGGTGGTATTTTGGTGATACTTATCATTTTCTTTCTGGCTGCGTTTTGCGAAAGGGAACCCTCTACCCCACCACCGCCACGCCCGGCCTCGCCTCAACTTGCATGAACTGGTGAGACTGGCTTATTCTGGTCAGGGACAAAGAACAAATAAATGATTATTACAGCCTGAGGGCACTGTGACAGTACTGCATCCTTGAATGAAGAAAAAAATACACAAAGAAGTTAAACCTGTTACTAGCAGCCCGGAACTGCTGTGCCAGTCGTTGTGAGATGACGTTCATTCCCCCGACAACAGACCTCAACTGAATTCTCTGAGCTTCTGGGTTGAAAGCCACTGCACGGTACACGGCGTTGTTGTCTGTGTCGTATGGCGAGTGGAAGGCGTCCACATCAAGTAGGAAATTTTTAGCCTCACTACTCCAGAATTTGTCAAACAAATTCTTATAGCTATGGGATAAAACAAACAAAGACAAGTCAAAGATTTTTGAAAAATGCTGTACTACTTTAAGTTATGGTTGTTATTACGGGCCTATATGCAGAGGGACTTGTCTGCAAACTCAAGGTGTGATATTCTGTGTAGCATTTCTCCGATGTACGGAAAGTGAGTGTTAACATGGTAGAGCTTTAACTGTTGTTTTCAAAGTGATGCAAAATTTTAGGTGGCAAAGAGTCCAGAATTAATGCTTCCAGATCGGCGTAATACCCTGCAATTTATAGTTATAATTCCTGTTGCCTTTCGAAACTGCCCTTTTTGTATTTTCAGTTGGTAGGATGGGTATCATTTTGCACGACAGGTTTTGAAGTTTCCTTCCAAGGGTATTAGGTAATTTATGGGATGAATTTTCTTCAGAATTTAGAGACGGCTGCACAACGGAAACAAGTGGTGTTAAGTCAGGTTTAGCTGGCCTTTCATTGAGCGGCTTGTCAATTTTACGAAAAATTACATCAGTTAACCTCTATCAGGAATTTGAGTGAAGCATTCTCAGGGGACTGGGATTATCACATCCAGCGCGATCCCGGCTCCCAGATTTAGGGACAGTGCTGTGAGGAAAAACGTTAACATTTAGCTGCCATGGGTTTTTGTATCTAAACCAGGATTTATCCAAATGCGTGAATGGAGTTATTACCTCCTGTAAGGTTTGTAAAATTTAAATTGCAATGTTATATATAATATGACGCAATATCGTAACCTCAGTTGGTTAGCGTGCTAGTGCAGCGTAATGACCCAGAGGCCTCTCGCCAATACGGTCGCTGTGAGTTCAAGTTCAGCTTATGCTGGCCTCCTCTCCCGCCATGCGTGGAAAGGTCTGCCATTAACCTTTTGATGGTCGGGGTTTCCCCACGGGGTGTGCCCGGTTTCATACCACCATAATGCTGGCCGCCGTCGTATCACTGAAATATTCTTGAGTACAAAGTAAAACATCAATGAAGTAAATAAATAAATAGTAATATCGTACCAGGGCAGTGGTGTCCAGACGGTCAGACTTCAAACAAATTGCCTATAATTCTTACCTTTGTTTATAAAGCGGGATTCCGTCTGGTGTAGTAGCCTCTTCTATGTCAGCGATTTGATCTGGTCGGCTGACATTCAATGCCTGCTGGGACAATCTCCTGAAACCGAAGGGAATCATGCATCCATATCATTTGATATTATCACCCTACATTAATTAATTAATTCATTCATTTATTTATTTACTGGTGTCTTACGCCGTACTTATGATTATTTCACTTTGACCACGTTGGTTAGCATTGCTTTTGAAACACATCGACTAAAGCAAGGAGGAAACCCACGACCAAACGCAGGTTGTTGGCAGATCTTTCCACGTACGACCTCGTCATTGGTTTACCCATTTATCTTTCTGATTGCTGTTTAACGCCATACTTCAAAATGTTTGACTTCTATATACAGTGGAAGCCAGCTTCACCGGTTAAGGAAACAGAAATGACTTGGGGTAAACCACCGACATTTGATATGTTACTGACCGTCTGTAACACATGTGACGCAAACGTATGGTCACCATATTGGTGGAAGTGGTGTTCAAGGAACCTTTAGAATGCACAAACGGGTTTTGAACAGCATCTCGTGTGCATATATCAGCAACTGAAAGGCACACGCCATTAAGTACTAAACGATTGGTCGTTCTCTGTCAGGATTTATGTGGGATCTACATAAAACAAGGACGTAGGGAGCAAATGAAAAGTGGGGGAGGGAATTTGGGCACTAGTCCAGCCAATTAGGCGGGGTTCCAGGAGATCTGGTATCCACGGTAACCGTCCATCCAGAAAATTTTGATGGTGTCGTGCACATCTTCCATACCTTATATAGGCTACATTTAATCTCCGTACAACACAATTAAACAGAATGGAACTGCGTGCTATGTGTATAACCGTGTGCATGCTACAACAGCACATGTGGTGAATCTGTTCAATGTTTATTATACATGTACAGCAATTTCTTCTAGAATCAACTGATCATTAAATGAATACATTTATGGTGTCAGTTGGAAACCTTAAAAGAGAAGTAAAATATACAGCATTTAAATGAAAAGGCAACACTATACCCAATGTGGCGATAAAAAAAGCCCACGTAAAGTTAAAAGAAAACGTCACCTTTTACATTTGTGATGTGGGATAACCGACATGTCGCAGTTCAAAGTAAGCAAAACAGCCCACGAAGGGGAAATTGAACGAAAGTTGCCATGTCCTCAATTTTTACCAATCGAGGGTGAGATATTTCTATCACCCGAGAAGGCATCTGTTCCCGTCATGACGTCACCCGTTTGTAGTTCATCATTTTGTCATGCAGAAATGGTGTTAAATCAGCTCTTTTACTTCTGATTACGAGACAATTCTGATATACTTTCCAGCCATTTTCAACGAGAAAGTGGTCTGGGATTATTCCTCAAGGTCTCAACCAGGAGGCTTTCTCTAAAATGGCGAATTCCAAGGTCTCGTAAGAATTCCAGATTATAGGGGATTTATAGAGGGACCAAACACGTCATAAAAATGCCTGTGCCCGTTTAGATCTGTTTGACCCCTCGTCTGAAATAACTTTAGTTATACTTTTGTGTTCTTTTCTTTTAAGGGCAATTGTTATTACGCTGCAAAACAACTTCAAAAAGGGTTCTTGCCATGGGAGTGTACTCTCTTCTCTAGCAATCCTATCTGTATATCATAATGTTCTGATATAGCACAAGGAATGTGTATATCATCGGTACAGTCCATAAATGGCAACAAGGAAAGGGAAGGCGGCATATTTATCAATCCCATGAGGTGGCGCTAGTGTGAAGCAGGACCTTGAGCCATTGTTACGTCAAAGTGCGATTGTAGCGCTACTTGTGCAATGTTACAATGTATCAGTTTCTATTGTGACGTGGCCCTGTCTTTAAGTAACGTCATTGTGATGAGCCGAGAAAGGAACATTTGGCGTCAGAATAATGACGTCAAGTTCTGCTGCCGAGCGTTTGACGGGTCCCGCTTGATACCCAACACCATGACACAAGGTAAACTTGATATAGTAACTTTTTGCTAGAAAATCTTCAGGCAGTATGTTTCCATAAAACAGATATTTAACTGTTGTATAGCCTTGCTGAAAATAGGTAAAATACAGCACTTTAACAGAAGTTTGATGGCCTATCAGTTTTTATGGAGAAAGTATCTCACCACTAAATTTGGAAAGTAATTGAGAGTTCATAGAGAAAGATATTCATAACGTACCATTTGTGCGTTGACACAAAACCTTACTACAGAATGGTAGCCACCTGGAATGTTCAAGCACGCGGGTAGGCAAACCGAGTGCACACCTAATATATATATATATATATATATATATATATATATATATATATATATATATATATATATATATAACATACTTAATTACAAACGTTATGCTTGTTTACGGCTATTAATTTGAAGGTCTTATGTCATTTTAAAACTTTGTGTTTGGAAAGACCGAATGTGAAATGTCAAATAATGCTATCCCAGAAAGTCGAACATGGCAAATCATTGGCAAGCACGAAACTGGCGTCCGGTCGGCTGTGGCATTTGGTGGTGGTTCAGTGATGGTGTTGGGTTAGTGGTCATTCGACTGTAACTTTAAATGTTCTCAGCTCAGAACGAAGGTGTCAAGATACATGTACCATATATTGTAGGCTTCTGTTGTGCCCCCATGTCGACAACCATGCACTTGTCACACTTGTCTCTTCGTGGACAACAATGTGCAACCACACGAAACAGTAACTGTCGCTAAGCGTCTCCGGTACAAAGCCATTTACAACGAGGCTGCCATTGAATGCTCGAAGTCCGGTTGCTAATCGAGGATCTATTGCATCAGTTTGGCCGTAAGGTAGAGTCAGGTGTGCTTCATTACTTAATCTCCAAGAATGCACCCGGATTAGGCACCAGAATTGGTAACACATCCTTCAGGTGAGGATTGGTCGTCGGCTTTTGAGAATAGGGAGATATGATACGGATGAAATCCGTGTGTCGGTTGGCTACACCACATATTGACATGATTTGTTAGTAATTTAACTGTAATATGGGTAAAGCGTTAAAAAGACATGTACATGCTGATTTGTCCATCTCTTTGCCTACTACAGTCACCATATCTACACTGTCTACTTTTCCAAAGTTATAGTTTTTGTAGTTTTTGGCAAAAATATACTTATTTCGTCGCTAATATTCATAATTTCCCACCTCCAGCTTCGGTCTGTGTTTTTATTATCAAACTACATCGGAGGTGCGATAGTTTCGATGAGGTGTATATATGCCTCAGCGAAGGGGAGTTAACGTAACAGCGTCATGGGGTCTTTTGGGGGTAGACGTTTATGACATTCACCTGGGTTGAACGCTGGTTTATATGAAACGATGCTGCAAGTTACCGATAAATATCCGACGCCAAATTTCACATAATCTAGATCAAGATATCTGAGTGTGACCGATATAACGGTCCAACTTGTTGATCTCTGTAAACAAACTCAACACAATCTTTTCACAGTCAGTTCAGGAAAATTCAATGAAAACCACGAGATAAGCACTGAATGTTTTGTGTAGTCCATTTTTCTAATATGGTTGGGTTGTGAGGTATGTGTGTGTGCGGTTGTCTGGGTGGGCGGGTCGGGGGACCATACGTTGATCCCCCAAAATTTTGAAAGTGCGGGCGCACCGGCCCCCGGCCCCCCTCCCCGTCCCCACCTGCTTACTACGCCACTGTAAAAGCTAATGTATACATATAACCACAATCTTGGATGAAGTGCCTCACCATTTCAGCTCCCTGCTGCTTTTACTCTCATTGGGTGACAGGTTGTATGGCAACTTCGAACTATTGAACTCCTTTGCAGTTAACCGTCTTCCTCGCAAGTAATACATCCTTTCGAACTGATCTGGCTGAAAAACCTCTGAGCGCAGGCCTAGTTGTGGAAATAAACTTTCGAGCGTGGTATGTATACCCGGGACGTATCGCATTGCCCCCAAATCGGCAGGAACATTCGGCACGGAAGGCAAAAACACACTGAACATCCGACCTCCGATTCGATCCGTGTTTTCAAAGACTGCGATTTTCCAGCCTCGTTCTCGGAGTCTCCATGCGGTATACGTGCCACCTGTCCCCCCTCCAACAATGGCCACATCCAGGCATTCTGTAAAAAGGGACAACAGAATCGTGTATAGTGACATTTGGCTGGTAACTTGGTTCAATCACAACGATTCCATGACATCAGGCACAAAACAGTACAAAGTGACAGCATTAGAAATTCTGGCAGGAAATGTAATGCACATGGTGATTTTCAGTAATTGTTTTTAGTTATTAGTGCATAAGCGTACGACAGGTTACGGGGGGGGATATATGTATTGCATAATAATGAAATCCCATGAGTACTCTGAAGCAACCCTGGTAATTTTCTTTTATCAGTGATTTTAAGCTGGCCTTAAATTTCTCAGTGACTTTATTAGTCGTTTATATCGGACACTGGCGTAATTCTACATTTATTCATTTATTTGAATGAGGTTTAATGCCCCGATCACGAGTTTTTCATTCATTCATACGACGAAGATCAGTTTTATGTGTGAAGGAAGCTGGAGTATCCAGTGTAAACCACGGGAGTAACGAACTTAGTTTCCTGCACATGACGATCAGACAGATGTTCTGGGGGTGAACTTCATGTACGAGCACACCTAAACAACCGCACTAGCGCCGTCGAACGCTTACTGAAGACAAAGCTCAGAAAACAATGGAAGGCTGGAATTTGAAGTTAGGCCATAGTATTAAAGTGGCATACACTTTCCACCGCTGAGATTTGTGAGGGGTGTCTCAAGCAGAGCAATAAAATCATCGACCTCGCAGTTGACTTATCCAACATGAACATGTGAGTATATCAACTTTGGTGTGAAAAAATATCAGTTTAATGCAAATACCTACCATGCAGATAGAAAGATGCATCGGATAGCTTAAGATTAAAAGGTCGCTTGAAAAAATTATCTCAGTCATAATGTGTGGAATAAGCGATCTACTTTTTTCTTTTAATGTTGGGCTCCTCGGATACGTCATACCTTTACTATTCAGAGATGACAAGACATCATGACAGATGATGGGCATTTTCTTTTCTGTAGCGACAACCACACAAACAAATGGAACGATCATCAGACGCGCAGACCAATCGTGACCCACTTCTCCTATTTTCGGGTTTACGTCGGGAATGGCCGAATCAAGATTTGTGTGCATTGAATGGCCATCTTGCTCAAAAAAGTCGGCTCTGTGTTATTTTCAAATTTAAGTGAAATATTTTCATTGCGAATGGGGAAAAAAGTCAAATCACCCAAGCAGTATCAATTTTGCACTTGCTGAACTTTTTTCATGTTGAAAAAATAATTTCTGTCGTTAGGTCATTAGTACTCAAGATGGCTGCCTCCATTGAGTCTTCGCTCGAAGATGTCTTGTTGTACGCCAAACGTTCTCTAATAGTACCAAACATAGATCCCTGAGAAAAGCATGTCGAAACAATATTCAATGCATATCAAACAGGATATGGCACAAGTGTGACATTTCAGCTCTTACATTTCAGCTCTTATTGTGAGTCCGTTTCCCGTCTCATAACTTTTTTTTATCTACCCGCTATCTGCCTGGTTTTCGACACGAGGAAAACCAGGAAAATGACGAAGTGTAAATATGCGACACAATTCATTAGAGGCCAAAGTCTCGACGTAAGAGTAGATTTGCCCTTAAGTTTAAAACGCCGACGATGTTCTCCTGCGCCCCTCGGGACGTCATACATCCTGCATAGAATGGATCTTGTAAACACAAAGATCCTTCACAATTCTAAACAACTGCTGCAGTCGGCTAAGATGAACAACTTGTGTTCCTCCGACCACCAAAGACTATAAAAATGGTACTTGTTGCTCCCTCGCTTGGCGCTCAGCATTGGGAGGTCAGAGCAAGGAAACAGGACTGGTCGGCCCGATGTCAGTATAATGTGACTGGGTGGGGTGTTGATGTTCCAATGGCGGCATGGACTCGCCCTGCTACAAGAAGACACACTGTATATGCAAACACCAGAAGGACTGTTCGTCGTCATATGTGTGAAAAATTGTTAAGTACGACGTTAAACCCCAAGCACTCACTCACTCAGTTCATCCAGATTCCAAGGCGGGAACGTTAAGTCACACCCACATGTAAAAGTCCATGTGGTTGGTCTAAGGCCATCAACCTCTTCGTAAAAGCCATTACAATTGGACAAATGCAGTTGCGGCAGGCGAGCACTTTGAACGAGACGGACTTGGTTCCCATCGCATCCCTGACCCGCACTGCGTTGATACTGAGCACATTAGTCATTATATGGACGCAAGTTAGCTTATATATTCAATGTTGTACGCCCTACTCAAGGTACAAATACACGTAATACTATACACTATATCTCAGGTTTAGACTTTTGGTTTGAGATAACAGTCCGTTGCTCACATGTGTCTGAAAACAAGTACAGTGTTGTCTATGCTGTTACAGGTAATGAAGTACATTTGTTGTGTTAGGAGTTTAATGACTGTGGTCATTTTATTTCTCATTTACATAGTTAACTTACTCCGAATATCCAAAATGATGGTAGGCATGTCTTCTGCAAGAAACATTTTAATACTGACATTCCTTTGGAATGATTTTGACAATGAAACCAGCCGCGCTTGGGCAGAAACATTTTTGAAATCTTTGCACCAAAATTTTCAATTTGAGCATATAAATCATAAATAACATTGATAAAAGTGGCATAAATAAATATACATGTAAAGCACAGAATAACATCTGATGAAATAGGATTAAAAAAAAAAAACTTCTGCACTTTAAAAACTATACAATAAATTAATTTTAAAGGACGACTGGCACATTATTAATGAAGAAAAATCTAATTGAAAAAAAGAATTTTTAAACTCAGTTCTGTACTGAGATTTTTGCCTTCCATAGAATGACGTATATTTTAGTTTTCTGAATTGCTTGAAAAGACCAGTATACATGGATAACGGTGCAGTTCATGACTCCTTCTGAGACACACAGAAACAGTTGCTAGCCCGTACTAATCACTGAGTCCACCTCCTGAATATTGACCCTTAGGTACATGTTAATAACAATCTATTTGCCACCTCCAGGAGGTTCTGTACAGTAAGTTCTATCTTGTAAATAGTCATACTAATACATCACGCATTACCTCTTTGTCGGGACCGTGTGTGCCCGTAGCTCCACCAGAAACCTGAAAATAAGGATGCAAAAGTTTAATTCAAAGTTGGTATGTCGCATATGAACATTTTTGTATTCTTATCGCATTACTTTAGGAGGATAAAACCCCTGAAGCAATTACACGCAAAAAAATTATTTTTAAATGATTTTTTGAAGACATTTTTTAAATGAACAATAAAACCATGCTCTATCTCAAATAATGGATAGTGTTTTTAAATTCTATGCTTTGCTAAATTTTGGTGTTTCATAGATTGACTTATTTTTTCAGTTTCTTGAATTAGAAAGATTCTATTTGTCACTTGGCCGACGATTTCACAGCGGAAGTCCGATCTTTACAGACAACTGGGTTAACAATTCATTACGCATTACCTTTCTGTGAGGGCCTGATGTGTCCATAGCTCTGCCCGTAGCTCCACCAGAAGCCTGAAAATAAGGATGCAAAAGTTTAATTCAACGTTGGTATGTCGCATATGAATATTTTTGTATTCTTATCGCATTACTTTAGGAGGATAAAACGCCTGAAGCAATTACACAAAAAAAATTATTTTTAAATGATTTTTGAAGACATTTTTGGAACAATATAACCATGCTCTATCTCAAATAACGGATAGTATTTTTAAATTCTATGCTTAACTAAATTTTGGTGTTTCATAGATTGGCTTATTTTTTCAGTTTCTTGAATTACTAATGTTCTATTTGTCACTTGCCCGACGATTTTATAGCGGAAGTCCGATCCTTACAGACAATTGGGTTAACAATTCATTACACATTACCTTTATGTGAGGGTCTGATGTGTCCATAGCTCCGCCGAAAACCGGAACCTGAATATAAAATTCCAACGATACAATATATACAATATGGGCTACAGATGGTGCATGGTGCGGGGTGGTCTCAGCTCGAGACATGTCATGATCACTTGTTTAGAGCTCATAATTGCTAATATCTAGCCCCAGGTTGCTACATGCATTTCAATCCGTCCTTTATACACTGGACTGATGGGATATCACAGCCACAGTGAAGAGCAATGCTAGAGCTTACGCGCTTTCACACCAGTTCAGATAAGTCCTTTCTGAACGAAGTTAGCAGTCCAAAGCAGGTGTCAACTGTGGCTCTTACCTCTCAGCTCGGCCGCACACACAACACCCCACGTATATTCCACTCAGTAATGGCACGTCAGCCCAAAGTTGACGAGTTCTCGTTCCTGTGACGGCGCATGCGCGTTAAGCCTCAAATACGCACATCATGGCCGATTAATTGGAAAATACTTGTTCCTGTCGCGAGTATGGGGCTGGAGTGCCATTACCCAATCAAATAGACATGCGATGTTGTGCGTGCGGCCGCACTGAGAGGTAAGAGCACAGTTGACATCTGTTTTGGGCTGCAAACGTCGTTCAAAAAGGACATCTGACTTGGCGTGAAAGCGCGTAAGCTCTAGCATTGCTTCCCGGTGTTACCATTGTATCCCATCAGTCCAGTTTGTAAAAGATGATAGTGTCGAGGTGGGGAGATCCATGATTAAGCCTGGGTCCGGTCATGCCAAAGATTTCCAAAATGGTTCTTGTAGCTGCCTCGCTTGGTGCTCAACACTGAAAGGTTATAGAGCAAAGAAACGGAGCTGGACAAGACTAAGGACTCTTCGACGTCATATGACTCAAAAATTGTCACGTACGACATAAAACCAAACACACACATACATAAATGCACAGATATTTTCCTAGTTATGCGAAGAATTAACTTTCATCCTGGGTTGGTATATATACATTTATGAAATTGTACGAAAAAAATTCATACTGAAGAATTCACTACTTTTATATGAAAGGAGGAAACCCAGATTAACGAGGAAAACCTCCTACCTTAAGTTGGGAGTCCATGCCGAACTTTCCCATGCTGGAGATGCGGATACACATGCCATATTTGTCTTACCACCGAGGCACACCCGTTTCACAAATGATTCATCAAAGTGATCTCAAACAACCGACATGTTTATAAACATTTCATCAGTGAACTTACCTAACGTGACTATTAACACAATCAGGGCAATGTGTGTTTTCTGCATGGTTAACATATCCTGATCCAGATACTTAATCCAGCTCTCAGGCAGTTATCTCAACTTAATCCAATCTATAACCGTTCGTCCTTCAGCTGGTTTTGCCTGCAAAAAACAGACGAAAGGTAAACCAGTGAAGAAATTGAAAACAGGGGCATTAAGCACAGCATTACCTACATGTATATAAGATATCTTTAGAACAATAATGTTGCTGATTAACAAATAATGTGTCACACCCGCGCCATTAATTGCGTTTTAAAGTGCATCTCAACGGCAAAGTTTGCAGCGTGATGCCCTTTATGTCGTATAAATGCATTTCTTTTCCATGTCATTGAAACTCTATCTTCAGAATCCTTTGTAGAACTTTCGGACGGGGAGATCTGGGTTCAAACCTGGGTCGGGTCATACCAAAGACTTTAAAAAGTGGTACATCCTGCTTCCTCACTAGACGCTCAGCAATAAGAGGATAGAGGGTGGACTGGTCGGCCCGGTGTCAGCATAATGTGATTGGGTGAGGGGGCTTGTTGGGTCTCTTCGGCAGGTCGTCTTGGTGAGGCAGCACCAGATAAAAGATACGGTGGAAATCCGTCCTGCACCAAGGAGACACCGCCTTCGTATAAGTGAAATATTCTTGAGTAGGGCGATAAACAATGAGCATTCATTCATTCATTCATTCTTTCATAAGCCTTTGAAAACTAGCCTCCAGATTTAGTATTTATTGATAATTAGCTATCCCTTTATACATTGTTATACAGAGATGAAAAATATAATTTAAAAGTGTACAGTAATCTGAGTGATATAGCACATAAAATCGCTAGATAATGAGGCCGAATTTATGCATTTTTGCCGCCAACACTCGGTAGTCTCCGCCGAATGACGTCATATAAGCACAACCTTTACGAGCTGTCAGAGCTTCGGCATTTTAGTTCAGTGTTAAATCCAGGATACTGGCATCCTTCAGGGGTGAAATTTGGTCAAATTTTTTTTTATTTCATATGCTCCTTCTCCATTTCCCATTTTCGTATCATTCATTTCACTTAAAGATGAAAATCAAATTCAAATTGCCAATACCTTAAATTTGACAAAAAGTATACCATGTGAGTCAAGGCAGATATGTTTTCTTTGTTGCTGTGAATAGACATGCCTCTGGCGAATGTGTATTGCCTCCTGCTATATATTGTGGCTGGCTGTGTGCGGACTACAAAGCAGACGTATTGACTAAAACGTTAGCCTTAATCACCCCACAAGGTGCCATTGGGGGAGCGAGTTATAAACACATTCTAGCAGGTTTTGCTCACAGTTATCAAGATAGAGCATCAATTTACGCTTTCATGGAGCATGATAAGTTTTAAACATGAACATAAGTAGGTTGATATGTTAAGATTTTAACTCGAGGCGGGACAATTTCTGATTAAAATTTATATGCAAACGAATTATTGACGAATTTTGTCACACATAATGCTCCTCCAGACATTTGGGTGATTTCTTTTTTCGAGGCGGTTGTGTGGTGAAATACTTCCTGTGTGGTGAAATACTTCTTATTTCTTGCCTATTTTTCAATACAGTGCTATGAAACTTTACACACATGTAACTAAATGCATAAGCTGAACAATGACTGCAAACGTTTTTTGATACCTTTCCTGGTTTTAAGAATATTTGTAAAAGAGTATCAAAGTTTCCAAAACTTTTGTATTTTTGGATTTTTTTTATTTTAAATGATCACTCAGAGCAATCTGAGATTTATACATCCAATGGGCAGTCCGTGCGGGCAAAAATAGCTTTATTAACTTAAAATTAGCAATTTGAAAGTTTTGATATTTTCTCTTAAGTTTTATTTGTATGAAGGTTAGGTAAATTTCAAACGCTTTTTTGAAATCAACAGTTGTTTTATTTTCAGTATATATATATATGTTACGACACTTGATCAATATTTTGGGCTACACACGGCCAAATGTGAAATTTTGGGTAGGAGAGTTTCTAGTATCTTTAAGGATACATGTACTAGAGTGCCAACAAGTATCGTCAGAAACTCAGAATCCGAGAGATGTCAGTGTCATAAATCGGGTCTTCAACGTCGTGCACTATGAGGTTCAAATTGATACACCAATGTAATTTCTTCTGTGTAGGAAGAACCCATTTTGAAAATCCTTTAAGCTTGAAATGAATGTATGGGTGTTTTGAGGTTTTGAAATGAATATATGGGTGTCTTGAGGTTTTAAAATCTTAATTGTTGTTTAACGCCACGTTTAAGATGACAAGATTCTCACTGCAATGTTATTCACTCATCCATTTAATGGCTGCCATGCGACGTTTCCCTCCGTCAATGCGATGTACAAGTCAGGAAACAAAACACTAACGTAAAGGCTTTAGTCGAGGCCAGCATTAGCTTTCTGGACAAGGAATCCATTGATATGCATGAACGCATTTACCTTGAAATAATTTCTGTCTTCAGGTGGTTTACTGGCTGAAAAACATATATCCTCCTTCTGCTTACGGGAATCTAAAAGTACATGTCAGAAAAATACATAATACGTAATACATTTCTCATCACCTATCTCTCACAGCCTTGTACAAATCGGCTTTAAATTCAGTTTAACTAATATTCAGATAAAACCATTTGACAATTTACGTTTAAACTTTTGTCTGCTTTCTTGGATGTAACTGAATTGCTTTACATAGTTTTCAGTGGGACTCAAACTGTTCAGAAAGAATTCTGCAATTTACTTTTAATTTACTTCATGGAAACGTTTTCAGAAAATCTAGGCTTGTCCTTTGAGGAAATGAAACCATTAAAACTTTAGATACATTAGCGTGGGATGTGGCTTCATCGTTCTCCCATACGCGATCGGTGATGAGTTATTTTTATACCTTCGTTCCTTTCGTAGGCTTCAGTTTTTAGATTTCACTTCTCAGTTTTCTTGATTAATTACCTATCGTTTTGTTAGTTCATCTTATATAGATTATTCCTACACATTTTCTTCTGCGATGTCTTGGTTTTGTTTTGTTCGTTGGTCTGGGTTATAATCGATAACTTACAGCTAATAACACTGCGATATTTCAGTTTCCCTTTAAGTTCTGTGTATACCAGAACCACCGCTTGTTTTCATGGCACTCAATATACATACAAACTAATAATTTGTCAGACTCGCGGTGAATGTTCAACAAAGCAAATTTGTGGCCGATTTCAACGGAAGAATCGTATACTCATTACTAAAGCTGCATGCTTTTACAGGGTGAGTAACCTCATGTAGAAATACAAATTGATGAAGATTTTTTTACCCTAACTGAAGTAAACTGACAAGAGGCGGGATTTCACGGGTTAAAAGTGGCCATTTGTCAACTAACTTACTGTCATGGCTGCCCTTCCTTTACTCGCTATGCTTCAATAGTCTATATTCTGTATGTGTATATCCTATTGCACAAACTGTAGGTGGTATTTCAGTTCTTGGTTTTATTTACGCAAACTATACCATTGTGTAAATGCGATAAAATAAGGAATACAGATAGCTGTTGGCGACATGTCACCATACTCATAAAATTGCATCAATACTTTGCGGGCGTTTTGCAGGATTTGCGTTTGAATGTGGCTAAGGTGAGTTTAACAATTTGCATTCAACCTTCTCGGTCACTTTCCTTACATCTGAGTGATTATATCCGGGCTAAAACGTGTCAGTGTACTTATGTCGTGTTCTATATCAAATATATCGGTGTTGTGGATAAACTGATTGCCTAATTAGCATACTGAATATTAATACTTGTAGCCTAATTATTTAGAATATCTCATACTTTTACTTTATGGCATGTCATGACCGAATGAACAGTTTATTAATTAAAATCCTGTAGCGATGAATTTGTGACTTAATGTTTAGACCAGAACTATGGTCGACTCTGATCTCAGTAAGAAACTATATTTTGTTATTGTTTGCATTGTTATTTTAAATTTTATCTACGTCGTACCTTTAAGATTGTGGTTTATGAAATTATATGTATTGAATTTATCTTAGTGTCTTCTTGCTTCTTTGTTTGATCTTGGGAATGGCTTATTTCTGTCTCAGAATTGAGAAAGCCATTTGTTTACTTTTTTCTCAGATTACTGATACCCTTGCCATGGATTTACAATGAGAAGATGTTTGGTTTACCGATTTGTCGGGGCCCCCCGTGGATCACTTGATTAGCGCGCTAACGCGGCGTTATGCCTCCCATCATTGCGGAACTGTGAGTTCAAGTTCAACTCGTGCTGGCTTCCTCTCGTGTCGTATGTGGGAAGGTCTGCAAGTAACTTGTGGATGGTTCCCCTGTGCTCTACCCGATTTCCTGTCACCGTAATGCTGGTCGCCTTCGTATAGGTGAAATATTTTTGAGTACGGCGTAAAATACCAATCAAATAAATAAATAAATACCGATGAGTCCAAATCCCTTGAACATGGCATCGACTAGGTCAACGTTTCTCTACATGTTGTATGCAGCAGGTAAATCGCTTGGGTGGTTGTTGTGTTATGGTTTGGGGAATGATAAGTGTCTCTGGGAGGGACGCTCTGTGACGAGCATCATGTCAGATACAGCAAGATTTTATGAGGAGGGTCTTCGATGCTTTCCCACAGTCTTGCTAATTTGCTACGCGAGGGGAGAAGTCACGAATTTCACGAGTATCTGGTAGTGTCCCATTATTTGTAACGGTTTGAAATAAATTCCGTTTTTCTATCGTGGTTACTCTTTGACTGACATCTTGTTTAGCAGTTCGCGGTGGTCGTTTACTGTCTTTATCAGGATAATATACCTCGCTGTCATGCTAACGAGTGTGGCATGAATTTCAAAGTATAAATCCATTTGAATCTTTGGATTGCAGTCGGCGCTGTATATATCTTGCCACTTCTGATGTTTTAGTGGCAATACCGCAGGGGCTGTCGTAATTTTCTAAAATAGATATGCCAGTAGATTGTTGTAGAAATGTCATTTAAGGCTCATACAGACATGCCAATTGAGGTTCATACACAGATGCTAGATAAGGTTCATGTTCAGCCATAGCATTGCTTCTTCAGTCACACAGAAGGTGGTGACTAGGCTGATAACTTAGTTAAGCATTCATGTGTGTCAAGGATATTCCATCAAACGCCCTCACTTCAAGTTTCTTAAATTTTACAGTGAGTACGCTCCTCTTGTTAGTAAATACGAACAGAGGGTTCAGAATCTCTGGGGTTCTGCATCATAATTAAGTCTATTTCCGCTTAACCCGGGACTAGGGACCGTGTGTTCATCGTGTGGAGTACCATCGCAATGTTGGATATATGAACAGTGGATATCAAAGAGCAACTGAGGTATTTGAGTATCGACACCATATATACTAAAATGGCACACAATTTGGAAACTGATTTTATTCATTCCTTGTGTCATTTCGACATCATCGAAAACTGTTGCCTACTTCTCTTTGCGCGAATGCGTCCTAAGTTTGGAGACTTCTTTTATGCGGGCATTTCTGAGAAATGTGAAAATTGTTATCGATTTTTCGAAGAAGTCCCAGTTTTATAGTGTACTGCCGCGGAGTGTTTAAGCATCTCTCAAATGTTTTCTACTATTTAGAAAGCCCCAGTAGAGCATTGTCATTGTATAGCACAACAAAACTAAGTGATGAAATACGCCACAAATCATTTTTTGACGATAAGGTTTGCGTCCTGTCAGCTGGCACTCTTTTGCGCCATGATACAATATGTCGGCATTTCCATCGACCCAGTCAGACGAACATCAAAATAAATATTTTTTGTGGGCTACCCGATCCATCCGCTAAACTCGATCCGACGGAGGATTTGTTTCCTTTTTAGCAACATTTCGGAACGCAATCCACTGGACTGCTCCGATTTACCGAAATTAGTCTCAACTTTGCAGGTTTGCTCTCACTGGAGTAAGAAAGAAAGCCATTTTCATGCGGTAAAAACACCCATCATATTCTTGTCACCTTGTCGGTTTTGGCCTTTATGATCAAAGAATAGCAATCATTTGTGGGAAGGGAGGTCATTAGGCTGGAGGTCAACTGAAACTGGCTGAGCGTTGAAACAGCTGAAACAGCTATATATGGGCAGCCATTGAAGTTCAAACGTAGTTATCGGGCCCATCAATCACAACGGAGACCCATCCGACCACCTGATGTTTTGGTATTTGTTTTGAAGTTTGCCCCACTGTGTTAATAAGGGGAAAGACATCTAAGAGGTATAACAATTACATGTAGTAGGTACTTATATTTGACGAACAGTTTGAAACTATTCTTCATTCAGTCTTGGTGTAAATTATTCCCTCGGGAGTGGAAAACGCTCTATAATCTATTACCACCACCACCACCACCAGCACCAGAGAGACGAAGTGCTGTATAATGATGGCTTTACTGACATTGTTGGTAGCAAAAACAAACAAAAACTCCAAAACAACGAAAAACAAATAAATAAAAAACAAGCCTGCTTTACATGTACAAATTAAGAGTTTAGTTCAAACAACATTATCTCTTTGCACACTTCTATGTTAATTCACAAAAGTCCATCCGCAACGCAAGACTTAGCTACAAATCTTACTCCCCACTTCTGTGCAGGCGAATACTGCGGACTTCGATGAAACTCGGGGTCCAACTAGGGGTCTTTCTCTGACCTCCCTTTACATAAATGGAGTCCTTGTTTCAGTAAAACTAAGTCAATGAATGAAAGTTTTGTAGAATGGATTTACCTGCAGAACTGTTAAATTTAATGTCTTAAGCAATCTCTTTTTTTCATCTTTTTTTTTCTTGTTGTTTTTGACAGTAAATGTTCAGATGTTACATCAATTATTATACTTTCTCATAAAGATTAAATCCACCTGTGCTCTCCTCCAGATGATACGTCTTCCATTCCAGGATGAATATTTATGACAGCTGCCAATCAACCATGCCTCCCTCATTCTAAGGAGCGGGTCAGTGAAAACAAAATGACCTCATTGGTCAATGTTGAATTCGTTAAGCTGTCAGATATCGATACTTTGGGCTCTAAGAAAGGACCCGTTGCAACTAGATGGGAAATCCTCCCCATTTCGCTCAGGAAATTGTCAGTCTGCTGACGGTAACAGATCTACTGCAAAATGAATTCAACGGTATGGGGTTAAAGTTGTTATATAACAGATCTTTGTCTTGCAACAGGCAAGCACGGGCTGCTAAGGAGCCACTAACCTCGAAGATCTACCCAATATACACAATAATTTGTCCATTAAAATCTCTTCCAGTCAAATCTTTCACTGGAAGTATGTACCTTATATCATCCATGCATATTCATCAGAGTTGGAAACCTATCAAAGATGTAGCTTTGCAAATTGTAAACAATTAAGACTTGTCTCTTGCATGACTTAATCGTTTCCTCCGTAACTGATGTTAATATGTACACAGAGATAAGGCTGGAGCTCACGGACTCCATTGAAAGTTGTATTCATAACTGCGCGAGTCACCGCTGTACCATGTGGAACAACGATCTTATAACCGTGAACTATTATGGTGAATATGCAGTTCCAGTGGCCCTAGAAAATATTTCATTGTTTTAGACTTATATGATGGCGTGAAATTTTCTCACTTCTTTTCAAAAGTTGGTACTATAAATTGAATGCTAACAATAAAGCGAGTCAAATTTCCTCGTACATTGCTGATATCATCAGTAACTGCTCCCCCGAGCCCAGCTATAAGCCGGTGTAATTGCGGATAAGGTCGAGTTTCGGGCACCTGCGTTCAATTTAGACAAACTTATGGCTGTCTTTGTCCAGATCTGGACTTAAACACTTTTACAGACTTCTTTCAGAACACTGTAGTACGTTGAACTGAAACTTAGTACAGACTTTCCCATGATGACTTACATGTCAAGTCTGAGTTTCGGATCCTTTTGTCTATGGCCGACAAATCATGACCGTTTTTGTGCTATTTTTTGTATAATTTTTGGCATGTTAATTTTCAAAACAATTAAAATTATATGTCGTATGAACCTGCAATTGCACTACACAATAACGAGATCCATTTAAATGATTCCAATAATTGCAGTCTTTAACAAACACTAACCAGTCTTTAACACGATATGACAAATGCTATAATACCGAATTCAGTAAATTCAATTTTTACGAATCTACGATACTAAATGACCGCCATTGTATAAGTGAAATATTCTTGAGTTGGATTTCTCGTGTGATTAGCATAGGAACGGTATGTTATGTTAATTGCGTGCTTGTATGCTTGCATGCTCAGGTTTTAAATCAGTCTTAACAATTTTTCAGTCATATGACGATGAGGAGCCCTTACATATGTATTTACTGCGTTTTCTTGTGGCGAGACAAGCTCGTGGCGCTTAAGGGCTGCCGTCACTGGAACATGACACCAGACATGACACCTTTCTGCATGTAACATAATGCTACATTGACATTACCCAGAAAGCAAAGTATTACATGTGCATTTTTTTATAACAGAAAACTTTTTACAGTGTGTTTCTGATAAACAATTTTTCCAGTTACGGATATTGAATATAGTCATGTTGGTGATTCATGTTTATGAAATATTTCCATCCTTTCATTGAATAGTATATACTGTCTCACCTGTAGGTCTTGAGTAGAATCCGTAGTTAAATTCAGCTAAAATTGTCTCACTTCCTTTCTTCACAATTTGGAAGGCCAAGCAAATCCCTGTGACTGGGTTCTCTTCCCAGATGGATCACATCTGGCGTATGACAATTGTTACGCCCGTCAGAAGTTTTATACGGAATTGTAGCTGTTTTTAGTTGTGATCGTGTGTTTTACTTAAAGTGAACCTGTTTTTGTTAATTCGGAATGCGGATTCAGTTGAATTATTTCACTGTCATGTGTCAAGTCATCGCATACCCTAAGGCTAGACAGGAGTAATGTGCATTTAACTGTGTACGTCACTTGTTATCGCTATGTGCATCTCAGCTGCGGTCTTTTATTTTGTAATTAACTCTCTTCAATTTGTATGCATGTAACATAAAAATTAAATTTGAACATTTCAACACAATCATTCATCCACACATGAGTTGTTTTCTTTCATTCACATGATTTCTTTTTTCTTTGCAGGTCGCGCTAACACTGCAAAATGCCTCCAGTTCAAGCAGGCTTTCAGTAGATTTCAGAAAACCAGAAAAGTGAAGGCCCGTGTTATAACGTAACCTACCTAGTGTTAGAGATCGACTCAAAGGACCTTGTATATAGTGCAATTTCCGAGAGACAAATTACACCTACTAAGCATGAAATTTCAGATAGTTATGAGTAAAGATAACATTACTTTTAAAGAATTGCGATCCATGATAGGTCTATTTAATTTTGCCTACAAAAGTGCGCTTTTTGTGCGAAGCTAATTAACTCTACAATTAGCAAAAAGCGCGCTACATAACATTATCAGAGCAACAGAATCAGTTAGGGCTGATGAGGTTGGAGTTTTTACGCAAAGGGGGATCTGTGAAGCAATTTCACTTTCTCAGTGGCACCCATGGAGCTCGCCCAATGAACCCAATTACCAGTGTTAAAGTGTCTTGTGATCTGATGAAGGAGGAGTGCCGGTTGTTGTAGAACTCTTTGTCTGCTAGAATTTGGCTGTCGCATGCCTTTTGGGCGTTTCAGGATTGCACAAGCTTTAGACAGACTGTGGTGAGTAACATTAATCCGGATTGTTTTGTATGATGCTTATTTGTCAGACGAGGCCTGCCTTACCAAGGAGGTAGGGCGTTATAGTACAACATATAATGACCCAAGGGCCTCTGACCAAAGCAATCGCCGTGAGTTCAAGCCAAGCTTCCGCTAGCTTCCTCCCCGGTCGTACCTGGGTGGGTCAGCCAGCATTCTGCGGGTAGTTTGGGGTTTCCCCTGAGTTCTTCCCGGTTTCCCCTCACCATTATGCTGGCAGCCGTCCTATAACTGAAATATTCTTGTGGGTGGAGTAAAACACCAATGAAATAAATGAATAAATATTTGTCACCTCGGCAATTCTCAGCTTCAACCATGACATCTTATATATACTTATCGGGTATTGCTTGGCAGTATGTATCTGAGGGGTTTTCCGACTCTACACAAAATTTTACCGTACAAAAGTTTTGAAGGGTTTGAAGCCACATAATGGGCCTAGGTAACCAAATACCCTATTACGCCTGATTAACATAGGGGTATGATTTCCTCTCTCTGGGTAGTGTTTGCTCTTCGATGCTATTAAACGTTTACTAGATGGTCAACAAATACTTATCAAAGACTGTCCAATTTGTTGCATGGTTAGATTGTTTCATTTCACACAGTGTGAAAAAAGTGTATTAAATTACAACACATACTGCTGTAAAGTGTCACAATCTTTGCTATTATAAAACATTTATAACGTTTAAAGGTGTTATTGTCATTCCCTTTGTTGTATATTTAAACAGCCTCGATGTATATTTATAGATATTTGTAGTTCCTCGTTAAGTCTTTACATTTACGATGTGACATGTTGTAGATATTCACACCACATTGTGTTGTTTTGTGTTGACACTATTTTGAGGTGTAAATATACGTCATTGTGCGTAATATTACTCGACTATATACATGTAGTAGATTGACGATTTTGTGTACATGTCGCTGTAAATGTACAAGGGTTTAGCCTATGTTCTAGAAACACGCAAGTTTGCAAATGATCAATGGTAATATTACTCCACGTTTCGTTGTAAAAATAATTTGGGATGTAACACTACAATTATTTGATAACTTATTAATGTATGAATAGATACTTGGCATTCTGATATAATGCCCACAGTTGTCCAAACTGACTTTAAACACCAGCCAAGTGCTGAAGTGGTGTCCATTATTTGTTGGCAGCAGACCCAATCTTGCACGCAATTGTCCATAGGGTTGCTAATTTATTTTTTTATTTATTTACTCATCTAGGCATAAATACAATAATGATCACGGTTTGGGATTTCCCTTACATCCATGGTTTTAGCTACAATGAATAGAAACGTTACGGTATGGTGTCATACTCCATTGCATGCATTTGCCGATGTGAGTACTGCCATAAAATGAACTATTTTTGCACAGAACACTGGGCTTTTGTTAATACCATTCCCTAGATGCAAGTGCTGGTGAAAACCTGGTGGCGTGCACTGGATGTTAAGCGGGTAAGTTTGGAAAATCTTTTTATAACATAACATCTTGTCTCTATTTGAATGTAGGCTCTGTAATTTTAGTTGCGTTTCTGTGACAGCGTACCTGGGACATAGCTTGAGAATACACTCTGACACGCCTAATGCCCGATTTCCTTGCGGTGTGAGGAATTGCGTGTCGTCTGGCTATAATTCGATTTCGGCTATCCGACAGCATGTTACACGGTGTCATCAGAACGAGGGGCGCGACGTCAGAGGCCTACAAACTCGACATGATGAAGTGGAGTTGAAGGTGTCTATGCAGCTACATGTAGTGACATTCCCACAAACAGTGTAAAATCATTGGTGTCTCATTTAAGGCAGCACATTCGCACTGGACACAGAATTCAGTGACGCCACAAGCGATTTGGAAGTAATTTTATAAAGGAAGCAACATTCAAGACACATATTTCTCGAAATCATAGAAATCCATGACCTTTCAACAAGTCTGTAAGCATCACTATAAACTGTGTGTCAGCTGACAATCAAAGCTGTGAAATCCTTTCAAAAGCAATTCAAAAAAATCTTGCCTTACTTCATTTCAGACTTGGTTGATGAACTCAAATATATAAGTATACTAAATCAGGAAATACTTCAGTCAACACTGAGAAGTGCATTCCTGGATAGAGGTTTATCAGAAGAGACTATCAATCCTGTAGTTAAGGAGACATTCAATTCCGACATTTTTCAAAGATGTCAGGGAAGGAAAGACAGTGTTCTTAGAACGCATTTCAAAGATAAATTTCGATTTGTTGCACCCGTTGAACTGTATCTTGTCTTAATTTCTGTTATCAAAACTCTACAAGCCATATTCCACAACAAATCTGCTAATATTTATACCCAGAAACCCAGCCTGAAAATGGTGATTTACATGACTCTTTGTTCAGAGAAGAATCCTCATCTTTAAAAATTATTCTGTATCAAAATGCATTTCAAGTTGTGAACCCATTAGGAAGTGCCATGAAGAAATATAAAACACTTACCATATATTTCATTTTGGGAAACTTTAGTTCATTTTATCGGTCAGAAATTGACCCAGTTCAACTAGTTTTACCCTGCAAAAAATCAGACTTTTTTTACCTCGGCCAGAAGAAAGTTTTTGGGACTCTTTTAGATGATATTAAGACAATTTAAAGTGGAACAGATATACGGGCACTTGGTTTAAGAAATAAGTTACGTGGAACAGTGGTGTTTATTGCAGGCGATAACCTTGGAAGTCACTGCATTGGCGGATTTGTGGAGAACTTTAGCAGTACACATAATTAGAAGTGTAGATATTGTTTAGCAACCACAGCTGTTGGAAAAGTCAGAGTCCTGTTTTCTTGGAAAGAAGCGTGATATAAATACGTACAAAAAAGCTCTGACCAGAGTGCGAAATGATGAGCAGCTTGACAATATTGAAAGTGTGAAATTTGATTATTTGTTCAACCAGCTGAAATACTTTCATATATGTAGTCCACGTTTACCCCGTGCTTAACACATAATTTGTTTGAAGTGATTCTCCAGTGCGAACTGGCATTGTATTTTACATACTTTATTTCCACAAAAAAGTGGATCTCTTGGTAGAAAGGTAGGTAGAAAGTTCTCAATTTATCCCCTAATTTCTGGAGATGACACTTGTATTGTATAATGACCTCTTGTTAAGTGTAATGCCCTCATTCCTGGAAGTGACACTTGTATTGTATAATGACCTCTTGTTAAGTGTAATGCCCTCATTTCTGGAGATGACACTTGTATTGTATAATGACCTCTTGTTAAGTGTAATGCCCTCATTCCTGGAAGTGACACTTGTATTGTATAATGACCTCTTGTTGAGTGTAATGCCCTCATTTCTGGAGATGACACTTGTATTGTATAATGACCTCTTGTTAAGTGTAATGCCCTCATTCCTGGAAGTGACACTTGTATTGTATAATGACCTCTTGTTAAGTGTAATGCCCTCATTTCTGGAGATGACACTTGTATTGTATAATGACCTCTTGTTAAGTGTAATGCCCTCATTCCTGGAAGTGACACTTGTATTGTATAATGACCTCTTGTTGAGTGTAATGCCCTCATTTCTGGAGATGACACTTGTATTGTATAATGACCTCTTGTTAAGTGTAATGCCCTCATTCCTGGAAGTGACACTTGTATTGTATAATGACCTCTTGTTAAGTGTAATGCCCTCATTTCTGGAAATGACACTTGTATTGTTGACCGAGTAACTGTACGTGGTATATAGAATATAGACCACGCACAGTTCTAGTTCATAAAATAGATCACAGTCTAATCTTTGGAAGGATACTCCTTGTTCTTGTGACAACATCTGACTCTGTTCATTTCATTGTGAAACAGTACACTGGAGGCTATGTATCAGACATGACCTTCTATGAAGTTTGTGACATTGTTGATCTCAGTTTGGATCCGTTTTTCTTTCAACCTAGGATAGCAACAGAAGTTGCCTGTGTTCAGTGTACAACCTGTGGAACCTGTGGGCACAGACCTGTTTGTGACGTTGTGATTGTCACGTGTGAACTTTTCAGATTTGTTACATTACTTGTCAAAGGATTACTTCACAGGTAAAAAATAGCCACTGACTTGAAAATTTGACATAACATTACAAAAGGATTTGTAATTATTTATCAGTTTAACTGATTGATGAAGTTTCCTTTTGGTTTTGTACCATCCTTGTTTTGTGATTTAACCAGCCCCGTAATCTGAATTTAATTGCAGTACGTTGTAAATATATAAATCTGTTCTTAAGCTTATTGATTGCCCCCAAATTGCACCAGTATAATAATTAAGGAGGTCTTATTAAAGACAATCATACCCTTATTTTTACAGATATCTCTCATTCAGTGTGGCAAACTTCAGACAAAAATTCAAACTATGTTTCAGGTATGTGCATGTCTTTTATTCTCCAAGGCCTGTACATTCCACTAATTTAGGTACACTGTGTCAGGCTGTCTTTAAATTTGTGACTTTTAGTTTGTTCCCCATCCACATCTCATACCCAATCTACGCTTATTTTCAAAGACCAGATACTACTACTTAGAGGCTAGCTGCATAAACAGCTATTTCTAATTTCCCCAGATTTTTGAGTGCTGACTTTGTCAATTATAACACAATTTGCCAATTTAATAAGAATGGGAGCAGACAATTTGAAATCATATGTGCGAAAGTTTGTCTGTTACTTCCCAAAGGTCAATAATTTACTCCTGGATCTCTGGTTTCCTCCTCATTTAGCTACAATGCCATGAATGATAAAACACAATCAACAATAAAGATACAATTGTAAATTACTCTAATCTTACAGTAATAGAGAAGTGCGTGGAATGACGACCTGGTGTCGAGTGATCTGTGATACAGTTCAAAATTCACGTCATACTGGTACCACAATTTAAAAAATGGTACTTGATGCTTTTTTTCTGAGTACACAGAACGGCCTCGGTGGCCTGGTGGTTAGAGGGAATTTGAGATCATACCGGTGTCGGGTCATACCAGATTTTAAAAATGGTGCTTGCTGCTGCCTTGCTTGGTGCTCAGCACTCAGAGATTAGAACAAGGAAACTAGGCTGGTCAGTATAAATTGACTGGGTGGGGTGTTGTGCCTGGTGTCTTGCGCTTGTTGTTCCAGTGGTGGCAGTTTGGTGGACTTGTCCTGCTAAAAGAAGACACACTATATATGCCTTCTAAAGGCTCGTCGTCGTCAAATAACCGAAAACTGTATGAAGTTAAGCTCAATCATGCATACATACATGTACTTAGTACTCAGAACATTAGAGGATACATCAAGGACTGTTTGGTATGATTTCTTGAAAATGTGATCAGATCTTGTCTGGTTACTGATGGCATGGTGTCGGAGTGAAGCAGCACCAGAAATTTGGTGGTACCACCCTGTCAGAAAACACAAGAGCTTTGGTGGTACCACCCTGTCAGAAAACACAAGAGCTTTGGTGGTACCACCCTGTCAGAAAACACAAGAGCTTTGGTGGTACCACCCTGTCAGAAAACACAAGAGCTTTTCTCTTATCATTTTGATTCATACAAAATATCACGTTATTTACGCAATCTAATCGAAAGCGTTTTCAAATCCACTTAAGCAGTCAGTTAACGCTGGGTAAATTTTTATAGTCCAAATGAATTAAGCTGTAGATTCCTTTCATAATGCAATCACTGATCTCCCTCTTTTCAGGTGCCTAGTGAATCTTAACGCGGGCAGAAGGACCAAGTCCAGCAAGAAAGGGCAGGCAGCTCCATACAAGGCCCTGCATTTCATCAACGGGCTCGACCAGATGAAATGGCACATACAGAATATCAGAAATCTGGTAGGATTTAGGACAGCTTAAATGTGATTGCACATTCTGTCGCACAAAATTGACACAGTATATCCTAGAAGTATCTGAAACACTGAGCCGAACTGGTTTAAAGAATAAAACTTGCTAGATTTTATGAAGGGAATATTTTTTTAAGAGAATATTTTTTTCAAAACCGGAAATACTTCAGTTACGTCACGCATATCTGGCGCGATAGCGCCATTCAAGGGTAGACAAGCGGTGAGCGAATTTTTTGTGTTATATATAATAATACGTTTTCCAAACACTAGTGTGATCAAAATACGTCTCCTCAGAATGGCTAGAACAAAATTTAGAGTACATATTTGGTTCGAAGTCGTCACGTTGCATGGCAATTATCCATTTTTATCGCATGGCGGGGTCCGATGGGAAGGCATCAAAGCTACTCCCATCGTAATTCGATGGGTGGTAAGCACTGTTCACTGTTGCGGAAAATGGCATATCGCCATTATGACGTCATGCACTACTGTGACATCAAAGACAGATAAGCGTGTAGAAAATACCAAGCTTTACAAAATTCAATACAAAGAAATATTACAACACAAAAAATTTTTAAAACTTCTTGCGATTTTTGTTCGTTAAATCACTACGGCTCCATGTTTCAGATACCTCTATGATATACTGTGCCTATTTTTGGGAAAAAATTAATAAACTCGAACAGTTCACCTTTAACTTTAAGCTTACTTCAAACAGGCGGAATGCAACACAGATTGAGGTAAATCGGGTTTCTGGCCCTCTAAAAAGGGAAACAAATCTTGTAACTCCTTAAATAGCAGTGCTCTCTACTTGATTAAAAATGGCAGCTGTGATTATTCATGATGACTTGTTACTTTATTGAATTCTGTGGTAATGTTTATCATAGAGGCAGAGGGCACTGCTGTTTTATGATCGACTTCCACTCACAGAGGGTCAGAGAAACTCATTGACAAATAGCTTTCTGCAATCAGCAGTCATGGCAACGTGTTATAAATTTCCAGTTAACAAAGACACTACTTTGTAAAGAGTTCCGTGTCTGCCATTAAAATACCACTTGCATCAACCCCAAAACTCAACGTCGCGTTTTGATTCTATCGAGTTTGGAAGAGGTACAACATCTTTAACGAAACGCGACGTCGAATTGTGTGCATCAAATTTTTGCATGTTTTAAGTGCCATTTAAAACTCAACGTCGCGTTTTAAATGGTGCTTAAACATGAAAAAATCCACCCACAAAGTATTTATTTGCGTTTATCTTTTGATTTACTATTCAGTATTAAAATAAGAGGCAGCCCATGACCGAGGCACTGTTCATAAAAAAGATTATAAAATTCTTTTTTGAGTGTAAAAATGTGTTTGAGTTTGTATGAATTTTTTTGCTGAATTATCTTCATTTGAAGTGTGGAATAATTTACTGCCGACTGAGAATCTGAAAGCGCACATTATAAGAGATTAGCCAATCAAAGAGATAGGGGATATCAGCTGTTTAATAACAAAGAAACAGCACACTGTTTTAATGTTACATATATATGTTTTAATTATAACAAGTACATATGTGAACAACACTTCAAAGTACATGTATTTCATGACCATTGTGTTATGGCGAGAGTAGGTTTCTTGATCATCTCATGTTATAAATTTACTTATATACTTAAGTTAAAAACAGAACCGTAGCAGCCTACTACAGTTTTAGGTGACAAGTGTTCCGCGCTAGGAACAGTTACGTCACAGCCCAGACAGAATGGCTACGGTTCATGGTAATCGACGGAGCGCGGACAGATGTCAGTTTCCTTTGTCGTAGTACCTGTCAGAAAGAATATTTTACCGAAATAAACATAATATTGTCCAACCTTTTATGGCAAATTTAACTTAGAACCTGCGCTGTCTTTCACTTTAAATATTTGATGTTTGAAGACATATTAAGCATCAGAATGTATGTAATTCAATGCTTTCATCAGGAAGGAAACTTTGAATATCAGTTAGTCAGTTGTGAAGTGGACTGAGTTGATCTGTGAAGCGTTTGGGTACGCGATGAGTGTGTAATGCCCATAACACATTGTGTATATGCCCAGATTTTGTTCCTTTGTACATGTAAAAATGATCTTCAATTAACCGTCAATAAATTCTCATCAGTGTAAATCTCTGTGTTTATGTATTATATGCTTTAATTTGGTAATTTCTTTGTGTACATAACTTAAAAAATATCTTTTGATGTTAAAGGCCCATAATAAGGAAGGTACAGATTCTGCTTGATGTGAAGTTATTTGCGACATAAATTGTAATGCTGTTATATTCCACAGCAATAGCAAAACCAGAACTATGTAATTTAACCCTAGTAAATTTACACCATGATGATGTAGTTAAACGGGGCAATGACTGTTTTTTCACATCCAACTTGACTGCAAATCTGCGGCACTAGTAGTGTTATTTTACATCCAAGAATGTTGTAAGTCGACATTGTTAATCAGCTTAATTTTACAGCTTAAAGCAATGCTGCTTTACGTCGCCGAAAACTGTTAAATCACAATACGCTACTAGTTTGAACATGTAAAAGCCTGTATTCACGCAGCATTTACCAGGGCGTATTTACATGTAAATTCTTTGTAAAAAAAGCAATGATAACAAGTGGTTCAGGTCTTTTACTTGGCAGTTTGGTACTTATTTACTGGGATTTACATCGTATATATACAAATACCAGCAGTATGTTAACATGCACTCAGTGCTATAAATATACAGCCAAAACCACTGGTCTCAAAGTTGCGAGCACTTTTTACTGTACAATTGCATCATCTTTTTTCACAGTGCACGCGCGTAATTCTGCTGACTTCATCTGACATTTTTCCTCAATAGTTGGTTCAAGTTATATCTATCACTGCAGAGGACTAGTGGAGACCATCTGAGGATCTACCCTAGCATGGCTGAATTTGAGGCTCCAGTTAATCGGGACTAGCGGCTGCCAACCAAATGTAGTCTATGCACTATCCAGCACCAGACATCGTACTAATTCCTTTGGGTTCATATGCGACTTCATGGTCTGATGGCATGGATGAAGGCGGAGTTGGATTCCTTGAAAATGTTGCTGTCGGAGTGTGACATTGGCAATTCACATATATGTTGCCGCGGGGAAGCTGGTGTGATGCACTCTTCGTCAAGGTCGTTAGAGCAACGGGGCAACAGATCCATGAGTTCACATATGCTTTACCATGGTGAATTTGTTGTGAGTCAACTGACATTCAGAGGACATTGCCTGCGTTCTACTCAGATGAGGGCATTCACAGGAGTTACATTAGGAATGGCTTTCTGTTTAAGACACTGGAGCCCGTTTTACGAATAGGGTGTAATGCTACGTCTAACATACCATATCTTTAAGTATGTGTATGTGTTACGCTTGACGTAAGTTACGGCCTCTTTGTAAAACTTGGCCCTGGAAGGCGCTGCAGAGGATATATGTTAAAGAAAAGGACATCAGATCCCGTTCATGTGATTGTGACAATTCATCGATCTTTTAATTAATTTGTTTAAGGGCGGGAGATAAAGAGTGTGAAATCGCAACATTGGATAAATCAACAATGACCATTTTGAAATGTTGAAAAGTTTATCGCGTTCATTCAAGGGGGTAGAGCTTTAATTATTGACACCGTTCAGGCCAGTCAATTTCCCCGTTCTTACCCAACTTGTAACTAGATTGTCGAGGAATTTCTTATACATGTAGATGGTGTCCCCAAGGCTGCAGCCAGTCACGGTGTCCTTCGCCTATACACCTGACCACCGTCATGTTCATGAAAGATTCCCGAGAAAGGCTTTTAAAACTTTCCATTGAATAAAAATATATACAGGTAAATGATTTTTTACTCGCCTTGGTGATTTCCGGGTTTTCTGCATTGATATACTAAATGGTAAATATAAAAACTTCAGTTCTATCTGATCAATTACCAGCTTGAATTAGAAGACAGAAAAGACCAAACGTTAAATTTAGTCAATGGTATTTTTGATAGATGGCATTAAAACTCCCTCAGAAACGAAGGGAAAAATCTGTTAATAACGGTAACAAAGTTGAGCTTAAAGCGTGTAACAACACGCGTGTCTGGCGCAATGTACAATACAGTGTGGCTATGGAGAACGAAAATAGCCGATTCGGATGGCTGTAGTGTGACAATGGTGTTCACATGAGAATATAAACAGGGCTTAACCTCGTGAAACAACTTTAAAATATTTACCAGCAATAATGTCTCTTTTTATAAAACAATATTTTTGACATAAAACCTAGTAGTATCGAAATGCCTGAGAATGACTTTTTGATATGATTATATGTTATTGAAGAATTGTCGAAGAATATCATCAGCTACCCGGAGACAACCTTCACCCCAACCAAAGAATCGTCTGGAGAAAGCATTGGTGACGACGAACACTTTATCAGATGCAGAGGGTCGCTGAATAAAATTTTCCGCGGCCTTTGGCTTGTAACCAGGTTTGAGTATCTGCCAAGCTCTTCCGTTTTGCGGATCATCCCAAATATGCATTACGCCATCTATCGGCTGTGGAATGGAGCTTGCACTGACGTTATACATCGTTGCCAAGTGATGATGCACGTGCTCTACAACTTTTGTACTGACCGAAAACGCAGCCGGGACGATGGGCGACGAAATGCTGGTCGAGGGATTGCGAAGATGCTTCCAGAAGTCATTGTTTTCCTCTGTATCAGCGTAAGAGGCTAGTAATAATGCTGTCTCGTGACCCGACGAGTTTCGAAAACGACCGAACTCTCCACCCTGTCGGAGTGGAAGATCTGTGACGAAGGCTTTGTAGTTTAAAGGCAATTTATCCCACCAGGCATTTGGATAGGCCAAAAATATTTTCATGGCACTGAAATCATTCACGGATTTCAGTGCCCTCTGTACAGGTAGGTCTTGCAGCGGACCCCATTGGATTTTCTTCAGAGCCCCCGGAGGAAGAGCGAGAATCACCTGATAAGCGCAAATCCGCCTTGGTTTTATCTGGAACGAGAGTGTTGTGTTAAACAAGGCGAATGCTGAGGAGAAGCAGACAGGCTCAAGTAATTACTCGTGACTACGCAGTATGCAGTAATCAAGGAAAATTCATGTAACTGTAAAAAATGATACATATGTATGTTTAACTGATCTCTAAACATTTGTTTCATTCCACAACCTTTATTTTCATATTCCATGTTTTTCACTGTTCGGAATTTCTGTTATTTATAATATTCTTTCAACGCAATAGTTATGTAAAAATGTTGACAAATGCGATGGAATTCGTTCGATTCATATTTACACTTTCGTTTTCACGGTATCACATTTTTGTGCACCACTTCCGTTCGGATACAACCCTTAACCTTCCGACGTACATGTGTTCATGAGGTAGCTCACACAGGGATAAAAACGAACTCTGCACCTAATAACATAACAGACTATCCGACAGTGCTGACAACTTTATTCTGTCGTGCGTGGAAAAGTCTGCCATCAACCTCAACATCCTGCTTCTTCCGGTCTCCTCCCACAGTATAATGCTGACCGCCGTCTCATGAGTGAAATGTTTAATAAAGCACCGCGTAAAACTCCAATCAAATGAATAAATAAAAGATAACCACCAGTCAGATGACAGAGAGTCGAGAAGTAGCTTTGGGAGCAAGTCACTTTTATGAAACTGCCTTCCGGAGCTCCCCTCTCAAGGTCCAGTTAGAAAGCAGAAAAATGCCACTTTTATGCATTATCAATTCAACAATTTGCCACTTTGACAGACACCTGTTCTTGTAGTCTAAGGGGAAATATGAGAAGGTTTTTAAACTTCGCACTGTTACAATGAGGAATAAGTCATAAGGGTACACTGCAAAAGAAAAAATGTAGTTTTACAAAGAAAAGTGCTGGAAATTTCGTAACCAGTAATTTTTGGTGAATATTTACCCGTTGCTGTTGAGACAAAGCTAACTGCATTTTTACAACAAGTTCACCTCTCAGTAACATCTCTTTAACGTGAAGAATGACACTGGTTATTGGACTTACGGGCAATACATTTGTAAATTTACAGGTTGATGAACATTGCGTCATGTCTTAAAATCCTACAGGAATAAAGTGTTCACTACTGCCAAGAAATGCAACATTATTTTTACCCTTGAATTCACTGTTCCATTTTACACCCCTTTGCGCTGTAAAATTGCATTCTTTTTTGCAGGGTATCCTTTTACAGGTAATTAGTTTCACCACTGATTTAGTCGAAGGCCGGGACAAAATGCATGTGTTAATAATTCGTTGATAATATAGCTCAAAGACAGGTTGTCACTAGTAGAATACGCCACCCATTTCTGAATGGCAAATGCCTGCAAAGAGCGGGCAGTCAACAAGTTTTTGTAGCGTAAGCTAATATGAACACAACTGTCCATGACAGTAACCTCTTTTTTGATTGACCTTCGTGTAGTCTTGTAGAAGAGCCATCTTGTTTTTCATTGACCTTGACATGAGTTTTCATGGTTGTTTGGCCTGTGCCCCCTTTCCGTTGTCAAATTCCTAATCTTTTGGAAATAACTGCCCCTTTAGCCCAGCGGTATTTTAGGTGAGCCTATTGCACTATTTTTACATTCCAAACCTATTTTTCATTCGTGTCCACTTAAAGAACTTGATATGATAAGGCGGGAAACCGGTCAAATTGCAAGGAACGGTGCACAAAACTGCTGGTAAAACCACTTGTTTTTACTGTTAGGTTTTACTCCTTCACCCCGCGGCCTACCCCTACTCCGTTCTTCTATGGCGATTGTGCTAAAGCACCAAACAGGTAATGTAGCTAGATTTTTGTTCCCGTATTGGCGCTACATAAGTCATAAAATCAGATAAAGGTTTTTCTAGTAACGCTGGAATATCTTTTGTCTTCGGATGATTTCTGCGTAGTTATCGAATGTTACATGCTGGCACACCTTCACAATTATCCACTAATGGAAACATTAAATACAAGTAGGACATAACAAGGACATGTCTTTACCCACGCAAAAGTATGTTTTCATTAAAATAGAAAATACTACCAGGACACTCAGTCTCTCTGAAAGAGATATACCTGTTCTACTTCGTTAATTCGCTATTCTGTGAAGGATTCCCAACTTTGCCTGAAACCCTCACTATAAAGTTTATGTTTTACGCATGAAGATAATCGTGAAGCAAACCAAATCTCTGATAACACACAAAGACTTGCAGCAATAAACATATTTATGGCTAAAGTCGATCTTCAATAATCAAAAAATAAAAACAGTGCCTTGTTGCGAACCAGAAATGCGTATTTCCGACCGTAAATGCCTTTTCGCGGATCACATGCATACCTTGTCCACCACATCTTTCATGACAAGGAAACGGTACTGGCTTTTATACTTCACTTGGAATTTATTGTACTTTTTACTGCTGGGATTTTGAAATTTGCTCTTTCTGATGGCAGGCCTATTTTATGAGCCGATTCTCTGCCTCATCATATACCTTTTCTTTCAGCCCTTAAAGCACATTATCCCATATTTACCCTTTTATCGGGAAATTTGCTCTTTGTTATCGTAGGTCCTTGAGGCTGAATCTCTGTCTCACCATACTAGGTTCTTTTCGTACAGACCGTAAGCATATTATCCCATACCCTTTTATCCCTCGTGTATCCCCCCAGGGTTCCAGTATCAAATATCAACAGTTCGTACACCGGTCGTCCTCCTGGCCATATTTTTCTTATTGAATGGACTCTTTTGTTCAGATAAATAACATGCCTGTAAAGCAGAGAAAAGAGTCTAAAAATAGCATTGATAATATTCGATGCAAAATGGTATATTTTCAGATGTAAACTGACCAAATACCAGGATCATGAGAAATGACCAAGGTTTCCGGTCAGAAAAGTTTGAATTGCTAAATTCGTGAGCAACCATCGCAACTTTAACACAAATACTTGGTGTAATTACTGTTTTGACAATGATAAAAAATCTTGCTTCCAATCAGATATAAAATCCGGAAAAAGGTCACAAGTTAAGAATCATTTCATGCTCAGCTTAAGACGGATTTTGTGGTGCCTATTCCAGTAATGTATTTTCTCACACCATAATCGAAGTTATATGTTGTTATAAACACGGAGTTTAGCCCCAGGTGGTTAATTTTAAACTGATTTACCAGTTAATAACAAATAATGTTTGAGGTTCTTGCTTTACGATGCTTTCATTTTACACATCAGTCTCGTCTATAATGGAAGTAGCAAAGTTTTATCGCGTAAACCATGTGTCTCTCTTTGGCTCGACCTATACTTCACTATTAGCCACAGAGACACTGCTTGGTCAACTCAGATCAAGCATACTTCTTCGCTTGAAGCCCATAGTATTTTCTTTCCATCTACAAACGTAACAAATTCCACACAACTGTATTGTATAAAAATTGCACCGCTTGACCTAACTATAGACATTTCCTATTTTATTGACGAAAAGTGGACCGCGTGGACGAAATTATTTCTTTCGTGTTGTGCTCAGACTAGCCCAAATAAAACAGTTATCAAGACCAAGTGATAAACCTTGGGTGGCTAATGACGTCCGACAAAAATTTCGAATTAAAGACAGATGGTTGAAAAAGTTTAATTGTACCAAGTCCGATCACGACAACTTCCATTTCTTTTTGGCTAGCCAGTGCGGCAAAATAAGATTAGGAGTTACAAACCCTCTGTAAAACTGAAACTGCTCGATCCCAGTGTAGACGCTAAGACTTATTGGAATCCAAACCCCAAATAACTGCCCTGGCCAAACACCCACCTCATTTAGCATTGAGCTAGCCAATTCAGATTGTTCATAATATATAGCGGTCGAAATAAGAGAGGAATTTGAGTTGTATGATAGATCATATTAGTGTATGTGTAAATGGAGCGTCATGAATACACCCATTCTGGGGTACGACAAGGTTCTGTTTTAACTCTCTATTGTATCTAATATTTGTAAATAACAAATATAAACAATGATATAGAGTGCAAAATAAATGTATTTGCTGACGATAAGTATCTTGCTCAACCTAAGAATAATGTTATTCTTTCTGAACTTATGATCAGTAGAGATCTTCTCAACGACTGACAGACCTGTCAAACCAGCTGAATATTCATTTTAGTGTTTTTAATAACTACATATGTACTTGGCATGGTCGATTGAGGATGTGACTGCGCGATTTTCACGCCGATGTGTTTTAAATATAATATGATCCGAGATCAATCCTGTAACTATTTATCTCTAAGCGAAACATCATTTCTTAACATGGAGTACACTGCGCCTATCAATGTGTTCATGAGTTCACCAGTCTTTACTTTTAGCTCATTTTCTCAGTTTTAAATACCTACATACCTACGTTTTGGATCTGAAAATATAGAACTCTCAGATAATATTAAATAATTTCAAACTGTTCATAATTACCTCCTGGCCTCTAACAGAGTCGGTCATTATTAAAGACAATGCTCGTATTTGGTATTACATAATACATAATACGCATGTATGCGTGTATGTACAGGTACATACATCTCTACAGACAGTTCTTACCTATTTCAACCGAAGGTTATTTTATAAAGTGACATTTTGTGAAGAAATATATTTGTAGATATTATTGTGATTAAATGTAATTAACCACTGGTTGTGGGCAATCCTCACTAAATATATTAAGCGTTAAATTAAATTGATGCATATCTCGTCTAAACTCAGACGCAATCACACGGTCCTGACAGTCCTAAGTACAGAGAATCGAGCCCAAAACAGTAACGCCAGCGATAAATTATTATGCTGCATCCGCCATCATCTCAGTAAGGACTTCACTGGCGAAGCCTCCCCTGTAACAGAACGGTGAATTCTGGGAACGTAACGAATGGAACGTAAAACATTACACCACTGGCGTTACTGCTTTTGGCTCTATTCTCCATACGGATGACAATGTAGACGAGACATGCATCATGCAATGCAGACGTGTTATGTTTGTTACGTTTGAAGATGGGAAGAAAATGGTATGAAATCGCGCGAAAAGGAAGGCTTTATGAGAGTTAACCAAGCAATTACTCTGTGCCTAATAGTTAAGTACAGATTCAAGCCACAGAGATGCTTACAGTCTATTTGTTAATTAAATTCATCCCTGCATGCAGATACTACATGTAGCCTATATTCGAAAAAGTGGCCAGATTTTTTGAATACAGACACATCACACGATATTGGAGTCGCCTGGCTGAACGGATCTTTCATATTTCGATCTACAGACAAAGAATAATCGAACGATTATATGACTTAATGAAAAAGTGACAATATATTGTAGCCAGATCGTGGCGATAACGATACAAATATTCGTGAGTGCCCCTTTAAATAACAACCCAGAATCAAGAGCAAATACACAAAGAACAGACACCTGTTACTTTCGGCGATGAACTGTTGCGCCAGTCGTTGTGGGATGACGTTCATTCCCCCGACAACAGACCATATCTGGGTTTTGGAAGCCCCTGGACTGGCCCCTAGAGCACTATATACTGCGTTGATGTTGGTGTCATACAGCGAGTAGAAAGGCCCCAGATCCCTCAGGTAATTCTTAGCCTCATTACTGCAGAATTTGTCCATCAAATTCAGATAGCTACAGGATAAAGGAAAGCAGAAGTCAAAGAATTCTGAAAAATGCTGTAATGCTTAGACTAAGGTTGTGCTAATCCCTGCTAATTCTAGTTGCATTTTATCTTTTGCCTTTTGGGGGTGCTTTTTTTTAGTTTATTCTTCTCGCTGGATGGTTTCATTTTGTAGTAGAGATGTTCAAAGTTTCATTTCCGATAATCTGGTGTGTCTTTTTCAGAAACTGGAAGTTTGGCACGCCCGTCAAATGTAGAGATAAATCAGGGTTAACTGGCCTCTCATAGTGTTGTTTTTTTACACGGACCAACTGTTTGTTAAATGTCAGGAAAAAATTCGTTGGTCAATCATTATCAGGAAATTGAGTGGCGTTGTTTTAGTGCTAGAGGATTATCAGGCCCGGAATGTTCGGGGCTCCGAGAATTAGGAAACAGTGTCGTGAGACCAAGCGTTAACCTGTTAGACAGTGAAAAATCATTGTGGACTGTGGCTAAGTGTTTATTGCCTAATTGCGCAGTGGTTATTGTCTCTCAAGACAGAACTTACTGATGGACAAATATGATTAGCTTCTTCAAGGTCATTAAAATTAAAATTAAAATAAGATCGTACCTGCCTATATGCGGCCAGACTTCAAAAAATTTGCCTATTATCAATACCTTTGTTTATATACCGGGACTCCGTCTGGTGTTGTAGCCTCTTCTATGTCAGCGATTTGATCTGGTCGGCTGGTATTCAGCGCCTGCTGTGACAATCTCCTGAAATTGAAGAGCATAATGCTTCCATATCATTAGATGCTCTAGCCGTTGATTTATTTATTAGTGTTCTACGCCGTACTCATGAATATTTCCCCTTTATAGAACGCAATCCTTGGGCCCGTTTTACAAAAAGGGTGTAAGTTATGTCAAACGTAATTGCCACAACGACACATACTGTAGAGATACTTTGCCATTGTAGTTACCTTTGACGAAGCCTTACACCGTCTTCGTAAAACTGGCACCACCATTGTTTAGGCAGGAAGACCGGTGGAAGCCCACCACCACCTGTAGTTTGCTGGCAGACCTTTCCAAGATTTATCTGTTGATTGCAGTTTAACGGCATATTCAAAAATATGCCACTTATATGCCACGGCCGCCATTTGCGCTTTTGGAGAAAACTGGAATGATTCGGGATAAAACCATTGACCTTGGTAAGTGACTGACGGCCTATTCCCTACGTGACCTTCCACCATATTGGTGGAAGGCAAGAGGTCTTCATGGAACGCTAGGCTGCGCAAATGATTTCAGGAGCGTCGCCCACCATTTACACGCTCAAAAAGGTGGGCTCAGAAAGCGTGTTATAAAGAACCTTATCATTCTTTTCCGAACCCCAGGGTGCTATCCTCTGTAAACTTGCTTTCCCCTCAGTGCGAAGGTTCAATGATCGAGGGTTGGGTTCTACTGTCGAACCCTAAACCATCAAACAAGTGATATAAATTCAGGGCTGTGGACATAAGGGAAGAGAAATAAAATTTTCCACACTTAAACTCCAAAAGAAGTAAGAAACTGATTTCACAAGCAATGAATATTTCATGTACAAAGATAATACCATCGCGCGATTTCTTGTATCGGGTTGCCAGTGCCCTGGAAAAGGCAGCGATCGTGAATTCCATTTAGGCCTCGTATGGGGTGCTAAAGGGAACCCTACTGACAAGGTTCTCTATGGAGCTTTACAGGTGACACCACAGGGGCAAGACAAAGAATCCTTAATGTTTCAATGGCTGCACCTTCTTTTCTAAGTGTGTATTGTAACTAAGGCCCCAGAAACAGTGAGAATAGACAAATCTACAAATTCCCTATCCTGAACTGGTTTTGAACCAGCACCTCAATCGTTCCGGCGGTTGAAAGACACGCATAGCAAGCTTTCTCTTCAGATTATGAAGAATCTGCACATCAGCAAGGGTTCATATAACAAGAAGCTTGGACAAACAGCAGTACCACTTCAACTCCGCTGGATTTTTACTCTCATTCGGTGACAGATGGTATGGCATCTTCGAGCCTTTCAGTTCCTTTTCAGTCAGCCGTGTTCCTCGAAAATAGTACATCTTCTGGAACTGGTCTGGTTGGAAGATTTCTGAGCGCAGACCCAGTTGTGGCAATAAACTTTCGAACGTGGTATGTATACCCCGTTGGAATCGCATTGCCCCCAAATCGGCAGGAACATTCGGCACGGAAGGCAAAAACACACTGAACATCCGACCTCCGATTCGATCCGTGTTTTCAAAGACTGCGATTTTCAAGCCTCGTTCTCGGAGTCGCCAAGCGGTATACATGCCACCTATACCCCCTCCAACAATGGCAACGTCCAGGCATTCTGTAGAAAAGGTTAACCAAGCATGAAGAGTGACCCTTGCCCAGTAAAGTTCACATTCACAACGGACGCAGTATATTATCCAGAAATAAACTGAGAACACAAGAATCGTAATGCACACGGTGACTTTAGTCTTGAATATATGCTATCTTAGTACTTATTGCATTCAGTTGACGGCATTTTAGGGAGAAAAACTGTGAACTGCTACAAATCATTGTGCAGGGTATAATGGAATCCGATGGGTATTCTAAAGCAACCTCGGG
The DNA here is from genome assembly GCA_016165875.1 of Acanthopleura granulata. Taxonomy (NCBI): domain Eukaryota; kingdom Metazoa; phylum Mollusca; class Polyplacophora; order Chitonida; family Chitonidae; genus Acanthopleura; species Acanthopleura granulata. Next base: position 30,530,918 of record JABBOT010000080.1, on the reverse strand, counting down.
AACTTTTTTTAAGAGTTACTTAAAGCTGGCGTTAATTTTCCCAAGGACTTTCTGGGTCTTATGCATACGTGTTGTTCAATTCATTTATTCATTTATTTGATTGAAGTTTTAAGCCGTACCCAAGAATTGTTCACCTATATACTGTCCGAGGCTGAGAATGAGATCACAGAATAGCTCACAAATTGTCCAGCGATCCCATATCTGAGAGGTGCCTCAAGCAGAGAAATAAAAGGAAACCACTCGCAACTCACCTACACAACAAGCTGTCTTATCCACCGTCAATATGTCTTTACATCAACTATGGCGTGAAAAGGTATCAGTTTAATGCATCGGGCAGATCCACCAAATGCGATGTCCCACCACCCCTTTTCGTGACAACGTTACTTTTCATTCCAATAGCGGTGAAAGCAATTGTGACGTCGTGACGCCACAGAAGGACTGAATATGTGTAACTAGTTTATAAGACGCCTTGTTGACAGATTGGATCGATCCATCACATCCGATGTCCCACCATCCCTTCGCGTGACAACGTTACTTATCATTTTATTCCCAATGAAAGTAATTGTGACGTCATGACTTAACAGATTTAACATTTGTAGCCAATGTGTAGGCCTTCTAGTTGACATGCTTGCAACAATACTGATTATCATTGGTCAAATGCGCATTCTTGACTGACAGCTCGGAAATGTCCACTAACTATCATGTAAATTGAAAACTGGCAGCCAACATGCATACATACACTCCTTCAACCGTTAATGACTGAAAGGTCACTTGAAAAAAAAATTATTTGATTTATTTATTTATTTGATTGGTGTTTTACGCCGTACTCAGGAATATTTCATTTGTACGACGGTGGCCAACCTTACGGTGGGAACAAACCGGGCAGAGCCCGGGGGGAACCCACGACCATCTACAGGTTGCTGGCAGACCTTCCCACGTACGGCTTGAACTCACAGCAACAGCACTGGTGGGAGGCTTCGGGTTATTGGGCTGAGCTAGCGCACTAACCGACTGAGCCCCGGAGGCCCCAAAATTATTTGAATCAAAATCTGTGTAATAGAGGAGTTTTTCTTTCTAATGAATTTAGGACAGATAAGACATCATGACAGATGATGAGCAAATGTTTACTGTAGCGGCAAACATCAGAAGCTCTGGCGACGTTCTGTTTCCCGCTTCGCGTGACTTCATACAACCTGCATGGCAGTGGATCTTGTAAACGATACCACCTTCACTATACTTAACCACTGCTACAATAGGCGCATATGGACAGAAAAAGACAGACCTTGTAAAGAAATAACTGGTTAATCCATTACCTGGAGGTGGTGTGTATCGATAGCTCCACCTGGAACCTGAAAATAAAACTAAAATGGTACGAAGGGTATCACTTTATGTCCAAAAAGTACCTATGCAAATTTTTATACTTTTTCATTATGGGGACAATAAAATCACTACAGGAACCCACAAACACATTAGCCATGGCGTGAAAAACATTAGTAAGCAAAAGAAAAGAGAAAATAAAATGGTTTTACCCGATGTGTATAGGCCGTATCCATTTCTTCCCAAGAGACCTACAATGTTACAGGACAGGTATAAATAGCTGTTTATAAAGTGTCAAGATGACAAGCAGAAGCACTTCACCCTGTTAAGCCAGAATCTTTAATTGCGATCATTCAAGATGAGCTTTATATCAATGGACTCCCAAGACAGTTCTTGTCGGTTTCCGTTTCCCATAGGGTACATGCGTTGATGCCATTTTGCTTGGCACTGCAGCAAACCGAAAATGAAAATTCTGATGGGCTCAAAGGTTGATGAGGTTGAGTTTATGGCCCATTGCTCACTGGTTTACATTTACGTACTACAGCAACCAACTGGGGTGTATTTCTATCGTAAAACTCATAAACTTTAGCAGGTTTAGTCATTTTTATCTGTATAAAAAATTTTGATGTGTTGACTTACGGCTGAATCGCCATCTATTTATGGGGCCTCCGTTGCCGAGTGGATAAGCGTGCCAGTGCATTACAATGACCAACAAGCCACGATTTCACCAACGCCATCGCTGTGAGTTTAAGTCCTGGGCCCACGTGCACGAAGCCTTCTTACCGTTACGACCACGTGGCTACCTTCGTGCAGGTAGCTAGGGTTTCGTGCAAGTGGGCCCTGCTCTACGACCGTATGTGCGAAGGTATACCAGCAGCCTGCGAATCCCCTAAGCTCTCCCCTGTTTCTACGACGTGAAACATTCCTGATTGCGGAGTAAACCATCAATCAGATACGATGACAGTGAGTTTTATGAGTGGAGGTAACCCAAATGAATGGGATAAACCTTCAAACTTAGGCATGTCACTAACGAACTTTCCCATGTTGGATGCGCTGATGAATACAAAAGAGTCGTGGAAGGTAAGGGGTCCTCATGCACGGACACTGATAAAGAAACCCAGACGTCGTATGCTCCCTGGTCAGAGTTATCTATCACCTTACTATTCTGCCACGCCCCACCCCCACCCCCAAGTGATTCATTAATAGGAGTTCACGCAACCGATATTTTTAATAAACATTTCATCGGCAAACTTACCTAACGTGACTATAAACAAAATCAGGACGATGGGTCTGGTCTGCATGACTAAAACGTCCTGGTCCAGGTCATTTATCCAACTCTAATGCCGTTATCTTCACTTAATCCAACTTTAATGCTGTTATCTCCTCTTAATCCAGTCCTAATGCTGTTATCTCTACTTAATGTAGTCCTAATGTCCTTATCTCTATTCAATCCAACCAAGATCGGTCTGTCTACCAACTGGTTTTGTCTGCAGAAAGGGGAAAGAATAAAAACAATGAAGAAAGATATACAAGATGACCACTGCAGTAATAAGATGCTTGTAGGGTATCTGTTTACAAGAAATCATTTTGTTGATTGTTTGAATAATTAATGACACTCCCAAAGAGTTTGTACTGCCACTCCCCTTTTTGTGGTGTATTGCTTTTTGCGGCATTAAAACTGGTTGTAACTAACTTTTTCATTTAAAACTTTTAAACCTGAAATGCAATGTTTTTCACTCACCTATTTCATGTGTATGATGTCATACAACATTTTAGTGAAGTGATTCGATGTGCCAACCATGAAACAAACACTGACGTAAAGTATTTAGTCGAAGCCAGCATTAGCAGTTTTGTTGACAAGGAATGTGACACTGACATAAAAATATACATCCTCCTTCGTCGTAGACACATCTTTATGTACTTGTAAACGAAAGGATAAATGGCATCGGGTCACAGCTGAATTGCACATCTTTTCATGTTGCCTTTAACATACATCCTATTAACTGCCGGACTCATCTTTGAACAAATTCCGTGCTTACATCTGTTTAACTAAAATCAACTAAAACCTTTTTACATTGTCCATTTAAACTATTTCCTGCCTAAATATGACACGACTTAATCAATTAACTGGTGGAGTATCCACTTAACTGACTAAAAAAACCAAAAAAAACTCTAGAATCTTTTCTATTGTTCCGTGACCTTTTGCATGCCGAGGGTATTTCAGTACATCAGTACATTACTGCTTGGTTTTAAATGAGAGCGTGCATTTGATTACGATAAAATTTGCGAAGGGGATGTAGACATGTTATGGTGTGTTTTAATATCTAAGCATGTGTTTACAGTGGCTGATAGAGATACAATATCACAGTGTCACATTTTTTCTATTCCTTTTTTTTTTCGACGGATCGCCGAATCCCCATAGTTATGGAAAATTATTGGGTCAATTCATTCGGCTAGGCTAATATAGCTTAGGAAAACAATATGTGGTCAACTATAAAGAGAACTATTTGTGTTACTAAATTTGGCTCTTTGTCTGTGAAAGCATAACACCCAGAAAGACAAATCAAGCTACATTGATTGAGCTTCAATCTGCGGATAGTGCTGGCCGCCGTCGTATGAGTGAAATATTCTTCACTATGGCGTAAAATGCTAAGCAAATAAATAAATAAAAAACTTATCGAACTCCAGTCCTGAAGTGGCCTTCTCAACCTTTCCTCTTATTAATAACGTGCTGACATCTATACACACTTCATATTCATCAACGACTTTAATGGTAAATTTGACTTTCCTCCATCACAACTGGATATCTCCTGACCCAATTAAAATCTGCCCTGATGTTACAGGCATTTATTACACATCTATTGCAGCTTGTTTAGGATGTGAATGGTTTACTCGAACCTGCAAGGCATCGCCGTTCAGTTGATAATGACGTGACTTTAAAGGGACTGTTTCCAATTGCAGATGGTGGGGAAATCTGGTGCTCAAAACTAGATTAGTAACCATCGGGCGTTTTCCCTCCGTGACGACCAGACACATGTGGACATATAATCAACAAACACTTGTCCGAAGATATTTCAGTCATGAAACTGGTAGGTGGTCTCGTCACAACCTACCGCACACGTCATACGATATTCAGACGACTTAAATACATTTCAGGTAAGGAGAACGTGATTGCCGATAATTTGCATGAATTTCATTTTTAGGAGGCAAGAAAGGCTGCACCATCGTTAAGCCTAACCCCATTTCTAATGACCCCAAACCTGATGAACATCGACGTTGCATCCGTTGTTACATGTAGCTTCTTCTCTAGAAAGCTCCCGATTAACACATCGCCGAACTTGGCAACAAATTTCCTAACTGTTTGCTCGGGTCTCTGTACACGCCTATTTCCAGTTTCAGGCTCTTATTTTGAGGCATTCATAGCGCACTTACGTACTAAAGATTATGCTGCCTCAGCATAATGAGAACTAATGAGAACTAAGGCTTCATTGCGGTAATATATTCCTGTGTGTTTATCGAAATTCATTGGAAACGTGTTTAAGTGGCATTTAGAAGTTGGGATGGAAGTACACTGGTACATGTCTTTCTTATGGATATACAACTTCTTGGTTTATTATCACGACGTTTCAGTGTAGATACTAACATCGTTATCAAGTGGAAACGCATCAGACTAATGCCCTTGATCCACAAATACCCTATGGGAAGTTTGCAATGTGACGCTTTTCTTACACGCTGAGAGCTTACCCAACGTCTTAACAAGATTGCCGAAAATGTCTGTTCTTTGGAGAGGAAGGGCACGTGAACTACATCGAAACCGACAGCAACGTCACTCAGTGGTACAGGACCCATTGACGCTGGATTTTTCCACGATGGGAAAGTGCCCTGTGCACTGATGAGTGCAGATTCCTTGAGTGGTGGCATCGATTGTTTCGATCAAGGTTTCATGAGGAGGGTCATTGTTTCGACAATGCATGACCGTGACTGAACCAAATGGAGGTCATGCGTGATACAGAGCTTCACATTCCAGATACTTTGCTACTCGCGTATGTGAAGTCACTAACTTGCCCGAGAAAAACAGGAACGCGTGTTTAATAGCCTTTCTAGAGTTTCCCATTTTTCATTGTCATTTTGACAGTTCACAACAGTTGTTTACTACCTTCATCAGAATGATGTACAGCTGTAACGTATTACCATGGTCGTGCGTTTCTGATGGATTTTTTAAATATATAGCATTGTTTTATTGGAATGCCAGCTGTCCAAAGTGTTAATGGCGACAGCCTAAATGGGTCAGCATGAGTTCACACACATGCCAGATAAGGTTCTTACACATATGGCACTTTAGCCTCTTACATATATGCCAGTTGAGGCTCTTACAAATATTCCAGTTCAGGTTCTTACAGATATGTCAGTTACGGTTCATAGACATGCGAAGTCAGGTTCATACAGGTATGCAAGATAAGGTTCATATTGTTACATAGCATTGCCTCCTCAGCAACTTTTAAAATCTTATTTAAACTTACTTAACGTTCTTAAAATATTAAAATAAAGCCTTGCCTGGGGCCTGTTTATCATGCCGAAGCGCAAGTGACACACATTTCAAAACAGATAAGTCTGAAATGAGCTCGGCTGTAAAATTGAGCTCAAAGGTTTTGACGTAAGTCATAATCTGCTCTGTGGAATCGGCCCCTTCCTCATAACTAAGCTTAGTCAGGCTCATTAAAGCTGTGGCCTGCCACTTGAGGTCTATCTAACGAAGACTAAGGACAGGTGTGTTTCAGGATGCTAACCCAAGCAACGTCGTAGTTATAATAAAACATGAATTGAGACTGTAATTTCGTAGAAAGGCTGAAACATAAAATGAGACTGTAACGTCGTAGTAAGACTAAAACACGAAATTAGAGTGAACGTCTTAATGGTATTCGTTTGTGTAGAAGTTTGCCAACTACACCTCAGTCTACATAGGTTAAACTTACCTAGGGTACTTGGATGATAAAAATGGATTTCGGCATACAATACCAGTGGTCAACTGCAAATACACACAGCAAAGGCAGAAAGTCCGTTATTCATTCGTGACTCCAGTGTTCTCTATATTATATATAGCTGGAATTGTTGAGGTACACACACATGTGCCAATATACAGGCGGCAATCATGCCGTTTATTTATGGACAAAAAAACCCCACTACTTCCGCATGAATGAACGTGCGATTTAAATAACTAAAAATAACGAGATTTTTGTTGGCATGCATGTTCATAGTACTTTAATACACTGGAGGTTGTATTGCGACTACACGTACTTGCAATGCCACACGATACAGAAATAAGATCGATGTATAAGCTGGATCAAAAGAATTGAACATAAGCCTAAAGGAAAGAAACTCTGCATGAATATTATTGTCTTTTTTTCCCTACACTCATGTGCATCCACTGGAACTAATTCGCTCCAGGCAAAAGAACAACTTATTTTTAACCATGTTTGACCACAAATGGTTGTTGATTTCGTGACTGATGTAGTGACAGTCAATAACTGCCCTAGCAAGACTAAAACCGTTTGTGATCACCTTTGGCGCGGACAACCGGCACCCTCAAAAATCTTTCGTTAAATCTGGTGTTTTTTTTTCAGGTATAACGGATTTCATTTTCATCAATCTAACCATCTAACCAATTAACCATTACCGATAACAGATTAATTCGTTTACAGGAGCGGGTTAATTCTTAACCAGGAACGAAATAATCTGGCGGAAATATCAATGAACAGTTACTTTTTTGACCCAGTATATACACGAAACCGGTCAGTTTGTTCAGCTCACTGGTTTCTTGAAGAAATTACAAAACATCAAGATTCGTCTAACTATTTAGAAAAGAAAGTTATAAGTGAAAAAAGCTGTCAGTGAAATGATGCAAATAACTGCAAACTTTAATAAACACTAACATGCCTTAAACAAGACAGAGTAACAGCGATCATACCGAATTCAGTCAATCCAGTTCTTTTCAAATCTACGAATTTGGACGACCGCCATTGTATAAACGAAACACTCCTGAACAGTGTTTCACCAGTATTTCACAATGGAACGGTATATTTATAAGTTATAACTGTAACACGTACTACGACATAAAGCCGGTTATAGGTGTGAGTTCAAGCCCAGCTTCCTCTCTTGTTTTTGTCTGGAGAAGGTCCGTCAGCGACCAGTGGACAGTCGTGGGTTTTCCCAGGACTCTACCTGGTCCCCCCCCCCCCTCCATAATGCTGACGGCCGCCGTGCAAGTGAAATATTCTTGGGTGTGGCGTAAAACACCAACTAAACAAATAAATAAATAAATAAATAAATAAAGCCGTTTGTAAGGTCACGGTAAATATTTATAAGTCTACAGCGAGTTTGTTGGTCGGGTTCCCTCTCTTTAGCGAATTACATTACCACAAAAATCTTCCCGCATATATAGTTTCCATCACAAAATGTTTAAGTACAGACATTTGAAGACATCTCTGTAGGCTTTGTCTGTTTGTCGCTTCTATTCATTTATTTGGATAAAACATTGCTTAAAAAACGAAGAGAAATAAAAATGATATCTGTTATTCCACGAGAGTATTTTTGTTGGTTAACAGGATTTTATGTCCTCTGTAACTACGTTGTAGTGACATCTGTTCTATCTGTTCTAACATTACTCTGAAAACAGAACATTTCATGTTCGTTAACTGTTACAGATGACTTTTTAGAGTGTATTATTACAGATATTGAATAAATTCATATTAGTGGCTCATTTATGTGGGATAACTCTATCCTTTCATTGAATGCTATAAAATGTCTCACCTGCAGGCCTTGAGTAGAATCTGTTGTTAAATTCAGTTGTTTTGCTTTGCTTCTTTTCTTCACAATTTGGACGTCCAAGCAAATCCTTAGATTGGTTGCTCAGGCAGATGAACCATATCTGACGAAGAAGGGCTGCATGTTACACATCTGTGTGTACCTGATTTTATTATGTGTTTTTTTTTTGTGTGGTGTGTTCTATTTATAACACCAGTGTTAAATTGGAAGGCAGATGCAGTTGCATTAATTCACCATTACTTGCAAATATATGTCAAAGCAACGCATTCCCTTAGGGGGCGGGGGAGAAAAAGAAAGATATAAATAATATTTTTCATAGGTATCACTAATTGCATCGGTGCTGTCGTTTATCTTTCGCCACCATCAGTTTTTCAATGTGTACACATTGGACATAAAATTTAAATTGGCATTTGCCACTGAGCAAAAAATTAGCCAACCTATGTTTTCAAACCTCATATAATAGGACCTACAGTTTAAGTGTATCGTCATGTCAAACGGACAGGAAATTGACAACTCGCTGTCTTCTTTGGCGCGTTTGCATTGTCGCCATATGTATTTTTGAGTTCAATACAAAAATTGAAATACTTTATCCGATATATGATTTAAATCATTATCTTATTTAATAAACAGAACATACTAAGGCGTATATGTATACACAACTGCGACACTTGCCTGACTAGCATCTGTTTCTTCGACATAAATGGATCAAGGTGTTCTCGTAAAAAAAAAATGTCATGGTTTTATCTATGAAGAAAGTGACTCCCTCACAACATATTTTGCACAAAGGCTGGAAGTACCGAGATACAAGTCCTGTGCAAATTTCGGACTGGTGCACAACTTCCTTCTTCCCTAAGTCAATACTTGAACTGGTACAAAACTGCACCAAACTGAGCGAAAGGAGCATTGGGGAATTTCCAGATGGCTTAAACACGTACAACGATACCAAAATTGACACGTATAAACAAATATGCTCCTGTATTATATGTTTTAAAACTGCAAAAATAAAAAATGTAGGAAAACATTATTTTGGTTATGGGCCATATTTCCGTCTTACCGCCCCACTTTCTTTGTTTTCGACCAGCACCAAGTGAGTGAGTGCATGGGTTTCACGCCGTACAACGGTGAAAGGCTGAAACTAATCCCTATCAAACAGTAAACATGCCCAACATTTATAATTTACCAGGTAAAGCAGTCCTTATATGAGTCCATATAGGACGCTCCAACTTTTCATTTTGGAAATGTGATATTTTATATCACTAAACAGCCAAATAAATGTGACACAAACAATAAATTTTGAATGATTACTTTGACACAGCAGTTCTCCCTGTGGACAGGGAGCTATCCTAGAGCTAAGATACACAAGGCTTAATTTGTGTCATTGGATACGGTCATTCATTTGAAAATGTTAACAGTTCTGCCTCCTGTAATCCATGTCATTATCTGACAGGATGTAAAAGCTGATGGGTCGCAGTTTAAGTAAAAATAAAGTTATGCATATTTTTGCATAAATGTCTTCCTAAAAGATGCATTGAAAATTTAGACCGGGACAATCAGTTACGAATCTGTATGCCGCATCCTAAGTTGGTTGTTTTGGAATGCGGATTTAATTCCTTTGTTTCATCATGAATCGCTGCCAAATACAAATTATCCCACCGAACTTCGGGCAAAAATTGCAATGGTTACACTTTTGTACTGACTATTTGCATCAGTGACGTCGTTTTCTCTCCTGCATTTGTTCTCATGATGTGCAATATTCGCACCCATCACACACTGCATCCACGTTAACAAATTAAAAAAAATATAACGGAATCAGTTATTCATACTTGAATTTTCTGCTCTTAATGACATGAATCATTATTTCACTGTTATGAAAAAGGAATGTGGGTTACTGCCCTTGCCTTTCAATCACATGCAATTGTCGAGGTATGGGTTCAAGACCGGCTATGTAAAGGGAATTAGTAGCTTGCCTAATAAAATTAATAGCTTACATGAATTTATTCTAAAAATATAGTTTACTGAAATGGATAAATCGAAAAAAAATGAATTAGATCAATCTCTGATGTACTGAACTGGATTCAGCTAAAATTTGTGATTACATCTCAAGGCCAGAAAACAACTAGCATTTTTATCATCGGCTTCAGCCATATAAGTGCAGGCTTTATACTGACCTACTTATTAAAATTTCATAACCTCATCTTCTCATAGCTTTTGACTTATGGTATTTTGTTCATTAACCTGCGCACTGACTTCAAAATTGTTTCATATCACACGAACAAGCCTTGTGGACAGTTCACCTGTCCCTGTTTCTATGCAGACTTTTATCTACTATATACACTGATATGGTTTTATAACCGTAATGGCATTTTCCGTCCCAAGGCGTGATGCACGCAGAGAGAACTTGCGGTTGTTCGCACTCTATAAATGATACTTATTAACTAAAGAAACATTTATATATGTAATAATATATATATACTGTACTAAGGCTTATTCACTATATTACAAAGGAGTAACTATTTAGTGGGATGTCTAGAATCTATGGCATGGAGTTAGGAAAATAGCCATAGGTTGAAATATAATATTATGATGCTTCGTTGGGCTCAGTACTGTAACTTCGATAAAACCACGGATGCCGAGGGGGAGTAGTTCTGCGAATATAATGTGCCGGGGATATGCATGGCGAAGACAAGGAAACAAACGTATATGGTGTTTGATACTCTCCTCCACGAAACATCCCACGCAGTCCTGGAAACCGAATCTGGACAAGTATAGACTGGTTGATAAGTGACGGGATATTAGTCGAAATACTAGTACTTCGTCCTGACGACGACTATACGACAGATCATAGCGTAAGGTAACTCGTGTTCAACGAAAAACCTCCCTTTGTCGGAGTTATCTCATTCGTCCTGCCAGATATCTATGAACTTCTGCTTTGCTGAGTTAATTGCTTCTCTTAGCAATAAGGGAACAGTGAGCGTTATGTCAGGAAACATGAGACTGTTAAGCCAATTGATCCGCCTGTTCATTACCAGGAATACCGATATGAGCCGGCACCCAATCAAACGATACAGAGACGCCACGGCAATCAAGTGTGATGCATAGATAGGGTATTTCAAATAAGTGTAGAGGACTTGTTCCAAGAAAAATTCAACAGGGTCTGTAAAGAAGAAAGACAGCCAGTAAAAATAACAGCCCGTGTTGACCTTAGTTCCGTCAAAAACTGGAAGGCACTAATAATTAAAGGGAGTTCGGCAGTGAACATAACTTAGCGCGGTTGCTGTATTTAATTTCTGGCTCACAAAATGACACTCCCACCACACTGGTGTCCAGACATTTAGATGCGTCTGTGTAAAATTGCAGGCACTCATACCACTTAGATTGGATATGGTCTTTAGCGCATAATAAGGAGAAAGCTGAGTTATCAGACTTGTGAATTGCCCCTGTGCAAATCCACAGCACCACACACTGAATGGTATCAAGCTTAGAGTCAGGCCTGACACAGGCCGTGTTGTAAGCCTGACAGCAGTCATCTAGCCTTGAACGAATGAGGGAACGTTGCAATAACTGAGGACAGTGCCTGTCAGCACCCCATTCTTAAGAGAGACATACCTCATCAAAGTGATGGCTTTCTTGTATTTAATTTCGATGTAGTCAATATGCTTAGGGTACCTCCTCGAAATATCTGAAAGAGGAAAAATGTATGACCGGAGAATTATTTAAGGTAATCACAACATACTGTATGGTCTTCCTGGTAAATATATCTGCTTCGGTTTTTATAGACGAGAAGTTAATCCCCCATTTAAGACTCCACCAAGCAATGTCACCCAAACCTTGCTGGATATATTTGGTACTCAATTTAACATTTCTCGAAATACACCACATGACTTTGTCATCTGCAAATAGAGTACATTTATGTTTAGCTGATAGGACACTAAGTAGGTCATTGACAGCAATATTAAATAGAGTTGGGGACAAGACACTGCCCTGGGGCACTCCATTCTCCACGGGCACTGATTTGGCATAGTGCAATCAAAAGCATGTTGTAGTACAAAGGATATGGAGCAAATGTTACTGTGCAAACATGATTGGTTTGAAATCTTGTTAACACATCTTTAATAAGCAATCATTCATCCATCCATTTAAAATATCTGATTTTTTCTTTTGGTTTTAATTCTAAAGTTCATTTAACCAATAAACACAACGACCCATACCACCAATGGTATCTCTCTGAGTTTCAATCCAGTCGTACGGTTGTCCTCTAGTATCTTAAGTGCAGTCATATTGTCTGCCAGAAAAATGCTGATTGTCGCGCGATTTCCTCCGGGTTCTGCTTACTTTCCTTATACTCTACTGCTGTCGGTCCGTGGTATAAGTGAAATACTCTTGAAAACAGCGTAATAAATAAATAAAGAAATAAATAAGGAAATAAATAAATAAAGATAATGGATGAATGAATGAATAAATGAAAAGCGAACTAGAAAATGGTACATGTAAGTTTCCTCACTTGCGAGATATGAGAGCTGTATAGTTATAGTGAATACCTTTTGGGAAGCACTGTTGCCGAGGGGGTAGCGCGTCTCCGCAGCGCAATCACCCAAGATCCTCTCACAAATGTGGATGCTGTGAGTTTAAGTCCGACTTATTCTGGCTTCCTCTTCCGAACGTATGAGGGAAGGTCTGCCAACAATCTGAGAATGGTTGTCGGTTTTCCCCGTTCTCTGCCCAGTTTCCTCCCACATCGTATAAGTGAAACATTCTTGAGTACGGCGTAAAAACATCAATCCATATCAAAATCGAGTGACTTTTCTGAAAGTTACATGTAGCCACACACACGTTAACTTTTATTGGAATAGCGAAAGATCCCTTTCACCTTATTTATACGGGAAGGGAAACCAACCCAGGTATTTCAAACAAGACGCTGTAGGCCCATTCATGGTAATGAAAACATTTTTAACTGGCATATTTCTTCGGCTACGCCTTTTATATAACAACTATAACTGTATACCGGAGAGGCCCTTGCATCACTCAGAAGATTTCTGTGGCTGTGAGCAGACTGGTAACTGGCAGAAGTAACAATGGAATAACTCAAATGTTACACAAACACGCATTCATCATGCCCGTGTAGTTGGTATTTCCTATGAAAAATGTCACACACTTTGGCTCACATTGGCATAGAATTGTGCAATCAGTGTGCTCATATGTGTTCTTCAGCGTTAGAGAAGCGGGCCTTGGTTAAATGGTAAACATGGTTAAGTTGCTGCCCCATACAGTCATTATAGGGACATGTCTGGTGTCTTCGGCATGATGTTCCAGTGGCGACAGTACTTTGGCGGCATGGACTAGCCCTGCCACAAGACACACTATATGCACACACCAGAAGTATTCCTCGTGTAATATAACTGACACATTGCTAAGTACGACGTTAAAGCCGAAACACTCATTCCCTCTAAAGGAGTGAAGTCTTGAGAACTGATATTACCAGTTCTGGTAAAATAACGACAGTGGTAGGGGTGGAGAAGTTCAGGGTAGTGGTAGGGGTGGAGAGGTTCAGGGTGGGGTTGTCCTGTAAGTTGCTACTATTTAAGCATTTACAGGAACAGTTCGTGTAAAACCGTAACTGAGGTAAAATTACCATGAGATTGGATTTCATCAGTTACGCATGATCATGTGCCAACCATGACACTTTCGTACCAGGTTTTGCTCTCCGTCCTCATCATCACCCACGACGGACGACATCACTCGGATACGACATCACCCCTACCACTACATTAACATGCGCCCAACCGACCACCCCATAGGCAGAACGCAGGACACCTACTTCACAGCCTCTACGGCTCTAACCACCTTCATCACCACCCCCATCACTTTCGCCTGGTGTGAATTCATCCCAACCCCGCCGAAAAGGAGAATGAGAATGAATTCTTTTCGCTTCTCATTCTGCCGTTCAAGAGACAGGCAGCCTTTAACATACCTTTCGGATTTACGTCGAGCTTGTATTCAGACTTCTGAAAATGAAATTAGACATTTCCTCAAAACTCTAAATATAGGCCTCAGGTACTGATGGTATAAACAATTTCATGCTAAAAAATACTGTTTATTGTATTGCATCCTCTGTAACAAGTCTGTTAAATTATTCATTACAATCAGTTGTGTTTCCAACAGCATGGAAGCCATCTGTCCTGTGTTTATAAAAGGAGATAGACATGATATATATAATTATCAACTAGTGTCCCTTCAACACTTTCTCTCTAAAGTGTTGAAGGAGGTCGTTTAAAAGCACCATTTTTAAAAAAAGAATTTGTATTGTATGACGAGTAAGATTCTTACACCAAATAACTTTGGATTTAAACATGGCGATTCGAACTATTCGATAGTTAACGAAAATAGAACATGACATACACAAATGTCTTGACAGTGGAAATGATAAATGCTTAATATTTCTAGATGTCAGTAAGGCCTTTGATAAAGTTTAACATGACGGTCTTCTGTTGAAGTTACAGCAAATAGGTACTGAGGATCCACTGTTTACTTGATTACAAAGATTACTTATGTGACAGGAAATTTAAAGTGTGTCTTAACGGTGTTGAATATGAACCTTACCCAATTCATGCTCTCTGTTGGGCCCTCTTCTGTTTTTAATTTTTGTCAATGATATTAATACGAATATTGAATGTGATATTAACATATTCGCAGATTATACATCTTTATCTGAAGAAATGGTTAATTTATCAAGTTACGAGACTAAAATTAATTGTGATCTTGTCCGATTGTCAAATTGGGCTAGCAAGTGGCTTGCGACATTTAATGAGGCGAAAACTTTCTATCTTCTGATATGTCTGACCCGTCACATCCAAAATTGTATTTTGATGGCGTAGAACTGATGAGCACTCAGTCCCATAAACACATCGGAACTGTCCTGCAGCACGATGGCAATTGGAATGAACATATCAGATCCGAAGTAGATCCCACAGGGAGGGAGGATGGCTGGCAGACAGGGAGGCTCGCCGGCTGGAAGAGAGGGCAGACGGACTGGCTGATTGGCTGGCTAGCTGATCTCCAGGCAGGCAGGGAGGTTGGCTCATCAGCTGGCAGACTGGCAGGCAAGCAGGATGGTCCGTGGCGTCTAAATGGCGTCTAGGTACGTGGCGCTCACTCCATCCTCCAACACTTTCCGTTTGCCATAAAAATGGGTGAAGGCATCTTTGTCTTGTACATACGAACACATCTGGGGTGCTCGCACACGCATACCTCGGTTCACGCCGGTTGCACTTTGTTGTTCAAGGAGTACAGACAGATACAGCTCTTTTGGACTTGCCGTCGGCTCACCCCTTTGCACGAAAATTTGTCCCCACTCCCTTTCTCCCCGACATAGCAATAATATGTCTTGGAGCATAGACCGACAATGGCATCCCCAGGCCTCTCGACTTTAAAGAGGTCCGTCGTGGTGATAGCACTCTAACCGGGGTAACCAGCGGTCACGCGCCGCTTCGTGAGCTCTCGCAGCCGGGATCAGGCCATGCCATGTGAGCCGATCGGTGTCCATTTCACAGTACTGCCAGTCGGCACAATCAGTGGCGAAGAAATCGAAACAAAACTCCAGCACGCGGGGTTTGGCATACTGGTAGACCATGCATTCGATCTGCAAATTCGATCTGTAAATTGTACCAGATGGTTTTCACCTGGTATATATTAACTCTCTTCGATGTTAATAGAATAGCGGTGTTCCTAGAGGACCGTGAGTATGATGGTGAGCCACTATCCCGTTATCACCTCATTTGGAGACGAGTGGAAGAATTAGAGAGAACCTTCAACCAGGCCTGTCGGCAGTATCAAGTCATTGTCCTACATTATCCCGATCGCCCAGACAGAGAACGTATGCTGCTGAGAGCACAAGACAGGTGAGATGAGGCGGGTTTCAGCTCGCTATGGCGAGAGCCAAACAGGAAGAATGGCGCAACGAAAGGCCACCACCGAAGAACTTTGCCGAGACAAAGCCCGCTCTCGCCAAGGAGGGCATTTACTTAAAAACCAGTTATAAACCTCGCTCAGACAGGCCTGGTGAAAGAACAACACCATCGTCATCATCTTCTCCAACGGCCCTTTACAGGGGCATCCCATTCCTCCCGATTGCGTACTTTCAATCTGAGCACAATCTCTCTTTATGTATATATTTTTTTTATTATTGTCCATTGTGAACGGCCATGTCTTTTTGTCTATGTGTGTTAGTGAGTATACGTGAGTATGCATGCATGTTGACAGTCAGCCAGCAGAGGACAGGGGGTTTCCCGTCAGGCGAAACCACGCTGAGCCTCGCCCCCGTTCATTCATCAAGTCACTCACAACCTCACACACATGGTCGAGAATGTTCTACTTGAGTTCTTTCTGGGCCGTGACATGGGCTTCGGTTCTCTGTGGGCAAGGACACCGGTTGCAAGCGGGGCCCAGGTTGTCTTTCCCATTTAGCGTTCGACTAACCTATCAAAGATCGGGGTGGAAATCGCAAACTGGATATGTATTAAACCATGCTTAATCCATTTGGGGATGATTTCCACCCTTGCTAGCCGGGACCCCGTTTTTAAGTACCGGTAAGTAATTTTCTCTCTGTTTTTGTTGGCAGTATGTATGTAGTCTTCGTGATTGTAATTGTACCCAGAAATAATGTATTCAATACAAAAAATATGCCCCCCAAATAAAATTTGATGACAATATTTCGTATGAGCATGCGCACTCGATAGTCGCAGACTCGCCAAACTACAACTGCTCACGTGCTGCGAGAGGTTATCCAGCGAATGATTTGATGCCTCAGCTTTAGAAAGCCTGGTGAAATCTTAGTAGTTAAAAGCCAGTAATGTCAAGTGTTGCACTACGTTCAGTCTAAGAGAACTCGTCTAAAGGGCTACGAGTAATAGTTTGTTAGGCTTTATTGTTATTGTTGTAAACAATGTAAGCTGCAAACACTCGGGCCGGAGTTATCGGCCCCTTCCTGTTTATTTACATGTAGGTGTTTGGAACTCAGTGTTATGGCGAGCCACCAACGCCTGACTCGCAGCAAATCTACGTGTTACAATCGTAATATTGTTTACAGTACTGATGACAACTGCATGTGGAAAGAAATCACTAAAATTTAGCATGAAAATAGATATATCTTCTGTCAGTAGTAGTGCAATTTTCATCAGTCCCATATTTGGACTATTCACAGCTGAGGATTATTGTGTAATTAACTCTGAAATAGAAGTTTAAATGGATACATGTTGACAAAAGTAAAAAACAAATATTAACATTTCTGTTTTACATTACCAGTTAGAAAAAGATTCTGAAACATGCACTGACAAAACCTTGAGCACGCTGTGTCTATGTGGTTTGTGGATCCGACACAGGGATGTAAGGAGGGCAAGAAGATCCAGCGACTTCCTATTTGCACCCACCATGATGAAGGATACTAAAACTACAGTTAACTGATACATTTCTGTTGTTTACGTTTAACGGATCTTGACCACTGGAGGGAAACGTTATGTTCACAACATTTGATGCATCTTGCTAAACCTGAGTTAATAAAGCCTCATCTTCGAAAGGAACATCTAACTTTGTTGTCTTAAGTGCAACAGTAAAAGATTGAAATTAGAATTAATGAAAGGCCTTTCTCTACTTAACAGAAGCTTTTAGAACTTCATTTGTTCAGTTATAGTCTCTAAACTGCATTTCGCATGGTGGAGTTATTGGACCAATTTGTCTTTCGACAGTCAATGTAGAGAAACCTCCCTAGCTCACTGCAGACCGCTGGCCCTTGACCCATGGGGTCCGGTGTTCGAATCCGGCTCTCGCTGGATCTGTTCCGATTTTACTTCATTCCTTTTGACAGCTGAAGGGCAAGGTATGATGATTTGTCTGGGCAATGTTTGGTTTTCTCCAACCATAAATTTGAAAGCCGTCATTTAAGTGAAATATCATTGTACGTCATAAATCACCATCGTCCAATAATCAAGTACTAAGGTGCCCTGGCTAGTGTGAAGGAGAATATTTTTGTATGGTAGGACGTGTGTGGGAGGAATTGTGTATGTCCGTGTGTAGCCCACCTGGGACCCATTGAAAGCCCACACACAAACCGGTGCCAGCCCACCCAAATCCCATGTTTGATTCAGTGGGCAGACCACTTTGGACCCAACTGGAACCTGTGGCCAAAACGAAACAAGTCCCAGCTCGGTAGCCCAGTTAGGCCCCAGTTAGCAGCCCAATTAATACCATCGTTAAGCCTATTTGTGATTGCTGGCAGGGTAAACGCTTATATACCTATTCTATATCGACTATTCTAGAACTCTTTCCATACCCATACATTCAAGTTCGATTTATTCCCACCACGGACTAAGGGGAATTTTCCATGAATGTTACAGAACTTTCCACACACGCCCCATCAGACACAACGCATAAACCCTTACTTATTATGTACTACGGAGCTGCTCTCCTCTACATAATAGGAAGGAGCCCTTCTTTATTATAAAGAGGGGAGCTGCTCCCCTTTTCCGTCAAGAATATCCCACCGGGTTCCTAGACCACTCTATCTACTACTAGCCCCACATTTGCAATATTTCAGTTATATTTGGAGGAAAACAAACCTGGAAATCAACTAACAAAGATGTTCGGCAATAAAAAAAACTTTGTACCAGCGTAATTAGTGAGATATGCACTAATATCCACCTTTTGATAATGCATCTAGAGTCCAAATTCATCTCGCGTCATTCGAAGTTAATGCTATATATCACATTCCTTGGACCATTTGTAAAAACTACTTTCAATTGAGAAAGAACTTCCCCAGACAAGTACACTCACTGCAGGTTGAGAGGATTTGCACGCTTTCTGGTAACGGGATTTCGTCGTGGCGATTTTGGAACGAATAACCTAGCCGCAGGCCCCATTAAAGTAGAGTGAGATAGAGTCACATTCTCAGCCAGAACGAGGCGCCCTAAAATGGCAGTCATTTGGAATGCAAAACATACATTTATAAAGTTCACTTTTCTTACACATTCACTGTCTTTCGATGTTCAAGTCAGTCTGAAAGATAATGTATGCAATTTAACGCACAAAGTTCAATTTATATTTGAGCAGAATGGTTGCAGTACTTAAGATCAGAGGAAACCTGATAACGCTATTTATATACAGGCATACCCAAATACTTGTAGATGGATTCACACTGAATGTACACGTAATTGTGTGTTTGAACAAAAAAGAGATACATAATTACAGATGCACATTTATGTGCATTTTGGGGTGAGGGATGGTGGTTTGAATTGGTGATCCACCTTACTTGTTCTTTACTGTAAGCAAAGTTCTGATAGTAAGATGGCTATGCTGGCATAAAAGTACAGACCTAAGCAGCTATGTACAACAGACCAATGTATTTACAATGTGGAAGCTGCTGACATAGGTCCAAATTCAGAAGGCCAACCCTCTCAAAATGTTTATAATTGTTTTCACCCCAGTGGTTGGCCAAGATACACACAATAGTCGCTTATGAAAAGCACCCCTTGAACACAGATGGGAAATCGTCCCCGTGGCTCAGGCCGATTTCCAACCTGGTCACAGTGACAATCTGCTGCAGAATGACGCAAGGGCTTGACTGGTATGCGTTTGAAGCTGTTGCACAACAAGTCTCGCTCTACAATACGCCAACGATAAAAAATATTTGCCACTAATCATGAGCGTCCACGCTGTCTTTTTACACAATACTTTGTCCGTTAAACTCTCTTACAGCCAGCTGTATAAGAAGTTGGATTTAAAATAAGTTTTTTCTCGGACTTTGCTGGATATTTCTTAAAGTGAACTGACGTTGTTGCTTTTCTCGAAATGTAACTAGTCGATATGCTGACACTTATACAGGTTGCGCTTTGAAACTGACTGAAAACATGGAGAAGACTTTTTGGCCGCACTGAGCACTCATTGGAAGGATGTAACATATATCCCCATGCAAATTCATTATAGCTGGAAACATATCTAATATGTAGCTTTGCAAAATGTAGACAAATAAGACTTCTCTCTTGCCTGGTTTTATCATTTTCCCCTTATCTCATGTTACAAAAAATATGTACACACAAATAGGGATCGAACTCTTGAACTCTATAGCCAGCTTTATACATAGCAGCGCGAGTTAGCCCTGTACTATGGGGAAAAACAAAATACAAGCCATGAATTATTATAGTGAATATGCATTTCCAGTTGCCTTAGAAAATATTTCTTTCGATTTGCAAAAATTTGATTGCGTGAACCAATCATGA
Source organism: Acanthopleura granulata (assembly GCA_016165875.1). Taxonomy (NCBI): domain Eukaryota; kingdom Metazoa; phylum Mollusca; class Polyplacophora; order Chitonida; family Chitonidae; genus Acanthopleura; species Acanthopleura granulata. Next base: position 30,510,516 of record JABBOT010000080.1, on the reverse strand, counting down.
TACTTTGCGCTAGATTAGAACTGTCCAGCTTGAGAGAGGCACAAATGCTTTTGGTTCACGAAATCATATATTTATTATGATGGGAATTCTTTCAGCAAAATGTCCTAAGATAGCTAGATCTGCTTTTGAGCGTACCTTTGCCTTCTGACAAAAGAAAAGGTATGAATCCCACCTCTCCAAGTTTTCATAGATATATGAAGTAATTGTACTTCAAATTCAGGTCCTTTAATGTATCGGGAGCTTGAGCCTGCTTCTTGCGTTCACATGCAATAACCCAATCATAGATTTAAGTGGAATTGAAAGCGGCTCTCTGTCGACAATTTTTACCTGTTGGGCAGGAGGCTACTGTGATTTGTCAGGGTGAGTTAGCAAGAAAACATTGCGTGCAAATACGATTTCGTGGCACAATTTCGCCCTACCCGGTAGTGAAGCCATATTTTTAAATGACGTGTCTTCCCAATATCAGTATAAAGGAATCTTTTCCAACTGTGTTCGGAATAGTTCCTGAGGACCACAGCCACCTAAATGCTGACACCCATACGTGCAGACGAAGGAAAAGCCACCCGCTGAAAGACGCACGGCGCGCTGCCTACGACGTTTGCCCTGACAAACTTCCAAACTCGACCGTTTGAAAACAAAACAAAGGTGAAATTTTAGAATAGTTTTGTCTTTTCCTATCGATGGTGCAGAGGAGCTCCGAGGCAATGACACTTCAGATGACTAACATGGCAAAATGGTGTCACCTAATGAGAGATAAGTAGTGATTTGTTCTGCTGAAAAGTGTTGTGTACTTTTTTAAATAGTTTCGGAATAAATTCAAGTTTGGTGGCTCACTTAATGCTCACTTTAAGCACTACAAGAACACTGGTTTATATGTTTATTTCTAGATCGCCAATTTAATGTATTCCAGATAGTTTGAGATTTGACATGTACGTAGATAACACAAACTACAAGAAAGTGGTGGTTTATTTATAAACATACTTAATGCAGATGTAAAACTCTATTTTACAGATTTTGGGAAAGGCTCTCTAAACAATATTTCTAAATCGCCAACTGGAACAAGATTGTTAAACGATATACCGGTGTAGGCTATTCGATACCCTTAACAATCTTATCATAGCGATTAAACATACTGATACCTGTATATATACCGGTTTTTCTTTTCAAAGCACGAAAATCGTTTGCCTAATTTATCAGGGACATAGGCTAGCCTTAATCCACGAAACTTGTTCAAATAAGTCCTTGAAGGTTGAAAAACTCGGCCAGAATATCATCGGCGGCTTCTAAAACGCCTTCAGACCATGTGGACAAAGTTCTCGAGAAGGCATTCGTTATAATAAACACTCGATCGGAAGGAGACGGTTGTCTGACCATTTTTGAAACGACTTTAGGCTTATAGCCAGGTTTGCACGAGTGCCAGGCGCCGCCAGTTTGTTCACTGTCCCATATGTGCATCACGCCATCTAGCGGCTCAGGGATGTCATCGGGACTTATACCATACACGTCGGCCAGGTGGTGCTGCACTTGTTTCGCGACCCTCGTGCTGACGGACAGTGCTTTCGGGACGGCGGAAGACGAAAGAGTACCCTCGGAGTTGCGCAAAGTGTGCCAATAATTGTTGTTGTTTTCACCATCGGCATACGAAGCCATGAACATGGCGATTTCGTGCCCCGAGGAATTCCAGAAACGTCCAACCTCTCCGCCTTGGCGAAGAGGGAGGTCCGTGGTGAAGGCCTTCTCGCTGATGTTAAGATTACTCCACCAGGCATTTGGGTAGACCAGAAACAGTTTCATAGCACTGTGTTCCGTAACGGCCTTAAATGCCGTTTGCATGGCTGGGTACTGCTGCATGGGATACCACTGGATGTTTTGCAGGGCCTTGGGAGGAAGAGCCAGAATCACCTGATTCGCACAAATCGTGTGAGGATTCACCTAGAGATGAAGGGAAGAGAAAACCAACACACGCTTACCATTTTAATACTCATAAATGATTTAGAAAATTATCCAAGTTTAACTAGAAATTCCGAATTTATTGTGAATTTAACTGACTGTATGCTGTGATCAAACACCTATGAATTCATTCATTTTTCAGTTACACGATCACGGTCAGCTCTAAAGGTGGTAGAAGCCGGAGGGACAATCTATGTAGTGACCGACAAACTTTCCCCCGTGTGACGTAGCAACATAAATGCAGTATTGATGGAAGACACAACTGCTCTTTAACGAACGTTAGACTGCACAAACGGCCACACGACGGTGCCGGTGAGACGCTCCCGAATAGTTAATTTTTTCTTGGTTGGAAGTGGCACACCTTACTCGCTCACTTACATGCCGCTTTCTATTTCGCGTCATACGCTGTATGAATGCTGGTGAATGAAGTTGCGATTTAAGAAGGAATGCTGCGCGCTGTACAAAGTCACCAGGTTTTCATACTAGGCTTATTGCTAATGGCAAAGACTCATCTGGCCTTCTCCTTCACTCTTATGTGGAGAAGCACCACAGCACTCAATATTGTTTCACGGGGCACGAGGTATTTCCTTTGTATGAAAATCGCTCACAGCTTTAAAACTAGAATGGTAAGTGTTGTTATTATTTGCTCATTTTAGCACGGTAATGGCATAGGAACTGTATCTATTACACTTTGCAAGAATAAATCTCTTAGCACGGAAGCACTGTTGAGCAAAAAAATTTTTTTTTCACAATAACGATGTCATTGCTTACCCATTTGTCCGTTGTATGGCCGTCTACGGTTTCTGTTTCAAACGCTGTCAGCTGATATACAAATCTGTCATTTAACCAAACTTTTCGAATGGTATTTATTCTTCGGTTGAGCTGAATTCCGTGCCTGTGTAAATGAAATCAGGTGAAAACACTTATAAATGCAATTTGTGCATTTTGAAACCCTAGATAATGGTGTAGGCAAGAAATGTGGGATAAAAACCATGCAAGAAACAATCTTTACACTAACAAGAACGATGGACTTAATCAGGGTGACCCCACATCCCCTATCCCCTTCCAATTCTGTCATCAAAACAAAAAAAATTTACCAGAATATGTGTCTTACTGTCTATTAAAGCAAAGAGAGTGTGAGTAGTGAAAGCATCTTTGTAGCAATTATGTACCATGAGATAATGAAAAAGGAAATAATTAAAAGTTGAAAATACAAAAATGGGAAAGTAAATAGGGAAAGTCAGAGCATATCCCACGTTAAATGTACAAAACCTACGTATGGCAAGATTGCTTTCAAACTAGGTCTGAGAGTCCTCAGAATGAACTGTCACACCAAACTTTATCAGAAGGGACCGACATTTGACACAGTTAATCAACTAGCAACATGAATAAGAATGTTGAAAACTTCACAAACTTAGGCAGGTTTTTGCTGGAACGTGGAATAAAAGTGTGAATGAGTTGAGCATGCAATCCTTACCTGTCATTGGCAGAGAGAAACTGTTCCGCTAATTTCCGCGGGACTTGCTCGAGCCCGCCCACCACGGTTCTTGTGTACTGGGGAGGCAGACTCGGATTGCGTACCACAATCCTATGAACGGCGTTGATATTCGCATCGAAAAGCGTTTCGAACGGGACGAACATATTGATGTATTCTTTAGCTTCATTGGTCCAAACTTTGTTTAGGGCGTTCAGATACCTATATATAAACAAATCCAAATTTACGTTTAGAAATTTCTGTATTCCAATGAAAATTTGGGATCTGTTACACCGTGTTATATAATAATACACGAGTAAATTAACACTCACCGTGTAATGTGATAAAAAATTCAGTTTTAAGTAATATCACTGCGTAATGTAATTGAATTTGTCGAGTGATGTAATAAAAACAATCCCTGGGTATTGTAATAAAAATCGGTGTAATGTAATAACATGCACAACAGCAAGTATATGTGTCATTCTGTGCTTATTGAAGTACGTCAAGAAACCTGTGTGTGTCTTTCAGTTACTTCAAATAGGACACGCGACAGTGCCCGATGGAAGCCTTAGGCCTTCGTTAAGTTGCTTATTAGCATTGAAAGGTAAGGGTGTGGGCATCACAAACGCTCGATTTCAACATTACTTTAGTCTTACCCCCATTAGTTTCCTGGTTTCAGTTAACACCGCCTTTGATTTGTCAATCTGCCTGCCCATTATGCGACGATATTACATAACACGTAAATTATTATTACATTACACGGTGAGCATTGCATTACTCGTGCATTATTATATAACACAGTGTAGCAGGGTCACACTTTGTACTGTATATCTTGCAGTCGTGGCGCTCTGTTTTGTGTAGTATTTGACGAAATGCACGCTTTGATAATTCCACAGGCTGTATATCGGTACAGAGTAAGTACAGAGAACTGGTGCTTACAGTTCTGTGCTTTATTAAAACTTATACTCAAGATCAGTTTGATCCTGTGTTAGCCGTGCAGCTTGATGGTAGAGATCGATCAGCGTTATGTGTCTTATATACAGTCCTAGAAGAATAATAGCACAGGGAAATGCCAGGTGGAATATGACAGTGTCATACCCTTGTTGATACACGGGGACACCATCCATCGTCACAGCGTCCTCGATGTCAGCGATCTTGTCTGGTTCACTGGTATTCAGTAGTTGCTGAGAGGAATTCCTGCGTGGAAAATAATACATTTCTTCATCTCAATGTTAAATGAATATGCAATAAATACTGAAAATACGCCAATTTTTTCAGATCGTTATTCATACGTTCGCTTTCATAAGGTATCAACGCTTATTTTATTAAGCTTATCACAATCATATAGCAAAAGTCTGGTGGAGTGGCTTTGTCAGCCAGAACACGGTGAATGGGCGTGATTACTTGTCCCGGATACATGGCATGCCGGTTCCAAGCTGCGTAACAGCACTTCATGTTTTGTTGTTACCCTGGAATGTTTGTAAATTGTATTATCTCCTATAACGAGCAAAGCAATACAGACACAATGACGTAGTAGAGGAGAAAAAGCAACCCCGTACATGTACCGCTTGGACCGATTTGTTTTGGCTGGCCAATGTCCTCCATTCTGTTCATCCATTTATACACAGGACATGTGGGTATGTGTACGTGTGTGTGTGTGTGAGTGCATGTAAGGTTCATCAAGTCGTTTTCACAATTGTGTACCGTATTGCTAGGGACCCATAGAAATACAGTGCCCAGTTTTCTCAAAATTGCACGAACCGTGGGCAAAGTGCATGGTTATAGCGAGGTAGCGATGCTAGGTAATGAAGTCGCCATACTATGTTAATCTCGCTACCTTCCTGCCTCGCATCACTACCTGGCTATCTGGCTTCGCTGCCTCGCGGCCGCACTACCTCTCTACCTCTCCCTCTGTTGGGAAGGTCGAGGTAGCCAGGTAGCGAGATATCCTCTATGGGCATCCATATCTTAATATCTTGGATGGTCTAAAAATTTAACATGTCTGTATACGAAACAACAGCTGTTACAATTACTGCCGGGATAGTCGGATATACAAATAATATTACCATGCGAGTATTAAAGGACTTCTGTTCTCCGTGGGAGCCAACCTGTAGGGACTATCCCCACCCACAAAGTCCATCACTCCCATCCGCTTTCCTCGCGTGTAGAACAGCTTACTGTGTCGATCCAGCGCAAACGCTTCTGACCGCAGGCCAAGCCTCGGTAATAAACCTTCCAGCGTGGTATGTACACCCTCTAAGAATCTCATAGCTCCGAGCTCAGCTGGGACATTCGGAATAGAGGGAAGAAACACGCTGTGCATCCGGCCCCCGATTCTATCAGTGCTTTCGAAGATGCCGATTTTCAAACCTCGATCTTTGAGTCTCCACCCTGTGTAAGTACCCCCTATCCCACCTCCAACAATGGCCAAGTCAAGGCATTCTGCAGAATTAATGAAAGTTTCTGAATGAAGATCATCCTTTCAGTTATCGTCATCTCGACTATATATCAACTTCCGCTGATTGCGGACGAAGTCATGTCGTATACAACATGCTTCTGACCTTTTCTTTTTTCCCGTTTTCGGTTTTTTGCCACGATGCGTAGGTGGAGGGTGATGTATTGCCAGTAAGGCTTTAAACACAGATTATTTAATCTTTGACTTATCGCCATTACATTCTTAAGAATGTTCACTTATGCGACGGCGGTCTGTTTCATACATTGAGGAAACTAGGATGTTCGAGATAATCTACAGGCCTTTGGCAAGTTACTGACGAACTTTCCCACATGTGATGCGCAGTTATGAACACCAGCTTTGAGAAAGACAAACGATCCTCAACGAATGAGTAAGCTTTGTTTACCGCTCATTACTACCAAGACCACCACGGTGGCCTGGTGGTTAGAGCGCCCTCCCCGAGGTCGGGTGATCTGGGGAATGATAATTACCAATCCCTTACCAAGTACGTTGCAACTTGACAATGTTGAAAATAGAGAATAAGATAGATAGAGGATATGTATTACATGCTATACTTGTACCTTTTGTCCACTCTCTGTTTTCAAACAGTACGCTGCACTCTGAAACAGGACATAGTAAAGTTTTTGGAGAAATCAAAAAAACACGTGCCATTGTTACTGACACTGTTCCCATTATGTGTTCCAAAAGTAACGACAAGATGGATGATGAAGAAAACGGGTGGCTTGTCGATGATTTAAGCGAAACAACTTTCTTACAATTCAAAGAAGATATCGTATCGATTGTAACAATCAACAACATTGTTTTATAGCACCTCGGACATACATTAAATCCTGAAAACGTTTTACATGCCTATTACATTCCAAAACAATGACAACCAGCTGTAATAGTTGTCAACATCTCGGAACTCGCCGGCCTTTAGAAACACCCGTAATACCGATTTTTGTTCCTTACCGGTACTTTTTATTTTCTTTGCTATTTTTTAAATGCTGAAGAATATACTATTGTGCGATGGTCTTCAGTGTGTTATGAGTGGGGGAAACAGAAGTGCTCGTTGTAAACCAGTGGAAGGAAATTGGTCTCTGAAGCAAAAGAAATGGGATAAATCCCTTACGGGAATAGTATTGCTTTATTTATTTAATTTATCTGGTGCGTAATGTCGTACTCAAGAATATTTCGTTGATACGACGGCGACCAGCATTATGGTGGGAAGAAGACAGAAAGATGCCGGGGAAAATCGCGACCAACCGCAGGTTTCTGGCAGACCTTACGGCATTCGGCCAGAGAAGAAGCCAGGAATAATTATGAATCCACATTTCGGATGACCAATAAAGGATGAACTTACAGTGTTATATTTATTTATTTACTTATTTGATTGGTGTTTTACGCCGTACTCAAGAATACTTCGCTTATACAGCAGCGGTGAGCATTGTGGTGGGGGAAAACCGGGCAGACCCTGAGGGAAATCTACAACCATCCGCCACCTTCTGACAGACCTTTCCACATACGGGAAGAGAGGAAGCCAGCAAGAACTGGACTTGAACTCACAGCGACCGCATTGGTTGAAGACTCCTGGGTCTTTGCGCTGCCATAACGTACAAACCAACTGAGCCAAGGAGGCCCCTACAGTGCTCAAATTCATCATGATATATACTGTGCCTGGGATATACATGTATAAATTTCGAATGCTATCAACAGACAATAACTGACAGGAGCTTATTCTCCATACCAACTTAACATATCATGATGCATCAGTGCGATTTATGCACAAAGATGTATTCCACTGTAAAGTCTTCAGCAATCTAAAACTTAAACTCGATATAAAGAATGAATGACTGATTATGGCCTAACATCACATCGGCAGTATTTCAGCCATATCGTAAAAAAGAAAGTATTTCAGCGGTATCGTGGAATAAAGAAAGCTGTTGTATAAAAAACTGCAGAAAACTGTGAGGATATAACTATGTGTGGTTGAGGTGACTGCAAACAAACAAACAAACAAACAAAAAAAAGAAACGACAAGATATATGTAGCATACTAGAAAATGGAGCAACGTTACCTGCAAATGTGATCAGTAGAATTAGGAAAAGCTCCCTCGCCGCCATGTTCGGTTCAACTTGACCTTTCGTCTTCCACACGTATTTCAATCCCTGCCTTGGACGGTTGTTAAATGTTGGCAGGAGACGAGTGTACCAAAAACATACACATTCAACTTTGGGTGAGCTACCAGTGGCAAAGACGTGGATATTCTTGTGTCACGATATCACTGGGTAGTGGTCCAACAACATTAGACTATTTAAACTATAACCAGTTGTATATATCTATGAGCCACCTTAAACTACAGGTACATTCTATTAATACATGGACGACACGGTATGTTTGCCAAACTTGACCCAGCTTTCTTTTTGCGTTGGGTACATTCCTATAAAAGAGAACACAGAGTAAACACCAGTCGTATGTATTTCTTTCATAGTGAGGTGGTGGAATGGATTCTCTTTAACTCGGAGTTGCACTGCTTTGTATACTCTTTATATATTATATGTCATATATAATATCAAATATTTAACTTCAACTCAAGGTTTTTTCTCTTGTAAACCGTTGCGTTCGACTGCGCTATCGGCATGTTTGCCAAAGACTATATAATAAATATATCATGTTGTGACAAAGAAAAGGTGTTTCGTGAATATCACGGCCACAGCCACTGAATGTTAGCTAATTTAAACGGATGTCGTTAGCTCAGACAAACCTGATCAGGTTACGGGCATAGAGTATCTGTCGGGTAAAATCTGCATTCTAGGTCAGTGCGAAAAGCAAAAACATGCTAACCCACATTAAAAGACTAGCTACCGGTACCTGACACAGGTAAGGTGTGTTGAATCTAGGGTCGCACAATATATTCCGGCACTGATCCGGGAACATATCATGGTGACGATGAAGTTACCGTTAGCCTACGGTATGGTCTTACACACTGCAAATAATAAATGTAAACGATGTGTTTAACACATGTTTAAAACTAAAACGCAGCCAATAAAAGTATTCTTATGCAAAACACTTCAACATCACGTGTTACCCAGTTGAGCCCCGTTTTACAAAGCAGAGCCCCATTTTATGAAGCAGTGAAGCATTTAGCATCATGGCTAGCCTCTTCATTATCCATTACCACGAACGTTGTATGCGAGGCGTACGCCTTGTATGCTTTGCTATATAACGGGCCCAAGGTGCACTATCACGACAGCATATGTTGATTATCTCAGACATCTCATAGTTGCACATACAATACTCTGCCTACATAGGTATGCTTAATGCAAATAATAAATGCGCACGGGGTTCCTGAAATAGGGTTTCCTGAAAACTCTAACACTCAGGATATCTGTTATGCTAATTCATTTCTTACCCAAAAATTTGCTTGAAATATAGAAAATTTGTGATATGTTTCAACAAAAATAAGCCCCAAAAGAGAGAAATTAGATAATATAAGCCCCAAAAGGGGGAAATTAGATAACTTTCCATATTTTGATGATCCGCTATGCGAATTTGTATATGTGTGCAACAAGGGTATTCAACTGTTTAAAGCAATCTGATGAAAAGCTATCCCTTTTTAAAAAAATTAAAGTATTACATTTTTCGAGACAGGCCAGGCTGTGTTATTACTCTGCACTAATTTGCCGCAGTGACAGAATGCTCGTATTTGTTTCTAAGTGATGGCAGACTAGAATATGTTACTGCTACAAAATACTGTGTTACATAAAGACAAACTTTGCTTGGGACATTCCAACCGCACCCTTTGTTAATGTTACGGTATATAGTGTTGCCAGAAACATAATATTATATAATATATTATAATATTATATGCAATAGCGTAGCCCATTCTAACATAACTCAGAATATATATATATATATATATATATTATTATTATTATTATATATATATTATATATTAAGCTTATAATATAAAACAAAAACGATAGGCCGCCATCAGATTCGGCGAAGTATATGCTGTTAAATACTACGCCGTCATATAAGTGAAATATTCTTGAGAACGGCCTAAAACACCAATGAAGTAAAATAAATAATTAGCATAGTCTTTCCCTCATCTCTGAAAACTGTTGATTGGTTCTCTTTGTATGAATCCATCCTGATTTCTTACTTTGTATAAATTGTTAGCTCTGTAATGGTTTGTGCTAAATGAACATTGTATGAATCCATCCTGATTTCTTACTTTGTATAAATTGTTAGCTCTGTAATGGTTTGTGCTAAATGAACATTGTATTGGAAACTGGTCTTGTGATTAATCACCTTGGAAAGCCTAATTTGCTTGACGGCTTGGTATATCTGTTGCGGCGCCTAGATTCCTTGACAGAGTTGAAAGAGAAAGGAAAATCATGCATACCAAGTGCTTTTGTTTTCTTCACGATTCCCTTGTCTTCTCAGAAAACTACATCTGAGACAGTTGGTAACATCTGTTTTTTAAACAAAGAGCTTATAAGGTAAGACTATCCATAACTCTACACATCAGCCTTTGAGTGGATGACGTTTCAGTATGAAGAATTTGTTCTAGATGTGTGCCTAAATTATAAAACTGGTCACTCATTGTGCTTTTCTTCTTTGAAAGTACAGAGTTTATTCGGAGGTCTCTTCCCAAGACACCTAGAGTGGAAACCTCGAGTTTCTCTAGGAATGTGTCAATGACGTTTCGGTATGAAGTATGTGTTCCAGATATGTGTCTAAATTATGAATTGATCACTCATTGTGCTTTGATGTTTGAAAGCACAGAGAGTATCACAAAGGTAATATGTGAGTATTATAAAAACTGTTCCACATGCCAACTCTTCAACACAATATTGGTTCATTTCATTGTTGCTTAAATGGGCTAGTCATGGATTTTTCACTTAAACCCTGGCAATCAGCATCACTAATGGAGAAAACCAGAGTTCTCGTTGTAAAACACCGATCTTTGGCAAGATACTGATGAGCTTCCCCACATGTGACGTACAGATATGCACGTCATATCTGTGAAACACAGGTTGTCTTCAACAGAAGTTAGAATCTCCAACCTGCTTGTTACGAACCCCGTCCTCAAGATATTGTACTATATTTGTTTTATTTGTTTTCATGCTAAGCCGGACAGTTCCTGACATACGTTCTTTTCTTTTGTGTACGTTATAGCCCGCACTGCATTTCAGACGCGTATTCTCGAGGCTTCTGTGTTTATGAGTTTTGTGCCATTGTACATAGAGCGTACATTCTGGAAAGATGTACCAATGTTGTAAACATGTTTACGATCAAACTCTCCAGAATTTTCTTTACGCTCGCCTGTAAATATAAGTGACGATGTTGTGAAGCTCACAGTCTTTTACTCATGTCTATTTGAGAGCAGTCATTTTACTTGAGAGCACATTTATACTCGTCCATATAGAAGGATTTTGTTGGATTTGCAGATATCGGCTTTAATGCACTCGACATACGTCAATTTGTACTCCATTTTACTGTGCGCAGCACTTTGTGAGCTTGTGTTTTGCCACTTGCTATTTTTCTGAGACGTTATTTTGGAGCTTGTATCGTTCATTATCCCTTTGTGCGATGACGCACATTTCATCCCACTTCACCCTGAAAGTGACTTTGTGTATACTTCAGAGGACTGAAACATACATCTCCAGCTCGGCATCACGCACACTCTTTTTGACCCGTTCGCCAAGGAAAGTTGCGCCTTTCCAGAGAGTTGGATATATGCCATCATCGGCAGACCATGCCCTCTGCTGTTTATCGCTTACAGGACTGTCATCCTTCCATTAGAGAATTCCCTGAACTATGGGTTCTGTATTTGCGTGGACTGACTTGAAAGCCGGAGTATACCATCCGGATTTGGAAGCGTCTTCAGTAAGACACTATATATTTTTGTAATTATGTGTATTGTGCGGTATATTATCGTCAGTTGTCCTGCTTGTCTAATTGGTTCAAATATAGGGAATAAACTTGTTCAAGGGTCTTCCTTTTCTTTGTTTGATCTTGTGTAAGGATTATTGTTATCTGAGAGTTAAATAAGCCATTTGTTTATCCTTTTTCTTCTCGGATAGTGGTACCCTTACACTGCTACACACACGCGACCTCTCTCCATCGTTTACTAAGGCCCATCGGGATGTGTGCTGGATCATTTACCGTGAAAACGATGGATTCATGCCAAAATGATAAATGGATTTCTTTTGAATTTTCTATGTTAATCTGCGTTGAACGTCATAAATCTTTATTGATTTCATTTCATGTGAAACGTCTGGTGTTCGGTATATACGTCGGAAAGATAATCAACAATTACTTCTAAGGGTAAATGATCACAGAAGATTAGAAAAGAAGACAAACATTTTGTTGCCTTCGACCATAGCGAGGATCAATTTAGCACTCGTATGAAAGACATGATTTATCCTTCCGTAAATGATACTGAAGTGTGAAATCGCTAGGAAAATCCGTGATCGGGGACTATTTTAGACCCCAGAGCTTGGTTCAGTAATTCCTTATGGCTTATACAATGCTATGATTTTTGACAATGTAACATCAAATTAACCACGTGCATGAAACATAACACTAAACCCAGCCATATAGTATAAAAAGACGTTTAATATACTTGCAGTTGTACTCCCATTTGATTCAAAGCAATATAGTAAACGAAATACAAAAATCACTGTCAGACCAGAAAAAAATCAATATTCAAAGTCAAATTGCAAACCACCAGTTTCACCAGTAATTGCCAAATAGTGGGATAGTGGTAGGAATGTCTTATGTACATTCTGGCATGCACAGTTCAGTTCCTTTTAAAAATACACTGAGTGAAGTCATTACACAAGTCGTTTCGACTACTACAAATTCTTTATGTTATCCGTATGGCTTCTAAAAAATTTTAATTACTGGAATTTGTTTTAGCGCACTTCCGGTAGATACGTCTGTGATTGTAAATCGTCAGATTTTACTCACGACCAATGAAAACATGTCTCGCCTGGTAGCCTTAGTATTGTGCATAATGAAGTTCCTATGAATGTTTTGGTGACGAATTTGGGTTATAAAGAGCCGAGAACAAGGACATGAAGGTAAGGAGAAAGCTCATTAAAGTTCAACGGAGAGTTCTATTATTCCATGCAAATCCAGTGTGGAAAGTAATGATGGGATAGGTTCCACTGCCGAGACAGTTTAGAACCAGGCTCAAACCTGCGGCCATAGTAGACCGTGTCTCCATTTACTAGCCAAGCCACCCACCAACTGAACGTTCCGACAGTAGTGATGGTGTGCTGACATTGAGACATCAAGGCTAGATCCTCCACAGCGCTTTGGCCGCGGATGAAAACAGTATTGTTCCCTAGTAAATTTTCGACACACCACTCCATCGAGTCGGAGCATACCACAAACACCACTCGGTGATATTTCTGAACGAAGTAATGTTGCGCTTTCCTAACATACTCTAGTGGGGCAACCGTTATTCCGAATCTTTTCTGGCTCACGGACAGTCTGTCGCCTCTCCTGATGTGAACGGCAACCAGAGTCGCGCCTGTGACAACTTCTCTAGGCAATCTGTCCAAGTGCTGCTGTAGTACTTGCTTGACTTTATTTGTCACGACCGCTGAAAACTTGAACTGACATCTCAGCTCCTCTTCGTACTTGTGAAAGTAGAGAAAGGATTGCAAGTATCCGTAAAGACGCCTGTCCTCGTCGTTCGGGAAGGACACAGTGCTGCTGTCGAAGGCAGACGACCTGGCTTCCGAATGAGGTTTCATTCCGTCACAGGCTGGTTTATGTTTTGTCTTCAATGCCCAGATATCAAAGACGTCATTGATGATGTCATCGGCCTCAATCATCGGTATCATGGACTTAGACCTTGCTATCCCATACAAAGACGCATACTGGAACAGATGGTTGCCCAAACGACCGATAAAAGTCTTACACAAATAAAATGGCTTTGCGGTAGAGTTATGTACCTTGTATAGGTGCGAGCAATTGTCTTCAACCGTAGTCCTTGTAGTTGCTCTTGTCATGCTTCTAGGCAGCCATCGAGGTTCCGAGAACAGCCAAACTACCGTAGACAAGGCCACAAGGGCAAGAAACAGTAACCGAACTGTCAAAAATAAGTTGAAACGAATGTTAATAATTATATACAGCATGCAGCATAGTTCATCACAGCACAAATTATGAAGGAACATTGAAGTAAAAGAAAACGATTGCCTTTGGATAATATGCAGCGAAATAGCTAATAAAATGCAAGTCAGGCTTTTCAATCATATAAACCCAAATTTAAGATTGCCAAACCAGGTACTTGTTGTTTTTTTTTATTTCTTAGCTTCAGCTCCTAGGATCACGAGGCTTTCATTAACTAAGGTCAGACTCAATCTTCACTGATTCCTCAGCTTACATTTGATTTTAAACCCTAATTTACATTTTTGTCATGGACATCTAAGAGAACTCTTGGTTTAAAAGACAAATTTTTCATCAAAGTCACGACCGTTAGTTGGGTTAACAGTAAGTCTGGCTCAATGTCTGAGACGACTTCGTGATCCGGGGACCAAGAGAGACACAAGCCAATGCGATACCTTTTCCCACGCAATGGCAATTTGGTCCCAATCTGACATGGCTATTGTTCTCTTGCGCTGCACGAGTAATACATTACCAGTTTGCTCACGAAACGTCATCGTAAATGCAAGAATGAACAACAGACTACATAGTTTGGACCCGAACTGCTTTTGGCAGGAGAGGTTCCTCATTGCTTATCGGCTAGGTATGGTTATAGGGTACACGAGCGCATTGACTTTCCTTCCTATGTATGTAGTAAATTTTTTACTGTCAACCTCAAAAATATACATCCCCAAACTTTGGTATGGATTACCACCAAACTCAGCTTGGACTTTTCTCTGCATCATATAAAAAAAATCAACATAGCATGGCCACTATTTTTGAAGTTGTGGTTCCTGGAAAAGCATTTGTCACCAGAGTAACGCCCAGGGAGGTGAGTAGTAACCCTGGTAAAAAGTTTTCAGTTGTATTCAAAGCAGACAAAATTCTGATATATTTCAACCAGGTATAAAATGACAGTATAAACATTTACAATGTTCCAAAAACCTAGACTGTGTGTGTGGCAGTATCGCCCAATCAGTGCTCCAGCACTCTTCCATTCGAAGTCAAATCTTGGACTTTGATAGAATTGAGCATGTGTTACTATAAGCCGTATTCACCTATCCAGCGGAGAGCGCTAGGTTGTGCTATATGACTCATGACTGATTTCCCTATGTATATTAGACGAATACGGTGGTTATCTAGGTTATACTCGTTTAAACAGACCTTGGGGATATCAGAGGGGTGTAAGTTGTTACTTTACTTCATAAACCCTAAATGCAGTAACTTGACAAAGGCCGGACTTCACGAGTAACGTGTGACCATTTATTAACAATCACAATGTCGTTCCTGCTCTGCCTGTTTTCTCTGCACTGAAGTCTTTTATATTAACATAGTACTTCCCCCTGATTGAAGTGTGAGTACAGTATGACTGAGAAGGCCGAATGCTGCAGTCACGACGTTCGAACGTTTGAGGTTTCGACATTGGCACGAGGCAGAGCTCTAATACATATACAAGTGTTGGTAACAGTTGTCTGAGTAACAGTCGTGATATAACAGAAAAATCGGCAGAAGTGACTCTCTTTCAATTCTGTTTATTACTTTTTAGGTGTTTACGCCTTACGCAAAACTTTTTCCTTTACATCATGGGGTATTTTCCCCCTGTCTATAGACGACGCGGGTGGTAGCTGTACTGACCACTGGTCACTTACAACTATGAGTAAATAGCGCTTACGTTGCCAGTTAACTCACAAATGCCCTCATAGAGGCATTCCAGGCCAACGTACTACACAGCTGAGAGATGGATAACTTTTAGCACAGCCTTGGGGATGCGAATCTGTATATAAACGCCATGGTAGATATAGATATTATACCAGTGCAGAGCCGAATGGAAGTCATGCACCGCAATACTTCCGGTGTCTAACATGCGCCCTGACACAACGCTGCAGTCTGGCAGTTGGCAGCCCCTTTGGAACAAGTCAGTGACCTCATCCGGGGTCAAATTTCACCGATCAGTCGGTGAAGACTAATACACGCTCAACCACAGAGTAGCTATTACAGAGTTTCAGTTACACCATTACTAGAACTCGGGTTGCTGTTGTTGTGCCTCTAGAAACACCAAAGCTACCCTTTCTTAGGGATTTAATAGTAAATTACGCCATCAAATTCGTCAGTCAGCAAACAATGTGATCCAATCTTCTCGACACTCTCGTGATTCGTCCATGTGTCTTTTTCCAACCACAAAATAACACAAGGATGACAAACCGCTGACGTTTTCAACTAACCCGACAAAACTGGTATCTCCGCATTGATTCTCTCACAAACGTTAGACTGGATCTCGTAAACAGATGACGTCACCACACATTCTCGTGACATTTCAGGTGTACGTTTTCGTACAAGGTATAGTCGAACCTCTCTAACATAGGGGAGCCATTCTTTTCCAGTGGCTTCCGGCACGACGTCAATAATTCGTACGTGCTATTGAATAAATCCTTCTGAGCTTTCCATTTTGAGAAGCAGACACTAAGCACATGGATTAGTGACGTCATACATGAAGCCACTGGAAAAGAATGGCTCCTTCTGAAATATAGTTACTATCGGAAATGAGAATAGTGCTATGAACAAGTTCGTGTTATAAGATATCGACGATGCAGTGTGTTCCGTTCATTAAAGGAGAAGAAAACATATAAATGATGCCAAAATCAGATGATAATTTATTTGCAAATATGGTCTTCAGTAGAAAAATTCAGTAGAAAAAGGGAGTTTGAAAATATTTTTGCACTGTTGGTGTTGCGGACTTTTGGCATATGTTGTCATTGTATAGTAATGGTTTTAAATAAAGATGTGATGCATGTCTAATAAATTTATTTAAATGTGAATTTGTTTATATCCAAACATTTGTATTTAACGTGAATTGTGATATTATTTATGAACATATTAAAAATATAAATATGATCCAAACCCAGGTTCAACACATTTGTTAGCTAAAAAGGACAATTTCGACTACAAAAATATTTATTAAACATGTGTTACATCCTGATTTTAGTATTATTACACAACGACTATACATACCAAAAGATGGTCCCAAATACCCACCTGACAAAAATTATTTTCATGTGTCTTTTTCTCCTTCAAGAAAAACCGAAAAAAATATGTAAGACCACATTTTACAACTAACTTTTTGCAATCATCATCTGAACTAATTTTTATGTTTTCTCCACCTTTAAGTAAAACAATTTAAAAACTGTTGGCTATTCTGAGCAGGTCACATCTGAGAATTAAAATTGGTATGCGTGTACTCACGTTTGGTACGGTGCCAGTTCATGTCGAACTCAACAGCTGTGGTTACTCGACCACCAATGGGTGACTACATCATCTTCGGAGAGTCCTGTATTTGAAACATATTTGATTTGTGCCATTGTTGGTTAGCGCCATACAGAAGAATTTTCCATTTACACTGAGAACGATCAGCTTAATGGATGGAGGAAACCGGAATACCCGGAGTAAACCACCGACCTTTGGCAATTTACATACGGACATTCTCAGGTGAGATACATGCAGATCAAATTGGTGGAAGACACGTGGAGTCCCTTTGCATTGTTTTCATGATTTTGCAACCCGGTCTCTGTCCCCTCTTTTGAAACATACTGAATGATACAAAATGTACTTACATTCCGACAAGGCGCGTTATTCAAATTACATTACGATGAAATTTCACCACGGCAGATTGAGGTGGGATGTGGTGAGGTGGGGTGGTGTTTGGTGTGGGTGTTGGCGGGTAACCTTACCTGGCTCCTTCCACTATTGCTTGAAGAGGTCTCATGACCGAATTCAGCTCTGACAGGGAAGGGATTTCCCTGGACCCTCGAGTTTTCTAAAACTGACCTCCGTCGAATAGGCGAGCTTCTGCAGCAAGTCGTTAAACGCCGTGCGATTCCATTGTTCACATTAAATGGGTTTAATACTTAAACCAACTGATCAGTGAAGGCAATGTTTATTTATAGTTTGTACGAAATACATAACTAATAGCTAGAGGAGTTGAAATAGGCCCAGATGACTCGAAACGGGCGGTTTTGTAAGAAGACGTTATGTTCCATTTGTATGGGGCCTACCTCACCATTTGTTGTATGTGAAAATGTTTTACCTAGCTAGGAGAACAGAACATGTTTGAAATTACTGTATTGCAGAGAAATTTCTATTTTTTTAAACAAAAATACAATTTTCAGGTTGCCAATATGACATTTTGTACCTTGGAGCAAAGAAATACCTTAAACTGCCCGAATACGGTTTAATGCGGAGCTACATGACATCCCCATGTCAATCAGGGCGGTTTTTTGCAGCCAGGAGAAAAGAAAACTTTTCACATTCAGGTTCAGTTTACATTAGATTTAGGTTTATTATTTTGTGGCCAGGAGCAAGGATTGCATTGGGACCTCAATTCAATTCATGTTGGACCAAGATATGAATTAATGACGTATGTGGCCAGCAATGATTGCTTTCCAGACTCAGTTCAGTTCAGGGTAGATTTACATGTCTGTTAATCGCTTTTTTTGCCTAGCGAGGAATGCCATTCAACTTTAGTTCAATTCAGATTGGATTTAGATGTCAATTAATGACATTTGTGGAGAGTAAAGAGTATCGTTTTCAGACTCCTTTCAATTATGACTTGTCTTGGAAGTCAGTTAATGGCATTTCTGGCCAGCAGTAAGGAGAACCATTTATCCTCACTTCAATTCAAACTGAATTTACGGATGAATTTATGACATTTGTGGTTAGCAGGTAGTGCCTTTCAACCTCATTTCAATTCAGACTGGATTTAAAGATCAGTTAATGGTATTTGTGGCTGGCAAGTAGTGCCTTTAACTTCAATTTAATTCAGGCTTGACTTGGAAGTGAATTGACGGCATTTGCCACCAACAACAGAAAAATGTATGTCACAATTCACTTTCAGTTCAGACGGTAGAAAAAAGAAATTTAACCTATTTTTTACCTATTTGAAATTAACATACAGTTTCGTGTATATTGAACTTAGATGTTTGCTAATCAGTTAAGAAAGGGTGTTTTACACCTCCAATTAACCTTAAGGCCTATTCAGATGGCAGATAAAGCCGTTATGTGCCCTACAGTACACAAACCGATATCTGTATCTGTCCAGTCTAAAGGTTGTCAAGTACTATTTTTTCCAGGTAACAAAGTGTAATCAGTTGACATCCGCGTGTAAGTCCAGTCTATAGTAAACAGAGATTTAGCGCTCCTTTTTCCTGCCGACACAATTATAATCACGTAACAACTAAGAGCATTCTAAATTAAACTGGATTTGCAAGGGCTCTTTTTTCCCAACACACAAAATTTCATCGGGTGACGTCCGTGCCAATCTCAAATGTTAATAAAAAATTCTTTTTATCACGCATCACGGATATACTCGACTAAGCGCTGTAGTTGATTTCTTTTAATTACTTTTTGTTAAAGTAAGAATTACAGTAAAAGCTAAATACATACCTTATACATTTTCGGTCTCTTACATTCTTTATTGTGGCTGACGTGAAACATAACACACGTGCTTGCATAGGTAGTAATTATACATGTCCGTGTACCTGTAAGTCGTTACTACGTAAACATTTACATGAAGACTTAGAAAAAACTAACAGAGGTAAATTGTCAAGAGACAGCATTTCGGCGGTTGCGTATGACCGTTTGCCAACAGTCGCACTGAGCTATCGTGAGCTACAATGTCCAGTGTGGTTTTCAGTGTAACACGTAATATAATTGCCTTTATTTAGTGACACGTAACCCCACAGTATGATATGTTGGAAGTTCGTATCATTGCAAGGAAAAGCATAGACCTTGATACTGTTCGGAGCTTGGTTTAACCTTACGGGGTACTGCTACTATGAAAGAAATTACTCTCCACGCCCATTGTCTAGCATACCAGTGATTTTTGAATAATTATGACGTCACCGAGGCAATGACTTCTTGGTCTCGCAAAGAAGCTTATGGAGTATAACACACACAATATGAATTATGAATTTCCTCTGCAATAATATGGACGCCCAGCATGTCAGTGTGGAGAGCTTGAGGTGTCCCATGTCACTGATTAAAGGCACGCTTGGCAGCTAGCAGGAGTGATTTTACAGAAGATGAATGTAGGAGACAGACTGTAGGTGTGAATTCACCGAAGTCGACTCCTGTAGGTATTTTTGTGTTTTCCCGTGGATCTATCAGATTCGATTCAACCGAAAACTTCCCGGCCGTTGGAGAAATGTTCTTTGAGCATGTGGTTAATTACATGTAAAGTAAATAAATAAAAAAATCACTTAAGTCATAAGCATGAAGAGTATGCTAAAACCAGAACAGAGACGACAGTGTGGTAGTTTGTAAATGGTCACACGTAACCTGTGAAATCCGGCATCTTGTCAGTTTACCTCAGACAGGATTTTATTCTAACTGTTCACATAAATGCTTAATTAGTAACAGCTTACATGCCCGCTACAGCACCATAACTTGCACCATAACTTGCAGTGGGGCTAAAATCAAAGCGACAAAGCCTGGGAACTGCAGAGGCTTGTAATAAAAATGGCTACAGCATGGATAGTAAGCCCGGAAGGACGGCCACAGCGTGACAGTTGTTAAATGATCACAGGTATAATATTGAAACTCCTGCCTCTTGTCATTTTACCTCAGACGGGGCATTACCTTGAAAGTATCCCACAGCCTCTAGTCTTCTCCCATAAGTCTTCTCACTTAGTGAAGTCTTCCTTTGATATTTCTATATATCTGCCATGGGCGAATAGCCGTGTATTTCTCAAGTTGTTCAGTGCAATGCACAAGTGAACACAAGTTACCCAATGTATGTTTCTATACTTTGCGATCAATCACAGTATAGGTAGGCAGTGTAACCTGTAGCCGAGTTTCCACGTACCTCGACTCATTTCAAAAATATACGCATGGCTAACTCCTTTATATGCCTCGGTCTATTTCGATGCAGTGACCTGCTTAACTACGGTGATCAGTCAGTGCCATTCGAAATTTTGAGCATTTTCTTCCGATTTTCCATGATTCATATGCTTCTCCTGACTTCGAAAAACGGCAAAAAAACTTTCACCGCGATGAAAATTTTCTGGCCGTTTTTGGAAGTTTTTCGCTGAATTTATCAGTGGTGTTTAAAATGCTTTTGTGTTTACGCGAATTCAGTTTTGCGCATACATTGAATTCCTTGCTCTAAATGATAAGATTTCAGGAGAAACATACATGAATCATGGAAGGTCAGTAGAAAATGTTTAAAATTTCAAATGGCACTAACAGGCCACGGTACTTAACCCTTTTAACGACCTTTTCAAACGGCTTTTCGTGAATATATATATATCTATGCGGTTTTCCTGTACAGTTGTGTGGGGTTTCATTTTGCTACAAGGATAATAATTTCATTATTTTTATGAAAGACCAGGAATTCGCACATTCTGCATGGGGGGTGACAACTCTGCCGTGTGGTTCATAAAAGGCTGGTTCATAGTATTCCCACAGCAATTATATATAACACATTCAGTCACATGAAAACATCACAGTACAGTCAGCATCCCCTCGGTGGTCTGGTGACCCGGGTTGGGCCGTATTAAAGACTTCAAAGATGTTACTCGTTGCTACCTCGCTTTGCGAACGGCACTGAGAGGACAGACTTTTCTGGATTTAGATTTTGTGGGTTGGAGTTAAGTGATTGGGTTATTTGATATTACCATTAGGCAGAATGTCAGTATTAATTTAGTTATGTTTGTCCACCTTACATGACATGACATGACATGACATCCACCTTGCATGTGTATTAGCATATGATCTCGTG
The DNA here is from genome assembly GCA_016165875.1 of Acanthopleura granulata. Lineage (NCBI taxonomy): Eukaryota > Metazoa > Mollusca > Polyplacophora > Chitonida > Chitonidae > Acanthopleura > Acanthopleura granulata. The sequence goes on along the minus strand of JABBOT010000080.1, from coordinate 30,488,703 downwards.
CTGGAGATGTTGAATGTAAAATATAAACGTTATTTTGTGTTGATGTCTGAAGGTAATGATATTTTATTTCTTCGCCTCAGACAGCTTTACAAGGTATGTAATACGCTCAGTTTTGCGAACCATATTGTCAGGCTGTTGGACAACAGTGTATCGGTCCCGTGTGCTATAAAACACCAGTGGAGTTATATGTAGCTTGAGGTATTACAACTAGGGCACAGCTGCACATGCATGTCGGCTTGAGCTGAGGGTGACTGTGTAATCTAGATACCATAGGGCCACTCTACAGTAGGTGAACAGTGTTTTTGCATGTTTTTCTGCATTATATTCCTTAGTATGTTTTGTAACACCTTTGTAATGAGTATTTTGATTTATTGTACTGTTGTTGTGTTGACAAGATTCCGTGTACACGCTCAGCTATTTTCCATCTTGAAGCCATGTGGTAGCATGCCACGTGTAGTCATGGATAATTGTCCTGAATAGTCATTGGTCTATTTCTATTTCTTTTGAGTTTGTACTTTAGTATTCACTGTAATTGAATATTCACTGACATTGAGTAACTGTGACATTATTTTTTGTGTTGCGTTACAGTGTTTCTTTCTTTGTTTGTTTCTTTGTTTCATGTTGCATAACATGATAGGCCATGTGCAGTAAGAGGGATTTTGGGGGAATCTGAAATGTTGTAATCCATGGATTCACAGGTATTTGCTTTTGTCAGCAGAGAGTGTAGACATCTGTTATTGCTAATGTATTTCAATTCTAAGTTGTAATAAGTAACAAGTGAACTGGGTGATATGAAATTTATTTGTACTCAGTATGTTGTGGTAGCAGTGATACACACATAAAGTAGCATGACGCATGCTCAAGGTCGGTCAGTAGTCACGTGATACTCCAAGTGATTTATGTGTGTTTAGTTGTGTTTTTTGTCAGGTTGCGTTATGGTGTTTCAAATGTGCTAAGCTGACATTTTATGTTTGCAGGAGTTCGTTATATCCTTTTATATCCTTTATATACTTTTTTCCTTATAATGATACCGTCATGACGCAAAATCCCGATTACTTTAGTTTACCTTAGACCATCAGCCTCTGACATTCTAAGGGTTCCTCCACGTCATATAACTGGAAAATTCCTGAGTATGACCTAAACCTCAAACAGACACACATCCATACATACACATTACGGTTAATAAATCGTACTGCTAGACAAAAGATCAATCACAGAGATATTTATCTATTTATTTATTTGTTTATGAAAAGCTTGTCTTCATTCGACTAAGCTTTCGTTAGTACCGTTAGCACCATCTGTCACTTACAATTTAGAACGTCATTTGTTCGTATCTAGGGCCCTCTATAGTTCTGCCTCCCCTTAGTCCGAGTGAAGCATCATTGCCGAGGTGGTTTTTGTCCGGTTTCCTTCCACCTCAATTCTGGCCACAATCGTACAAGTGAAATATTCTTGAATGCGATGTAAAACAAGTACAAATAAATAAAATAGGTAAATACGGTCAGAAGGTGAGTCCTTGCCATTAGGGCATTGGGTTCCTTCCGGTTAAGACCTGGCTCCCTCCACTCATAAACCTGGCCAGTGTGGTGTAAGGGGAGTGTCCCTGAGCGGCAGGGAGGTATACTAACTACTGGGAACTTCCTCATGCCTCAGGGCGGTCCCCATCCCCTGTTCCGATTAACCTCTGCTACACATCAAGCCATATGGTGTCCAGCTACATAGATAATTGTCGATTGTTTGTTTCTGTACCTTAATAATGGCAGGGACGGCTCACCACTTAGAGATATATGTTGCTGTGCATATACCTGTGGTCATTGAACTGCAAAGTCCAAAAAGGCCAAAGTCCGCATGTGTGTTCCGGGTGTGTAGGTAATGTAGGCCGGAGGCGCCTATATCGATCGTTCTAAGATTAAAGGCCAGTAGGTACTACCTACGTGTATTATGCGAACGACATAACAGAACTCCCGGTGAATGCAAACACCATTGCTAACATTGTCATTCCGATCGTGGTGAACATCGACGGGATTGTGATGCCTTGCTCGCGGAACAGGGTGCGGATGCGTTCGGCAAGAGTTGTGTCCTCATGAAGGATGCGGTTGATGGTAACCCTGATGCGGTTGATCTGAGAGCGGAGCTCACGTCTGGTAGCCGACACGGCCTCAAGGCGGGCCGCCCTCTCATCCTGAAGGTCACGTAGCCGTTGAGCAATACGGCGACTGGAGAACTCATCGAGAGCCTCATTCAGTTTCCGCCTTTGTCGAGGGATGTTTTCATCGAGGGTGAGAGCTTAGCGAGGTTGTTGATATGTTTGCCTGGGCTAGTCCGCAATAATCAAGACCCAGCAGCTCACGGATAGGCAGCTTACAGGCAGGCGAGTGGGGGGGGGGGGTCATTGATCGTGGCAAGGATCTCATCGACGGTTCTATCCATGAGGCTTGTCTCCGTAATCTGGACTGCACTTTCGACCTTCTTCGCGACTGCGCCTAGATCGTGTATCTCGACTGTATCCATGTAAGCAGCTGCTCCTCCCAACATCCTATCGGCGATCTGGATGGCTGCAACAGCCTGAGCAGGTTCTTGGGATCACTCTGGTCCATTCGGTGAACCCCAGAACTTCTCTGATGGCAGCCTCCTCTCCCGGTCAGCCAAATATAGTTGAGAGTGCGAGTGGCTTTCCTGTCCGAGAGTTGATAATCGTGAGGTCGGATGTGCTTTCAACCGCAAACGCTTGCCGACGAGCTCAAACTTACTTGAGTCTCGGCAAGTTGAGGGGGCGAGTCATCTACCGCTGACTGGAGGAGCGATACATGAGTCCCAGTGGCCCCGATGCCGATGTCAGCATCATCTGTAAGGTCTATGGTTGCGGTCTGGTCATCGTCTTCTACATCGTCATGGTCAAACGTTGGGTTATCGAAATCAAAGTCTGCCGTGTTGGCTAATGAACGTTGGCGGCCCAGTGTTAACTAACCATGACTCCAAACGTATAAGGACCAAAAGCTAATCCTTACCGCTACTTGAGAATTCCCTTTGGGTACAAGGGTGTGCGCCAGTCGGTCGCCCTCAGAAATAACCCGAGTAGGATAGACCAGAACCAACAGCTTCTTGTTCGGTCATTGTCCCTGGGTCCGCGAGACTTGCTTTCATAATCTCCCTGGCCTGGACCAACGTCAACCGAACAGTGGCCCAGAACTTCGGCCGTGCTGTGGTAAAGAAGACCAGGGTCAAGATCAGCGGCAATGAGGTGATGTTGATCGATGACAGCGACGTCTACCACTGCTACATGGACCTATGGAAAATGGCCCAGGAGAGACAGAATGCCCTCAAGTATGCGTAACAGTGTTACCAGGGAATCAACACAAGCCGCAACAAGAATATCACCCAAATCGGGTTGGGGCTGAGAATAAAGACGAGACTGTAGCCAAAGACAGAGGCCCATGGCAACCACCACTACATCCCTCTGGACTTCGAGCTCTTGGAAGTCGGCCATGTGGGACAGGCCCGAATACGAGCTAACCTTCTACGAACACAGCCGCGTCATCCGGGCCGCATGGGAAGCCGATGCCAGCTATGGCGATGTTGTACGACCGCGTGCTCCGGCACAGCAAAATCAGCCGTGACATGAGCGATACCTTGTGGAACATCAACCTCAACTTCCCCCCCCCCCCCGCAGAATGAAAGGCATCTTTATGCTGTTCGAGAAACCAGCCGCGGCATTCTGAGGCTTTCTACAACCCCAAAATAACCAAGGTGGAGGCGACAATCGAGGAACTTCACAACCAGCTGTACAGCCAAGGCCTGCGTGCCTGCCACAGTGGGGTGAGGAAAAGGCTGCAAGAGCCTTTCCGAGGTGGTCATGGTCGCAAAAGACCTAGGGCTGGCGGACTTTTTAACCACTAAGTACCCCCTGTGACTGGACATTCGCTCCATGGACGACGACCAGCTACATTCCATTGGGCGGCGCGTCAAGAACGCCAGTGAGGGGGTGAGTATTCAGATCACGGAAACAGAAGAGACAGCGGGCGCTTTGAACATCTACCATGACGTGGTCATGGACGCCCAGCTCAACATCAAGGGTGGCCGATTCGTCTGAGCCCTGTACTAGTAACCTCTGCCCCAGGGGCCCCACTCGGCGATTATCTGCGGAATGACTGGTGTGGGAAAACCATTTTTACGCTCAACCTCCTAGAGGGTCTCTATCGCGGCTTGTTTCAACACATTGTTGTCCTGTGTTCTATATGGTACAATCGGGTGTATCATTAGTGCCCCTGTGTGTGAAACGACTAGGTGAAAGGGTGCACGGCTGGCTTAGAGCTCTCTACTCAGTGTTACAAGGCCAGGGAACCCTATACATCATTGATGACTGCTCGACCACCAAGGCGCTGATCAAAAAGAAAGACATGCTCTCTGAATTAACCTTCTCAGGTCGGCACGGGCAGTAAAGCGTCTGGGTGCTCACCCAGAAATATAACTCGGTCCTGATGGATCTACGCGAGCAGATGCTGTGTGTCGCCATCTTCCACTGTAAAGATGGGGACTCGTTTGAAAAATGCCTCCGAAAAATTGATGTGATCCCTCCGGAAGAGCGGGCCAGAGTACGGCAGCAGCTGGCGAAAACAAAGCATGCCAAGCTTCTGTTGAAGACCTATCTGCCGACTGCATATCACATACTATAATGTGCGAAACACTGCTGCTGCTGCTACAGCAGAGCAACTGGTTGTTATTTTCCTTGCAAATAACCATAAGTGTGATCCCATGGGCTGCATGCGAATGCGAGTTACATGCGGTCTGTGACTCACTCTATTCGCCAGGCGAATATGCCCGAACTGGACGAACTAATTGACGAACTAATCAACGAAGACGCCGAGGCCTCGGCTGGACAAAAGAAACAGCAGGAGCCAATGGAGGCTTGCAAGGCTTGCTGCGCTGGCAGGCAAAACTGTTTCTTGTGAACGCATTGACAGTGAACCAAATGGACTCGTTGGACGAGGACGAGGTCGAGAAGATCTCCGCCCGCTACGAGTCAAGACTAGGCGCGGCCATGACGTAAACGTCATGGTTTCTTTCAAAACCATCCGAGAAACGACCGGCTCTTGAGCGCGACTTGCAGGCCGACCACTTTGTTGCACATTCAATTATTAGTGCTTGAGTGTGCTGTATCATCGCTACGGCATGTTGCTAGCGCCGCTAACCGCTCACCACAGTCAGGCACTGTCAATTTGGACAAGAGTGCCCCCGGACAATGAACGATGTCGGAGAATCCGACTCTTTCTTCGGGGCACCAAGCGAATCCGCCGGAGGAGACACCTTCGGCGGAAAGAGTGACAGACCATAAGAAAAGAAGACCCGAAGAAGGTGGCGGCCGGGCGTGCCAGGCCCGCTGCCAGAAAGGTTAAACGCGAACGACCGCTTGAACAGCTTCCGGTACCCAAAGAATCACAACACCATGGTGCTGCTACAGGCCACCAGAACAGAGAGAGCCTGTTTCACATGGTATTGCCAAGCAGGCAAAGTGGGTCCCATATATCATTGGGGTAGCTGGCCTTGCGGGTGTATATTATATATGTGCTCATCACCAGCAGCTGCCGCCTCTTCCTGTTGCTCCGCAACTACGGAATACAGCACAAGCCACATCTAAATCTCCCTCTGCTTAGCAATTGAAGATTCTCAACAACCCTCTCCATATGGAATAACAACATTACGCCTCCAGCTACCGACAGTAAGATGCTGTAAATGCGCTGTATCACATCGCAGTAGTCTCTGGCTTAGCTATGGGATACTCCAGACTGGGTAAGATGGTCATTGCATGGTCATTCCAAGATAGACTTCATCGTCCGTGATATCGTGGTGGTGGTCGTGGACGTGACCCTCGCGATGGCGACCAAGGACATGCTAATTAAACAGAGGATCATTCCAGCAGATATTTTGAAGCCGAAATGGCCTCGATCGCTATAATGGTAAATGCACTTGCCTTCTCAGGTAGTAACGTTCTCTTCTCAGCTCTTCTAAGCTCCACGGTTGATGCGGAGCGTAAACGCAACGATAAAGTTATAGAATAGCTCCAGGCGGCGCAGGCGATGTGGTCTCAGAAAGGAACACAGCGTCTGAACCGGATTATTGACGAAATTCGTCGACAGGGGCACACAGAGCGCACATTTTGAGATGTCGACGTCCTGGTTCGCGAGTACGCTCAGGTCATTGGGAAAACATTTAGCCCCACAAGGCCGAACCTGTCCTAATCGATTTCCATGCACCGCCGGAGGGCCAAAAAGAAAGCCAGATCGCCTTCATCCTCCTTGGGATCGGTGTAAGTTGGCTGGCCGCCTATAAACTCGCCGAGTAATCCAAAAAGACTCTGGTGGGCTCTAGTAAAAGCTCCTCGCCCCAATGGTAGGCACGACATGAGTAGTGAGGCTTGAGTTATTTTCCATTCCATTTGTATATATCGTTCCATATATATATTTCATGTTAATGGGTTGCCCGAAAAGCTTAACTCCGCGATACTAGAGGTTGAATACTATGCCTGCGTTGGCGAGATTCCTGGCCCTGTGGCCCATGTGCTGACTCGTAGCACACAAAAGTTCTCTGGCGGGAGGTCGAAAAAGCCGCGATGCATTTCTCGGCAACGCTTGGTCCCGTTCTCAGTCACTTCTGGGATAGGGCCTGAGCATGTGGCTTCCGCTTGTTGGAGACTGATCAGGCATCTGGAGTACCTTGCTTATGGTGCCTACTACTATGGCCAACCATATGTCTATTCGTCTATCGAAGACATACTATATTATAACCCCAAGGGCTATTAGGGAGTGAGGCTCGAGTTATTTTTCCATACCATTTGTATATATCGCTTGGATATAACATACTGTGATGAGGTTGAACGAAGAGCTATACTTCGCGGTGCTAGACGTTGACTACTGTGCCCGCCGCAACAAGATCCCTGGTCATCTGGCCCATGTACTGGTTGATAGCACACAAAAGTCGCTCCATCTCTCGCGGCAGGACCAAAAGACTGCGATGCATTTCGGGAATAAAGGTACTGGAGGGCCCGATCAACCTCCGGGCGACGACCGAGATTCTGGCTGAGCCTGTGGCTGCCGCCTGTTGGAAAACTTATCAAGCTGCTGGAATACCTTGTTTATTGTTCCTACTACCATGGCCTACCACTTGTCTATCCGTCTATTGCAGATATACTGTAGCCGTAAGGGCTACTGGAAAGGCATTGCCGCCATAAAGAAATTGGCTTCTGTCTCGAAGGTCTCTGAAGGCACAATTTGCGATTGGTTGAAAAAACAGGCCATCTGGGAGATTTTCCTACCATCCGCACGGCATATTCCACCGACAAAATATGATGTTGCTGCACCAAATGAGGTCTATCAAGCTGACCTGCTCTTTCTACCCTTTGACACTGTGAAAAACAAGGTAGGCAAGCGCACCTACAAGTATCCCCTCACAGTAGTCGATGTCGCAAGCCGATTCAAAGCAGCACACCACAAAGGAAGCCTAAGAGGGTGCTGATGCTCTGGGTGGTATCTATAAGCGAAGGCCACTTAGTTGGTCTAATATGGTGCAGGTCGACCCTGGGCGTGAGTTCATGGATGAACGCGCTTCTGGAAAAACGCAATGTGACCGTCAGGCGGGGACGAGTGCGCATCCATCGGGACCAGGGGATCGTTGAGCGATTCAATTGGACAACAGCTGAGCGGTTTTTCTCTCCCCAGTATACCCATGAGATGTGCTTCCCTTCTGGGCGTTCTTCTGAGTGGGTGGTTTGCTTGGAGGATGCGATTGACCTTAAGGTTAAACCTGCGCCCCTTGGCTTGGTCCTGACGCTTGCAAACCATTAACTTCCACTGGATGGTTTTGCGGAGCTGCTGCTCGGTGAGGGTGTTCCCTCCGAACCCTCCTCCGGGGGGCAGAGTAAACTTTCGAGCTGGCTGAGACACTCCACTCCTGATACGGCAAGGTGGACAAGGTTTGACCACTCGAGGTAATCGTCGATGACACAGATTTTAGCGGGTCTGTGATGGTGATACCCTGGCTCGAGTGGACCGTGAGGGCGTAACAAAGGCGCCAGTTGTCGGTCTTGATGGCTGCCCATGCTGCCTCAATGCTGACATCAACGCTGTCTCTGAGTACCACCTCTTCCCTGCGGTCCCCTGTATGTTTTGCTCCCTTTTGCGTCTTTTGGGTCGTACAGCAGGGGCATCGGTGTGTTGGGAAAGTTGTTCTTGTGCAGCTAAAATATCAGCTCCTCTGCTTGGTCGCGGACTTTCTTTCTCCACTTCAAGATGAGGTCATCGAGCTTCCAGGCGTCAAAGAACCTGCCCCATCCAAGACAACCGGGGAGAACCTTTCACATTTCTTGGCACTGGATCTTGCCCGGCTGTAGGCGGATAGCCTTTTTGAGAGCTTTAAGGATAGGATCTTTTGCTCTGTGGTCTTTTTCGACGTCTTCATAGTAGTCTGCAGCCTGACGAAGCCAAACATGTGGTAGCTCACCTGCAATAGGCGGTGGATGGCCCTGATTGCCGCAGCAGATAACCTGAATCCCCCTGTGTTCCAGCCAATCGAGGATGGTCTCCAGTATGGGCCGGGATACAGTGCACACCTCATCCCAGATGATGACACGAGGGATTAACTTCTGACCAATCCTTTTCGGGGTCCACTCAGTCTGACCATTCCAACGGAAGAAGCTGTGATAGGTCTGGGATTTGACCCCTCTGGCAAGCATATCTTTGCCCAACCTATGAGTCGGTGTGAAGACCACGGAAGAGCTCGATAGCTCACGTCGTTTTACCACTGCCTCCGCCACCATTCAGGTAGTTCAACTGGTGTCTGGTCAGTGGGTCATGGTGACTTGGTGCAGAAGAGTTTGTCTTGTCTTATTGCTGTCTTCAGTATCTTGGTTTGGCGAGGTAGGCTGCATGTTCCATGGGCATGTATAGCCTTTCTCTTTGTCGCGCCACTTGGCTGGCGCAACTGGTGGAAGACGCGTTATCCCTGTGAGACAATAGACACAATAGGTTTCTTTGCAGCTGCAGGCCTTGTGGGACACGTACACCTCAATCCTTTCGAGCTTGTGCAGTACTACTTTCTTCACATAGATGGAATAGGCTGCCACCCGAACAGGCTCCCCGGGTTCGAACCTCGAAAGCTTAGAGAGGAGGTTGATGTGGGCATAGGCCAAAATAGATGCCTTTAAGTGAGTGTACTGGGGCTAGGAGCCATCGTAGTATGTGAGGATGTGGCCGAGGGGACATTTCATTGGTGCCTCGACCAGTGTGCAGCTATGGAGGGTGTCCCGTACAAGGAAGGCCAGTTCACCCTGGTCTGTCACTAGCCTTCTGGTCAGCCGTTTTCCCTCAGCTTTGAATTTGCCGATGATAATGCAACCCTGATTGCGGCCTTGAGGGAGCCACACCGTGGTCTGTTTCTTAAAGGTGATGATTGCTTGACGTACCCTGAGGGACCTCTGGGGGCCGTACTCTTTCAGGAAGGCAGGGAGCGGCGTTGGGACCCATCCATTCTCTGTGAAATGCCTCCCAAACAACGCGGGGATGACAGTAAGGCATTCTGCGAACTCTCATTCCTGTCTTTGGGCAGGGGGCCATTGACGGCTACACGGGTCATGCTGTGGGTTGGTGTCCGAAACATTGAAATAGGGCTTAAGATCGCTTTCTCCGCATAGCAGGCTTTCATGTCGATGCTGACGACGACCCTCGTGTTGTAGTCCGTCGTGTTCCAGAGCCCTCCGTGGCCATGTCCGACGCAGGCCTTCTGGGTGTCGTCGAGCATGCTGCCTGGGGTTGGCTTCCAGCCATTCTTTTCTTTGGCCATGATGCTGGCAGCGTGATTATCGCCGAAGGCTAACTCCGGAAGTTCGGGGTCACTCAGTTTTCCGCAGATTGCTTGAATCCTTTCGTGGGCCTCCTGGGTCCTGCAAGAGCGGCCGTCCTGTAGCACGAACTTTTCAACACCGAGCTGTCTGCCTTGGGCACTCAACAGCCAGACAGCTAAGGGCTCCCCCTGTGTAGTTTCTCGAATGGCCTGCCAGACGTCACGCTCCACAACTCTGTGAGCCACACATTTAAGGTCGCCATCTCTTAGTGTTGGCAGGGCCTGGGTCTCTGACGGGGTAGATCCTATACACAACTGCGGTGACAGGGTAGGCGTTCTGATAGAACACGCTGTCAATCCCAGTCAGAGCACCTTCGTCTCCGTCGTGAACTCGATGACGCCTTGCCCCTTGTTACTCTCAGCCCGGACTGGGTCAAACTTGTTTTCATACACCCAGTCGCCTGCGTTCCGCTTACGCAGGAACTTAATTCGGAGGTGAGAAGATGAGCCGCCCTCTTGTCCGAAATGCGAGCATTCAAGGCCAGTCGCCCAGCTCTGGCTTGCAGACCATTAGCGATTTCAATTTCGCCGATGTTGAGTGAGTCCTCCGCTTTCACCCACCACGTGGAGAAGACCGCAGCGGCGCGATCAACTTCAAACTCGTCTTTGGCATCGTTCAGAATCTCAACCCAGTCTTCAGCCGGGGGCTGGAGCGGGGAAGGGACCTGATCATCTACGTCGATGAATGGCCTTTGTGGCCTCAACGGCCGATGGAGGCGGTTTTCAACGTATTCCAGAATAGGTTCACCGAGAATATACCCAGGCTCGTACTCTGCAAGCACCTCTTTGATCAAGTCATCCATAGTGGCCATGTGGTTGAATGGCTCTGCACAACTACACCCCTTTGTCTAATACCAATTTCTATCTCGGCTAGTCGTGCAAACTCTGCTCTGAAGGCTTCCTGCTTTTCCCGCTGTTTCCACGCCAGGCCTGTAGGCGCAGACGGGCACCGCCACAGCCATCACACCGAGCCACGCGTGCGTTTACCCCTATCCCACATCCTTGACAGGGGAGGTTGCCTCTACTGTCTTTTGCTAGCCGGGCATTGTGGACCTTGCAGTACTCAGCCAGACAACTTCTCCCGCACAATTCTGTCCTTCCCAGCAACAGCCAAGCACAAGTGTTTGTCCCTCTCATTGTTACAGATTACTATACTCTTGCTGATGGGTATCTCTAAATGAAGAGAGGGGATGATGGCGGGCCGTCTCCTCGGGGGCTTACGGTTTTTTGATCACCAACGAGTTCCGACCTACATAAATAATTACTATTTCTTTATGTGCGCGCACGGGCTCCGGCCTACATCCACAATTGCCAATTATCTATGTAGCTGGACACCATATGGCTTGATGTGTAGCAGAGGTTAATCGGAACAGGGGATGGGGACCGCCCAGGGGCGTGGGGAGGCTCCCAATAGTTAGTATGCTCCCCCCCGCCCCCTGCTGCTCCCTGAGTACGGTAGTCATAAAATCACGATTATACAAATCAGCAACTGGTAACAAGTAGCTCTATACTAGCTAGAGTAACTGTAAAAAAATCACCTGAAAGTGGTGTGGATACATAAAAAAAGTCACCTGGGCATGAGAAATGCTTGTCACTAGAGTACATGCTAACTGACATGCCTTGGATTCGTCAAAGTAACCCGAAAATATAAAATCATCATAGTGCTTGTTTACTTGAGTATGTTTGGTCTGAGAAATATCTGAACATCTTTCCAACAGCGATCCTGCGTTCATTCTGTGAGTTTTTCATTTGACTATTTCGCTCCTTAATAAGGTCAAGAGTTGCTATCTGACTCGTGTATACACTGGATTTTAGCAATGTGATTGATTCCAGGAATACAGAAGTTAAACATAAGCTAATGAAATTACGTTATATTACATTAAGAAGATGCGGTTTCTACTCCCCACAGCTGCATGGACATCCTTTCCAGTTTCACATATATATGCATTTACATCACTACAACACAGGCATTCACTGGATCAAATAAGACATTTTTTTTATATTTTTGGTTAACAGGATCTATTAAAGGACAAACGTCACATAAAACTTACCCTTAACACAAACCACCCAGGAATTAAGAAAGCATATAAAGTAAGAAATTTGACGGATTCATACAAAGATTCATTAGTTTCCGTTGACGACAGCAAGGCGTGAAGAATGTTTAAGGCGAATGAATTAAATCAGTATTCTAACCGTGTAGCATGCTATTTTGTAAGTTGTCCTTATCCAATATGTAAAAGGCTGCATTTCGATTGAGAATCTCCTCAGATCACATTCCGGTAATGAAGCACTGCTAGGGTTTTACACGCCCAGGTAGCAAATTCACTTATCTATGCCTATTTTACCCAAGTTTGTTTAAGCTGGTGCTGGGCTGGGGTGTAAGTTACTACTTTTAGATATTTACATGAACAATTAGAATAAAATAACTGGGGTAAATTTTACAAAATACAGAATGTCAGACGTTACGTGTGACCCATTTGCCAAATATCATCGCTGCTGTATTTTAGTTGTAGTTCTTTTAGGCATAATTACTCATCAATTGACCCGTTCCGCCATGCAAGTGTCTTTATCCAGAGTGTAGGTCTATATTATATCGTATTATATTAAAATAAACGTACCATTTCATTTGTATCCCTAAGTTTAACGCGAAAGCCAGAGAAGAAAGTATGGTTATCACGTTGCCCTCATCGAGCAAAAATTTCCAGGTTACCGGGTCACTTAGAAAGGCTTGTCCGATAAATACTGCGTGTTATTTCAATGACACGTAGGAGTAGCACATACGCATCGTTACGATATTGAAAACAATCACCAACCCAGTGACTTCATTTTACAATGTAAACAATGCTTTATATACAACATGAGACATACATTTATACACAGATTGTTCAACAACAACATTGACAAGAAAACATAAACAAATATTCTACCGGTCTTTACACCGTTCAAATTCACCTTTAAATCCTGAAGATAGTCCAGGGAATCATCACAACACCCAATTCACAAAAGTCACAAATTATTCCTATCAGGTATTACGCTAGATTAGCAAACGAGAACACAATACATAGTTCAAACAAAATCCGATCAGTTAAGCCTTTGAATGACGTCACACCAGCAAAGCACAACACAGGGTAAATCCAGGGACGGACTTATAATCCACTTTGGAATAATCACAGTTCCCACAGGAACCAACAAACAAATGCCCCGTTCAGAGACATAGAGTAATGTCACCTGGTTGCAGAACGAACATCCTTCACAAAACTGATACTTCAGTTCAGAATCCATGACGAACTTGTTGGTTAGGTGAGGTCAGCGTGTTAAATGAATTACACAGTCAATACTGTACAATAATAATCCGTACACCCACAGAAATTCCCTTTAAACAAACATCAGTAAAACTGTTGTAGACAAACTGTCCTCCAAAACAACTGGTATCACCAGTTTACATCATCAAAATAAAGGACTCTATAAGAGTCTATCTTATAGCTCGTAATGGATATATCAAAAACAAAACCTCCACTCTAAACAGAAAACACGGTTTTCTAAACAGATTTACGTTTCACTGGCCTACGGCATTTTATCCTCGATTCGATTTTACAGCTGCCCACTAATGATAATAAAACCTTTCAGGCTTTGGCCAATTTTCTTAAACGATGTCAGCGCTTTTAAATCATCAATAAATGTAGTCAGAAGTAACACAAATGCATTTTGAACACGTGTGGAAATATTAATGATTATTTATATGCATGTATTTATAAAAAAAATCCTCGACTAGTCAATCTCTGTTTTATGGTTGTTTTGTTTTACCCGAAAAGGGAATCTATCTGACCTGATGTACTTTATCCTATGTCTCATCTATATATGTTCTTCAGTTCTACTCAGTACATTATATGTTCCATTTATGTCGTAATATCCTGACATTCTAACGCCCTCCTTTCTGGTGATCTACTCTAATATATATAAAGGCCTTATACCTACCCGTTCTATTTGAATATATTTCTCATATTATTCAGGAATGATCAGATAGATGGATGTTTTCCTGCCAAGCCCAAAATTCAAGCTGCTGTAAATAAATCGTTAAACTCATTTATTTACCATGTATTCACCTGTGTGTTGTATTGTAGTCATGTGGTGGCATGCAACACACAGATGTATACAATTATTACAGTATTAACGTCTAGTTCGCTTCAAAACAATAACATCTTGTTTTGTATCTGCCAACAGAAATCTCAATCTTGCACAGATATGGCGCCAATACAAATAAATCCCCCCCCCCTTATGCACTGAGTCCACAGGCTACGTTCAGGGCAAACTACTCGCTAAAAGTAAATGCAAACATCTAAAATAGACACACATAGCACCGTGCCTTCTCTTTTACGTTGAGAATGATGGATAGCGTTGCATGAACATCCAAATACTGACTGCATATGCATGCATATCTATATCAATGTGTTACAAATGACAAAAGTCCAAGTCGAAGGTATAGCCACGACATGCGATTCGTGTAGTGTATGCTTCTATTTCAACTTTAAAATATTAGAAATCACGCATACAGATACAGGCAAAAGTTTCATTTTTGTTTCCGTTTCTTCAACTGAGATATTCATCTTGTAAATGAATGTGTTACACTTTCCACAGTGTCGTTCCTGTTTTACACACTTGCTCTGCTTTTGCGACAGTCTTAAAGATTTTTATTTATTGATTGATTTGATTGGTATTTTACGTCGTACTCAAGAATATTTCACTTATACGACAGTGGCCGGCATCATGGTGGAAGGAGCACGGGAGAAACCCACGACCCCATTCGCAGGTCGCCATCTGTGCTGCCTTGCCCTAGAGGGCTTTAACAGGTTAGATAACCACGCACAGTTCGGCAATAAGTCGCCTTTATTGCCGAACCATGCTGAGGTAAATAACTGAAACACAATAAAACAGTGTCGGTAGAAACAATCAACAACTGACTTTAACATACACATTCTAGATTTAGAAAGTTCAGGCATAACGATAATGTAATGGTACAAATACACAAGGTTATGTAATGCGTATTTACTATGTTTCACTGAGTGTCAATAAGCCCCGCGGGGTTCACATGGAAATGCACACAATTTAACACAAGCGTTGTTGTTGTCTCAAGAGCTGTCACCGTGCTCCTTAAACTCCTTATTTTCCAAATAAATTGAACACCGTATATGATTCTGTTTATATGTACATGCGTATATCTAACTGTAAATGTTATATTTAAACTGTGGTTGTCTGGTTGTTGTCAAGTTTGAGCGACATTTAGATAACAGGGACGAGAAATACGCCTCGACGATTTTCTGATATGTAATGTCACCAGTTAGTTACTTTTGACATGGAGATATTGTTTCGACAATATAAATCACGTGGAAATCTGAAAGATCAATGTGTGAAACCAAACAGCGGCTTCAAATACACATCAGTACACATACATGCACAAAAGCGTTCCCATGCCTTCATGTGTATCAAAATGGGTTTGCTTGTCAGGCATGATAGAAACCTCGATCATGTGCACTCGAATCAGCTGTTCCACTAATAAACAACACAGATTTGTTAAAGCAAGCAATCAGTTCCCCCTGGTTCTAATCGTGGTTCAAGTACAGTTTACTTGTTATGTAGTGTAATAATTGTCAATATGTATAATAAACATTTAGGGTCATTAGAATATAGAGTCTGTCGTTTTTCTGAAACATCTTCTGAAATGATACGAATAAAAATAACCTCACAAAAGAGTTGGTGCATTGCTTGGGCTGATTTTTTTGAATGGGTTATGTTCCCCATTTAACAAAAGACATAACAAAGTTTATTTTTTACTCGAAAACACCTTTAATGAGTTGTGATTTTTTTTTCTTACATATGGTTTTCAATTATCAAAAGTTCTCCTGGTTTCCTAAAAGAACTGTGAAATCACTGCGTCAGCTGCCCTCAGTGTTCCTTCTGACCAGAATGTCATTCCAACTGAAAATGAATTGGTCACAACAAACACTCTGTCCCATTTGGAAGGACGTCTCATAAAGGCCTCGACTGCGCTGGGTTTGAAGCCAGGTTTGAACAGTTCCCAGGCAGCTCCGTAATCACCTCCTCGCCAGATCTGCATCACGCCATCTAGCGGATCTGGTATGTCACGCGGACTGACGTCATACAATTCTCCAAGATGGTGATGAGCGTGTTCAACAACTTTCCTACTCACTGCATATGCTGCTGAAACAAAAGACGACGAAATCGTCCCCGGATACCTCCTCAGCTGAGCCCAGTAATCTATCTCCGTTTCCTCGTCTACGTACGACACCAATATAACAACGTTCTCGTGCCCCGAGCTGTCCCGGAATCGACCGTACTCCATCGTCTGCCGAAGGGGCAGATCCGAAACCACGGACTTGGAAGTGATGTTTAGCTGATCCCAGGCCGCACTGGGGTAAATTAGGTAGAGCTTCATCGCAGAGTAATCTATTACAGAATCCAGGGCATGTAGGACAGTTGGATCATTCCGAAATGGTCCCCATTTTATGCGTGACAACGCAGTTCGCGGACAAGCAAAGATTATATTCCTTGCACATGTTTTCTTTCGTTTAGCCTGAAATAAAACAAGTACGGGACTAGTTGCATGACCAGTATAATACAGAGTTCATGAAACTATAGAGAATAGAGGCTTGAAAGAAATCCTATTGTAGGTTGTCCAAGGATACTGATTCGCGTTATAAATTACCAGGTACGTAACAATTACTCTGACCACGCAGTTCTCTGTATTACATCATGAAAATTTATCTTCGCGGTGTCAACTTCATCAAGGAAGAACTATCAAACGCCTAAATAAGGTGACAATGTCTTGACTAATTCTAGACCAGTGACGTCCAGTAATTTGCATTTAACATCACTGTAATTTATTTACCTAATTCTGCTTACGTCATGGTGCTAGGGTGTGTAAGTTGTTACTTCTTAAACACTTAAATAAATCGTTAAAAAACTCTGAATGAGGTAAACTGACAAGTGGCCGGATTTCACCGGTAATGTATGACGATTTGCTAACTATCTCACTGTCGTCGCTGTTCTGGTTTACTCTCTGTGCTGTTGTCTTTTAAAATTATTACACACTATTTCCTTCAATTTCACAATGAGTAGAACACCCTGGTGTAACACATACCGCTCCAGGCCTCTAGCAATCTGCTTCACATTTGTCAGAGTCGTATCTGTCCGTTTATAATCCCGGGGTATACAGGTTGCATAGGCATTCATATCCATGATATCAACATAATGCTCTTACGAACGGTAGCTATTAGAGCGTGACTGAGAAACCTAAATTTGTATTCAACCTTGGGGAGGGGGCTCCTTGACTCAGTTGGTTAGCGTGCTAGCGCCGCGCAATGACCCAGAAACCCCCCACCAATGCGGTCGCTGTGAGTTTAAATCCACCTCATACTGGCTTCCTCTCCGGTCGTACGTGGAAAGGTCTGCCAGCAACCTGCGGATGGTTGTGGGTTTTCCCCGGATTCTGCCCGCTTTCCTCCCACCATAATGCTGGCCGCCGTCGTATAAGTGAAATATTCTTGAGTACGGCGTACAACACCAATTAGATAAATGAGATATTAAACCTTGAAATTATTCACGGATTACAAGTTTGGAATTTAAGGTCAATATCATGCCTTGAATGTGGACAGTTGCCCTCCATCATTGAAAACTAATCACTGCTTCTCCTTTACATGTTACTACTTTTATTCAACATCTATTTACTATTTTTCCTACATTCCTTCGGACACTCGTGTTTTGAGTAGATTTGGAAATGGATCTTGCGAACGAAAACAATATTCACCCTAGAGTCCAGTGTCACACCGTTCTCTGTCCTAGTACCGATTATCGTCAGCTCATACCAGACTCTCCCACGCTGTGCCTTCCGCTGTATAGAAATCACCCTCTGGTTCAGTCGTATCTGATGTCTAAGATAGGAATTATTGCAACCAAATGAAGTTTAACATAAATTTAACATTCAATTTTTGTAAATTTTGTTCAGGTTGGATTCTCTAAAACGTCACTCTTAAGATAAGAAACAATTCATCCCAAGAATTCTTGTATACCTACTCCAATATGCCTTGCCAAAACAGTACCAAGGACAGATATTACTAATACTGTCTACAGGCCCTTTCGGCATAAGCTCAGACATGCAAAGGGGGCAACAATATCCAGTATTACACTGGTGCTATTGTCTAGGCCCATTTGTATCTAAGTAACGGTTCTTGTCAACCGTGACGCTACAATTGACGTTCCTGGCATAACGCCACACAACACTGAAATGACGTCGGTGTCATAAATAACTGAACAGCGTCTGTTTCACAAAGCGATTTTGGGATTTAGCGTACAATTGTTATCCCAATAAAACTGTGAAATACATGCATATCATATCATCGCATGCTAATATTTTGTTTTCTAGAAAGTATTACACCTTTGGGCTTTAGACTAAAATCGCTTTGTGAAACAGGACCTGGGTTGTTCATCCGAACTCGTCAGTACGGACCACAAGACTACCAAAGCATAGGCCAATCCTCTGATGACTGGCTGATTTACTTCTGCCACTTGCTCTAATAGCTTCTCCATGAAGGTAATTTCAAACGCATAAACGCAGGTACGACTTCTGACAATAATTAAATTAAGTCACCGTTTGCTCGCCGTCAGAAACAGTTGTCCCAGACGCTTGGGTATAACATTCATTCCTCCGGTGACCGTCTTTATGACAGTTGCACCATCACCATCCACAGGCCTATCGACTGGAGTGCTGTGAACAGCGTTGTTATTCTCGAAGTCCGACTGGAATCCCATAAAACCTTGCAGGTACTGCTTAGCTTCGTTCGACCACAGGGTGCCCATTATATCTAGATAACTTTCAAAACAAAAAGCTGAAATTAGTGTGTATATTTATTTATTTATTTATTTATTTATTTATGTTAAGACAATTAGCTCACAGTTAATTCCTGAAGATTTACCCTGTAAAACCTTTAGGTAAATAATAAAATATTCACAACGAACATAATGATTTCAAAATATTTTAAACATGAATTTTTCATAATAACAAACAACACTTGCCGGTGACCTGGCCATAAATCAAGTCAACACTCAAGGTACTTTTTTGTCTTTTCTTACAACCCACTGCAATAGTATTTGATCCAAATGCAATCAAATATTATATTATTAAGAGGAGCACAGGCATTTTTTAAATGTAGCTTTCATAAAGATAAATTGTCATTGAGACAATGTTTTATTCCCTCATATACCCGTGCTTGTAGAGAGGCAATCCATCCTTTGTTGTGGCTTCTTCAACATTAGAGATTTTGTCCGGTTCAGCATTGTTCACGGCGGACTGAAACAGTTTCCTGCCACATCAAAGAGAAAAATTAAATTAACTGACCCAATTTGAAAACATTCATCTTTAGGCGAACGACAAAATGCCATTGCTCATCATCCTTGGAATCTTTCACATTAAAGCACATATCATTTCTTTGTATTCATCTATTCTGATACATCGTCATTATTTTAAACACAGAGAAGACATTGGCAAGTTTTCAGACGCAATTCATCCTAGAATCCTAATAAATATATAAGACGGTTTCACATAAAAAATAATGCACTAAATTGAAGTATAATGTAAGAAATGCTTTTATTGATTCTTTGCTTGATAACACCATGCTCAAGAATAATATTGTTCTCTTATACGATGGCTGTAATTTTTATGGGTGGGGGAAGTCTGGGTGTCCATAATAAACACCGACTTTTAAGAAGTTATTCCCAAATCTTCCCGCATTTGGCATTCGGAATTGCATCTGGGTCACTGAAACCGATGTTTAGTAAATAGTCAGACGAAAGGATGCTTTTTCACACCTCTTATGAATTGAATTTTCACAGAACTTTGAATCCCTCTTTGCCTGTTTCACCTGTTAAATATGTTTTAAAGACCGCCACGAAAAGGGCAAAAGATGTTTACCAAAGCAACTGATCCGGATCCTTGGGCTCCCCCGAGCGAAGGTTGAATGGAAGTTTATCGGTGAGAAGATCAGCGAATCGCAGGTGTTTTCCCCTCAAATAATACGTTTTTTCGTAACCGTCTGGTTTGAATGCTGTGGATTCGAGCCCCAGTTCATTCAACAACCCCACAAGGGTGTTGTGATTTTCCGGTTCATAGCGCATGGCCCCTAGATCAATAGGAACGCCAGTGGCTGAAGGAAGAAACACGCTGAACATCCGTCCTCCGATACGATCCGTGTTTTCAAAGATGGCGATTTTCCAGCCGCGTTTTCGGAGTCTCCACCCGGTATACGTGCCACCTATCCCCCCTCCGACAATGGCCACGTCCAAGCATCCTGTTTGATTAATTTAAACTAAATGCAAACATACAAAACACCAACAAAAAAACTTGTATATACAGTTGAAGCTCAGAGAACACGAGAACAGTATTTGCATTAAGTTGTAATTGAAAATACCGCAACTCGATATATTTGTATTGACTGAAACTTAATGACAATTACAAATGGTGTAAATTTTATGAACTATATCTACCAGAAAAGAATGACCGGTTTGACTTCACAAAATCGGGATGTATAATGCATGCATATTATACTATATTTTACTCCACTGCGCATTGGTTTTAATTACTCAGATCGATAAATGTTGCTGCAGATGCAGGCACGTGTTAAAAATGCACTCCATAATTCAACATGAGAAACATTATTCCTTATATATGTAATGCAGTCTGTGCAATTTATGCCACATTTAAAAAATTAAAGACACTTTTGCCACCGTGCATACAATAACATCTTTCAGTGGATGTGAAAGTTATATATACTGTTATGATGGGACCAATAACTGTTAACTATGATGTCCGTCTTATCGAGATTAGCTAGATACGAAATCCTTTTGGATCTGCAAACACAGATTGACGGCAATATAAGGTGTCATAATTACAAACCTGACGTTCGAGAGTTCTGGGCAGAAGACCTGAACGGAACCCCTGCGAGAATGTAAAAATAATGTGGTTGAAAATGTAGGCCTAGGTTACTCAAGGCAGTAAGTCTTCCGACACAACGTGATATTCAAATCCTCCTTCTTTCAGATCTAAATGTTTTTATCTGTCTTTTTACTGACGCACAGATTTTCTATCATCCAGAACAAATCCCCATAAGTTTCACTAACTGTATGTGTAAACAATCTACAGTCCACAATTATGTAACAAGAAGACATACTTTCGATCTTGATGAGTCTGTACATAAGTCTAATCTTACATATTCTATGCGTTGTATATCCTCAAAATCTGTCTTTAAATGAAAGCTTAAATCATACTTTGTAAACAGTCGAATAATAGCGGTGATGTACTGAGACACTGATCATAACACACGATTTTTTCTATATCTTCTCTTCTTATCTCGCTTGTGTTGCCACGATATGTATAACTTGTTTATTTCCACCATCGCCTTACCAAGAGCCGTTGTAAAAATCTGCTGTTGTACGATTTTATATTTCCTCAATCAGGATAGAACAAGCTCTCTAGAGCTTTAATCCCGCCAATGACTAACTACAACGTGTATATAATATTTATCGATATGTGTTGTAAGTGTCTATAAAATTTGCTATTTGTGATTCATTGGTGAATAAATAAGTCAAGCCAAATCAAACTACAAAGAGCAAACAGCTCATACGTTATCATTAAGATATACTCATGGATAGTTCAACTGATGCCTTGCCAGCTGTAGGCTAAAGAAATGCAGTATGTTGTACTTGGAAGCCAACACATTTGTCAGCTATCCTGGACACATTTCTCGATTTTAGTATAAGATATACTTACCAAACATATTCATCCACACGACGAATAAAATATATGATCTCATTGTATCTGTGAAAATTTCAAGCAATAAGATATCATTTCAGCGAATCCATAGTACGAGGTTTGCATTTCATTCAGCATTCTTTGTGGAACTTCCGGTAAAATAACATGTCATCTAGATTGCCCAGCCATTTTGAAACGTGACATCAAAGAATTTTGTATTGTTTACACACTCATTGGCAACAAAGACACGTAATGTAGCTAAATTAGTTAAAGTCACATAAAGACTTAACTATATGTTAAAATGTTTGTTATATCGCCAATACTCCCAGGACAATGTGACAGCGTGTAAAAATATATCAAATACAGCAAGGAATTTTTTTCCTGAATAGTGTGCATAATATGAAGTTGATGCGGTAACTTTTTAGAGCAACAACATCATTTCATCCCCAGCTGTTGGGGTTTACTCCAGGACTGCAGCACTTTACGCAATCATACCAAGTAAAATTCCCAATGCACACTTTCTGAGTGGGAAAAGCGATAGGAGATTGTGAGAGGGGTGAGAGTCAGCGGCACACGTATGGCCCGGTGCGAAGGTAACTGTTGAAACATCATGGGCTGTCAATGATGACCATGGCTTTGTAGTATAAATACATAAGCCACGTCAATACATGGCTAGGCGTGAGAGAGACTGACTGATTGAACAGCCGGTGGGCCTAATTAAAATTACGGATATACATATAGAAGGATTAGAGTAACGCACCACATGCAGCAAAACAAATATATATATTCGAAAATTCTGTTCTTACTGTTTCAGGTCCTAAACATAAACCAGTATTTCTTTTGTTTATAAATATTGTACACTGCGCTCGACTTTGGGCTATTAGTTCCATGTAGCTTATAGCCCTAGGAAATTTCTGAAGTGGAATGTTTACACTCTCGATGTATTTTCGGTGAGCTTTGTTCAACGCCATTTATTTATTTGATTTATTTATTTTTTTGATTGGTGTTTAACGGTCTTATGCGACAGTGGCCTGCATAATGAAGACAGGAAACCGCACATAGCCAATGGAAAACCCACGACCATGCATAGGTTACCGGCGTAATTTCCACATACGACCAGAGAGGAAGCCAACATGAGCTGGACTGGTGAAAGACTGGGTCATTGCGCGACACTAGCGCTCTAACCCTTTGGCCACGGAGGCGCCATCATCAGTTATGACGCCTAAATATTATCATTTTTTAAAGCCAGGATACATCTCTTAATTTCGGCAAATCTAGCATAGTTTTACTCATCCGTATCTGTGAATTTCCTTCTGAAATCGTTTAATCTAGACGAAATGAATTATTTTGACGAGAGTTTCTACCTATGAGCCTTCTTGTTTGCAGTCCTAACTTTCTTTACTCCAACATATGGAGAACTTTCATCATTGTAATTCTATGAGGCTTCATACGACAAATTTTACATCTGTCGACATAGGAAAGTGTAGAGCGTCTTTCATTTTGAAACCATATTAGTACTGGACTAACTGCGCTACGTTATACTCCGCGTAGACTGGCAGTAGCCTACTAAGTACCGCGTTGCAGATGTTTAGATGCAAGGAGGCTTGCGGTACTAGTTATTGCGCTGCAGAGCTATTAGTACACATGGACTGGCGGTATAAGATATCGCGTTGCAAAGCTTTTGTTACACATGGACCGGTACTATTTATTGCACTACAGAGCTTTTAGTACACTTGGACTGGCGGTACTAGGTACAGCGTAGCATATGTTTTAGTGCAGATGCACAGCATACACGGAACTCATACTCTACACTGTGAGGAGTGAACTTTTAACAAATGAATACCGCTAATGAGATAATACATCGCCGAGCCGACTATGTGTATTTCCTTTTAACAAAATGTCATTTTATTTGTTGAACCTGAAAGAAGATTTGGGGATGGTTTTTTGGTACATTTTCGTCATTCACTGATCTGATACAGTGCATAAGCAATAAACCGTCGAGTTATTGTACAAGTGATTAAGATGCAACGATAATTAACCTAACGAACCTATTGCTAACTTCATCACTAAAGAAACAGCGAAGAACACCAAATGCCTCGCAAATACAACTACGAATGAAACCGGATGTACATACAACTTGTATGAAAAACACATTCTTTTATCTTTTAAGTTAACAGTGATTGATTCAGAGCCCTTAAATCAATCTATTCACAGTTTGACGGCAACTTAAACGTACCTTTATCATTTACTTCCTTCGTCCACTTATTGGTCGACGCTATATATATACACACGGAAAGAGTAAACCGCTAAAATAGTTTGCATTTATATTTGATAAATTAGGGAACAAATATAGCCTTGACTTGTCATATATACTTATAATAATTATATGCACTGATTACTCACCCAGTCAAAGGCAATCCGGCTCTACCTTGAGGACACAAAGCAGAAACTGAACTGCGGACAACTGCAATGAATGCAAGTGTTGTTCAACCCTTTTGGGTGGAATCTATTTACCACCTCTGGCTGCACAAACAATGTAAGCGCTATGAAGATCACGGAACTCTCTCTCTATATATGGATACTTGTTGTTCAGGGATCTTCTCATAGGCTATTGTTTTAACAATGCAGCTATCCTGCAGCGCAGTACGAGGACAAGTGCAAAACAAAAGCAATACGGAAAATGGCCGCGATCGTACGTTTAAGCGAAAGACCAAGTTGTTTTGAGTGAATGGAGCATAAAAACTGTATCTGATAATATTTTTAGTGACTTTTTTCCTAGATTTTTTTCCTGTTCAATTTAAACACAATCAAATGTTTAGATCGTATGGTGTACTTCACGGACCATACTGAACAGGCTAGACATCCGTGAGATCAGATATTCCTTCTCGCTGTTAAACAGCCTCTGATTTTCATAAGTTTACTTTCTACATGGACATGCATGTGCTACCTCACCTGTAGGCATATTTAATGTGAAAATATCACAACCAGAGGCTGTTTAGCACCTACAAGGAATACATGATGTCTTTATGTTAAAAATTTTTGAGTATGCCGTTAAGTAATATTCAGACAATACTATAGGCCTACGAACAAGATGAGGTGTGTTCGAAGATATCAGTTGTATAGTCCACCTACATATATTTACAAGTGTAATGAAACGAACGCGGATGTTCCTGGTTTAAAGCTGTTTTGGCCATATAGTAGTGCATGTGTAAAATCCTGTACGTTGAACAGAATAGATACTGTGTTTTCTTACTGAAGGCAGAGCAGATTTTGTCATTACACGCTACAAAGCGTGAAGATGTATATAACAGACTTGTTGCTGTTATTCGAACAGAATAATTTGTTGCCGTAACATGCAGGGTTATTGTGTTCCCAATAAAATATTATTCTATTGCAGTAAAATTATCTTTTCTACCGGCATGATCACTTACAAAACATATTATGTTTACTTAACAGGTTAGGTTTTAGGATTTATTAAGTTGTGTTGAGGTGAGACACAAAGTTGTTCGGAGGCCGAAATTCAAGGAGAAACTGGAAGGGAAATATCTGTACAAAGTCACCCACAATAACAGTATATACATGGTATATCAAAGTGAACTGCCCCAATTGGTCAATTATTTCGCGCAAAACTGGCGCTGTATGGTCTAGAGGCATCTGAAACACGGAGATAGAGTGATTTAAAAAATAAAAATCTCAAACAAATTTGTTTAAGTATGTTTGTTATGACCGATAAGCTCAGCTTCATGAAATTTGGTATTCTCCACACCCCTACCTGCCCTTGATGTCCTCTTAGTGTATGGCGTCATAATGGTGGTATGCCGTTTTGTGCATCAATCAGCTGTGCTAATAACACTGAATTACAATGGGATTAATTTCCATGCTTTACGTCAGACCCCTGCAGGCGACGGAATAAGCAGTCTAAATTATCCGACATAGAGGCTAGTAAACGTTTTGCCTCAAAACCTGAAAGATTACAAACGATGTGCGATTTTCTTCTCAGAATGTTTGGTGTTGAACATATTTTCATTTTCTACAATTAAAAATACTTAGCACATGCATTTTCTTGTTTGCATCGTTTTTTTATACATCACATATATATCATTCAGTCAAATAATATAAAAAATAGAACCAGGACGGCTGACCTTTAAATGTCGTCTTCCTGAGTATTAAAAACGTTTTGTATGACGTAAAACTGATCCAGACGTGCAAATTGGAAAACTAATAATGTTAGTAGTTCATGTCTACGAAAATACTTTATTTTCATTGCATATTTTTATTAACTTTAGTGGATTTACAGGCATGCATCAAAAGGATCCAGAATAAGGCAGAATAAGGGATTAGGCACGCGAACGTGTTTTCACGCCTTCATCATCACGAGATACCAAGTAATGTATAGGCATACACATGGTGGTCAATAAAAAAACGACCTATTTTAATTTCCTCTGGGAAATGTTTCTAATGACATTTCTCCATAACTTTCAGATATTATATATAACAGCTGAAAATTCTGGAGAAATATCACAGAGTAGAGGCCCAGGCAATTGTTGTGATGTTACCATGGACGTGAACAGATTGTATACGAGGCAGCAGCAGATAAAAATTGTTGAAGTCTACTCTGCAACAAAATAGTGGTTCAAACGCGAAGACAGTATGTAAGAGATTTTGGCACGGGGCATGTGCCCATCAGACGGACTATTGGGTGTCTGATAGCCAAGTTTCAGAGACTGGGAGTGCTGCAAACAAGAATAAAGGTCACACTGATCGACTATTGTTAGCTCGTACTCCGGACAGGGTTCAGACGTTGAGGGAGCGTCTCTTTCACACTGTCTTTGCGTCTGAACCACTGATTTTGTTAAAAGTAGGCCTCAATGATTTCTATCCGCTGCTGCCTCGAATGCTGTCTGTTCACATCCTTGGTGGTATCACAAGAATTGTCTGGGTCTCTACTCTGTCACACCTGAAAATTATGGAGAAATATCATTAGGAACATTTTCCAGAGGAAAGACAAAATAGGTCTTTTTTTTATGGACCACTCTGTACACAGTGAACGAGAGATTCTCTGTCACGTTGGCAAATATCGGTGTCCCGCAGATTAAACATGGGCTGCAAGAGCAGTTGACACAGAAGATGCAGTGTTTCAAAACAAAAACGGATACGTGAGCTAATTACCGAAAAAAAGCAAATATCCTGTTGTAGCCTAAGGGTTTTAAATACCATTGACGCGATCACAATGCACACGGTCTTTTTTAACGTACAAAATTTAGGGGTTAATTGGTGTACCTTAGTACGGAACCTCGAAAGAGACATCGTTTCCCAATTCTTATTTTTGGGGTTTTTAACACGTTTGTTAAACATGTTTTTATAGCAAAAGACATGACAGAAAAAATCTGAATTTTGTATCATTAAATACGCACAACCCTTAGGCTTTCTTTTCACACGGCTTATTATTAATTTGCTACCTCTTCCTTTAAAGAGAACACAAAGTCTGCCACTAAGCATATATAGAAAAAAGTATTTATTTATTTATTTTTTTATTTGATTGATGCTTTACGCCTTACTCAAGAATATTTCACTTATACGACGGCGGCCAGCATTATGGCGGGAGGAAACCGGGCAGAACCCGGGGGAAAGCCACGACTATCCACAGATTGCTGACAGACCTTCCCAAGTCCAGAGACAGAAAATGTAAACCACATGAACCACAGGAAAACATTCTAAAAATTCAGAAAAGTTTTAAAAGCTGAGAAGCTGAAATTTAGGCATTGACAGATAATTAACTATAAGCAGCTATGTTGCAGAAGGACAGTCTAGCACACATTTAAATGTGGAAATGCGAACGGTTGCCTGTGGCACACTGGTTACGCAGGGGCTGCAGTGTTTTGTCAGGGTTTTGTCAGAGTCGGCAACAAAACCATCTAAGGTCAGCCATTGCCTTAGAGTGGGGATATTTCGTTGCATACTGTTTTCTCACACTCCACGAAATATTAAACCCCGCGTTCTATACACGACACTCTTTGTAATTTTTTTATTTTATATACTTTTTTAGTTCTTTTATGGTTTATGGTATTTGTCGTTTTAGACACTGGTCTTGCAATTATTGACCTGGAAAGCTTGACTGCTGACATACGAATGTCGGTTTCGACGCCTAGGTTCACATCCAAACGGGGAAAACGATGAGGCAAATATGTCTTCGGTTGATAAGTCTCAGACAACTGAAGAGGGATAATTAACACCCATGGTGGAATAAGGGAGGTAAAGCTTATTCCAACTATAACTTCGCGGTTATAGCCTATCACAGTTGATGTTGTACAACATTGGTATATGTTTCAGTGGCATCAGGAGGTGTATATCTAAGACTAAGTCAGCAGAACTATACATGTGAAATGAAAGGTCTACCCTAAACATGTCGTTGTAAAAAAAAAATCTGTCGTTCTCTACATGTTGAACGGACAAAAGATATGCTGGAACAATTAACGGATACGAAATGTCTTACGTGAATCATTTAGGTATAACAGTAAGAATATTTTACCTATGTAATAGCGCTGTCAGGTGTACAGAGAGTGGGAAAGCTCTGTAACTGTCCACATAAACAAGGCTTTACTGAAAGACTGAATGTCACACCAGCGAGATATGCCTGTAACTGTAACTGTTTTTTCTCGACGCCAACAGCCGTCAACTTCCGGCTTCAGGTTTCAACAAGTGTATATTTTGGCCACTCTTCCATAGCCCTACTCCCCATAGTGCATATTTTAACGCCTGTAATTTTTGGCCACAGTTCCACACTCTTCGCAGAGCAGATAATTTAGGCCACTCTGCCATGAGGCCCAGTAGAGGTTTCAATAACTACACATGTAAGTTTCGGCCAGTCTTCTATATTCCTTGCAGTACAGATCTCAACAACTGTATGTTCGATCCTTCTTCCACAGGTCTACTCCTCAAAGAGCAGGTTTCAACGGTACTTCCACCAGTGAAGCTGATACATGATTTAACACCGTACTAACTTATCGAACGTTATGATTGGTACGTTATGGTGCATCGTCAGATGAGCTAAGTCACACACATGCGGCTAGTTTCAACAGCTGCAGTTTTCAGCCATTTTCCGTACTCCTCACAGAACATGAATGCTTATTGTTTAACGCCCTACTCAAGAATATTTCACTTATACGAAGGCGGTGTCTCCTTGGTGCAGGACGGATTTCCACCGTATCTTTTATCTGGTGCTGCCTCACCGAGACACCCAACAAGCGGTGTCTTCACCCAGTCACATTATACTGACACCGGGCCGACCAGTCCTCTATCCTCTTATTGCTGAGCGCCTAGCGAGGAAGCAGAATGTACCATTTTTTAAAGTCTTTGGTATGACCCGACCGAGGTTTGAACCCAGATCTCCCCGTCCGAAAGCGGACGCCCAACCAACTGCGCTAACCTCACAGAACATATTTCAGAAAACATTAAACTGCAATCAAACCCTATGCACATTATTGACAGGTAGCACTTTTTGAACATAAAATTATAGAGCTAACACAAAGGTCGCTAACACTAGATAATGTGCATCTATAACGACTTTCTATATTTGACTGGTGCGCAATATATAATGTCCTTGTAGATGCACAGTCATTTGCTCACACACCAAACTGGAATGCGCATCGATTGTTGTGGACACAGTGGATTCGATTATAAAAGTGTATCGATGGACACTGATTTCAATCCACATACGTATATGTGTTTTGAGAAATTCGATTGGGCGGAGTCAAAGCGAATACGGATCCATTCCGCTAAACTCAATCCGATTACAAATGCGCAGGTGTCCGAATTTTCCGTGATGACGTACTCAGGAAGGAATTCCCGCCAAATAGCGATTTGCGGAACCGCATGGAACTGAATCCAGGGTGCGTTGCAAGTGGGGAGTGTCATCTGAACAGGAATCTAATAGAATAAGCCATATAACCGTTTCGAGATGTGCATAATTGCACATGAGTATAACGCGTCATACGGTAGGCAAACAAATGCACATAGCCATTCATGCCTATCTCTTAATATTACACACTTCGGCAACAGCCCAGTGTAGAGCTCAGTTCTACTTCATTTTTTTTTTTCAGTGTTTTTTACAGAGTTTTCCACTTGAAACAACTCTTGATACACGCATGGTCTCAAATTTTTGTCACGCCGACACATAAAATGCACGAAATGCACTGAATTGTGTGTGACTGCCTACGATTACATTGCCTTCAACACAGCAACCAGTGTCTGTTTATCTACCAGCGAAGAAAGTCGGGTCAGGCGCACTCCAAACAGCTATCTGGCTTTATAGATGCGAATTAAATTAGCCCGAGAAAATGACCCGGGATTGATTCAGGATCTCCAGACCCCGTTAAACACTCCAAGTCTTCGCAACTTCAGATTGCAATTTTATTACCATGATAATATGAAAAACTTATGACATTTTTCCAGATACACGTTGAACATGTGAACTGAAGTTTGCATTCTAAAGTTACTCTCTAACAAGGAACTGCTGTAGAGCATTGTGTTATGTGGTATTTCCTTCAGAATAAATTAATACTGTTTAAAACTTTGGTAAAGTATACATGTATACTCTACATAAAATTGATATAAAATTCATCATTGACAAATAAAGAAACAACTGTATCACAGAAAAGCTATGTAGCACAAACAATGCCGTGGGGAAATTTAATTAAATCTATAATTAAACTTATTTACATTTATTTATTACATTTTCTACACACGACTACTCCTACTAGCCCCCCCCCCCCCGGACTCAAAAAAAAAAAAAAATGCAATGCCTAGCAGAAACATAACTTGTGTTTACATCTTAACACAGAAAAATACCTGTAAAAAGATAACCTATTCCGGCCTAACATTATATCCGTGCATAAAAATGGCAAGTTGTATTCAGACAAAAATACCATGCTTTTTGGTGTCATATCTAGTAGTACATATAAAAATACAATGATCAACATTTCACTGCTAGGCTTAACATCGAGGCTGTGCCTAAAAATAATCATGTTGCAGGTATCTTTCCTTTCATAATATATACATGATTATTTTCAAATTTATTTTTCATTAATTTGGCCTTTTACATCCCATCAATAACAAATTTATACACATGACCTGGACAGAACTAATCAAAATGAAATAAAGTTTGGGGTTATAGATGGTTATCGAGTATCAATCACATGGTTACAGGTATCCCATGGTTACTGGTATCCCATGGCTTCAGTGGGTAATCTGGGGAATCCCGTGGCCGCAGGAGCCCCGCTGTGATACCCTAAGGGTGGGGCCCCGGCTGGGTAGGGTCCTGCCGGCAGCAAAGTGGTGTTGCCTGGGTATTCACGGTCCTGTTCATAGGTTCTGTCAGGAGGGTAAGCATAGGATGGGTGCCCTGTATATACTGAGGGTATCACTCCCGCATTGGCCGTTATGGGCATTTCAATACTGCCATGGCCCTGAAAATTGCACAACAGTACAAGGATTACAGGTCTGTTATTTTTCACTGGTTTTACTGGTGTTTGAAGCCACGTTTATAGTTAACAAGCAAGTATAAAGAAACATGTATGACTGACTGAGTGGCTACGAAGGTATGAGAGTGAGAGACAATAAGACACTGAGTAATGTAAGTGTGAGGCAGTGAGCTCATGAAAGTCTACAGGTTGGTGAGGCTGAGAGTTTGAGGACATGGGAATCTGTGGACAAGGCTATATATCAGAGTGTGAGACTGCACGTATCAGAGTAAGAGGCTACACATATCAGAGTGTGAGGGTACAGGTATCAGAGTGCGAGGCTACACATATCAGAGTGTCAAGCTACACGCATCAGAGTGTGAGGATACAGGTAACAGAGTGCGAGACTACACATATCAGAGTGTGAGGCTACACGCATCAGAGTGTGAGGGTACAGGTATCAGAGTGAGAGGCTAAACATATCAGAGTGTGAGGCTACATGTATCAGAGTGCGAGGCTAAACATATCAGAGTGTGAGGGTACAGGTATCAGAGTGAGAGGCTAAACATATCAGAGTGTGAGGCTACAGGTATCAGAGTGTGAGGGTACAGGTATCAGAGTGCGAGGCTAAACATATCAGAGTGTGAGGATACAGGTATCAGAGTGAGACGCTAAACATATCAGAGTGTGAGGCTACAGGTATCAGAATGTGAGGCTAAACATATCAGAGTGTGAGGCTACAGGTATCAGAATGTGAGGCTAAACATATCAGAGTGTGAGGCTACATGTATCAGAGTGCGAGGCTAAACATATCAGAGTGTGAGGCTACAGGTATCAGAGTGTGAGGGTACAGGTATCAGAGTGAGAGGCTAAACATATCAGAGTGTGAGGCTACAGGTATCAGAGTGTGAGGGTACAGGTATCAGAATGTGAGGCTAAACATATCAGAGTGTGAGGCTACAGGTATCAGAATGTGAGGCTAAACATATCAGAGTGTGAGGCTACATGTATCAGAGTGAGAGGCTAAACATATCAGAGTGTGAGGCTACAGGTATCAGAGTGTGATGGTACAGGTATCAGAGTGCGAGGCTAAACATATCAGAGTGCAAGGCTAAACATATCAGAGTGTGAGGGTACAGGTATCAGAGTGCGAGACTACACGCATCAGAGTGTGAGGATACAGGTAACAGAGTGCGAGACTACACATATCAGAGAGTGAGGCTACACATATCAGAGTGCGAGGCTAAACATATCAGAGTGTGAGGCTACAGGTATCAGAGTGTGAGGCTTTGAGGGTGTGTGTCTGAAAGTCAACCACTTTCTAGCACTATCGCCACATGATTACAATGAGAGCAGGCAAATCCCAAAATTCCCTGACCAGCGCCAAGATTGAACTGACAGTATTCTGCGAGGGTTTGTAACTATGAAAATAAAAGCCAATGAGAGAGTATGAGGCTCTAGAGGTTATGTGAACAGTTTGAGGATCTGGAGGATATCTGGCAATGAAAGCATCAGGCTATGAAAGTACAGGGCTGTAGAGGGGACGTGACTATAAGGGCACAAGACAGTGAAGGTATGAGGTTCTAAAGAGTATGTGATTATGAGAATGTTAGACTATGATAGTTGAGGTTCTAGAGGGTACATGACTATGAGGACATCAGGGTATGAGAGTATGAGGGTCTCGAGGGTATGTGACTACGGAATATTAGACTATGAAGGTATGAGGCTCCATAGGGTATATGACTATGATATCAGACTATGAAGCTATGAGGCTCCATAGGGTATATGACTATGATATCAGACTATGAAGCTATGAGGCTCCATAGGGTATATGACTATGATATCAGGCTATGAAGGTATGAGGCTCTAGAGGGTATGTGACTATGATACCAGACTATGAGAGCAAATAGACAAAATGATGACATCATGCCATTACCTTACATTACCTACATGTGTACACATGTTCTGTAACTACCACTCTTACAAAGAAGTATAATAAACGCTTTATTTTTCAGACGGGTTTGGAATGCTGAAAATCCTTTCTCATATTTTACTCTAAGCATTTGAACACCGCACACTCTTGAGTATAACATGGCATAGAACACTCATCAGATAAATGATCAACTGTACTTACAGGTGCCTTAGCTTCCTGCTCTTCAAGGCTCCCATACAGGTGAGGCTCCAGAGGGCGACACTGTGTGTACAGGCCCCCTAAGGCTGCGTAGCCTTGGTGACCACCAGCTGCAATTTTATCCCCCACTCGAGACTGGACCTAAAACATATTAGTGATACTCATCAACAATCGACTGCTGTGCATTGTCGACACATGGCAGTGAAAGCTAAATTACTGTAAGCCTATCACTGATTTACTTGTAAGCAATACATGTAGTGGCAAATTTTATTTAATATTTTAGGCGATACAGTGGCATATTGCACCAATCTAACATTATTTGACACAGTACAGTACATACTCATATATATGTATATATATTTTAATAATTAGCTAAAGAAATGCCTAAACACTGATTTTCCAGAGATTTCTTCTTCCCCTAGATAATACAGCAAATTGTATTTGTATGGTTTCATAAATAAACAACACATGCAGTAATACACATAAGAATGCAGGCAATATTTACCATTCACATGACAACTTCTAAAAGGGTGGAATATTCCAACTGTTTTATACAATGAACTAGCTAAAATCGTTAACTCTATCTGTATCTCTCTGGCCATGAATCTGTCACCACAAGATTGACTGAAATACTGCCAAGGTCATGGAAGTGGGGTAAATAGATAATCACAGAATCACAGATGTATATGAATATTACCTAGCGA
This sequence comes from Acanthopleura granulata, assembly GCA_016165875.1. Classification (NCBI taxonomy): domain Eukaryota; kingdom Metazoa; phylum Mollusca; class Polyplacophora; order Chitonida; family Chitonidae; genus Acanthopleura; species Acanthopleura granulata. Next base: position 30,454,701 of record JABBOT010000080.1, on the reverse strand, counting down.
TGCATAACAGAAACAACACTGATCCTTATATCATGTGATAAGCATTAAATAATAATAATAATAAAAAAAACCAATAATTATAACTCACTGTGTGTAGTATATGACGAGCATTGTATTTATCCATCTCATAAGGGAAACAACTGAGGATGTACTCCTCTCCAAGTTTAGTCTGGCTGTCAGAAAGCACCCTGGGAAAACAAAACAAAACATGCAAATGAAATAACACAAGTGTTAGTGTCCTTGATATAGTATTGATTTATTTCACAGGAGTTTTGAGGTATAGATTTAATTTTAAAAAATCAAACCAGGATATTTTTCAAGTATGTGGTCAGGGGTGGTTGTACCTCAAACCACTCTGGTTCCCACCACCCATACACCTCATGCGTATATGTGTACACCATTGTGAGAGACTAATTCTTGAGTACACCTTACCACATGATTAACATCATTCAATTAAATAAAAACCTAAATATGGTAAATTAGAATTTCAGATACCAATGATAAAATTACTGTGTTTTGAACATATCAAAACACCACTCGTCTTCCCCTAATATGGTGTACATGTCCCACGCGGGAAAGTGCCCTATCAAAGGTTGGTGGTTTAACCCAGGTATTTTAATTTCCTACCTCTTAAAAGTTAATGAGACTGTACAAGTGGCGTTAAGCATCAATCGAATAAATAAATAAATAAAACAGCATACACCCATACCTTTTAACACAATGAAGGGCAGTTAATCTGTCACTGGGAACAGTGATCGCATTGATTATCTCCCTTGCTTCCTGGCATGTCATACGCACTAATCTCTGAAAAAACGCACTGTTTATGTAAACGAAAATATATTTTAAGCCTAAAAGATTAAATAAAATCTAACACTGACAAGACCAAATGTGTCTATTGTAATAAAGAGTTTAAATTATTATGGAATTATTTGGAACAATTAAACAAAACAATTAAACAAACACTAATGTAAATGACCAGCACACTGTGTCCTCTTTATAATGAGCTTAAGCAGAAACCAGATAAATTTACACTTCCTTCCCCTGAAAACAAACGCCATCTAGTCACAGTATAGTATCCTCACTGCGTGTCACACATGTGGCATGTGCACCAGCCATCCAGTCTTAGGCATGACCAGGGGTCTCAGAGTTCAGTGCAAACATTCATGTTGCCCCTAATGTAAAACAACCATCAACTTTCTATAAAACTGTATTTGACACTAGAAATAACAGATTTTGTGTGTGCACTGGCTGTGTGCATGTCAGTACACACATCTCAGTAGAATGCACCATGCACAATTAAGTCATATATCATGATTTGTCATGTGTTAAATACAATTCACTGCTTCATTTACATACAGGCTCCATAATCTTTATAGCCTGGACTTTGTCAGCTGGTGAAGCAAACTGGTGGATCACCTGGGCAGCCTAAAATGGAAGAAGAAAAGAATACCGGTAAAGGTAATGTAAATTAAAAGTAAAACCATAACGCTGATAATTCCATACCACTTATATGGAACAACCATGTGAAATAAACAAGAATAGGTTAATGGGCAGTTTTTGTCAATTGATTGATTTATTCATTTGCCGATTGATTGATATATTAATTTACAAGAATTGTTGATTTCTAAGCCAATGCTTAAGAATAATCAGATTTATAAATAAAAAACACATTGTAAATCTTTTCAACCACTTAAGCACTTTTTTCAGTGGAACTTATGCCTACAACGGTTAGGAAAATGATGCTAAAAATGATTTGCTTGTGTGATTAAAGATGCGAGCATCATAAAACTGTGTAAATTATTTCAACTATTGTCAAAATATTGGTTGCAGTGGTGGTTGAAAAGGATGAAGAATTATGGGAACTTTCACTTCTTTATTACATATTTATTCATTAATTTATTGCACTGATCCATGTTCAAATGTTATACTCAAGAATGGAGAAGTACATGCATATAAATTTATGGAATAAACCAGATATGTCAAGTGAAGAAGTGGAATCAACAGCATGTCGCCAAATTCCCATCAAATTTATTCTTAAAAAGTTTACTTTCCTTGCACTGGAACTAATATTGTCAGTTTCTTGCTGGCGAAAGTACATGAAACACTAGTGACCTATGTGTCTGAATTTCAGACCATCGAGTAAGAAATTGGTCTGCTTGTCAGATGTTCACTGACAAGCCAAACTTCTTCAGTGAACTGTCATATCCTCTGCCACATTGACCACCTCTGACACAGTGGAACTACTGATCTAGAACTATTCACATTTCTACCTTGTTTTCTGAATATATATTTTTACATCATGGTAATTAGTTATTAAACTGTTGCGGTTACTTTCCCCTGGGCACTGCATGACATACTTCAATTATTGAGCATAGTAAGCCAATACTACAAGCAGTGTTTATGTCATGTATACCTAACACCAGCAATCACTCACAAACCCAGCTGCATGCCTGATAGGTAACTGGTTCTGTGGTGAAGAGGTTAACTTTTGGCTTAAACAAACTTTATCATTGAACAAAAATCACCACTAATATACATGTACCAATGAAAGGTTAGCTGACCTGTGAGGCATTAAAGCAACCAGGAGAACTGAACAGGATTTCTGTTTTCTTCTTACTGTTTGTTGTTTCCTGAAAAAAAAGACAGTTAACAGTTAGTTTAATAGATTAAAGAGACTTATTCAGGAGAATTATCACAAATTTTCAGTTCAGTCAAGTCAAGTTGAACCTTTTGCATTTATCCTCCAATAGACGACTTACACACTTTCAGAAAATGCCACCCTTGGTATCTTGCGATTTTTTTGTTTTTAAGCAATAATTTCTTTTAGTTTTTTCAAAACGTTGCATTTCAACCCGAACTATGAAAGGTAATGTATGCACAAAAAGTAATGAGTATTACCATATATGGATGCAGAAAATAGCTTGGCAAACTCTATGCACAATAGACCAGTTTGGGATAACAACCTGGAAGAATGACACTGTGCGATTTTGGCTGACATTACATCATGGTTGCGTCGCGCTGTAAAGCGGATCTCAATTGTAACGTCATTGCGGATGGAACCGAAATTTTGATATAAAGTTGCCTCGACGGTGGTAAAAAAAGAATTCTGGTCACTGTTTCCATTTTTTGCCAGCCAACGCAATGCACTGCGCATGTCTCAGAGCTTATATCGAAAGGGTCCATGGACGCTCACATTTCACTTCTTTCTCTGCAAAAAGCAATTGCGATGTCCTGGCGTCAAAGAAAGACTGAATTTATGTAACCGATGTTTACTTCATCCGACTGACGTTTTGGAACAATATTGACTTCATGTGGATGTTCCTGAGTGACAGTTCGGAAAACAGACCGCCCTAAAGTTGAATATTCATGCATTTATGCATATGGCAAAACAGTTCGGAAAAATTTTCCAACCAATTTTTCCATCCAAGAGCTTCGGAGCTACCGGAAGCTAGATACGGGGAAGGCGCCGGCCTGAAAGCTACGATTTATGATTAAAAGCCCCCTGTAGATATTTTAAAAGCGTTGACAATTTCGTTGTAGTAAGCATACGCGTACTTTGTAAATATGATGTTGTTGGGGTGCTGTTTAGTTTAGTGTTACAGCCCTGCATGTTCTGCTACACGCCTCTTGGTGTTGTTGTTGGAACGTTAAAGGCCAGTAAAGCTACGTACATAGCTTGCCAACTAAGACTAAGGACCCAGTATGAACATGCAAAAGTACTTACTTGTTCGATCATTGAGATAAGAGCCGAAAGACTCTGGGAACTCATTGGATCTTTGGCCATGGCTGTTGACTAATGCAAAGTAATCATTAACACCGATTTTAAGCGGCTCCTCAAGAGACCTTGACGTGTTCGAAGCGTGCTTGGTTACCAACAGCAAATCATTAACACCGATTTTACGCGGCGGCTCAAGCGACTTTGACGTTTTCGAAGCGTGCTTGGTTACCAACAGGAAATACAAGGAAGGATAAGAGCGCGTGCGCACTAGAGCGTCACAGGCTCTCACACAGTACTACAAGATTGTACACTGTTTGATCCTGTTTTAACAGGCCAGCAATTTAGACTAGACTACGATAGACCTAAGCCTGCTACATATCATAGTTTCTGAGAGCTCAAAAGATTTTTATCAGGAGAAGCTGAGCTGTGCAAAATGCCTACTTGTACGTAAATAGAGTTCACACTTATGGCGAACATTTTAACATTACTTGTTGTGAGCTAAGAAAAACACTAATTTAATGGAGAGAGCTCTGGGTGTGATTTTTTTGGAAATAATCGGTTCAGTTTTTAAAACTCAAGAAATGGCTCATTGAGTCGAAAAATGATTTGCCCATATGATAGCACAAATATTCCACTCATTGGGTCATACTCACCCATTAATAGACCTATAGTAGAACTTAATATTATCCATCATAAAAACGGGAATTTGGCAGTCTCCGAAAATGAGCAAATTCCTTTGTCAGAGGAAATTAATTTGCACCGAGTTAGCGGATTTCCCTAAATCTAAATAAAAAAATAATAATAATAAACATAACGCATTGCGTAACAACTTACACTAGTAGGTGCAACAACTTAAATTGTTATAGAATCTTTATATTTTTAAACTGTATTAACATCCAAAACAAACGTATACTGAGGCTAGATATCCTGCTTGAATTAAAGATGATAGGCCATATTATCAGATATATTAATATCGCTGTACATGGTATCTAAAAGGCGCTGGCACATGAAGCGGTATTTTCAAAAATTGTAGCAATTAGCCTGTAATTGGTCTCCCCTGTAGTTTACTTTAATAGTAAATAGCGATAATAATAGAGCAATGGCTTGCAGACCTTTCTTCTATCGTATGACTGCTAAGAAAGCCATGCATGCAGCTTGAGTATTTAATATATAATTCGTTATTTTAGATATCAGAGGAAATCCACTGGTGGCCAGTTGCCTGTGGGTTATCCTTATGAAGTAAATAAAAAATTCTATTAAAAAAAAACAACATTTGGAAAGTTACCGACGGACTTTCCACACATGTGACGAACACATTATTGGGGAAAACAAGTGTTTAACAAGTATTGGACACAAACAGCTAAAACCGGCCAATAGACGAATTCCATTTAGCTTCTTGGAAACAGGTACAGTGTGATGCTTTTAGGGCCCATATACAATAACCTGTAGGAATCCTCACTGCTATGGAAAGAAAAAGGACAAATGTATATATAGTTCAGAGCGAATAAAGGACTTTATATCAAACTGCAAAGCAACAGACTGTGTCCAGTGCCTGAGCTAAGTAGAACAATACTCTCCACTCCCCCGTTTCCTCTAGGACCCAAATGACTAAAATTAGAAATAATCAGAGAGATGTCAATACAGACTTTCAAAACAGATAACCAGTTTAGTGAAGAGGCTGGCGTCCGATTCTCATATTTGCCGTTTTCAATAGCATATGAAAGCCATTTCTCAAGATTTGCATAAAATGCATTTTTTGCAAAGGAGAAGACATGCATATCCATCTTCACGCGCAAACAATTCGCGTGAGAAAACTCTCAACGGTCTGAAACATCTGTATTTCAAGAAGATTGTCTCAGCTGACTGCGCGATGAGGCGTTGTGATCCACAGAGTGAGTGACAGCCACCAGATGTGAATGCTTATTGTTTAACGCCCCCACCAGATGTGTGTAGAGACAATAGGGGGGTGGGGTGGGGAGAGAGTGTCAAGGAAGATTCCAAACATCCGCTCAGTTAACGTGTGGTATGGAAGTTCCCGTCGTATTTTTGGTCTTTTAGGCAGATCACTGACAGGAGCAGAGTCCACGCAGAGCGTCAACAGGCGGTGTCTTCAAAGAAAATTCACGAAAGGCTAATGAGCCAGTAAAAATCGTTCAAAGGTTTTGACAATGAACACTTTTACTCAAGAGTTTTGCATATAAATGAGTAAGTACAGTTCAAGAGTCATCAATCAAATCAGAAGAGATAATAAACTTTAATTCGTGAACACTAATCATCCGAAAGAAGTTCATCGTGGCCGCCCAGAAGAACGCCTTTATAACAGTGATAACAGACGATTCCATTGAAAAAATACTGTCCTGGACATCGGGTGAGATTTAAAATAATTATTTATGGTTTCAGACTGTATGAAAACCTTCCCTGTTCTGAGCACATCTCGACGAGGTCCAACTGTATTTTCTGTCGCTCAGAAAGAGATTTTGGAAGCTGCGTTTTGGGTTGACATGTGCCCGGATGTTAACACCAGAGAGAGGCTGGCTAAGGAGCTTGGAGCGACCTAATCCAGAATTCAGGTGTGTATACATGACGGTTAAAGGACGATACTTGACATTATTTTATTGAAATTGGTTTGAAAGTTAGAAAATGAACTAGGCAATGCTCTTCCCACTAACAAGTAGATCTTTTTTACTTCTCGACATATTTTTTTCTATTTTACAGGTGTGGTTTCAGAACGGACGGTCGAGCTTGCCCCGTTCTATGAAGATGAAGTTTCCGCCCGTACGCAGAAAGCCGTCATGACCGAAGTTGACCTCCCAACCTTTACACCGGCAGGTCAACTGTAGTCCCTACATGAGCCCAGCCAATCACTTACCGCCGTTCTTTACATCCGCCTACTGGTCCCACGTGCTGTCCCGTATGTCAGTCTCCCACCAGCTTCCTCACAAGACCTCACCGTACTGTATCACGTCCGGGTATCCATCGGCAAGGAAACCATGGAGAAGTTACCACCTGTCGACGGTACCTGTGACGGACACTTTGAGGGCCGCGGAGACGAGAGTTGCATACATGACGTCATCCACAGTAACACCTTCATCTGCCGAGTGCGGCGTTGTTAGCTCCTCCATCCCTTTGCGATATGTCATAGTTTACACTTAGTTCCTTTGTTGGACAGTATGTCTTGTGGTATTGCATAAAGTGCTCTCAGAGTTTTGATAACCATGTGTTAATCAAATGCAGAAGTCTCAGACATTGCTTCATATCTTTCCAGACTTATAACCTATTATAAATGCTCTGCTTGCGAGAAATAAATGAATATACAACAAATAATTATTGTTGATTTATTTTGATGTGCACGGAAAATCGTATGGTCCAACTTTAGCAATAGTTTAGACAAATCAACCAAAACCACAGTGAGACAGAATTACTAAAGATGTTGATGTGGAATAATAGCATGGTAATGCGGGGTTTAATGGTAAATTGAGCATTTGTTGATCATAGCGGCAAAGAATATAAACCGCTATAACATGAAAGCTTCGGCTATTTTCAATGAAACAGGCAACACAGTCCATATTCGTCGTCCGATGACGCCCCACTTAAATTCCAAGTCCCTTAATATTATTTGTGGAAGTTTTGTTGCTGTAGACAATGATGTAATGCCCCTTGTTTTAGTGAACACAGAGACAATCAACGACCAGATTCTGCCAGTTTAATCTTTGTGAAGAGTGAGTAGATCAGTGGGTAGTGGGTAGTGGGTAGTGAGTAGTGGGTACGTATTTATACATATGGTGTGTGCGCTAAGTTCTTCCTTCAGACGTGTTGAGTTTTTCAGAATCTATATAGTTGACAGCAGAATTGTTTTAATGGCACAACAGTACTTACTCCAAAACTGTTGCTCGTTTTGAGAATTGCCTGGTCTATTGGCCAACTTTTACTTGTAGTTCAGTGCTTCTTATTCTTCGGTAGTCTTTTGAAAGTACCCCATCGGCAGTAATGTAAAAAACACTGCACATCAGGGAGTAAAACCAGAGCAGCGTCAAGAGGGTAACCGCTAAAATCCCCGTGTACGGTCAATTTATCCCAGGGTCCGCGGTCGAGGAGGATAACGCGGTAGTGCACATCATAATGCCTGCCGCGGTCGTATAAGTGAAATATTCTTGAGTGTGGCGTTAAACATCAGTCACATAGATCAATCAATAAATAAATTTACCTCAGTGAAGATTTCATGCGAACTGCTCAGAATGCTAAAACTTCTAAAAAAATACCACAGCACAGATAGTAAAACCACAGCAAGGGCGACAGAGTAACATTTGGCAAATATTCGCATTTAATGGATGAAATCCGGCCTCTTGCCTTTTTGTTTCAATTATGTTATAATTCTGAACGTTTATGTAAGTGTTTAAAAGTAACAACTTACACTTCCCTAGCACCTTGTGGCATAAATAGAGATATGCAAAAATCGGGCCTCTTGTTTATTTAGTTCAATTAGGGTATAATTATGGATGTTTTTGTTAGTGTTTAAAAAATGACAACTTGTACTTCCCCTTCAACCATACGCCTATGGCATAAACAGAGACAGGCAAAAATGCTCTGTTGTGATAACACGTGTATATAACCTGAAAACAATGCAAAGGGACCAGGCCTAAACAGTAATAACTAGCACGCCTTTGCTTTCTTCTGTCAAATGAACATAGTATCAATGTGGTTGAAAATGTACCAAAAGGAACGAAGCTACACGTTCCGCACGTTATATACATGTAGCAAACAGTTCCTAGACGATGCCATGCAAACATTACATGGTTATCTATATACTCGCTCTGCACAGGATCATATTTTAACACAAGGTGTTGTTTAAGTGTTCGCTCTGTCAGCACAGATGAATTCGCACGAAAATTCAAACAAACAAAACAATTATTTCAGTAATTTTACCAGCTCGACAAACGGGGCTACATCTTTTATAATTCACCATGTATGTTGAGCAAAAGTTCTCATATGTCGTTCTCACTGAAGCACTCGATTAATCACTTCACAGATAACATAATACCCAATCGATCAAATTCAAATGGTCGTACCTTCCACAGTGTTTTCACTTAAAAAAACTCACAATTCACCGAAAGAGAAATTTCATCAGCACAGGATAAGGAAAGAAAGTAACGGAGCTATCTTGAGGATGTCTGCTGTTTAAATTGAAGTCTCTGTTTAGGTGGACAAGGAATCCTCTCTCAACGCAAACTCCAATGGCTTTTAGCTGAATTATATACCATTCTTTATTTAAAATTGAATCCATTCTCAAATCCATGCATCTCCGAACGCATTCATAATATGATCAATCGGCTTAAAACTGCGCACAGGTTGATAATCTGAAGCCACGTGTGAAAATTATATAAGATATAGTTGAGAAACCTTTGAAGTCCTTGGAGATGCACCTTCATGGTTTGCGGGTGGTATGCTAACGTCGCTTTGATGTCCAAGGCAAACTTCACTGTATTTTCCGATTTGAATAGCTATAACAAGCTCAAGCTCATCTTAATTAAACTTTTCCTCGTAACATACACGGGTAATTAATTGCACAGACAAACGCCTGATAGAATAACATTAACAGTGTTTAAATTTAGACTTTAGTTAAACCTAACCAACATACAAAATCAGAGGGGCGGAAATAATGAGTGATGTCTTGTAGAGCATAGTTTGAAATTATCACAAACGCTTTAGGACAGCTTCATTACGAAACTTTAATAAAACACGTTTTGATAGACTGCAAAAATGATGAATAACATATTCGTTGGTTTTTTCCTCACTTCACACCAAGACTTAATTGCTTCTTTTGTAAATACACATTTATAAACTTTAGCAAAAAGCAAGATGGGACGACATTTCACTGCATCATTTCTACCGCAGGTCTCACTCAGTCGCTGTTATCAAACATTGATAGCTTTACACATGAGGTCACTATTAAACAGATGAAATTTCGTAAATTCAAAATTGGAAATAGAGTGCTCGTGTAAAAACTGTCCGTGCCAAGAACAGTAATTCTCACTCAGACACTTGCCTATCGATTGATCACTCTACAGACGAAATAATTAACCAATCAGTCAAAATCAAATTATTGTAAATTTGATAATTATACTTTATACAGGGCATTGAAATAAGAAATTCGACAGTGTGTCCAATACTACAAAATAAATTAAACAAAGCGTAAATATACAAACGGTCCATACAAAATATGACGGACATATTCCGGGGACGTGTTTTTCATTCCTTTTAAGCATCAATTCTCCATTCTACTTATCAAGGAATCATCTCTCCAGGAAAAATATCTTTCTGTTGGATTATTAGCACTTTTTCAAAACTGAATTCATTCTCAAATACATGTATATGTCCGAATCGTAATATTCGCGAATAATCTTACATCCATAATCCTTATCTGTATCAGAGGATTATCATAAGGAGTCTTTGAAGGGCCGTCCTTTGACACACTGTATTCAAAAGCAAAACAGTACACGTCTAAGTTCTGCGATATATATATATATATATATATATAATAAGAATGCGGATATATATATGTATATATATATATATCCTTTTAAAATAGAATTAATACAAAAAACGTTAAAATAGATCTGAAGAATACTTTTTATATTATACTTATTTGAATTTTTTATGCCGTTCAGATTAATTTTCCTATTATACGATAGAGACCTCTGTAATAGATAGCCGAAACTAGGGAGCCCGGCGTAAGAGTGCTCACTTGGAATTGTGAAATTGTGGAGACAGAGAGAACCAGAGATATTCTGTATAGAACCTCACCACTCTATCCAAACAGGCAGACTGTAATGTAGAGAAAATTTAAAATAAATGCATTCCACGGTCAAGATTCTCTTCACACTTTATGATCGTCTAACTACACATTGAGTGAAAATGTACGCTTCCCTCCCCACTCCACGTTAAGTAAAGAGCTAAACTCTCAAATTTTATGACCGTTTGATCAAGAGACTAAGCAATAACCACAGAGGGGGTCAAGCCAGTTATCATAGTGTACAACAATACACTGTTAGAATGCGGTGTCTTCAAAGGCGAACCGATGAGCGGGTCAACTAACCAATGAGATCAGAGAGTATGTTTTGACAGTGAGTGCTTTTACTCAAGAGTTTTGTATATAAATAGGTGAGTACAGTTCAAGGGTCATCTCTGACCTCAGAAGCGATAATCAACTTTAATTCGTGAACACTAATCAGAAGAAGAAATTTCATCATGGCATTCCAGAAGGACATATTTAGTGCAGTGATAACAGATCATTCTATTGAAAAAATTCTGTCCTGGACGTCTGGTAAGGTTTTGAATGCATGGTTATACTGCATTGCATATTTGTCCAAGTTTGTCAAATTAAAAATTGCTATGTGTAGAGTATGGAATTGTTCATTACACAACGATATTTACAAAAAGGCAAAACATACTCCTTTCTTAATTTAATCCTTTATGGTTTCAGATTGTGTCAAAGTAATTCCTCAAGTCCCCTTCCCGGCTCCCAGAAAAAGATTTCGGCGAGGTCCAACTGTGTTTTCTGTCACTCAGAAAGAGATTTTGGAAGAAGCGTTTGAGATTGACATGTACCCCGATGTCAACACCAGAGAGAGGCTGGCTGAGGAGCTTGGAGTGGCCGAATCCAGAATTCAGGTGTGTATGCATAAAGGCTGAAAGACCAAACTTGGTATTATGTGATTGAATCTCCTCTGAATAATATATGTCCTATCACAATTAACAAACATATATCATTTCTCTGTTTTACAGGTGTGGTTTCAGAACCGACGGTCGCGCTGGCGCCGTTCAATGAAAAGTAGGTTTAAGTCGGCAAGCAAAAGATGTGCATCACTTCCCGTCATGACCCAGACTGACCTTCCCACCTTCACGCGGGAAGGTCAGCCGTACAGTCCGTACATGAACCCAGCCAATAACTTACCGCCGTTCTGTACAGCCGCCTGTTGGACACCCTTGCTGCTCCCTATGCCAGTCTGCCACCAGCTTCCTAATCAGACCTTACCGTACGTTGCCACGCCTACGGAACTTTGGGAAACTTACCACCTCGCAATGTTACCGGCGATGGACACTTTGAGGGCCGCGGAGACCAGAGTTGCAGATTTGACGTCATCCACAGCCACATCCTCATGTGCCGACTGTTGTGTTAGCTCCACCATCCCATAGAGATGTCTCTATGTCATCGTTTACACTTAGTGCTTTGTTCGATAGTGCGCCTTGTTGTAATGCATAAAGTGCTTTCTCGGTTGTTCGTATACCTTCTTTTGTAATACTCTCACCCTTATTTGCCAGTAACATTCCATGCACTCCTTAGACGGTGTTTCATATGTTATATTGAGCTTATTATTAGTATATCATAATAAGTCGAGTATCAACTATCTACCTAAGGTTGAATAAAAGCCCTTGATGCCATACTTTACCAAAGGCCTTACTAACGTCCAGAAAATCCGAACATACACCATTGCCTTTGTCTAGATTCGTGCAAATGTTATGAGGAATTCGAGGAGGTTGAAGAATACTTGAGTAACTAGAATTTTCAGCAATGATAAACAAATCATTTTTTGTTGTAGAATATTCATGCAAATATTGATATGCATCTTTTTCAAGGACCTTAGATATAGAGGAAAGTAGTGAAATTTATTTGTGGGTGATTCTTGATTCCACCAGACATGAATATGCTGGTAACGTTTGAATTTTTCAGAGAAGTTGCTTATAGTTACTAATAAAGTTAGAATTAAAGTGAAAGACCACTAAAAATAGAAGTAGCGGTGAGTGAAAAAAGCAAAAAATCTGTATGTGAAAATACCTCCATTCATTCTTTTAGATTTTTTTTTCCGCACCAACTTAAACGCTGTCAAATATTTTGATTGGTGGACTTTATGTACGTCACAGATTTCATTTAGCTGCTGAACAGCTCCTAATTTTTACGTTTACCTTCTATATGTAGTACTACATCTGTATCTGCATTAAATGTGAGAACCAGATGCTGTTTAGCCGCTAAAGGGAATTTTTGACGTCACTGTTCCTCAGCATGTTCAGTTTAGTCCATAAAATCTATCATACAATCGAAACATTTGACAGCGTTTAATTTTTCGGCTGTTTATGCACCAGGTACATTCGTGTTAATTGTGACGAGACGGTCTTTATTATTCAGAAATAAATAGGTAATATGACGTCAGAAATACTGTGATTACGGGAAACATGTTTTCTAGCATATACAACTTTGATATTTCGACGACAACACCGATCTACAGGTTAGTGAATGGAAGAGTATTGGTCTGTTTTTGTAAAAGCTTAGCTGGGAAGAATGAAACAGATCTCACATCTAGCGGCAGTTATCTTATCTAAATTTAGCGTATGCTACCAAATGGTAAGTGATTGCGTTGGAGGTGGGCAGTAATTCTGAGAGGTAAGGAAATCTTGGAGGCGGTCGTTTTGTTGCTGATTTGTTGATTTATTTCAGTAGGGCGTTACGCTTTACTCAAAACTATTTCACTTCAACGACGGCAGCCAGCATATGATGATGTTGACGCACAGTGTTTATTATTTATAATAACCAGGCCTTGTGGAATCAGAATTAATTTGTGGTCTACAGCTTTTCAAATGCTTAGGACAACTCACGCCAAAAGGCCAAAGTTCAGGCTAGTGAAAGGAATTGACCTGTATTTCTGAAAGCCACACTGCGACCAACGAAGCAGATCGCTCTGCAGTGTGATGTCTGCTTTTCTTTTCACCTTGTAAATGTTTATAATATACGTTTACAACATTTAGTCTGAACGTTCCAGGCATGAACACAGTAAGGTCGGCACTTCAAAGACTTCAAATAGAACTGGAACTGGTCGCAGTTATAAGGCTTCCAAGCCGTCTTCACGCGCAATTTTCAGTTTTTGTACCAATACAGAGCGATTGCTGGGCACTGTACGGTTTGCACCAATAGTTGTCCAGAAAAGCACTCAGTGAGAAACCTTCGCGAATCAATGCATTGTACATACACCATACAAAGTGCCTGTGTAAGTGTACCAAATATAACAGATCGGCTAGCTGACAATGTTTGGAGCCCTGCAAGTGTTGTATTCATTTACACAGTTTAAGACGTTTACATAAACATTTAATGCACATAAAGCCCTTTATATGTAAGGGTATACGTAGAAATTCCCCACACACAGTTAATTGGCACTTCAAAAATGGTTAAAGCGCCACACATTTTGTACATAGCAACACAGCTCAAAGTTCTACACACGATGAGTACATATATAGCCCTTTTTACATACGACTTTGAAGTTTTAAAGCAGTTTATTGGCACACAACTTCCAAATACATCTAAACGGGACTTTTTTTATTTTTTATTATCTTTTTATTTGCGAGAAAAGTGTACACCCAAGTAGAAAAGCAACGAAGCAATTCGCTATGAGAACATCACACTACGAAGCATGTCCGTTTTTTTTTTAGAGGACTTGCTAGGATTGCTACCTCATGTGTATGTTTGCAATACCGCTCTTAAAATTACAGCATAGATGTTGTGATCTTCCCGAGAGTAATAGGTGGAGACAGGTATGTGGTCCAAGGGGGAAAACTGTTTCTGTAGAGACTGAAACTTCTTGACAAAATTGCGTCCCCTTGACTTTACGTTTTCCTGGCAGACACATGCCAACGTTGGGATGTGCTCTTACATACGTATTCACATAATACCGGTATCACCGATTGACATACTTTGAAGCCAAACAACACCTGTCCATATTAAGACAAATCTACAATTTTTGGCATACAGACAGAAAATTGGCTGCCCTTTCTACTCACCAATTTTCAACTTCACACTGGGAACCGTTTTCTGTCACGTGACCTCCAAATTTGCATTTTTGGAAATTCAATGGTAATGTACTGCAAAACTTTGTAAGTTATGTAAAAGCCAAAAAAGCATTCGTGAACGGGAGGTCAGGGCTCATCAGGTAGGGTACTTTTAGAATTGAAATTCAAAAGGTTGTGATCACGTGACCAGCATGTAAATGTAGTTTTTAACATATCAACCCCGTATTTCTGAATTTTTGTTCGCCTCAACGTGGCATATCCGTCACTGAATTTTTAGCTCAATCAGACAAGTGCTCCTTAGAAAAAAACGTTCATCAAAAATCGTTTAATTTGAGAACTTTGAACCGCTATAGCGTCGGAGCTATGAACGACACAACAATTTGCAAAGAGAATTATTTAGCGACTAAATTAAACTTTCTTACTATATCACTTGTAACTCTCTGGTTCCAGGAGTATTCTGTCAGTATGTCCAAAGAAAATGCTTTTTACGATTTTCAACATTAGTCGCAAATTATCTCAGAACTATAGAAGATTAAAAAAACAACAACAGATTCGTAATCAGAAGCTTGAACTTTACTAAGTTCAGATCTTTTCGTGTTCAGTTTCAAAATTTTGTGGTTACGTGACAAATATACAAAGCAGCGAATTGTTACAGTTTGTAAGATAGAGACACAAGCTCTTCAATTTATATTTGGTCCGTCACCTTCTATCAGCCTGTCAAAATTTCGGAGCAATCCGTTTGGCCGTTCATTAAGAAGAAGACATTTAAGGATTTTCTTTGGATGTCGACATGGCGGCAAAGGTAGGTCACGCAGACAGTCCAAAACTATACAGGAAACTTTTCCCATTTACATTCTAGAAGACCTAGAAATGGTATCTGTGTGGCTGTTTCGCTTTTGACACAGTTACAAAAAATGTAACTGAATGATGGAGAAAAAATAATAAGAAGAATCCGTTCGATAACAATAGACATTCGAAGTGATCAGCTTCGAAGCCTAATAATCATCTAACATGATGTCGCCAGTGGCCCTTGGATTGTAATTCAAAAGGGAACGTGCAGAGACAGACCAAAACAGCTACGACGGTGTGATGAGAAATGGCCACACGTTACCGGTGAATTTGCCCTATACAGTTATACAGCTGTAGTTAGGGTTTTATTTCAACCATCCGTTTAAAAATTTGAAAGGTAAGAGCTTAATTGTCCCCTAAAAGTCACAACATAATTAAATACATAAATTTTCGCAGTGGTTTTAATTCAAATTCAAATACTAATATCAAATCCCCTTAATTTTCTCGTAGCAGAACAACGTAACACAATATTTTTGTTGTATAATAATTTAGTTACATAAATACAGTAAATATACAGTCATGGATTAGTAAAAACCTTTAACCAAACGTTATAAAAACTGGAGAGGAGAGCACAAAAAAATGATATATGAACAGCTGCGAAATCACTTATACACCAAGGTGCACTATCGAACAAAGCACTAAATGTAAACTCTGAAATAGACATATCTCTAAGGGATGGTGGGCTTAACAACACAACAATCGGCTGTAGATGACGTCATGTCTGCAACTCTCGTCTCCGCGGCCCCCAAAGTGTCCGTCACAGCCAGCGTCGGCAGGTGGTAAGTTCCCCAAGGCTTCATGGCCGATGTACACCCGGACGTGGCACAGAACAGTGAGGTCTGATTAGGAAGCTGATAAGGGGGCATCACGGGTGACCAGTAAGTGGATGTACAGAATGGGGGTAACTGACTGGCTGGCTTCATGTAGGAACTGTACAGTTGGCCTTCCCGTGGAAAGGTCGGGAGGTCAATGTGAGTCATGACGGGAATTGCTGCACACCTGTTTGCAGGCTGAAACTTCACTTTCATAAAACGGCGCAAGCGCGACCGTCGGTTCTGAAACCACACCTGTAAACAGAATAAAACATATGTCCGTTAGCGAGTCTTTCCGTACCTACTTATTTTCAAACGGGATTTAAGAAAAACATGTAACGTTTTGTTCTTGATCCTTCATGCATACACACCTGAATTCTGGATTCGGTCACTCCAAGCTCCTCAGCTAGTCTCTCTCTGGTGTTAACATCCGGGTACATGTCAGCCTTAAACGCAGCTTCCAAAATCTCTTTCTGATCGATAGAAAATACAGTTGGACCTCGCCGAGATCTTCTTCTGGCAGCCGGGAAGGTTTTGACACGGTCTGAAAAAAGGAAGAGATGAAAATAAGAAAGCTGTATTGCAAATATCGCTGTGCCGACGAATCAGTACCCTCGTTTTGTAGTGTAGCGAATAGAAAAAGACTTGCAAAACAGTATTTTCATGTACAACTTATTCTTACCAGATGTCCGAGACAATATTTTTTCTATGGAGTGGTCTGTAATCAGTACACTGAAGTTGTCCTTCTTGGAGGCCATGTTGAATTTCTGTCGGTTGATTAGTGTTCACGAATCAACGTTGATTATCACTTCTAAGTTGAGAGATGACCTCTGAACTCTACTCACCTGTTTATATGAAAAACTCTTGAGTATGAGTATTTACTGTCAAAACTCTTTAACTGTTATGATTGGATAGTTAGTTTACTCACGATTTGGAAGACACCGCAAGCTGATGCGATGGATTAGTGTCTACGTGGATAATTGCCCAAGCACCCTACTGATTGCTTTGAATCCTTGTGATCAAAGAAACCGTAAACTATTTGTGAAGACACCGCGCTGGCTTCCCCACTTGTGACTGCTTGATAACCATACCGCAGTTGAATCTGAGTATTATTGAATGTGTGTTGGGAATCTGTCGAGAGGGCACCCCCAGACATTGTTTCTT